>CM019696.1:51079346-52442757 GCA_009760885.1 Achatina immaculata | reverse complement strand
GACTGAACCTTGTTTAACTGACATATATGACTACAGTCACAAACAAATCGTGTATGAAATAGTAAAATACGGTCTCTTTCCGCTTGTGACTTTTGTCCTCAATTTTAGCACCAATTTCCCCTTTAAATAATGCTGTGCTTCTGTGTAGATTGCTTTCTTTGTCGCTCAGTAATTAGATGTCTCTTCCATGTTCAAATGAGAAAGTCTCTCCACTTACAGGTTTCCTTTTAGGTCAGAAGTATAGACTGTTTATGGAATATTGCTGATCTCTTGAGAAATGTGTTCTTACCTGCTTGCTTCTGCTTCAGTCCCGTGTAGCTCTTGCAGAAGATTAATGGCCGTGTTCTCTGTGGCCTTGACCTTCTCCTCAATGTCTTCCACATTCATAGAAAGAAATTCTGCTGACTTGTGAAAATGTAAAATTTATAAGTGATTTCAAGTTCTGATAATCCTGATAACAGTGTGAAATTTATTACAGAGATATCTTTACAAGAACTGTTTATTAACTAGAAAAAAAAATAATTCACACATGCAAGACAAAATCACACGATAACAATGATTTTATTCTCATTATCCTTTAAAGCCATCTAAATGGCCCATGATAGTCTACGGGTTAGTAAGATGTTTAAACTGAGCCATTTGTCTGATCAGACAGAAAACTGAGATACTAAAACTTGTTTCACGAATCAAATCTTTGGGATAGGATAGGAGAGGGCTATCATAGTTGTCAGATATTCTTTTATATTCAGCTGTGCTACATTACAAAAACAAAACAAAACAAAATTGACATGTGACATTTTTTTCATAAACAGTTATTGCACTATTCGTACAGTTTCGAAGAACTGAAGGCGACAAAAAGTAACAAAGAAAACGATGAAATTCAAAACGATATCGCTTTTATAGTGACAAGTTTAATGTTTACGGAAATAATCTTGTATAGCCATAAATATGTAACAGCCACGATTTTCCGGTTTGCTGTCACATCTTTAGCCTGCTGTCAGTTTTTGTAACGCATTAGCCAATGAGCATGCGCACTGTGATTGTCACGTGAGAATTCTATCACACTACATTAAAATACATGTGAAAATTATGATGCAATCACAGCTTTTTTATGTGTCTGCAAGATGTGATGTAAATACAGATCACATGAATAGAAACATGTGATGTAATTAAAGCTCTCAAATGTCAGAAAAATGTCATGTAATTAATTCATTCATTCATTTGCATGTCCCCTGCGGAATTTTGCCTCCCTAACTGCACTCCTGTAGGCCTCTCGGTTGTGAGCAAGATGGCATGCTGCTGATGCATCCATTTGCAGATCATCAACGATGTCTTGCAGCCATCTTCGCCTTGGTCTTCCTCTCTTTCTTTTTCCCAGTAAGTACCCTTTCAAAACGGTCTTCTCTAAATTATCATGACGTTTAATGTGTCCAAAATATTTAAGTTTTCCTTCTTTAATCCTCTTTACTAGCCAGCCTTCATCAATATTAAGTTCTTGTAGTATGGATAGTTTTGTTACTTTTTTTGTGTGTCCATGATATTTGAAGAACTCTTCTGTAGCATTTACATTCAAAGGCATTTATGTGTTTCTCAGCTGTTTTGTTAAGTGTCCAGGTCTCACAGGCATATGTTGCGATGGGAAAGATGCATGCCCCTAAAAATCTTATTTTTGTAGTTCTGTCTGTTCCTCTCCACAGTTTCTTTATTTGTTTTACTTTCTGAAGAGCGATAGATGTCCTCCTTTTAATTTCTCTCGTTGTCTCTCAATTATTATTTAGCAGTGATCCAAGATATTCAAAACTCTCCACTTCTTCCAGTTTTTCCTCATTCTCGATACTGACCATATCGCCCTCTAGTGTACTGACAGATCAAGGAAAATATTTGCACTAACACCATATCCCTGTGTGCCTCTAAGGCATGACAGGGTTACCTTTACTTACACATATTTTAGCTGCCTTGTTTGTTTTGTCAATTATCATCAATTTAGTTTTCTTCGCATTAAGATAGAGGTTTTGCTCTTCGTTGTTCTTACGGACTGACATCTTTAGTTTTTCCATTCCTTTTTGTGTTGTGGACAGTAATACTTTGTCATCAGCATATCTAATCTCTGGTATTTCATAACCTCCAATTGTTATGGCATCGTAATATTCTTTGTCTACATCTTCTCTAACATTCCTCATTATATTTTCAGTATACAAGTTAAATAAGTATGGCGACAATATGCACCAATGAGGGACCCCTTGTTTTATGTCAAACCAATTTGTTGTTTCACCATTTATTCTTACTGCTGCCTATTGGTCTAGATACGGCAGTGATTTTAACTGCATCAAATATGTTGGAAATCCCTTTTTTTTTCATTATGTCCCAAAGTTTCTGGTGTTGTACACAATCAAATGGCTTTGAGTAGTCTATAAAAAATAAATATAGATTCACATTAAACATGTAATTACAACTCTCAAAAAGTGTCATGTAATTACAGCTTTCATTCGTCCGATAAGGCGAACTGTAAATATGGCTTCCATATATTCCCATGACTATTGTCTGAACTGTATACGCTGGACCAGAAACTGAAGAGAAACGTTTTAAAACTGTTAAAACTGTTGTAGTACATGTAACACTGTACGCGTAACAACAGGAAAAACAGAGGGAAGAAGAAGCGGGGGAAGACCGAGAGAAATTATACTGGACGGTCTGGCCAAATGGTGCGAGAGGAGATCACCAACTGAGCTAATGGCCTGCACGAAGGATCTGGTACTCTGGAGAAGCATAATAGCCAACACTAGTCGGCAAGGTACATGTACATGTAATGGTGTCTTAATCTTTTTTTCTTCTTCTTCTGACAGGCTAAAGAAGGAGGATTTAAGAAGCTGAAAAATACGACACGTGTCGTCATGATGAAGACATCACAATAATGATCAATTAACACAGGAAGGGTCTTACTAGTAACTGTACGTTGACAGATTTTATAAGAAGCTCGTACCACGTACGGGTATGCCCGAAGTGCAAGGATGCTGGAGTTTTTTTTTCTCTCCCTATCATTTATTATTTAGCTTCTTCTTCTTCTTCTTCTTCTGCATTTGAGGTTGTTGGTCACTTCAGATCCTGATCCCTGTTGACGTGGCAAAGCCCGCAGTCCTTTCCAGATCCTGATAGGAGCCCCAAAGCTTTTGCCCCAAGATTGTGTCCTCTGGCAGTGTCTCACGCCTCAGGTCTGCATGGTTTGGGCACTCTTGTAAGATATGTTCTGGAGTCTGGACTTCACTGCCACATGGACACTCGTCTGTTTGAGACATTTTGAGTCAATGCAGGTGGCTCAGTAGTCTGCAGTGGCCTATTCTTATGCTTCTTAAACTTACACTAGAATGAAGTACGTAGAAAGAGTTTTTAAAATTTGGATTTTCGTAAACCAAGCAGCTGTGGACAATACTCGCTTGGATCGAAGGGTGTACGACCTTGACCGAAGCGTCATCGTCCACGAGATGTGGTAGTTGGTTTCGGTGGGGGGGGGATGTATATTGGCCTGCATTAGATTAGATAGAGCGGACATGGCCGACGATGTCGTGTCTTTGCTTATGTTGTGCGTGTTTAGTATAACATTCTTGCCGAGTCCACCTCATGTGGTGTAGATTATGTAGTTGTGAATTATGCTGTGTTGTATGTACGTATCGATATGGAAATTCTGTGTATGATAATCAGTGTGATTTATCGGTATATTCTATGGGCAACATGTATGATTCGTTTATTATGCTCTTCATGTTTACTGATCGTGTGCTGCAGAAGCACAGTTATCTGAAGATGGCACACTTATGGGGGGGGGGGGGGGAATAAGTGCTACTGCACATTATATTTGTAATGTAGTCTACGTGGAGGGCCAAGAGAGCCCGGGACTATAGGTTTATCGGGTTTCAATACGCAAACATGAGAAGTCATTATCATATGATACTATGCTTAATTACCCGGCATTACATTGACATTGTTCATCCAGTTGCTTTTCTATTATCGATGATAGCTTAAAGTATTTTTCTTGCAGTAACATTGTTCTTCCAAATGTTTTTTTTCTATCATTGAAGATTACATGAAGTATTTTGCACTGCATTGATCTTGTTCACCTAGTTGTTCGATCATTATGACGACATATGTCTTGATGTCATGTTGACGTCATTGTCAGTTGTATGTCGTGTTGTGAAGTATAGTGAGATTAAAATGCTATGTCCTTCATTTCAGACTTTGTGATGTGTACTGCATGTCAATATATTGTGTATTGAATAAATGCCCAGGATTTATGAATAATTAGCATACAATATACTAAGGAGTCTATACTTGTATATACTAAGGAGTGTATACTTATACAATGGATATGTTTGTGCAGTCAAGACAGAAGAAGGGATGAGTGAATGGTTCCAGATTGAAACAGGTGTGAAACAAGGATGTATACTGTCTCCTTTACTTTTTGGGATTACAATAGACTTCATAATGAAAAAATGCTGCACAGGTAACACAGGTACTGACTGGGTACATGGGACCCAACTAGAAGATCTTGATTTTGCTGATGACATAACTCTTATCAGTAATAATGTGAATTCCATGCAAGAAAAAACAGACAGCCTGTCTTCACTGGCTAGCAAAATAGGACTTGAAATTAACAAGGACGAAACAAAAATAATGAAAATTCCTCTCAATCAAAATGGAACAATACACATAGAAGGGACAGATATTGAAGAAGTCAATCAATTTGCATACCTTGGCAGCTACATAGACCAGGATGGTGACACTAGAAAGGCAGTTAGGATCAGAATTGCAAAAGCAGCATCAATCTTCATGAATCTTGAGAACATATGGAATTCAAAAGTTATAAGCACAAAAACCAAGTTAAGACTATTCAAGTCAAATGTAATATCCACCCTTATTTATGCATGCGAAAGCTGGAAAACAACTAAAGAAATAGAAAAGAAATTAGACTCTTTTGAAAACAAATGCCTAAGGAAAATACTCGGCATCAAGTGGAATGAATTCAAGAACAATGCAGAGATAAGACAGATGACTGAACAACAACCAGTCTCATGGATGATCAGGAAAAGGAGATGGACATATGTTGGTCACTTGATGAGAAGAAATGATCAGAGAATCCCAAAACAAGCTATCAAGTGGAACACAACAGGCCGAAGAAAAAGGGGCAGACCGTGTGAAACTCTGAAGAGGACATTTTTAAGAGAGGCCAAATTAACAGGCATAAAATCCTTTGATGCGGTTGAAAGACTCGCTGAAGACAGAAAAAATTGGCGAACTACTTTGCGAGCCCTATGTGACGTTTGGCACGGGAAGGATATAAGATATAAGATATAAGATACTAAGGAGGGGGGAGCCTGGGTTGATGGTCATGATAGGGGAGCTAGATAGGCCTCGAGTAAGGCAGTACGTTGCCAAGGATTGTTGGTCTGTAACCATCTTGAGAAAATATTCCTCCCGCTAATTATAACTGAAAACTTGCACCAAGCAAGCTTTACACAGCTGTAAGTATGCAGGAAACTCTCTACCGTAGAGAGCGGAACAACAACACAACTCCTTCAGATCATCAGAGGAAGTACCCCCCCCCCTCAGACAAGTGTTTCGGCCCTTTAAACTCCTGACACTCTAAGGGGGGTGGGCCCCTCTGGGTCATGACTCCCAGAGGTCTTGTGAGTTGTTGCTTTTTTTCGGTCCCGGGATCGAACCCATGATCTTCCAGTTGCCACGCGTCTTTAGCGATTTAGCTATGGAGGACTGGTATTGGTTGTGGCAAATGAAATTACTTATGCTCCCAATGCTTGTTTCGCATACTCCACAGCCAGCATGAGGCCTTTTCTGCTGTAAAAAGATATTTTCTACATAGAAACTCATAGCCCACTGAGACTTTCGCAGTTTGCCCCAAAGTTATTAACGTTTCGTTATCTCGTGAATTAGTTAATAACATCTGGTTATCTCATGAATTATGTAACATGTAAGGTGTTAATATACGCATTTGGTACCTGTGCTACAAGTTACATGTTTAGGAACCGAAAGCGGAGAATATCTGAAAGGGATGTCTGGGAGGGGGTGGGCAGAGCCGCTGTCCGTTCTGGCAACCAGTGATTCGTTGCTGAAGTGCCAGAGTCAGGGTTAGCGAACCACAGCTGACGTGCCAGAGTCAGGGTTAGCGAACCACAGCTGACGGGCCAGAGTCAGGGTTAGCGAACCACAGCTGACGTGCCAGAGTCAGGATTAGCAAACCACAGCTGACGTGCCAGAGTCAGGGTTAACAAACCACAGCTGACGTGCCAGAGTCAGGGTTAGCGAACCACAGCTGACGTGCCAGAGTCAGGGTTAGCGAACCACAGCTGACATGCCAGCGTCAGGGTTAGCGAACCACAGCTGACGTGCCAGCGTCAGGGTTGGCGAATCACAGCTGACATGCCAGCGTCAGGGTTGGCGAACCATTGTTAACCAAGACCCTGTCCCCTTCTTTGCTGATACCCCATAGTAACAGGACAAGCCTGACTAACGAGGCGGTGATCACTAAAGTCCCCATGGTGGTGGAGTCTGCTAAAGAAGTATTGCACATCATCTGCTTTTTAGCTCCACGCAGGATCTGAAAAATATAGCCGCCATAACCAGCTTCCAATCCGACACGATTCTGTGTATCAACATTATCATCACCACATCGGCTGCCAAGAACATCAAACTCGCAGTTTCAGGGAGGTAGTAGTAGTAGTAGTAGTAGTAGTAGTAGTAGTAGTAGTAGTAGTAGTAGTGGAAAGAAAGAAAGAAAGAAAGAAAGAAGGCTAAATCCAAGCAACGGTCACCTTTATGCCATATAGAACTCTGAGTCATTAAAGAAATAAATGACCCACAAACTTCCCTATTCACGCAAAACGTTTATACCTTGCTTTCTGTTTAGTTTATCCATTGGTTTGTAGTCGTATGGTGTTCTATTATCATTAAGTATTATACACATTTCCTATCGTATATCTGGATGGATGGATGGATAAATGGATGGATTGGTGGATAGAAGGATAGGTCGCCAGTGGATATGTGAATAGTTGCATGAAGGGATGAAATACTGTATCGATGAGTCGAGTTTTGAATGAGTCAGTAAGTCATTTGCACGTCCCTTGCGAAACTTTGCCTCCCTAACAGCTCTCCTGTTCACGTGAATGAGTAGATGGATTAATATATAAATGCATGGGTCGTCAGCGGAGGGTAGAAGAGTGGTTGAATGAAATGTCAGTGGATGGATGTGTGGATTGTTGTGTCGTAGTTGGATGGGTTTGTAGTATGTGGATGGTTTGATGAAGCTACCTCAAATTCCAGGGTGGTCAGAAACATCTTGTTGCTGAAACTTTCATCATAGTCATCATCACCATGGCGACATTGTTTGTGGAGACGCACTGAGACACAAGAATATATTCTTTTTATCATCGGCGACATAATGTAGTGAACAAAGACTGGAAGATCCAAAAATAGATAAATGACAAGATGGATGGATGGATGGATGGATGGATGGATGGATGGATGGATGGATGGATGGATGGATGGATGGATGAGTTTTTGGGTGAATGAGGTGGGTTGATGGATGGATGGTTGGATGGATGGATGGATGGATTGATGGATGGATGGATAAGAAAAATGAAATGTTTATGCTGTACAGCAACGACGCGAAGGCGCTGTTTGGTTTGACATTCAGGGACTCATAGCTGACATGTCAGCCTCAGGGATGGGGCCATAGCCAACCAAGACCATGTCCGACCTCTCCGCTGGTAACCCCAGGAGCAGACTTAGCCTGTCAGATGGGCAGGGATAGCCCCCATGGTGGTGGAGCCTGCCAGACTTAGCCTGTCAGATCGGGCAGGGATAGTCCCCATGGTGGTGGAGCCTGCCAGACTTAGCCTGTCAGATCGGGCAGGGATAGTCCCCATGGTGGTGGAGCCTGCCAGACTTAGCCTGTCAGATCGGGCAGGGATAGTCCCCATGGTGGTGGAGCCTGCCAGACTTAGCCTGTCAGATCGGGCAGGGATAGCCCCCATGGTGGTGGAGCCTGCCAGACTTAGCCTGTCAGATCGGGCAGGGATAGTCCCCTTGATGGTGGAGCCTGCCAGATTTAACCTGTCAGATCGGGCAGGGATAGCCCCCATGGTGGTGGAGCCTGCCAGACTTAGCCTGTCAGATCGGGCAGGGATAGTCCCCTTGATGGTGGAGCCTGCCAGACTTAACCTGTCAGATAGGGCAGGGATAGTCCCCTTGATGGTGGAGCCTGCCAGATTTAACCTGTCAGATCGGGCAGGGATAGTCCCCTTGATGGTGGAGCCTGCCAGACTTAACCTGTCAGATCGGGCAGGGATATCCCCCTTGATGGTGGAGCCTGCCAGATTTAACCTGTCAGATAGGGCAGGGATGGCCCCCATGGTGGTGGAGCCTGCCAGATTTAACCTGTCAGATCGGGCAGGGATAGTCCCCATGCTGGTGGAGCCTACTAAAGAATCATAACTCTCTCCGTTTTTAAACTCCATTCAGGTACTGAAAAAAAAAATTGCTGCCGCAACCCACCCCCAATCTGACATGATGCTGTACCTCAACATCTTCAGTGCATCGGCTGCAGAAAACATCAGCTCGTAGTTCCAGGAAGAAAAAAGAAGAAGAAGAAGACATGTAGATGAACTACCTGAAACATCAGTGGGCGAATATAATTTGAACAACTTGAAATATGTAGATGATACGGTCTTAATGGCAGAGAGTGAAAAAAGAACTACAAGAATTGCTCGACATAGTTGTAAAAGAAAGTGGGAGCAAGGGCCTTACCTTGAACAAGAAGAAAACAGAAATTCTGGCCATCTCGAAGAAAAACGTGATTCCTGAATGTATAATAACAGTAAACGGTACAATGCTGAAATAGGTAGACAAGTTTAGATATTAAGGAAGACTACTGACATCAGATGGAAGATGCTTAACTGAGATAAAGAGCAGAATAATGTAAGCCAAAATAATTTTTCAGAAAATGAAGAGCATTCTGCGTAATAAATCACTGTCATTGGGAGTGAGGAAAAGAGTACCCAGTGCTACATCCAGCCAGTTTTATTTTACGGATGTGAGTCACTGATGAAGTACAACCTCAACTAGAAGCCACTGAAATGTGGTTCCTTAGAAGAATGCTACAAATACCATGGACAGCAAAGAAATCAAACTAGGAGGTTCAGAGAGTGAGAGAGACTGGAGAGACGAGACAATCCAAATTCTGTGGACAAGTTCTCCGGCGAGGCAAGCTAGAATACATTGTGACAACGGGAAAAATGAAGGCAAAATAGATCGAGGTTGACAAAGAGAGAAAATGCTGGATGGACTAACTTGATGGAACAAGCAGAGAACACCAGTACAGTTTATAATCAGCACTTGGAGCAGGACATTGTAGAAGAGCATGATAACCAAGGCTAGTGGGCGGGGCAACAGATAGATAGATAGACAGACAGACAGACAGACAGATAGATAGATAGATGGATAGATAGATAGATAGATAGATAGATAGATAGATAGATAGATAGATAGATAGATAGATAGATAGATAGATAGATAGATAGATAGATAGATAGATAGATAGATAGATAGATAGATGTTTACCAAAAAATTGCATTTAATCATTACACAGTATCATAATCTTAAAATAAAAATTTCAAGTGCAATCTCTCATCAGAACCTGCCATGTCAGCTTACCCTTGCCACAGTCGTACGTTTCTGACGACAGCCCTGAGCTACTTTTCCTGTACATGGCAGCATCTTTAGTTCCATTATTACAGAGATCTTTCCCTACTGTCGTAGACTCTGTAGATAGACCTGAAGACTCTTTGTCATGTTCTAAGGGCTGACTGAGTCCTGGCTTGGCGGTGATGTCCCTTGTGGCGCTGTTTCTGCTACAATGGCACCTACAACTCCTGCTCCGAGTGTGTGTATCGGCGCTGGTTGCCTTAGAGGAACTAGATCTTATAAGAGCGGAAACACTGGCAGACGACGTCGGGGTTTGCCTCTTTGTAACACCGAATTTTTCATCTTCTGGACTTCTTTTTTCGACGCGTTGCTCAGATGTTCTTCCGCTGCAGGACTCATTCCTGGACAGCTTCAGCGATTGATCTGACCTAAAACAGAAACCGGAACTTGATTTTTGCACAGATTTCTCCCCTTTTCCAAAGTTTTTCCGCATACTTTCCAGATTTGCTGAACTGAAAACAGTTATGGTAATATTATAGTGACATAGGGCGCAACAAACCATAGAAGGCATATTTTTACTATTAAACAAGTGATAAGACTTCTATTCACTTTTACTTATTACTTTTTTGTACAACAATGCCATTGCACAATAAAAACTCAACAGAAAAAAAAAATTAGAAAGTGTTATAAAAACTACAACACGGGCATAGCCTTTGATATCACATAAGTATATATAAGCATGAAGGAGTATGAGAAAAACTTCAATACAAACCTTCTGGAGTGTTTCTGATGTTGGATTGCACCCAGATCTTGATGGTCTCTTAGTCTCTTCTCCTCGCCAGACTGCTTCAGGAATGGTTTGATCTGATGATAGACAGGAAGGATCTGCAGACAGTTTCAGGAAATAACATGTCTCTTGTCTAAGACTGTCGTTATCGAGGAATAATATTTGATGTTATCCGGAAATAACAGTTGATGATATAAAGAATATGGTTGATGTCAGGAAATAACAGTTGATGTAGTATTTGCTCAAGCAAAAAGAGATAGAATCGCTGGATAAAGGGATAGAATTCATATAAAAATGGTAGTAAGTAAAAGTTGCATCCCTTGATGAACAAAAAAAATTGATCTAAGATGTTTGTTTAAAAAAAAAAAATCGCATCAAGCGGGGGTCGCCTAATGTTTTTACGGAGAAAACACGAGATATGTGATTCTTAGCGTAGGAAGATGTTTACGAATAGTAACAAAACAGTAAAACTAGGTACAGAAAATATTGTAAAAAAAAACTACGAACTGTCTGGAGGCTGAAGGTTAAGAAAACAATGTGTCTCGCGAGAAGTGACTTTTGACGAGACAGAAATTTCAGGAAGGGTCAAGTAGAAAATATGAGTTATATAAAATGAATAGAGTTGAGGGGGAAAAAAAGAAGAAAAAGAGAATAAAGATAAATTCCGATTATAATTATGATGCACAGATTAGGAGATTGCATTTGTTATTAGGATAGATTGATGGTTTAGCAATGGAGTGAATTGTTCTATGACAGTTAAAATGCAGTCGGTTAACTGTGTGTTTGGAGATTCAGGTTGGATGTGAGTTCAGCTGTGTTTGAATTCATACAATTGTAAGTATGAAGAATTCAGTTAGGATTGTTTCTTCCACTGTTATGTTTTAGGCTTTTTTCCCAAATGGCAAACAAAGGTCTCGCCGGAAGTCAATTGTTGGTTTTGTATAGTCAATTGTTGGTTTTCTAAAGTCAATTGTTGGTTCTATAAAGTCACCCTGCAATGTTGGCAGCATATCTTTATCCTCATCTTCATTATTCACCGTTTATTTCCTCATTCTATCAATCAATCAAGTGCTGTGCCGCGTGGCGTAGGCGAGCATTTCTCTCCACAATTCCCTGTCTTTAGACTTGATTATGAGATCCGCCGATGACTTTCTTCCTAGCCACACTCATCCAGTAACTTCTCTCTCTGTCTTCCTCTGTTTCTTCTTCCCTCAATTTTTCCAGTTGCCACAATGTGTTCCAATTTTCCTCTTCTCAGAAAATGTCCTACAAATCCCGTTTGTCTGCCTCTGATCTTTGTAGTAATTTGCCTTTTAAGTCCAGTCTGTCTTAAGACTTCTTCCTTGGTTTTCTTAGCTATCCATGATAACTTCAAAATCCTTCTTATGAACCAAATTTCCATGGCCTCCATTTCTCGCTGTACTCTTAATCATGGACCATGCTTCACATCCATGAAACAAAATGGTCTCTATGTAGCATTTAAGTACTCGGAATCTTGTTTCCATTGATATGGATCTGTTGCACAAGACGTTTCTCATTTTCTGGAATGTTGACTTGGCCTGAGCACATCTGCTTTTTATTTCGTTGTGACACTTCCCATCAGCTGTTATAATTGTACCTAAGTACTTGAATCTATCAACTTGATTCAGTTCTGTGCCATCGATGGTAATGCCACATTTTGGTGGTAGTATTCTTTTCTTTGAGATGACCATCACTTCAGTCTTCTTTTTGTTCAGGCTGAAACCTTTACTTTTATCTTTCACGAACCACGATGTCCAGAAGAGCCTGTAGCTCCTTCTGTATGTGAACATAACCACATTCGTGGTTATATCTCACGCTGTGAAACGTTGTCATACGTTAAGCTTGCAGAGTTTGGTCTAGCTGTACTGTTTGCTGTTTAGCGGGAAAAAAAGGATAATGCCTGGGTTGTTGTGTGTTTCTCAGAGAATATCACAGAGACAAAACTTGAAGATTCATAGATCAGTTCTATCAAACTTGATCTAGAGAGTGACTACTAACTATCAGTTAGCTTTTTCCACTAACACTTTGTAGCAACAACAACTCGTGCAGTGCATATTTCAGTGGCGAAGCAACCAGCCGTATAATTATGGCTGTTCATGTGTCTTCATGTGTCTTAGGTACTTCTCTTCTTCTCGAAAGCCCAATTCATATTCTATTTTATTGATGCTATAAAAGAATATGGTTGATGTTTTCAGGAACTAACAGTTGATGTTATAAAAAAAATAGATTATGTCAGGAAATAAAGCATGGAGAAATTAATAATTGATTTTGTCAGAAGATAACAGATGAAGCTATCAGGGAACAAAACTTGGACGTGGGAACTACGGCTGATATTACAGAAGAATATAATAAGATAGCAGATGTCAGGTAATAACAGCTGACGTTATCGTTTAATAATATTGATGTTTATCTAAGAAGTACAGCTGATGATGCTGGAGATTAACAGTTGATGATTTATAGAAAAACATTACCGACATATATAGTGAGAGAAAGAAGTGCTGTGCTTATTGACATTAAAGTGCATTGCTAAATTTTGATGAAAACACAATGACAGATTAAACCATGTGAAATATACAGATCCATAGTTTATAATAATAATAATAATAATAATAATGAGAAGAAGAAGAAGAAGAAGAAAGGAGGCGTCTAACGCCGGGAGAATACACAAAAATATTGCTGATGTTGTAGGGTCGCCGAATAATTATTCTAGTGACTGTGAATTTTGTCAAGAAACTCCTTGAAATAAAAGTTCTATGTGATGTTCCCGGTATGTTCTGAAACTCATCGCAGAAATGAAACATAGCAAGGTCAAGGTTTCGTCCCAAGGTGACAAGGCCCCGTCATTTCGGCCTAAGACCACACGATTCTCAGTCATACTGGAATTCTCAGAGAGAGAGAGAGAGAGAGAGAGAGAGAGAGAGAGAGAGAGAGCACGTACCTCGGAGTATTTGTACCGATTCCAGGCAGATACAGAAAGTCCTCTGAGTATCAGCTCCTCATCCCGTGGGTACTTTTGAGCGTGGTCTTGCAAGATATTGAACAGCTGCTCCTTAGGAACAACATCCAGCGCCACTCTGTAAAAGGCAAGGTTTTAGAACATACAGGTTATTTCCATGTACTGTTCTAAAGCGACTGGCATTTACCTGTTGTGGCATATAATTCATTTGGTACAGGCATCCGATGAATACTAAGTATTCTTAAATGAATGATATCACACAGGATTGATAATCACAAAAAAGTGACAAGTTCTTGGTGGAAAAGGAAAGAAAAGGGTACTGAGATATGACATAGAGATTTTTAATAGTTTTTTTTCCTTAATAAACTTTGATATATGCAACATTGTCCCAGATCTAGAGACAGGACAAGCGAGGGAGAATGTTAGGATGGAGCTAATAAGCAGAAGTCTTTAGATTTCCCGACAAACCTTGATACGTATAGAAAGTGGAGTTTAAAATTACCTAGTATTACATCATATAGGATGGTCACAATCTAAAGAAGTCATTTTGATTGACCAGTCTCTGACCAGCCAGGCTGTAACTCTGATAATGAAATGTAACCATTCAGAAGTGACGTGAATCAGTTTTACGCCGGTATAGTGGGGGTAGAGGACAAAACAGTAAACATCCTACGAGAAACTTGAAAATCTCAACAGGAATCAACGACAGCCTCTCTCAGCCATACTTGAAAATCTCAACAGGAGTCAACGACAGCCTCTCTCAGCCATGCTTGAAAATCTCAACAGGGATCAACGACAACCTCTCTCAGCCATACTTGAAAATCTCAACAGGAAAACGACAATCTCTCTCAGCCATACTTGAAAATCTCAACAGAAATCAACGACAACCTCTCTCAGCCATGCTTGAAAATCTCAACAGGAATCAACGACAAAATCTCTCAGCCACACTTGAAAATCTCAACAGGAATCAACGACAACCTCTTTCAGCCATGCTTGAAGATCTCAACAGGAATCAATGACAAAATCTCTCAGCCAGATCGTTAGCTTTGCATGGTCAGGCTGAGATTAGTTCCATTGTGTTCTTACTTTGATTTACAATCATTCCACTGCGAAATAACGGATCACTCCACTTTATTGTTCTCTTTCTCCCCCTCCCCCAATTTTGTCGATAGCTGTGTTCCCTCTCTCTCTCTCTCTCATCCCCCCTCCCCCCACCCAATTTTGTGATAGTTGTGTAGTACTCTTACTTCGTCATCATTTGAAGTAATCCGGATGGTCTGTTGGAACTTTTTTTTGGAGGGGGGGGGGGATAAATGTCTGCCCATTTAGGACTACCCTTTGAAATATCAGTTTTCACTCTAAAATGATGATGATGATGATGATGATGATCCACCAGCTACATGCTCAATTTTCACATATTTTTTACATTTACGAGTATTTTCTCTTCGTGTTGAATTTTTTTTAAAAACTGGAAGCTAATTTCACTATCCTGAAGGATGACATAAACTAGATGCAGCAGGTAACACAAAGTAGGGCAGCAGGTAACATACACCAGATGCAGCAGGTAACACATAAAATAGGGCAGCAGGTAACATAAACTAGATGCAGCAGGTAACACATAAAGTAGGGCAGCAGGTAACATAAACTAGATGCAGCAGGTAACACATAAAGTAGGGCAGCAGGTAACATAAACCAGATGCAGCGAGTAACACATAAACTAGGGCAGCAAGTAACACATAAACCAGGCGCAGCAAGTAACACATAAACCAGACGCAGCGAGTAATATACAACAGCAGAAGCATATAAGCAACATAAATACATAGATTTAGTCTTGTGATGAGCTACGAAAGGCTGTAAAATTCTGTTGAATGCAGGGAGAAGCTAATGTATGTAAAATTTATGCTAAAAAATGTACCTGCTGAGAGTGAAGAATACGCTAGGTAATGTTGTTGTTGCTGTACAGACGCTCTTTGATGATGGCGATGAGGACAAAATACATTCCTCAGCAAAGAAAGAGTCTGTTAAAATGTCAAAATATGTACAATTATGCGTTTTGTTTTGTTTTTGTTAAACAAAAATCAATCAAGATTTTTCTTATAAATAAAAATCAACTAATAGATCTTTCTTTTTGGCGTCACTGTTCTGGTGTGGTGCAGTAGATCTTTTGTGGACGATGCACGCTTGGATCGAGGGGTGTACGACCATGACCGAAGCGTCATCGTCCACGTGATTTGGTAGTTGGTTTCGAGGGCGGAGGATATATATTGAAACACTGGCTTGCATCAGATTAGATAGGTAGGGGGACATGGCCAGCGATTTAGTGTCTTCATTGTGCTTATATTATTGTGCGTGTTTAATATATTATGCCGTGCCCACATCATGTGGTATAGATTATGTAGTTGTGAATTAACCTTGTGATATAGGGTTCTTGTAAGTACGTATCGATTTAGAAATTCTGTGTATGATAATCAGTGTGATTTATCGGTATATTGGATGGGCAACATGTATGATTCGTTTATTATGCTCTTCATGTAGCCTGATCGTGTGCTGCAGAAGCACAGTTATGTGGAGGTGTGTCATAGCAGCGATAGCTGCGGGGAATAAGTGCTACTGCACATTATATTCGTAGTGTAGTCTACGTGGAGGGCCAGTAGAGCCCGGGACTACAGGTCCATCGGGTTTCAATATGCAAACATGGGAAGTCATTATCATACGATACTATGCTTAATTACACGGCATTACATTGATATTGTTCATCCAGTTGCTTTTCTATTATTGATGATTGCTTTGAAGTATTTTTCTTGCGTTGATATCGTTCATCCAAATGTTTTTTTTTTCTATCATTGAAGATTGCTTGAAGTATTTTGCATAGCATTGATCTTGTTCATCCAATTTTTCGTTCATTATGATGACACATGTCTCGATGTCATACTGATGTCAATGTCTGCTTTTGTAGCGTATAATAAGATTAAAATGCTGTGGCCTGTAATTTCAGACTTGGTGACGTGTACTGCATGTCGATGTATTGTAGATTGATTACACGCTTTAGGATTTAGCTAAAATTAGCATACAAGATACTGGGGGTGTGGGAGGGACCTGGGCCAGAGGTCCAGTGGGGGAGTTAGATTGACCTCGAGTACAGAAGTACATGCCAAGGGAAATATTGGCCTGTAAACCATCTTGAGAAAATATTCCTCCCGCTAATTATAAATGTAACTTGCACCAAACAAGTTTTACACTTTCTCGTGTCAATGTTCTGAGATGGTGCAGTTATTAATGCACTTGCCTGCCGACCAGACGGTCCCTGGTTCGGTTTTGCATTCTGGGTGTATTTCTCGGACCGATCTGCACTGGGATGAACCCAGCTCCAGATATGGGTATCTGGGGAGTCCATTGGATAGCAGAGGCAACGAGGACAGATGCTTACTTCAATGGGATAACAGAGGCAGTGAGGACAGATTCTTACTTCCATGGGATAACAGAGGCAACGAGGACAGATTCTTACTTCCATAGGATAACAGAGGCAACGAGGACAGATTCTTACTTCCATGGGATAACAGAGGCAACGAGGACAGATTCTTACTTCCATGGGATAACAGAGGCAGTGAGGACGGAGGCTATCTTCTCTGGGATAAAAGAGGCAGTGAGGACAGATGCTTGCTTCCATTGGATAACAGAGGCAGCGAGGACAGATGCTATCTTCTCTGTGATAAAAGAGGCAGTGAGAACACCTGCTGATTTTCCTGGGATAACAGAGGCAGTGAGGATAGATGCTTGCTTCCCTGTGATAACAGAGGCAGTGAGGATAGATGCTTGCTTCCCTAGGATAACAGAGGCAGTGAGGAAAAATGCGTGCTTCCATGTGATAACAGAGGCACTGAACATAGATGCTTGCTTCCATGGGATAACAGAGGCAGTGAGGATAGATGCTTGCTTCCATGTGATAACAGAGGCACTGAACATAGATTCTTGCTTCCATGGGATAACAGAGGCACTGAACATAGATGCTTGCTTCAATGGGATAACAGAGGCAGCGAGGATAGATGCTTGCTTCCGTGGGATAACAGAGGCAGTGAGGATACATGCTTGCTTCCATGGGATAACAGAGACAGTGAGGACAGATGCTGACTTCCCTAGGATAACAGAGACAGCGAGGACAGATGCCGGCTTCCCTGTGATAACACAGACAGCGAGAGCAGATGCTGGCTTCTGTATCTCAATAATCATGATCATTACTAACTAATAATGGAGGTACAATGAGGGAAATTACAAGGAGGACATCTATCGCTCTTCAAAAAAATAAAACAACTAAAGAAGCTGTGGAGAGGAACAGATAGAACTACAAAAATAAGATTTTTAAGGGCATGCATCTTTCCCATCGCAACATATGCCTGTGAGACCTGGACACTTAACAAAACAGCTGAGAAACACATAAATGCCTTTGAATGTAAATGCTATAGAAGAGTCCTTTTAATATCATGGGCACAAAAAAGAACAAATATATCCATACTACAAGAACTTAATGTTGAAGAAGGTTGGCTAGTAGAGAAGATTAAACAGCGAAAACTTAAATATTTTGAACATATTAAACGTCCTGATAATTTAGAGAAGACCATCTTGGAAGGGTACATAATGGGAAAAAAAGAGAGGAAGAGCAAGGCGATGATGGCTGCAAGACATTGTTGATGATCTGTGAATGGACGAATCAGCAGCTGGGCATCTTGCTCACAATCGAGGGGCCTACAAGAGAGCTATTATGGAAGAAAAGTTCCGCATAGGACATGCAAATGACTGACTGACTGGGGGGGGGGGGGGGGGGGGGGGGCTGAAGAAAACAGTTGTGTGAAAGCTGGAGGATGGATATGTGAAAGTAATCAGAATCTTTATCTGTCCACATGAGTGCTGAGAAAGTGACTAAATATAGAGTATATAGTGAGATCTTGGGACTGGACTTATACTTGGGTCTGTTCTTCAACATAGCGGTCGCTCCTGAGTCAAAGTCAATGGGAAATGTTTGTTGTTTGTTTGGATGCTGTTGTATGTTGAGCTCTCGCTACTTACAACATGAGTCATCGCACATACAGTCATCCACCACTAGGTCACGTCATTCTCTTTAGAAGATCAAACGTGGATAGGGAAATCTGCAGCTTTGACTTGACCTACCCGGCGCTCTTGTGCCTCCATCCCCTGCATATATGCTAGCCTGGTCTGGCGATTCTTTTCCATTTCTTCCAAATGTCCAGGTCATCGAGACTGAACGCTGCCTACAAGGCAAAAATGTATTTACTGGTCGAGGTGAACAGGCACTATCACTTCTGTCTGAAGACGAGATGACCTTGATGTGTAAGAGACCGACAGTGGCCATAAGTAAACCAACCACAAACAGAAAAATTAGGTCCAGAAGGAAAGGTAGGTAATTAACGACAAAGTGGCGGCTACTGGAGATTTCGTGGGGCTGCGTTGTTGCCAAGCTAAGGTGAGTCTAGCTACACCAGGCTCATTATTAGAGTGAGTAGTTACACTAGCGATGCTGAATGAAATCCTCTGGCGCGCGAGTTGCATTTTAAAAAACCTCGAGATTGTAGATCATGGGGACATTTAAGTTGAATCTAAGATGGCGTCTGAGATGACCTCCCACTAGTAGTTCCAAGCTTTGGGACGCGGAACTTTGCCTCCCTAACAGCTCTCCTGTAGGCCTCCCGGTTGTAAGCAAGATGCCCCGCTGCTGATGCATCCATTCGCAGATCATCAGCGATGTCTTGCAGCCATCTTCGCCTTGGTCTTCCTCTCTCTCTTTTTTCCCATTACGTACCCTTCCAAGATGGTCTTCTCTAAATTCTCATGACGTTTAATAAGTCCAAAATAATTTAAGCACTCTACTGAAACATTCCTTATGTATCGTTTGTGAATAAATTTTATGTTCTTCTTCCCTTCAAGTGCATCGATTGTGACCACTAGTAAGTGCGATTAAAAGAAGTGTAGCAAACATATCACTGAAGCACACATAACCCACTAGACGACAAAGCTGGAAAAAAAGAGTTCAGACTAGAATTTGCTGTGTACACCTCACGAGGATTAACAGCTGCAACATTTTTATGTACATATCAATATATATATATATATATATATATATATATAGGTCACTAGGGACATGGAGAAGCGCAATACGGGAAGAACTAAAGGAAACCGGAAAGACACTGTTTGAGGCATCCCGACTTGCTCAAGACAAGATTGGCTGGAGAACCTTTGTTGATGACTTATGCTCCATTGGGAGACCAGAGGACTGATGATAATAATTCTACAGATTATATGATAACCTCCATCGAAATACATGCGCCCATCTCCACAGAGAAACGTCATCTCTGGCAAAGGATTGACCAACATTCCAGGATTGACAGGAGTGTTTGAATCATCCAAGAGAGGTATGAGTAGGAAGAACATGAGAGATGTGATTAGGAAGAACAAGAGAGGCATGACTAGGAAGAACATGAAAGGCACAGTTTACGAAGAACAATCGTAGTTGTCAATTAAACAAGTTTAAAAAAATAACAAAGAGTCATATAAATTAGAAAAGATAAAATAAAACTTACATGGTTCCCTGGAGTCCATGTGAAAAGTTGTCACCTGTCCCGTCCGAGGAAGAGTTACCTTTCTCGTCAACTCACATCGCCCTGTGAGGTTGTGGTCGATGAAAAATGATGAATATGTCGTTGAAATAACTGATTGTTTACCCCCTCCCCCCCCCAAAAAAAAAGTCATACTAGTACAACTTACAATTCCTATTTTATAAGGTTCTCCTCTACTAGTCTTTCACTATCTCTACAGATCTGCTACATTCTTCATATCAAGGGTCGGCAACCTTCTTATCATGAGCACGAAAATCAAAAGGGACATAACCGGTTTTTTAGGCCTGACTCGGTTAGTGAGACCTGGACACAAGAAAACAGTTGAGAAACACATAAATGACTTTGAATGTAAATGCTACAGAAGAGTTCTTCAAAATATCATGGACACAAAAAAGAACAAATACATCCATACTTCTTATCTTCTTATATCCTCGTGCCGCCAAACGCCACATAGGGCTCGCAAAGTAGTTCGCCAATTTGTCCTGTCCCCGGCGAGTCCCTCAACCCCATCAAAGGACTCTATGCCTGCTAATTTGGCCTCTATCAACAATGTACACCTCAGAGCCTCACGCGGTCTGCCTCCCTCTCCCCGGCCTGCTACGCTCCACCTGACAGCCTGCCCTGGGATTCTCCGATCATTTCCTCTCATCAAGTGACCAACATATGTCCATCTCCTTTTCCCTATCACCCATGAGACCGGCTGCCGTTCAGTCATCTGTCCCATCTCTGCATCGCTCCCGAACCCGTTCCACCTGACGCCAAGCACCTTCCCTAGGCACTTGTTTTCAAAAGAGTCCAATCTCTTCTCTATTTCCCTAATTGTTTTCCAGCCCTCGCATGCACAAACAAGGGTGGACACCACACCTGAACTGAACAGTCTTTACTTGGCCTTTGTGTTCACAACCCTTGAATTCCATATGTTCTCAAGATTCATGAAGATCGATGCTGCCTCTGCAATTCCGACTCCCTCTGGTGTCACCATCCTGGTCTATGTAGCCGCCAAGGTATGCAAACTGATTGACTTCTTCAACATCTGTCCCTTCTATGTGAATATCCATACTACAAGAACTTAATATTGAAGAAGGCTGGCTAGTAAACAAGATTAAAAAGAGAAAACTTAAATATTTTGGACATATTAAACGTCATGATAATCTAGAGAAGACCGTCTTGGAAGGGTACATAATGGGAAAAAGAAAGAGAGGAAGAGCAAGGCAAAGATGGCTGCAAGACATTGTTGATAATCTGCAACTGGATGCATTAGCAGCAGGCCATCTTGCTTACAACCGAGAAGCCTACAAGAGAACTGTTCGGAAGGCAAAGTTCCGCAAAGGGTGTGCAAATAACTGACTGACTAACTGACTCGGTTAGTAATCTATAATACAAAAGGGTCAAATGCCACCTGTGTGAGTGACTGGCCACCCATATTCATGTCTATATCTAATAAATGAATACACTAATAATGAAATATAAAACTAGAAATAATATTTATTTCACGTACGTAATATGTAATAAAGAAATAATACAGCATTTTGCGTGATACGGCCTCATAAAAGTAATAGGTAAAATTCCCGGTTCGATGCCATTAAGGCATACTGGGGATACGGTGTTAGGCCCATACTCCTAAGACCTTCGACATGGAAGTGTGATGCGGTCAGTATCAAGCCTAAATTTACCTAATTCAAGACAAAAGATTATTATTATTCTCTCTCTCTCTCTATCTCTCTGAACCTTAAGTGTCCAAGACACATGGGGCTTCCTCAAGGGTTTTCCACAAACGCCTGTCATTTACCTTTTTTCCGTTCTTGCCCAAGTGAGCCCTTTATTGCTCAGCATCCTCTCTGTTGTTCCTCTTCATGTCTCTTTTGGTCTACCCTTACTTCTGTTCCCCTATTATTATTATTATTATTATTATTATTAAGGCGCTACACTGCTGGCGAGACTCTTCGGATGCCGTGCGTGGAGTGAAGCTCCTCCCGGTCAAGGAAGAAACTGCGGAAAAGAAGTAAGAGTTGCTGTGCAGCGCCGATGTGAAAAGGTGAAGGAAAGGATAAAGTGAAGTTTAATCGATATGTCCAGTAGTATCGCTGCGAGAGCCACACATACCACGGGGCCTCTACTCTAGAGGCCGGCTACGTCCGAAATACACCTACACTGGTGAAATATGCCTGAACTGGTGTACACCAGGGGTGAAACTTGATGGCTAGACATGTCATGCCACCTCCGCAATAGAGGTCGGTGACGCCTGATATACACCCATACTGGTGAAATATGCCTAAACCGGCTCACACCAGGGGTGAAACTTGAAGGCCACTCATGTCACAGTACCTCTGCTCTAGAAGTCGATCACGTCCCAAACACGCCCATACTGGGATAATATGCCTAAACCGGCTCAACCCAGGGGTGGAAGTCACTAGTGGCGAGGATTCGTCCTCCTGGACAAAAGTTTCATCCTGGTCACAACTAGGAAGGGTAGCGGCCACAACTACAAAATGCTGAAGTCGGAGACACTGGACCAGGGCAGTCTAGATAGGTAACCACCTCTCACCCGGCGGGGATGTATACGTATCCTAATCACGCTGAGGTTTTCCGGTGAGAAAGTCCAACTCTGGACTGGATGGGCAACCATCTCTCACCCGGCGATGATACACTGGTATCTCAAACTGGATGGGCAACCATCTCTCACCCGGCGGTGATACACGGGTATCTCAAAACACGTCGAGGTTTTCCGGTGAGAAAGTCCAACTCTGGCCTGGGTGGGCTACCACCTCTCACCCAGCGCGGATATACTGATATCCAAAACACGTCGAGGTCTTCCTGTGAGAAAGTCCAACTCTAGACTAAACTGGTGCAATGAAAACCACAGTGTCACGCAATCCCGCTTCTGGGACCCACCAAGAATACAGGCTCAAGCCCTGCGATACACTGAACACCTTGTGGTCCTCTCGGGTTTTTTTTTTGTGGTCCTTTCGGGGACCACACGGGGGACCACGGGACTTAACGAGGACCACAGGCCTAAATTTAGTAGGATCACAGGGCGGTCTTGGTGGTAGAAGTGAACGAAGAAGAAGAAGAAGATTAAGGCGCTGTGCAATTTGGCAGTCAACGACTCATGACAGGCATGCTAAAGTCAGGGTTGGTAAACCATAGTCACCAAAGACACAGTCATACCTCTCTGTTGGTACCCCCAATAACAGGCCTAGCCTGGCTAACGTATCGCTATAATCGCCAGGGCGGTGGAGTCTGGTAAAGTTTTATACACCCTCTGCTTTTTAGCTCCACTGACAAACAGAGAAAATGGCCGCCATGACCCGCTCCAAATCCGATTCGATGCTGTAACTCAATTTCTTCACTGCATCGCCTTTAAATAGCACCAGCCCGCAGTTCCAGGGAGAAGAAGAAGAAGAAGAAGAAGAAGATGATGATGATGATGATGATGATGATGATTGCTGTTATTGCTACTGTAACAACAACAGCAATAATAATAATAATAACAATAATAATTATAATAATAATAATAATAAATGTATTTGTGATACAAGCGGTATAAATGTCAATGAATACATTTTTTACCTGGTACTCTATCGACCTACCTGAAACAACAAAATACATAAATTCCGACAATACGTCTTGCAATATGATCGTCTTGTTCGCTAGTACATCCTGTAAATATATGAAAACTCGTGGCCCAGACTGGATTTAATAGATTCATGTCATTATTCATCATCATCATCATCATCATCATCTTTTCATGCCGTCTCCCCACAGAAGATTGATTGCAATGAATCTCCACTCTGCTCTGTTTCTTGTCTTCGTATAGCACACGGCCAAGATTGTCCCTGTCCACCTCTTGATGTTGTCCACCCATCTATATCCCTGTCGTTCTCTTGCTCTTTTCCTTTAGATCTCTGTTGTGCCTCTTGACGTGCCCAAAGTATCTCAGCTGTCTTGTTTTTATTGAATTTCAATATTTTTTTTTAACTTCTAGTTTGTTTAGAACTTCGTTATTTGTTTTCTTTTCTGTCCATGGGATACGCCCTATTCTTCCATATATCCACATTTCAATTATCTTTTCTGTTGTGCTATTCAAGGTTCAGGCTTTTGCACCATAAAGGAATACTGATTTATGTAGCATTTTACTATACGTAATCTAGGTTGCTGTGATATTTGTTTTGATGTAAGGATCTTCCTGATTCTGCCGAAGGTGTTTTTTTGCCAAACCTATTCTTCTGTTAATTTCCGTTTCACATTTTCCATCCTCTGTTATCATGTGCCCCAAAATACCTGAAGCTTTTCACTTGTTCAAGTAATTCTCAATTTATTTTTATGTTTACTGTTGGCTTTCTTTCTTCTCCGCCGATTACCATAACATTTGTCTTTCTGATATCTATTTCCAGTCCGTACTTTTGCTTTCACCATTTATTCGCGTCACTAGATTCTATAGGTTTTTTTTTGTTGTTCTCTGCCATCAGCTTTCTTATATCTTATATCTTATATCCTTCCCGTGCCGTTAGACGTCACATAGGGCTCGCAAAGTAGTTCGCCAATATTTCCTGTCTTCGGCGAGTCTTTCAACCTCAACAAAGGATTTTATGCCTGTTAACTTGGCCTCTCTTAATAATGTTCTCTTCAGAGTTTCACGCGGTCTGCCCCTTTTTCTTCGGCCTGTTGTGTTCCACTTGATAGCTTGTTTTGGGATTCTCTGCTCATTTCTTCTCATCAAGTGGCCAACATATGTCCATCTCCTTTTCCTGATCACCCGTGAGACTGGTTGTTGTTCAGTCATCTGTCTTATCTCTGCATTGTTCTTGAATTCATTCCACTTGATGCAGAGTATTTTCCTTAGGCATTTGTTTTCAAAAGAGTCTAATTTCTTTTCTATGTCTTTAGTTGTTTTCCAGCTTTCGCATGCATAAATGAGGGTGGATATTACATTTGAATTGAATAGTCTTAACTTGGTTTTTGTGCTTATAACTTTTGAATTCCATATGTTCTCAAGATTCTTGAAGATTGATGCTGCTTTTGCAATTCTGATCCTAACTTCCTTTCTAGTGTCACCACCCTGGTCCATGTAGCTGCCAAGGTATGCAAATTGATTGACTTCTTCAATATCTGTCCCTTCTATGTGTATTTTTCCATTTAGATTGAGGGGAATTTTCATTATTTTTGTTTTGTCCTTGTTAATTTCAAGTCCTATTTTGCTAGCCAATGAAGACAGGCTATCTGTTTTTTCTTGCATGGAATTCACATTATTACTGATAAGAGTTATGTCATCAGCAAAATCAAGATCTTCTAGTTGGGTCCCATGTACCCAGTCAATACCTGTGTTACCTGTGCAGCACTTTTTCATTATGAAGTCTATTGTAATCCCAAAAAGTAAAGGAGACAGTATACATCCTTGTTTCACGCCTGTTTCAATCTGAACAGCTTTGCTGTTCTATTTATGTTTAATCCAGGCATCTCACTGATTTCTTTGAATACCTTCTCTGTATAAAAGTTAAAGTAGAAAAAAACACACAATAGATTCACAAAAACTCCTAAACAATATGATATTCAGTCTGCAAAAACAAATATCCTATTATTTTCCACGCAGCGTCATTTTCGTTCATTCTGTGTTGATACAGAATTTTATCATTTCTTTGAATTTTATCCGGCTTTTATCTGCTGGACTAAAGCAGCAGAAAGCAAAGAAGTGATATCCAGATTGTGAACTATGTATGTTATGTGACATTATATGTTGTATTAATGTTATATTTTGTTACATCAGAAGGATATCTTAGAACGAGAGGCCGACCAAAGACAAGCATCTGACAAATGTAGAAGCAGAAACTATTATCGTGCAGCACAGGTGGAGTACCATACACAGGCTGGCTGTAAACCGTGACAAGTTGAGAGAATTTGTTGCTGCCCTGTGTGACGCCAGCGAGGCGTCTTGAGCGGTGATTGCTTCGTCAATGGATGGATGGATGGATGGATGGATGGATGGATGGATGGATGAATGTGTGGTTGGGTGGGTATGTTGGTGGGTGGATGGATGGATGTGTGGGTGTGTATGTGGATGGATGGACGGATGGATGGATATGTGGGCGGGTATGTGGGTGGATGGATGGATGGATGGATGGATGAATGAATGGATGGATGGATGGATGGATGGATGAATGTGTGGGTGGGTATGTTGGTGGGTGGATGGATGGATGTGTGGGTGTGTATGTGGATGGATGGACGGATGGATGGATATGTGGGCGGATGGATGGATGGATGGATGGATGGATGGATGGATGGATGGATGGATGGATGGATGGATGGATGGATGGATCCAGGGGTTAAACTTGGTAATGTATCTTGTACTTGCGTTATTTTATAAATCATACTGAAACATTATTAAGATTTAAACCTGACAATACATCTTGTATTTACCTTAATTTTGTAACACCACGTAGAAATCTTATCTGGTAAGAGATGTTTTACCGCAAATTTCTGAATGTTCACTTTTAAATTTCAGAATGTTCACTATCTGAAGGCTGTGCTGTTCAGTTGATGATATCTATACAAAGGTGTTCCAAGTGTTTCGAGTTAAATATCATCAATACTCTGTTATATTATGTGATACTGTGGCATACCTGGGCAGCTACATGGACCGGGATGGTGACACCAAAAAAAGGAATTTAATATTGCAAAAGCAGCATTGGCCTTCAAGAATCTTGAGAACATATGGCACTCAAATGTTATAAGCACAAAACCCAATCTAAGATTATTCAATTCAAATGTAATATCCACCCTCATTGATGCATGCGAAAGCTGGAAAATAACTAAAGAAATAAACAACAAATAAGACTTTTGAAAACAAATCCCTAAGAAAAATACTCGTATAAAGTGGAACGAATTCAAGAACAACGCAGAGATAAGAAAGATGAGTGAACAACAACCTGTCTCATAGGTGAGTAGAAAAAGGAGATGGACATATATCGATCATGTGATGAGAAGAAATACTCAGAAAATCTCAAAACAAGCTATCAAGTGGAACACATCAGTCCAAAGAAAAAGAGGTCGACCACGTGAAGCTCTAAAGAAGACATTGTTAAGAGAGGCCAAATTAATAGGCATAAAATCCCTCGATGAGGTTGAAAGGCTCGCCGAAAACAGGCGAACTACCATGAAAGCCCTATGTGACGTATAATGGCACGGGAAGGATGTAAGAAGTAAAACAGATTTTTTTCCTCATTTCGTCTCGTTTTAACTTCTGTTAGCTTCATGGACGTCCAGATTTGGAACCGACGTACTTTGGGGTCCATCCAATAGCCTTCAGAGTCACCTCGTTGTGTGACATTCCATGTTTTAAAACTATTGTTTGAATTTAAATTGAATCACTATGAATGAGAGCTATTTATATCGCAATTCTCCGATAAGTAGAAACATTATTTCCGTTATTTCTGTCAAAACTCTTCATTGATTGGAAAGCAAAATTGGAGGCCGAGTTTAAAAAGTAATAGCAATTCAAGGAAAGTAGCCACTGAAAACTTTACGAAAAAAATTCGAGGGCGAGTCAATCTTTTCATCTGTTTTTCAACGCTAACGTCGCCTGAAAATATAAATTATAATTTTACCTTTATCGACTGATACAAGTATGGCCTCTTACCATTTTAGAAATATAAGGCAAAACAATGTCCACTACATCAGCTGGTGCTTTAGAGAGAATACATCTTGGGTCTCTGATAAAGCTCTTCTTCTCGCTCTCTAGCTTGCTCTTGTAAGTGCTAATCATATGATGGAAGCGACTCCTGTCTATTCGTAGCAGTTCTGTCGGTTCTGCGTGAGAGATAAAGTATAGTTTTCTATTTAAAAAAAAAAATACAATATCCGATTAGTTTTATTATAACGAGAAAAGGGATTGCTGAATGTAATACAGAATGTGTTCCAAAAGTTCCTTTACAGTTTCCGGAGACCACTGTAGGAAGACAAAAACGGCTACACTTTTTTTTTAGTAGAGAAATTCTCAATTTCAAACAAAACTTACATGGACTCAGTGTGAGCCCCCTTGGTGACATGGAACACGTCAATGTGACAATCGGGTTCCTCCCAGGTTTTACGTTCCATATCTGGACTGTAAAATATTATCATATGATACGTTTATTTTCTCAGTGTCAATGGTATTTCTTTACCTTATAACTGACAGTTACTGTGCCGTGTCTATTTAATTCATTAGTTCTTTACGTGCATCTCTACAAGGAGAATTTAATTCGTCAGGGTTTAACATTAGCCTCCCCGTTCTTTAGTACAACAGTACTAACGGGACTTGGCTTTCCTTTATAGTCGTCCCAGGTTCTGCCCCACTATAATATATATATATAATACTGAATTCCTGCCCCAGCCTATCCACACGCTTAAAAGATGTGCAACCAACACTAAGTGCATGTTTATTATCAACAGACACTAATGCCAACACAGCATTTACTTGTACAGAGAACATACAATTCTGTCATTTTACATCTGGATTCCATATTATTACACTTATCAAACGACACCAAAACAAAGGTGAACATACTTTACATGAACATGCAGAAAATGCACATTTATAACACATAATCAATTCATTACTACGTTAGGTAAAATTTCATCATATTAATGAGCCTTACCAAGAGCACAGTCTAGACATTCAATAGTCAACACTTACATTATCTTTGTAACCATTGTCTAGAAAAAGAAACATAAACATAACATAACATGGAGAACCAGCGGTCCTCGTGGCGCCTTTTAATAACATAAAATTAGCGCCTTAATTTCTGGACTCACATACACAGTTATCAACATTTATCAACATGAATGATGAGAAATAAAACATGATAATGACTGCAAGTTACAATGTTGAAAATGATTTTGCATAGGACAGGACTGTTTAACCCATCGAACACTTGACCATAAACCATACAAAACATCATGCGCCCCGTGACCATCGAAATACTTGACCACAAACATCATAGGCCCCGTGACACATCTCATGTAACTTAATCTCACGGAGCTCCACCAATAACATATAAATAACAGTATTACAATTAGGAATCCTTAGTTCATCATTAATCTCTCAACAACTTGGTAAATCTCTCAACAACTTGATAATTCTCCCAACATATACAAGTATGATGTATCACGACTTTTATTACTTTACACTTACACTCCTAGTTGTGATGAAAACAGCTCACATTACAATTCACGGAGACCTTTAACAGAAAGAATTTAAAACACTTACCACATTTACAAAGACGTCTCACTTAACATACGGTGAAACTCCACATAGGACAACTGACGATACTGAACAAACGACGGATTTCACGGGGTAGACTTACATCAAGAACGTATCACAAACAGTCTCTACGAATACATTCCAGCACAGGACATCACAACCCCCGGCCGTACCAGTCTACACGGAACAACTCACTAGCTGGACAACACACGTGCCCTTATATACCCACACCTATCGCCCCGTGAAGCGGTCAGTCTAATTTTGATCGGCCGTAACCAAAACGAAATGGAGCGCTTCACAGAATGCAATGACGTTCATGGTACCCTACTTCAGAATGTTCCGATCCTGTGGAACTAGAGGCACGTGACCACTGTCTTGAATGTACTCCCACGAAAAACAGTCACAAAAATGTGTCAGGGTAGGGGATCGGGGGAGAGATGGGACCGCAACAAATGTCAATCGTTTATACCAGCTCTTGGTCAAGTAAAGGCGCACACTTCTTGGTGAAGAATGAAGCTGATGCATCGACCAATCATTCAACATAGCGAAATATGCCATACTAGTTACTAGTAAAATAAACATCAACTAAAAACATCAAGGCTAATTGTTTTGACCTCTACCAACTAGCTAATTAATGCTAATTGTTTTGTATGGTTTATGCAATTAACTAGCGTTAATTCAATAAACATCAACTAAATCACTTCCATCTAGGCTGTCCCAGAAAAATACTGAGCATCAAGTGGCAGTAAATGATACCTGATACTAAAGTCCTCACAAGAGCTAATATTCCAAGCATCTACACAATCCTTCAAAAGGCGCAAATTCGATGGACGTAGTCAGAATAATACTTGAAGAACATATTGAAAAGCGGAAACCATTAATACTAAACTTCATAGATTTTAAAAAGGCATTTGATAGCATACACAGAGATTCATTATGGAGAATTTTATGTCTATATGGAATACCATCTAAAATTGTCAACATCATTAAGGACTTATACAATGGATATGTTTGTGCAGTCAAGACAGAAGAAGGGATGAGTGAATGGTTCCAGATTGAAACAGGTGTGAAACAAGGATGTATACTGTCTCCTTTACTTTTTAGGATTACAATAGACTTCATAATGAAAAAATGCTGCACAGGTAACACAGGTATTGACTGAGTACATGGGACCCAACTAGAAGATCTTGATTTTGCTGATGACATAACTCTTATCAGTAATAATGTGAATTTCATGCAAGAAAACAGATAGCCTGTCTTCACTGGATAGCAAAATAGGACAAAACAAAAATAATGAAAATTCCTCTCAATCAAAATGGAAAAATACACATAGAAGGGACAGATATTGAAGAAGTCAATCAATCTGCATACCTTGGCAGCTACATAGACCAGGATGGTGACACTAGAAAGAAAGTTAGGATCAGAATTGCAAAAGCAGCATCAATCTTCAAGAATCTTGAGAACATATGGAATTCAAAAGTTATAAGCACAAAAACCAAGTTAAGACTATTCAATTCAAATGTAATATCCACCCTCATTGATGCATGCGAAAGCTGGAAAACAACTAAAGAAATAGAAAAGAAATTAGACTCTTTTGAAAACAAATACCTAAGGAAAATACTCGGCATCAAGTGGAATGAATTCAAGAACAATGCAGAGATAAGACAGATGACTGAACAACAACCAGTCTCATGGGTGATCAGGAAAAGGAGATGGACATATGTTGGTCACTTGATGAGAAGAAATGATCAGAGAATCCCAAAACAAGCTATCAAGTGGAACACAACAGGCAGAAGAAAAAGAGGCAGACCGCGTGAAACTCTGAAGAGGACATTATTAAGAGAGGCCAAATTAACAGGCATAAAATTCTTTGATGAGGTTGAAAGACTCGCCGAAAACAGGAAAAATTGGCGAACTACTTTGCGAGCCCTATGTGACGTTTAACGGCACGGGAAGGATATAAAATATAAGATAAGTCAGAATGAGTAACACTCGACTGCTCAAACAACTCCTTTACGGGTAACTACTGAACGGAAAACGAAAATCTAGAGGGCAAAAAAAATGTTACAAGGATACGCTCAAAACCTCACTCAAAGCCTTCCGGATAGACATAAACTCTTGGGAGGCCATAGCACAAGTCCGCCCATCATGGAGGGCTTTAACCACCCTGGGTGCTCAGAGAGCACTCAAGAATTGAAAGTGCCCAGCACAAACGCGCAATGCGAAAAGCCAAGGCTGCACAAGCACCCACAACTGAATCTGAACATATATGTTCCGTGTGTGGCAAAACTTTTAGAGCTCGTATAGGGCTAGTTGGTCACGCACGGACACACCTCTCCTTACTTTGACTAAGATGAATATGTGGTCATCATCGAAGACGATGGACGAACAAATAAATAACAAACAAAATAAACATAATATAATCTTTAAATTATGTATAATGTATTCTCAATTATGTTTATTCTCAACCAAATGAGGGGGCATTGAAAATATTATAACAACAGGAAAAATAGAAGGAAGAAGATAAAGAGGAAGACCAACAGAAATGATACTGGACTTTCTGACGAGATGGTGTGAGAGGAGATCACCAACTGAGCTGATGGCCTGCATGAAGGATCGTGTACTCTGAAGAAGCTTAATAGCCAACACCAGTCGGCACGGCACATCATGATGATGATGATGATGACGACGACGATGACGATGATGACGATGACGATGATGACGATGACGGTGACGGTGATGGTGATGGTGATGGTGATGATGATGATGATGATGATGATGATGATGATGATGATAGTTAAATAACATAAAAAAGAGAGTACACTATTTTTGTTAAAAATCCAGTACGTGTGTGAAACGCTGCTGCATTTCCACTTTTTGTTAGACAGGCAGGCCACCAGTACCGGCCCCTGTCCTCGCCGTTTTTTTTTTCCATGGAAACCCCGTGTACTTAATTCTTAAGGGTGGATGGACACTGATACCCGTTGGTCTGAAATAAAAACTCCACGCCATTGGAGAATAGGGCTCAAGTCTGTATGTGGGTGTTCTAATCAAAACACCACCGCTGTACCAAGAGAACACATGTGATGAACTATTTCACTCATGAATTAACCTCCATGCTCTGCCAAAATAATTTTTGCTGATAAATTTTTAGATAAGGACATTGAAAGGAAGATACACTAATTTTTTTTTTTTAAAATATAGGCTGAGTTTAGAAAGTGTGCCTAAATATTACTCTGAGCACAGATTTGCATGGGCGAGAAAGATCTAAACACACTGCCTCTGATGCTTTGCTTGAAAGAGTTCACCTGAGACTGCAGAGGACAATAAGATCAACAGTAGATACACAATCTCTGCCTGGAGCGAAAGAGTTAACCTGAGACTGCAGAAGATATGAAGATCAACAGTAGATACACAATTTCTGCTTGGAGCGAAAGAGTTAACCTGAGACTGCAGAAGATATGAAGATCAACAGTAGATACACAATCTCTGCTTGGAGCGAAAGAATTAACCTGAGACTGCAGAAGATATGAAGATCAACAGTAGATACACAATCTCTGCAATCTTACAGCAGCTGCATACTGGATTAATAAATGAGTCTGAATTTGTAACTTTGAACTAACCTAAAATCCAAAGCGAAGTAGGGGGAGAAAAATCATCCTGGATGCCTTCAGGGGAGACCATTCCCAAATACTCCCCTACCCCATGGCTGTATATGATGCCAGGTTGGTGTATGTTTCTCGTTTGTGTTGAGCATGTTGTGTCATAAGTTGCCTGCAACAGAGTTTAACAGACGTGAATAAAATGCAGCTGGCAGCAAAAGGAAAATATAATAGTGTGTGACAGATATTGAATTTATGTCTTCATGGCAAGTCTCAAGTCACGTCCCACAACACTACCTTCAAGTCTTAAGTCAAGTCTCACCTTCACCTTTCAAGTCATCTTACAATACTACCTTCAAGTATCAAGTCAGGTCTCACAGCACTACCTTCAAGTTTCAAGTCAAGTCTCACAGACTACCTTCAAGTCTTAAGTCAAGTCTCTGGTCACTACACACACGCACGCACGCACACACACAAACACAGTTAAAAACTTCTGGCCTCAAAGTCCAGACAATAAGACTGCAATATTAGGTCAAGTACTGTTTTAAGTTCCTATGATATAAAACATCACAAAATATAGACCTGATGGTACGGTAGCAGTATCTGTGGAAAGAACATTTATGCAATCGATTATCTTTTAAAGTAGAGAATTTGAATTAAATATATTACGTCAACTGAATCAAATTTAATCCGTAAGAACAGTGAAGAGCAAAACCTCTATCTTAATGCGAAGAAAACTAAATTGATGGCAACTGACAAAACAAGTAAGGCAGGTATCAATAAGGAAAAATTGGAAGAAGTGGAGAGTTTTTAATATCTTGGATCATTACTAACTAATAATGAAGATACATTGAGGGAAATTAAAAGGATGACATCTATTGCTCTTCAGAAAATAAAACAACTAAAGAATCTGTGAAGAGGAACAGACAGAACTACAAAAATAAGATTTGTAAGGACATGCATCTTTCCCATCGCAACATATGCCTGTGAGACCTGGACACTTAACAAAACAGCTGAGAAATATATAAATGCCTTTGAATGTAAATGCTACAGAAGAGTTCTTCAAATATGGACAGAGAAAAGAACAAATATATCCATACTACAAGAACTTAGTATTGAAGAAGCCTGGCTAAAGCAGGATTAAAGAGAGAAAACTTAAATATTTTGGACACATTAAACGTCATGATAATCTAGAGAAGACGGTCTTGGAAGGGTACATAATGGGAAAAAGAAAGAGAGGAAGACCAAGGCGAAGATGGCGGCAAGACATTGTTGATGATCTGCAAATGGATGCATCAGCAGCAGGGCATCTTGCTTACATCCCAGGAGTCTACAGGAGAACTGTTAGGGAGACAAAGTTCCGCAAGGGACATGCAAATGACTGACTGACTGACTGAATCAAATTTGAAATATCCAAAAAAAAAAAAAACTCGATCATATTCTCGGAGAATAATGAAGTATCAAGTAATGTCTCACCTTGACAGAGCCTGTCACTACGTAGTAACAACAGAGCTGAAGTTTGTTCTTTGTCTCATCTACTTTTTCGTTGGCAGCGTACGTCTCTAGGGTCACAACGTGGCTTAAGATATCTTTGATGTAATTTTCATCTAAACAAACAACAGACGCGGCGCTTTTATATTAATTATCACTTGCATGAAGTTGTAAGCAAGCATTCAACTGAGTGAAAGTGAAATGTGTTTGTTTTATACACGATTTTAAAAGTTGGTATAATGTCCTTGATAGTTTTCAAAAGAAACAGGAACATACGTTGCCTCACAACTACTTTTATATGATGTTTTAACATTAGCTTGCTATGAAACTGACAGTTTTCACATTATTTCATGCCTGCTTTTGTAGGTTTCATTGTCTTTTGTTGTTAATGTTGCTTAACCAGAGGTACTGACCTATTTGCTTTCTTCAGTCAGTACCAGATTTTCTCTTGCAGCTTCAGCTTCAGCTTCCTCTTCTTCTTCTTATTTTTCTTTTTCTTCGTTAAGCTTTATATATTCTGTCATCTCGACAAAGGAGACAAGTGGCCATTCTCCATGAATCTCATAGTCAGCAAAGAGCTGTTGCTGTGTGCCCCTACTCGAAATTCCTCTGGCTCTGAGTTTGTGTTTTTTTTAATTGTTAGACTTTGGCTTTTTCATTAACCGTGTTTGTCTGCTGACTGACTCAGGGTCTACTCAGATTTATTTCTGATTTCAACTTTGAAGCCCCGCTTTCTAACCTTCTCTCATTGATTTCAGCTCTGCCACCCAGCTTAAAGTCCCGCTTTCTAAGCTTCTCTAGCCTATTTTAACTGCTACTCCAGCTTAAAGCCCCACTTTCTAAGTCTCTCTAATCTATTTTAACTCTGCCACAGCTTAAAACCCCACTTTTTAAGCTTCTCTCATCAATTTCACCTCTGCCACCCAGCTTAAAACTCCACTTTTTAATCCTCTCTAATCTATTTTAAGCCACCCAAGCTTAAAGCCTTGCTTTCTAAGCTTCTCTCATCAATTTCAGCTCTTTCACTCCAACTTAAAGCCTTGCTTTCTAAGCTTCTCTCATCGATTTTAACTCTGCCATCCCAGCTTAAAGCCTCGCTGTCTAAGCTTCTCTCATCAATTTCAGCTCTTTCACTCCAACTTAAAGCCCCGTTTTCTCACCCCAACTTAAAGCCCCGTTTTCTAAGCTTCTCTCATCAATTTCAGCTCTTTCACCCCAACTTAAAGCCTGACTTTCTAAGCTTCTCTCATCCATTTTAACTCGTGACTGCGATTTCTCTCATGATCTTGAAAACTGCGTACCTGGTGAATTTTCAAGATGCCGCATAAGGTATATATTAAGGTGTTGTGTGATTAGCTTTCGAAGAAGCAGTAGACTAGAATAACCATACAGCATCGTGCACTATAATTTCCTATGCGAAAACCTCGTTGTTTCTTATTTTGAAAAAAAAAAAGAATTATAGCAACGTAGGAATGAAAACATAACACTACACTTAACTCGTCTTCGTTTCGCTCACCTCTGTGGATATGTTTCAGTCCATCAACGACACATCTCATGCTACACAGCTGCGACCTGGTCAAAGTGGTGCTGATATCTTTGTCCAAATCGCGAGCATTCTGTGTCAAGATCTCACGAGCCGCAGAAGTGAGCACAACAGATCCACGTGTTGAATATAACCGTTTGTTGAAAATGTGAATATCTGCTTTGTTGCTCCTAGTAGGCATCATTTTTTTTTCAGAATAACTGATCATAGCTGAAAGTACTTCATTATCATATTATATTCTTATTTCACTTCCTATGCGTTCGGTCATCTGGTGTCGTTAATGGCAGCTGGTGTTAATTTTCTTTATTTCAAATAAAATTGATGAAATGTTTGCAAATGTCATCACAGGTGATTAATGTCTTATATTTTTAATTAAAACAAAAAGTAAGAATTGACCACGAAGCTATAAAAAAAATGAGAAATTATAAAACAAAAATTAGATATATAAAGTGAAAGAAAATACGAATAAAAACGACTAAAAAAGCATAAAGAAATAAAGAAAATTCAAAAATTCTAAAGAACAAAAAATTTTAAAGATGCAAAGAATACGAAAAAATACAATAAAAAGTCTGAATTTTAAAAAAAAGCAAAAGAATACAGAAATTAAAAAACAAAAATGAAGAAAATATACAGACAACATGAAAGAAAGATAAAACACAATAGAAACTGCTTATAAAAAAAAGTAGAATAACATAGAAGCTACAAAATAATTTTTAAAAAAAGAAGATTATAGAAACTAAAAAAACGAACAACCAGAAGAATAAAGAAACTATAAAACAAAAACAAAACAGAATATAAAAAACTACAAAACAAACAAACAGAAGAATATAGCAACTACAAAACAAACAAACAAAAGAATATATAAACTATTTTTTAAAAGAAGCCGAAGAATATAGAAACCATAAAACAAGAAAGCAGACGAATATATAAAATATAAAACAAACAAGCGCACGAATATTTCGTAAACAATCGAAATCACAGAAGTAATAGCACCTCCGCGCAATAGTTCCCTCCATTAATCAGTGATAGAAAACTGCGAAATTTATCGCTGTTACCAATATACGTTTTAGAAACTAAATAATTAATGTTACAAACCAATATCTGTTTGCTAAGCCAGCGTCTTGTATGAATGCTTGGTGCAAGGGAAACAAACGGGGACTAATGGTCGGTAACTCTAGCATTTTTACAATAAGCATTTATTGGTTATGTTCTCTCGCGGCTAAACAGCTGTTCACGCTACTGAACTCCAGTTTATTCATCTCTCAGGTTCGGAATCGTGTTCTATAAATTATGTACACTAATTCTGTCCGCTCTGGTTTCCCCCTTGCCTGTTCACAAACCTTGCTGTTTCCCACAGTTTTGAAAACTGTGCATAAACATCTGTAAGAAGGCAGCTGATTGGTTGATTCTTCATATTGTTCATGCGCAGTAACCATGTTCTCAGGACTAAGCTGGTAACTCTTTAGTCTTCTCCAAAGTTCCTTCTCACTGCCCATTTCAGCCACATCATGGTCATCATAGAACTGGACTGTCCTGCAGCATAAAGTTCTAGTGTCTGAGATTCTGATCTTTTAAATCATAATAACAAGCTCTCGAAGTGTGCATTCCTATACTGGAAAAAAAATCATATACCCGTTACTGATAACTGCGACACAGGTCCGTGTGTAGAACATGCCCCCGTTAATCTTTCTCTGATACTGTACGTATTACTTTTACTGTGTCTCTCAGAGAAGCGATTGTAGATTTATTTTGAACCATTTATCATCCACTTTAAAGAAAAATTCTGCTGTAGAATTCAAAATGTGTGCCCAGTCCTTTGGCAATTTCCTTTAATTTTAGTTTCACTGTTTCCATATTTCTTACATTCTAATCCCTGCATAAAATTTAACAAAGATAAATTTATTTAAACAACTTTCCGAACACTAACTTCAATAGCTCGCATTTTCTCTGTGTAATTAATAACAACACGTAATTTTCGAATGAGCCGCATGTCTACGAAAACAGTGAATTAAGACTAAAACAACGAAACTTTTGTCGAAGAAACCTTTTTTTTTTTTGTGCTCTGGATCGGAAAGGGTTAAAGTCCGGCTCTCGTCATGACAAACGTCTAATATGGTTGTCAGTGTCCCCTATTGTTTCAAACCACAATAGTGAGTTACGATTACTGGGATTTCAACAGATCGGATCTTGATAAGAAGCAGGGCCGATCTTAATTCAATCTGAGGCAAATAATCCGACAGATCAATATCATTTTCGTGTGACAGCTGGAATCGATACTGAAAGAAGCCAATGGCGTCTTATCATGCACGATATAGCCAATCACTCTGACCATTTTGAGAGAGTATGGTATGAAACAAAAATACTCTGCCCTATATAAATATACATGTACGACCATATAAAGACAACACAGGATTAAGGTAAGTCACCGCATAGTGATTAATAATGGAACGACATTTAAGGATTAAACAGGATGTAACAACAATAATCTTAGTCACGCCTATGTTCTTCCATTGATTACAGTGGAATTAGATAAGACAGCACTCAAAAAAGTATCTACAAGCAAGGCAGACACTAGCAAGACTTCATTTGAACGTACCCCTTGGTCTAAAGATTCACTTAGCTTATCTGAATGTATAACGAAGAAAATGTGTGACAAAATGGGAGCTTAGTTTAGTTTCCTTCCCTTTTTTTTTCATTTCAGTTTGATATGTTACTTAGAGGGTGACGTTGCTGTCAGATTTGGTGGTCATGCATGCGCCAGGATTGGCGAACCATATCCGACCAAAACCCTGTCTCATTTGACCGTTGGTAAACCCTAGTTACAGGTCTAACCTGGCTAATGAAGCAGGGATCTCTATAGTCCCATGGCCGTGGAGTCTGCTAAAGAAGCATTGCAGCACGCTTGTTTTTTTGTAAGCTTCAAACAAGGGTTGAGAGAAATAGCCAGCGCAACCCTGACCCCATTCGATACGGTGTAACCCAGCTCCATGATATCGGCTACAACGAACAGGGAAATAGAAAGACAACACCATATCACTTATGTTTCGGTGTATCCCGCAGCGAGTGTAATTAAATTTGGACGCTACGTGACAAATGTTTGTACATGTTTCAGTGCCACAGATTTCAATGTAACAAAAATGTCCAAACCACAAATTCAGGAGTTAGAAAATCAGCATACCACATTTCAAAGAAAAAAAAATTAACATATAATGAAATAATTTCATCAATTTTGGAGTCAACATTTGTAACAAAAATACAAAACCCCGGAAAGCTATCACTTCTTGTTTAACAGCATGCAGTTCATGACGAGACTGGGGCAGGTGTGAACGCATACCTGTCTTGACGAGATTGGGACAGGTGTGAACGCATACCTGTCTTGACGAGATTGGGGCAGGTGTGAACGCATACCTGTCTTGACGAGACTGGGGCAGGTGTGAACGCATACCTGTCTTGACGAGATTGGGGCAGGTGTGAACGCATACCTGTCTTGACGAGATTGGGGCAGGTGTGAACGCATACCTGTCTTGACGAGATCGGGGCAGGTGTGAACGCATACCTGTCTTGACGAGATTGGGGCAGGTGTGAACGCATACCTGTCTTGACGAGATTGGGGCAAGTGTAAACGCATACCTGTTTTGGCGAGATTGGGGCAGGTGTGAACACATACCTGTTTTGACGAGATTGGGGCAGGTGTGAACACATACCTGTTTTGACGAGATTGAGGCAGGTGTGAACGCATACCTGTTTTGACGAGATTGGGGCAGGTTGAACATATACCTGTTTTGACGAGATTGAGGCAGGTGTGAACGCATACCTGTGTAAGACTGGAACAGTGGTTGCAGAATGTGTTTGTGGGTATCGGGCTTCTGTTCCCGTTGAGCTACCTTCGGAACATGGAGCAAATACTCCGCCAACCCCTTTCGACTCAGTCATTTGCATGTCTCATGCTGAACTTTACCTCCCTAACAGCTCTCGGTTGTAAGCAAGATGCCCTGCTACTGATGCATCCATTCGCAGACTATCAACGATGTCGTGCAGCCATCTTCGTCTTTGTCTTCCTCTCTTTCTTTTTCCTATTACGTATCCTTCCAAGACGGTCTTCTCTAATTCTCATAACGTTTAATGTGTCCAAAATATTTAAATTTAGCCTTTCAACATGATACATAAAAAACTGATGGACATGATGCAACGAACAATGGGATTCCTGTATCAAGTAGATGTCATGCCATGACAAACAGCGATGAAGAGGAATGGGCGGATTTTTCGGACGTTACAAAATACAGAACTTCTTCTTCCATTGATTACAGTGGAATTAGATAAGACAGCACTCAAAAAAGTATCTACAAGCAAGGCAGACACTAGCAAGACTTCATTTGAACGTACCCCTTGGTCTAAAGATTCACTTAGCTTATCTGAATGTATAACGAAGAAAATGTGTGACAAAATGGGAGCTTAGTTTAGTTTCCTTCCCTTTTTTTTTCATTTCAGTTTGATATGTTACTTAGAGGGTGACGTTGCTGTCAGATTTGGTGGTCATGCATGCGCCAGGATTGGCGAACCATATCCGACCAAAACCCTGTCTCATTTGACCGTTGGTAAACCCTAGTTACAGGTCTAACCTGGCTAATGAAGCAGGGATCTCTATAGTCCCATGGCCGTGGAGTCTGCTAAAGAAGCATTGCAGCACGCTTGTTTTGTTTTTTGTAAGCTTCAAACAAGGGTTGAGAGAAATAGCCAGCGCAACCCTGACCCCATTCGATACGGTGTAACCCAGCTCCATGATATCGGCTACAACGAACAGGGAAATAGAAAGACAACACCATATCACTTATGTTTCGGTGTATCCCGCAGCGAGTGTAATTAAATTTGGACGCTACGTGACAAATGTTTGTACATGTTTCAGTGCCACAGATTTCAATGTAACAAAAATGTCCAAACCACAAATTCAGGAGTTAGAAAATCAGCATACCACATTTCAAAGAAAAAAAAATTAACATATAATGAAATAATTTCATCAATTTTGGAGTCAACATTTGTAACAAAAATACAAAACCCCGGAAAGCTATCACTTCTTGTTTAACAGCATGCAGTTCATGACGAGACTGGGGCAGGTGTGAACGCATACCTGTCTTGACGAGATTGGGACAGGTGTGAACGCATACCTGTCTTGACGAGATTGGGGCAGGTGTGAACGCATACCTGTCTTGACGAGACTGGGGCAGGTGTGAACGCATACCTGTCTTGACGAGATTGGGGCAGGTGTGAACGCATACCTGTCTTGACGAGATTGGGGCAGGTGTGAACGCATACCTGTCTTGACGAGATCGGGGCAGGTGTGAACGCATACCTGTCTTGACGAGATTGGGGCAGGTGTGAACGCATACCTGTCTTGACGAGATTGGGGCAAGTGTAAACGCATACCTGTTTTGGCGAGATTGGGGCAGGTGTGAACACATACCTGTTTTGACGAGATTGGGGCAGGTGTGAACACATACCTGTTTTGACGAGATTGAGGCAGGTGTGAACGCATACCTGTTTTGACGAGATTGGGGCAGGTTGAACATATACCTGTCTTGACGAGACTGGGGCAGGTGTGAACGCATACCTGTGTAAGACGGAACAGTGGTTGCAGAATGTGTTTGTGGGTATCGGGCTTCTGTTACCTTCGGAACATGGAGCAAATACTCCGCCAACCCCTTTCGACTCAGTCATTTGCATGTCTCCTGCGGAACTTTACCTCCCTAACAGCTCTCCTGTAGGCCTCTCGGTTGTAAGCAAGATGCCCTGCTACTGATGCATCCATTCGCAGACTATCAACGATGTCGTGCAGCCATCTTCGTCTTTGTCTTCCTCTCTTTCTTTTTCCTATTACGTATCCTTCCAAGACGGTCTTCTCTAAATTCTCATAACGTTTAATGTGTCCAAAATATTTAAATTTAGCCTTTCAACATGATACATAAAAAGATAGAAAAAAAATTAAAACATTCTTAAAGAACCTGAAGAGTTAATTAAACAACAATTAATTCGCCTTCACTTCATAACTGTCACTTTCTCTCATGTTTATTTAAGTTGACAAAATCTAGTTGATTTGTATACGGCCCATCATTCGATTCCCGCTATAGCTGCGGCCCTTGATGCCACCGAAGCTGGACACCCTAGGCTTAGAAGGATAGATAGTCAATATTCGTGTAGGAATATTGGGCACACACACTCTTCATCCTTGTTATATAAATATTAGGTTGGTGAAAATTTCACATATACAGTATGTGGCCATATAAAAAGGCAAATGTATGCTTTACTTTGAGCATTTACCCCTGTCAAAATATAAGGGCAGACCTCCCCCTCTCTTGCAACAGACCAAAGCGCCACTCTAAACCACTCTAAAGTGGCCACTCTAAAGATCGGGGTTGTAAGGTCCAGATGGAGGCGTCCCAGTCACCTATGGCTACCTATTTTCTCTTGGAGCTGGAGAAGTAATAGTTATCAGGTGCGATGCTGACCACGTAACCCTCTAGTGAGCTGGCAGGTCAAGGAAAACTTGCTCACTTAATACCGTATCTCCAACGAGGAGCAGTCTATCGGACGCACCGCTCTGGAGAATAAACGAGAATGTTAATTACAGAAATATGTCTATTTATGATTTAAGCATGCCAGAATCAAGGAAATGTTGTTTCTGAAAAAGGAAAATTGCATTTTACAGAACATCGGCAACTCTTCCGCTTCGTCATATATCTGATCACTAGCGAGTATAGAGTTACTTCTTGCAACGAGTATAAAGTTACTTCCCGTAGAGTATGCGAAGTCTTACCGTAGTGCAGCTTTTCACGAAATCTCCGTTTTCTGTACAGATAATTCTCAAGTGACTAAAACGTAGTTGAATTAGACCTATAATTTTACAATCCACGTGTTCATTATTTCCAGTTTCCTTTCCCTTCCATTATCAACCCTACACTAATGATCTGCAAATCAAATTATTTACTATAGGTTGATTGATAAGTTCAACTCACTACCAAAAATAGCACTAAGATGGACACCACAGGGGAGCAGAAGTAAGGGCAGACCAAAAGAGACATGGAGAAGAACAACAGAAAGGATGTTGAGCAATAGAGGGCTCACCTGGGCAAGAGCAGAAAAAAAGGCGAAAGACAGGCATTTGTGGAAAACCCTTGCGGAAGCCCCATGTGCCCTGGGCACTTAAGGTTCAGAGAGAGAGAGAGAGAGAGATTGATAAGTTCTCGGCATAAGGTACAACGGATTATTTGTGGACAACTTTTTTCTCAACATAGTCCCCTTGCAAGTTTATACACTTATTCCAGCGATCCTGGAGCTTACGGATCCCTTCTTTGTAAAAGTCAGCATCTTGTGCCAGTAGAAAGTGGTCTACAGCATGAATGACGTCATCATCTGAAGCAAATTTGTGACCACTCAGCTCCTTTTTGAGTTTGGTAGACAGGTAATAGTCTGAAGGGGCCAAATCTTGGAAATAAGGAGGATGTTCAAGAAGCTGGAAGCCACGTTCTTAAATGGCAGCCATTGCCACCGCCGACTTGTGAATTGGAGCATTGTCTTGATGAAAGATGACTCCTCTCGTCACTTTCCCTCGACGCTTTTCCTTCAGTTTGACCCGCAGTTGCTTCACAAGATTAGCGTAATAGTCCCCGGTGACCGTTCTGCCCTTCTCAAGATAGTCTACCATTAGCACACCTTCTAAATCCCAAAAGATGGAAGCCATCACTTTGTCTGCAGACAGAACCACCCTTGCTTTCTTTGGAGATGAGAATCCTTGATGTTTCCACTGCTTTGACTGTTCTTTGGTTTCTTTTTGAAAATGATGAACCCAAGTCTCATCCATAGTCACAAATTGCTGAAGAAACTTTTCAGGATCTGCAGAAAAATGGCAAAAACTGTCTCTTGACATGTTGAGACGCTGTCGTTTGTGATGAGCTCCAAGAAGTTTCGGGACACATCGAGCAGAGACCTTTGTCATTTGAAGATTATTGTGAATAACGGCATGAACAAGTTCCTGGGAGATGCCCAACTCAGTAGCAATGTTCCGCTCAGTTAGTTGTCGATCCTCCATTATCATGTCATGGATTCTGCCGGTAGTTTCATCGGTGGTTACCGTTCTTGGTATTCCTGGACAGGGGTCATCTTCCAGACTCTCCCTTCCATGTTTGAATTCAGCTGACCATTTCTTCACTGTGCTGTAAGAAGGGGTATTCTCCCCTAGAGTCTCTCTCATATCCTCATGGATCTCCTTCGATGATAAGCCCTTGATGCAGAGGTAGCGAATGACTACTCGATGAGAAATTTTATCCATGTTCTCAATTTCTGACACCCCATACCAGTTAAGTAGTCTGTAAAAAAATAATTGGTTACAGTTAATTTCTTGAAACTTTGTGTTTAATCTTACATTAACCTGATCTACAAATTCACCTAATATCAACTGTGTGTTTCAAGTATTTGTACCTTATGCAGAGAACTTATCAATCAGCCCTCGTATCTTCCGCTGATGAGAAGACTTGCGACTTTTTTCATTGTGCAAGAGAGTGCTAATCCATATCCAGTTTTCCATTTTTTCACACTCATTCATCAACTGTTCAACATTTTTTTGTGGACTAATATCGTCATCACTTTATTTTCTCAGATTTCTTTTCCTCCTTTTCTCCCTGTATATTTTATTTTGAAAAAATTGAAACATCACAACTGTGTATTTCTTTTCTTGAAACAAAAACAAAAACTGATCCTAATTTTAGAAATGTTACCATTGTAACATGAAACTGCCTGTTGGGTCAACGTACTTGAACAAGAGACGTAAACAGAAGTCCATAATCAAATGACGGAAAGTGACGGATGGATGTATGACGTGCCAGCGAACAGTGCACGCCCCTTTCCAGGACAAATGATAAATGAGATACATTTTTCGAGTGCATTGATTGGTTAATATCCGCTGGAGAAAGAAAGTTGTAACTGAAATTTATTGAAGTTCTGTTGTTTGTTAGAGAGATGCAAGTTTTAATTTTTCAGTAAGGAGAGTTCAGCAGGAAAAATCTATGCGCAGCGTTTAATTTTTAGCTTTGTCTTCCACCAGCAATGCCCTCCTCTGCGATATTCTCGACGCTGCATAAAGTGATCCTTTCCCTGACGACGATGAATGTATTTTGTATATTGAAGCTCATTGAGAGTGCAACCGCTCGGTAACAATGAAGAATTATAAACATTAGTTGCATTTTGTGACAAGTTACTGTTTTCAGTTAATTTAATCACTGCTTTTTCTTTAATCTGCATTATATTTAAAATCTGGCCAGTTGTACAAAGTTGTATGTGAAAACTATTTTTTTCCTTCTCTTTTCTTAGGTCCGGTTTCATTTTTTAAAATTTTCAAAGAACCTCTCTCTCTCTCTCTCTCTCTCTCTCTCTCTCTCTCTCTCTCTCTCTCTCTCTCAATCTCTTATATCTCATCCCTCATATTTCATCTCTCATCTTTTGTATCTCTTATCTCATATCTACTATATTCGTAAAATAAACAAGCCTAACGATTTCTTCGGCGGGGGGCGCAGGGGAATCAGTGATTGGGGTCCGGGCTGTTGAGGGGGTCCGGGGGCCATATTTCTTCCTCTTTTATGGATAGAATTCAAAAAGGGTTTTTGATTCCAGGGCCCAACCTGGTTCACCTCGACCTTTGAAACAGACAAGTAATCTCTGGACAGACAGACAGACAGGTAGGTAGATAGGTAGGTAGGTAGGTAGGTAGGTTGGTTGGTTAGGTATTTAGGTAGGTAGGTAGGTAGGTAGGTATGTAGGTAGGTAGGTAGGTAGGTTAGATAGATAGGTATAGATAGATAGATAGATAGATAGATAGATAGATAGATAGATAGATAGATAGATAGATAGATAGATAGATAGATAGATAGATAGATAGATAGATAGATAGATAGATAGATAGATAGATAGATAGATAGATAGATAGATAGATAGATAGATAGATAGATAGATAGATAGATAGATAGATAGATAGATAGATAGATAGATAGATAGATAGATAGATAGATAGATAGATAGATAGATAGATAGATTGTTCATGTAGATTTAGACAAAACGCAGATTTTAGGTGTGATATTTATATTTTCTATGTTAAGCCATTAACCCCACTTCAATTCTCCATAGAATCTGATTTCTAACTCGGTGTACTTCACCAAACTAGACATGTTAGATCGTCGGCAGATGTTGCCACAAAATCATGTCGTGGTTAATACTGGTTATGCCCCCTGAAAGTCAAAGCTGTGTTTCGACTGAGCGTAAACAAAAGTCTCTTGTATTTCAGCAGATTCTCCTATGGTATACAAACAAGGAGAATTCATTATATAAACGTCTGCAAGATTTTGGAATTTACATCTTCCTGATTTCGTTTATGAGTACATGCAGCTTGCTTGGCTGCTTTTGTATCTTCTTCGATCTTCAAGTCTGACCTCAATTTTTTTTTCTTCAGATTGTGATGCGCTCATGCCAGAGACGTTCTCCACGTGGTACAATCATTTGATGAGTCCCCCTCCCTTCCTCACCCTAGCAATAATCTCTGCTGCATGCATTTCAGCCTTTGCTTCATGAAATTTTGCACCTCCTCTCCTCCAAAAGTCCGACTTGCAAATTTTGATTGACCATGCAGATGTTATCCATTGTAGCTGGATACCTCGATCATATTAATCTTCTGCTGCTTAGTGTTGTCAGCACTGATGGAAGATTAACATGATGCAGAGCCTCTGTATTTACAATCGACTTGCTTTATTTGCTTTTTTTTAAGTGACGGAAAAACATAGATACCAAGTAGGTGACCTTTTCTATTTATTCAAGTATATTTCCCTTCAAGGTGAAATCACGTGGCGTGATTGTGTCCTCTCCAAAAGTATTTGTTTCAATATCAGTAACAGTCTTACTTGGGCGTGGGGTGGGGGGGGGGGGTAGAGGGTCCAACCGAAAAAACTCCCCTGTAGCCTAGAGGGAGGGCTTTCTTATAAAGGAGGGCATAGACGTTTACAACAGTGGTTATATTCCCAGTGACCTGATTAAATCCACGTTTATAGCACTACCAAAGAAACCAGGTGCAAAGGAATGTGATGACAATCGGACTATCAGCCTCTTATGTCACATAACGAAGCTACTTCTGAGAATTATTATGAGAAGAACAAGGAAAAAGACAAAAATGGAAATAGCAGATGAGCAGTTTGGATTTGTTGAAGGAAAGGGAACACACAATGCCATTTATACTTTACGAACACTAACGGAAAGAGCTTTAGAAGTACGGAAAGATCTCTACTTATGCTTCATTGATTACACCAAGGCATTCGATAAGGTGAAACGTAATGAAATTATTAAAATGTTTGAAAACATCAATGTAGACGGCAAAGATCTGAGGATTGTAAAACATCTATACTGGCAGCAAGAAGCAGCAGTTCGAGTTGAAAATAGAACTGAAAAATATCAACCTATAAAACAAGGGGTGCGACAAGGATGTGTACTATCTCCAGACCTTTTTTCTCTGTACAGTGAGAATATTCTAAGAACAATCATCACAGAACCAGGCATAAAAATTGGAGAATACAATATTAACAACCTTCGGTATGCTGACGACACAGTACTGATAGCTGAGAACCAACAAGACCTGCAAATCTCTTGGATAAAGTCGCCAAAGAAAGTGAACAGAAAGGCCTTACTTTGAACATCAAAAAGACAGAGACTATGGTTATATCTAAGAAACAGAATCCACCAGCATGCAGTATAAAATTAAACGGAACTATTCTAAAGCATGTGCAGAAATTCAAATACCTTGGAGCAGTAATAACTTCAGATGGAAAATGCAGAACAGAAATTAGGAAAAGAATAGGCCAAGCAAAGACTGCATTTCAGAGAATGAGAAACATATTAGCTAACACATCCTTATCAATGAATGTTAGAGAACGATTCCTAAAATGCTATATTGAACCTATCTTGTTATATGGAAGTGAATCATGGACAATAGGCAGGTCTGCGCAAAAATCATTGGAAGCAGCAGAAATGTGGTTTATTAGAAGAAAGTTGCGAATCCCCTGGACAGCAAAAATAACTAATGAAGAATGTATCAGAAGAGCTGGAGAGACCAAAAAAAAAAAACCTTGTCAAAAAGATAAGAGAGAGACAATGTACTTTCATGGGACATGCAATACTATAAGAACAGGAAAAATAGAAGGAAGAATATCAAGAGGAAGACCAAGAGAAATGATACTGGACAGTCTGACGGGATGGTGTGAGAGGAGATCACCAACTGAGTTAATGGCCTTCATGAAGGATCGTGTACTCAGGAGAAGCATAATAGCCAACGCCAGTCGGCACGGTACCTGATGATGATGATGACGATGGTGATGATGATGATGATGATGGTGATGATGATGATAGAAGACTTCCCCTCGTTGGGGCTGGGGGGGGGGCGGTTCTGATAGTGGGTGAAAGCAGAAAGACTGCACAATAAGGTAAGCCGAAGGTAAAGGTAGTTTTGCACCGGTTTACAAAATTCTTGTCGCAGGCCCTGGTCAGCTGAAATAAGTCATATCCACCGGCAGTATGTTTATCATTGACGACATGGCAAACCAGAAAAGCTGCTTTGTCATCAAACGTTATATGCCATGTTCATTTTAAATTTGTGTCGTTTCCATTGTTAACCGGAAACTGTTATTAAAGATTTTTATAAACCTAATCTAACAGACGTCTCACTTACTCCCCCTGGCAAATGACTTCCATCAGAAATATCTTCTTTGTATTTCCCCCAGTTTTGCGGATATTGTTACGCAAACTTAACAGAACAGATAGATATGCAAATCACAATAACAACACTTTCCGATCAGTTGGTCACCATCGACGTTAGTGAAGACTTGGAATTAGAAAATTTCAAAGTTTTATGTGAAATAGAAACAGGTGTCCCAGCTCTCGAGATGGCCTTATTTTGGAATGGACGACCCCTACACGATGGCAAACTTACTCTGCGGCAGTACGGTTTGAAGAATGGCGAGATCGTTCTTATACAGCACTTGCAGGGTCAGATAAGACAAGGTACTACTTGTTTTTAGTTAGAATATCATTTTGCCCCGTCTTCGCAGAGAAATTTGGCTGCGTTGGATTCTCAATTTATTCTGTCAATTGCTCTCATGCTGAACCCGATCCATATCTCGATGTTGTTCCCCGATCTATATTTTAGCTGTCCCCTTGTTTTTCCTCCTAGCTTTTCCCTGAAATGTAGCTATCACTGTATGATCATGCCATGTTATATTAAAAAATACTTTTATATGACTTATGTATTTTGCATCATATCCCATTTCAGCTTCAATTATTCTAATGCCTTCTGTTCTGTCATCAGACACTGCCCATTTTATGAAAGGCCATATTTTAAAACTCCAATATATGTATATATATATATATATATATATATATATATATATATTCATATTCTAAACCAGGTGCAGAAATTCATATACCTTGGAGCAGTAATAACTTCAGATGGGAAATGCAGAACAGAAATTAGGAAAAGAATAGGCCAAGCAAAGACTGCATTTCAGAGAATGAGAAACATATTATCCAACACATCCTTATCAATGAATGTTAGAAAACGATTCCTAAAATGCTATATTGAACCTATCTTGTTATATGGAAGTGAATCATGGACAATAGGCAGGTCTGCACAAAAATCATTGGAAGCAGCAGAAATGTGGTTTATTAGAAGAAAGTTGCGAATCCCCTGGACAGCAAAAATAACTAATGAAGAATGTATCAGAAGAGCTGGAGAGACAAAAAAACCTTGTCAAAAAGATAAGAGAGAGACAATGTACTTTCATGGGACATGCAATATTATAAGAACAGGAAAAATAGAAGGAAGAATATCAAGAGGAAGACCAAGAGAAATGATACTGGACAGTCTGACGGGATGGTGTGAGAGGAGATCACCAACTGAACTGATGGCCTGCATGAAGGATCGTGTACTCAGGAGAAGCATAATAGCCAACGCCAGTCAGCACGGCACATGATGATGATATATATATATTTCAATCAGTGATTATCTTCATCATAGTCTACTCCAGTCATTGTAGATATCTGGATTCCTTCATCATTTTCTGCTCAAGTCATTATAAATATCTGGGTGTCTTCATCATTGTCTGGCATTATAAATATCTGCATGTCTTCATCATTGTCTGGCATTATAAATATCTGGATGTCTTCATCATTGTCTGGCATTATAAATATCTGGATGTCTTCATCATTGTCTGGCATTATAAATATCTGGGTGTCTTCATCATTGTCTGCTCCAATCATTATGAAAAAATTAATATTTAAAATAACTGAATGTGAACATAAATACAGAATTTTGCAATATCTCTAATGATAAATCCATCGAATGAAACATAAAGTCAGTTATTTTCCTAGAATTTTTTTTCATGCACATACATAGTCCTGCTTCATCATTAAACTGGACCCTTTTTATATGTCCCAGGTGTGGAAGCATAGAGCTTAGTTTCTTTGGTCATTTCATAGGTCCAGTAGGTGCATTTCAGTGTTTCATAGTTGGTGTAGTTTTGTAGGATGTTATCTACAGCTGAAGATTTTTATGTCTTATGTTTCAGCTGCAGACTTTGGCTATGTAGATCCATCAATCGCAGAAAATCTGGCACACATGCAGGAAGATGATCCGTTATATATCAGGGACATATTGCTGAAGAATCCAAGTCATTTGGCCTTGGTGAAAGAGAGAAATCCTTCTTTAGCAAGTGCTTTGCTAAGTGGAGACAAAGGTGATTTTTTTTTCTGTCTTCTTCTTCTTCATCAGTGTCATTTTCTTCCTCTTCCTTCTTAAATATTTTTAGATATCAGTTAGAACTTTATTCCAGGCTGGAAAATTAGAAAATGTAAAGATGGAAATGGAAAGGATGAAGATCAACATATTAGGAATGAGTGAAGTTAGATGGACAGGTGCAGGAAAGATAAACTCAGATAAATATACAATAATATATTCAGGAAGTGAGAAACATGAGTGAGGAGTAGGAATTATATTTGATGAAAAAACGGCAAGGACAATTGTAGGATATTTGAACATCTCAGACAGAGTCCTGCTAGCCCAACTGAAAGGACAACCAATCAACATAAATATTATACAAGTGTATGCTCCAACATCTGAAAGTTCTGAGGAAGATGTACAGATATTTTATAATGACATAGAGACAGCACTAAAACACACAAAGTCACATGAAGTTACCATAGTCATGGGAGATTTTAATGCCAAAGTTGGTAAAGGAAGAACTTCGGACATCGTTGGTGACTATGGACTGGGGGAGAGGAATGACAGAGGTTATAAATTAATTGAATGGGCAAGAATACATATCATGGTTGTAGGAAACACCTGGTTTAAACAACATCCTCGAAGACTGGCAACGTGGTGCAGCCCAGACAAAAAGATATTTAACCAGATAGACTACATATTAATCAACAAACGATTCCGCAATGCATTACTGACAACAGAAACCATGCCAGGAGCTGACTGCAGTAGTGACCATGATCCATTCTGTGGAAAAGTTAGAATAAAACTAAAGAAAGCAGGAAGAAAAGTGAGAAACATCAAACTGAATACAGAACTTCTTAAAAATGACCAAGAACTGCGAGAACAATACAAAGTTATTATAACAAATAGATACAATGCAATAGCAAAGATAAATAGTATAGATGAACAGTGGGAAATGTTAAGAGATTCTATCCACCAAACTGTTAAGGAGATAATACCACTGAAAAAAGAAGCCCCTAAAAATAAATGGATGACAGACGACATCTTAGGACTGATGGACAGGAGGAGGAGGAGTAAAAATAACGAGGAAAAATATAGCAAGATAAATAAAGAAATAAGACGCAAATGCAGAGAAGCAAAAGAAGTGTGGTTAAATGAACAGTGCAGACAGATAGAGGACGCTCATAATAAAGACAGCAAAAACATGCATAAACGAATTAATGAACTCACAGGCAGGAAAACAAAATATACCACAGGATGCCTGAAATCGAAAGAAGGTAAAATGTTAATGGGAAAAGAAGACATTGTGGACAGGTGGACAGAGTATATCGGTGAGCTATATGGAGGAGAAAGACCAGAATTAACACCAGATACTGAAAACTGTGAGGGACCGCCAATACTTGAAGATGAAATCATAGATGCCATCAAACACATGAAGAAAGGATAAGCGACTGCACCTGATAATATAACAATAGAAGAAATAGAGGCACTAGAGGAGACAGGAATAAAAATAATAACCAAGTTACTGAATGATATTTACAACAGTGGTTATATTCCCAGTGACCTGATTAAATCCACGTTTATAGCACTACCAAAGAAACCAGGTGCAAAGGAATGTGACGACCACCGGACTATCAGCCTCTTATGTCACATAACGAAGCTACTTCTGAGAATCATTATGAGAAGAACAAGGAAAAAGATAAAAATGGAAATAGCAGATGAACAGTTTGGATTTGTTGAAGGAAAGGGAACATACAATGCCATTTATACTTTACGAACACTAACAGAAAGAGCTTTAGAAGTACAGAAAGATCTCTACTTATGCTTCATTGATTACACCAAGGCATTTGACAAGGTGAAACATAGTGAAATTATTAAAATGCTTGAAGACATCAATATAGACGGCAAAGACTTCAGGATTGTAAAACATCTATACTGGCAGCAAGAAGCAGCAGTTCGAGTTGAAAATAGAATTGAAAAATACCAACCTATAAAACAAGGGGTGTGACAAGGATGTGTACTATCTCCAGACCTTTTTTCTCTGTACAGTGAGAATATTCTAAGAACAATCATCACAGAACCAGGCATAAAAATTGGAGAATACAATATTAACAACCTTCGGTATGCTGACGACACAGTACTGATAGCTGAGAACCAACAAGACCTGCACAATCTCTTGGATAAAGTCGCCAAAGAAAGTGAACAGAAAGGCCTTACTTTGAACATCAAAAAGACAGAGACTATGGTTATATCTAAGAAACAGAATCCACCAGCATGCAGTATAAAATTAAACGGAACCATTCTAAAGCAGGTGCAGAAATTCAAATACCTTGGAGCAGTAATAACTTCAGATGGGAAATGTAAAACAGAAATTAGGAACAGAATAGGCCAAGCAAAGACTGCATTTCAGAGAATGAGAAACATATTAGCTAACACATTCTTATCAATGAATGTTAGAAAACGAGTCCTAAAATGCTATATTGAACCTATCTTGTTATATGGAAGTGAATCATGGACAATAGGCAAGTCTGCACAAAAATCATTGGAAGCAGCAGAAATGTGGTTTATTAGAAGAAAGTTGCGAATCCCCTGGACAGCAAAAATAACTAATGAAGAATGTATCAGAAGAACTGGAGAGACAAAAAACCTTGTCAGAAAGATAAGAGAGAGACAATGTACTTTCATAGGACATGCAATGAGAAGAGGGGGCATTGAAAATATTATAACAACAGGAAAAATAGAAGGAAGAAGATCAAGAGGAAGACCAAGAGAAATGATACTGGACAGTCTGACGGGATGGTGTGAGAGGAGATCACCAACTGAGCTGATGGCCTGCATGAAGGATCGGATACTCAGGAGAAGCATAATAGCCAACGCCAGTCGGCACGGCACCTGATGATGATGATGATGATGATCAGTATAAATATCTTTGGGGACAGTTTTTTCTTTACACTTAGTGTAATTGGGGAAAATATTTCCCTCTTTTTTTTTTTTAATAGACTCTAGCTGTAAGTGATTTCTTGTTCTGTCCTTCATCACCAACAGCCATGTGTGTAAAATATATAATCCAGAGTGTCCTTTGCCATTTTCAGTGATGGATTAACTCTTTCCGTGCATTTGGTCGATATAACGACTCTTCCGGTATCCCGAAGCTAACATATGGTCATTATAGTGACAATTGTTTGTTTCATTAAAACAAGCGGTGTAACATTTAGATTGTACATATTTCATCCCGCGATTCCGGTGACACTTTTCAAAATGGCGAAAGAGTGCCTAGTTACGAGCGATTCCGACCGAGAAAAAGGAAGAGAAAGACCGAAATTTTTCAATTTTTGATGATGTAGATAGGGGTATGGACATGGTCTGTGACCACCCCACTGCTCTTGAATGTATACCAAATAGATCTAGACATATTTAGATGACTGGAGAAGTAGTTTGGAGTTATTTCAGACATTAATTTAGCGAGAATGCAACATAGAATCAGAATACGAGATCGACAAGTAGATCTACACATCTCAGATGTTAAGTAGTGTAGATCTAGACCTAGCCGATGGTGAGCTGGGCACAGTCAGTGTCTAAAAACATCACATTACTTCTTTTTTCCAAAAAAACTCTGCATTTATGAAATTTTCATTCATTTAGCTATACTTTGAAACATAATAAGTATACGGAAGTACATGGAAATACTGTTTTCCATTCTGTTTTATAACTGTACCCCCTAACATATCAAGACCCGTGTTTTTACTCCTGCACTCCAGAACACATCTGTGTTTCTTCCTCCAGCACGGGAAGAGTTAATCACACTCAGCATTAAGCTAAACGTCACAAGAGCTCACACTCCATTTAACCTATACTGTAGTGGATCGTCGAAAGTTGAGCAATTTGACACTCATACAACTTGAAACTTGACCAAAAAAAAATTTGAAGAAAATCGTCTTTGAATCTAAAACAAAAATTTGAAAGTTGACCAAAAACAAACGCAGCCACCCAAACACAACAAAGATTCGGGAAAGTGGCACCCGTGCATTGGAGTTGGCTGTTAAATAAGGGATAACTAAATCAACCATTCTAAAGAGCCAGGAAACCATTAAAGTAGCTAATATGGTGAAAGGGGTAAAGTCCTTTACCAGTAAAAAATCCCCAGCTATGGAAGAAGTGTTATATCATTCCTCCCCCCCCTCCCCAGTAAAGGTAAGGTGCACTACACTTTTTATTGTTTTATGATTCTGTTGAAGGTATTGCCATTATTAGCAATTTTATAGTGTTAATGTCTAATTTAATGTGTATTAGCATTATTATACAGGTTTCTTCTTCTTCTTCGCTTCTACCACCAAGATCACTCCATGATCCTTCTGAATTTACTCCTGTGGTCCTCAATAGGTCCCATGGCACCCCCTGTGGTCCCCGAAAGGACCACACGAGATCCCCAACAGGACCACAAGAGGTTCAGAGTATCGCAGGGCTTGAGCCTGTATTCTTGGTGGGTCTCAGAAGCGGGATTGCATGACACTGTGGTTTTCGTTGCACCAGTTTAATCTAGAGTTGGACTTTCTCACAGGAAAACCTCAACGTGTTTTGGATATCAGTATATCCCTGCTGGGTGAGAGGTGGACTTTCTCACCAGAAAACCTTGACGTATTTTGAGATACCCATGTATCCCCTTCGGGTGAGAGGTGGTTACCATCCAGTCCAGTGTTGGACTTTCTCACCGGAAAACTTCATCATGATTAGAATACACATACATCCCCATCGGGTGAGAGGTGGTTGCCTATCTAGACTGCACTGATCCAGTGTCTCTGACTTCAGCAGTTTGTGGTTGTGGCCGCTACCCTTCCTAGTTGTGACCAGGATAGAGCTTTTGTCCAGGAGGTCGAATCCTCACCACTAGTAAGTTTCATCCCTGGGTTAAGCCAGTTTAAACGTATTATCCCAACATGGGCATGTTTAGGACGTGACTGACCTCTAGAGCTGAGGTACCGTATTATGAGTAATCATCAAGTTTCACCCCTGGGTTAAGCCGGTTTAGACATATTTCACCAGTATGGGTGTATATCGGACGTGGCCAGCCTCTAGAGCAGAGGTGCCGTGGTATGAGTAGCTATCACCACAAGACTAGTGGATATACCGGTTAAACTTCACTTTATCCTTTCCATCACCTTTTCACATCGATGCCACCCAGCAACCCTAGTCGGATTTTCACATTTTCTTCTTTGGCCGGGAAGAGTTTCGCTCCACGTGCGACAGCCAAAGAATCTCACTAGCAGTGTCTTAGTTTAACCCCTGGGTTAAGCCGGTATAGGCAATCTGCCCCAGTATGGTGTGTATAAGACGTGGCTGGCCTCTAGAGCAGAGGTGCCTTGATTTGAGTAGTCCTGACCTCGAGGTTATTGGTCACTTCACTTAATCCTTCACCTTTTCCATGACAGCGCTGCGCAGCAACCCTAATCGCATTTTTTTTTCATTGGCCGGGAGGAGTTTCACCCCACACATGGCAGCTGAAGAATCTCGCCAGCAACGGTAGATGAGCTACCAAACATGACTCTCATCTACCTGAAACATCTGGTTTTCAGGCACCAGATATTCATCTTCACCACTTCTTTTGTCAGTTTGAGCAGTTCTGTCACAGGAAGGCCAGGAGCTGGACTTGACTGTCAAAGGCTATTTGAGACGCATGCCTTGGAGACATTTAATTGGAATGGAGAGCGTATCCCCCACCCCACCTCCAGCTATAACAGTCCTTAGAACAGGTTTAAATAACCAGTATTTGTACTTAAAATATTTTATAATGGGTACATACGTCTTATATCTTCTTCATTCATCTTACATCTTCTTCATACAGCTTACATCCTTCCCATGCCATTAAACGTCACAGGGCTTGCATGATAGTGTGCCAAGTTTTCATGTTTTCAGTGAGCTTTTCAACCCCATCAGGTCACTAAACTGACCTCTCTTAACAATGTCCTCTTTAGAGTCTCATGTGGTTGATCTTTCTTTAATTGTTTTCCAGCTTTCACATGCATAAATGAGAGTGGGTATTACATTTGAATTGAGTAATCTTAACTTGGTTTTTGTGGTTATCATTTTTGAATGCCATATGTTCACAAGATTCTTGAAGGTCAATGCTGCTTTTACAATTCTAATTCTAACGTCCTTTCTGGTGTCACCATCCTGGTCTATGTAACTGCCGAGGTATGCAAAATTTGAAATTTTTTTTGACATTTTCAAAAGTTTACATTATTTCTTATGTCAAACAATTTGAAAGTCAAACTGCCTTCTAGAACAGACTGTGTTCGACTTCTAAGGGTTCACTATATATGGTTTGATTCCCCTTCTCTAGTTGTGTTCTGTATTATTACTGTAAGACTTTATATTATACAAACAAAACACAACTGATACATCACTGTCTTTTAGGTAACATAGAGCACAGATCCAGGAATAATAGTTATAAATGATCATCACATAAAAACAAAAATGTTAAAGCTTTTTTAAAAAGTAGGAACATCTTTATTAATTAATAAACACACAGTTGATACTTTTAGGTTTATGCCTTAATCATGCCAAAATACACAGGACAAAGAAATAAGGAAAGAAGATAAAATATACATTCATATGAATGCTGTACAACAAATAAAAATGGGGGAAAAAAGTACCAAAAATAAAATGAGCACTAAGTGCTTGCTAGTTAATATAAAGATGTTCCTAGTTTTGTTTAGTTTTAACATTTTGTTATCACAGCTTTATCAGTGGCTTTGAGTATGTTTACATATTTAGTCTTTCATTTACTTATAGCAAGAACTGTATGTCACATAAATCTATATTTGAAGATTTTGTTTACCCTGACCCCAGTCCCATGCCATTCTGGGCTCCTAGACTGTAGCCATTTCAGCTTAATAGATAACCTGCCTACAGGACCAATAACAGTAAGTGAAGTAAAGGAGGCGATAAAGAAGCTAAAATCAGACAGGGCACCAGGTGAAGATGAAGTGACTGCTGAGATGCTGAAAGCAGAAGAAACAGAAACACCAAAACAACTTTGCCAGATATTACAACAAATTTGGGATCTAGAAAAAGCCCCAGAGGAGTGGAAAACTGGGCTTATAGTAAAACTACCAAAGAAGGTTGACCTCAGAGATTGTGGGAACTGCCACTCACCAGTAAAGTATTTTGCAGAATAATCATCAACAGAATTGTACCAACACTTGAGGAAAACTTCAGAAAGAGCAGGCAGGATTTAGAAAAGGGAGATCATGCATAGACCACATATTTGTACTTAGACAAATATTAGAACAGGCAAATGAGTGGCATAGCACAACATATGCATTATTCATAGATTTTGAGAAAGCCTTTGACAGTGTCAACAGAGATGCACTGTGGAAAATCCTAAGATAGCATGGCCTCCCCCACAAGATAGTAAATGTAATCAAAGCCCTATATGAGGGTTTTCAGTGCAAAGTGATCTGTGGAGAACATACCTCCAGCAGCTTTAGGGTACAAACAGGAGTGAAACAGGGATGTGTACTATCACCAACATTATTTATCTTGGCAGTAGACTGGTTAATGAAGGAGGCAACATCAGACAAAGAGGATTACAATGGACCCTTGACACAGTGCTGGAGGACCTTGACTTTGCGGATGACATTTGTCTGTTATCAAGCAGTCACAAAGATATGCAAGATAAAATAAACAAGCTAACTCAGAATGCAAACAACATAGGACTAAAGATCAATGTAGGAAAGACAAAGTTAATGAAGCAAAATGTGAACAACAGAAATGTACTCAGAGTAGATAGCAAGTTAGTGGAGGAGGTCAACGAATTTGTATACCTTGGCAGCAGAGTAGTAGAAAATGGAGACAGCACAGAGGACATCAACAGCAGACTTACCAGAGCAAACCAGGCTGTTGCAATGCTGCAGACTATAAGGAAATAAAAAAAACTAAGCATAAATATGAAAATCAGGATATTTAAGAGTAATGTTCTAAGTGTACTACTCTATGGAAGTGAATGCTGGAAAATCACCAAAACCATAGAAAACACGTTGAATTCTTTCCAGAATTAGAAAAATATTTTGGCCAAACACCATAAGAAATAACATCTTATTGGCAGAAATGCAGATGAAGCCACTGACAACAATTATTGAGGAAAGATGCTGGTGATGGTTGGGACATGTGCTCTGAATGACTGACAACTCACTACCAAAAATAGCACTAAGATAGACACCACAGGGGAACAGAAGTAAGGGTAGACCAAAAGAGACGTGGAGAAGAACAACAGAAAGGATGTTGAGCAATAGAGGGCTCACCTGGGCAAGAGCAGAAAAAAAGGCGAAGGACAGGCATTTGTGGAAAACCCTTGCGGAAGCCCCATGTGCCCTGGGCACTTAAGGTTCAGAGAGAGAGAGAGAGAGAGAACTTTGTCTTTCCTACGTTGATCTTTAGTCCTATGTTGTTTGCATTCTGAGTTAGCTTGTTTATTTTATCTTGCATATCTTTGCTGCAGACTATATGGAAAACAAAAAAAACTAAGCATAAATATGAAAATCAGGATATTTAAGAGTTCTAAGTGTACTACTCTATGGAAGTGAATGCTGGAAAATCACCAAAACCATAGAAAACAAGTTGAATTCTTTCCAGACTAAATGTTTACGAAGAATTAGAAAAATATTTTGGCCAAACACCATAAGAAATAACATCTTATTGGCAGAAATACAGATGAAGCCACTGACAACAATTATTGAGGAAAGACGCTGGCGATGGTTGGGACATGTGCTCCGAATGACTGACAACTCACTACCAAAAATAGCACTAAGATAGACACCACAGGGGAACAGAAGTAAGGGTAGACCAAAAGAGACATGGAGAAGAAGAACAGAAAGGATGTTGAGCAATAGAGGGCTCACCTGGGCAAGAGCAGAAAAAAAGGCGAAGGACGGGCATTTGTGGAAAACCCTTGCGGAAGCCCCATGTGCCCTGGGCACTTAAGGTTCAGAGAGAGAGAGAGAACTTTGTCTTTCCTACGTTGATCTTTAGTCCTATGTTGTTTGCATTCTGAGTTAGCTTGTTTATTTTATCTTGCATATCTTTGCTGCAGACTATATGGAAAACAAAAAAAACTAAGCATAAATATGAAAATCAGGATATTTAAGAGTTCTAAGTGTACTACTCTATGGAAGTGAATGCTGGAAAATCACCAAAACCATAGAAAACAAGTTGAATTCTTTCCAGACTAAATGTTTACGAAGAATTAGAAAAATATTTTGGCCAAACACCATAAGAAATAACATCTTATTGGCAGAAATACAGATGAAGCCACTGACAACAATTATTGAGGAAAGACGCTGGCGATGGTTGGGACATGTGCTCCGAATGACTGACAACTCACTACCAAAAATAGCACTAAGATGGACACCACAGGGGAACAGAAGTAAGGGTAGACCAAAAGAGACATGGAGAAGAACAACAGAAAGGATGTTGAGCAATAGAGGACTCACCTGGGCAAGAGCAGAAAAAAAGGCGAAGGACAGGCATTTATAGAAAACCCTTGCGGAAGCCCCATGTGCCCTGGGCACTTAAGGTTCAGAGAGAGAGAGAGAGATAACCTGCCACTAGCCATGTAGGCAGAAGTTCTCCCATCTTTGGAGGCAGCTATTTTTTTTTCTTGATTTTGGGCCCTCTGCCCCTCCAGGCCCCCTATGCTTAAGGCTGTTCAGCCTAATAAATAATCCACCATTTACCATGCAGGCAGAAATTCTCCATCTCTGGGGTTATAATGAGGCAGTGAAGTGATTACAAGACTCACAATGTCTCCTAGCCTCTCCTACCTTACCTCACCTACCAGTTGGTGAAACCTGTTATATCCAACCATCTGTCCAAACCTGCCTCACCTACCAGTTGGTGAACCCTGATATATCCAACCATCTGTCCAAACCTGCCTCACCTACCAGTTGGTGAACCCTGTTATACCCAACCATCTGTTCAAGCCTGCCTCACCTACCAGTTGGTAAACCCTGATATACCCAAACATCTGTTCAAGCCTGCCTCACCTACGAGTTGGTAAACCCTGATATACCCAAACATCTGTTCAAGCCTGCCTCACCTACCAGTTGGTAAACCCTGATATACCCAAACATCTGTTCAAGCCTGCCTCACCTACCAGTTGATGAACCCTGTTATACCCAACCAGCTGTCCAAGCCTATCTCACCTACCAGTTGGTGAACCCTGTTATACCCAACCAGCTGTCCATGCTTGCCTCACCTACCAGTTGATGAACCCTGTTATACCCAACCAGCTGTCCAAGCCTGCCTCACCTACCAGTTGGTGAACCCTGTTATACCCAACCAGCTGTCCAAGCCTGCTCACCTACCAGTTGATGAACCCTGTTATACCCAACCAGCTGTCCATGCTTGCCTCACCTACCAGTTGATGAACCCTGTTATACCCAACCAGCTGTCCAAGCCTGCCTCACCTACCAGTTGATGAACCCTGTTATACCCAACCAGCTGTCCAAGCCTGTCTCACCTACCAGTTGATGAACCCTGTTATACCCAACCAGCTGTCCATGCTTGCCTCACCTACCAGTTGGTGAACCCTGTTATACCCAACCAGCTGTCCAAGCCTGCCTCACCTACCAGTTGGTGAACCCTGTTATACCCAACCAGCTGTCCAAGCCTGCTCACCTACCAGTTGATGAACCCTGTTATACCCAACCAGCTGTCCATGCTTGCCTCACCTACCAGTTGATGAACCCTGTTATACCCAACCAGCTGTCCAAGCCTGCCTCACCTACCAGTTGATGAACCCTGTTATACCCAACCAGCTGTCCAAGCCTGTCTCACCTACCAGTTGATGAACCCTGTTATACCCAACCAGCTGTCCATGCTTGCCTCACCTACCAGTTGGTGAACCCTGTTATACCCAACCAGCTGTCCAAGCCTGTCTCACCCACCAGTTGGTGAACCCTGTTATACCCAACCAGCTGTCCATGCTTGCCTCACCTACCAGTTGGTGAACCCTGTTATACCCAACCAGCTGTCCAAGCCTATCTCACCCACCAGTTGGTGAACCCTGTTATACTCAGCAGGCAGCCAGTAGGGATAGCAAATGAGATAACAGTGAAATGAACATTTCCTGCCAGAAGGAAGTGGTTCCCAACAAAGTTGGGGACTTGTTGACAGAGCACAGTGTGGGAACATCAGCAAACAGACATGCATACAACCACTTGGTGGATTATGCCTCTACCTCTCTGTCTCTGAAGACAAATTTTGTCTTCAGCACAATATTCTGTGCACCAATTTCTACAGCAAGGTAGACAGGAGCGTGATAAGCAGGGTCTAATCCTTCAGTCTAAGACTAAATCACTGTCAGTTCAGCCAGTCTTGCTTTTGATGGTAACTGTGATCATTGATCACTGCAGTGGACTGGCTTGTCAGGTGAGGAGAGTAGGTTTGTGAATTAAGAAAAACTTGAAATAAAATTGATTCTGTTCTTTTATGCAGTAAAAAAAAAAAATTTTTTCTTGACGTTTCTTTTAAATGTAAGTATAAACATCTGTCCAATATCATGATGTGTCTCTTTGTTTCATGCAGAGAAGTTCTGTAGAGTTTTTAATGATCAGAAGCACGCAAGAATACAGGAAGAGCAAGAGAGAATCAGGCTGATCTTGGCTGACCCTTTTGATCCACATGCCCAGCAGCAGATTGAAGAAGCTATAAGGTACTTGTTTCCATATCTGATGTCTAATGTTGTCAGCCTTATCTAACAGAATCTTATCAGTGTGGTATTAAGACATTCCTACAGACTACTTAGACCAGCCTTATCTAACAGAATCCTGTCAGTGTGATATTATGATGATTTTAAACATTAAATGGCAGGACAAGACCAGGAACGAGGTCTGGGAAAGGGCAGGACAAGATCCTATTAACCTACAAATCATGTCTAGGAAGTGAAGGTGGATTGACCATGCTCTGAGGAAACCTGAAACCAACATAGCAAGACAGGCACTGACATGGAATCCTCAAGGAAATAGAAAATGAGAAGGACTTAGTTTTACTTGGAGAAGAGAAATCATGACAGTGCTCAAAGACAAGGGATGCACATGGAAGGAAGCAGAGAATAATTCCAAGAACAGGGATGACTGGAGAGCCTTTATCCATGGCCTGTGTGCTCAAGAGAGTGAAAGGCGATGATGATGATATTATGACGTTCCTACAGACTACTTAGAAAGAAAATGATGTGATATGGCCATCTTTATTTTGGCACAGAAGTAGCACCCTGGCTTTTCATGTGAAATGGGACCATTGTTCTCAGTGCACCAGTCAGTTTAGCTGTAAAAATGGATGCCTGACATTTGTGTTGGGGACTTGATTCTGAAACTGGAGAATGTCTAGCTGCAAGGAAATGACACATGGCAGTCACTAATTGACTTTTTTGCTCCTGAATTTTTTTCTTCCTTATGCTATAATAAATTTTGTTTAGAAGTTTTGTTGGATACAGATTGAAAGGAAATTTGAAAAGCAAGGGTTGGGTTAGAAATATGTTATTTTTAGTGTTATTAGACTATGCCTAAGTTTTACTTTTGACATTGACTAGCATTAGGCATGCATAATCTTCTGTACAAACTCTTCTAGTTGTCTTGGAATAAAGGAGTTAAAAGTAAAACTAAACATTCTCATATAACTCAGTACTGTTTATGCAAGACTGTTCACTAGTTCTTGAAATGAAGTAAAGAATCTCTTTATGGAGTGATCACATAAGTCATGTGAAAAAGAACAGACTTCTTCTTCTTCTTCTTCGTTCACTTCTACCACCAAAAACCACACTGTGAACCTACTGAATTCATGCCTGTGGTCCTCATTAGGTCCCGTGGTCCCCTGTGTGGTCCAAAATAGACCACACGAGATCCACGAAAGGACCACAAGAGATTCAGAGTGTCACAGTGCTTTAGCCTGTATTCTTGGTGGGTCTCGGAAGCGGGATTGCGTGACACCGTGGTTTTCATTGCACCAGTTTAGTCTAGGGTTGGACTTTCTCACCGGAAGACCTCGACGTGTTTAGGATATCAGTGCATCCCCGCTGGGTGAGAAGCGGTAGCCCACCCAGGCCAGAGTTGGACTTTCTCACCGGAAAACCTCAACGTGTTTTGAGATACCTGTGTATCACTGCCGGGTGAGAGGTGGTTGCCCATCCAGTCCAGGGATGGACTTTCTCACCGGAAAACCTCAGCGTGATTAGGATACGCAAACATCCCCATCGGGTGAGAGGTGGTTGCCTATCTAGACTTCCCTGGTCCAGTGTCTCCGACTTCAGCATTTTGCGGTCGTGGCCGCTACCCTTCCTAGTTGTGACCAGGATGGAGCTTTTGTCCAGGAGGACGAATCCTCGCCACTAGTGACTTCTACCCCTGGGTTGAGCCAGTTTAGGCATTATCCCAGTATGGGCATGTTTGGGACGGGACCGACCTCTAGAGCAGAGGTACTGTGACATGCATAGCCTTCAAGATTCACCCCTGGTATGAGCCGGTTTAGGCAAAATTCACCAGTATGGGTGTTTATCAGGCGTTACCGACCTCTAGAGCGGAGGTGGCATGACATGTCTAGCCATCAAGTTCCACCCCTGGTGTGTGCCGGTTTAGGCATATTTCACCAGTGTAGGTGTATTTCGGACGTGGGCGGCCTCTAGAGCAGAGGTGCCGTGGTATAGCTCTCGTAGCGATACTACTGGACATATCAGTTAAACTTCACTTTCCACCACCTTTTCCCATCGGCTCCGCACAGCAACCTTTATTTCTTTTCCGCATTTACTTCCTTAACCGGGAGGAGCTTCACTCCACACACGGCATTTGAAGAGTCTCGCCAGCAGTGAGACAAGCCAGTTCATGCATTTCACCTGACATGACTGCACTCAGGACGTGGCCGACCTCCAGACCAGAGGTGCCATGATTTGACTGTTTGCTTCGCTTTATCCTTTCTACCACCTTTTCCGCAGTGATGCTGCGCGGCAACCTCATTTGTACCTTTCTTCATTGGCCGGGAAGAGCACCGCTCCACGCACGGCACCTGAAAAATCTCGCCAACAGCGGCAGATGAGCTACCAAACGTGCCACTCATCTACCCTAAGTAACTGGTTTTCAGGCGCCAGATATTCACCCTCGCCCCTTCTCCTGTCAGTTTAAACAGTTCTGCCACGGGAGGGCCAGGAGCTGGACTTGACTGCCAGAGGCTGTTTGAGGCACATTTGCAGTCCTTAGAACCAAAGAACAGACAAACAGTGAACTGACATCATGGAGAAGAAATAGGACAGGGCTGTCTCAGGTTCACATGAAAAAAAAAAAACCAGAACTACAGAGGGCAAAAGAAACTTGGTGATGTTAAAAGCTTTCAATTCATATACATCAGGTGTGCTCAATGAATGATCTTTATTTTTAATTCTATCCGTGCCGCAGAAAAAAAAAACGATGTTCCGTTTGTGCCAAATTGCAACAACGGGTCTTGATCTGTATAGGGGGTACAGTTGTAAAATTGAATGTAATAAAGTATTTCCACGTGTTTCCACATTATAAATATGTGTATTTTGCATCGAAATAGCTGTAAAAGTAAGAATGAAGAGTTTTTTAGGAAAAAAGTAGTGTGATGATTTTAGCTGATAGTTGTGTCCTACTTACCATCAGGTAGATCTTACATCCTTCTCGTGCCATTAAACATCACATAGGACCCACATGGTAGTTCGCCAAGATGTCCTGTCTTCAGCGAGTTTTTCAATCTCATCAAGGGATGTTATGCCCACTGAACTGTCTTCTCTTAGCAGTGTCCTTTTTAGAGTTTCACATGGTCGACCTCTTTTTCTTTGGCCTGTTGTGTTCCACTTGATAGCTTGTTTGGGGATTCTCTGATTGTTTCTTTTCATCACATGACCGATACATGTCCATCTTCTTTTTCTGATCAACCATGAGACAGGTTGTTGTTTGCTCATCTGTCTGATCTCTTGAATTCATTCCACTTTATACTGCGTATTTTCCTTAGGCACTTGTTTTCGAAAGAGTCTAATTTCTTGTCTATTTCTTTAGTTGTTTTCCAGCTTTCACATGCATAAATGAGGGTGGATGTCACATTTGAATTGAGTAATCTTAAGTTGGTTTTTGTGCTTATAACTTTTGAATGCCACATGTTCTCAAGATTCTTGAAGATCAATGCTGCTTTGGCAATTCGAATTCTAACTTCTTTTCTGGTGTCACCATTGAGATACGGCAAAATGGTTTACTTCTTCAACAGCTGTTCCTTCTATGTATATTTGTCCTTCATCGTTAATAAGAACCTTCATTATTTTTGTTTTATCCTTGTTAATTTCAAGTCCTATTTTACTAGCCATTGAAGACAATGTATCTGTTTTTACTTGCATTGATTTCATATTGTTGCTGATAAGAGTTATGTCATCTGCAAAATCAAGATCTTCCAGTTAGGTCTCACATATCCAATCAATGCCCATTTTACCTTTGCAACATTTTTTCATTATGAAGTCTATGGCAATTCCTTAAAAGCAAGGGAGATAATTTACATCCTTATTTCACGTCTATTTCAGTCTGGAACCATTCACTCATTCCTTCGTCTGTATTGACTGCACAAACATATCCATTGTAGAGGTCACAAATGATGTTGACAATCTTAGATGGTATTCCATATATTCTTAAAATCCTCCATAATGATTCTCTGTGTATGCTATCAAATGCCTTTGTAAAGTCTATGAAGTTCAGGATTAACGGTCTTTGCTTTTCAATATGTTCTTCAAGTATTATTCTTAGAGTAAAGATCTGATTGAGACAGCTTCTCCCTTTTCAGAATCCTGCCTGTTCTTCTCTCATTGCAGCATCCACTATATCTTGAATTCTATTCAGAATAACTTTGCAAAATACTTTTGACACAACTGATAGTAAGGTTACTCCTCTCCAATTGTTGCAATCACTAAGACCGGGTAGATCTAGAGGTGCAATATTTACCATTGAAACACCGTTTTCACTCGGTTGTTAGGCACACTTCAGATGGAACTATGATAGGTCATCGGACGTGCACAAATAAAACGTGTACAATTAACAAGTTACACCTTTTTTTAAAGAAACAAACAAGGGCTACCTCAGTACCCCGAAGCACGGAAAGAGTTAAAGGGTAAAGAAGTGGGCATGCAGACTTGACTTACATTCTGCCCTTCATTGCTCCGTCTTTCATTCTTCCCACATACTTGATTTAATACAAGTATACAAATTACATTAGGAATCATATACACTAAGAGTGGTAATGATAATGATATTGGAGTTTACTGTGAGTAAATGTAAAAAAAAAAAAAAAAAAGTTTCTGCTAATTTTTTTTTTTTCATTTACCATTGAATTTCTTTCTCTGAAACATTGCAGTGTAAGCCAATATCATTTATTACTGGTATTACTAGAAAGTTTATTTTTTAGTTTCAGTGTGTGAGGAACTCTGTACTATCATCTCATTAAATAGGCCGGGTGGTGTTACCCTGACTAGCTACAGAACTCTGCCAGGTCTACAGGTCGTGATGAGAGCAATGTGTAATATAGGTCATATTGCACTTATCCCGGCCGGTCAGCTGGAAGACAAACTGTGTTTTTTTGCTTCATGTAGCATCACTTTGTTTATTTATTTATTTTGAATTAATTCTCCCCCACCTAAATTGTGTTGTAAGGTCTTTAAAACACAGCATAACCTTCCTACATTAATCACTCATTAATTTTTGTTTCATACACTCGCTCATTATTCAGCAGATCCACTGTTTCATTGTTTGTCAGCCGTTATGCATTTTCATTACTCATTAACCAGCAGTTAACATTCATTCATTATTCATTAAACATCAACAACATCCTTTCAGTAATTATTAAACTTCAACTCCATCCATTCATTATTCATCGAACATCAGCTATATCCATTCATTATTCATTAAACAACTACATCCATTCATTTTACTTTAAACATCAATAATACCCATTCATTATATATACATTAATTGACAACTACATGCTACAAGATTGCAGAGCCTAATCAAATCAACAATTATTAGACTTGGACAAGAAGGAAAAGATCTATAACAGAAACCGTGGGTCCTGTATGTGCACACCCCTCACTGTGGCAGCTGGCTCAGATTTGCCTAGATCTAAAATTTGAAGTACTGAAGCTGACATCTTCCACAAGCAGGGCATTGTAGGACAAGATACAGACAGGAATAGCTGGTGGTTATGGCAGGTCACGTGGCAGGTGCAAATTTGTGGTTATTACACTCAAATTGCACTTACCCCGGCCTGTTATTGCCATTATGTATGCACCTGATACTTTTTTATTTCATTTTTAAACAACTGGAGGAATTTCAGGAACAAGGTGTTTGGTGTAGAAGCTTTTTCATCATTGTCACATGATTTATTAACAGTATACGGAGTCTCCATTTTGCTTGGATTTTTAGTGTCCACGGATTTAGCTCTTTAACTGTTTAGACAGGCTGTTTAGACAATTTTTTTTTAATATAAATTAAAAATAAAATGATTGTGGTCATAGGGCTCTGTAGCGGAGTTGGTAAATTTAAACTGTGCTGAATGGTCAAAATAAGTTTCACATTATTTCCCTGTTGGGTATCTGCGATGTTTGATCACAGAAAATGTTTGAGTGCTGCAAGTGTTGTTTGGTAGGATTGATAGATAAAGGTCTTCTGTTACACACACACTGTCTGTCTTCATTTTCAGTATAACTGGTTTAAGCATGATTATTTGCTCAGGCTGAAGAATGTTCAGAGCAACATGGAGACAGCCATAGAGTTTGCTCCTGAGAGCTTTGCCCAAGTCCACATGCTGTACATAGACTGTAAGGTCAATGGGCACCCAGTCAAGGCATTTGTTGACTCAGGTGAGGAGCCATTGCCTAGAGTGCTCACAGTTTAATTAAGACTTGTAATGTGTCAGAAATGATGGGTGAAGAAGTGAAAATATGGGGTGAGCATAAAGTTTTTTTCCCAGATGTCAAACATTTATTACACATGAACTATGTTGGGTACAGACGTGGGGTTTTTGGGTGTTTTTTTGTGTGCATGTTTTAACTCAACTCAAATAGTTTCAGTTGTGGGTACTTGTCCAGCAAGGGGTTTGAGTGTTTGTATGTTGTTGAATGCAAACTTTCCAGATTGATGGATTGGGAGAGACTGCCATTGCTGCCACATTCACTGGACAATGCCCTTCTTGGCTAAGGACAAAGTTTTCAGTTCACCAGTTCCTGATACTGAAAATTTGAAGGCAAGTGTTATGGACGTTTTAGCGATGGTGACTAAAGAGAAAAGGCACAAGTAATGCCATATATATATGTTGAGAACATTGATTGATTGATTGATCTTTATTTCAAAAGGGTTAAGAACATTGATGGAAAGATCAGTAGAAGTAAAGACGGACCTATATTTATGCTTCATAGACTAAAGCATTCGATAAAGTGTGACACACAGAAATTATAAGAATGCTGGAAGACGTCAACATAGATGGGAAAGATCTGAAACTCATCAAAAACATATACTGACAGCAGTCACCAGCAATGAAGGTTGAGAACCAAATAGGAGCATTCCAAGACATAAAATTCTGAGTGAGACAAGGATGTGTTCTATCTCCTGACCTCTTCTCCTTGTACAGCGAAAACATAATGAGAAATATAGAGAACATACCAGGAGTATCAACTGGCGGGTACAACCTTAACAACTTAAGATATGCAGACGGCACAGTTCTGATTGCTAAAAGTGAAGGGGAGTTACAAGCTCTTCTGGACATCATGGTTCATGAAAATAAAAGTAAACGTCTCAGTCTGAATAAAAAGAGGATTGCATATGCAGGAAACTCTCTATCGCAGAGAGCGGAACAACAACACAACTCCTTCAGATCATCAGAGGAAGTACCCCCCCCCCCTCAGACAAGTGTTTCGGCCCTTTAAATTCCTGACACTCTAAGGGGGATGGGCCCCTCTGGGTCATGACTCCCAGAGGTCTTGTGAGTTGTTGCTTTTTTTTTCCCCCGGTCCCGGGATTGAACCCATAATCTTCCAGTTGCCACTGCACTTTTTTGAAGTGCGTCTTTAGCACTTTAGTCTATCTTTAACCAGATAGACTACATATTAATCAACAAACGATTCCGCAATGCATTACTGACAACAAAAACCATGCCAGGAGCTGACTGCAATAGTGACCATGATCCACTCTGTGGAAAAGTTAGAATAAAACTAAAGAAAGCAGGCAGAAAAGTGAGAAACATCAAACTGAGTACAGAACTTCTTAAAAATGACCAAGAACTGCGGGAACAATACAAAGTTATTATAACAAATAGATACAATGCAATAGCAAAGATAAATAGTATAGATGAACAATGGGAATCTATCCACCAAACTGTTAAGGAGATAATACCACCAAAAAAAGAAGCCCCTAAAAATAAATGGATGACAGACGACATCTTAGGACTGATGGACAAGAGGAGGAGGAGTAAAAATAACCAAGAAAAATATAACAAGATAAATAAAGAAATAAGACGCAAATGCAGAGAAGCAAAAGAAGTGTGGTTAAATGAACAGTGCAGACAGATAGAGGACGCTCATAATAAAGACAGCAAAAACAAGCATAAACGAATTAATGAACTCACAGGCAGGAAAACAAAATATACCACAGGATGCCTGAAATCGAAAGAAGGTAAAATGTTAATGGGAAAAGAAGACATTGTGGACAAGTGGACAGAGTATATCGGTGAGCTATATGGAGGAGAAAGACCAGAATTAACACCAGATACTGAAAACTGTGAGGGACCACCAATACTTGAAGATGAAATCATAGATGCCATCAAACACATGAAGAAAGGAAAAGTGACTGGGCCTGATAATATAACAATAGAAGAAATAGAGGCACTAGAGGAGACAGGAATAAAAATAATAACCAAGTTACTGAATGACATTTACAACAGTGGTTATATTCCCAGTGACCTGATTAAATCCACGTTTATAGCACTACCAAAGAAACCAGGTGCAAAGGAATGTGACGACCACCGGACTATCAGCCTCTCATGTCACATAACGAAGCTACTTCTGAGAATAATTATGAGAAGAACAAGGAAAAAGATAAAAATGGAAATAGCAGATGAACAGTTTGGATTTGTTGAAGGAAAGGGAACACACAATGCCATTTATGCTTTACGAACACTAACAGAAAGAGCTTTAGAAGTACAGAAAGATCTCTACTTATGCTTCATTGATTACACCAAGGCATTTGACAAGGTAAAACATAATGAAATTATTAAAATGCTTGAAGACATCAATATAGACGGCAAAGACCTGAGGATTGTAAAACATCTATACTGGCAGCAAGAAGCAGCAGTTCGAGTTGAAAATAGAATTGGAAAATATCAACCTATAAAACAAGGGGTGCGGCAAGGATTGTACTATCTCCAGACCTTTTTTCTCTGTATAGCGAGAATATTCTAAGAACAATCATCACAGAACCAGGCATAAAAATTGGAGGATGCAATATTAACAACCTTCGGTATGCTGACGACACAGTACTGATAGCTGAGAACCAACAAGACCTGCAAAATCTCTTGGATAAAGTCGCCAAAGAAAGTGAACAGAAAGGCCTTACTTTGAACATCAAAAAGACAGAGACTATGGTTATATCTAAGAAACAGAATCCACCAGCAAGCAGTATTAAATTAAACGGAACTATTCTAAAGCAGGTGCAGAAATTCAAATACCTTGGAGCAGTAATAACTTCAGATGGGAAATGCACAACAGAAATTAGGAACAGAATAGGCCAAGCAAAGACTGCATTTCAGAGAATGAGAAACATATTAACCAACACATCCTTATCAATGAATGTTAGAAAACGATTCCTAAAATGCTATATTGAACCTATCTTGTTATATGGAAGTGAATCATGGACAATAGGCAAGTCTGCACAAAAATCATTGGAAGCAGCAGAAATGTGGTTTATTAGAAGAATGTTGCGAATCCCCTGGACAGCAAAAATAACTAATGAAGAATGTATGAGAAGAGCTGGAGAGACAAAAAACCTTGTCAAAAAGATAAGAGAGAGACAGTGTACTTTCATAGGACATGCAATGAGAAGAGGGGGCACTGAAAATATTATAACAACAGGAAAAATAGAAGGAAGAAGATCAAGAGGAAGACCAAGAGAAATGATACTGGACAGTCTGACGGGATGGTGTGAGAGGAGATCACCAACTGAGCTTATGGCCTGCATGAAGGATCGGATACTCTGGAGAAGCATAATAGCCAACGCCAGTCGGCACGGCACATGATGATGATGATGTCTTTAGCGATCCAGCCACAGATTGAAGTGATGGTCATCTCAAAGAAAAGAATACCACCAAAATGTAGCATTACCATCGATGACACAGAACTGAAACAAGTTGATAGATTCAGCTGATGGGAAATGTCACAATGAAATAAAAAGCAGACGTGCTCAGGCCAAGTCAGCATTCCAGAAAATGAGAAACATCTTATGCAACAGATCCATATCAATGGAAACAAGATTTTGAGTACTTAAATGTTACATCGAGCCAATTTTGTTTTATGAATTGAAGCATGGTCCATGAATAAGAGAGTACAGCGAGAAATGGAGGCCATGGAAATGTGGTTGATAAGAATAATGTTGAAAGTACCATAGACAGCTAAGAAAACCAACAAAGAAGTCTTAAGAGAGGCTGGAGTTAAGAGGCAAATTATAGCAAAGATCCTAAAAGGCAAATTATAGCAAAGATCAGAGGCAGACAAGCAAGATTTGTAGGACATTTTCTGAGAAGAGGAAAATTGGAACACATTGTGGCAACTGGAAAAATTGAGGGAAGAAGAAACAGAGGAAGACAGAGAGAGAAGTTACTAGATGGGCTGTCAGTGTGGCTAGGAAGAAAGTCACCAGCAGATCTCATAATCAAGTCTAAAGACAGGGAATTTTTGAGAGAAATGATCGCCTACGCCACACGGCACGGCACTTGATTGATTAACTAAAGGGATGTTAGAGAACGCGTGGCAAGAAATTGAGTTATTTCTTGGATGTTCTCCAGGCAACAGATGGAACACATGCTGAATAAAGTTTTTAAAAAAAACTGTTCAAGCTGAGAAGTTGATTGTAGTTTCTGAGTAATAAATGTTTGAAATCAGGGAAAGACTTTATGTTCACTCTGTGTGATTTGTAATTAAAACTAAGCAAACATTATCTAACCATAGAAAAGGAATAATCTCCCAAATTTGCAACAGTTCGCTCCCTGTCCACACACTATCACTGTACAAAGTACTTCATACATTTCATGGGAGGAAAGTCTAAAACAAATGTTTAAGAAGAGAAACTGTATTATCAAGAGATCACCAAGTGGAAGAAATTAAATGTGAATTTATCATGAAGAAAATACAGCCATTTTGTGTTTGTTCTATGTTGCTAGGCTGTCTTTAGTGTCAACTTTTTCTTTAAAACCTGTTCTATTTTGCTATAGTGTCTTTGGCATCAGCTGTTTTTTCTTCTGGGCCTATCAGAAACAGATGATCATAAAACTTGCTGTAACTCACAGGGGCACAGATGACAATCATGAGCCTGGCTTGTGCAGAAAGGTGCAACATTGTGAGGCTGGTGGATAAACGCTGGGCAGGTGTTGCGAAGGGTGTTGGAACTCAGAAAATTATTGGCAGAGTACATTTATGTAAGTCACAGCATTGTATGTGCAGTTATCTTCACAGTTCTCCGAGTCCTCATCTTATAGTCGGCAACCACTAGCCCAGAGAGACTCCACCCTCTATGCCTTTTGCCATTTATCTTTCCAGTCATGACCAATTTTTCAAGACCTTTACATCTGCTGGTCCAACAAATTTTGATTGTCTTTTTCTTATGTACAGTTTGGGTATTCCTTCTCCTGCTGTAATACTTCTTCATTTGTCTTTCTGGCTGTCTATGGTATGTGAAGCATGCTCCTTAAGAACCACACATCCTCCTTAAGAACCACACATCCTCCTTAAGAACCACATTTCAGTAACTTTTATTCTTCACCCTGACTGTTTATTCATAGTCCATGTTTAACTTGCATAAAGTACAGTGTGTTTGGAAAATAACTGCGCACTAACCCAGTATTGATTCTGGTATTATAGTGGTATCTTAATGACTGTGGCAGGTAGATGTGGCTAGATACCGCAGACATTAAGATATCAGTGCGATACCGGAATCAATGCTGGGTTAGTGCACAGTTATTTATGGAACACTCTGTGTAATAGATTGTGTATGCCATCTTAGAACTGTCCTTCTTATTGCCAATGACAGTCTTTAATTTGTTTATATGTTCTTTATTTTTCCAAATAATTGATTCAGAGATTCATTGTGGAGAATTTTAAATCTATATGGAATACCATCTAAAATTGTCAACATCATTAAGAACTTCTACAATGGATATGTTTGTGCTGTCAAAACAGAAGAAGGAATGAGTGAATGGTTCCAAATTGAAACAGGTGTGAAACAAGGATGTATAATGTCTCCTTTGCTTTTTGGAATTACAATAGACTTCATAATGAAAAAGTTCTGCACAGGTAACACAGGTATTGACTGGGTACATGAGACCCAAGTAAAAGATCTTGATTTTGCTGATGACATAACTCTTAACAGTAACAATGTGAATTCTATGCAAGAAAAAAACAGATAGCCTGTCTTCACTGGCTAGCAAAATAGGACTTGAAATTAACAAGGACAAAACAAAAATAATGAAAATTCCCATTAATCAAAATGGAAAAAATTCACATAGAAAGGACAGATATTGAAGAAGTCAATCAATTTGCATACCTTGGCAGCTACATAGACAAGGATGGTGACACCAGAAAGGAAGTTAGAATTAGAATTGCAAAAGCAGCATTGTCCTTCACGAATCTTGAGAATATCCGGTATTCAAAAGTTATAAGCACAAAAACCAAGTTAAGACTATTCAATTCAAATGTAATATCCAACCTCATTTATGCATGCAAAGCTGGAAAACAACTAAAGAAATGGACAAGAAATTAGACTCTTTTGAAAACAAATGCGTAAGGTGGACGAATTCAAGAACAAAACATAGATATGACTGAACAACAACCAGTCTCATGGGTGATCAGGTAAAGGAGAAGGAAATATGTTGGTCACGTGATGAGAAGAAACAGTCAGAGAATCCCAAAACAAGCTATAAAATGGAACACAACAGGCAGAAGAAAAAGAGGCAGACTGCGTAAAACTCTGATGAGGCCAGATTAATAGGCATAAAATCCCTTGATGAGGTTGAAAGACTCTCCGAAGACAGGAAAAATTGCTGTCAGATGTTGAGTGTACTTAAATATTTGTATCTATTGATCTGTCTTAATATCTTCCCTTGTGCTATAATTCTGCAATCTGGTATTTTCATATATTTCTTGGATATCACTGTTACTTCTATTTTATTGATATTTAACCCTCTTTTTTTGTGCTTTCTTCTGTGACTTTGTCTAGAAGTTTTTGTAAGGTTTTCCAACTCTCCACTTTCAGTACTGTGTCATTTCCATATCTAATTTTGTTTACTTTCTTTCTTCTAATCTTTACGCCAAATTTGTTATTACTGAGGTTGATTTTGTCATTCTGATAGTTCTAGAAACAGCCATAGAGACGCTGCTGAGCAAGATGATACTTGGTAGCTTCTACAAATCGATTCCTGCTTCCACATTGTCCCCTAAGATGAAAAGGGCTTTTATTACTCTCTTACATCTTACATCCTTCCCATGTCATTAAACATCACAAAGGCTTACATTGTAGTTCGCAATGTTTTTCTGCTTTTGGTGAGTTTCTCTACCTCGTCAAGGGATATTATGCCAACTTGTTTAGCCTCTCTCATTAATGTTCTTTTCAGAGTTTCATGTGGTTGAGCTCTTTTCTTTGTCCTATTGTGTCCCATATGACAGTTTGTTTCTGGATTATCTAATTGTTATTACTCTCTGGCCTGTAGAAACCTTGTTTATGATGAAAATTCTTTTGTTAGCCTTTTTTTTTTTGTTACATTAATTTCTTTACAATTTTCAGAATTCATGTTTGAAACCTTTTGAAAGTTGTTTAAGATATTCAAAATTATACTGTTCAAAAAAAGAAACGCAACAAATACGAAGTTCCGATTTAAACTAAAGTTTGCTGATCAGACAAGGGCAAATTGTCCGACAGGTTCACTTGGACTTCAACTTCACATGCTGACCTGAATTGTACTCAGCAGATGATTCATGAGCACAGAAAAGCGACACTGATCAAAAAAACACCATTTTTGACAACAACTCATGACAGGTTCAAGAGAATCCCGTGAAACTTACTGAACACAAAACTCATGACCATGTTATTGAATGCCTGTAAAAGATTGATTCCCCTCAAATCAATTCATTTGAAAATTCAATGTGCAAGTATGGCTCATCTCACTACAGAACAACGACTCATCATCATTGGATGTTTACAGACTGGACAGTCACAGAGTGTAGTGGCCAGACAATTTAATGTGGTTAGAAGCACCATTAGTCACCTTTGGAGATGATTTCAAGAAATTGGCTCAGTTGCAGACCAGTCGCGCAGTGGAAGACCCATGGTCACATTTCCTACCAAAGACTGCTTCAGACAGCTCGTCACCTCAGGAATCGATTTGCATCTGCATCCTCAACAGTCCAGTCAATGACAGCAGCTTGTCAGATTTCAGATCAAATGGCCAGGAACTGGCTGCACGACGCTGGTCTTTGGGATAGAAGATTCTTCAGAGGTCCTGTTCATACGGACCGGCATCGCCAGAACCTACTGCAGTGGGCAAACCAGCATCATCAATGGACTGTTGCGAATGACTGGAGAAGGGTTTGGTTTAGTGATGAATCATTCTTTCTGCTCCAACGACACGATAGATTGAAAAGAGGTTACCGCAGAGTCCGTGAGCGATACGCCCAGAACTGCGTGGATGAGGCTCCTCCACATGGTGGTGGAGGTGTAATGGTGTGGGGGACGATCAACTTCATGGGAAGAAGTGACCTGGTGCAAATTTAAAGATGTCCGAATGCCCAATGAAACATCGCTGAAATTCTTCGTCCTCACGTCCTTCCACTTCTGGCAGCACCAGGGTCGATTTTTCAGCAGGATAATGCTCGATCTCATTTAGCACAACTCACCACTCAGTTCGTCGCTAACAACAACGTCCAGACCATTTCGTGGCTATGTCATCAGACATGAACCCAATAGAACACTTATTGTATGAACTCAGCAAGTCTGCCAGCAAGATGTGGTGCCAACCAAACTCCGACAGTTGTCTCTTGCACTGCCAGAAGAGTAGGCAACCATCCCACAACAACAGAACCAACGGCTAATCGGATCCATGTCAAGGAGATGTCATTCTCTGATACAGGCCAAGGAGGCCTTACACCTTTCTGAAACGGAGGCCTCAGTCGCAAAGAATAGAAGTCCAAACCAAATTTAATGAACATCATTTCATTATTAAAGTCTTAAAGTTTCTTCATGCCAAGATTGAAACATTAATTCCATAAAATAAAATTTTGATACAAGTTTGAAATTTGGTGTCCTTTATGACTACAGTAGTGTTGTATTTCTTTTTTTGAACAGTATATATTTGAAATGAAGTATTTCATTAATTTAGTGTTTTTAAGTTTGGAAGATTGTTAAAGATATATTTTATCAGCACATTATAGATGCTGAGCTGAAATTACATCATCATCATCAGGTGCCATGCCTGCTGGCATTGACCATTATATTTCTCTGTAATATCTGATCCTTCCCATCAGGCCATCGGTTAATTTGGTGATCTCATCTCGCAACATCTCATGAAACTACCGAGTATTATTTCTTTCAGACTTCCCCTGGCTCTTCTTCCCTCTATTTTCCCTGTTGTTACAATATTTTCAATGCCGCTTCTTCTCATTGCATGTCCTACGAAAGTATATTATCTCTCTCATAATTTTTTGACAAGATTTTTTTTTTGTCTTTCCACCTCTTCTCATACATTCTTCATTTGTAATCTTTGCTGTCCAGGGAATTGGTAACATTTTTCTGATGAACTACATTTCTATTTCTTCCAGTGATCTTTGTGTGGACCTGCTTATTGTCCACGATTCACTCCCATATAGTAAGATATAGTATAGCATGTTTCCTCAGAATGCAGGCCCATACTTATTTACTTGAAAATAATTTTAAAACTTAAGGAAATAAAATGTAATAGCAAAACCTTAAGGAACAGTTCTTATTTCACTGCCATCTGAGATAATAGCTAACATCTTTAATATTTGTTGCTCAGGCCAGATTCAGATTGGCAGTGGGTTCCTCCAGTCATCGTTTTGCATACTTGAAAGTCAGATCATGGACATGCTTCTTGGTCTGGATATGCTCCGGAGGCATCAGGTAACATTTTGCCTAGCAGATTAAAGACCTGATGACAGATTTAATTTTCACTGTATTTTGTTTTATAAACAGTTTGAAACAAACAGGGGTTGCTTTTTCTGGATTATCTTAGTTATGTTTATTCCGTGTAAGGGAGGTTTCATTGTAGATCAGTGATTCTCTAAGAGGAGAGGGGTGACTTGCTTGAGGAGGAATTTCAGGTCCAAGGAGAGAAATTTTACTGCCAAAAGGAGTGTATAATGGTAGGAATCCTTCCTGGATGACAGTCATCATAAAATGAGATGTGTTGCTAAGAGGATCCATCTTCAACGGTGTTTCTATCAGTTTGCCCTCCTTAGCCTTTGGCTGTCCCCAGCCGCCTGCAAGGCAGCATGTCAGAGCCTGTCTTAGTCTGATTCTCCGCCTTGACCCATATGGCTTGGGAGACCCTGCCAGTAGTTACACTACTGCCAGCATAGCTCTTAGGATCATTGGGATAACCAAGCCCAGTCCCACCATGGCGAGGTGGAGACTCCAGGGGCATGGAGGGGATGGATGAGAGGAAAACGTTTCAGGGCAGCTTGGGCTGAAAAGGGAGGATTGGAATCTGGAATACTGAGAATGAAGTGAAAGAGTCCAAGCTAATTCTGTTCTGAAATTCATGATACTTTCCTACATAACTGATGCTGGTTAAGATTTTGTAACCCACAAGTTGTCTCTGATTTAGGCCAAGGTACATTGAAGTAGTTAACATAAGAATATTATGGTGTGTTTGTGAAATATTTCAGTCTTAATTTCTAGAAATATGCCTTTGCATGATATTTGTTAAGGTGAATGAAAGTTGTGGAGAAAAATGTTCAGATGTAAGTATTGTTTGATGTTGGACAGCACATACCCAAGATTATATGACCACCTTCAGCTTGTGTGACATGTCACAAAAGCACAAAACTGAAAGTTTGGTACCACAACTGGTGCTCATGGAGCTTGCATTTGATGAACTAATTAAGTAGAATTGTTTTGTTTCTCAGCAAGAAATTTTCATGAGGCAGAGGTGCTTGTCTAAAGCAGTGCTCAGTGACCCATGGCTGATATGCTTGCTTTAGGGTTGGTGAACCATAGCCAACCAAAACCCTGTACCTCCAATACCAGGCCCAGCCTAGCAAATGGGGTAGGAATTGCTATAGTTCCCATAACAGTGAAGTCCATTAATAAGTACTACAAATGTAAAACATAATACAGAACTTCTTAAAAATGACCAAGAACTGAGAGAACAATACAAAGTTATTATAACAAATAGATACAATGCAATAGCAAAGATAAATAGTATAGATGAACAATGGGAAATGTTAAGAGATTCTATCCACCAAACTGTTAAGGAGATAATACCACCAAAAAAAGAAGCCCCTAAAAATAAATGGATGACAGATGACATCTTAGGACTGATGGACAAGAGGAGGAGGAGTAAAAATAACGAGAAAAAATATAACAAGATAAATAAAGAAATAATACGCAAATGCAGAGAAGCAAAAGAAGTGTGGTTAAATAAGCAGTGCAGACAGATAGAGGACTCTCATATTAAAGACAGCAAAAACATGCACAAACGAATTAATGAACTCACAGGCAGGAAAACAAAATATACCACAGGATGCCTGAAATCAAAAGAAGGTAAAATGTTAATGGAAAAGAAGACATTGTGGACAGATGGACAGAGTATATCGGTGAGCTATATGGAGGAGAAAGACCAGAATTAACACCAGATACTGAAAACTGTGAGGGACCACCAATACTTGAAGATGAAATCATAGATGCCATCAAACACATGAAGAAAGGAAAAGCGACTGGGCCTGATAATATAACAATAGAAGAAATAGAGGCACTAGAGGAGACAGGAATAAAATTAATAACCAAGTTACTGAATGACATTTACAACAGTGGTTATATTCCCAGTGACCTGATTAAATCCACGTTTATAGCACTACCAAAGAAACCAGGTGCAAAGGAATGTGACGACCACCGGACTATCAGCCTCTCATGTCACATAACGAAGCTACTTCTGAGAATAATTATGAGAAGAACAAGGAAAAAGATAAAAATGGAAATAGCAGATGAACAGTTTGGATTTGTTGAAGGAAAGGGAACACACAATGCCATTTATGCTTTACTTAACACTAACAGAAAGAGCTTTAGAAGTACAGAAAGATCTCTACTTATGCTTCATTGATTACACCAAGGCATTTGACAAGGTGAAACATAATGAAATTATTAAAATGCTTGAAAACATCAATATAGACGGCAAAGACCTGAGGATTGTAAAACATCTATACTGGCAGCAAGAAGCAGCAATTCGAGTTGAAAATAGAATTGGAAAATATCAACCTATAAAACAAGGGGTGCGACAAGGATGTGTACTATCTCCAGACCTTTTTTCTCTGTATAGCGAGAATATTCTAAGAACAATCATCACAGAACCAGGCATAAAAATTGGAGGATACAATATTAACAACCTTCGGTATGCTGACGACACAGTACTGATAGCTGAGAACCAACAAGACCTGCAAAATCTCTTGGATAAAGTCGCCAAAGAAAGTGAACAGAAAGGCCTTACTTTGAACATCAAAAAGACAGAGACTATGGTTATATCTAAGAAACAGAATCCACCAGCATGCAGTATTAAATTAAACGGAACTATTCTAAAGCAGGTGCAGAAATTCAAATACCTTGGAGCAGTAATAACTTCAGATGGGAAATGCAGAACAGAAATTAGGAACAGAATAGGCCAAGCAAAGACTGCATTTCAGAGAATGAGAAACATATTGACCAACACATCCTTATCAATGAATGTTAGAAAACGAGTCCTAAAATGCTATATTGAACCTATCTTGTTATATGGAAGTGAATCATGGACAATAGGCAAGTCTGCACAAAAATCATTGGAAGCAGCAGAAATGTGGTTTATTAGAAGAATGTTGCGAATCCCCTGGACAGCAAAAATAACTAATGAAGAATGTAGGAGAAGAGCTGGAGAGACAAAAAACCTTGTCAAAAAGATAAGAGAGAGACAATGTACTTTCATAGGACATGCAATGAGAAGAGGGGGCACTGAAAATATTATAACAACAGGAAAAATAGAAGGAAGAAGATCAAGAGGAAGACCAAGAGAAATGATACTGGACAGTCTGACGGGATGGTGTGAGAGGAGATCACCAACTGAACTGATGGCCTGCATGAAGGATAGGGTACTCTGGAGAAGCATAATAGCCAACGCCAGTCGGCACGGCACATGATGATGATGATGATGAATGTAAAACAATTATGTTTTGGTTAATTTCCACACCTTTATGGCAGTGACTGTGTCCGCATATTTATATTGGCTTTATGGGGCATATTATGTAACGTTTTTTAATTGAAATGATAGTCTTATTGTATGGAGTTTTTTTTTTTGTCACTGTCAGTGCATAATTGACCTGAAGAAGAACCAACTTGAGATCGGCACTACTGGAACGGTGACTCCATTTCTTGCAGAGGCAGACCTGCCTGATTTTGCCCGTCTCAACCAGCCAGTCAATCTAGACTCAGAACATGACCTAGCTGAGGCCTTGCTCGCTCAGCTCAAGAAGCTAGTAAGTATGAGGGTTACTAGACACTTGGATATTTTACTTTTTTTTAATGTCCAGCAGTACATAAGAGGAAAATCTTGTGCAAAACAGGCATTACCTTTGGTTTTTTTGGCATAGCCATACAGCTTATCCTATAGAGATCTGACCAGGTGCTTTTCCTGAACAGGTTGTATAACTGGCAGTTCTGAAGGACAATTTGTGCTGTCTGTGTCTCTTTGTTGCATGCACATAGGTTTGTTGAACCAGTTTTCAGTTTATTATACAGATGATATCTCAGTCTTCAGTGTTCTGTTCCCAGTCAAAAGATTATAACTTGGTTGTTTCTTGAGAGATTATAGCATTCATCATCTGTTTTTTCTTATGGGTATGCAGATTAAGTTGTGAAGAAGATAAAGAGTACCTCAGAAATTGATGCTTACGTGAGATAAACGGTAGTAAGAGGGAGTGACTAAAAATCAAATTTTGTACTCCAGGAAAACAATCAATCGCCCAGCCATGAGATGGCAACACATTTTTGCATTACAACAGCCAACAGCTGGAAGTATTGATGTTTACATACAGTTTGCTTGTAGTAAAATATCAAAATAAAACATTGAAAAGCTGCCCTCTTGTGGCTAAACAGTTGCTCAGACAAGCTGCCCTCTTGTTGCTAGACGCTTGCTCAGACAAACTACCCTTTTGTGACTAAACTGTTGCTCAAATGAGCTGCTGTCTTGTGGCTGGATAATTGCTCAGACAAGCTGCCCTCTTGTGACTAAACTGTTGCTCAGATAAGCTGCTCTCTTCTGGCTAGACAGATAGCTCTTTCGACTGCCCTCTTTTGGCCAGTTACTCATTTGACTGCACCCCTGTGGCAAGACAGTTGTTTTGTTTTGTGGCCAAACATTGTTCATTCTGCTGATTGGCAAGCTTTGATTTTTCAGTGTTCTTTGCCGACCTTTTTTTTCTACTCCATTATCTGCATCCATCATCACTATTATTTTAGATTGCTCCATATTGTCTCACTGTTGAAAAAAATAGTATTTATACAGTTGTTTCATTGATTTCTAAGTCAGAGATGTGTTGTTTGAGAAAAATAGATATGAAAGATGAAACACTGCCTATACTGTTTTACATGTAGAAGGAACAGATATTGAAGAAGTCAGTCAATTTGCATACCTTGGCAGCTACGTAGTCCAGGATGGTGACACCAGAAAGGAAGTTAGAATTAGAATTGCAAAAGCAGCATCGATCTTCAAGAATCTTGAGAACATATGGCATTGAAAAGTTATAAGCACAAAAACCAAGTTAAGACTATTCTTCTTCTTCTTCTTCTTCGTTCACTTCTACCAACAAAAATCGCACTGTGAACCTACTGAATTCACGCCTGTGGTCCTCATTAGGTCCCGTGGTCCCCTGTGTGGTCCAAAATAGACCACACGAGATCCACGAAAGGACCACAAGGGGTTCAGAGTATCACAGTGCTTTAGCCTGTATTCTTGGTGGGTCTCGGAAGCGGGTTTGCGTGACACCATGGTTTTCATTGCACCAGTTTAGTCTAGGGTTGGACTTTCTCACCGGAAGACCTCGACGTGTTTAGGATATCAGTGCATCCCCGCTGGGTGAGAGGCAGTAGCCCACCCAGGCCAGAGTTGGACTTTCTCACCGGAAAACCTCGACGTGTTTTGAGATACCCATATATCACCGCCGGGTGAGAGGTGGTTGCCCATCCAGTCCAGGGTTGGACTTTCTCACCGGAAAACCTCAGCGTGATTAGGATACGCAAACATCCCTGCCGGGTGAGAGGTGGTTGCCTATCTAGACTTCCCTGGTCCAGTGTCTCCGACTTCAGCATTTTGCGGTCGTGGCCGCTACCCTTCCTAGTTGTGACCAGGATGGAGCTTTTGTCCAGGAGGACGAATCCTCACCACTAGTGACTTCTACCCCTGGGTTGAGCCGGTTTAGGCATTTCCCAGTATGGGCGTGTTTGGGACGGGACCGACCTCTAGGGCAGAGGTACTGTGACATGCATAGCCTTCAAGATTCACCCCTGGTATGAGCCGGTTTAGGCAAAATTCACCAGTATGGGTGTTTATCAGGCGTTACCGACCTCTAGAGCGGAGGTGGCATGACATGTCTAGCCATTGAGTTCCACCCCTGGTGTGTGCCGGTTTAGGCATATTTCACCAGTGTAGGTGTATTTCGGACGTGGGCGGCCTCTAGAGCATAGGTGCCGTGGTATAGCTCTCGTAGCGATACTACTGGACATACCTGTTAAACTTCACTTTCCACCACCTTTTCCCATCGGCGCTGCACAGCAACCTTTATTTCTTTTCCGCATTTACTTCCTTAACCGGGAGGAGCTTCACTCCACGCACGGCATTTAAAGAGTCAAGCCAGCAGTGTCTTAACCTCTGAGACAAGCCGGTTCATGCATTTCACCCGATATGACTGCACTCAGGACGTGGCCGACCTCCAGACCAGAGGTGCCGTGATTTGACTGTTTGCTTCGCTTTATCCTTTCTACCACAGTGATGCTGCGCGGCAACCTCATTTGCAAATTTCTTCATTGGCCGGGAGGAGCACCGCTCCACGCACGGCAGCTGAAGATCTCGCCAACAGCGGCAGATGAGCTACCAAACGTGCCACTCATCTACCCTAAGTAACTGGTTTTCAGGCGCCAGATATTCACCCTCGCCCCTTCTCCTGTCAGTTTAAACAGTTCTGCCATGGGAAGGCCAGGAGCTGGACTTGACTGCCAGAGGCTGTTTGTGGCGCGTTTGCAGTCCTTAGAACCTAAGACTATTCAATTCAAATGTAATATCCACCCTCATTTATGCATGCGAAAGCTGGAAAACAACTAAAGAAATGGACAAGAAATTAGACTCTTTTGAAAACAAATGCGTAAGGAAAATACTCAGCATCAAGTGCAATGAATTCAAGAACAATGCAGAGATAAGACAGATGATTGAACAACAACCAGTCTCATGGGTGGTCAGGAAAAGGAGATGGACATATGTTGGTCACGTGATGAGAATCCCAAAACAAGCTGTAAAATGGAACACAACAGGCCAAAGAAAAAGAGGCAGACCGTGTGAAACGCTGAAGAGGACATTGTTAAGAGAGGCCAAATTAACAGGCATAAAGTCTGTTGGTGAGGTTGAAAGACTTGCCGAAAACAGGAAAAATTGGCAAACTACCTTACAAGCCCTATGTGGCATTTAACAGCATGGGAAGGATATAAGATATAAGATACTACGTTTTATAATATTCTTGACATAACAGTAATGCTGGTGATGACTTCTGGAGTTTCAGCTTGTTAGCTATGGATGTCTTAGAAGAGTTGTGGGCCCTTGGTTACCAACAAAATAATAATAATAATTCAAGCCTGGACAGTGTCATGAAATTTCTGGCTGTTGAATTCGTAAAAAAATAAATTATGGCCAATTTTATGAAGAAATTCGTAACTTTTTGAAGATATAAAGTTTTGTGATTTCAGTTTTGCAACACTAGTAGTATACTTTATATGGCATTCACATAAGTTGTTGGACTTTGATAACTCATGGATTCACTAACCTGGAGATTTCCTGTAGCTTATGGATTCACTAAATTATTGGATTTCCTATAACTTGTTAGTGTAAATCAATGATATATTAGACAGATTAATTGTAATATTTCAGTCCTGTGTTTGTTATATGAAGTAAGTGGCAGATTAAGAAACAAAGTTTAGTGTTAATTATATATAGGAAGAAAATGTAATTTATTTGATCTGGTACCACCACACCAAAAACCCCCAGGGTCCACCCAGCCTCTAAAAATGGGTACTAGAGAAATACTTTCATGTAAACGAAAAGAAATGGAGCAGATCATTTATTCATACATTTGCATGTCCCTTGCGAAACTTTGCCTCCCTAACAGCACTCCTGTAGGCCTCTCATTTGTGAGCAAGATGGCCTTCTGCTGATGCATCCATTTGCAGATCCTCAATGATGTCTTGCAGCCATCTTCGCCTTGGTCTTCCTCTCTTTCTATTTCCCATTATGTACCCTTCCAAGACGGTCTTCTTCAGATTATCATAACATTTAATGTGTCCAAAATATTTAAGTTTTCTCTCTTTAATCCTCTTTAGTATCCAGCCTTCTTCAATATTAAGTTCTTGTAGTATGGATATATTTGTTCTTTTTTGTGTCCATGATATTTGAAGAACTCTTCTGTAGCATTTACATTCAAAGGCATTTTTGTGTTTCTCATGAAATCTTCAGTTCATCTTCACTTAAAAAAGAAAAAAAAAAAGAGTAGTAAAATGGTTTATATCACAATCATCACACAAAATAACTTAGAGTTATTTGCCAAGTGAAGCACCCAAAATTGGGTCCATATTCTATTGAGAAACTGAGGAGCAACTATTATACCTTACAGTGGTCCTTTCATTACTGATATATATATATATATATATATATATATATTAAGACATAATGGCTGTATATAATTATTAAATTGTTTTGATATTATAAGGAGTGCATTTTTTTCTAAATGTTTATAAATGTTTAGTTCAGTGAGTTGTCAAGTTTATATTATTCTTGTTTTTTATTTTTATACTAAAAATAATATCTGCATAATATTTATACAAATATAGATACATATCAGCTTTTATATAGAATTCTGGCATTTACAGGTTCTCAGTTGTCATAGATATAATCTTTTTTTTTTCATTAAAAAAATTAGGTGTATTTATATCATGCTGTTATATTACAGTTAATTAGATCCAGATATTGGTGTTATTCTTTGTGATATCAGTATTCAAGTCTTTCACTCCTGAGTTAGTCTCCATGCTCTACCAGAACACATTTTCATGAGAACTTTTGGTAGAAAGAAACTGAATGGGAGGTTACTCCATAATTTATAGGCTGGGTTAGAAATGTGCTACTTTTCATTTTATTTAGACTGCCTAAATATTGCTTTCAGCATTCTCCTTCTTCTTCTTCTTCTGCGTTCGAGGTTGTTGGTCACATCAGGTCCTGATCCCTGTCGACATGGCAAAGCCTTGCAGTCCTCTCCAGATCCTGATAGGAGCCCCAAAGCTTTTGCCCCAAGCTCGTGTCCTCTGGCCATGTCTCACGCCTCAGGTCTGCATGGTTTGGGAACTCTTGAAGGATATGTTCTGGAGTCTGGACTCCACTGCCACATGGACACTCATCTGTGTGAGACATTTTAAGTCGATGTAGGTGGCTTAGAAGTCTGCAGTGTCTTGTCCTTAGAAGAATGTTCTTTTGGCATTGATTCACATAGGCTGCATACAAGTCCATGCTTCTTTTGTTGACCTCCTGATCTCAAGGGTAGAGATGGTTGTCCTTGTTGAGTATAGATGACAAAATAGTGGAATTTCGTGTCCACTCTGTGTATAGCAAGGATCCAACGGAAGATGGAAATAGAGTATGTCTAAAGACCACTGGTAGGACAATAAACGTTACAGGATCTACCAGCAGCATGACTGAATTCAAGATGTTGGGTACATGAGGACCTCAGAGATCCTTTATATTTATCTACAAAATCTGGGGACACCAGAATACTCTATACATGCAGCTTTCTGTGTATGAACAGAAAATACACGTTCATTTAAGAGAAAATAGTTTGTTTTTTTTAAATGTACAAGATTATGTCAGAGTTCATAATGAGCAAAAAAACAGTGGGTTTTTTTGGGGGGAGGAGTGTTTTTATGACATATTTTTGTTCATGTTTGGAGCAAAGAGTTCTTTACCATGACAAGGTCCTGACTCTTGTCACGGCCATGTTTACTGCGCCTGTGATAACAAGTATCCCAGATCCGGTTAAACAAAATACTGTGAATCTCATACATTTTTTAACTTCATATTATCTTCCCTCTTATTAACTTATTATCCTAATTATATGGTGATTTTCATTGATTATCAACCACCTATTGATGAGCAATATGTACTTTCTGTTTTACACTATTTTATACATAAAATTTACATTTATATATTTTGCTGATATACACTAAGAATTATGCATTTGAAAGTTACTTCAGTACATTGTCTTTCAGATGTTCTTTACCAAAGGCTAATAAATTTTTAATAAAATAAAAAAAAAAAAAAAAGAACAAGTTCTTCAGATTTATCATTTACTTCTTAAAATTTTGCTTGTGAGGTCAGATGAGAGGTAGATAACATTTTCTGAATTTTATTCCATCCTTGTTTGTTTTATTTGGTTTAGGAATTGGGGTCATAAATATTAAGTGTTTCTTGTGTGTTAGTTGTTGGTGATGAGATTTACGAGGGCTGATTGATAAGTTCTCGGCATAAGATACAAATACTTGAAACACACAGTTGATATTAGGTGCATTTGTAGATCAGGTTAATGTAAAATTAAACACCAAGTTTCAAGAAATTAACTGCAGCCAATTTTTTTTACAGGCTACTGAAGTGGTAAGGGGTGGCAGAAATTGAGAAAATGGATAAAATTTCTCATTAAGTAGTCATTCACTACCTCTGCCTCAAGGGCGTATCATCAAAGGAGATCCATGAGGATATGTTAGAGACTCTAGGGGAGAGTGCCCCTTTTTACAGCACAGTGAAGAAATGACCAGCTCAGTTCAAACATGGAAGGGAGAGTCTAGAAGATGATCCCCGTCCAGGAAGACCAAGAACGGTAACTACCGATGAAACCACCAGCAAAATCCATGACATGATAATGGAGAGCATCTCCCAGGAATACGTTCATGCCATTATTCACAATGATCTTCTAATGGCAAAGGTCTCTGCACGATGTATCCCAGAACTTCCTGGAGCTGATCACAAACGACAGTCTTGGCCATTTTTATGCAAATCATGAAAAGTTTCTTCAGCAATTTGTGACTATGGATGAGACTTGGGTTCATCATTTTCAACCAGAAACCAAAGAACAGTCAAAACATTGGAAACATCATGGATCCCCACCTCCAAAGAAAGCAAGGGTGGTTCTGTCTGCAGGCAAAGTGATGGCTTCCATCTTTTGAGATTCAGAAGGTGTGCTATTGGTAGACTATCTTCAAAAGGGCAAAACAGTTACCGGGACCTATTATGCTAATCTTGTGAAGCAACTGCAGGTCAAACTTCAGCATGGAGGGAAATTGACAAGAAGAGTCATCTTTCATCAAGACAATGCTCTAGTTCACAAGTCGGTGGTGGCAATGGCTGCCATTCATGAACGCGGCTTCCAGCTTCTTGAACATCCTCCTTATTCCCCAGATTTGTCCCCTTCAGACTATTACCTGTTTACCAAACACAAAAAGGAGCCCAGTGATCACAAATGTGCTTCAGATGATGATGTCATTCATGCTGTAGACCACTTTCTACTGGCACAAAATGCTGACTTTTACAAAGAAGGGATCCATATGCTCCAGGATCACTGGACTAAGTGCATAAACTTGCAAGGGGACTATGCTGATAAATAACCCAAAAAAGTTGTCCACAAATAATCCGCATACCTTGCCGAGAACTTATCAATCACCCCTCATAGATATATCTTCTTGTTCTGAATTTTATGAGACCAAACTCTTTGCTGCTTGGCTCAGTGGTAAAGGTAGTGCTAACAGTTTGTCATGGCCGTAAATGAGCAAGTGTGTTGTCTCGGTGAGCTGTGCTGCATGTCTTATTGGTATAGTGTCATTTTTTTTTCGTTAATATTTCAATTTTCAGATTCCAGCATCACTGCATTCAGGACATTCCCACACATGCTCTGCCACAGACTCCAACATCCATCAAAGAGTCTGTCTACTGATGGTTCCCATCAAGTGTTGCTTGTTTATTTTACTTTTCTTCCACTTGGTTCAGATTTTTTTCCAGCACCTTTGCTCACTCCCAACGTCATCAACCTCTATATATGCACATTGTCCTTCTACTCCATCTCCTCATCCTCCTGCAGTCTAATACAGGCTTCACGATATCCTTGTCCATCCTCGGCCTGCCTTGTATTTCAGCATGTCCACCCAGTCTGTCAGCCAGCTCATTTCAGTGCTCACCCACATGCCTTGAACAGAAGATCCATATTAATCCTCTCACTTGTGAGTGCCTCAACAAGTTTAGCCATTCTCTCAGACGAAACTTGTTCTCTACCTCCCTTAGCATGCTCAGTGAGTCTGTCACAGCAACACTATGAGACACTTCCTGATCTACCACCCGCCCAGTTGCCACCGATATTGCCTTGATCCCCGTGAGCATGCTGGATTTCATAAAATAAATTCATAAATATTTTAAAGTGTTTTGCAGTCATTTAAAGTTCACAGTCGGAGACACAACCAGTTATAAACTGGTCTTTAGATGAGGCAAGCTGGAATTCAGTAAACTGCTGCTATATAAGAAGGCAGGTATATATGTTAACAAAGGAAGAATGTTGTAATGATCTGACAGCACAACAAAGAGGAAAGCAAATTACAGACACAGTTAAAGGAACCTGATGTAGGTCTTTGTGGAAAGGCATGATGATCTACAATGTCTGACATAAGACTCAAAAAATCAATACTGCAACTTCTGGTCACTGTAAAGAATGCTGAGATTGATAAAAATACTTTTGAAGAAGTATATCTACTCTGTCAAACCGAATAAAGGGCTGGAATCTTTTACAGGGTGTGTCTCTGCTGCCTAAAACTGTTATTTTCTTGTTATTTTCTCATCTTCTTGCTATTTTACAAATGCTTCAATGCTGAGCCAAATTTGCAAAATCTTTTGCTTAGCTACTCGCACTGCAACACAACAAGAACACCAGGCTCTCCAAAAAACTACAGCAGAACACCAAGTAATGAACTGTACTACATTGAAACCTGCAGTCAATCAACTTCACCAACATATAACATTCCACAAGAAACTAAAGCAAAGCTACTGTTTTCAAAAATACTGAATACCACATTTATTAATGGGTAAAATGATAGATGATATCACGAGGATGGAAATCTGGCCCGTCATGCTGGAAAGACACTTACAGTGACAATTCCCAGCGTGAAATATTCAATGCCATGTGGGAAGAAACCTTACAATTTACTTAACAACAAGAGACATACTTGCAAAAATTCCAACAGAAAAATCTCCTCCAACAAAAGTCCTCAACTGTCTCAAAACTAACTACTTCATCTTAACCTAAACTGCTTCCACCAAAAACTGTTACAACCTAAAAAACTCTATCGAAAACAAGATCCTATCCAAACATAGTAATGCTCCTCTAACTAAAACAAGTAAGACTCTCTCCACATCCAAAACAAGTAAGGCTTCCCCTTCAGCAAATCCTGAGTGGTATTTATACCATAACTTTACCCACTCAGTTTTAATGCCGTACACTTATCTCAAGACCTTTGCCTTAACTAAGTTACCTTTCAGACAAGGGTATTCGCTCTGTTAATTGTTTCCTTTGGCCAGAAAACTGTCCCTGATTTTGCCGAGGAAATTGCCCAATAAACTGTTCCTGAATCTGTCCAGAAAATTGTCCTTGAATTTATCCTTGAAATTGCATAAGAAACTGTCCAGAATTTTGCCATGGATATTGACCTTGAAGCTGTCCCTGTCCAAGAAATCCTTGTGAAAGTTGCCCAGGAATTGGTTGAGAAACTGTATATGCATTTGCCCATTAAACTGCTGCTGGTTTTGTTCAAAAAGTGGCATACGATGTGAGGCCCAGTTCACAGTTGGTGAACAATTGTGTAATGGAATCCTCAAACAAGGAGTCATTCCTTTGAGGATTAGACTCGGGGGGGGGAGTCACTGAGATGGTAAACTTTACGATTCAAATCTGCGAAGGGATTACTGCTATTCAAATTGTACCCAGATGAAAGACGGGACAGGAAAGCATCCTCACAAACTGAGAAAGGGATGCAGGATTGTCTGTAAAAGTTTCAGTAGTGTTGGAGCTGTCTGTGACAAAACTGCTGCTACTTGAACTTGAAGCAGGGGCTAGATTTCCATCAGTAGTCTGCGGTGTTACACAGTTTCTGAGTACTGTTCACTGCTTGGTGAATTATCCAATGTGCTTACATTTGTAGATGTGAGTGCTTTGCCTGGCATCCTATTTGTGATTTCTGAGTCTAGTTTTGAACCAAGTGCTGATATAATGTCATTAAACTTGGTCTCCAATGATATAAAATGTGCTACATAGAGACAAGATAAAATGGGTGATTTCATTTATATATAAACAGCAAGATCCAGGCTACCTGGAGACAAGATAAAATAGATGATTTCATTTATATATAAACAGCAAGATCCAGGCTACCTGGAGACAAGATAAAATAGATGATTTCATTTATATATAAACAGCAAGGCTACCTGGAGACAGGATAAAATAGGTGATTTCATTTATATATAAACAGCAAGGCTACCTGGAGACAGGATAAAATAGGTGATTTCATTTATATATAAACAGCAAGAACTGGGCTAGCAGATATACATCAAAATCAATGGGGAAATGAATTAAAATATATTACTTATAAAGGGCTATCTTTCTCTGTATAAATGCTATCGAACAGTAAAAATTTCTCTTACTGCTATATTTTTTGCAAATTGGTTGACAAAACAGAAATTTCAGCAGGCTCTGCATATGAAATGCCTTTAAGTCAATTGTGAACTACACAGGGGGTGGGTGTGTGTGTGCGTGCGTGAAAAAAGTTGGACCTATAAAATAGAAAAATAAGGAAAAACTTAACTGGAATTCAAATATTTGATAATGAAGTAGTTTTAATTATTTCCCTCTCTGCAAAACCATCCACATAGATAAACACTACTGTGTGACAAACAAAATTTATGATGAGAGAAATCTGCAAACCCAAACAAGCAGTGTGAGCAAGGGAGAGAACAACAGGCCAGTAATACCAGACTCAGTATTCAAATGAATCATTTATCACTAGCTAGGAACGATCAAGGGCTATAAAGTTGTGAGTAATTTTAGGCTAGATGATGGCTGAGGGGAAAATATAGTATGACTGAGAGATTGATAGATGACTAAGAAATATATGTTATTAATTTTTTAATTGAATAATCTTAACTTTGTTTTTGTGCATATAACTTTTGAAGTAGAACCTTGAATGTGTTGGCACTAGAAAACATAACCGCCCACACTATGTTACCTGCCCCATAGTCTGGGAAACAAAAGCGATCACCTTATCCAAAACTATCCTCACTCTCCATGAGGGATTCACATGTGAGACCTGCAATGTGATATATATCATTGTATGCAAAAGATGCAGAATAACTTACACTGGTGAAACTGGCCTCTGATTAGGGGAACGCATGGAAAAACATCTGTACGATATCACCCAGCATGCTTTGAAACCAGTCCCAAATCATTTCAATGGCCCCAACCACAGAGGCAAATCTGACTTTCTGGTAACAACCATCAAACAATGTCATGCAGATGACACAAGCTGCCTAGCACTTGAGAACAGCTACATTCAGGAATATGGGACTCTGGAACCACATGGATTAAAGTCGCTATTCAGCTACACCTAACATTCTCCTCTTCCACAATCATAATCCCTCCCCACTAAGTTCACTCCCTTCTCACTTGTTACACATAGCTTAGAACCTCTTCACAGCATCACATTACAACCCCTCTACCCCTACTATAATTACATATTTATCCTTCTCCCAGCTAGATTACCTTTGTATCACTCTTTTCCCTCCTCCACCCATAGTTCCCCTGCCCACCACCCTCAGTTATGACCCACCTATCACACATCCCAAGTCTCCATTTAAATATCTCTACACTCCACCATGTACATTTCTGACACACAGTGTCAGACAAGCCATAGCTTCTTACCTTACAAGTTACAGTTAAGTACTCTATTCATTTCATGTTATTTAATTTTTTTTTAACATAACATTTGTGTCAATTTATATTTTATCTTTCATTCATTCATTTGCATGTCCCTTGCGGAAATTTGCCTCCCTAACACCACTCCTGTAGGCCTCTCAGTTCTGAGCAAGATGGCCTGCTGCTGATGCATCCATTTGCAGATCCTCAATGATGTTTTGCAGCCATCTTCGCCTTGGTCTTCCTCTCTTTCTTTTTCCCATTATGTACCCTTCCAAGACGGTCTTCTCCAGATTATCATAACATGTAATATGTCCAAAATATTTAAGTTTTCTCTCTTTAATCCTCTTTAGTATCCAGCCTTCTTCAATATTAAGTTCTTGTAGTATGGATATATTTGTTCTTTTTTGTGTCCATGATATTTGAAGAACTCTTCTGTTGCATTTACATTCAAAGGCATTTATGTGTTTCTCAGCTGTTTTGTAAGCTGTCCAGGTCTCACAGGCATATGTTGCGATGGGAAAGATGCATTCCCTTAAAAATCTTATTTTTGTAGTTCTGTCTGTTCCTCTCCACAGATTCTTTAGTTGTTTTACTTTCTGAAGAGCGATAGATGTCCAGTTTCCCTCATTGTATCTCCATTATTAGTTAGCAGTGATCCAAGATATTCAAAACTCTCCACTTCTTCCAGTTTTTCCTCACTGATATATATATGTATATATATATCAGTTGCCTTGTTTGTTTTGTCAGTTGTCATCAGTTTAGTTTTATTCGCATTAAGATAGAGGTTTTGCTCTTCACTATTCTTACAGACTGACCTAATTAGTTTTTCCATTCCTTTTTGTGTTGTGGACAGTAATACTGTGTCATCAGCATATCATATTTTATCTCCTCTCTCTATTTCTTCATCCTGTATGCTTGTGTATGATTAAAGCTTATGCTGAAACGTCACAATTGTGTACTCATTAAGTAATAAAGCTGTTCCTACTTTTTTCCCAGTTTATACATTTTGTTATCACAGCTTCAATGCAATGGCTCCATGTATAGTTGTATACTCACACACTAATTACTGTGAGTTATTGAATGCCATGTGTTCACAAGATTCTTGAAGGTCAATGCTGCTTTTGCAATTCGAATTCTAACTTCCTTTCTGGTGTCACCATCCTTGTCTATGTAGCTGCTGAGATATGCAAATTGGTGTACTTCTTCAACAGTTGTTCCTTCTAAGTATATTTTTCCTTCATAGTTAATAATAAGTTTCACTATTTTTGTTTTTTCCTTGTTAATTTTGAGGCCTATTTTACTAGCCAGTGAAGACAGGGTATCTGTTTTTTCCTGCACTGATTTCACATTGTCACTGATAAGAGTTATGTCGTCTGCAAAATCAAGATCTTCTAGTTGGGTCTCATGTACCCAATCAATGCCCGTTTTACCTGTGCAGCATTTTTTCATTATGAAGTCTATGGCAATTCCATAAAAGCAAGGGAGATAATATACATCCTTATTTCACGCATGTTTCAATCTGGAACCATTCACTCATTCCTTCTTCTGTGTTGATTGCACAAACATATCCATTGTAGAGGTCACTAATGATGTTGATAGTCTTAGATGATATTCCATATATTCTTAAAATTCCCCACAGTGAATCTCTGTGTATGCTATCAAATGCCTTTGTAAAGTCGATGAAGTTCAGGATTAATGGTTTTTGCATTTCGATATGTTCTTCAAGTATTATTCTTAGAGTAAAGATCTGGTCGAGACAGCTTCTCCCTTTTCAAAATACTGCTTGTTCTTCTCTCATTGCAGCATCCACGATATCTTGAGTTCTATTCAGAATAACTTTGCAAAATACTTTTGACACAACTGATATTAAGATTACTCCTCTCTAGTTATTGCAATCACTAAGGTTGCCTTTTTTTTTTTTTTTTGGTATTTTAACAATGATTCCTTTTTTCCATTTAGAAGGGACCTTTTCTTCTTTCTAAACTTTATTAAACATTCTCTGTAGTTGGCTCATGTTGTCACTGTTAATAGCTTTTAACATTTCACCTGTTATTTCATTTTCATCTGCAGCTTTGTTGTTAGTCATTAGATTCACTGTTGTTTCAATTTCATGCAATGTAATTTCATCTAGGTTGACATTTAACTGTGGAACTGGTAAGTCAGTAATGCAGTAAATACAAGTAGAACCCAGATAATGCTAACACTTTTTTTTTTTATTTGAATCAAACTTGTATTTGCCGGACAATGTACCCCAGGTTGATTTAATATGAAAGTGCTAGAAGTAAAATGTCATGCTGAACTTGAACCATTATGAGAACTGTTAAGTGAATGCAGCCAAGCCTCTGTTCACTGAAGAATACTTGTTTGTTAAGAGGAACTTCTCAACATCTGCAGACTGATCTGAAGAGCTGTGGTAACGAATGAACATCATGATGATGTTGGTGACAAAGATGGTTGGGGGCAGGGGGATTTGTTGCTTAAATATTGACAAGACAGAAAGACTTCAGACTTACCATTCAGCGGGTTGGCAAGAGGTGCAGGACTGTGAATATGTTACTGTGAGGCTGGGCTATCCAAGCTCTGTGAAAAGTGATGTAAGAGAAATACTTTTGATGGCTGATGAGGGTAACAATAAAACATTGGAGCAATGATGGCCATGCTTGTGTCACCTTCAGTTTTATCATAGTACACTTTTTTACATTGTCTTTCTTATCACTAGTTGTAACTTGTCGAAAAATGTCTCAAAAGAAATGAAATTTATTATTTTTACTTCAAACTGTACAAAAAAGTAAGTGTATGCTACGAGAGTTGAGTCTGCAACCTTATATATGTGTTTTTAAAAATGCAGCTTTTGGTAGTTGAAGGTGTGCTTGTTTTCTTTTCTATTTCCTTGTGATGAAAGAACAGCAGAGAATGGCATAAATGCCTTTGAATGTAAATGCTACAGAAGAGTCCTTTAAATATCATGGACACAAAAAAAAAAAAACCACATATATCCATACTACAAGAACTTAATATTGAAGATGACTGGCTAGTAAGGAAGATTAAACAGAGAAAACTTAAATATTTTGGACATGTTAAACGCCATGATAAGTTAGAGAAGACCGTCTTGGAAAGGTGCATAATGGGAAAAAGAAAGAGAGGAAGACCAAGGCGAAGATGGCTGCAAGACATCATTGATAATCTTCGAATGGACACATCAGCAGCTGAGCATCTTGCTTACAACTGAGAGGCCTACAGGAGAGATGTTAGAGAGGCAAAGTTCCGCACAGGACATGCACATGACTGACTGACTGAAATAACAAATGAAGATCTTTATTTTCTAAGGATGAAGAATTTGGCACGCAGACCAGTCTGACATTCTGCCCATCATCACTCATCTTTCATTCTTATCACACATTCGTTTTAATACAAGTATAAACCTACAAATTACATAAAGAACATATCTAAGAATGTAAATTGAACTGAAACTATTGCATTCACGATTATAACCAACTGATGGGAGGTAACTTATATAACAAGATATACACAAATACTTTTGTAAGAGAGATAACCTAGAAATATTTCTTTGTATTATTAAAGTCCCCCTAGATATTTAAAATAATAATTTTTAAAAAGGTAAAATCCCAGTTTCCATGGCATTAAGTATACTAGGTGGCTCCCTGGACAAAAGGGGGAAGAATTATGTAAACTGGCGAGATATAATAGTCTTTACATACTTGGGTTTCCTAGCCTTGATAAAAGTGTCATTTCTGGCTTGTCTTCTAAGCACTGTATAAGAGAATGGGGTAGGTAAACGGGCACGTTTAGTTACATGAAGCAAACCTGGATTGAGGGGAGAAATGTGAAAGTGTTTGATTATAATAGAAGCTAACAGAAGAGCTGGGAGGGAGAGAATTTTCATTGGCATCAGGGCTCACCGTCATGAAAATGTTGGGAATCACGCAGAGTATCAGTATTTATGGTTAAACTGTACAGGTTTTAAAAAAAAAAACTCTTTAAACAAGTTGTAATGCATTTGGTAAAGTACTACAGTATAAAAGGACGGTATATATGCTAACAAAGGAAGAATGTTGCAATGATCTGACAACACAAGAAGGACAGTAAAACACAGCTATACGAGGTATGTCTAAAAGGTTCGGTGAATGGTATCAGAAAACAAACAAAACAGAAGGTACAAATTACCTTTATTGGCTTTCAAAATAATGGCCATCCTTCGCAACACACTTTTGGCAAAGTTCATAAAGCTTCTGGAAACTGTCAGCAAGGGCCTCTTTAGGAATCGATTGCAGAACCGCTGTCACACGCTATTGGATTGCTGCCACGTCCGCAAAACGTGCGCCTTTCATGGCACTTTTCAGGCGGGGAAACATAAAAAAGATTCCGGATCGAACTGGTAGTACCAGGTCTCATCCCTTATGGCGATGGTTCGCAGACAGGATGGATCCTGGTCACACATGGTAACGAAATCTCCAGAAGTTTCCATCCATGTTGCTTTCTGTTCGTCTGTCAGCTTGTGCGGCACAAACTGGGGACGGCTTACCCGTTTGAACCAGTCGTAAACACATTTTCTGCTCATGGCTTCTATCCCGTACACTTGCACCAACATTTCATGCGTCTCCGTCGCCGTTTTCCCCAATTTGTAGCAGAACTTGATGTTCACTCGTTGCTCCATTGCACTGTGACCTTACTCTCTCACACTGACTACGTTCGACTGACCGCAGCGCGTTTACCCTGTCGGTCACGTGTACTTCACTCTAGGTGGTCCTTCTCGACGCCTCTTGATAGCCATGTGCATGGCCACGCACCTGGCCCATGTTGCGGTTGAGATATCGGACCATTCACTTAACTTTTTAGACACACCGGCGCGTGGTACAGGTTGTTGTGGAAAGACATGATCACCAACACCTTCCAACACAACACTCAGATAATCAGATATGTTTTCTCTTCACGATTATATCCCTTCAAATTTCTACCTGAAAAATACTCGTCCAAAATTTGTGAGCCTTTAGTCGCCACTCGTTACCCGGAGTTAGATGCATGAGCATGAACGATCACTTGGCCCTCGATAAGAAGGTCACATGTTGCTCTGAGGACATCTGGACTCCGGTCCTATTGGATAACCCATCCACCTACCGTTCTGTTCCTCTCAGATATGGCCACTACAGCGAAGCCCTGAATATCTGCATCCCTGTTAACTCTTATTTCAACTGAAGGAACAAATAAAATATAAAAGACTTCACTAATGAATAACAAAGGTTCTCAAACTTTTAAAATATGTGCCCTTAATCCGTTCGTGTTCATCCTTGCTTCATTCTGCATTACTTGTAACAGGACGTCAAGAAGGCTATATGAGAACGGAATAAAAAAGAACAAAACAAATAAAGCTTCAAATTCAAAAGCCTTCTTCTGTGACAATATAGAAGACAATACAAAGGCAGTACAACAAATAATAACTTATGTATCAGTACCCGTTTCTCAAAGTTTTCATCACACCTGTAATCGCTGGCGGATAATTTGACGTGTAACCAGTTATCTAATTCCTGCGTCATCAGCAAGTGTTTTTTTTTAATCAGTCAAACTCCATCCCCTTTTCTTTCTCTCACTCTACCATCCTATCCAGCTAGTTTTAATAACATATCCATGTCTGAGCAAACTTTGATCGGTTCATGAGATCCCAAGAACAAAAGGCCAGATTGTACTCTGGAGCTTTATCTTATCTTATATCTTATATCCTTCCCGAGCCGATAAACGTCACATAGGGTTCGCAAAGTAGTTCGCCAATTTTTTCTGTCTTCGGCGAGTCTTTCATCCTCATCAAAGGATTTTATGCCTGTTAATTTGGCCTCTCTTAACAATGTCCTCTTCAGAGTTTCACGCGGTCTGCCTCTTTTTCTTTGGCCTGTTGTTTTCCACTTGATAGCTTGTTTTGGGATTCTCTGATCATTTCTTCTCATCAAGTGACCAACATATGTCCATGTGGAGCTTTATACAAGATGCAAATTGCAACGCGTCAAAAACGACGAAAGAAGAAATGAAACCCAATAACACTCGAATGGTTTACTTTTCCCAATGAAATATCACTATCTCATGAGAACAACATCAATAATAAGGAAGTTTTATTTCTTTTAAAAAAAAAACGCTGCAAGAGTTATTTTTTCTATTGAAAATCCTGTGATTTTGTTTATGGTGAAACAGTTCTCTTGAAGCTTGGCCCCAGACAATGAAGCTGGGCAGTCTATGCGCACTCACATGCCATCCTCTCCTTCTTGCCTAATTCTCATTTTGTTATGCAGTGTCATTGCGATAAACAAACTTATAAAACTATAGTGTTAAATATTGGCACAGTATGACGATCTGTACAATTATTTATCCGTCGATGCTCTTATCTATCTACATAAATGTGTCTTTTTTATGCATTAGTCTCTGTCATTTTCTATTCATTCATCTTCCTGAACTTGTCCACCTGTCTCTTAGTTAATCTCCCTATCTGTCTGCGCTGTAACTGAACGCATAAAAGAAGTGATCTTTTTATCACACACACAAAAAAATATCAGCATGTCTAGTTTTACCTTGAATGTTGTGAATTGAATATTCTGTAGTGTTGACCGTAATCGAATACATGTCCCGTAGCACATGTCTTAGCGTACACAGGCCTCCACAAGCCGAAAGGTCAACGTGGTTTGGAGCTCTGTCCAGAGGATCCACGCTGGATTTGCAGTACGTTTGCTCGAAGTTGGCAACTTATTGATGACCTTTGACTGAAAGCTTTGGTCGTTATCACACAGTGAAAAACATACCACTACTAGAAAAGCTGATGTCCATTACGTGTTGAAATTTTCTGGAAGTTTTCTTGATTTCATAATAAATTCATGAATACCCATGACTCCGTATTGGTTGCTCTGTTTTCATTGCTGTTGAACTCACGTTTATCAGAGATGTTGCATACCATGACAAAATGTACGGGGACGTAATTCATTTGTGCTGTGTGCGTAACAGTTTGTTCCGCGTGTTTTATCTGCCCTGGAGACATTTCTTTCTTCCTTGTTGGAAATAATGTAAATTTCAAGGAAATACTTTTAGACTACTCGTTCTGGTGTGGACTCCCTACAGTTTTATGTGAGATTAAATTTTGGTCTCTCTGTACCTTGTTTTAACCTGTAATGAAATATTTTTGTCACAAATAAGTTTTCTTTTCCTTTCTTTTTTTAAAGATGGGAAATGGAAGTTCAGTAATTTGTTAAAAGCAGCGCTGGTTTTCTATAACGAAAAACGCCCCCTGCCCTCTCTTTGTCTTCCCACCAGACATACATCTTACATCCTTCCCGTGTATTAAACGTTACATGGGGCCCGCATGGTAGTTCGCCAAGATGTCCTGTCTTCGGTGAATTTTTCAATCTCATCAAGGGATGTTACGCCCACTGAATTGGCTTCTCTTAACACTGTCCTCTTTAGAGTTTCACGTGGTCGACCTCTTTTTCTTCAGCCTGTTATGTTCCATTTGATAGCTTGTTTGAGGATTCTCTGATTGTTTCTTCTCATCACATGACCGACATATGACCATCTTCTTTTTCTGATCAACCATGAGACAGGTTGTTGTTTGCTCATCTGTCTGAATTCTGCATTGCAAATGAGGGTGGATATTACATTTGAATTGAATAATCTTAACTTGGTTTTTGTGCTTATAACTGTTGAATGCCATATGTTCTCAAGATTCTTGAAGGTCAATGCTGCTTTGGCAATTCGAATTCTAACTTCTTTTCTGGTGTCACCATTGTGGTCTATATAGCTGCTGAGATATGCAAAATGGTTTACCTCTTCAACAGCTGTACTTTCTACGTATATTTGTCCTTCGTCGTTAATGGGAACCTTCATTATTTTTGTTTTATCCTTGTTAATTTCAAGTCCTATTTTACTAGTCATACGCACGCAAGGAAAGGAAATTCAGCCACGTTTAGCAATAGCTTTAAGTTTTCTGGGTTTTTTTAAGTGTGCTTCTACAAAAAAAAAGAAAAAGATTTTAGAACAAGTGAATGAATTAGCTGAAACAGACAATATTAATTATATACAATAACATAACAATAATTTCTTCCCGTTATTTATTGGTTCAGCTTTTTTGTAAAATTACATCACATAAATTTCACAGAGCATATTATAATAAATTTAAAGTGGGGGGGGGGGGGAGAAACATGAATACAAGAAAATGGGTAAATAAATCTACGAGTATAAACTGGCTTTAAATACATGTATACTCTCTTCTTTTTTAATTTATAGAGAAATTTTAAAGAATAAGTTTAATTAGCGTTATTTTTCAACTAATGTGATGTCCATCATTTATTTAATTATTTCATTTTATTGCTTTTTTGTTTTTTAACTTCAAAATGTACACAGATAACAAAACCCTGTATTGTGCTGTAGGCATAATGGTATACAGACAAGGAAAAGATAGAGCCAAAATTGTTCTTGAGCTGCAGGAAGAGTTAGATCGCATGTCAATCCGATGCAGGACCTCCAGGGCAATGACCAACCCTGCAAATACCATTGTGACATGGTCCTCACTTAATGACCATCTTGCCAACAAACCAACGCTCGTGGTGAGAGTCTGTTGTGACACTACTGAAAGAACAAACTCGTGGAAGCATCTGGGTGTAAGGTTCTATCGCAGAGTACGATTCAAAGACCATGTACGCCACATCACAACTAAAGCCAAGAAAGGATTAGCTGCAATAAAAATAACGGCAGCAGCAAACCTTGAACCGTGGCTGCCGGTTCTCCTAAATTTAAAAGTTGGTTCCCTCTGTGACTGCGTATACAATGGCACTTCTAACATAGAATAGGAAGGCTTGAGAGAACAGAGAACAAGCCAACGTGTATTATTCTTAGATGTATCAGAGACACATCCTGCAAGGTCACCATGTGTCTGCTATACCGTCCCACCATGGACAGAAAAATAGAATTTGCTAGGGCACACACCTACCTCGAAATAAGCACAAACAAAGCACACCTACTCCACAGTGAACTGGTATGCGCTTCTTCTTCTTCTTCTTCTTTGTTAGCTTCTACCACCAATATCGCCCTGTGATCCTACTGAATTTACGCCTGTGGTCCTCGTTAGGTCCCGTGGTCCCCTGTATGGTCACCGAAAGGACCACACGAGATCCCCGAGAGGACCACAAGAGGTTCAGAGTATCGCAGGGCTTGAGACTGTATTCTTGGTGGATCTCAGAAGGGGATTGCGTTGCACCAGTTTAATCTAGAGTTGGACTTTCTCACTGGAAAACTTCGGCGTGTTTTGGAAATCAGTATATCCCCGTTGTATGAGAGGTAGTTGCCCATCCAGTTCAGCGTTGGACTTTCTCACCTGAAAACCTCAGCGTGATTAGGATACGCATACATCCCCGCCGGGTGAGAGGTGGTTGCCTGTCTAGATTGCCCTGGTCCAGTGTCTCTGACTTCAGCATTTTGTAATCGTGGGCGTTACCCTTCATAGTTGTGACCAGGACAGAGCTTTTGTCCAGGAGGACGAATCCTCAGAGTGTATATATATATGTGTGTGTGTGTGTGTGTGTGTGTGTGTGTTGTGTGTGTGTGTGTGTGTGTGTGTGTGTGTGTGTGTGTGTGTGTGTGGTGTGTGTGTGTGTGGTGTGTGTGTTGTGTGTGTGGTGTGTGTGTGTGTGTGTGTGTGTGTTGTGTGTGTGTGTGTGTGTGTGTGTGTGTGTGGTGTGTGTGTGTGTGTGTGTGTGGTGTGTGTGTGTGTGTGGTGTGTGTGTGTTGTGTGTGTGTGTGTGTGTGTGTGTGTGTGTGTGTGTGTGTGTGTGTGTGTGTGTGGGTGGGTGGGATAGGGGTGAGGGGGTACGAAAGATAGAGAGGGAGGGGAATAAAATGCGACATCTCCAGGTGTTGCTGAAGGAGGTTAAAACACACACTGTTATACATGTCTGTTATACCTCGACCCCCACCGCTGACATACTTTGACACCTGGACTTTCTGGTGATTGATGGACTGATAATGAGGGAGGAAGAAAATTGTATCACGGGATGAGGAGGAGGAGAGGCGAGTGATCATGTGAAAATCATGCCAACAAAAAAAAAAAAAAGGAGAAACTAATGACATCTGTTTTGAAGGCATTCATTCTTCAAATGCTGATACGCGTTGGGGTTAATGCTTTGCATTATGTGTTCCCCCCACCCCCCGGAGCAGACCGTTCAGATATTTTTCTTCCTTTCGTTGCGGATGAAAGACTGACTTCTAGATAAAGAGATCTCTGTTGACATTCAAATAAACAGCGCATGTGGCCATGACTAAAATAGCTACACCGGAAGCCCTCTGAAACTGATATTTTTAGACAATGGCCTTGAAAGAAAACTGTAAATATCGACACGCTGCTGTATTCACATTTCTTAGAGGAGTGATTCCCTCCCTACCTCAGATCGCGACCCAAATCAGAGTCGCAGATAGTCCGAGGCAGGTCGCGAGAAGACATTTTGACAAATTTTACAAAGATATCAGAATCGGGGAATTTTAAATACAGGATTTTATTGTAAAATTACTATTATAGTAACAATAAACAGACTCGTTACTATACTTTGAAATGCTGCTATCTTTCAAAATAATGCGAATGGAAAACATAAGAATGTAGATGCAGTTTCCTGTAAATCTTCCATTCTCATGTCTTGCGTATCATACGGTCGCAACGGGAAAACCGGAAGTGTCAGTATCCTGATCGCAAGCTCGGGAAGAGTTAAACTCCTGACACTCTAAGGGGGGTGGGTCATGACTCCCAGAGGTCTTGTGAGTTGTTGCTTTTTTTTTCCGGTCCCGGGATTGAACCCGTGATCTTCCAGTTGGCACTGCACTTTTGAAGTGCGTCTTTGGCGATTTAGCTACGGAGGACTGGTATTGGTTGTGGCAAATGAAATTACTTATGTTCCCAATATTTATACATTTAGTTTTATATATACTTATACACAAAAACTATTCGTTTTTCAAGAATGAAGTAGCTAAGGATGAAACATGGTGTAGCAAAACATGAACGGTTAATTAAAAGCACCGGGAGAATGGTCAACCAGCACAGGACGGGTCTTATTAGTGGTGGATTGCTTATTAGGCTCATTCATTCATTCATTTGTATGTGCCTTGCGGAACTTTGCCTCCCAAACAGCACTCCTATAGGCCTCTCGTTTGTGAGCAAGATGGCCTGCCGCTGCTGCATCCATTTGCAGATCGTCAACGATGTCTTGCAGCCATCTTCGTTTTGGTCTTCCTCTCTTTATTTTTCCCATTATGGATCCTTCCAACACGGTCTTCTCTAAATTATCATGACGTTTAATGTGTCCAAAATATTTAAGCTTTCTTTATTAGGCTCAATAGACTTAAAAACTTTGAGGCTCTGGAGGGACACAATAATTGGTGTATAAGTATACAACTATACACTAAACACTGCAGTAAAGCTGTGATACTAGAATGTATAAAATTGGAAAAAAGTAGGAGCAGCTTTATTACTTAACGATTACAAAGTTGTGACGTTTCGGCGTGAGCCTTAATCATACAAAAACATACAGGATATTTCTAAGAAATAGGGAGAGGAGATAAAGTATAGATTTACATGAATACTGTAAAAAAAAAAAAGGTACTTAGCTGTAAATAAGGTGTGGCTTGTCTGGCGGTGTGTGTCAGGAATGGATCTGGTAGGACGTGGAAATTGTTTAAATAGAGACCTGTGACATGTGGTCGGTGGGTTGTAACTGGGAGTGGTGGATGGGGAACCGGGGAGGGGAGAGAGAGTGACGCACTACTGGCCTAGCTAGGAGAATTTGAAACAGGTGATTGGGGAAGAGATGTTGCAGAGAAGAGGGGTTGCTGAGAAAATAGCGGGGTTGCAGAGTGATGCTGTGAGGAAGTTTGAAAAGTAAAAAGGGGTGGATTTAGTGGAGAGGTACTATAATGATTGAAGAAGATGATGTTACGTGTAACTAAACAGCGAGTTTAACCCATTGTACTTATTTACAGCTAAGTACCTTTTTTTTTTTACAGTATTCATGTAAATCTATACTTTATCTCCTCTCCCTATTTCTTCGTCCTGTATGTTTTTGTATGATTAAGGCTCACGCCGAAACGTCACAACTTTGTAATCGTTAAAGTAATAAAGCTGCTCCTACTTTTTTCCAATTTTATACATTCTGGAGGGCAAAGGGCCCAGTTTCATGGAAACAAATGTGAATATAGACTAGTGTTTTATGATTCTTTGGAGATGACGTTACAGGTTGGAGGAAGAGGGGGGGGGCATATTAAGCTTAGCCGAGAGGCTTACATGGTTGAACTGTCACTAGGGTGCTATCATTCATTGTGCGGCAATGCTGACACTGAAGAGAAGATCGAAGTACCTATGGACGTGTCCGGATGCTGTGATACGATGTACCTTTCTAACTATCTGTCAGTCTTGAAGAGAAAGACACTCAAATTATAACAAATCCGCACATGGAGCAGGCATGTATGTTTTAAACATGTACACAAAGAACATCTTCAGACACTCAGAAGAACTATCAGGAACAAACATGGGGGGGGGGGGAGAAATATCAACATATTAGGGCACGTAAATGATACAGTCCTCCTAGCAAAGAATCCCACAGAACCTACATAAATTACTAGATAAGATAAATAACTCAAGCCATGAATGGGGACCAGAAATAAATATTTTTTAAAGGCCAAAGTAATGGTGTTGAGCAGGAAAGATCAAAGCCACAAGTGGCTATAACCATAAACAAGGAGAAACTGGAACAAGTGACAAGCCACAGCTGCTAAGTGCAAAAAACTAACGGAGAATGGTCTGTGTGAGGCAGAAATAAAGAGAAGAATAGAAATCGCAAGACATACATTCAACAGCATGAAGACAATGCTGTAATCCGGGAATCTGTCCATAATATATATATATTTGTGTGAGTGTGTGTTTGTGTGTATACACTATTGCACGAAACCGAAATCTAAACTCCGATTAATGTATAAGAAATGTGAATCTACAGGAAAATAAGTCATATATAAAGAAACATGAGGAGAACAAATGTACGAGTATTAGAACTACAAGTCCAACGTAAACTTCTCAAAGAAATAAGGATCAAGGAAACAAAATACTTTAGCCAAATCGAAAGACATACTAGAAGGAAAGGTGGAAGAAAGAAGAGCGAGAATTAAACAGAGGTGTAGATGGGAAGATAACATGTGAGAAAGGACAGGATATAACTTGGCTGAGTGCATCATCAAGGCGAGGGAGAGAGAGCCCTGGAGAATCTTTACCACCAATCTTCGTGCTGAAGACGGCACACGATGATGATCACCCAAAGCATTATCATAACAGTCACCGCTGAACAGCAGAATAAACCACTCAATTTAACCATATTCAGAACAATAATGAATTATGTCACTTTTCGTCTTGGAAGATGGTTGTGGAACCGATTCTAGTAAAATTGCGAAATATTAATATAAAGTCCAAAAAACTCGTCTAATCTCGAATTGGTCGAAAAAGTTTCTCGCAAAGATATGTAAGAATGCCCGGATGATGACATCACAAGTCGTCTGCCAACCATTTTTGTTGATGGTAGAAGCTGGCCAACGGTTACCGATTATTTTGGCGAAAAAGGACAGATACTTTCTACAAACATCACAATGTAAGTGATATTTCACGTATTTCAAACTTTAGGTGACAAAAATTCTAGTTGTTGAGTCATTTTGTGTGCTAGATGACAGAAAGTGTTACCGATGGCCTCTCATTCATACACAATCGCCTGATCATTGGGGAAAAACATAATGTAGTGACAATGAATCATCTCAGTTAATTAATGTTTAGTCTTTGTGGACGAAGCTACCTCATTTCATAAGCTTTAGATGTTTGCTCTGCAGTTTTATTATGTTTATAACTTTAAAAAAACCCAACACATTAGACTACCCTATTTAAATTTCAACCGGATCAAAAATCGAACCTGAATTTTTTTTTTTTTTTCCTAACACTGAAGGACATTTGGCTTCAGAGCGTGAATGAAAAGTTGCACAGTCATCTTCAAAAGGATTTTTTTCTGAAAACGAAATAACAGTTAAAATATGCAGAGCCAAGTCTGCAACATTCTAGGAAAGATATGCAAGTGTGTAAGAGACTGCATAATTCTCACGTTTACCGTGCCAGCACAATATTGATAGAAACCCTGTCTCTTCAGATAGACGAACCGTCTTTTCTAAGTTCATATACAGGACACTTTTTTTTGGGGGGGGATATGTAAAATTAAATTTTAATCAACAGCCAAGGTTTATAACTTTACTTACAAATGTACCAATTAGGCCTACTTGTACTTCTTTATAAAGTGATTTGTCTTCAAAATAGCATCATTTCCTCTAAGATAATTAAAGAATTCTGGATATTTTGAAATCTGTGACAATAAAAAAAAATGTATGACAATATGGAATGCATGTTTTAAAACAGGAGACATTTAGGAATCCAGATCAAAGTAATACTATTCTCAGGACAAATCCTTCAGATATATATATAATTCAGTCCTATATAATATTGGATGGTTGGTCACTTTATTAAGATTCAGATTAAGAATTATTGGTAAGAGGGGTTCTAAGGACTGTTATAGCCGGAGGTGGGGTGGGGGATACACTCTCCACTCCAATTAAATGTCTCCAAGGCGTGCGTCTCAAGTAGCCTCTGACAGTCAAGTCCAGCTCCTAGCCTTTTCGTGGCAGAACTGTTCAGACTGACAGGAGAAGGGGCGAAGGCAAATATCTGGTGCCTGAAAACCAGATGCTTTGGATAGATGAGAGTCATGTTTGGTAGCTCATCTGAGAGAGGGAAAACTCTGATTTAAAACCCGCTGCTGGCGAGATTCTTCAGCTGCCGTGCGTGGGGTGAAACTCCTCCCGGGTAATGAAGAAAAATGCAGTGCCACCGTGGAAAAGGTGAAAGACAGGATTAAGTGATGAAATGATTACGTGAAGTAATAAGTAGTCTCAAATTCAGATCTACTCAAATCATGGCACCTCTGCCTAGAGGCCAGCCATGTCCTATATACACTGATACTGGGGCAGATTGCCTAAACCGGCTTAACCCAGGGGTTAAACTAAGACACTGCTGGAGAGATTCTTCGGCTGCCGTGCATGGGGTGAAACTCCTCCTGGCCAATGAAGAAAATGCAATTAGGGTTGCCGTGTGGTGCCGCTATGAAAAGGTGATGGAAAGGGTAAAATGAAGATTAATCGGTATGTCCAGTAGTCTTGTGACGAGAGCTACTCATACCACAACACCTCTGCTCTAGAGGCCGGCCACATCAGATATACACCAATACTGGTGAAATATGCCTAAACCAGCTTAACCCAGGGGTGAAACTTGATGACTACTCATGTCACAATACCTCTGCTCTAGAGGTTGGTCACATCCTAAATGTGCTTATTCTGAGATAATATGCCTTAACTGGCTTAACCCCTACTAGTGGCAAGGATTCGTCCTCCTGGACGAAAGCCCTGTCCTGGTCACAACTAGGAAGGGTAGCGGCCATGACTACAAAATGCTGAAGTTGGAAACACTGGATCAGTGCAGTCTAAATAGGCAACCATCTCTCACCTGACGGGGATATATACGTATCCTAATCACGCTGAGGTTTTCCCGTGAGAAAGTCAACTCTAGGCTGGATGGGCTGCCACCTCTCACCCAGCAAGGATATACTGATATCTAAGACACGTCGAGGTTTTCAGTGAGAAAGTCCAACTCTAGATTAAACTGGTGCAACAAAAACCAGTGTCACATAATCCCGCTTCTGCGACCCACCGAGAATACGCCCAAGCTGTGTGATACTCTGAACATTTGTGGTCCTCTCGGGGATCTCTTGGGGACCACAGGAGGACCACAGGACCAATCAAGGACCACAGGAGTAAATTCAATAGGTTCACAAGGTGATCTTGGTGGTAGAAGCAAATGAGGAAAAAGAAGATTGGTAAGAGGAATAACATGGTGACTGTCATGACTTTCTATTAGTGCTTTGAGAAAATTCTGGTAAACAAAGGACTGGCATGGGAGAGAGCCAAGACAAGGAACAACAAAAGTTACTTCTCTTGCTGCAAGTAGCCCCATTTGTCTTGTGAACTTAAGAGACAGAAGAGTAATATATGTATGTGTTAACTTTATAAATTCATAGGTACTTTATAATGGTATCATTTTCCCTATGATAATAATATCCTTTTCCTATCAGTTTCATTTAATATTCAATTGCTAAGAAATTAACCAAGTCGCCCCAACCTCCAACCACGTTACACACACATAAACACTACACAAATCCTGGCTTCTTATTAGATTAAGAAACTAATAAGCACTACAGACTGTCATTGAAACCAACTTTAGATATAGGGGTTAACTTTTATTTTTATCAAGACTATCATTAAACACAATTTAATTAAGTGGCAGACTTCTGCTTAACATAACCATAACAAAATTCATATATATGGAACACATAATTTGATTAAAACCATTCATCCAAGGGAAAAAAATGGACAAAAGATTTGCTAAAGAATGTATTTTAGTCTTGATTATGGATGGTAAAAAGTAAGAGTATAAGCTTTATATATCAGCTCTTGTCAGTAAGAAATTGCCTGGCATTATTGAGGTGAGGTCTTTATATTTTTTTTAGTATGTAATTGTAATTGATATTTAAAATTTATGAAGGGCTGCCCCTCAAAGTTTCCAAGCTGGGCCAGGAGGCCCCCCGTAAGTACTCATGTTAACTGATGTGCTGTAATTATTGTTGTTGCTTATTTTCTTAAAACCTTCTTTTGTTACGACACTTGAAGAGCCAAGTCTATTTCTTTTGTTGCTGAGTTATATCAGTACAGCCAAGGCACTGTGTACATTTTAGTTTTCATTTGTACACAAGTCAAAGAATAATGCACTAGTATTCACACATGTTGTATTCACTGATGATAGATTATATATCAGCAGTGGTCTGCATGTAGAAAATTGTGGCTAAACATAAAGTGTATGCAACGTGTGATAATTATATTTCTTCTTAAACTAGATATGTAGCTAGTAGTAACTGTTAATAGACTAAACTGGTAATAGATGTGTAACTATGCTTATCTAGTGCAGATATCAGTGTACAGTAATATTTATATTACACTGCAGCAATATACATATACATTGAACAGTTGAAGTCATTAGCATAAGAATTCAGATATGCTACACTGTAGCCAAAGGCTAGATAAATAACATTGTGATGATAGTATGTGTAAGGTAAAATTATGGCAGTGGACATTGGTGGGAAAATGAGATGAGTCATACCAACGTGAGATATAACAGAATATCAATTGAAGTCTTGGCTGTTGTCACTTTGTGATATGTCATTGGTGCATATAAGTTTTCAGACTTTTTGTTAATGTAATGTTCATAGTATGTTATAGGTGCTTATGTTATGTGTGCTTTTGTAAGCACCAAGGGGCTATATTTTTATCTTTTGTGACTTGTCTGTCTGTAAGAGCCACAAAATATAGCAAGATTAATGCATTGCTATTTTTCAGAGAGTTAGCTACATCTCCCTTCTTCTCATTCTCTATCCCTTGTTCTCATTCTCTTTATTTCTTTCTTTTATGTACTCATTCCCTCTCTGCTTTTGCCTTATATTTTTCCTCTCCAATCCTTCCTCCTTGCTCTGTCTCCCTGGTCCTCTGTCTTTCTCTTACTCACACTCATCTCACTGTCCCTAAATTTTTTTTGTCTTTCACAGTTTTCCACACTTCCCTCCCCCAACTTCTACTTTCCCAATATTACTCTCCTCTTTCCCCTACTTTCCATCTCACTCTTCTTTTTTTCATTTGTCTCACCTTCACTATTTATCTCCCTCTGAAATGTCTCTTATATTTTTTTCTCTCTTTTCTATTTTTCTTTTCTTTTGCACAGTCCTTCCCTCTCTTTCCTTTTGCTCAGCCTATCCTTCTGACTCATTTCTCTTGCACTGTCTGTTTACTCACACACTCCCTTTCTTTCTCTCCATCCTCTCACACCATGCCTTGTTTCTTTTGTATATACCAGTGATGATCAAGTTCGAGCTCAATATTTTATAAATATAGAAAATAAAATGTTTTGAAACATATCACATATTGATGAAACTTTTAAAATATTCATCAGTTAATTTTTCACTAGCTGATTTTCCATTCAGTAGTTTGGGATTCAGAAAACTGCCAAAACTCGCTATAGCAATCTCATTTACTTGTACTAACTTGCTACAAATAATATATGCTACAATAAAACCTCTTGCATCAAATCTGCTACAACTGAAATCACTTCAGTGCATACTCACTATGTTTGAACTTACTGCATAGATTAGATCTCTGCTTGTTCTAATTTGCTACAAATAAAATACTCTGCAACAAAATATGCTGCAGCTGAGATTGCTTCTTCCTTGCTTCCATCATTCATCATCATCATGAGGTGTCCTAACAGCAGGCTTTTGTAGTCAGTCTTCTCCACAGATCTTGATCTTTGATATTTCTCATTAGCTCAGTTGGTTCTTTTTACTCACCTCACATTGGGCTGTGTTCTTCTCACCTGGCCCTCCCCTGTCTCACTTCCCATCCTTTCCTTCTGGTTACATGTCTAATGAATGATGACTTTCTTATGGATTTATATATATTTCCTTCCTTAGTTGTTTTTGTTAAACATACCTTTCTTGTTGTCATAGCTGCCCATGGTACTCTTAATATTCTTCTAAGAAACTGCATCTGTGTCGTCTCTTGTAATCTCTGCATTTATTAAAATCTTTAAATTTAGTCAGATTTGCTGAGTGTTCCATAGGTGTGGTCACAGATATGTATGCGGGCAAGCTGTCACCACATAACTGTTAAAATATTGACAGTAAGGTCAGAGAGTTAACTTATGCAGTCAACATTTTGTAATTTTAGGATTGATATTGTTACATGTATGATAGCACATTTAAGTGAGTGAGGTATGATCAAATAATTATTTTGGTGTAGGCAGTTTTAATCAAGCTGATTGTGTGTGTGGAATGTGAATGAAGACTGACACTAGCTTTTCTCTCCAGTTGATGACACCAGTTTCCTTTGTATCCTCTTTTATATTGTCTTTCCATCTCTGTCTTGGTCTAATACTTGGTCTTGTTTCCTTCATATCTTTTACATACATAATTTTCTTTTGTCTGTTCTCTTCCATTCTTTCCACGTGGTCCAACCAACATAATCTGCTCAATTTCCAAACATTTATAATTCTTTGGTATTTTAATAACCTGTTAAATTCACTGTTCTTTCTAGTTCTCCACTCTCCACCGTTAGTATCCTTTATGGGCCCAAAGATTCTTCTTAACATTTTATACATATATGATGACTAAAAAATAATATAGTTCAAAAGTATATTAACTGAGCTCTGACAAATTTAAAAATAAAACTATTGCCATGATTTGAATTGAAATATACCAAAAACTTAATGACAGTTTTTTCTAAAAGGTATATTTTGTTGTAGCAAAATTGGCTTATAGCTAGTTATTTGTGCAGTTAACTAATATTTGTAGTGAGATTAAATATTTTTCTGGTGAGATTTCAATGTAACATGTTAGTCAGTAGTAAAAGATTGTTAATTGAACATTCTTGCGATATACTGAGTTTTCAATATAATAATTATATTAATATATTTAATTGTAATAATTATAATTTTAATGTGTGTAATAATTACTCTAAGAATTATACTTGAAGAACATATTGAAAAATAAAAACCATTAATCCTGAACTTCATAGACCTTAAAAAGGCATTTGATAGCATACACAGAGATTCATTGTGGAAAATTTTGAGACTATATGGAATACCATCTGAAATTGTCAACATCATTAAGGATCTCCACAACGGATATGTTTGTGCAGTTAACACAAGAGAAGGAATGAGTGAATGGTTCCAGATTGAAACAGGTATGAAGCAAGGATGTATACTCTCTGCCTTGCTGTTTGGAATTGCCACAGACTTCATACAGAAAAAAAAAATGTTGCACAGGTAAAATGGGCATTGATTAGGTACATGGGACCCAACTAGAAGATCTTGATTTTGCAGATGACATAAATCTTGTCAGTTACAATGTGAAGTCATTGCAAGAAAAAACAAGATACCCTGTCTTCATTGGCTACCAAAATAGAACTTGAAATTAATAAGGGAAAAAAAAATAATGAAACTTCCCATTAATCAAGAACAGTTTACATAGGAAGAACAGCTATTGAAGAAGTACACCAATTTGCATATCTCAGCAATTACATAGACCTTGGTTGTGACACCAGAAAGGAAGTTAGAATTAGGATTACAAAAGCAGCATTGACCTTCAAGAATCTTGAGAAAATATGGCATGAAAAAGTTATAAGCTTAAAAATCAAGTTAAGATTATTCATTTCATATGTAATGTCCACCCTTATTTATGCATGCGAAGGCTGGAAAACAATTAAAGAAATAGTAAACAAATTAGACTCATTTTGAAAATAAATACCTAAAGAAAATACTCGATATAAAGTGGAATTCGAGAAAAACGCGGAGAGAAGGCAGACGAGCGAACAACAACCTCTCTCGTGGGTGATCAGAAAAAGGAGGGGGACATCGGTCATGTGATGAGAAGAAACGGTCAGAGAATCCCAAAACAAGCTATCAAGTGGAACACAACAGGCTGAAGAAAAAGAGATGGACCACGTGAAACTCTAAAGAGGACATTGTTAAGACAGGCCAAATTAACAGGCATAAAATCCCTTGTTGAAAAACTTGTCGAACACAAGAAAACTTGGCGAACTACCATGCGAGCCTTATGTGACATTTAACGGCACAGGAAAGATATAAGATGTAATTGCTGAGATTATTTACACAGATTTTTTTTTAAAGGCGTTAAATGTTTTTTTTGTCTGTTTTTAAAATGAGCATTTGCTGAAAATAGAATAGTTAGATAATTGGAGCCAGTAAAACTTTTTAAGGCCAAACAGAACTTGCCAGTCAGTTTTTAAAAAAAGGCTTGGGATGACGTAAAAAAAATATGGGCTGTGGTATTTGCATGCTGTACTGGTGTGAAGTGTTAATGCCTTCATATTTCTAAACCATACCTTTGTGAACTAGAGTTGCAAGAACGTGTTCTCACAAATTAAGTAACGACACATTAATCATGATAAAAAGTTATTTAATTTAAGAATACAAAATAATATTAAAATTGGCTTGGACTACTTTGTTGTTATTATTGTATTTGTTTCATTGTAGAGCACCGCAGATAACGACATACCTTTTTTTTATTTTAAAATGACAATGCACAAACATATTGAAAAAAATCACTGTGAGATCTGTGTAGACAGTTTTGTAACAGAAGCTTCTTACACAGGCTGTTGCTTCCCTGATTATTCAGAATTTCAATGAACATGAAGATAGCTGTTTGTTTCAGCAGAGATTGTTTAATAACTTCCAGTATTCCACACAGCTTGTTTCCTTTTAGTTTCTAATTATATTTTCTAGTTTTCTTCAGAGATATACAGCATGGTTGATTTGTTATAAATGGGCTATCTACAACCACTTTGGTACACAGGCTTTTAGAAGGTAGCATAGCTCATGTAATTTCTACTGCCAGTTCAGATTATGGGAAACACTGGCTTCATCATGTCATCCATATCACATTACCATAAATATCTCAAGTTTCTTTCAGTCTCTACCTCACTTACTGTGTGAGGGGCAATGTGCATTTCTGTGGCTGGCTTGACCAGAGTGCCCCCTTCTGGAGTTGGAATCCTAATCAGTGCTGTGAGAAAATCATACATTAAGCACTTTATTGCCACAGAGCCATTGTCAAATCAGATTTTTACTGTAGAAAATCCCTTTTTTTGGGAAATGTCAGAGCATCTTCTTTCTTCTTCTTCTTCTTGACATCAGTTTTGGCTGCAGATGTAAACTTTGCTGTTGTTTCTAGAAATATGATACCTCCAAATAACCTTTCTTTCCCTGCGACTGCCAAGGGACATAGCTGTTTGCTCAACACCTCAGTGCAACCTGCAGACTTATAGGATTTGTTCCGCTGTTTTTTTCAGGTTCAATGCAGGGGCAAGTTTGGCTGTTTCCCATCGTTAATTTATTGTACAGGTGGCTTTTCAGTCTGCAGTAACCTGGTCTTATCTAAAATATGATTTCTCTCTGTATATGTTGGCAGTTGTCATTTTGTATGTGGTGTTTAGTGAAGTTTCCACAACAGCAGTTGCAGTAACACTCAGTTTTTATGTGAAGAACATCAAATGTTCATCACATTAAAAAAAAATATTGTAGGGCTTTGTTGTTGTGTCAGCATCATTTTGTATATACGAGGGGTAATTGATAAGTTCTCGGCATAAGGTACAACAGATTATTTGTGGACAACTTTTTTGGGTTATTTCTCGACATAGTCCCCTTGCAAGTTTATGCACTTAGTCCAGTGATCCTGGAGCATACAGATCCCTTCCTTGTAAAAGTCAGCATCTTATGCCAGTAGAAGGTGGTCTACAGCATGAATGACGTCATCATCTGAAGCAAATTTACAACCACTCAGCTCCTTTTTTAGTTTGGTAAACAGGTAATAGTCTGAAGGGGCCAATTCTGGGGAATAAGGAGGATGTTCAAGAAGCTAGAAGCCGCATTCATGAATGGCAGCCATTGCCACCACCAACTTGTGAACTGGAGCATTGTCTTGATGAAAGATGACTTCTCGTCAATTTCCCTCGATGCTTTTCCTCCAGTTTGACCCGCAGTTGCTTCACAAGATTAGCATAATAGCCCCTGGTGACCGTTCTGCCCTTTTAAAGATAGTCTATCTTCTGAATCCCAAAAGATGGCAGCCATCACTTTGCCTGCAGACAGGTCTATCTTCTGAATCCCAAAAGATGGCAGCCATCACTTTGCCTGCAGACAGAACCACCCTTGCTTTCTTTGGAGGTGGAAATCCATGTTTCCACTGTTTTGACTGTTTTTTTTTGGTTTCTGGTTGAAAATGATGAACCCAAGTCTCATCCATAGTCACAAATTGCTGAAGTAACTTTTCAGGATATGCAGAAAAATAGCCAAGATTGTCTCTTGACATGTTTAGATGTTGTCATTTGTGATCAGCTCCAAGAAGTTTTGTGACCCATCAAGTAGAGACCTTTGTCATTTGAAGATCATTGTGAATAATGGCATGAATGCATTCTTGGGAGATGCCCAACTCAGTAGCAGTGTACCACTCAGATAGTCATCGATCCTCCATTATCATGTCATGGATTCTGCTGGTGGTTTCATCGGTGGATACCGTTCTTGGTCTTCCTGGATGGGGATCATCTTCCAGACTCTCCTTTCCATGTTTGAATTGAGCTGGTCATTTCTTCACTGTGCTGTAAGAAGGGGCACTCTCCCCTAGAGTCTACACCATATCCTCATGAATCTTCCTCGATGATAAGCCCTTGATGCAGAGGTAACGAATGATTGCTCTGTGAGAAATTTTATCCATTTTCTCAATTTCTGCCACCACTTACCACTTCAGTAGCCTGTAACAAAAAATTTGTTGCAATTTATTCCTTGAAACTTTGTGTTTAATCTTACATTAAACTGATCTACAAATGCACCTAATATCAACTGTGTGTTTCAAGTATTTGTACTTTATGCCGAGAATTTATCAGTCACCCCTCGTATATACAGGAGCAGGTAAAAAAATAATCACAAGTGGAAGGATGTATCCGTTGAAAAATATATGAAAAGACAGTTACTTTTTGACTTACCCTTGTATCTCATTGATGCTTAGTGTTAATTTGTGTTTTATGGACAGTTTTTGGAATCTTTGAAGAATTCTTTCTAAAATCAACCAAACAGTTGATGTATAACATTGTTAGTTGTTGTAGTCAATAATTATTGTGGTTATTTCTTCATTTGCAGTGATTGATAACATTCACTTCTATTTGAGTAAAGGTTTCCTAAATTGGAGTTTTGTCACTTGTTTTGAATATTTTGTTATGGATTCAGAATCCCATTGTTATTATGCATTTTTTCCTCAACAAATAACAAAAGAAATAATATGTGAAAAAAAAAAGATTTAATGAAAAAATTTCCTACAGAAAGTACATTTATGTTCATGTACTGTATCTTGGAGTATGGTTATTTAGTATTATTGACTTCATCTTTGTTTGGTTATAAAGTTGTGTTTCTAAAAATAATGAAAAAAATAATGCTGATATTGTTCATTTAAACTTACACAGGCTGGTTTAGTATGGCATGATTTGTAACTGTTGTCACATGGTGGTCTTGATGTACATAAGGCATAGTTTTTTTTTTCCTTGTTGACAGGTCTGCTGGACCAGGTGGCCCCCAGGCCCCAAGAGGAGATAGCAAGCGTCTGCAACAAACACAGGCACAGGTTGATGAGGTATTGGAACTGTATATTCAGATATTTCCATAGTCATTGAGAATCCAGTCACATTATAATGTAGGTTTTTTATCTGCTTCATTAGTTTGCTGGCAGTAAATTAACAATACAGATATGTTTTCCTGTATGTTGTGTGTCTGCTGTAAGGATAGAACTGCATCCTGTCAGCTGGTATACTGCTTTTGTTGATTCAAAATAACATTTGGCGTCTTTATGATTCTGTCTTACATTAAGTACTTTTTTTTTTGTCATTTTGAAAACTTTGATTGAAGAGGTGTGACTAATATTGATTTTATACATCTAGACCTCAACGTTTGGTCAGATCTTATGAGTGTCTTCTGTGTCCTTAAGGGAATTTAATGATTAAAAAAATTCATTTGATAAAACGTATGTGTACATTTTTGTATACATTTTGCCAACTTTGAATCTCATATAATGTCTGTAGCAGCCAGCATTATGTCTCTAAATAATGATTTTCTTGCAATGGTGGAGGCAAAACAAAATATCGGAGACTTTGTTGCAAGAATGGTCCACATTTTTACTTCTGCATGGTTGCCTAGTGTGGCATGGTGCTGGGTAGAATCAATAAGTTATTATAAGATGAGTGGAATAAGAGAGGAGCAATCCCCATATCATGGACACTTGGGTTTGGTTAAATGTATGGTAATACAAGAAGGAATATCGGATCTGTTGAGTAAATGAGGAACATGCAGACATGAAAGTTTAAGTAGTCTCTTCAATCTTATGAAGTAGTTATAAATCAGGAAATATCACAGAACTCTGAGAGACCAGCCTCTTTTAGAGCAGCAGATTTTTTTGGGCGGGGGGGGGGGGGGGGGGAGCAGGGAGAGGAGTTTTCATGTGTGCACACTTCTATGATAATGAGAAAAGTGTGCTTTTTGTTCTCTTATCTTATCTTATATCCTTCCCATGCCGTTAAACGTCACATAGGGCTCGCAAAGTAGTTCGCCAATTTTTCCTGTCTTCGGCGAGTCCTTCAGCCTCATCAAAGGATTTTATGCCTGTTAATTTGACCTCTTTTAATAATGTCCTCTTCAGAGTTTCATGCGGTCTGCCTCTTTCTTCAGCCTGTTGTGTTCCATTTGATAGCTTGTTTTGGGATTCTCTGATCATTTCTTCTCATCAAATGACCAACATATGTCCATCTCCTTTTCCTGATCCTTTTGCTCTCTGCAGTGAGTTTTTTTGTCCTGTTGTCAGTAGATTTGGTAAAATGCTAGACTAAAACATTTCTACTATTGACACCCACTGGTCTCTCATGGCAAAGGTCGGGGGTTCGAATCCGGCGGGAGGCACCCCAGTCACCCAGCTGTAGAAATGGGTACTCGTCTTCTTCTGAAGTTGGAGAAGGAAAGGCGGCAAGGCGTGATACTGACCATATCACCCTCTAGTGTGCTGACAGGTCAAGGAAAATATAGGCACTAACACCATATCCCTATGTGCCTCTAAGGCACAACAGGATTACCTTTACCTACTTACTATTGACACCACACTTTTAGCAGTCAGAGAAACTAATTCATTTCTTCCTCAACTTCATATTATTTAGAACTTGCTTTGTCTTTCATTTACACAAGTAGAAAATAATTATGAAGTTTTCACATACCAAATAACAATGTTGATTAGGCCATGAGTCTGCATGCACACTTTATTTAAGTTATATGTCTGTAACAAATTATTCTGTATATTTCATTCTCGTGTCTGCATTTTTGTTTCCAGGTGGTGGATATAATGCGAGTGAATGTAGAGAAGGTGTTAGACAGAGATCAGAAGATTTCACAACTTGATGACAGAGCAGGTAACCTTATTGTCCTTCTTCTTCAGACTTTAACATCATTTGGGAGATGATATATGAGGCTTATAGACCAGATAAGCAAATACGCAGAAATGATGGTGTTTTTAACCTGTCTGCCACAGAACACATCATGTGTATTCAAGTGGTTAATATGTTGATTATAGTAGTCATGTAGGATTTCCATATATATGAACTTGAGTTCTTTGTAGTTGTTTCTGTGTGAATCTTGAAGCACAAACATCAGATCATACAGGAAGTAGGTTATGTAAGTTTTGTCTGAAGTTCTTGAAGTCTCTGCCAAAGAGAGGAACACATGACATGAATCCATGTTTCATTAGGTTAAAAAACTAAAGGTAGTCCCATAGCAAATGCCATAGGGGATGAAGCGTTAGAGACCTCATTATGCTGGGCCATCAGCATATGAAGTAGGGTGCCAGTTCCTTTCCTTTTCATATTTTCTCTGGTACCCATTTTATGAAGCTGGGTCAACCTCTGAGCCATATTGGTTAGTGAAAAAAAAATACTCCATTCAGCTGGGGATTCGAACCCTCAACCATTCAGTTGCTAGATGAGTGCTCTAACCACTACACAAGCCAGTCCCCACATGTTTCATTAGCCTGACAGAATGTAATGTAACAGCCTGGGAGTGGTGAAGAGAGCCTTGAATTAGTTCTGGTTCCCTGTCCATGATAATTAGGCTACCAAACTAATCTGTACTTTCATTTATGGTGGGTGAGATTCATAAAATTAGGAGGTTAATTATTTGAATAGGCTTTTGGACAGTGGAATTGGAACATAGTCATAGATCATCATCTTGTGCCATGATTTTTGTTCATTTATATCATCTGTTGTTATCTTTTCTGTTCTCAGTGAAAAATACCATTTTCTGAAATATTTCCTGTTTTCATTTCCTTTTATTGCAATTTTGTGCTGTTTTCATGATTTCTTGCCTGTACCAACCATTCAGGTTTTGTAAGGCAAGTTTTACTTTGTCATCATATTATGTGAATTACAAAAAAAAAGGATAGGACTGTAATCAATTACAGTACTTTCAGGAAGAGTTGTCATTCTTACAGTGGTTTAGTTCTTTATCATTTTATCATGTTGTAATTTATTTTTCTCCATTTAGTTTTTTTTATTGTCATTGAAATGTGTGCACATTTGTAAAGACTTTTTTTTTTAAATATGAAATTAAAATAATGATCATTTAAAGCATGTATCAGCTGGTGAGTTGTTGTTGCTGTTAACAGAGGCACTTCAGGCAGGTGCATCACAGTTTGAGGCTAGTGCAGGGAAGCTGAAGCGAAAGTATTGGTGGAAAAACTGCAAGGTAAATGCACGTTCTTATCATCGTTTTTTGTTTTCCTTCCTATTTCATGAATTTAATCATTCATGAAATAGGAAGGATTTTAAATTAAAAATTTTGTGTAGTCTTTAACATCAGAAAAGTAGTCTATTTAAAGATTTGTAGTAAATTTTCGTCAATTTATTTAAAGATTTGTAGTAAATTTTCTTAAATTTCTTGGACTTAACAGTCTTCTTCAAACACTTGATGTTTGACCAGGCTAAGATCCTGAATCTTTGCTTTAAAAAAAAAAATGTAATGGCTTCTCATTAACTTGACCATTTCTTGAGTTTCATCAGAAGAAAAAATAAACTGTAAATAACCCACCCTGCAATCTCCAAAGAAACGACTTTCAGCAGAATAGTTTGGTGAGTTCATGTTCTCCTTTCTTCATATGTTTCTTGTTCAGTTTTGTTTGATGCTTCCACTCTGACAGATGATGATTATCTTGGGAGCTATCATTGGAATTATTGTCATTATAATCATTGGTGAGTTTATGTTCTCAGGTGCTGGCATCCAGCCAGTGTCTGTGTCATACACCTGGATGTTTCTTTATTTGTGAAGCCGTTGTACCAGTGGACTGCACATTACATTCATGCTTGTAGATGTTTTGTTTCACAGAGGATTTGCTTCAGCAAGAGATATCGTTCATTGATGTTGTACTTTTCCTTATTGTTCCCCTAGTATGCCAAATTATTCATGTAAAGTATATATGTTTATTTTTATTCTATATTTCCAGATTTTTTAAGTCTTCCAGGCATTTGCACAAAATCTTAAGTGTCTTAGTGTTTTTTTTTTTTCTTTAACCCATAGCCTACTTACTCACCATTGGCTGTGACACACTGACATTTTCTTTTTTTTAATCAAACATTTTGACACCTGTAATTCTTTGCCAGAAATGATGCAGTTCATGTTTTCAGCTTTTATATTAGTTTCAGAATATGAACTACAGAGCAAAACTATATGACTATAGTTATTATTTTTTTAAGCTTTTTCAATGACTTATGGTAAATTAAAAGTTAAATAAGTTAAATATCTTTTCCGTTTTAAATAAAAAAAATTTTGAAGAGCAGGGTGGAAGAGATGTGGGATATATATTATTTTGTGTTTAATAAATACAAACAATATTTATGCTCAGGACTTTTGTAAGAAAAAAAAGTCCATCTGAATATATCTCAGACTTTTGATTCTTTACATCAGCCCAGTTCTGTTATTCCAGACTGTCCATTACCTTCTCACTTGGTCTTCCTCTTCTTGCATCTTCCTAGTTATCTTTTCTGCCATAGGACGTTTCCCTTGTCCACCCTTTTTCACAGCATGCACAGTATATTGTTTTTTTTTGTTTGTTTTTTTTATGATTCCTATAGTAAAATAATTCAGTTCCTTATTTCAGTAGCTTTTTTTGTATCAGTGTCAGTATATAACCCTTGTGTTTTTTTTTATTTTTTCATCCAATACCATAAAATTGCAGACACATCTAAGTTCTTGGATGTTGTTGTACTGGACTAGAATATGGGTGTTGTAATGATGTTGTTTGATATTTTCACAGATGTGGCTCATTCTTATCGGTGTAATTGTTGTCATTATTATCATTATTGTCGGTAAGTTTTTTTAGTTCTCCATTCTCATTTTAGTTTTTGTTTTTCTTTTAAATTTTAGCCATTCTGGGTTTGTTTTTTGTTTTATTTTAGAGAGATGAAGAATGATATATGATGTTTAGGTTTGTGCAGGCAGGTAAGTTTGGTGTATTCCATAATCATGTATCATATTTTGTGTACCGAGAAAGCCAGCTAATGGGGTTATATGAAAGGCAAAGCTCAAAGGAAAGAGAAAACTAAAAGGGTCAGAGTGAAAGAAGTAACAGGGAAAGCCAGCAATTTTAGAATCATTAGTGTAATATAAGATATAGGGTAGTGGGAAGAAGAAGTTGTATGTAGTAAATACCAGATATTTTGTTTATGTCATCATGCAGATTACATGTTGTAGTAATTCAGTATCAAGCACACTGTAATAATTTCAGTGTAAATTTGCAGTACAAAAGGAAACTAGTCTTATTAGTAGTCTTAGGTTTTATATACATGTCAAGTGCAACCCTTAAAAAATGATTGGAAAAGAAGTGAAAATAATGAATTTTATTTGAATTAGTTATTTTTCCCAATTAAATTTTACCATGAAGCAAGTACAGCTCACTAAAATTTCTTGATTTTATACCTGACAGAATAAACACATCACCTGGGTAATTATTCATGAAATTCTTTGATATGTATTTGAGCTGTGCTTGCAACAAAAAAAAAACCACTTTTTTTTAAAAAAAACTTATATTCTGAACAATAAAGCAATGTACACATGTCAGAGTAAACCCATTTTAATCCAACAAAACATAGCAAGTTGTGATATAAGATAAGCAAGTGTGACACATTTGGGTGTTTACAGAGTGCCTTTACAGGGGAACTTTTTTCAGTGTGAAGAGTTAAGGTTTCTTAATTGGATCCAGCCAGTCTAGTAAAAAAACGGGTACCTGATACTTGTGTTAATGAACAAAGGTGGCAAGAGTGTGAGTGCATATGCTTCATCTCTAGAAAAATGAAACCCTAACAGTTCTAGTGCCACTTAAAAGTATGTTAAAACTGTGACGCATATATGCTTACATAATTGAACAAAGAGATCAGATTTTAATATGCATATACTGGGTTTTTGTTCATTTATTAGCAGCTGCAGATGAATTTTAACTAACTTTTTTTTTTTTTTTTGAAAAGCTAAAGTTATATCAGGGGTGCATACTGTGGCCTTACTTATTTAACTTGTATACTGAAAATACAGTGAGAAATGTCAGAGAAGATGTAGGCAAAGAATATTCTGATGCCATAAAAATTGGAGGTTATGAAATACCAGAGATTAGATATGCTGATGACACAGTATTACTGTCCACAACACAAAAAGGAATGAAAAAACTAATTATGTCAGTCAATAAGAATAGTGAAGAGCAGTACCTTTATCTTAATACAAGGAAAACTAAATTGATGATCTTATCTTATATCCTTCCCGTGCCATTAAACATCACATAGGGCTCGCAAGGTAGTTTGCCAATTTTTCCGGTCTTCGGTGAGTCTTTCAACCTCATCAAAGAATTTTATGCCTGTTAACATAGCCTCTCTTAACAATGTCCTCTTTAGAGTTTCACACGGTCTGCCTCTTTTTCTTTGGCCTGTTGTGTTCCACTTGATAGCTTGTTTTGGGATTCTCTGATCGTTTCTTCTTATCACATGACCAACATATGTCCATCTCCTTTTCCTGATCACCCATGAGACTGGTTGTTGTTCAGTCATCCATCTTATCTCTGCATTGTTCTTGAATTTGTTCCACTTGGTGCCGAGTATTTTCCTTAGGCATTTGTTTTCAAAAGAGTCTAATTTCTTTTCTATTTCTTTAGTTGTTTTCCAGCTTTCGCATGCATAAATGAGGGTGGATATTACTTTTGAATTGAGTAGTCTTAATTTGGTTTTTGTGCTTATGACTTTTGAATTCCATATGTTCTCAAGATTCTTGAAGATTGATGCTGCTTTTGCAATTCTGATTCTAACTTTCTTTCTGGTGTCACCATCCTGGTCTGTGTAGCTGCCAAGGTTAGCAAATTGATTGACTTCAATATCTGTCCCTTATACATGTATTTTTTCCATTTTGATTAATGGGAATTTTCATTATTTTTGTTTTGTCCTTGTTAATTTCAAGTCCTATTTTGCTAGCCAGTGAAGACAGGCTATCTGTTTTTTTCTTGCTTGGAATTCACATTGTCACTGATAAGAGATATGTCATCAGCAAAATCAAGATCTTCTAGTTGGGTCCCATGTACCCAGTCAATACCTGTGTTACCTGTGCAGCATTTTTTCATTATGAAGTCTATTGTAATTGCAAAAAGCAAAGGAGACAGTATACATCCTTGTTTCACACCTGTTTCAATCTGAAACCATTCACACATTCCTTCTTCTGTTTTGACTGCACAAATATATCCATTGTAGAAGTCCTTAATGATGTTGACAGTTTTAGATAGTATTCAATATAGACTTAAAATTCATCATAATGAATCTCTGTGTATGCTATCAAATGCTGTTTTAAAGTCTTTGAAGTTCAGTATTAATGCTTTCTGCTTTTCAATATGTTCTTCAAGTATTATTCTTAGAGAAAAGATCTGGCTTAGATAGCTTCTCCCTTTTCAAAATCCTGCTTGTTCTTCTCTCATTGCTGTATCCACTATATCTTTAAGTCTATTCAAAATGACCTTGCAAAATACTTTTGACACAACTGATATTAAGGTTACTCCTCTCCAATTGCTACAGTCACTAAGGTTGCCTTTTTTTGTGTGTGTGTATTTTAACAGTGATTCCTTTTTTCCATTTGGAAGGGACCCTTTCTTCTTTCCAAATCTTGTTAAACATTCTCTGTAGTTGTCTCATGTTGTCACTATTGATAGCTTTTAACATTTCAGGTGTTATTTCATCTTCACCTGCAGCTTTGTTGTTAGCCATTAAATTCACGGCTGTTTCAGTTTCATGCAATTTAATTTCATCTAGGTTGACATTTAGTTGTGGGGCTGGTAAGTCAGTTTCAAGGTTTAAGAATTCTTTTGGGTGTGGTCGATTAAGTATTTCTTGGAAGTGTTCAGCCCATCTTTGCTTTTGGTTTTTACTTGATGTTAATAGGGTTCCAGTTTTGCTAAGGATTGGTCTTTCTTTAGATGTAATAGTACCTGTTAGCCTCTTTTGTATGTTATATAAAGTTTTGCTGTCTCCTGTTTTTTTTGCTTTCTCTGCCTCTTTCGCCATATTGTCTAAGTATTCTCTTTTATCCCTTCTAGCTGAACTTTTTACTTTCTTGTCTATTTCTTTGTATGTTACTTTTGTCAGATCTTTTCCAAGATCTATTTTTACATTCAGCATGTCGAATTTGACTGCTTGTCTTTCATGTATGTACTTCCATGTGTTTTCCGATATCCATGTTTTTCTATTTGGTTTTTTCAGTCCAGCACTTTCTTTTGCTGCTGTGATTATGGCTGTGCTGTAAGAATTCCATAATTCATCTATACCTATCTCCTCTACTTCACTGGGTGTTGTGGAATGATTGGCAAGTTCCTGATTGAAATTACTGTTAGTATTCTCTTCTTGTAGGCTGTGGCTGTTTATCTTTCTATGTATTGATTTCATGTATTGGGTTTTCAGTTTTAGCTTTATTTTCCCTATGCACAGGTTGTGATCACTGTTAACATCTGCACCCCTATAAGCCCTTATATCTATCAGAGATGTCCTGTATTGCTTTCTAATACGAAAATGATCTATCTGGTTTCTAGTTTATCATCTAGAAATATCCACATTGTTTTATATATCTCTTTGTGTGGATTTATTGTGCCTCCAATGGCCATGCCCTCTGTTAGACATATTTCAATTAATTGTTCTCTGTTCTGATTTACCGTGTCAATTCCTTCTTTTCCCATTACTTTTTCAACATCGGTGTTATCTTTCCCTACCTTAGCGTTGAAGTCCCCCATAGTAATTAGGATGTTGTGTTTAGGGACTTTGTTATGATTTGTTGTAATTGGTGATAGAAATCATCTTTCACCTCATCATCTGCATCGTTCGTGGGTGCATAACACTGTATTACAATTGATGATAAGGCAGATGAAATATATGTCAATGAGGAAAAATTGGAAGAGATGGAGAGCATTGATTATCTTGGACCATTACTAATTAATAATGGAGATACAATGAGGAAAATTAAAGGAGGACATCTATCACTCTTCAGAAAATAAAAAAACTAAAGAAGCTATGGAGAGGAACAGATAGAACTACAAAAATAAGATTTTTAAAGCATGCTTTTTTCCCATCGCAGCATATGCCCGTGAGACCTGGACACTTAACAAAACAGCTGAGAAACACATAAATGCCTTTGAATGCATAAATGCTACAGAAGAGTCCTTCAGATATCATTCATTCATTGCATGTCCCTTGTGAAACTTTGCCTCCCTAACAGCACTCCTGTAGGTCTCGTGGTTGTGAGCAAGATGGCTTGCTGCTGATGCATCCATTTACAGATCATCAACAATGTCTTGCAGCCATATTCGCCGTGGTCTTCCTCTCTTTCTTTTTCCCATTATGTACCCTCCCAAGACGGTTTTCTCTAGATTATCATGACGTTTAATGTGTCCAAAATATTTAAGTTTTCTCTGTTTAATCTTTACTAGCCAGCCTTCTTCAATATTAAGTTCTTGTAGTATGGATATATTTGTTCTTTTTTGTGTCTATGATATTTGAATAACTCTTCTGTAGCATTTACATTCAAAGGCATTTATGTGTTTGTCATCTGTTTTGTTAAGTGTCCAGGTATCATGGACACACAAAAAAAAGAATAAATATTTCCATACTACAAGAACTTAATATTGAAGAAGGTTGGCTAGTAAAGAAGAAAATGTAAATATTTTGGACATATTAAGCATGAAAGTTTAGAGAAGTCTTGGAAGGGTACATAATGGGGAAAAGAAAGAGAGAAAGACCAAAGCGAAGATGGCTGCAAGACATCGTTGATGATCTATGAGAGGATGCATCAGCAGCAGGGCATCTTGCTTACAACCGTGAGACCTTCAGGAGAGCTGTTAGGGAGGCAAATTTCTGCAGGGGACATGCAAATGACTGAAAGTTGCATCTGCATAAAAATAAAAATAGAAATAATAGTAATTTAAAATTCATACAGATAAATATAAGCCAAGCAAAGACTGCATTTCAGAGAATGAGAAACACATTAACCAACACATCCTTATCAATGAATGTTAGAAAACGAGTCCTAAAATGCTATATTGAACCTATCTTGTTACATGGAAGTGAATCATGGACAATAGCAAGTCTGCACAAAAATCATTGGAAGCAGCAGAAATGTGGTTTATTAGAAGAATGTTGCTTATCCCCTGGACAGCAAAACTAACTAATGAAGAATGTATGAGAAGAGCTGGAAAGACAGAAAACCTTTTCAAAAAGATAAGAGAGAGACAGTGTACTTTCATAGGACATGTAATGAGAAGAGGGGGCATTGAAAATATTATAACAACAGGAAAAATAGAAGGAAGAAGATCAAGAGGAAGACCAAGAGAAATGATACTGGACGGTCTGACGGGATGGTGTGAGAGGAGATCACCAACTGAGCTGATGGTCTGCATGAAAGATCGTGTACTCTGGAGAAGCATAATAGTCAATGCCAGTCGGCACGGCACCTGATGATGATGACAGGTAAATATTTGAAGTAGACAAAGTGTTTGGATCAGTTTTATAAAAGAAAAGAAAGAAATGAAATGCCATTAAGAGACAGTAAACACAGTTCACTATTGAGACAAAGTTGCTCATTTAAAGGCTGCAGACAAGAACATAAATGCAAAAATAAAAAAACCCTATATGAGATTCACCTTGAGTGGAAACTGAAAAATAAGAAATAAAAAAAAACGTGTAAAGGCACAATGGAGCATCACAAATGCACAGACACTGAAAGAATAATTGAGATATATAATACAAGCAGGCTCATCAGCCATAAGTATACTTGTATTATTTTTTTTTTAATTGTTCTAAATATCTTTCCTAACTACAAAGACAAATAAAGAATTACTGTCTCAAAATATTTAGCTTGCTTTTTAGGCCTCAAACCCCCATAAAAGTGGCAGTATTTAAATTGATCTGATACTTCAGATATTAAAACAAAACATTATTATCAGTCAGTCTTGTAAATGGAGTTAGAGTGCACTAGTGACCTTTTCTATAGATTGCATATTATTTACCCCAGGGTTTATTCATAGAAGGCACGGATATTTTTGATCTTTTTAAGATAAAATGACATGAAAACTTGTTCATATACTTCTTTAAAAAAAAAATATTGATATGAACATTCATTATAAATAAGCTGAAAGTTGAATTAATGAGATTCATAATGAAATCTGATTGAAGATGATGGGGAAATGTTTTAATTACAATCTGCTTTTCTACCTGTTAAACATGTCCTGGAAGTTTTCAAGATCTCATTATTGGACCAGGTTACCACTAAGACACTCATTGGTTCACTTGTATAAACTAGGAAAAAAGTAGGAACAGCTTTATTGCTTAACGACTACAAAGTTCTGACATTTCAGCTTGAGCCTTAATCATACAAACACACACAGGACGAGAATTAGGGAGAGGAGATAAAATGAATAGAGCATATAGCTATAACTTGAAAGAATAATGTAGCTTTTCCGACACTCGTTCAGAAATGCGCCCGTTCAAAATGTTCACTTGGTGCTGTGAAAATTTGAGCATTTCAGTTTGTTAGTTCTGTGACCCTGGGTCAGATACAGATAACACATCTTTTGGACTGCTCACAGTCCTGGTAGAACAGATAAAGTTTCTGAACATGATAAGTGGTTTTCTGTCATAATTTGATGATCTCTTTTCTGTACGGTTTAATGTTAGCAAAATTATATCTAAGAAACTCAGATTTAGAAGTGATATAATCACATTGCTTCCCAGATCATCAGAGGAAGTCCTCCCATAAACAGGCAGTTGAAACCCTTAACTTTCTCTGAACTCTATCTTGAACCAGCTGAGGTTAATACTTTTCTCTGAACTCTATCTTGACCCAGCTGAGGTTAATACTTTTCTCTTAACTCGTATCTTGACCCAGGTGAGGTTAATACTTTTCTCTTCACTCTTTATTGACCCATTTGGGGTTAATACTTTTCTCTTCACTCTTTCTTGACCCAGGTGAGGTTAATACTTTTCTCTTCACTCTTTCTTGACCCAGGTGAGGTTAATATTTTTTTTTCACTCTTTCTTGATCCAGCTGAGCTTATTTTTAAGTTCCCCTACCACTTGTTGGTCAGCTTCATCTTTACTCACTTGTCTGTGTGGTGGCCACAAGATGGTTGTTTTAATAAAAAAAAAACATGTCAGTTCCCTTTTCCGGATGTGAATATGCTTGAAGAGGGGAGTATTTCCTGTGAGATAAGGGAAGGTAGGAAGCAATTAGAAAGTTGCCGTTACTTAGCTGATTTGTTGTCTTTAAGTCTGGTTGATCATGGGGGAATTTAAGGAGTGTTTTCCAAAAGTGATTCAAAAAAATAAATAATAGTTTGCTGTGCTAAACTATAGTATTCATTATACAAATATTGACGATATTTTTAACATTGTAACTCTATATTAGTAATAATAACACTTTCTTGGTGACCGATTATCCTTTTTATTTGGTTGAGATTAGTTTTTAGCCCAAGTGCTTGCTTGTAGATCTTACTAGAAGCTTGAAATTTACGATGTCTCATCTGTTTATCGTTCTTCCCATATTTTATAAATTTAACTCGCAGATATTGGAATTTAATGGTGGTCCATTGAATGTATGGATGATCATTGAAAGTTTTTTTCATGTTAGTTATTTCTCTCATCCAGTTACCTTGTTATCTGTTTACTGATAGTTTACAGTGTTTAAAAACTGTAATAAGGTAAATATTTTATGTTTACAATATAGAGAATATATTTGTTTACTAACAAGGGATTATGGCCAATTATAAGATGCTTACTGATGCCCCTAAACTAAAATCTTTTTAAGTGCACAAAATTTTGGTAATAAGAGAAGCACATAGAGATAAAAAAATACACAGTAACAGTCTAATATTTTGGCAATATGCCTTTTGTCAGGGACAACAGAAATGACAAAACAGGAGCATGATAACAGAAATAAGTGAGAATTTAGCTGACTTAGCTCTAGTACTAGAGTTAGACAGAAAATGGCAACAGGGTGTGTATTGATCTGTTGCTTTACTATTTCTGTAGCCCCTGAGAAAGGTGTTTTACTGAAATACCAGATTTTTTGCTGTTTGTTTTTCATTTCTTTGTGCTTATCTTATTCTTTACTCTTACCATTTCTGCCCCTCCCCTCCCCCCCCCCCTTTTTCCTTCTGTCACTTTGTAAAACTGAATCATACACATTGTGTACCACTGTTCTACTAGTATTAGTTTTACCACAGTCATCATCACACCTATTTGTCATAGAATTTGAATGCAATGCAGTATTCACTAAGTTCTCATTAAGAAATTTAAATATGCTGATGAATATCAGCCATGTGGTCTAGTAGTATCAACCTTTTGGTTTCTTCCAGAAGTTTCCTACTGTTTATCTCATGTCTACTTTTGTAATTTTTTCCAGTATTCTGTAGTGCTTTCTTGTGTTAGAAGTGACAACATGGTGATTGCAAGAGCCTTACACTCCTGTGGTTGTTGTTTCTTTCGTTAATTCCACATTTTTCAGTGCATGACCGCAAGCAACAGACTTTTGTTTTGATATACAAATTTAAGAATAAAAAGTTTCATTTTGATGCTGGTATCAGGGCTAGGTGAACTAGTTGCTAATTTGCAGTCAGTGTCAAGCTTAAGTTTTATTTCATATGCACACATTTTAAGTGTGCTCATGTCATTTAGGTTTTAATCTCTAGAACTTGCTGAGTTTACTTTTGGACTTCATTCCCATTTGTATCTGAGACTTCTTCTTGTAGTGTCAGGTTCACTGCATATTCTACAACAGTAGAACAAATCTTTCTTTACTTCACTCTTTACATCATATCCAGTGGTCCATTTCTTTGTCCCATGTATATAGTTCAAGATTCAAGCACCACATGGAGAGAAAAACAGAACATTCGAAACACCAGGATTTTATTTTTTTTTTTTCTGCCATGTAAAGTTTCATTATTTGTGTCATGAAAACCCCTTGAGGTGTATTCAACATTACCCTGCTTGAGGACAGCAGTTTGGTCATAAAAAAGGAGGTCATAGTTCATAGAGGAGCCTCTATTTTGTTCTCTGTTTTTTAATCTTACTGTGATCACCTGATAATTTGTTCCTTGAGAATAGTAAGCTCACAGCGGCTCAGCTTTGTTTCATTAAGCTTTTCAGATGTGATTGAGTATTTCTAGTGTTAGTGAGGTTTATGTTTCTTGGTAGTTATCCCCAAACCTGTGACGAGCTTTTTTGTGAATGACAGCATATTTGGTACCAACAAAACACGGACTGCTATAAGTAGTAATGAAGCATTTGATTACGGAGGAAATTTAATTTACAAAAATTTAGTGTTTTCATGTATATTTTATTTTGTTTAAGTTGTTTGATGAAAACTAACAATTTTAAAACGGTAGGAGCAGTTTTATTAATTAATGTAGTACCTTGTAACATTTCAACTTTCACCTTAGTAGGGTGAAGAAATCGGGAAAGAAAATTCAATGTGAAGTAATCAGTGAATAGTTGATATCATTTCAAAATGTTATCACTTGATATTAGCTCTCCTTAAACATTTTTTACTTGACATCAGTGCAATATAATTTGTGGTGTATCAGTGTTATCAACATAGAACAAAATTATTTACGGTTTTCGTTCATGTTGTGCCTGCTAATTCTACTTGAACTTAATCATACATTTCTTACAATTTTTTTTTTGGTCCCTGTTTCACCTTTTTTATTCTTTTGCGATGCTTACAGTGTGGGTGACGCAAGGTTAACGGTGAATATCTAGCTTTGTATCTGCCAGTTTGGATGCTGCTGTTGTATAATGGCTTGATTTCTTATGCCATCTTTGCTTTTTTTTTTTTTTTGTAGTAGAAAGATGAACCGGTCATTCAGCTGTTTGATTTGATTCACATTTTATTTTCAGAGTTTGGTTGTTGATTTATTTTGATCATGATTATTGTACTAATTTGTTCTTGTTGCTAAATTTGTGCAGTTAAGCAGACTTAGAAATCCTTGTTTTCTGATGAACAAAAAAAGAATATTCATCATTCTTGAAATAAAAAAAAATACTGAAGATTTAATCACAATGTCCTGAATATTGCAAGAAAATACTAACCCTTGTTTTATATTAACCCCTTTAGCATTACATTAAAAAAAAAAACTCGTGTCACTCTTACAGTGCCGAATTGTTTTCACACACACGCACACACAAAAACCCAAGTGGAATGCACAACACTTATAAAGAAGCAATAAATATTTTTTATGCCAGAATTAAAACTAACATTTCTTGACACAAACATGGTGTTGGTGATAGTGATGATGATGATGATGGTTAAGTTGGTATATTGATGTTGAGAATAAAGGTAGTCTCAAATGATAATGAGTATACACATAATTCTCTTGTCATTTTTCTCTCTCCTGTCTACAAGTGTCTTGTTGATGATTTTTTTTTTAGGTCTAACCATACAATACTGTGCTCTCTTTACTGTGCAAAAGACTTGTTATTCCGGAATGAATACGTTTACCACTACTGGCCATTGTTCTCAAAGTGTGTAGGGCAAACACCAAAACACAGCTATATTTAGCTTGACCCGCTGGTGGAATTTGCTTTTCCAGCAGCCTCCCGCATTATCTTATAACTAGGCCATGTGCTGTTGACAGTAGAGGAGAAAACTTTAGAATAACACTATGAAGTGCATCTGTGAGTTAACTTGGGACTAACACTGTTAGAGAAGTGAGGTAGCGTGAGTTAACTCATGGAGAACGCTAAAGGGGTTAATTTATCGATTTAATTAATTTTTTTAATTGTGAAAAAGGTAATTTTTTATTAATTTATAAAAATTTTGGGCCAGTGTATAGAAGTTACTTATTGGTGCTTTTTTTTTTGTTTACATGTTATTGTATCAGAGCAAGTCAGAACAAAAGTAATATGGAAAGTAATCACTTCTTGAAAGCAAAACCAATGGTACCAGTGGGGGGGGGGGGGCAGAAAAATGTGATTAAACTTAAAGTTGATTTGTAATTTTTATCTTTTTTTTCTACCTTTTTAATCAGTATTGCTTGGCACATTTTATTCTAAGCATTTTACACTTGTATAGCTCTGAAATGATTTTGTGTGTTAAATGGATTTTCCCATTATTGTTGTAGTTGTTCAGTTTATTTCTTCTGTTCAGGTTTTTTTCTAGAACCACCATTTTCAAAGGCTGTTTGAAAAAAAATATTACCATTTTCTCATTAGTTCATAGTGGTTTTGGAGGGTTTTTGTGTGTGCATCTCTCTCTCTCTCTCTGGCTAAGGTTTTGGAGAAAGAACAAGCACCTCTATCACTTTCTTGCATGCAGTGAAAAGCCACTACATAAAGATATATAATGTCAGTAACAAAGCACTTGGTCAAAGAAACAGAAATAGCAATAGCAGTCATAAAAATTGAAATAGCAAAAACAAGCAGGAAAATAGAAATAGCTAAAGCAACCTGAGAAATGGAAATGGCAATAGCAGTCACATAAATAGAAAGAGCAAGCAGAGGAAAAAAACTAAACCTGAGAAACAGAAATAGCAGTAGCAGTCACATAAATAGAAATGGCACCAACAAGCATAGAAATAGCATCAGCAGCTAGAGAGAAAGAATTAACAATAATAACCAGAGAAATAGAATTACCAACAGCCAGAGTTACAGAAGAAGGAATGAGCGAATGGTTCCAGATTGAAACAGGCATGAAACAAGGAATTGGCATAGAATCCATAATGAAAAAATGCTGCGCAGGTAAAACAAGCATTGATTGGTACATGAGACCCACTGGAAGATCTTGATTTTGCAGATGACATAACAAACCAATTTGCATATCTCAGCAGCTACAAGGGTCATACCGAATGTCGTGAGCAAAAATTTTTTAAAACTCAGAATTTGTAGATGGAGAAAATATAAATGTATCACCTTAAGCTGCATCCTATGCACATCATGTAGAGGTCACACACCATCATATGTCACGTGACCACGCAGAGCATAAACAAAATAGTAGATGCTGAAGTTTCATCAACATGCTGTTATTGAGTTCCTTGTTAGAGAGGAAATTCCCACTGCTGAAATTCACCTAAGACTTCAACCTGCGTATGGAGATGTGTGTATGGGTGCTAGAAGTGTTAAGAGGTGGGTGAAACATTTCAGAGATGGAAACATGAGCATCCAAGATATGGCTCGCAGCGGTCACCCTCAAACTGCCTCCACTGAGCACAACATCATTAAGGAAGACAAATGTGTCACAGTATCTGAAATCACTGTAAATCTTGGAATAGGACACAATGCAGTACAGGAAATTATTGAAACCCTAGGCTATAGAGAAGTTTGTGCCCGCTGGATCCCACAGGAGAGAATGTCCAGAAAGCAGTGCGCCTGTGCCGTTGGTCAGCTGGAATGGAACTCTACTGGGAGGGTATTTTCAAACTTGCAGAGTGATAGGGAAAATGTGTGCAGAGAAATGGAGATTATGTTGAAAAAAAGAAGATAAAGGATGCAGATTAAGTTGATACATTTATATTTTCTCTATCAATAAATTCTGATTTGTAAAAAATTTTTGCTCATGACATTCGGTATGACCCTCATACATAGACTAGGATGGTGACACCAGAAACGAAGTTAGAATTCGAACTGCAAACGCTGCATTGACTTTCAAGAATCTTGAGAACATATGGCATTCAAAATCTATAAGCACAAAAACCAAGTTAAGATTATTCAATTCAAATGTAATATCCACCCTCATTTATGCATGTGAAAGCTAGAAACAATTAAAGAAATAGACAAGAAAACAAATGCCTCAGGAAAATACTTAGTATAAAGTGGAATGAATTCAAGAACAGCACAGAGAGTATAAAGTGGAACGAATTCAAGAACAGCGCAGAGATAAGACAGATGAGCAAGTAACAACCGGTCTCATGGGGATCAGAAAAAAAGAATATGGACATATGTCGGTCATGTGATGAGAAGAAACAACCAGAGAATCCCAAAACAAGCTGTCAAGTGGAACACAAAAGGCCAAAGAAAAAGAGGTCGACCACATGAAACTCTAAAGAGGACATTGTTAAGAGAGGCCAGTTTAGTGGGAATAACATCCCTTGATTAGGTTGAAAATCTCACTGAAAACAGGAAATCTTGGCAAACTACCATGCGAGCCCTGTGTTATATATAACGGCACAGGAAGGATGTAAGATGTAAGTAAGAATTGCAGAAAGTAATACAAAAAATGTAAAGAAGCCAAGTGTTCAAAGAAAGAAAGAGACATGAGTTCAAACTATGGACCATAGAGGTTATAAGATACAGACGCTGTTGGCAAGATCTTCAGCTGCCGTGCGTGGAGCGGTACTCCTCCCGGCCAATGAAGAAATTTGCAAATGAGGTTGCCGCGCAGCATCACTGCGGAAAAGGTGATAGAAAGGATAAAGCGAAGCAAACAGTCAAATCACGGCACCTCTGGTCTGGAGGTCGGCCACGTCCTGAGTGCAGTCATATCGGGTGAAATGCATGAACTGGCTTGTCCCAGAGGTTAAGACACTGCTGGCGAGACTCTTCAAATGCCGCGCGTGGAGTGAAGCTCCTCCCGGTTAAGGAAGTAAATGCGGAAAAGAAATAAAGGTTGCTGTGCGGAGCCGATGGGAAAAGGTGGTATGTCCAGTAGTATCGCTACGAGAGCTATACCACGGCACCTCTGCTCTAGAGGCCGCCCACGTCCAAAATACACCTACGCTGGTGAAATATGCCTAAACCGGCACACACCAGGGGTGGAACTTGATGGCTAGACATGTCATGCCACCTCCGCTCTAGAGGTCGGTAACGCCCGATAAACACCCATACTGGTGAATTTTGCCTAAACCGGCTCAAACCAGGGGTGAATCTTGAAGGCTATGCATGTCACAGTACCTCTGCCCTAGAGGTCGGTCCCATCCCAAACACGCCCATACTGGGATAATGCCTAAACCGGCTCAACCCAGGGGTAGAAGTCACTAGTGGCGAGGATTCGTCCTCCTGGACAAAAGCTCCATCCTGGTCACAACTAGGAAGGGTAGCGGCCACGACCGCAAAATGCTGAAGTCGGAGACACTGGACCAGGGAAGTATAGATAGGCAACCACCTCTCACCCGGCGGGGATGTTTGCGTATCCTAATCACGCTGAGGTTTTCCGGTGAGAAAGTCCAACTCTGGCCTGGGTGGGCTACCGCCTCTCACCCAGCGGGGATGCACTGATATCCTAAACACGTCGAGGTCTTCCGGTGAGAAAGTCCAACCCTAGACTAAACTGGTGCAATGAAAACCACGGTGTCACGCAATCCCACTTCCGAGACCCACCAAGAATACAGGCTAAAGCACTGTGATACTCTGAACCCCTTGTGGTCCTCTCGTGGATCTCATGTGGTCTATTTTGGACCACACAGGGGACCACGGGACCTAACGAGGACCACAGGCGTGAATTCAGTAGGTTCACAGTGCGGTTTTTGTTGGTAGAAGTGAACGAAGAAGAAGAAAGAAGATAAGATACAGGGAGTTGTAGACTAAAATCACTGGACAGCTGAGAAAATGAAGCTGCACCCTCTTTAGTAATTTTAAAGACTACAATAACATTATGTCAGAACAAACACATACTTCCGAAGAGTGTATCAAGGGAAGTTTTATCAGTCGGTCAGAAATAACTTTAGTTCTGGGAGGAGTTTCTTGGAATAGATGAAGAATCCTCTAGATGAGTTACAGTAGAAACAGTTTTATGAAAACTGACATCAATCCAGCTCCATCTGAAGACATGAAGAGTTCAGGGGCATCAGAGAACTTGTGGCAGTATTGAGTAAAGTAAGAATAGAAGAGGAAATATTTATCAGAGGAAAAGCTTTTTCACAATATTTTACTAACTCTCAGACTTTATTATGTCTTAATCTGGATACATATGGTATATCTATGTTCCTTGTGTAAAATCAGAACATCCATACAAATTATTTGGGGATTTCACAAGGATTGTCCAGTGATGTTAGTAAGTGGTTTGCAGATTTTGTGCCCATTTCAGTTCCATTAACAATTTCATGCTCTTCTTATACTGCACCTGCTGGTTCATATAGTGTTCATTTTCTTCTTTGTCATCTTCTTCTATCTACCTGGAACTGTGAGATGGTGTTTTTTGCAGTCATCTTCTTCTATCTACCTGGAACTGTGAGATGGTGTTTTTTTCAGCCATCTTCTTCTATCTACCTGGAACTGTGAGATGGTGTTTTTTGCAGTCATCTTCTTCTATCTACCTGGAACTGTGAGATGGTGTTTTTTGCAGCCATCTTCTTCTATCTACCTGGAACTGTGAGATGGTGTTTTTTGCAGCCATCTTCTTCTATCTACCTGGAACTGTGAGATGGTGTTTTTTGCAGTCATCTTCTTCTATCTACCTGGAACTGTGAGATGGTGTTTTTTGCAGTCATCTTCTTCTATCTACCTGGAACTGTGAGATGGTGTTTTTTTCAGCCATCTTCTTCTATCTACCTGGAACTGTGAGATGGTGTTTTTTGCAGTCATCTTCTTCTATCTACCTGGAACTGTGAGATGGTGTTTTTTGCAGTCATCTTCTTCTATCTACCTGGAACTGTGAGATGGTGTTTTTTGCAGCCATCTTCTTCTATCTACCTGGAACTGTGAGATGGTGTTTTTTGCAGTCATCTTCTTCTATCTACCTGGAACTGTGAGATGGTGTTTTTTGCAGCCATCTTCTTCTATCTACCTGGAACTGTGAGATGGTGTTTTTTGCAGTCATCTTCTTCTATCTACCTGGAACTGTGAGATGGTGTTTTTTGCAACCAATATGGTGAAGATGTTGAGGCATGGAAATCATATTCTATCAGACTGGGAACGAGTTATGGCAGCTTTTTTTTGTCTCTATCCCTGGGTGGAGCAAGAAAACAGTGAGTGTGCAGTCTGTCCATCACCGTCATGGGTGATCCCTGCCCCAGCAGCAGGCTAGGCCCAGGGTCTTGGTCAGCTATGGTTTACCAGCTCTGATTCTGGCATGTCAGCTATAGGTCACTGATTGTTAAATCGGACAGTTTTCACACATGTCTTGATTGTCCTATGATATAAACCTTTCACATACTTATGAAGCACATATTCTTGATCACTGCTCTTATGTCTTCTTTATCACCTTGCAGCCTGTAACTCTGATTACTTCTAGGTCTTCTCTTGTTTACAGGTCTCCTGGGAATTTAATGCAAAAGTTGTCTTTTTTTTTAACAAGTTCTTGAATGGATGTGTTACAGTTTTTAACCTTCATGTCCCATCTGTACACTTATTAGTATCTTTATCTTAACAGTCAGATGCCTGTTGCAGATACCTATGTAGCTAGAATACAAACAAACAAAAAAGTAGAATTTCCAATGTGAGTTCTTTTTTTTTTTTTTAATGAAGGTAGATAGAAGAGCATGGTTTAGTTTTTCAAAAAGATAGAAAGGAAAGCAGGTAGAAACAAGAATAGCAGGAAGTAAAATGAGTGTCCATAACATACAACAATCCAACATTTCAGCAAGAGCTTTTTTCATTGATCACATACAAAAACAAACAGCAGATAAAAGCATGAAAAATTAAAACTAATAGAAAAAAAAATAGATCAAGACTTAGCTTTTTTTTTGGTCTCCTTCTTGTAAAAAAAGACAAGCACATAATGCACCCAGATGGACATAGGTAAGCATAGAGTGAAAGAAGGTGACTGGCTGAGAAATTAGGTTAACAACTTAACATTATGCCCCAGATTGTCCCAGCTTCCTCTCATTGGATACCTATGGCCAAAACAAAAGATGCCTAAATGACACAGATGATAAAAGTGAAAAGACAGCATGGGAAGGGGTGAATGAAGGAAAGTTCAGAAAGAACAGAGAAATGCTTGCTTAGGATGCCTAGACAGGGAAGCTCTCAATCTTCTTCTAACTACAGAAAAAGGATAGAGAGGTTTAGAAATTAACCTTAAAAAGCCTTGGGTGAGAATGAGAAAGTTGGGCATGAATATCAGTTGAATGTCAGTTCTGTAGCAGCATAATCCTGTATGTTGTTGATTATCATTATTCCTTGCTGCTTGACTTGGATTAGTACTATTGGTTGAAGTTTTGTGACTTTTAAGAGCTTTCTTTTTGGTGTAACATTATCTCTCATTCACAAATTATAGTTAGAGAAACAGAGATCTATATTTGGAAAATGTATTTAGAATGTGTTAGGAGAGGACACAGGCTTCATAAAATGTTCCTGTAGCTAAATAACTTCACAAACCATACTAAGAAGCTTTTCATATAGCTACAGTAGGAGGACCCACTTATTACTGATATAAAATAAGTATCAGTTTTGGGGAATAATACTTTTGATACATAATCTTCATGTTGTTGTCTCTTTCCTTCCCAGGTCTTTCTGTTGCTGTATTTTTGCACATTATTTATGAAGCTACTGATGTAATGAGAAAGAAACATTTTGCTGGTTGCATTGCAACAGTTTATTTGTTTGCGGCAATACCTCATTCTTCATTGCTGTGTTTGTTTCTTGGCTGCTTTGCTGTTGTAGATCATAGTTTTTATTTTACATCTTTGAGACTACTGAGTAATGTTTTTTTCTTTTCTTTTCTTGCTTGCTTTCTTTCTTTCTTCTTTCACACCCCCTCCCCATCCTCCTGTGTCTCTGTGTGGTGTTACAAGTTTTTTATTTTTACATCCAGATACCTCATTCTAGAAGATTTTTTTTGTTTAAAATTTTGGGGTTTTTTTTTTTCATTTTTGCATGTTAGGTCCATTTATTTCATTTTTTTCCCCCCTTATGAACATTAATAAGCTTAGAATTTTGAAATTTTTGCAGTTTATTATATCATTTCTGTTTGCTGGGTTCAACTTTTTCAGTTGGGAAAAATGCATTTTTAAATGTTGAATTCAAACTTTCAACTTCCAGTTATTAGCAGTTCATTGCCGTCCTACCTGTAGCTTAGAACTTGATGCAGTCTGCCTCAAGTTTGTGATTTCCATTTCATAGCCATATTGTAGTGTACTGGTAATTATGAAGTGTCTTATGTGGTACTCTTGAAGTTCAGTAATTCACATTTTATGTTGAAAAGATAATAAATGGTAGTCTTACACTTCAGTATATGCTAGTCTTACACTTCAATACATGCTAGTCTTACACTTCAGTATATGCTAGTCTTACACTTCAATACATGCTAGTCTTACACTTCAATACATGCTAGTCTTACACTTCAGTAAATGTTAGTCTTACACTTCAATACATGCTAGTCTTACACTTCAATACGTGCTAGTCTTACACTTCAATACATGCTAGTCTTACACTTCAATACATGCTAGTCTTACACTTCAATAAATGTTAGTCTTACACTTCAATACATGCTAGTCTTACACTTCAATAAATGTTAGTCTTACACTTCAATACATGCTAGTCTTACACTTCAATAAATGTTAGTCTTACACTTCAATACATGCTAGTCTTACACTTCAATACATGCTAGTCTTACACTTCAATACATGCTAGTCTTACACTTCAATACATGCTAGTCTTACACTTCAATACATGCTAGTCTTACACTTCAATACATGCTAGTCTTACACTTCAATACATGCTAGTCTTACACTTCAATACATGCTAGTCTTACACTTCAATACATGCTAGTCTTACACTTCAATACATGCTAGTCTTACACTTCAATAAATGTTAGTCTTACACTTCAATACATGCTAGTCTTACACTTCAATAAATGTTAGTCTTACACTTCAATAAATGTTAGTCTTACACTTCAATAAATGTTAGTCTTACACTTCAATACATGCTAATCTTACACTTCAATACATGCTAGTCTTACACTTCAATAAATGTTAGTCTTACACTTCAATACATGCTAGTCTTACACTTCAATAAATGTTAGTCTTACACTTCAGTACATGCTAGTCTTACACTTCAATACATGCTAGTCTTACACTTCAATAAATGCTAGTCTTACACTTCAATAAATGTTAGTCTTACACTTCAATAAATGCTATTCTTACAGTTAGTCTTACACTTCAATAAATGCTATTCTTACACTTCACTACATGCTAGTCTTACACTTAATAAATGCTAAAATGTATAAACTAGGAAAAAAAAATAGGAACGGCTTTATTACTTAACAAGTGCACAGTTGTGACGTTTCCATGAGCCTTAATCATACAAAAACACACTTCTTCAGTTTTCCGAGCCATTACGGCTCATTGCTGCAAATAAAGTTTGCCTCCATTTCTCTCTGTTTCTGATCTTCTCTCTCCAGTTGGTGACACCAACTTCTTTTATATCCTCTTCCATGTTGTCTGTCCATCTCTGTCTTGGTCTAATCCTTGGTCTTGTTTCCCTCATCTCTTGTGCATACATCATTTTCATTATTCTCTTCCTTCTTTCTACATGCCCCAGCCAGCATAGTCTGTTCAGTTCAGTGTTCTTTCTAGCTCTCCATTCTCCACTGTTGGTATCTTTTACCAGTCCAAAAATTCTTCTTAGGATCTTGTATACAAAAACACACAGAACAAAGAAATAGAGAGAGGAGATAAAGTATACATTCACATGAATGCTGTGTTAAAAAAGAAATAAAATAAAATGAATAGAGCACTTAGCTGTAACTTGTAAGAACCTGTGGCTTGTCCGGCGCTCTGCGTCAGAAATGTGCATAGTGGAGTGTAGAAAGTATTTAAGCGGAGATTTGGAATGTGTGATAGGTGGGTCGTAACTGACAGTGTTGGGTGGGAAACTGTAGAGGGGAGAGAGAGTGATACAACAGTAATGTAGCTGGAAGAAGGTGAAATATGTAATTATAGATAGTTTAGAGGGGTTGAAATGTGATGCTATGAGGAGGTTCTGGACTATGTGTAACAAATGAGAAGGGAGTGGAACTTAGTGGGGAGGGATTATGGAAGAGGAGAATGTTAGGCATAGCTGAATAATGAGTTAAAACCATGTGGTTCCAGCATCTCATATTCCTGAATGTATCAGTTCTCAAGTGCTATGTGGTTTTTGTCATCTGCGTGACATTGTTTGATGGCTGTTATCAGAAAGTCAGATTTGTGATGCTGAAACGTCACAACTATGTACTCGTAAGTAATAACGCTGTTCCTGCTTTTTTCCTAGTTTATACATTTTGGTATCACAGCTTTACTACAGTGGCTCCGTGTATAGTTATATACCCGTACACTAATTATTATGTGTTACTTCAATAAATGCTAGTCTTACATTTCAATAAATACCACTCTTACACTTCAGTAAATGCTAAAATGTATAAACTAGTCTTACATGCTAGTTTTACACTTCAGTAAATGCCAATCTTACACTTAGTAATAAATATCAGCCCTACACTCCATCAAATGCTTGTTTTACACTTCAGTAGATATATGTCTTACATCTCCACTGGTTAAGAGACTTATTGTTTCTTAAGCAACAGTAACAACCCAGAAATATTTAAAGCACACTAATTAAATAGAACCTTGTCATAAGTTGTAAGTTTATTGGATCACATATAAAGTTTTCATCATGTAATTTGTATAATTGCTTCTACATTTGAACTTGATGTATAATTTCAGTTTGGGTCGTGACCAGTCAGGAAAAATCAAGTAGTACACCAGACACACCAGCAACACCAGCCCCAGCTGCAATTACAACTGCACCAACAACAACAAATACACCTTAGAGGAAGCTGAAAGGCGCCACAAGTAGACCAGACTTGGAAGAGGGATAAGTTGTAAGATGAGTTTAGAGATTCAACTAAATTAAAACGCATTACAATCAGTCAACATTTTTACTGCATTTCAAAATTAAAACAGGACAGCAGAACTGCAATATGAACTTGCTTAAAAATGAAACAGGAAAGGAAACTATAGACCACCCTGGAATTCTTGGTGTCTAATAACATCTTTATATATTCAACAAAAATTGTGTTAGTTTTATGTTTGGCATGCAGTTGTACTTGCAGCAATCATCTGCCTTCAGTAACAGATACATAATCAGTCTTTGTGATATGTACATGTAGGTAAGCATTTCAGCACATTGTATTAACCATTAGCATGTAATTAAAGAGTTATACACAAAGAATGTATCTCGAATTCATCATTAAAATATTTGAATTTTTTTTTTTTTAGAAATGGTTTTGGTTTTGTGCTCCAGAAATTTACTTCAGTTATTAATGATTCATTTGTAGATAACTGTGAAGATCAGGATAGTGTGAAGTCAATGCTGTTATATCCACATCATGGATGATGATGATTTATCCAATGATTAAAGTTTGCAGAATTGGATATTGGGTCAAATATGTCAGCTACCAACTTTAGTGAAAATTTGTGCACAGTGTATAGTTAGATTGGATTAATTTATGAGCAAGTAATGATTTTGAGTTGTTTTTTTTTTTATTCCTTTCTTCCTCTGGTTTGTGATGTTAAACAATGACATTTTTTTTTTTTTTCATTTTGAGAATGCTTGTTGTTATATCCAACAAATAAAAGATCAGTCTCTTTCTTTAATTCATGAATATTATCTTCGTTTTTGTGATTCGCAGCTTCCTCACATATTTTTTGTGCAGCACATTTTTTTATTGATATAAGAAGAAGTGTTTTTGTGTTGTGTGTGCGCGACTGAGAATTGTGTTTGTGTTTGCCTATAAAATATTTTTAATGGCTAGCGCAAATTTGTTGCATTTGATTAAAATCAAGTTCCCTGCATTCCACAAGATGTTTGAAAACTCACTTTAAACCAAATTTTTTTTTTTTTAAGCTGCAATGTTTTTTTGCTAGAGGTTTAGTCTCATATAGATTTGTTACAGGTTTGCTATTCAAGTTTTAGAAATTAATTACTTCAGAATTATTTTTTGTCTTATTGGTGTGTGTGTGTATGAGTGATAGTTCGTTATGTGGTTAAATGTATGTGTAGCTAACATCTGGCCTGTACACTGTGGCTGTTTTATTATTATCACATTATGTAAAAATTATTGTTTAAGAATTTTGTTTTGTCTTTGTGACATTCATGATCTGTATAAGCAGGTAATATTTGTGATTCCATTTATACTTTCTTACTATTATTATTATTAATTTTGTAAAGATCCCAGTGCATGTTTTGTTGACTGTTAGTCCAGCAGTCCAAGTTTTAGAAATTGTTGTCTGTTCTTAATAATTCTCAGACTGCTTGTTGTAGTCTTAGATGTTGGTGGGTTCTGTGATTTCTAAGCAGGGCTTTGGTCTCTGATATCATGTAGATAGGGTCAGAGCTGATAGACATGGATGTTTTTAGAGTCATAGGATATGGCCCATGTATGAAGGAGTCTAAGTTGAGAATAAGTTCAGTGTACTGACTCGTCTCCTTCCAAGGCTATTTTCTCAGTGAACATTGTTGCATTAATGGTGAGCCTCCAGTTACATCTAGTTCATCTCCCTTTATTTTGTTACCCACCAACCAGTTCTTCTTTGGCAGTTTTTGTCCTTCATTTTAGCTTCTTTGTAATCTCCAGCAAGGATAATGTGAATTTTCTTAGCATTCTGTCCCACTAGAGAACAAAGTGCAGAAAGATATATCCAGATGTTTTGTGTCCTAACCTGAGCCCTGATTCAAGCAGTATCGTCAGTTCTCAGAAATCCCCAGATGTGGGGTAGTTGGAAGAGAGTGCAGCAACATTATACCATCAACAAACAACACATTATGTAAGTCATGAAATTATGAGCATGTTGTAACTTAAGCTTTTCCTGAGATCCCTCTGTAATGGGACATGAGGTTTGAAAGTTTTTTTTTTTGTTTTTTGTTTTGTTTAAACGAGAATCATGTATATATACACATTCACACACAGAGTCATACTTTGGTTACATATATATGAGAGAATAAAACTGTATTTTTTTTCAGTTCTCACTTTAAAAATTCTAAAATTAAATATTAAACCATAGTATTTCATTGGTAAATTGAAAATAACATCTTTCATGTTACATATATATGTGTGTGTGTGTATATATCTGTTTTGAAGTAGACTGTTTTCAGGATAAAAGTTGTAAACTGTAATAAAACTTGTCTATCCTCACATTCTATTTGACATTTTCATTTGATGAATGTGCAATGATTTTCTGCAAGTAGTCTTTTAAATAAATAAGTTGCTATAGCCTTGTTGTGATAACAAATTTCTTTTTTGAGCCATTTATCTTCACAAGCTGGGGGGGGGGGGGGGGGGGGGTTGCAGAAATTTAGATGTGGCCATAATAATTGTAGCATTTTGATGAATATTTTTATTTGTCATGATTGTAATGAATGTTTTATATTCAAACAATTTATCTTTATTTTTCTGTGCAGTAAAATAGAGTTGAAATAATTTGAGATAGTTTCTGGTGGATGTGGCAGTTTAGGGGATTACAGCTGACAAGAACAGTGGTTCTGAAAGTGTATTATTGTCCCCACCATTTAGTGCCATGGGGACATTGGCAAAATCCAGGTGGTTGTGAGGGAAGACAAAACAACATGGCATCATAACCAGTTGAGTAAGGGGAAAAAAGTGTTTTTCAGGTGGCAGTAGTGCTGTGGGCTAAGAGACTGTGGGACTATAGTAGTATACATAAAGAAGTACAGTATGGCAGCATTATAAGCCTAACTGTGTCAGTTTTTTTTTTAAGTGTCTTCCTAATATTCTTCCTAGCATCAACTGTGTGAAAAAAAAAATAATCTCAATAAATCACACAAGTCAGCTTTGGGGAAAATACAAATAAATGTTCTGTATGATTTAATTCAAGTTTTTGAAGATGCAGCTTTCCGGCTAAATATAAGCCTAGTGTCATTTTCTGATTAAAAACATGACCAGTGTTATTACTTATAAAACTTTGGTGTGGTCTTGGGATTTTGTTGCCTGGTAGGAAAAGTGTTAGCTTGCATTCCAGTTTGTGGGTTAGTTACGAACTTTCACAGTAGCCCAGTTTTCTCAGCTCCATCACTTTTACCATTCATGCTACTATAAAACAATCAGTCCAAAATGAGAGCAGAACATCTGAAGTTTTAAACATTAAAATCTGAATTGTGTAGATAGGTTTACATTCATGTCAGTGTTACATCAGGAATAAACAAAATAAGAAAACCTGTTTTATGCCTTCCATTAAGTTTCTATTCATGTGTTTTCCATTTTGCTGGCAGTATCCAACTTTTAACTGTGTTTATGTTCATGGTACCTTTGGGGGGACTTTTGTTTGGTTATTTGTGGTGATATTCTCGTAATCCCAATGTATAGCATGTGTTGCTAGTGGTGAGGTTATTAGTCTTTGTTTAATCACGGAGAGCAGCCTTTACTAACGATACCAATGCTGTTAAAGTGAGCTAGTGCATACAATTCAAAATATATTGTTGGGGAGTTATCTCCACTTTGTTATAACGGAATTTTACATTCCATCAAGGTTAGTTTAATATAAGCTGGATGGTTCTAACTCATTGTGTTCTGTAAAATTAATATGGTTTTTATGTTTCTTTGCATGCTGGCTGGCTCAGTTAAACATGGATAAGTTGCTCGTTGGTTATCAAGATTACAAAACACTTTTATGTATTGTTTTATGCAATACAGATAGTCTTCAAATCACAAACATCCAATTTACTTACAACCAGTTGTGGGAACGACTTCTGTAAATCTTAGACAATGGTTCGTAATAAGAAACGGGTACTGCTTTGCAGCTCACATCAAAAATTTTGACCGTTTACTGCAGTTTGTCAGTTTCTTTACTATCTTTAATGCACAAAGAGACACATTGTATACTATATAGGTGATGTTAAACTGTACTCAACTTGCAAACAGATTTGACATGGAACAGAATTCATTTATGATTCAAGGACTGCCTGTATAATGGAGCCTAATTAACTTTGTTCTCTGAATGTTACCCACTTTTGTCCAATTAGATCTTTTTATGAAAATTTCTGAATGCAATTTCCTCCTGAATTAATTTTTTTTCCCCTCATTTCTAGATGTATAAACTGCATGCACACAACAGTGAAGTCTGCAGAATCATCAGAAATATGAAACACATGCATTCAAAATCTCTAGTTTACATGTAAATTGTTTTGGATTATTAATAATCTTTATATTTCTTGGAAGACTTCTGCTTGGCAGTTTAAAAAAAAAAAAATCCAATCAATGTTTTCCATCTTTAGAAAAATGTATTATTGTAGTTAACAAAGAACAAATTATTTATCCATTAATTCAAGGGTGAATTACTCTGATAGTAAAGGAATAGTGTAGGTTGTCTTATGTGACAGTTTACCAGCTTAGAAGAGAGTAGAAAAAGCGTGGTGAAGGTGGTCTTATTAATTCAAGAAACTTGCGCTAAGGAAGACACACTTGGCATTTTTCCAGATAGGGTAGCAAGACACACAGTGCATATTGCATTGAAAATAATGTATGAGGCACATTGTTAATCAGCTGCTTCCATTTTGTAAGCTTATATTAGACATATGCTCTGTGTTGATCATCATGTGAACTTGAAATTCTTAGGCCATGGATCCTCTTTATGGGCTGAGAACAGCTGTGGACTCCTCAGTAAAAAATAAAGCAGTAAACAGAACCCAAATAATGCCAATTTTTTAAAATGTTCTAATCCATTTGCTGGTTTGTGGACCCCATAGGAGTCCATGGATCCCAGGTTAAGAACAACTACCATAGATTGTAGGCAGGGTCTTTGCTAGAGCAGCACAATAAAAGAGAAGATCAGAACATAAAACTAGCAGATTGTGTATAAAAATAAAAGAACTTTATTAAAATGTCATCTTAGAATTTTTTTTGTTTTGGTCACTTATCTGGATGTTTGCATCTCATTCCCCCCCCCCCCCCCCCAAATATGTAACCATTGACTGCATGATGCTGAAAATACTGACAAAGTAGTTTGTTTCTTTTTGTCAGATTTCACATGAGTAGTGGTACAAATACTGGTTATACTACAGCTGTTTAGCATGGATAAGTTATCACACATAGTTAAACAAAGTACATTAATCTGATGCATTTAGAAGAGGAAATTTTTTTTCTATGTGGACTTTGAATGAGAAACATTTTAGGTGAGTTTAAGACAGCAAAAAAAGAAAAAAAAACTGTTCTTTTAAAGACTTGTATTTGGCACTTTGTTGTTGCTGATTTACTTGATTTTTGCCAGGAAATTCAGCACCCGAGAGTAACACCACCACAAATATCATTTATGGAGTATATCTTCCTAAGACAGATGTTTTAGCTTCTGTTAATTTTCAGAAAGACTTCCCTCTGTGATAACTTAGTATTTGTTTTACACCGGTATAACTGTGGGCAGTCACCTGGAATTATATTTAACTGAGGATTTACTGTTTCCATTAATACTTACAAAATGATGCATACGCAAAGTAATCTTGTGACTCACATGACATACATAAATCATTGGGTATATCTGAGTGACAATGCTGGCAACCATTATTAGCATATTGACAGTTTAATAGTACATTGTTTTGTTTTTTTTTTAAGTTTCTTTGAAAATGAAGTATAGTGCTGATATTCTTGTGATACCATGCGATTACAATATATTGTTAGCGTACTTTGAAACTTGCTTGTGAGCTTTGTCGCATTCTTCCTTTTAGAGAAAATTTTTATATCTCAATTAAATTTGCACAAACTTGCAGAAATGTTTTAAATACTTTACTCCAAGGTGCACAATTCTACAGGGTCCGGCATAAAGCATAGCTGGAGTTTAAAAATGGAAAATAAATAAGCACTATACATGTTTTTTGAAAAAAAAAAGTGAAATCAAGCTCAGAAAAGTGGGTATTTTTATTACTACTGGCAGTCACGTTTAGGTTTTAAAAATTATGCTGGTTAGATGACCACCATTACATTTTATACATTCAGCCAGGCACCTGGAAAATTCCTGGATAACACCATTTAACATGTTCAAAGGGATATTTTGAATGCAGTGTTGGATTCGATATTTTAGGCCTGCAATTGACTGTGGTCAACTAGCATACACTGCGTCCTTGATATACCCCTAAAAAAAGAAGTCTGTGCTGATAAATCTGGTGACCTTGCCCGGCCAATGAATATCCCCAAATCTGGAAATAAGACGATTGGGAAATGCTTGTCGCAGCATGGCCATGGATTGATGGGCTGTGTGGGCAGTTGCTCCATCTTGTTGAAACCATATGTCTCTTATTTCTATTGGCCACTCAGCAATGTGTTGCAGACTTCTTGAATTTGCTCAGGTGTCTGTTGAGTTCTTGGACGACCAGTAGATTTGTTATCAAGGTAATTAGCGGTTTCCTTAAATTTTTTGACCCACCTCAAAATTGTTTTGTTCTCTGATCGGGAACATTATCATGGGGATGCAACTCAAAATGGCGACGAAACTTTCGTTGTACAGTAATAGATGATTCTCCACTTTTAAAATAAGTTTCAATGGTGAATGCGCGATGTTATGTTTGCCAAGAAGCCATTGTTAAAAATGACTGTTTGCCTGCTTCATCTCTGACATCATGTTTTTTTTTTTTTCACACTATTCAGTTTCTGTGCATTATACCAGTTAAATCCAGCTATGGTTTATGCCGGACCCTGTACAAGCATTAGAAAAACAAAATCTTTTTTTGTGCTGTGATCCATAATTGTGGACACTGTGTACATTTAAGTCATGTGACTAATAATTTCTGTGGGAAGAGGTGTTATATCAGAGTCTGGCAAGTCCATTTGTACACACAGTATGGGTTGGCTGCACTTCTTTCTTTCAGGGTGACGAGTGATAGCACCAAAGATCAGGTGGTGAGGTCCCGAACATTACACTTGTAAGAGATTTTAATAGATGTGAACGCAAACAAGAAACCAAATGTGGAGAAAGTTTTCAGTTTCTCAGATACCAGTGGAGCTCTTTTGTAACAAAAAATGCATTTGATGGGGTTTTTTGGGGGCAAAAATTAGAAACTGGGGTCTTGTTGGGGTTGCTGGGTTTGAGACAAAAATAGAAACATTTGGGTCCACCTAGGGTTTAACTATTGCAAGAAAACTGAATTTATTATAGTTCTACAACAGCCTTGACTGCTGTGGCAACAAGATGAAATTATTGAGGAAAATGTAGTATGTTACCAGACCTTATGTTTAAACAATGTACATTAACACAGCATGTCTAGCAGTCATGTCATTAGTTTTATTGCTCCTCTGTTCTGCCTCGTTTACTTTGTATTGTTCGGAAACCTCCACCTTGAATCGCTATAAATCAGTCATGTGATGATTTTTCCCCCCTTTTTTTGGTCCTTTTGTTGTGTATATTTTTCTGTCACTGCATACAAGAAATAAACATGTAGAATAAGGAGAGGCTGTGAACTGTGCTGGTGTGATTTCATTTTGCATCATACAGCAGCCAATAGTTATAAACATTGGGGGTTTATGCTGATGGTGTTTGCTTCATAGAGAAGTCAACAGTTGGAAGCAGTGAGGTTTATGCTGATTATGTTTTCATGCAGCCAGTCAAAGAGATGAAAAGAGATTATACACAAGGTGAGGAGTAAAAATGACAAAGGTAAACTATAAGAAAAATTCAAAGACCATGTCTTTTCAAGAGATAAAAAAATATGATAATGAATTCAAGGAAAGAAAATAAATATTTCAGACAAAAAACAGAAACTGACACATCTGCAAGGGGGAGAGAAAAAAAAGTAAAGAAGGTAATAATAAATATGATGAAAAGATAAATGAAATTGGCAACAAGAAAAATTAAAAATAAAAAACAAATAGATAACAAATATAATTTGTAAAAAAAAAATTTGAAGGAAAATTTACAACAAATACAATTAAAAAAATCTAACAAACTAAAAATCTCTGGTCGCAGCACAGAATGAGTACATGGACAAAGGCGAGTCCTGAATGAAAAAAAAAAGTATATATGTATATATGGTCAATGACTGTAAAAAATATAAGAGAAACTAAATTTTGTGTATATTCTTCACATTATATATACAATAAACATATCTGTTTTATCTAAATCAGTTTTAATATATACAACATACATACATAATTTATCTAAATCGATTAGTCTATCTTACTGTATCAGTCAGTCAGTCATTTGCATATCCTTTGCCTCCCTAACGGCTCACCTGTAAGCCTCTCAGTTGTAAACAAGATGCCCTGCTGCTGATGCATCCATTCACAGATTGTCATTGTCTTGCAGCCATCTTTGCTTTGATTTTTTTTTCCCATTATGTACCCTTCCAAGACAGTCTTCTCTAAATTCTCATGACATTTAATGTGTCCAGAATACTTAATTTTCTATTTTTAATCTTCTTTACTAGCCAGCCTTCTTCAGTATTAAGTTCTTGTAGTATGAATATATTTGTTCTTTTTTGTGGCCATGATATTTGAAGAACTCTTCTGTAGCATTTACATTCAAAGGCATTTATGTGTTTCTCAGCTGTTTTGTTAAGTGTCCAGGTTTCACTGGCATATGTTGCGATGGGAAAGATGCATGCCCTTAAAAATCTTATTTTTGTAGTTCTACCTGCTCCTCTTCACAGCTTCTTTAGTTTTATTTTTTTGAAGAGCGATACATGTCTTTCTTTTAATTTCCCTCATTGTATCTCAATTATTAGTTAGTAATGATCCAAGATATTCAGAACTCTTCACCTCTTCCATTTATACCTCACTAATACATACTGTTCAAAAAAAGAAACACACCACTACTGTAGTCTTAATGGACACCACATTTCAAACTTGTATCAAAATTTTACTTTACGGAATTAATGTTTCAATGTTGGCATAAAGAAACTTTAAGACTAGAAATGATGTTCATTAAATTTGGTTTGAACATTTACTTTCTGCAGCTGAGCCTCCTCTGGCCTGTATGAGAATGACATCTCCTTGACATGGATCCGATTAGCCACTGGATCTGTTGTGGAATGGCTGCCCACTCTTCCCACAGTGCAAGAGACAACTGTCGGAGATTGGTTGGCGCCACGTCTCACTCGCAGACTTGTCTGTTGAGTTCATCCCATAAGTGCTCTGTTGGTTTCATGTCTGATGACATGGATGGCCACGGAATGGTCTGGACGTTGTCAGCGAGGTACTGGATGGTGAGTTGTACCAAATGAGGTCGAGTGTTATCCTGCTGAAAAATCAGCCCTGGTCCAGCCAGAATTGGAAGGATGTGAGGACGAAGAATTTCAGCAACATAGCATTGGGCATTCAGCCGTCCTTCAATTTGCATTAGATCACTTCTTCCCATGAAGTTGATATTCCCCCACACCATTATACCTCCACCACCATGTGGAGGAACCTCATCCATGCAGTTCTGGGCATAGCGCTCATGGACTGCAGTAAACTCTTCTCTGTCTATCATGTCACTGGAGCAGAAGGAATGATTCATCATTAAACAAAACCCTTCTTCATCATTCGCAATGGTCCACTGACGATGCTGATTCTCCAACTGCAGTCAGTTCTGGCGATGCCAGTCTTTAAGAACAGGACCTCTGTAGGGCCTTCTAGCCCAAAGACCAGCATCGTGCAGTCGGTTCCTGGCTGTTTGATCTGAAATTCGATGAGCTGCTGTCATTGACTGGACTGTTGAGGGCACAGATGCAAGTTGATTCCTGAGGTGACGCAGCCGTATGAAGTGGTCTTCAGCAGGAGTTGTGACTAAGTGTCTTACACTGCGCAGCCAGTCTGCAGCTGAGCCAGTTTCTTGGAACTGTCTCCAAAGGCAACTAAATGGTGCTTCCAACCACATTAAATTGTCTGGCCACTACACTTTGTGACTGTCCAGTCTATAAACGTCCAATGGTGATGAGTCGTTCTGTAGTGAGATGAGCCATACTTGCACATTGAATTTTCAAATGAATTGATTTGAGGAGCGCCAATCTTTTATAGGCATTCAATAACATGGACAGTGAGTTTTGTGTTCAGTAAGTTTCACAGGATTCTCGTGAACCTGTCATGAGTTATTGTCAAAAATGCTGTTTTGACTAGTGTCGCTTTTCTGTGCTCATGAGTCATCTGCTGAGTACAATTCAGGTCAGCACGTGAAGTTATGTCCAAGTGAACATTTCAGGCAATATGCCCTTGTCTGATCAGCAAACTTCAGTTTAAATCACAACATCGTATTTGTTGCGTTTCTTTTTTTTAAATAGTATATATTTCATCTGCCTTATTTGTTTTGTCGGTTGTCATCAATTTAGTTTTCTTTGCATTAGGATAAACGGTTTGCTCTTCACTATTCTTACGGACTGACATACTTAGTTTTGTATTCCTTTTTGTGTTGTCGACAGTAATACTGTGTCACTAGCATATCTAATCTCTGGTATTTCATAACCTCCCATTTTTCTGACATCATAACATTCCTCATTATATTTTCAGTGTACAAGTTAAATAAGTAAGGCAACAGTATGCACTCCTGATGGATCCTTTATGTCAAACCATGCTGTTGTTTCGCCACTTATTCTTACTGCTGCCTACTGGTCTAGATACAACAGTGATATTAATTGTATCATGTGTTGGAAATCCATTTTTTCCACCATTTTCCAAAGTTTCTGTTGTATACAATCAAATGCCTTTGAGTAGTCTATAAAAGATAGATGCATATTAAATTCTCTGCATTTCTCTATTATTAGTCTTATATTGTATAAAATATACATATATTGTTATCTAAATTGATAAGTTATGATATATAAAAGGTGAGGTAATCCTTTTATGTCTTAGAGGCATATAAGGATATTGTGTTAGTGCCCATATTTTCCTACACATGTCAACACACTAGAGGCTGATGTGGTCAGTATCATGCCTGCCCACCTTTCCTTCCCCAGCTCCAGAAGAGGTCAGGTACCCATTTCTACAGCTGGGTGACTAGGACACCTCCAGCCAGATTTGAACCCCCAACTTTCATCATGTTCATCAACTAGTGCACTAACCACTTCGTCACTCAGAAGTCCAGAAATATATACATATATATTTTTTTTACCTCTTGCTCTCTCTCTCTCACACATGTCGCCCCCCCCCCCCTTCCAGTTAGATGCACACATAACTGTAACACTGACTGTGTGGATGAAGTATTTGTGATCTGCTGAAAAATCATAACAGAAGATGCCCAGGTTTACCTGGCAACTCTACTTTCTGGGCAGAATCCACTGTGTCTTATTTGGTGGCATAGGAACATGAATGATTGCTATAGCAAAGATGAATGTTGTGTCCCAGCTGGCGACACAGGAACGTGAATGATTGCTATGGCAAAGATGAATGCTGTGTCCCAGGAATGTGAATGATTGCTATAGCAAAGCAGCAAAGGATTGTCATACGTGACTCTTGGTTGAGTGTAACAAGGTTTTACTTCCTGTGATGGGGGGAGGTCCCAGATATGCCCATCCCAGCACTGGAGATTTTATTGTTGTGTAACAGACTCCTGAAACGCTCCTATCGGAGTAAACAACACCAGTTGATTATAATCTCTGTGCATTACCATTTATCCTGAGAATTTATCATACCATCTATAACTGCAGATCAGTTAGAAAATAATGCCTATCAAAGAATGGTTCACTTTCTGTCAGAAAAAAAACCATCAGTAAAAATACAGCCTTCAGAAGCCTGCAAGTTGTGATGAGATTGCCCTCCTCCACATTTACCATAACTGCCAAAAAACTTTAAAAGTTTCATAAGTTTAAAAGAGGCAAAACATTTGCATAGGATCAATGCAGTTGTGATTTGTTTCACTTCCTGTGTCAGAGTTGACCATCTGCTTCCTGAAACATGTAGAAGAAATGCTACGAAATTTATTTACACCAATGTCAAGGATGATGATTGCATAAAAGAGGACCCTGCTTTACTGGCTCCTTACCAGCTTTCTTCAGCAAGAGAGTAAATTGTGTAAAGAACTCATTCTATGCCCATCTTTCTTGCAAGAATACCAAAAAAGTTAAGTGTTTAATTTTTAACCTATTGTTTTTTATCTGTTATGTTGTTTTTGTATGTGATCCTCGAAAAAGGCTTTTGCTGTATTATTGGACTGCTATATGTTCTTCATCTATACATACTGATCTTACTTTCTGCCACTCTTCTTCCTCATTTTCCTCACTCTAGCTTTTTTTGTAAAACCGAACCATACACCTCTCTCTGCCTTTATTGCTACAACCAGTTTTACTACATTTGTCATTTCTTTTCTATGATAATGTATTTCCAGAACAAAAACTAACTAAAACAGAATATAATATGGTTTGCCGACAAAATGTGAAACAACCTCATTATCTAGATACTTTATGTTGTTTGAACCATTGAGCCAAAATTCCATTACTGCTGAATTTAGGTAAATGCATTATTCCTGGCAAGTAGAAATTTAGTTTCAAATGGTTAATTATTAAACAGTAATAAAAGCTGACCTCTAAGTTGATGCTTTCAGTTTTTACTATCGACCATGCTTCTAATATTTGACCTGTTACAGCACTGTGAAGGTGGGTAACTCCAGTTGTATTCATACGATCCTCGCAGCACTACTTCATTTTTGCACAGCACACCTGTGCTTTCTAAATTGTAATGAAGTTCTCGAATACCCACAGTTGACTGCTTATGCATCACAAGATAGGTGTTCAAACAACCCCTGGACATGTACTCCGTGTCGAAGTTCTGATCATGATGATGATTCACTTTAAGAGGGGCTAGCCATGTTCCAACAGAAACATCTTCACTTAGATACAACTGCAGGAGATCACCGTTACGACTAATGAAATGAACCAGATCAAATGATAAAACGTACCCTCCACCTCGAGCATAGGGCAAATATTTATCACATAAAATCCAGTTGCTTTCCTTCCACTTTCCCGAGGTCTTCACATTGGCCCGACCATCAAAGAAGCCCCAGTAAAGCCTCTCTTTTGGCTTATGATCAAGCTCTGCCAGGACAGCAGGCACTCTCACAAAACTATCATCATCAACTTTCAACACATATTGATAATTCACATTTCTATCAAGCCACGCAAAAGCTTGCAGGACTTTGAAACTGAGTTTTTCATACGAATCCTTGACATTATTCATGAGCAGCATGTCTTTACGCAATTTATTCTCTTGCTCAAGACGACTACTCTTATAATGTTCCAGCGCTGCAGTACCAACAACAAAACGATACAGCACTAAGCTTTCATCCACACCACTCGTCCACGTCTCTCTAATAACATTTCTTTCATTAAAATTATCAGGGGCGGATAATATGAAGATTACCAGCTTGTATCTTGAATACTTGGATGGGGACAGCAAATTCCTTTTCCCGCGGTATGTTTCATAATCCACTGCATACTGGTTTTCTGCACAAGGCCACTGACAAGCCATAAGGAATAAGAGGATAACTAATGTCATTACAACACCACTAATCAGGAAAGTAAAGGTCCTCTTTGTCAGTTCTGGAGTCCTGTAATGTGATCTCTTCATCAAAAGTCCCATGTTGCCAAGGCCCCTGCTAAGTCAACAGACTGCAACAAGTTTGTCTAAATATTCCACATGGTGAGATTAAAATGTGCGAACTGAAATGATAAGAGGATGAAACAATTAATACAATAACTGACAGCAATGGTAATGTGAATTATTGAAAACAGACATTGTGTCTTCCAGTCTGCAAAAAGCAGTGAGTAGACAACATCATTTTTTTCTCGTATCTCCTGAAATTTTCAATGTGTGCTCTTGGAAGCCAACACCAAAGTGGTCATAACAGATGTGAAATGGGTTACGATCTGTAGTTTCATACTGAATGAAAGAGGCAGACTTTGGATGGAGTCACAAGGAGACTGATGCAACACAAGCAAAGCACTTTCTATCACTTGCTCATGTGAAGAAGAAACACATGCCACCTGCAAAGAAAAGATGTCTATACAACATATATTTGTCTGGTCAGTGCACTCTTCTCTCTTGATGAAGGCTGGTGGTTTAATCCCTGCTGGTGATGCCCCTGTCAGCCCAGCCATAAAACATAAGTTCTTGGCTCCTCTTGAAGCTGCAAAAGGAATGAATGAACTTATCTTCAGAGACCAAAGAAAGGCAGCCGAGCATGACACTGACCAGATCACATTCTGTACCATTTGTTCTTCTTTTAACACTAGATCAATGCTCTTCCCTTTCTTGCATGTACTTCTTGTAATCAGGAATTTGTGTTAAAACATATTAGTAACAGTGATGGTGTTAGCAACAGGGCACCAGAGGATGACACACTGTTATCCTATCTCTATTTAGTGCTCTTGGGAACATTTACTTCATTCTTCTTCTTCTTCAACATTCAAGTTCTTGGTCTTGCTAAATCAGAAGCTCTGTCACCAGAGTGAAGTAGTCTTCTCCAGGTCCTCCCAGCATCCCCACAGCTTCTGCCTTTAGTCCAAGCCCTGTGGTCATGTCTGCTTGACACTTCAGTTTACTTTGGCACAGCACAGCAGCAAGTGTGTAAACAGACAATCATTGATGTAAAGCTTACAAAATTGTATAACCTGGTGTAATAACTTACAAACATACAAAATGGTAAGAACTAGCTTTACTTAATCTAAACACCATCCCAATTAATAAAGTAGGAATCAATATGTGTCTCAAGGTGGTGGAGCTTATAGAAAAGCATGATTCTTAGGTTCGTTCCTGGAAATTTGGAAAGTACTCCCTCACAATCTAACTCAATGTGTTTTCAAGACCTTTATCCATAGCTGATAAATTTTTTATAATTTTTTATAAATAGGAAACTACGAGGCTTTGGTATAGTAAAGTAAGAGAACAAATTTTGTATGATTAGACCTCGAAAAAATCGTAGACAAAGCACTTTAGTGAGACGTGAGAGAAAGAAAAATCACAAGAGAATTACCTGGGATTCGAACACGGACTCCGGTAGGACGAGCAGCCGTCTAGCTAGTTGGCTAAGTTGATAGTAAGCTGTTCTCTCGTGGCTAGACGGCTGCTCGTCCTACCGGAGTCCGTGTTCGAATCCCAGGTAATTCTCTTGTGATTTTTCTTTCTCTCACGTCTCACTAAAGTGCTTTGTCTACGATTTTTTCGAGGTCTAATCATACAAAATTTGTTCTCTTCCATAGCTGATATGCTAGCATCAGGGTTAGCAAACCATAGCTGACCAAGACCCTGTCTCACCTCTCCATTGATACCCTTAGTAACAGCCTTAGCCTGGCTAACAGGGCAGGGATCGCCATAGTCCCCATGGTGGTAGAGTCTGCTTAAAAAAGCACTGCACACCCCCTGGTTTTTAGCTGTACTCTGGAACTGAAAAAGCAGCTGCCATAACCCACTCCCACACCGATACGATGCTGTTCCTCAACACCTCTACAGCATCGGCTGCAAAGAATACCAGCTCACAGGTGAGGGAGTTCATACAAGTACAAATTGGCACCAGTAGCAGAAAGTCTGACAGCCTACCAAAAAAAAAACAAACTAATGTCTAAAAGAAATATAAGGCACAACCTTTTTTTACCTTTCTTAAAATACATTAAATAATTTCGTTAAAAACTGCTCAAAATGTAACATTAAAACACTTTACAAACATCAGCATGAATTAAATGATTGTGTGAATTTTTATCCTATTTGAGGCAAGATTTAATCTTTACAAAATGTTTATATTCTGAATCAGAATAAAAAAACTGGTCAATTCTCCCCCATGTAAATTCAGCATCATCATCCTACTGCTCTGATTTTCCTCTGATTTCGCTGGTTGTTTCCTATTAGGTTTTTCACAATATAAACCAGTTACAGTAACCGATAATCTAGAGAAGACCGTCTTGGAAGGGTACATAATGGGAAAAGGAGAGGAAGACCAAGGCGAAGATGGCTGCAAGACATCTATGAAAATCTGCAAATGGATGTATCAGCAACGGGGCATCTTGCTTGCAGCTGATAGGCCTGGCCTACAGGTGAGTTGTTAATGAGGCAAAGTTCCGCAAGGGTCATGCAAATGACTGACTGACACCAACCGACGGCCTCCAAAAGTTAGTTTTAATCAGCAATTTACCGGTAGCTGTGGGTTACCGCGATCACTGAAATATGGGAATATTTGGACGCTAACTCCATATTCCCTACACTCCTCGATGATACAGAACAAGTCACGAAAAATACAGATTCTAAAACTATATCCCCTTTATGCTTCAAACATAGAAAAAAAAACATCAAAACATGGCTGACTATAAGCTCCTACATGCGTAAAACTTAATACTGGGGGGCATTCCACTGGGGTAAAGGAATAGTTTAGCAAAAACCATCATTTTATCCATCACTTTAAAGTAATCTGAAGTACTGTTCTATCTGAATACCTGAATAAGAAACAGAGAGAATAAAACTACTTCGGTAAATATGACAATACAACAAGTGTTCAGCACATAAGACGCCCGTTCGTGGCATCGTTATCTCCACCATCTGCGGAAACTTCGTTGACTACCTTTTTTCTTTTCAGCATAAAAGTACCTGCATAGTTTTTAATGTTATCTTCCGTTGTGGTTATTTAAAAAGTGTAATGATTAGTCACAAATATATCCATACTTATTGAAGGAGGGTGGCTAGTAGGTTAGTAAAGATGATTAAAAAGAGAACACTTAAATATTTTGGACACATTAAACGTCATGATTAGACTCTTTTGAAAACAAATGCCTAAGAAAAATACTCGGCATCAAGTGGAATGAATTCAAGAACAATGCAGAGATAAGACAAATGACTGAACAGCAACCAGTCTCATGGGTGATGAGGAAAAGGAGATGGACATATGTTGGTCACTTGATGAGAAGAAATGATCAGAGAATCCCAAAACAAGCTATCAAGTGGAACACAACAGGCCGAAGAAAAAGGGGCAGACCGCGTGAAACTCTGAAGAGGACATTATTAAGAGAGGCCAAGTTAACAGGCATAAAATCCTTTGATGAGGTTGAAAGACTCGCCGAAGACAGGAAAAATTGGCGAACTACTTTGCGAGCCCTATGTGACGTTTAACGGCACGGGAAGGATATAAGATATAAGATAAGATAAGAAACGTCATGATAATCTAGAGAAGACCATCTTGGAAGGGTACATAATGGGGAAAAGAAAGAGAAGAAGACCAAGGCGAAGATGGCTGCAAGACATCGTTGATGATCTGCAAATGGATACATCAGCAGCAGGCCATCTTGCTCACAACCGAGAGGTATACAGGAGAGCTGTTAGGGAGCCAAAGTTCCACAGGGGACATGCAAATGAATGAATGAATGATTAGTGGTGCAAACGATGGACTGATGTTCAAACAGTCCTTGAACATCTCAATGTACGAAGCCAGCAGGCGAGCCATTTGGAGACAATTGCACTTCACCTCTACACCTAGCGGTAAATGAGGAAGGACAAGACAATGATTAGTCATGCCAGTAAATTCTATTAAAAATCATAATAGGTAGACTTCGTAAGAAAATAGAAGAAGAAGTCAATATGGTCCAAGCTGGTTTTAGACAAGGAGGAGGAACAAGAGATCACATTTTCAATATAAGAGAAATGCAGATAATTTAATGTGAATCTATATTTATCTTTTATAGACTATTCATAGGCATTTGATTGTGTACACCACCAGAAACTTTGGGAAATAATGAGAAAAAATGGAATTTCCAACACATTTGATACAATTAATATCACTGCTGTATCTAGACCAACAGCCAGCAGTAAGAATAAATGGTGAAACAACGACTTGGTCTGACATAAAACAAGGGGTCCGTCAGGGGGCATACTGTCGGCTTAATTATTTAACTTGTATACTGAAAAATATAATGCGGAATGTTAGAGAAGATGTAGACAAAGAATATTACGATGCCATAACAATTGGAAGTTGCGAATTGCCAGAGATTGGATATGCTGATGACACAGTATTACTGTCCACGACACAAAAAGGAATTGAAAAACGAATTATGTCACTCCGTAAGAATAGTGAAGAGCAAAACCTATATCTTAATGCAAAGAAATCTAAATTGAAGACAACTGACAAAATAAGGCAGCTGAAATATATATCAATGAGGAAAAATTGGAAGAGGTGGAGAGTTTTGAATATCTTGGATCATTACTAACTAATAATGGAGATACAATGAGGGATATTAAAAGGAGGACATCTATCGCTCTTCAAAAAGTAAGACAAGTAAGGAAGCTGTGGAGATGAACAGACAGAACTACAAAAATGCTACAAGAACTTAATATTGAAGAAGGTTGGCTAATAAAGAAGATTTTTTTTAAAAAAGAGAAGAAAACTTAAGTATTTAGACACGTTAAATATCACGAGAATATAGAGAAGACTGTATTGAAAGGTACATCGTGGAAAAAAAAAAGAAAGAGAGGCAGACCAAAGTAAAACTGGCTGAAGACATCACTGACGATCTGCGAATGGATACATCAACAGCGGTGCATCTTGTTTACAACCGAGAGGCCTACAGGAGGCAAAGTTCCGCAAGGGACATGCAAATGATTGATTGATCGAATTTAAACAAAAGAAAAAGAAGGGGGGGGGGAGGGTCTTTCACTTGGCATCCATTTTCTAACATAATATATCTAGCAATGCTATAAAAGATGCTGCGAAAGATTTCACTGATGCTTGTGAATCGGCATCTTTGACAAGAATGAAGGGGGTAGGGATGAATCTTGGCGTCGCAACCACGATTAGCTTACTAGAGGCACCAAAAGGATGGTCAGTCAACTCTGTACGGGTATTATCAAATCAGGTTGGTTGGTTGGTTGGTTGGTTGGGAAGGAAGGATCATCGCTCATGCACTCCAGGCACATACATAGGTGCTCAGATCTCCACTTCAACATCTCATTCAGCGTACAGTAACCGATTGCAGCCATCATCCGTTCTTTGTTGGATGACCATCCGTCTGGAGCTTTTGATGAATCGTTCAGTTTTCGCCAGCCCAAGTTTCAAACTCCTTCATTCTTGACAACGACACCGAATCACACTTGTCAGTGAAGTACTTTGTTCAACCGGTTTCTGTTATTGTACTGGTGATGTCTGCTTGATCCATTGCCTGTCTTTCCTCCATGACAGCTGAGTAGGCCAGCTGATCAGCTCTTTCATTTCTATTGACATCTGCGTGACCTGGTATGAACAAAACTGAAGTGCGAAGATAAAGCTCATTACTCATTTTTTTTAACCAAAGCCTGTTTCGAAAAGTGTTTATAACTGCTGTAACTTCAAATTCAAATGACTTTCTTGTTGATACTGTAGTGCTGTTTTAAGTGCTAGCGACCATGTTCGGCCAATCTAATCTATGTAATTTTTTATATCTGTAATTAGATTTACTACATTTCCCCACGTGTATTAAATTGATCAGTTAAGTTAGCTTTCTCTCTCTCTCCTCTCTCTCTCTCTCTCTCTCTCCCTCTCTCCCATCTGATATTTTTTTTTCCAATTTCAAATACGTGACACTTAATCAGTTTGGTGGTGGTGGTTGGGGGGGGGGGGATGCTGACTCGTAAGAATTGGCGGTTAGTGTTATATTTAAATTTTAATCCACAATTTCAACCGAAATGATAAATTTATAACTTTACTCGCAACTTGTGCTTCCCTACGGTGTGAATTTTCTTCAAAATTGCAACAGTTACACTAATATTGTTTTTTTTCTGGATATTTCCTACCATGCGACAATCAAAGTTAAGAATACAAGACAATATGGGACAAGAATACTGGACAATATGAGGCATGTGTTTTAAAACAGAGGACATTTAAGCGTCCAGACCAAAGTAATACTATTCCTAGGACAAATCCCTTGAACATTAGACTATCCCGTATAATACGGGGCAGTTGGTCAGTGTGTGTGTTTCCTCCCGCTCTTTCTTTCTCTCTTTTTGTCATCTCGGTTCCATCAAACATCTTTTCTCTCTATCTACTTCTGTCTCTTCTACCTTCGATTTTCCCTGTTGCCATTGCCCATTGGGTGCTTTTCCTCCGAACATGCCTCACAAATTTAGGTTGTCGTTTCCCGATCTTTGTTATAATTTCTTTGTTTCTTGTGCCTCTTTCAGAGCTTTCTCGTTTGATTTTCTCGCTGTCCATGGTATACCTCCACATTTCAGTTGATTCCACCCTTCCTTGTATCTCTTTACTGACCGTCAATGTAGTTCAGCGGTTATAATCTACGAAATGACGTCATCGATTATGAGGAGAGTTACAAATGTCGTTTTCGTAAGTGAACTCAGATTTTTGTTTAAAATGTCGTCTTGGGAGTTAGATGGGCATTGTTTTCACAGCAATGGTAGTTGCTCGGAGGAGGGCTAGCAGAATCTGAACTAGTATCTAAAAGACCTTTTGTGATCAAATGGTGAAGCTTTTCGTCCCATTTGGGCCGAGTGCTGCGAGCTAAGAAGCAAAAACAAGCTCCAGGAGCAGCTGTGGAAGCGGTCAAATTTGAAAAGTCCAAGCAGCGTCTTCGGTGATGTTGTAAAGATGGGTGAGTATATGAAAACTGGGTTTGGGGGAAGGAGCTAAATGTGATCTCGCTCTGCAAGGGCTAAGTTAGTCACCGTCATTTTAGTATAAACAGTCACCATCATCATTTGTCGATAGACAGTCACCATCATCATTTGTCGACAGACAGTCACCATCATCATTTGTCGACAGACAGTCACCATCATCATTTGTCGACAGACAGTCACCATCATCATTTGTCGACAGACAGTCACCATCATCATTTGTCGACAGACAGTCACCATCATCATTTGTCGACAGACAGTCACCATCATCATTTGTCGACAGACAGTCACCATCATCATTTGTCGACAGACAGTCATGTGTCTGCACTTCATCCTGTCCACGGGTTTTCATTCTCTCTTTTTTTTCGTCTACTATCTCCCTGGAACCGAGTTGATGTTCTTTGCAGACGATGAGGTCAGGATGTTGAAACACAGCTTCGTGTCGCATTAGAAGTGGGTTCTGGCGGCCATCTTCTTCAGTCCCTGAGTAGGGCAGAAAAAAATGTGGAATACTACTTTAGCAGAGTCCACCACCATAATGGCTACGGCATATCCCTTCACCGTTAGCCAGGCTAGGCATATTACTGGAGACACCACCGGAGAGGTGGGACGGGGGTCTTAGTCGATTGTAGTTCGCCAACCCCTGACTTTAGTATGTCAGTTATAGGTCGCCGACTGTTAAATCAAACGTCCTCGTCGTCAGGCATACAAACCTTCCAAATGCTTATGAAGCACACATTCTTGACCACTGTCCTCTAAAGCTGTATCTCCCGTTTTGTTTTCTTAATCATTTTGCGTGTGGGGACAGAATACGTAAATATGTCTGCTGTTGCATATTTGAATAGAATATGTATATACTGTATGTCTGCTGTTGCATATTTGAATAGAATATGTATATACTGTATGTCTGCTGTTGCATATTTGAATAGAATATGTATATACTGTATGTCTGCTGTTGCATATTTGGACAGAATACGTATATACTGTATGTCTGCTGTTGCATATTTGGATAGAATACATATATACTGTATGTTTGCTGTTGCATATTTGGACAGAATATTTATATGTCTACTGTTGCATATGAGTGCAGAGAATGTATATATGGTTGCTGTTGTTATGAGTACTGAGTACATATAAATGTCTACTGTTGCATGTAGGGGGACAGAATATGTGTAACTTATGTCATCTCATGCAACATATTAATACCACTAAAAATTATGTGAGTTGAGAGAGAGAGAGAGAGAGAGAGATTAGTTATTTACTTTGTGCAATATTTTCTTAATTTTTTATCAAAGATTTATTATGAAAATCTTTACAGACCCTGTCTTGTTCTTACAATGCCAGCAGCTCATGTCAAATAAAGTTTTATGACTGATGTTATCTTTTCATTATATATCTTTTATAAATTTATCGCTGCGGTCACTAAAAAAAAAAAAAGGCAAAGGTTTAAGATGATGGAACCAGGCTTTTTTGTCATGTCACTAACTCATTGCATGTTTTTAATGCTTTCAGAAGATATTCTGTTAGAGCTTGTATTTTCCTTCATGTGTTAGCACTTCAGAAGCTGGTGTGTTCTTTCCTTGTAACCATGACTACAGCTGGGTGACTGCAGTATCTCTTGCCAGATTATCAAACTATCACACACCGTCACGAGACACGGGTATGCTATCCCACTTCACTGTTAAACATCCAGAGCTTATTATCTAATCTAGGCTTTTAGATGTTGCAGTTTTTAAAAATAATGTATTTACCCATCGCTCTCTCATTCATATCCACGCAGATCTTCTGTTTCATTGATATTTCACACATGATCTAAATATCTCCTTCAGAGGTTCCAGGCTTATTCAGTTCATATTCATGTTCATGTTCATGACACTGCTGTAGGACTTTCCTGTGATTAAAGCTTGAGCTTTTTGCAGCAGATGCTGTGGTGGTCCTGAAAGTCAGATGTCACATTGGACAAATAAGTGAGTTACAACAGCTTTCTTGAATCCACAACACGGAACTTACAAACTTGCCAAAGCAAGTACAAAAAAAAAACCAAAAAAAAAAAACCAGAACAATCTTGACATAGGCTATCACTGAAAGAAGCAAATATGCTCATCAATGAAAAGTACAAAAATGTGTAGAGACAAAGCATAGAGAGCAGATTCCATTGTAAAGCTGAACAGAGCACAGTAAAGGACAGTTTTCTGGTTCTGAACAGGACATTGCAGACTCCAAACTCTACAAACAAAGCAAAATGATTTCCAAATTTAGAACATGTCCTGCAAACCTCTGTGCTTTCTACAGACACTTGGAGCCCAAAACCTGGGAAAGAACATGGGTGGAAAACTGAGGAGGCACACATGAAAAACTCCTGCTGATAATAGAATTCATAGAGGCAACCTTTGTCCCTGTCTAGATGGCTGAGTATATGAAATTTGACCTGGTTCAAGTAGTGAACCAAATAGATTTTTTGACAGGCTCCTTTTTTTTCAGGCACCACCGCACCAAAAAAGACCCGGGGTCTACCCGTCCTGTAAAAATTGGTACCAGGAAGATGAATACAGCCAAGCATGATACTCAGCACATCACACTTTTATGTGCCGATGGTCATGAAAATAAGGGCCTAACAATATGGGATGGAAACTGGGATTTTACCTTTTTTTAACCATGACATGTAAAGCACAATGAGCTTGACGTCTGCCAAAATCAGATATGCTGAAAGAGCGCAATGGCTTCTTCCCAGCCTGATCACAGCACAAAATGGTGAGGTGGAGTATTCACTAGACCTGGCTGGCAAGTCCTGACAACTTATCATGCTTGCAACAGTCATCTTTGTACTCTTTCCCCTTTCTCTTCTGATAACAAGGTGAACACCAGATAAGTACATTTCATATTGCTCTATCTTACCCTCTCTTGTCATTTTGCAGGAACTTTTGTCAATGAAGCGTGACGGTCCTAAAAGTGTTGTGCTAGGTTTGTATTGGATCTTGCCGTTTATCCTAAACTGTAGTTCCCTCATTGTCAGTTCATGCAGCCTAACGTTCCAAGCTTACAGATACAGGAATTGTTCCACAGCTTTGGTTTTCAATGTGAAGTGTGTAGATCTTGTACCATTCAGCGACTGTGTGAGAGATGATTGGCCACAGACTGGAGATAGATTTCACTCAGTGAACAGCCACAGATTCAGAAAGTTGACATGCACACAGATGGACATTGACATAGCAGATAAGACAGAGATTAGTGTGTATTTATGCACATGTGGCACCTCTTCTATAGTAAACAAAACAAAATGGGCCTTTCGTAGAAGAAACACACAGCCACCTCTAAGGATCCATAGGTTCAACTTCCAGTCACGTGCACACAGATTCCGTGGAACAAACTGTTTCAGAAAATTCTGGCCCAGACGTCACTGCCATCTTGTCATATCCAGCATCTTGAGATTGGGTATATCATCTTGTGTCAAACCAAACCAGTCATGTTAGATCAGAGTTGCTTCCAGCACGTGTGCAGAGGGCACTTCACAGGCAAAGTTCTTCCTCCATCTTGTAAGTGTACAATACTGTCAAAGCCAAACATTGCTAGAGATCTACAGTCTTCAAACATCTTTCCAGTTTCACCATCACTGAGTATAAAACAAGTAAATCAACATGGACCAGCTGTCAGAAATAACTTGACCACACAGAAGTCTCTTTTTGTGCAGTCACATGAGATTCATGAAGGAATATTTTTACATGGTATTCCAAACCAAAATTTCACTAAGACAGGCAAGCTTCGCCAGAAAAGGGGGGCTTATTGCCAGTTAGGTTTCTTTGGCCTAAACTGCAGTATGCGCTGTTACTGCAGAAATAAATATCCTTGTGATTCTGTCACTGGGATGTGCCCGTTAGATCAGTGCCATTCTGGGTGGAAAGGGTCGAGCTGCAGTGAAAGAGTATGCCCACTTGGGTTTTTTGGACTACATTGCATGGGAAGATGTGAATGCAAAAACGCTGCCTCATGTAGCACCTTGACAGGTGAGTGCCAGGATGGCTTATGCATTACAAATGAGTCATCCTCGTGTCTTGAACAAGTCTGTCCACGAACATTTCTTGGGTATCCAAAATGTCGAGAAAAGTGTCACTGTAATTATGATGTGTGCAGTCCATTAGGATTGTGCCCAGAAGAGATGTGCTTAAGACATTACCAGCCTCCTTCCTGTGTGAGTGAGCTGGAAGTAAGTTTGAATGTGTTTGCTTGGAAAACCATAGGTATTATGGTTACTCTGACAGTGGTTAAACTTATCTTACTTGTAAAACTTCGATGCCTTTATCCGAGCACTCCTACAACTAACACGCAGTAACAAAACAGAGAACTGTGGATCTTTGATGAGAATAGGATCTGTGTATGTGAACAATCACTTCTTGAAATTTCCTTCATCATTTTGATACCCATTGTTGTAAAGACCCATAGGCTTGTCACGTCCTGGATTCATTGGTTTCACCTCAGATTTTCCTCATCCCTGCCAGAGATCTCCATGTCCCCATCCATCCACCAACCCGCCATTACATTTTACAAAAATAACAAAATTACTGTTGATTGCTACTGGTTTCTGGATTATACAAGTAGGTCAGAGTTTTTAAGCAAACAGATCTATGTTCCCTGTCTCACAAAGACTATGTTAAGATAAGTGTGTTCATAGCACAGTTGTTCCCAGGGGGATCTTGGAAACAAAATATATATCAGAAAGAATTATAACTGTCCAAATAAAAGAAAATGAGGCAACCACAGCCTGTGTCCAGATATATGGCCCTTGTAATAATGCACCAGACATGGAGAAATAATGCAAGGAGTTCTTTGACAACCTCCATGATACACTAAACAACATAATTAAAGAGGAAAATGTTATAATCATGGGGGACTTCAGTGCAAGACTGGGAACTAGTAAAGCTGATGTAGCAGTCCACATGGGTGCTTTAGGTGACCAGCGGTGCGTTAGAAATGAAAATGGTAGCAAACTGTGCAGCCAGCATGATCTTTTTTTTTTTTTTTTTGATTTATCCCAAACACATTCTTTAAACATGGAGAGTCCCAAATATGTACCTGATATAAATGGAATGATTTGACACGCAGAGAGCCAAACTGATTTCATACTAGCAAAGAACAACAAGAAAAGGTCAGTCACAGATGCAATAGCGATACCCAGCCTGAGTTTAAGCACGGACCACAAAGCTGTAGTAGCAGTCATCAGAACACACAGGAAAAGCCATAACAGAACTCCCAAGAAGAAAAGTGAAACAATAAAACCAGGCAAGCTCAAGGAAGAGAATATGGAAGAAGAATATGAGAAGAAAATAGAATTTTTCATAAACTTATCAAAAAAAAAAAACAAAATCAGTGGAAGAGGAATGGGCCTTGTTCAAAACCAGCTTTTTTGAAAGCAGCAGAGAAAGTATGTGGTACTATGAAAAAAGGAGGTAGACAAATGAAGATAACAACATGGTGGAATGAAAGAGGTTGTAAAAGAAAAGAAAAATAAATATAAAAAATGGATAAGAAGTAAAGAGGATCTAGACTACAGTGAATATCGAATTGCAAGAAGACAGTCTAAGCGGGTAATAAAAGAAGCAAAGGTAAAATCATGGCAGGAGTACAGCGAAGTATTAAACAACAATCACAAAGAAGCTACGAAAATTGTGCATAAAAAGATCAGTGCAATGAGAAAGCGAGCAGAGCACTTTGACCAAAATAAGACTGATAATGGTGATCCAATATGCAAACCAGAGAAGGTAGTACAGCGATGGAGACAGTACTTCGACAAGTTACTAACATCCAAGGCAAACCAAACTCATGATGACAATACAGCTGATCCAGTTGAACTGGAACCAGACATACTACAAGCTGAAATAGAGAAGCCATCAGAAAGACCCCAATGAACAAAGTCCAGGATGTGATGGAATACCCAATGAGTTAATCAAATGTGTGAAAGAGGTTGGACTAGCTTGGTTTCACAGACTCTGTAATTTGGTATGGGAAAAACAAGTCATCAGGACTGGAGAAATGCTGTAATTATTCCAATATGGAAGAAAAAAGGCAGTAAAAGGGACTGCAACCAATATAGAGGCATCTCATTCCTAAGCCATACTGGAAAAATGTTCTGCAATATCCTAGAGAATAGACTGTGACCTGTGATTGAATCACAGTTAAATGAAACTCAGATGGGATTTTTAAAAAAACAGAAGCTGTACAGATGGCATCTTTTCCCTAAGACAGCTAACAGAAAAATCAGTTGAGCACAACCAGATACTGCACATAGCTTACGTTGATCAAGAAAAAGCATTTGACAGAGTAGATAGATATAAAATGTGCAAAATCTTACAGCATTATGGAGTTAGTACACAACTCATTAACCTATGCAAAAACCTATAGAAGAACAGTCAGTTAGAACAAATATGAAAAAGACACTCTGAACCATTCATCATATAATCTGGAGTGAGGCAAGGCTGTGTACTATCTCCATTACTTTTCATAACATACATTGACAACATCTGCAAAGAAGCTAACATACATAGTAAAAACTCCACCACAAAGCAGCCCACCAGCTCAACCCCAGAAAGAATGTCAATAAACTCACACCTTCCAGAAGAAATACTCAATAGGAGGACCATAAACGAACTTCTTTTTGCTGATGATCAAGCACTTATAGCCACATCAGAGAAAGACCTCTATGGAAGTGAATGCTGGAAAATCACCAAAACCATAGAAAACAAGTTGAATTCTTTCCAGACTAAATGTTTACAAAGAATTAGAAAAATGTTTTGGCCAAACACCATAAGAAATAACATCTTGTTGGCGGAAATACAGATGAAGCCACTGACAACAATTATTGAGGAAAGATGCTGGCGATGGTTGGGACATGTGCTCTGAATGACTGACAACTCACTACCAAAAAGAGTACTAAGATGGACACCACAGGGGAACAGAAGTAAGGGTAGACCAAAAGAGATATGGAGAAGAAACAGAAAGGATGTTGAGCAATAGAGGGGTCACCTGGGCAAGAGCAGAAAAAAAGGCAAAGGACAGGCATTTGTGGAAAACTCTTGCGGAAGCCGCATGTGCCCTGGACACTTGAGGTTCAGAGAGAGAGAGAGAAAGACCTACAGCAGAACATGGATAATTTAGCAAGGGCATGTCAAAGCCACAACATGAAGATCAGCGCTGAAAAAAAAAAAAAAGACAGAAGTCAGGCCATAGTGAGAGAAGAAATCCAGACAAAGATCTTCCTAGACAACCAACACTTGAAATAAGTGAAACATTTCAAATACCTAGGTAGCATAATGTCATCCTCAGGGACAATTTGATGCTGAGATTGAGAACAGATAAACTAAAGCAAATCAGGTCATTGGACAAATGACTCCTTTACTGAAGAACAAATACATCACAGCTGAAACAAAAAGGCAATGTACAACACAATTTTCCTCCCAACTCTATGCTATTAATGTCAAACATGGACGCTAACAGCCAAGAACAAAAGAAAAATCATCACGATAGAAATGAGATGTTTAAGGAGAATGCTAAATGTGACAAGAAGAGAATAAATAAGAAATGACACCATCACTACATCCTAAAACATAAAGTCACATGATTACTGCCAGAGAGTATATCACAGACAACATTCATACTAAGATTTGTAGGTAACAGAGGAAGAGGCGACACACGTAGGAGATGGAGAGAGGAAACTACAGAAGCATTAAATATCCCATTATATGAAGCAAATCACTGTACCCTATCAAGATGTCTATTTGTCCCCTCAATGCTGAAAGATATATGAGGAAGGAGGCAAGACAATAGGCATTTTATACAATAAATATTAACTGCTGAAATCTGAAGTTTTTTTTTCTTTTTTTTTTTTTGGAGGGGCCTTGAAAAATAAAGATGAAAAAATCCAACAAATTAGTAAAATTCTGTGCATGAATCACAAATATGAGAGCTGTATGTTGTATGAATCACCAATATGGTAGATGTATGTGGAATGAATCACTAAAATGGGAGTTGTACATAGTATGAATCACTCATCTGGGAGATGTATGTGAATGTATCAAGGTCAGATTGAGTAATAAAACCACTATGTGGTATGTGCTTTATGTGCCTGCATACTGATAACAAAGATGGACAAAGTGCTTACAGCTGTGTGTCAAACTTGTACATCAGGCAGTACATATATTTTTGTTATCAAGAAAGTACTCCCTATCTGTACTGTGTACATTGTCTACATTGAATATTTTTCCATTCATTTTGCAAATATCTATGTTTACTATACCCACTGATAAAGCCTGTATAAACATGGGGCTTTGATCCATCCATCCATCCATGTCCTTTTTGTGACGATTGGCTAATCAGTCACCATCCAGTACACCCTGCGGTGTCTTGCAGAGCAGAAACAAGTTCTCTACACTTCTCATGGTCTGCAGCCAGCCTTTTGTATGGTATTATGCCTCAGCTGTGCCGTATGCTACTCATTTCTGTTTTTACAGTTCTCTGCCACGTAGCCTTTGGTCATCCTCTTTCTGTTTTTCCTTCGGGTGTCCATCTCATGGCTGTTTTAATGATGCTGCTGGGGTCTGTTCGGGACACACGACCAATCCATTTCCAATGATTTTTTGCTATTATGCCATGCATATCTTCTAGTTCACATTGGGCAAGTAGGTCTCTATTATTTATTGTCATTGATGATAGCATGATTTACGTATATTATATGACTACATATATATGATACTGGATAGAGGATGAACGATGAAAGTGAAAAGAGTACATGGGTCTTGGTGGAGTTCAGACAGTTACTTGTGGATATTGTTGTTTTGATGATATGAGAAAAATGTACTGTGTGTAATGACTATTTCTACTAACAGAACTGTTTTGAAAATAAAAATAAACTTGATGATAATTCTGTGTAATGTTGGTTTCTAACATAACATATACTATCAATATAAAATGGTGATAATCTAATGCATAAAAAGGTTATAGTCCAATAGGAAAAAAGAATATGTTTAATGGTAAATAAGTAAGAGAATAATAGAAAGGGAAAGTCTAATGATAAATAAGTACTGATCTGATGAGGAAAAGTGTAAATCTAATGGTAAATAACAAGTCCAATGAGTAAAATGGTAACATTCTAACAGAGAATACAGCAGGTCTAATGAAGAAAAAGGTGATAGTTTAATAGCAAGTTTGTCCATAAAAGTAATGAACAATGGAAAAAAAAGAGTTTCATTCAGGAACATGCACACGTTTAAGGTAAACAGCTCAGCAGCGTGGGGACGAAGGAAGCAGCCACCAAGTCCACTATTTGTTTCTAGTAATCCTGAAGAGTTTTTGGTCTGCAAATGAAGTTTTAAAAAAAAAAGGAGATAAAACAAAAACTAATTACATTTTTTTATTAACAACTCTCAAATCCAGTGTCATATATAGCATATGGCAACTAAGGCAAACATTCTCAGGGCCCAATATTATGAAGGGTAAACTTCCTTCCTTACTTACCTTCTTTACTTCTATCTGGTCATTAACAAGGGCTCATGAAAGGTAAACATTTAAACAGGCAACATTTTCATTAATAACATTCAAAAAGTACTGACAAGGAAAAACAAAAGTTTTCTGGAAGAAAAAAAAAATTTTGTAAAAAGAAAAAAACAAATTCTGTAGTACATCTGCAAGTCTACAGTTTTTAGATTGTCAGAATTTTTCAAGGCAGCGAAAGTGATCCATAAAACACCTTCTCCAAAGCCCAGAACACAGAAAACTTTCAACAACTTTCTTTCTTTTCATAAAGAGAACCATTAGACTAAAAAAAACAATAAATAAACAGCAAAATGAAACAGTACATTAAAAATTAATAAATCTTGTTATGTGCTTGTATTAGAGCACAACAGATGACAGAAGGTTAACATAGTGTTGTTGAGATCAAACTGTGGATGTATCTTTTGTTGCAAAGCCAGAAACTCTCAGTGTCAAGAACATATAGCCAGAATAAACTCTACAGCCATCCAAAAAGACAATATACAGAAGAAAAGTAGGATCTGATGCACATATCTAACAATAGCAGAGTTTTGAGAAGCTTTAGGGATGGACTAGTCAGGATCCAGGATTGTGTGGCAACCATAGAAAATATGAAGGCAATCAAAAGAAGAAAGTAGAAAGGAGTTACTTGTATAATGTCCTGGACTTCTGTGACAATGATGTGAAGGACAGTTTTGGGAGCGTCATGTTCCAAATGTGTTATGGTGTGAAGACCTGTCTGATGAGGCAATCGGAGACCCATAACTGATATACCAATGTCAGGGTTAGCGACCCATAGCTGACCAAGACCCTATCCCACCGGGCTAATGGGGCAGGGATTTCCATGGTCCCCATGGTGGTGGATTCTGCTAAAGAAGCATTGCACACTCCTTGCTTTTTAGCTGTACTCCAGGACTGAAAAAGTAGTCACCATAACCCTCTCCCACGCTGATACGACACTGTGCCTCAACATATATACAGCATCAGCTGCAAAGAACAACAGCTCGCAGTTACAGGGAGTTTGTACAAGTACCAACTGTGTTAATTCATAATGGCTTGATCTTATGATTCAGCTGCCAAAAATACAACTTGAATTCTGGCTCCTCATTGTTCAAGTTTAGATCAGTCTGGAGTCTTATTGCCAATGCAAAGCCTAGCAGCTTATTCCAGATTTTTGCAGTAAACTCAAGACTACAGCATTAGATAAATCTTTGCTGCTAGGTCTGGCAAAGCCTCTTCTTACATCCTTCCCGTGCCACTAAACATTGCATAGGGCTCACATGGTAGTTCACAAAGTTTTCGCGTTTTTGGCGAGCTTTTCGACCTCATCAAGGGATGTTATGCCCACTAAACTGGCCTCCATTAACAATGTCCTCTTTAGAGTTTCACGTGGTTGACCTCTTTTTCCTTGGCCTGTTGTGTTCCACTTGATAGCTTATTTTAGGAATCTCTGACTGTTTCTTCTCATTACATGACCGACATATGTCCATCTCTTTTTTCTTATCACCCATGAGAGACAGGTTGTTGTTTGCTCATCTGTCTAATTGTGTTGTTCTTGAATTCGATCCATTTTATACAGAATATTTTCCTTAGGTATTTGTTTCAAAAGAGTCTAATTTGTTGTCGATTTCTTTAGTTGTTTTCCAGATTTTGCATGCATAAATGAGGGTGGATATTACATTTGAATTGAATAGTCTTTACTTGGTTTTTGTGCTTATTAACTTTTGAATGCCATATGTTCTCAAGATTCTTGAAGGTCAGTGCTGTTTTAAAGTTTCTTCTAGACTTGGTAAAATTACTGCTAGATCTGGCAAAGTTTCTCCTAGATCTGGCAAAGTTTCTGCATAAGGTAGATGATTTTGCTGTATATGTTGTAGAATCTGGATTCCTTTCTCTTATGTGGATGCCATGAACAAGTTTTTAAATAAATGGAAGTCTGACTTCCCTATAGGCTATGGTCCATTTCTCTCAAAATTTATAGTATATAATCTTGATGGTGAATTATGATTAGTAAAAATGTTACAAGAGAATTCACATCAAAACAAAAATAGTGTCCTTTTGGCATAAGTAATCTAGTTATATTTTACATCCACATATAATATGTCCCGTGGACAGAGTATATCGGTGAGCTATATGGAGGAGAAAGACCATAATTAACACCATATACTGAAAACTGTGAGGGACCACCAATACTTGAAGATGAAATCATAGATGCCATCAAACACATGAAGAAAGGAAAAGCGACTGGGCCTGATAATATAACAATAGAAGAAATAGAGGCACTAGAGGAGACAGGAATAAAAATAATAACCAAGTTACTGAATGACATTTACAACAGTGGTTATATTCCCAGTGACCTGATTAAATCCACGTTTATAGCACTACCAAAGAAACCAGGTGCAAAGGAATGTGACGACCACCGGACTATCAGCCTCTCATGTCACATAACGAAGCTACTTCTGAGAATAATTATGACAAGAACAAGGACAAAGATAAAAATGGAAATAGCAGATGAACAGTTTGGATTTGTTGAAGGAAAGGGAACACACAATGCCATTTATGCTTTACGAACACTAACAGAAAGAGCTTTAGAAGTACAGAAAGATCTCTACTTATGCTTCATTGATTATACCAAGGCATTTGACAAGGTGAAACATAATGAAATTATTAAAATGCTTGAAGACATCAATATAGACGGCAAAGACTTGAGGATTGTAAAACATCTATACTGGCAGCAAGAAGCAGCAGTTCGAGTTGAAAATAGAATTGGAAAATATCAACCTATAAAACAAGGGGTGCGGCAAGGATGTGTACTATCTCCAGACCTTTTTTCTCTGTATAGCAAGAATATTCTAAGAACAATCATCACAGAACCAGGCATAAAAATTGGAGGATACAATATTAACAACCTTCGGTATGCTGACGACACAGTACTGATAGCGGAGAACCAACAAGACCTGCAAAATCTCTTGGATAAAGTCACCAAAGAAAGTGAACAGAAAGGCCTTACTTTGAACATCAAAAAGACAGAGACTACGGTTATATCTAAGAAACAGAATCCACCAGCATGCAGTATTAAATTAAACGGAACTATTCTAAAGCAGGTGCAGAAATTCAAATACCTTGGAGCAGTAATAACTTCAGATGGGAAATGCAGAACAGAAATTAGGAACAGAATAGGCCAAGCAAAGACTGCATTTCAGAGAATGAGAAACATATTAACCAACACATCCTTATCAATGAATGTTAGAAAACGAGTCCTAAAATGCTATATTGAACCTATCTTGTTATATGGAAGTGAATCATGAACAATAGGCAAGTCTGCACAAAAATCATTGGAAGCAGCAGAAATGTGGTTTATTAGAAGAATGTTGCGAATCCCCTGGACAGCAAAAATAACTAATGAAGAATGTATGAGAAGAGCTGGAGAGACAAAAAAACCTTGTCAAAAAGATAAGAGAGAGACAGTGTACTTTCATAGGACATGCAATGAAGAGGGGGCATTGAAAATATTATAACAACAGGAAAAATAGAAGGAAGAAGATCAAGAGGAAGACCAAGAGAAATGATACTGGACAGTCTGACGGGATGGTGTGAGAGGAGATCACCAACTGAGCTGATGGCTTGCATGAAGGATCGGATACTCTGGAGAAGCATAATAGCCAACGCCAGTCGGCATGGCACATGATGATGATGATGACATATAATACCAAAAAAAAAGCTATCAAGTGGAGCATAACAGGCCAAAGAAAAAGAGGTCAACTGTGTGAAACTCTAAAGAGGACATTGTTAAAAGAGGTCAGTTTAGTGGGCACAAAATCCCTTGATGAGGTTGAAAAACTGGCAGAGAACAGGAAAACTTGGCAAACAACTATGCGAGCGAGCTCTATGTGACGTTTAACAGCACAGGAAAGATGTACGGTATTATACTTACAGGCAACCTGGTAAGCTGAATGGTTAGGCGCTCAGTTTACTAATCCTTTGGTACCAGGATCAGCCCCAGTTGTGGGATTTTTTTCTAGTACACACCCAAAAGGCCCTAGGGTTGACCCAGGCTCTAAAAATGGGTACCAGAGAAATCTGGGAAGGTAAATGCAGCCAGACATGATACTGACCATATCACACTTTTATGTGCTGAAGGTCGTGGAAATATGGGCCGAACACTACATTCTCAATATGCCTTAATGGCATGGAAACAAGAATTTTACCTTTTACCTTTAAGTAATACTTGCAGAGTGGAAAATAAGCTCACAAGAATGTCAAAGTAACAAAATGAATTCTTACGAATAAACAAGATGTTTTGTGTATGTTACTAGCAAGATATATTTCCTTGTGTAGAACGGAGGTTATCACTGTAGTGTGATCATTTTCTGTTCACCTTTTCAGCCAGTGTTTGAGAACCGTAATCTTACCAAACCTGATGCTCTTCCAAATGTCAACAGGTTCTGGTCAAAATCATGAAATTAATAAAAAAATTTGATGAAACTGATGGACTGTTTGAACAAGATAATATGATGGTAAAGAAGATTTCTGAAAAATCAAATGATGATAAAGATAAGTTTTCTGAAAAACTGGGTAAGTCTAAAGATACATTTTCAGAAAAAAAACTAGACTGGCAAAGGTAAGTTTCACCCTCTCTTTACCTTATTTCTCAACCAATCACCTTCTTCCACTTTATGCTTACCTATGTCTATCTGGGGGCATTTTGTACCTGTCTTTTTTTACAAGGAGGTACCAAAAAAAGCTTGATGTTAATTTTTCATCTGTTGTATTGTTTTTGTATGTGATCCTTGAAAACGGCTTTTGTTGAAATATTGGATTGTTGTATGTTCTTCATTTATATGTGCTATTCCCACTTTCTGCCTTTCTTTTTTTCTGCCCACTTTTCTCACTCTTTCTATCTTTTTTGTAAAACTGAACCATGCACCTTTATCTACCTTCATAAAAAGAAAAAAAAAAAAGATCTGTAGTCATATTGTTTCATTCTGCAGTAAGGAATTCATAATTTTAAACTGTTGCAAACACTAAAAATAGGCATTATGCCATTTCCTGGTTAAATATTGCAACAGTGATTCTTATACAAAAACTGTTTGTGTGTCATGGGTGTTCTTTTCTGGGTTAAAGATTAATTTAAAAAAAAAAAAAAAGAACTTGATTATTTCTGAACATTTAGTTTTGAGTCTCACATGCTGTTCCATGAGGAAAAAACCAACAACAAAAAAAAAAAAAAACCTCTTCCACAAAAGTTGTCATAGAAGAGAATGTTCAAGTTTTATTTAAACTTTCAAATTATCAAACAAAATATAAGATATGTGACAGCCGCAGAGCATTCTACAAATTACACAGAGCATCCAAAGTTTGAAATGTCGAATTTGCTTGCTAAGAGATGTGTTTGTGCTGCTCATCTTTTAATATAGTAACTTGCCTGCAGTAAGTTATATAGATTGCTGTAGAGAAGTAATGAAGTGTTTGCTTAAAATGATCTTGTAAAATTGTCCTGTGGATCTGTCGTCCGTGAATGTTATTTATATATAATTTACTTTATTGTTTACTCTTCTCATTTAGATACCAATGTTGTTTATATGTGCTTGTATATCCATCACCCATACTTTCACACAGCAGTAAGCAACACTACAGACTTGTGAGACATCGAGTTTATTCCAACTCAGCAGGCAGGTACCCGATTATGTCAGACAACATAAAAGATCAAAAGATTGTAGATTAATCCACTACTGAACAATAGGATGATTGCAAATCAAAGCAGTAACATCAGGAACTGATCTTGATGTGACAATACTAAGCTGACGATTTGGCTGACTGCAGTTTTCATTCTTCAAATTCAAATTCTCAAGTTTTGCTGACAATGTTATATCAAAGGCTACTGAAGTAAAAATTGACCAATGTCACTTCTGACTTGTTACATTTCACTACTCGAGTTCTAGCATGTCTGGGTAGAGACCTGCCAATAAAACGACTTGTTTAGATTTGGACCAACATACATTATGTAATTCTAGGTAACTCTGATTCCACTAGTTGTAGGTGTCAAGGTTTGATCTGAGATCAATTCCAGGCTCCATCCTAACATTCCACTTTGCCTGTCCCACCCTCACAATCCGAGATAATGTTACAATCTCAGCCAATTAAAAAGGGTCCAAAATTTTCTTTGCAGTACATTTATTGCATAAAATAATTAAATAAAATGATACAACTCTCCCCCATACATCTAAAAGTGCAGACAGAGAAATGAAAAAGCCACCATTAATTTCACATAATGAGTAGAAGCTAATACAATCGTCCTGATGATAGTTTTTTTAGTTCGGAGAACTGACTTCGAAGTTATTTAAAAGAAATCTGCCTGGCTGTTCCAACATTAAAAGAACAACATCAAGACACGTTCAGGAACGAAGAGGGGTATGTAACAGATTCAACATAAGACATAAGAGTTGGCAGGTCATTACTGATGAAAACCTTATCTTACATTTCAGCAGCCCTACCAGACACAGTCTGATGCATTACTTCGATCTGGGCCACATATTAAAGATCAATATATCCCCCCCATAGCAGTGGTTCCCAACCTGGGGTACGTGTACCCCTGGGGGTATGTGGCAAGACATTTAGGGGCAAATGAGAACAAGCTGGATAATGGCAGAAAATAGATAAATATGTTGTCAAATTAACTCAATGTTATGAAAAGTGATGGTGTGGGTTATACGTGCATTGTTTATTTACTTTCTTATTATACTGTTTCTTGAATTATTGGGCCATTCATTTACAACATATACATTTGATGAAACAGCAACTATAATAGTAACAAACAGTAAGGCTAATATGAAGGGCTACAATTTATGGAAATATGCTGCCGGGGGGCACTAGTGGAAGAAGGATGGGAACCACTGCCATATAGCATTAAACACTAGCAAATGTCCCAATGTTAGGTCTCTCCTGGGCAAAACATGAAAACCTCTGTAGGTTCACACTGGAGTTACAGGTTCACACTGGATATTAACTAAATCCACTGCTGGCCTGGTTAACTGAGTAGTTAGGTGTTCAGTCTACTAACTCAGTGGCACCGGGTTCAGTCCCAGCTGTGTGTTCTGGTACACACTGAAAAAAAAAGGCTCTGGGGTTCACCCAAGCCTCTAAAAATGGGTACTATAGAAATCTGGGAAGGTAAAGTGGCCAGGTATGATCCTGACCACATTAAATTTTCATGTACTGAAGGTCATGGAAAATATGGGCCTAACACTATATTCCCCAATATGCCTTAATGGCATGGAAATGGGAATTTTACCTTTACCATACAGTTACCCACTCCTGACCTGACTTGATGCTTGCACCCCTAGATCTTCACTCAGGGCAGCAAGTTCCCAGCTACTTCAAGTTCCCAGCTACTTCAAGTTTCAAACTACTTCAAGTTCCCAGCTACTTCAAGTTTCAAACTACTTCAAGTTTCCAGCTACTTCAAGTTCCCAGCTACTTCAAGTTTCAGCTACTTCAAGTTTCAAACTACTTCAAGTTCCCAGCTACTTCAAGTTTCCAGCTACTTCAAGTTCCCAGCTACTTCAAGTTTCCAGCTACTTCAAGTTCCCAGCTACTTCATGTTTTCAGCTACTTCAAGTTCCCAGCTACTTCAAGTTTCCAGCTACTTCAAGTTCCCAGCTACTTCAAGTTTCCAGCTACTTCAAGTTTCAAACTACTTCAAGTTCCCAGCTACTTCAAGTTTCCAGCTACTTCAAGTTTCAAATTACTTCAAGTTTCCATCTACTTCAAGTTTCAAACTACTTCAAGTTTCAAACTACTTCAAGTTCCCAGCTACTTGAAGATCATCAAACCAAAAAAAAAAACAACTAAAAAACAAACAAACAAACAAAAGAATGCCAAGAAAGTAAATAAGCCATAATGCTATCCTGCATCAAGCTGAATAAACAACAAAACAACCAGGTGGCTTTCATGTACAGTCAAGTTAAAAGACTAACAAACAAACAAAAAAAAACCCCAAAAAGTTGAATTCCAGAAATCAGTAAAAAAAAAAAAAAACAATCATGGTGAAATTAGTCAAAATAATCAGTTCAGGAAATTAGTAAACACAAATAATTCTGGAATAGTCACAACAAACAATTGTTTTACTTTCATTTACAGTGAAATCAGAAAGTAAAGCAAATGAATGGTAACAAATGTAAATGCTTCTATACTGAGGTATGCTCATGCACAATTTTTAGATCACTTTTATTTTTTAAAATTCTGAATCATAAGTCAATCACATAATTCCTGTCACTGGTTGACTAAGCTACAGCTATAGTGTGATCTATTCAGAAATCTGGCATCAAAGCTCACAGGTCAGTCACTGGTTCCCAATCTTTATAAGCTTCTGGAGGGGGGGGGATGAAGGCATGATAACAGCGCATTTTACCCTCAATTCATCACAACAGGCCATGGTCTCTATGGTCTTTGCAAAATTGGAAAAGGACAATCAAGGGTTAATAATTCAGTCCTATGGCTTCTGACAAATGAATAAAGTGGTTTTACCCAAAGTGTTTAGTCACTACTGGACATTCAATTCCCATCCATACATGATAACAAGATACAAATGTTTTCTACATATCTAACTGTCTATATAACTTTGTCTGCTATGCTAAGTGCCACAGAGGTGTAATGGTTAGCACACTTGCCCGCTGATCAGAAGCTCCCTGGTTCAATTTCAGTCAAGTAAAGTTTTTTTCAGTCCAACCTGCACTGGGGTCAGTCCTGACTCCAAAAAAAAGGCAACCTGGAGTTTTCTTAGGAAAACAAAGCCAGCACGGACAGGTGAAGCTCAAATGTTGTAGTAGCCTTAAAATGTGAAGACACTAACGCTTCACACCCACTAAAAGGGACGCTGATTTTTTTTTTTTTTTTAAATGCTGTTCTGTATTTTTTGTTTCTGTTAACAAGTGACCCCAAAATAAAAAAACCATTACACTGAGAAGGCATTATTCAGAACAAAATCGAAATAATGACTCCTTATAGCTTTAGATGATTCTGAAGCTGACAGGTATCAGTCGACTATGGAACTTACTGAGCACTGTTTTGTTAATGAGTTTTCTTTCATGGCCAGTTCCACTAAAATTTGGTACTTCCTACAGTAACAATAAACCAATTTTCGCATTGTAAGGTTGGGCTCCTTCACTTGTGTTATCTGTCTGATTTTGGAATCGTTTCTTCCTCAGATGGTGCAGGGCACCTAAAGTCACTCTCTGTGTGACACAGTCTTTTCCCAGTCCTCCTGGCTGATTTTTTTTTTAAACAATCACTCATGCATTCTAACAAATATCCTTGTATTGCTGTCTTGATGTACTCTCATCTAAAAAGTGTCAAATACATGCTTTGAGACTAAACCTAGTTGTATTAATTATATCTAACAACTACAATTCCTGCAACTCATCCCAACCCACCATCACATTCACAATAATCTTAACACAGAATGACAAACACAAGAAGCATATGATGCAGTTTGTATGGATCTAGCAAGATACCAGACAATATCCATGACATTTCTGATGAGCATCTCAGACACGTTGGTAAAGATACAGATAGCCTAGGTCTTTGGGTGGGTGTTCTGACAGAGCCACTTTTTCATCATTGTAGATGACCCACTGTCCGTCTTTCAGTATATGGCACACATAGTGGCCAACACTGGTGGATGTCCCCATGTGGCTAATGAAGGCAACTAGCTTATATTCTGTTGGGGATATAAATAAAAATACAAGAGGAGATATCAAACTGGATAAATGAGAAAGTTCACGTACAGAAACTTAAGTTCCTAAAGTCTTCATTCATTTTAATCTGAAATAACTTGGAAGCTTCTGTGTATTTTTTCATTCAACACAAGTCATGCTACCACTCATTCATTCATTTGCATGTCCCTTGCAGAACTTTGCTTCCCAAATAGCACTCCTGTAGGCCACTCGGTTGTAAGCAAGATGGCCTGCTGCTGATGCATCCATTTGCAGATGATCAACGATGTCTTGCAGCCATCGTCGCCTTGGTCTTCCTCTCTTTCTTTTTCCCATTATGTACCCTTCCAAGACAGTCTTCTCTAGATTGTCATGTCATTTAATGTGTCCAAAATATTTAAGTTTTCTCTCTTTAATCCTCTTTACTAGCCAGCCTTCTTCAATATTAAGTTCTTGTAGTATGGATATATTTGTCCTTTTTTGTGTCCATGATATTTGCTCACCCTACTTCCCTCTTTTTTTTTCCCCCTTGAGTCTTTCAGTGATTACCAGGTTCTCTAACTTCTGTCTTCTCATGCCTTGTTCAAGGAATTCTGACTGTATTTGCCTTATAGTTTTAACTAGCTTGTGATGCTGTGTCATATTTCTAAGAACTTCATTTGTTTTCCAGTGTATATTTGTGCATTCTTCTCCAAAATCAGTTCTCTGTTCCTTTTAACTTTTGTTTCATCTGCCTGTTAATTGTCAAAGTAAATAGTTCTTCTGGCTCTCTACAACACTGTAATGTTTTTTCTTACATTGTTTAGGGCATTTTTCTTATTTGTTAGTAGCTTCTTCTTGTCAAAAAGAAAACAACTTTCATCAAATTTCAAGTCCAATCTATCAGAAAAACCATTTTATTCTTCTATAAAAGCTTCGGTGTTTGAATCCAGAAAGTTTGAAAGGCACTTTAATGCTCAAATTTTTGGGAACAAATTCTTGTAAAGGTGCTCAAATACCCAAGTTTGTGGGAAACTAGAACATTCTAGAGATTCAATACAGTTCTTATGAAGGAACTTACATATCCAGTTTTTCACAAACTAGAACATTCTAAGATTTAAGTGTTTCAATCTAGATCTTATAAAGGTACTCCAATATCCAAGTTTTTTGTGATTCTAGAATATTCCATAACTTGAGTGTTTCAATCCAAGTTCTGTAATGGAACTCACATATCCAAATTTGTGAGAAACTAGAACATTTTAAAATTTCTTTCTTTCAATCCAGTTGTTATAAAGGCATACCAATTAACCACATTTCTGAGAGACTAGAACATTCTAAGACTTCATTGCCTGAACTCAAGTTTTGTAAAAGTACACCAATATCAAAGTTTTTTTTTTAAAAATAGAACATTCTTGGATTTTATGCACTGGAAACCTAGTTCACGTAAAGGCACTCTAATACTCAAGTTTCTGAGAAACAAGCAACTTCTCCAATACAATCAATGTAATTATGAAAGAAATTTCAGTTGACTTTGCCTCACTTGAGTGTACTTACTTTCAGATCCGTCTCTGAACCTAGTACTCTGGGCCGTATTACCCTCGCTGGCATCCTCAGTTTCCATTGGCTGAGCCAACTCCTCGGCATGGCTGAAGAGCCAATCAACTGCTCGCTCTGTATTGTTATTCTGTGTTGGTGAAGAATGTTATACTTTGAGAGAAATTCATTATGTAACATCTAGTTACAATCAGAAAACAAAATGTAAAGAATACAGGCAGATGAGAAATGTTTATGTTTCAACATTGAAATAAATGGATTAATTATCTGCAAAAGAAAAACTCACTCTGTATATGAGGGTTGTTCCAAGAGTAAGTTTACAAGGGTTGCTACTTGAGGAGCAAAACTTACTTGGAATAACACACTGCACATTGTGTTCCATGATGGACACATTTTTCCACTTAGTCATCATGATTACTAAGGTATTTGTCTAAGTGTAGAACAAGTTTTTCGATGCTCAACTCGTAAAATGTGGTGTCCTGGACACAGAGCCACATTTGTTTCAACATTCTCATCACTCCGAAATCTGTGACCACCAAGCTATTCCTTGAGAGCTGGGAAGAGGTCTTTTCTTCTTCTTAATTCACTTCTACCACCAAGACCGCCCTGTGATCCTACTGAATTTACTCCTGTGGTTCTTGATAAGTCCTGTGGTCCCCAAAAGGACCACACAAGATCCCCGACAGGACCACAAGAGGTTCAGAGTATCGCAGTATTCTTATTATATAGCAGCGTATTCTTGGTGGGTTGTAGAAGTGGGACTGCGTAACACTGTGGTTTTCCTTGCACCAGTTTAATCTAGAGTTGGACTTTCTCACCGGAAAACCTCGACATGTTTTGGATATCAGTATATCCCTGCTGGGTGAGAGGTGGTTGCCCATCCAGGCTAGAGTTGGACTTTCTCATCAGAAAACCTCGACATGTTTTGGGATACACGTAGTATTCCTGCTGGGTGAGAGGTGGTTGCCCATCCAGTCCAGCATTGGACTTTCTCACCGGAAAACCTCAGTGTGAATAGGATACGCATACATCCCCGCCAGGTGAGAAGTAGTTGCCTATCTAGACTGCACTGGTCCAGTGTCTCCGACTTCAGCATTTTGTGGTCATGGCCGCTACCCTTCCTAGTTGTGGCCAGGATGGAGCTTTTGTCCAGGAGGATGAATCCTCACCACTAGTAAGTTTCACCCCTGGGTTGAGCCGGTTTAAAAGTATTATCCCAGCATGGCCGTGTTTAGGACATGAACGACCTCTAGAGCAAGGGTACCATGACATGAGTAGCCATCAAGTTTTACTCCTGGTTTAAGCCGGTTTAGTCATATTTCACCAGTATGGGGTGCATATTGGACGTGGCCGGCCTCTAGAGCAGAGGTGCCATGGTATGAGTAGCTCTCACCGTGAGATTACTGGACATACCAATTAAGCTTCACTTTATCCTTTCCATCACCTTTTCACATCGGCGCCGTACAGCAACTCTAAATGTTTTTTCACATTTTCTTTATTGGCTGGGAGGAGTTTCACTCCATGTGCAGCATCCGAAGAATCTCACCAACAGTGTCTTAACCCCTAGGTTAAGCCAGTTCAGGCAAATTGCCTGGTATGAGTGCACATAGGACATGGCCAACCTCCAGAACAGAGGTGCCGTGATTTGAGCAGTCCTGACCTCGAGACTACTGATTACTTCACTTAATCCTTTCTTTCACCTTTTCCACAGTGGCACCGAGCTGCAACCCCATTCGCACCTTTCTTCACTGACCAGGAGGACCTCCACTCCACGCACGGCAGATGAAGAATCTCAACAGAAGCGATAGATGAGCTACCAAGCATGACTCTCATCTACCCAAAGCATCTGGCACCAGATATTCGCCTTTGCCTCTTCTCCTGTCAGTTTGAACAGTTCTGTCACGAGAAGGCCAGGAGCTGGACTTGACTCTCAGAGGATATTTGAGACACACGCCTTGGAGACATTTCTTTAGAGTGGAGAGCATATCCCCCACCTCACCTCCGGCTATAACAGTCCTTATAACCCTGGGAAGAGGTGAAAATCATTTGGTGTTAGATCAGGACTATACAGTGGATGGTCTAAATTTGCCCACCAAAAATGTTGCAAGAGTTCCCATATCAAAGTGGCCATGCGAAGGCAAGCATTATCATGCAGTAGCAACACACCTTTTGTCAGCAGTCCCCGCTGTTGGCGAGATTCTTCAGCTGCCGTGTGTGGAGCGGTGCTCCTCCTGGCCAATGAAGAAAGGTGCAAATGGGGTTGCCGCGCAGCACCACTGCGGAAAAGGTGGTAGAAATGATAAAGCGAAGCAAACAGTCAAATCATGGCACCTCTGGTCTGGAGGTCAGCCACGTCCTGACTGCAGTCATATCAGGTGAAAAGCATGAACCGGCTTGTCCCAGAGGTTAAGACACTGCTGGCGAGACTCTTCGAATGCCGCGCATGGAGTGAAGCTCCTCCCGGTCAAGGAAGAAAATGCGGAAAAGAAATAAAGGTTGCTGTGCAGTGCCGACGTGAAAAGGTGGTGGAAAGGATAATGTGAAATTTAATCGGTATGTCCAGTAGTATCGCTGCGAGAGCTACACATACCACGGCGCCTCTGCTCTAGAGGCCGGCCATGTCCGAAATACACCTACACTGGTGAAATTTGCCTAAACCGGCACACACCAGGGGTGGAACTTGATGGCTAGACATGTCATGCCACCTCTGCTCTAGAGGTCGGTCACGCCTGATATACACCCATACTGGTGAATTATGCCTAAACCGGCTCACACACCATGGGTGAATCTTGAAGGCTACACATGTCACAGTACCTCTGCGCTAAAGGTTGGTCACGTCCCAAACATGCCCATACTGGGTTAATATGCCTAAACCGGCTCAACCCAGGGGTGGAAGTCACTAGTGGCGAGGATTCGTCCTCCTGGACAAAAGCTCCATCCTGGTCACAACTAGGAAGGGTAGCGGCCACGACCACAAAATGCTGAAGTCGGAGACACTGGACCAGGACAGTCTAGATAGGCAATCACCTCTCACCCGGCGGGGATGTTTATGTATCCTAATCACGCTGAGGTTTTCTGGTGAGAAAGTCCAACTCTGGACTGGATGGGCAACCACCTCTCACCCAGCGGTGATACATGGGTATCTCAAAACACGTCGAGGTTTTTCGGTGAGAAGGTCCAACTCTAGCCTGGGTGGGCTACCACCTCTCACCCAGTGGGGATGTCAAGGTCTTCCGGTGAGAAAGTCCAACTCTAGATTAAACTGGTGCAACGAAAACCATGGTGTCACGCAATCCGCTTCAGAGACCCACCAAGAATATAGACTAAAGCCCTGCGATACTCTGAACCTCTTGTGGTCCTCTTGGGGATCTCGTGTGGTCCTTTCAGGGACCACACAGGAGACCACGGGACCTAACGAGGACCACAGGCGTAAATTCAGTAGGATCACAGTGCGGTCATGGTGGTAGAAGCGAATGAAGAAGAAGTCAGCAGTCCAAGTGTTACACTATACATAGCTGCATTAACTGTTGCTCCTCTTTCCAGCCAATCGACCAACAATACACCTTCCTGATCCCAAAACATAACCATCACTTTGCCAACAGACAGCACAACCCTGAATTTCCTGGTTCATGGGGAGCATGGATGCTTCCATACCACACTTATACATTTCAATTCTGGTGTGTTATGGTGAATGTCTCATCACCAGTGACAATGCATTCCAGAAAGTCTTGGCTGTGAATGGGATAGTGTTGCAGGAATGATGGGGGCATATGACATTCTCTTTGCCTTGGGTCCCCAGAAAGGGCTCGTGGGACCCATCGTCTACAGATCTTAAGAAATCCCAACTGCACAATCATTCACAGCATGAAGCTCCTGTTGACCCTCCATCTTTAACTGACAGATGCTGCCTAGATGATGCTGCACAATGCTGCCCTCTGGCATGGCACTGCCAACTGATAAATATGGAAAATTCTGCAAACATGCCCATTAGTTTGACATTACTTTTATGGATGTATCACGCCTTGTAAACTTACTTTTGGGACATCCCTCTCTGAGATTTAGACAGTAAAGTAAATACATTTATCATTACTATATTCAAGAACCCTTGAAATTCTGTGTTTTCACACCTCTAAGAATCTTGCACCTTTAAGTTATCATTATATCCCTTGTCTTATCTCCTTCCTCAGACTTCTTGACAACAGAGTATTGCTATTTGCTTTATACAAAGATATTTTCAAGATTCCTGTTGTTTCATCTTTTTTTTTTATGGCCAGCCTATTTTTGTTTCCATTATTTATAAGTGTGAATACTTTCTTACCAGCATGTACAACTTGTAATGTTCTGTATTATAATTTTAAAAAAATGATCTAAAGAACTAAAGAAAAAAAAAAAAAGCACTCACTGTAGCTTTCAGGGCTTTTGTTGCCTGTTCACTGCTGAAGCCCATGGACATAAGCAGAGCAAGGTCTATTTGGTTGGGTTCAAAAGCTGCCTGAGGGACTGAGCTTTTACCTGACTGTGGAGGCTTGAAAGGGGCTGCAAAGTCTACAGAAGAGAAACAAAAATTAGAGCTTAATTGAATCTGAGCAGCCTTTCATCCCTGAATGCAGATGGCAATGTACCTCTGTGCAGTTCCTACGTGCAGTATCACTGTGAATTTGGGCACAGTTTCATAAGCAAAGGCATCTGAATGGCACAGTGTTTAGAGAGGTTATCTCTCACGGTTCAAGTAACTGGCTACTTCTGGTGCTGTGGGAAGAAGGGTGGCCGGCCATGATGCTGACAACTTTATATGCTGACAGCTCAAGGAAAATGTTGGGGCTAACACTATATCCCATATGGCATGATAAGGTCCCGTTTCCATATACAAAAGGGCAAATTTGAACATGGACATCTGTTCATCCCTTAACTCTAATCCTACAACATGAACATTTTTATAATCAAATAACCAGGCTATGTTTCACCAGGAAGTGATGTGATGCCTATTTTTATCATTTAGTTTTAAATTATGAACTCCCAGTTATGGAACAAAAACACATGACTGCAGCTACTTTAAGTTTTTAAAAAGCTATATAATAAGAGTTCATGAACCCCAGTGTGCCTTGTCCTGCAAACATACGTTCTTCTACTTCAGAGGCAGTTTCCCCAGTTTTTTTTTTTTACAGCTGTTGACTAAAACACAATGGCAACCACTGCTACTGCATGAAAGTCAGGCCACCATGAAATGCACTACTCTACCAGTCACAGTTTTTCACTATGCAGTCTATAAAAAAATAGTGCCCATATCTTCTGTGACCAGATGGTACGTTTGAGGATGACGTGGTAATCTTCACTTCCCCAGCTCCAAGAAGAGACAGGTACTAATTTATACAGCTGACAGAACTTAAACCACCAACCTTCATTATGAGAGACTAGTACACTAACCACTTCACTACTTTCCCTCCTTATAAGCTCTCTAGGATGAAATGTCCCTTACAAATTAATGAAAGAGTTCTCCTTGCTGTTAGTATCCAAGAATCTTCATCATGCAAGCACTTAATATTTTCTATTCGATATCTTGGATATCACAAATGCCCATGTTCAAAATAAACATGTTAAATGTTGACATAAACAGGCATTAACAGTTGAAATAAACAGAATTTAAGTCACACAAGGCAATGGAGTCAAAGTAACAACTAATCCAAGACAGAACAAGAGTCAGCAGAAATGTGTCATTTATAACAGGGACAGAGTCAGTAGTTCTAAGTCATTTATAAAGGTGTCAGAATCAACACAAATGTGTCATTTATAATGGAAATAGAGACAGCAGAAATATGTTATTTATAAAGGAGACAGTATGACAATAGAAAAAACATAAAGGACTCAAAATTGGTAGAACTTCTGGCTGGATAAAGGTCAGAGTTAGTAGAAAGCATCACTTATGCTGGGATTGGAGTTGGTCAGGGGGTAAAACAGGTTGAAGTCAAAGGTCTGGACCCTCATGTCCATTACAGAAATCCAGAATGTACAGTCTTCAGGCTAAATTCAAACCTCATAAAACATACACCAGAGAGGAGAACCTAAGGCATGGCTTGGAAACATGAAAAAAAAACCTGACATAATGTGTGTTCTGAGGTTCTGAAGACAACTTATGGAGAAAAATACTAGGCGAGATAATAGTAAAACATAAGTTAAAATCCTGAAGTTTACTGGAAAAATAAATGGGATCAAACCTTGAGATAAAGGACATGGAAATATGTTGGTTACAAAATGTATACGAAAATGACCTCTCATTTGAACACTCTTATATGTCAGTGGGAGTATTCCTGCAGAACACAGCAGTCTGCCACCTGCTGCTGACACCATCATACAGCTTAGTCTGCATTAGCGCTGATGATGGCCAAGTATGCCATCTCTGTTCCTCACATACAGGGCAGACCTGCAGCAGAAGCAGGGCTGTCATTTTCTTCAGCACCACAGGTGAACTCACCAGCTGTGCATATCTTCAGCTGTTATATATGTAATATCTCTTGTCTGTTGTGGTCCGTGCACAGTCTACAGACCCTGACCTGCTCTTTTTTCTGTCTAACTGCTGACAAAGAATAAACCTCACAACAAACTCTTTCTCCACCTGCTTTTAGATTTTTCTTTGATAGGACAAGAAATGAAGTTGGCCTCATAACAACAAAAAAAACAATAAGTAGACGAGGCAGATTTTGAAGGACAAAGATGTGAACTTTTGAGACAGTACTCCAAAGTGTAAAAATACATGATGGATGAGACGTATGACTAGGTCATTTTACATCCATGCTGTAACCACTTCTGGGTGGGATGAGGATTGATTCCCCTGGGAACAACTGTGTTAAGAACACATTATCTTAACACAGTCTTTGTGAGATAAGGAACATAGATCTTTTTTGCTTAAAAACTCTGACTTACTTCTGTAACCCAGAAACCTGTAGCAATCAACACTAACAGCGTCCAGGACGTGACAAGCCTTTGGGTCTTTAAAACAATGGCTATCAAAATGAGGTAAACAAAACTGAGCCAGCAGATTAAAGGTGGCGGAGCATGGATATCACTGAAGCACTCGTCGGATTCTCATCCCAAAGTCGGAGTATCTCTGTGGAACTGTCTCAAAGCCGTCTGGCCAGTCAGTGTTGCACATTGGATCTGACGTGGAGAAGGGGCATAAGTACAGCCACCAGAGGCTGGAAAACAAAGTTTTGGCCAGGCCAGCCTACACCACTGTCTTCATGGCAGTCCGAGCAAAACCATAGTCTACCCTTGCAAGGAAAGGTGCTGAAGTTGGGAGGTACCCAGCCAAAAGTCGCATTGCAAATCACAGTACCACATATTATCAAAAATGAAATGTCCACATCTGCATTTTTTAAACATGGACTCCAGAATTGATACATGCCCCATAGTAATTCTCGTGGATGCAAGATCGGTACTGGAAGCTCTTCAGTGCAACAAACTTCCAGATCTTAAGGATGCCTTGTTAAAAATTGGCTCACAACACAGAGTCACCTTGCAGTGGATTTCATCCCACTGTGGGATACCAGGCAATGAAAAAGCTGACCATCTGGCCAGAGAGAGCACTAAAATGGAGCAACCAGACATACTGATCACCTATAATCAGAAGAAAAACATGATAAAAATCTACAGGAAGCTATTTTGACTATTACATGCTAAACAGAAAGAAACAAGTCATCATTTTCCGTCTCCAAACAGGACACAGCCGACTCCGAAGTCATATGTATACAAAGTTAGTTTAAAGTTGATACTACTACTCTTTATACATGTGCCCAGGTACCCAATACTGTGGAACATATCCTACAGAACTGCACCAACTACGAGACACTGAGAAGCAATTACTGGCCCAATGAAACTACTAAAGAAGATAAGTTCTATGGTTCCATACATGAATTACAAAAAAACAGTGAAATTTATCTAAGAGACAGGACTGCAGATATAGACAGACAAGAAGAAGAAGACTGATTAAGAAGATTTGTACAGTCTATACATCTAGAGGTAAAACTGATCAGAAATATAAAACAAAACAAAAAAAGTTGCGAAACTAGTCTTCTTCTTCATTCACTTCTACCACCAAGACCGCCCTGTGATCCTACTGAATTTACTCCTGTGGTCCTCGATAGGCCCTGTGGTCCCCGAAAGGACCACACGAGATCCCCGACAGGACCACAAGAGGTTCAGAGTGTTGCAGGGCTTCAGTCTGTATTCTCGGTGGGTCTCAGAAGTGGGAATGCATGACACTGTGGTTTTCGTTGCACCAGTTTAATCTAGAGTTGGACTTTCTCACCGGAAAACCTCGACGTGTTTTGGATATCAGTATATCCCTACTGAGCGAGAGGTGGTTGCCCATCCAGGCTAGAGTTGGACTTTCTCACCGGAAAACCTCGATGTGTTTTGGGATACCTGTGTATCCCCGCCGGGTGAGAGGTGGTTGCCCATCCAGTTCAGCGTTGGACTTTCCCACCAGAAAACCTCAGCATGATTAGGATATTCATACACGAGTAGCCATCAAGTTTCACCCCTGGTTTAAGCATATTTCACCAGTATGGGTGTATATCAGACGTGGTTGGCCTCTAGAGCAGAGGTACTGTGGTATGAGTAGCCCTGACAGCTAGACTATTGGACATACCGATTAAGCTTCATATTATCATATCACCTTTTCACATCGGCACCGCACAGCAACCCTAATTGCTTTTTTGCATTCTCTTCATTTGCCGGGAGGAGTTTCACTCAACACACGGCATCCAAAGTGTCTTGACCCCTAGGTTAACCGGTTCAGACAATTCACCCGGTGTGAGTGCACATAGGATGTGGCCAACCTCCAGAGCAGAGGTGCCGTGATTTGAGCAGTCCTGGCCTCAAGACTACTGATTACTTCACTTAATCCTTTCTTTCACCTTTTCCACAGTGGCGCCAAGCGGCAACCTCATTCGCACCTTTCTTCACTGGACGGAAGTAGCCCCACTCCATCCACAGCAGCTGAAGAATCTCACCAGCAGCAGTGTGAAACTAGTAAAAGAAGAGCCAGTTGAAAATCTTTAAAAAAAAGGTTTGGTAGGGTTGCTTATATTCTGAGGAAACCATATCCTAGTATCATCTGAAATATTCTAGATTGTGCCACACCCATGATCATAAGAAAGACAAATGGAGAATGAGAGAGCTGAGAAAGAACACTGCACTGTGTAGTCCAGATTTACTAGTCTCTGGACAACATCACCACTACAACACGGGGAGTACAAACCAGGATCATCAATGTGCTCCATCACCCAGTTCATAGCAGCCTCCACACCAGTATTTTTGGTATGGAACACAGCCCTTCTGCAGGCATCTGTGGGAAAGCCCATATCTACCAGCTGGGAAACTGTTGCTTCACAAATCTCCATAGGTGGTTCTGTGGAACAGGCAAAACACGGTCATCCCATTATCACATGCCTGTTAGCAGTTTAGTAAACAGTATTTACTGGAAAGTGTTAATTTACTGATTCTAGTAGTAACTCCTCAAAATATGACGAGAGAAGAAAGTTAATGACGATTTCACTTCAGTGTAAAATTTCTTTTATCACAACAGAATAATGCTTGCTTGAGGAGAAATAAACATACATTTGGTCAGGGAATGCTTCTAATGAAATAAATAATATTTATGAGTATAAGTACAAGACAGTAAGTTTAATGACAAAAAATTTATAAAAAGACATCACAGGTGCTGATTTACTGGGATTGTTTTTTATTTTTCAACAGATTAGCAAAATCTGGCCAGGAAATTTTTCATTGTTATTAACTCGGAACAAACAAGTTTCTTGATACTCTGAACAGCTGTCATGATACAGTAAGTTATAAAAATTTGATGCTGTTCTTGATACTCTGAACAGCTGTCATGATACAGCAAGTTATAAAAATTTGATACTGACCTGCTGGTTTGATATAACCAAGATACAAGGGTCTTACCATAAGTTGTGAGCAAAAATTTTTAAAAATCAGAATTTATAGATTGAGAAAATATAAATGTATCACCTTAAGCTGCATCCTTTGCACTTCATGTAGAGGTCACATGACATCACCATCATGTGTCACGTGACCATGCAGAGCAAAAACAAAATGGTGGTTGCTGAAGTTTTGTTTCTTCAGCATGCTGTTATTGAGTTCCTCATTAAAGATGAAATCTCTGCTGCTTCTCCTTCTTCTTCTTTGTATGCACACTGGCGATGATGCATGGTACCCTGATTTTTGCGATGCGCCTTTTGGCTGGGTACCTCCGACTTCACCACCTTTCCTTGCTAGGGCAGCCTGTGGTCTTGCTTGGACTGCCATGAAGACAGTGGTGTAGGATGGCCTGGCCAAAACTTTGTTTTCCAGCCTCTGGTGACTGTACTTAAGTCTCTTCTCTATGTCAGATGGCTTTGAGGCAGTTCCACAGAGACACTCTGACTTTGGGATGAGGAATCTGATGAGTGGCTCAATGATATCCATTCCCAACCATCTACAGTCTGCTGGGTATGTTTTGTTTACATCATTCTGATGGCCATTGTTGTAAAGACCCATAGGCTTGTCACGTCCTGGATTCATTGGTTTCACACCAGATTTTCCTCATCCCTGCCAGTGATCTCCATGTCCCCATCCGTCCACCAACTTGACATTACATTTTACAAAAATAACAATTATAATCAGTGTTGATTGCTACATGTTTCTGGGCTACAGAAGTAGGTCAGAGTTTTTAAGCAATCAGATCTATGTTCCCCATCTCACAAAGACTATGTTAAGATAAGTATGCTCTTAACACAGTTGCTCCCAAGGGAATCCTCACTGCTGAAATTCACCAAAGATTTCAACTTGCTTATGGAGATGTGTGTATGAGTGCTAGCAGTGTTAGGAGGTGAGTGAAACATTTCAAAGATGGAAACACAAGCATCCAAAATATGCATCGCAGTGGTCGCCCTTGAAATTCCTCCACTGAACGCAACGTGGAAAGGGTTGATGACATCATTAAAGAAGACAGAAGACACTGAAATCACTGTAAATCTTGGAATAGGACACAATGCAGTACAGGAAATGATTGAAACCCTAGGCTATAGAAAAGTCTGTGCTCACTGGGTCCCATGTTTGTTGATTGAAGATCACAAAGCTGTGAGAAAAACTCTGCTCACTGGACAACTGAGGAAATTCAGAAAATAGGTTGGGAAATTCTTCCACACCCTGTCTATAGCCCCAACCTGGCACCCTGTGATTACCATCTTTTTGGTTTCGTGAAAGAACAAATGCGAGGCCATCACTACGACACAAGAGAGAACATCCAGAAAGCAGTGCGTCTGTGCCTTCAGTCAACTGGAACGTAATTCTACTGGGAGGTTATTTTCAAACTTGCAGAGCGATGGGAAAAATGTGTGAAGAAAAGGATGCAGATAAGGTGATACATTTATATTTTCTCTATTTATAAATTCTGATTTTAAAAAAATTTTTGCTCATGACTTTTGCTATGATAAATCATTTTATTTATCTTTCTGGTAGGACAGAGCCGGGGTAACATACTGATATCCACTGCTCGGGTAGAAATAAGTCATTACATAAATATATCAACCTGGTGGTAGGACAGGAATAAGGTAATATATCAGAATTACTGGTCCGCTGGTAGGACAGGAACTAGGGCAATATATCAACACAGACTTGGTGGTAGGATAGGAACTAGGGCAATATATCAACACAGACTTGGTGGTAGGATAGGAACTGGGGCAATATATAAACACAGACTTGGTGGTAGGATAGGAACTGGGGCAATATATAAACATAGACTTGGTGGTAGGATAGGAACTAGGGCAATATATCAACACAGACTTGATGGTAGGATAGGAACTGGGGCAATATATAAACACAGACTTGGTGGTAGGATAGGAACTAGGGCAATATATCAACACAGACTTGGTGGTAGGATAGGAACTGGGGCAATATATAAACACAGACTTGGTGGTAGGATAGGAACTGGGGCAATATATAAACATAGACTTGGTGGTAGGATAGGAACTGGGGCAATATATAAACATAGACTTGGTGGTAGGACAGGAACTAGGGCAATATATAAACACAGACTTGGTGGTAGGATAGGAACTGGGGCAATATATAAACACAGACTTGGTGGTAGGATAGGAACTGGGGCAATATATAAACACAGACTTGGTGGTAGGATAGGAACAGGGGCAATATATAAACACAGACTTGGTGGTAGGATATGAACTGGGGCAATATATAAACATAGACTTGGTGGTAGGATAGGAACAGGGGCAATATATAAACACAGACTTGGTGGTAGGATATGAACTGGGGCAATATATAAATACAGACTTGGTGGTAGGATATGAACTGGGGCAATATATAAACACAGACTTGGTGGTAGGATAGGAACTGGGGCAATATATAAACACAGACTTGGTGGTAGGATAGGAACAGGGGCAATATATAAACACAGACTTGGTGGTAGGATATGAACTGGGGCAATATATAAACATAGACTTGGTGGTAGGATAGGAACAGGGGCAATATATAAACACAGACTTGGTGGTAGGATATGAACTGGGGCAATATATAAATACAGACTTGGTGGTAGGATATGAACTGGGGCAATATATAAATACAGACTTGGTGGTAGGATATGAACTGGGGCAATATATAAACATAGACTTGGTGGTAGGATAGGAATTGGGGCAATATATCAACACAGACTTGGTGGTAGGATAGGAATTGGGGCAATATATCAACATAGACTTGGTGGTAGGATAGGAACTAGGGCAATATATAAACATAGACTTGGTGGTAGGATAGTAATTGGGGCAATATATCAATATTACAACCTGGTGGTAGGGTAGGAATTGGGGCAATATATCAATATTACAACCTGGTGGTAGGGTAGGAATTGGGGCAATATATCAATATTACAACCTGGTGGTAGTTTAGGAATTGGGGCAATATATCAATATTACAATCTGGTGGTGGTTTAGGAATTGGGGCAATATATCAATATTACCAACCTTGTGATGGAACAGAAACTGGGGTAATATACCAATATAGAGATCTGGTGGCAGGACAAGAATGTTACAATATATCATTAAACTGACCTGGAGGAGAGTCCCCAGCAGGTAACTCCTCCTCTTCAGCCTGTAAGCCTTTACCTCTTAGAGCAAACAAGTCTAACTCATCAGGAACTTGAACTGACACATCTGGAACACAGAACATTTTCTGAGTAGGTGAATCATCAAAAACCAAAACAAATGTCAGACTTTGACTAAACTTTCAAACATCAATAATGAAAGTGAGGAAATTGATGTAGTGTATTTCTATATAAGAAACTGAAACAAAGATAAAACCCATGATGTGGTTATAACAAAATAACCACGTTATTTTAGTAGAAATGATCTGCTGTAACTCTCATTTCAATTTTTTTTTTAAACAGTTGCATATTTTGGAATTAATAATCATTTTATGAGGTAAATCACCACCTACTATTTACTTAGATAATTAACCACAAACTATTTACCTGGATTATGAAGCAGAAACTATCTATCTATATAATTAAGCAGTAACTATTTACCTAGCTTACGAGGTACCCAATCATCTCCAATTGTGAATTTTTTCAACTGCACCATCAGGTAGTCTGGGAATGTTGACAGTCGGGTCGTCCTACAAATAAAATAAAACATAACATATAAAAAAGCACATGGTAACACTGTAAGGGTTGCAAGATGAGTAGTTTCAGTTGTCATTCTTTTATTTTATAAATCTCTTCTGTAAGTTCACGGAGAGGTTGTAGAACATCTAAAAATCAGTAAAAACCATGAGGAGAAAGATTCTAAAAATTCTCCAACATGTCACGAGATGACACTGCGAACGAAGAAGAAGAAGACGAGATGACATAAGTCAGAGAATCTGACAATCACTGGTCATGTCATGATAAGTGTTGGAGCTGTCCTTCAAATGCAGAAGCTGTTCCTGAGCAACGGTTAAAGTCAACATGAAATGTTCATTTGTTTTGCACACTGATGTATGTTATGACTATTTATAACAAAAGTAGGAACATCTTTATTAATTAACAAGTAGTCAAGTGTATCACTTCTGTTTACAAATTAATTATGCAAAAACATAAACAGACAGCAAAAGAAGATAAAATATAAATTCACATCAATGACATACAACATATAAGAGTGGAAAAAATAATATAAATAAAAGAGGGGGGGGGGGTACATATCTGTGATTAATTAGAAGCAGCATCTGAGAGAGTGTGGTGAAGTTTTGTTTTGTGTTTGTGAATGTTTAGATGAAGACTTGTGAGATATGATGCCAATCTGACTGGTTGGCAGCAGAGAGGGGGTGGGGAAAGGTAAGAAAGAAATAATGGTTGTCAAGGCGAGAAAACAGTGAGTGAAACAGATGAATGCAGCAGGGGTAGAGTGTTTGTAATAACAGTGTAATAAAGAATGTGAGAGATAAAAGAGATGATGACTGCAGTAAAACTGGTTCTAATAATAGAGGTAGACAGAGGTGTGTGGCTCGGCTTTACAAAACGACGACAGAGGGAACGAGGAAAGTGAGCTGAAACAAATGGCAGAAAGTAAGATGAGAACGTATAAATGAAGAACCTACAACACCTAATATATCGGCGTCAACCTTTTTCAAGAATTACATATAAGAACACCACAGCACACACAAAAGACACAAGAAAATAAGATGAAAAACTTAGCTGTAGTAAAGAATATCAGCTGCAGGTAAGGAAAGAGTGGATGAGAACTAAGTAGGGAGGGAATATGATTGTGGAGAAAGGAAAGGTTAAATATAGCTGAATTTCAAGTTCAAATTGCGGGATTTCAGCACCCCATATTCTTGCATGTTGTGGTTCTCAAGTGCCAGGTGGCTTCTTTCATCAGAATGACATTGTTTAAGGACTGTTTACTAGAAATTAGATTTGTCTCTGTGATTGGAGCCATTGAAATGATTAGAGACTGGCTTCAGAAGCATGTTAGGAGATGTCATAAATATGTTTCTGCATGAGGTCACATAATCCGAGACTGGTCTCTCATATTATCCTATACTTTTTGTACACAATGGCATATATTACATTGTAGGATGGCTTGCATAAGAATCCCTTATGGAATGTGAGGACAGTTTTGGGAAAAGTAATCAGTTTCATTTCTCAGACCACAGGGCAGGTGACACAGCAAGGGAGACTGCACTTTCTAGTTCCAACAAAGACAGGATCCTGCTTAAGATGGCTATGGATGAGGATATTCTTTTGGTTCCAATCTGAGGCCCAATAGTGGGACCAGAAAAGATGTAGCAAATGTCAGGGTCAAGCTTAGCAGTGGCTGATGGCAGCAGAGAATTTTCTTAACCATCTGGTCAAGTGTATGGAAAGGAAGCACTAATTTAACTCCATCAGACATTTTTTTTTTCTAAACCCCTTTTTTTTAAACTCAGTTTCTGGATACAACTTTCTGAGGGACTTACTCAGGCTGGTGACATGTTGAAAAATTCTAATAATTTGCTGGACCGGCCAATAAAGTCTGAGACATCCTGGTGTAGGTGGCAAAGATGGAGAAGCTGAAATTATGGGATGGAATCCTTGCTAGTTTCGAGATGAGAGGAGGTGTAAAGTAGATGTGTAAAGCAGATATGTAAGGCTGTCAGTAGGTCTGCAGAACACAGAGATGGAAAGACTGATATAGTTCTGAAAGATAAAAATCTCCCTTTGAAAAGTGATGGTGTATAGTGGAAATTCTTTCCCTTTCTTTAGTGTGTCATGTGCCTGACATTTGTTACACTAGACTTCCTTTTGTGTGTCCCTGTCTTGTCAATGTCCTGGTGTACTTACTTCAAGGCTGTGGTTCTACCCTGTATTGCTGAGCTGTAGAAGTTCTCAACAACCTCCGCTTCCTGAAAGACATTGAGACACTCATAGAGGGGGATAATCGGGCGAACTATGCTCCTCGGGTCTCTGCAGATTAAAATGATGTTTAAAAAAAAAAAAAAGAAGTAGGAAATATATATATCTGTAACTGAATTCTGCTATTTATTCTGTGATAAAAATATCCTGCTCAACTCCCTTGCTTTCTGTTAATCTTATCTATCTGAAATATTGCAATAATGCTTATTTATCTCATTTTCTTTGAATGGAAAATATCACAGGCAGAGTGCAATCTGGCATGCTTTTGCCCCACACTCAGATATCACTCATTTTCAAGAGGTGGCTTTCATCAACATCAGTGGGTTATATAACCATATTTTGAAGCTGGAAGGTCTTTAGCAACAATTTCATGAGAAAGCAGTTCATTATGAACTGTACTACTTCAGATTCCAGTCATATTAGCAACTGCATGAAATACACAGAAACTGAAATAAACAGAAAAACTCTAGATAATTACAACAGAGATGAAATATACAGAAAATGAAATACAGAAACATATATACAGTAAAAGTAGGGATGAAATACTGTACATAGAAACTGAAATAAATAGAAGAAACGCATATAATTAAAGACATAAATATGTAGATAATTAAAACTAAGAGACAAAATGTTTAGGCAATTAAAATAAATAAATAAAACATGCAGACAAAACAGATGGACAAAATGCATTGACAAAAAAAAAAAAGATGCAGACTTCAGTAAAAGCCAGCTGCTCTATCCCTTCACTGAAGTTCTCTGCCCCTTCACCGGAGCTCTCTGCTGCCGATACATTAGTGAAAGACAACAAATTAGATGTATCATGTCAAATGAAGGGTGAGTCATGGAAGTTGCTTTTATCAGTTCCCTGAGTGAACGTAAGAAGCAGGCTTTGGGAGCCCTCCACCGCCATAGGGAACACATCTCTCCCTACAATCTGCTGGTCTGGCTGTACTATTGCCAGGAGTGCTGCTAGGTCCTTGACCCTGTGGTTTGCTGCCCAGAAAACAGAATCGGCTAACCTGGCCACCTCTGTTCCCCAGCATGAGAATAACCTTTGTCTTGCTGCCACTATAAATGACTTTTTTTTACAAAATTTGAAGTAAAATGACTGCCTTTGTGCTGCTTTGTTTCACAGCTTGGAGTTTGTAATTTAAAAATGGCTTTAACACTAGAAACAGACATCTCATGATAAAATATGGCAGCTGTGCTGCTTGATTAAAAAAATGTTCATGCTGTGTGTGTGTATGTTGTGGTTGTTCTATGGAGTGAGAGTTAAGAGAAAACAATGAAGCAGATTTTGTCAGACTGACAAATGCAACTGTCACATAGTAAGTTACAGAGTATTGCAAAGATTAAGTTAAAATGATGTCACTGAATACCAACCTCCAAGCTGCTGGCACAAAATTGGTAGAAAGAAAGACAGAAAGAAAGAGGATAGTCTTTAAGCTAGGGTGGAAACATGTATGTAAGAAAAAAAAAAGATTTAAAAAGGGAAAAGTCGATGTGAAAAAAAAAGGAGGAAGAAGTAAATGATGCCATCAGTTGGCAAGAACTTCAAGTTTGCTGTTAATGGGAGAATAAGAGCATAAACAACTCACACTAGAGTTACTGATCCTGGCTGATTCTGGGCTTTCTGCTCATTGTACTTTCTAACCTCCTCTGAAACAAAAAAGATTTAGATTCCAAAAATTATCATTAAAAAAAAAAAAGATTCTGAAAGTTCATTAGAGAATTTCGGGACTGAAGGATCAATGATAATAAAATGTGTACACAGTTCACAGCAGCACTTTTTATCTCAATTGTTGAATTGGTGCTGATTCTGGCAATGTTTGATCTACAAAGCTACTTTGATAATGTTTGATCTACAAGGAAGATTTTGATAATGTTTTATCTACAAGACTGATTTTGATGTTTGATCTACAAAGCTGATTCTGCCAATGTTTAATCTACAAGGCTGATTCTGCCAATACTTGATCTACAAAGCTGATTCTTGAAATCTCACCACAAATATGCACATCATCGCAATAACTAATCTGTCACAAACTTTCTTTGCTCTAACTCAACAGAAATCTAAACCACACTTATGTAATAAACAGATATGGAATACCTTTATTGATAGCAGCTTCCATAGGAACTGGCAGAGAGAGACAGTAATCCTCTCTTCTAGAGTAACGAACTTTCTTTGTTGCTGTGCACATTATCCTCTCTTCAACTTGAAACCTTAAACTGTCGCAAGGATTGGCTGACCCTCTGGTGTTTTTCTTCATGGCAAGAAAAAAAAATAATCTAATAACAATGAGGTTTGTGGAACTCTTTACATCAGAACAGAGCTTCCCAAAAATTTGTGGGCCGTCTTGTCGGGGAGGTGGGCAGAATGATGCCTCATACAGCAGGCATCACTACCTCAGAAGATGATTTCTAAACAAAACAAGATGTCAGGGGGTGTTTGTGGAAGCTGTCAAGCACCACTATGATCAGTGGACTCTCTCATGGTTCATTCTACTGATATCTAACATAACATGTTCGTGTTCTGGGGGCCAAGTTCAACTCTCTTGCTTGCACCATCTTGTTGAGGCTCCATATGGAGCTTTTTGTGTGGTAGACACACTGATACACACGACCAAAATAATTTGCACCAGAGACACAAAAAAGGCTGCCTATGAAACCTGGCAAACTTTGCCAGTTACACAAGCACCTACATGTTACATTGTTTCGTTGATGAACTATCATTATATATATCAATTCCTCAAGTGTCTAATACAGGGCTGACAAAACTTTTTGAGGATGGGTAATAAAATTGGCAACATTTTGTTAAAAAAAAAAAAATTACTCCCATGGGCCACAATGTAATTTTAAAGCGTAGTCTGAATTAAGAAACTTCTGGCTATTCTTGTGGCCAAATAAATGTCCATATGTGCCACTTTTGGCATGCATGAGTTCATCAGCCTGGTTTAATATATGCATAGCTGTGAAAGCAGACTTGGTTAAAAGTTTATAAATCTCAACGCAAATGTTATGCACCAGTTTCTAGATACCAAGAAAACTTTAGATTTCTTCCTGGTGACAACTTGCAAATGTTTTCCAAAGAACAAGATCATAACATTTTGCCTCATTTGGAATAATAACCTGGCTGAGAGTGGATGTATCCAGTTAATACTAGTTCTGGGTAGTTTTGCAAGCGTGTCTTCCAATGTTTCAAAGAGCAAAATCTGCAACTCTCACAGCTCCTGCTTGGTGGAGATCAAGATAGTGATCTATCAAGCTATGTCCTGTTAATGACTTCCTCACTGCTGAAGAGACTACTCCCAATGACAATCTGTATTTTCATACACATAAATAAGTTGTTGTGTGCTGAAAGGTAAACATTACTCACCAGATAAGGAAGTGAAGTCAAGAGATATAGATAACAGACTCTGCAGGTTTGCAGCACTCTAAAAGAAGTGTATCAAGATTCAGGAGACTTTTGCTTTACTCACTTGTCCTCTGCCTTTTTTTCAGCTTTTTTTTTAAACTGAGCTGGAGAAAAAACTTCTTTTGCCAACCCTCATAATTTTATCACTAAAATAAAAAAAAAACAGCTGCAATATTAATTCCATGTGGATTCTTCTTCTTCTGCGTTCAAGGTTGTTGGTCACTTCAGATCCTGATCCCTGTCGACATGGCAAAGCTCGAACTCCTCTCCAGATCCTGACAGGAGCCCAAAAACTTTTGCCCCAAGCTTGTGTCCTCTGGCCATGTCTCACGCCTCAGGTCTGCATGGTTTGGGCACTCTTGAAGGATATGTTCTGGAGTGTGGACTCCACTGCCACATGTGGATTCTAACACACTCACCTCAATAACTGATATTAGATGCAAGAAAAACTCCTGAGCATCTTGTTGCTTCTTAGTTGAAAACTCAGGGTGGCCTTTCCCCACCAAATTCTTGAACATCTGTGGTCGAATACCCGAGGGTGGCTGCAAAAACAATAGTATTACATGCAATGTAAATATCTGGAAATCTGAAAAGTTTATGGTAAATTTCTAGTTAAACTCTGGAAATGTTCTGAAATGTATAAGGACACATTTTTACACCTGGTTTGACTGTGATGTGACAGCAACAGCCTATATTCCCACTTCTTCATATGATACCATTTTTTTAAAATGTTATTGCTAGGACCATTCTGTTCTTTGATTCTGACTTTTCCAATCCCTGGGTTTACAAGTTTTCACTCTTCTGTCCCTAAGACAGATAGTGCCAAATAGTGGAACATACAAATCTTCTTTTCTGTTGCTTTCTGTCTGTTCAGAATGATGGAGGAGTTTGGTAGTATCAATCAATTTATCATTTGCTCAAACGATCTTCTCAAACGACTAAAAAGTTATACACTGTGTATAACCAAAGATAATTTGATAACAAGTAAAATGCCAAAATTTACTGTATAGAAACATGTGTGAAATTTATTGTAAACAGGAAGTGGAGAAACAAACATCACAAAAGTAAACTCATTTTTGTGAACATAAAAAGCAATGCTACAATTATTTTAAAATTTGACATTAAATTTCAAATTATTTACTTTCTAGACATAATCTCACACTTTTGTAGAAGTCTGCAATCACAGAACATGATGATTACAACAAATCAAATAAGAAAGTTCTAAAAGAGGCACAAGAAAATTACAACACAGATCAGAAAATGACAATCCAAATTTGTGGGCCGTGTCTGGAGGAAAGGAGGGCTAGGGCACCTAATGGCAACAGGGAAGACTGAAGGTGGAAGAGACAGAGAGGCAGACTGACAGAGAAGGTGTCTGATGGTTGGACATCCTGGCATGGGAAATGCTCATTTACAAGCCTTGTTGAAATGCATAAGGGACTGAGGAATTTTATGGAAGGATGTGACATCCTACACCTGCTGACAGGGACTTTGAGAAGAGAGAAATGATTACAACATTTCAATTTTCTGCTAGATCTATCTAACTGAAACATAAATTTGGTGACAGTTTCAGCTAATCTAGGGTGAAATATTCCTTCAAGTATTCACAATTTTACAAAAGAAATATTATTTCAAATACAGATGTTGTGATTTTATATCTATACTACAAGAGCTTGATATTGAAGAAGGCTGGCTAGTAAAGAGGATTAAAGAGAGAAAACTTAAATATTTTTGACACATTAAACGTCATGATAATTTAGAGAAGACCGTATTGGAAGGATATATAATGGGAAAAAGAAAGAGAGGAAGACCAAAATGAAGATGGCTGCAAGACATCGTTGATGATCTGCAAATGGATGCAGCAGTGGCAGGCCATCTTGCTCACAGCCAAGAGGCAGCAGCGCTGTTTGGGAGGCAAAGTTCCGCAAAGGACATGCAAATGAATGAATGAATATTGTGATTTTGTTATTTATCCAGGCAAAAATGAATCTAAATAAAATATTTGGCCCATCTGTAGTGTCTTCAGATATGATCACTACTTTCTATACAATCTGCAATGTTCAGCTGTTCAAAAGCCCCTCACTAAGACAGTAAGTAACAAGCAAAGTTCTCATCTTCCTATTTTAACTCATCTGAAATACTGCTTGCACTGGCAAACATAAGAAAGAAGGTACTCACAGAGAGGTACTGCGGTGTACTGGGTTTCTGTTCTGATTCTGCACTCTCTCTGAATGGACACAAGAATGATAAGAATCACTACAGTTAAATGTCCATCTACAGTACGACTTGAGAAAACAATGACAAAGATCACAAAACATATTATAAGAAAAAAATTGTTCTTTAGAAATGGAAACTCGTATCCTACTATTGCCCATTTTAATGCCCTTTTTTACATTAAAACAAAAACAACTGCACCAAGTTTTGCACGTTATTTTGTAAGATTAGAATGAAGTAACTTTTAATACCAAGTTGGTTCAAGAACCAATATTACTCCATGCTTCCAAAAACTTTGAAAATGAACAGTTTAAACAGAAATTCTGGAAGCACTGCGGATGTACATGCAAGGGAAAAACCAACAAAGAGAATTAGGAAAACCATTATGAAAAGACAGACAAAAATCTCTGGATTTGTCATGATGAAACAAATCGAGACAATCACAAAAATACATGAAATAAAGAGAGGGGGAACTGTGAGAAAAAAAATGAATGGGCTACCAAAGCGGCACAAGAAAAGAAAAGCAACAAATAATTTAATTAAAGATACATAGAACTGACAGTGGGAAATGTACAGGTATTATTAAAGCACCTAATAGCAAAATGAATGACTGAAGTCTGACCTGAAATGGTGAATGTCTTTGAGAAAGTAACAAACATGTTTCATTTCGTTTCTTCCATCCAGCAGCCATTTGAGCTTGCAATCTGGCTCAAAGCAATGCCAAAGTAGCTGCAGGCCTTTAAACTGTACTGAGTTTGCATAAATGTGTCCTCAGTATCTGGATGTTCAGGCAGGTATTCCCAAGTTATTTCTTTGAGTGCTGGGCATTCTAGGAGGTGCTGTGTGACTGAAACATTCTCCAGGGAAGTATGTATTTCTTAACTCTTCCCGTGCCATTGGTCGGATTTTCGACCCTTCTGGTTTCCCGATGCTTGCCAATGGTCGAAATATCGACTCTTGGTTTGTTTTAATAAAACAACCGGTGTAACATTTAGATTATACATATTTTGTCCGCGTTTCCGGTGACACTTTTCAAAATGGTGAAAGAGTGCTTAGTTACAAGCGATAAAAAGGAAGAGAAACATGGAAATTTTCAATTTTTGATGATGTAGATAGGGGTATGGACATGGCCTATGACCACCCCACTGCTCTTGAATGTATCCCAAGTAGATCTAGACATATTTAGACGACTGGAGAAGTAGTTAGTAGGTTATTTCAGACATTAATTTAGCGAGAATGCAACATAGAATCAGAATATGAGATCGACAAGTAGATCTAGACATCTCAGATGGTAAGTAGTGTAGATCTAAACCTAGCCGATGGTGAGCTGGGCACAGTCATTGTCTATAAACATCACATTACTTCTTTTTCCTAAAAAACTCTGCATTTATGAAATTTTCATACATTTAATTATACTTTGAAACATAATAAGTACACGGAAGTACATGGAAATACTACCCCCTAACATATCAAGAACCACGGTTTTACTCTGGCACCCATCTGAACGTCTGCGTTTCTTCCTCTGGCACAGGAAGAGTTAAGACTGCATATCCTGTTTGGAAGAACCTGCTCACCTTCCAGGCTTGCTTGCTGGATGTCAGATGCTGGGAGGCTCCTCACAGACCAAGTTGGCTGTGAATAATTCAATACACAGCCAGGACCCAACATGGATCCTGCTCTCTTGTTGAGGCCATACAATGAATGATAAAGTCAGAAGCACTAGACCAAATGGCACTTAGCATGGTGCCACATATTCATTTCATGTGGCATACAGCAGATTTGTCAAATTAAAGACATGCTGCACTTCTTTACCATAAGAAAAACTTTGAAAGCAATGTCCAGCATGTTATGTGTATGTGCAACATATGTGATGGTCAAATATTTTTACTCTTTGCTGCTTCATTCAGACACTCATTACATGTTCTTCTCTCTCATCTCCCATCCAGTTTTTTTTAAACCATTTTGTATGTTTATATGTGTGCTTACATACATCTGATGGATAAAAAACTAACCCTGAGCACAAACTGATGTTTCTTTCAAATTCTAGAATATCAAAAAGGTTTCCACAGGTAACAGACATTAAAATGGCCAGATAATATTAGTAATTCTCTTATATACTTACACTTTCTTGGAATATTCTCCAGACAGAAGACCAAAAGCAAGTTTTGTCCTGAAAGATTGAAATTTTGTTAATATTTACACGAATATACAGACGAAATTCTGCCAAACTGGCAGTTTGGTCAGGTCACTTAGAAATGATGCAAATAAACAAATCAATTCTTCTTCTTCTTATACTTCAGTCTCCCTGGAACTGTGAACTGGCGTTCTTTGCAGCTGATGCAGTGAGGATGTTGGCTTAGGAGCAGGTTACGGCAGCTATTTTTTCAGCTCATGAGTGGAGCTGACAAGCAAAGGGTGTCCAATACTTTTCTAGCAGGGAACACCAGATTTATGTTTCACCATGGGAACTATGGCAACCCCTGCCCTGTTAGCCAGGCTAGACCTGTTACTGGGGGTACCAACGGAGAGGTGGGACACACTCTTGGTCAGCTATGGTTCACCAAACCTGATGCTAGCATGTCAACTATCAGTCACTGTTTGCCAAATCAGACAGCGTCTTTGCCCTCAAACAAATCAAATCAATAACGTGCTAATGATAATATCTATGAGGATCAATCATATGGTATCTGTCCTTCTGCAAATAAAACAATAATCTTCACCAGATGCTGTGGCAAAAGTCATGATTCTCTACAGATCTTGATCTCTGACATTTTCCATCATCATGGCTGGCTATTTTTTTCACTCTGCCACTGCAGAGACTGTTCATGATTCTCTCAACATTCTTCTGTCTCTCTTCCTCTTTTATCTTTCCTGGTTTTATGAAGTTCTGAAATTTCCCCTCCCCTGGGAACAACTGTGTTAAGAGCACACTTATCTTAACATAGTCTTTGTGAGACAGGGAACATGAATCTGTTTGCTTAAAAACTCTGACCTACTTCTGTAGCCCAGAAACCTGTAGCAATCAACACTAATTATAATTGTTATTTTTGTAAAATGTAATGGCAGGTTGGTGGACAGGTGGGGACATGGAGACTGCTGTCAGGGATGAGGAAAATCTGGTGTGAAACCAATGATTCCAGGACATGACAAGCCTATGGGTCTTTACAACAATGGCTATCAGAATGACGTAAATAAAACAGAGCCAGCAGACTATAGGTGGTGGGAAATGAATATCGTTGAGGCACTCATCAGATTCCTCATCCCAAAGTCGAAGTGTCTCTGTGGAACTGTCTCAAGTCATCTGACCAGCCAGCGTTGCATGCTGGATCTGACATGGAGAAGGGGTTTAAGTACAGCCACCAGTGGCTGGAAAACAAAGTTTTGGCCAGCCCAGCCTACACCATTGTCTTCATAGCAGTCCGAGCAAGGTCACAGTATGCTCTAGCAAAGAAAAGTGCTGAAGTTGGAGGTACCCAGTCAAAAGGCGCATGGCAAAAATTCAAGGCACCAAGAATCATCACCAGTGTGTGTACGGAGAAGAAGATGTAAAACCTAATGTTATCTAACAGAGATACTACACCTGAAACAGCTCTCTGCTGCAATATAAGTTTACACTTGCATGAGAAATTTGTGGCTGCATGACAAGTTCTGGAATTTAGCCCTAGTACAAAAATGAGAATTCGATATTGAAGTTAAGGACTTGGAGAAGGTCTACAGCTGGAAGCCAAAGACAAGATTTATTGAGAACCCGTAAGACATTTTATCAAGATAGGAAGAAAGGATATAGACACCATCTGACTTAAACACCAAGCCAAAATAACATGGGAAGTGGGTAGAAAGAATACAGATACAACCTGGCTTTCTGACTTAAAATGCCAAGCCCAACTTTGAATACTGAGCCTCAATAACATGGAAAGTGGCGAGAAACATGCAGACTTCACCGAATTTCAAATATCAAGCTAAAACTACTTGAAAACTCCCTACTTTACCATGCAAGAGACCCTCCGCAAAGCCAATGATCATCTTTAACGTGCAGACTTTTAAACAGCATCTCTCTCTCTCTCTCTCTTTCTAAGTCCATGCCAGTCAGGTGCTGGTTGTCACTGATTTCCACAACTGTCTGTCCTTTCCTCTTTCTATAAGATGTGTGCTGGACTGTGTTCTGTGCCACTCTTTTAGCCCGTCAAGTATTTTGTTGCCTTGTCTTCCTCTGTCTCTTTTACTCTCCAGTTTTCCTGTCGTCACCGGGTGTTCCAGTTTGCCTCTTCTCAAAACATGTCTACCAAGTCTGGACTGAGGAAAGAACACCCACTTTCACATAAATTAGCATCATGCAACACACTGTGTACTTACATCTGGGTATTGAAATCTGTGGTAGGGTTGGATGGAGAGTTGACTACAATCTGACTTGAGTTGCTGAAATACCTAGATTGATGAAAATAACAAAAAAGCAAAGGATACATATGTGTGAAATCTTATATCCTTCCCATGCCATTAAATGTCACGTAGTTTGCCAAGATGTCCTGTCTTCAGCGAGTTTTTCAATCTCATCAAGGGATGTTATGCCCACTGAATTGGCTTCTCTTAACAATGTCCTCTTTAGAGTTTCACATGGTTGACCTCTTTTTCTTCAACCTGTTGTGTTCCATTTGATAGCTTGTTTGGGGATTCTCCGATTGTTTCTTCTCATCATATGACCGACATATGTCCACCTTCTTTTTCTGATCAACCATGAGACAGGTTGTTGTTTGCTTATCTGATAAAGTGGAATGAATTCAAGAATAACGCAGAGTATTTTTCTTGAGCATTCGAAAGAGTCTAATTTCTTGTCTATTTCTTTAGTTGTTTTCCAGCTTTCTTGTGCATAAATGAGGGTGGATATTACATTTGAATTGAATAATCTTAACTTGGTTTTTGTGCTTATAAATTTTGAATTCCATATGTTCTCAAGATTCTTGAAGGTCAATGCTGGTTTGGGAATTCGAATTCTAACTTTTTTACTGGTATCACTATTGTGGTCTATATAGCTGCTGAGATATGCAAAATGGTTTACTTCTTCAACAGATGATCCTTCAACGTATATTTGTCTTCCATCGTTAATGAGAACCTTCATTATTTTTGTTTTATCCTTGTTAATTTCAAGTCCTATTTTACTAGCCATTGAAGACAGGGTATCTGTTTTTACTTGCATTGAGTTCATACTGTCGCTGATAAGAGTTATGTCATTTGCAAAATCAAGATTTTCCAGTTGGGTCTCACGTACCCAATCAATGCCTGTTTTACCATTGTAACATTTTTTCATTATGAAGTCTAAGGCAAATCCAAAAAGCAAGGGAGATAATATACATCCTTGTTTCATGCCTGTTTCAATCTGGAACCACTCACTCATTCCTTCGTCTGTATTGACTGCACAAACATATCCATTGTAGAGGTCACTAATGATGATGACAGTCTTAGATGGTATTCCATATATTCTTAAAATCCTCCATAATGATTCTCTGTGTATGCTATCAAATGCCTTTTTAAAATCTATGAAGTTCAGGATTAACGGTCTTTGCTTTTCAATATGTTCTTCAAATATTATTCTTAGAGTAAAGATCTGGTTGAGAGAGCTTCACCCTTTTTGAAATCCTGCCAGTTCTTCTCTCATTGCAGCATCTGCTATATCTCGAATTCTATTCAGAATAACTTTGCAAAATACTTTTCACACAACTGATAGTAAGGTTACTCCTCTCCAGTTCTTACAATCGCTAAGTTTGCCTTTTTTCGGTATTTTTACAATGATTCTTTTTTTCCATTCAGAAGGTATGTTTTCTTCTTTCCAAACTTCTTTATATTCTCTGTAGTTGTTTCATGCTGTCTATAGTAATAGCTTTGAACATTTCAACTGTTATTTCATCTTCACCTGCAGTTTGTTGTTAGCCATTAGATTCACTGCTGTTTCAATTTCATGCAATGTAATTTCATCTAGGTTTACATTTAGTTGTGGGAATGGTAAATCAGTTCCAAGGTATATCAGTTCTTTTGGATGTGATCAATTAAGTAGTTCTTGGAAGTGTTCTGTCCATCTTTGTTTTTGGTCTTTACTTAATGCTAAAAGTGTGCCAGTTTTGCTAAGGATTGGTCATTTTTTGGATGCACTAGTACCTGTTAGCTTCTTTTGTATGTTATACAGAGTTTTGCTGTTTTTGCTGCCTTCTCCACTTCTTTAGCCAAATTGTCAATGTATTTTCTTTTATCCCTTCTAGCTGAACTTTTTACTTTATTGTCTAGTTCTTTGTAGGTTGCTTTTGCCAAACCTCTCTCAAGATCTATTTTTACATTCAACATGGCTAATTTGGCTGCCCATCTTTCATGTATGGATTTCCATGTATCATCTGACATCCATGCTTTTTTATTTGTTGTTTGCAGTCTAGCACTTATTTTAGCTGCTGTAATTATAGCTGTGCTGTAAGAATACCATAAGTCATCTATAACTGTCTCCTCTACCTCACTGAATGCAGCAAGCTGTCTGGTAAGTTCCAGATTAAAATTACTTTTAGTATTTTCATCCTGCAGACTTTGTTTATCTTTTCTAGCATTGATTTCTTGTGTTGGCTTTTCCGTTTTAGTGTTATTTTCCCCATACACAGATGTATGAAATGACAACCAGAAAAATAATTAAAGGTAACAAGGATCAAGTCACTGAATCTGTACTTTCTTCATGATGGGGACTACCCTGAACCCCCCTTCATTTAGCACTGTCATCTTTTCTCTCACGATTATTTTTAAAAAATTTGTTAAACAAGTTTAAAATTTTATTTCCATTGCTATCCCCCTCTAAATAACCTGACAAAATCACACAGGAAACATACTTTCTCTGGTAGTCTGGAATGGCTAGCAGGACCTGCAGCACGGAGTTCATGTAGCAGCTATTGCCAAGGTTTCGAATGCCAGTGTAGCCAGGTCCATACATGGGTTTCAGCTGACTTCCGGCCTCCTGGATGACATCCCATTCACCAATCTTCTGGTTGATGTCAATCTCCAGCTCTGTCATGGTCTTGTCTGTCTGCTCACCAAGAAGAGAAGAATAATAATAATTTGTATGTCCTCATCTTGCTTTCTGTAATTCTTGTTTCTGCCCACTTTCCTCACTCCATCTTTTTTTGTAAAACTGAACCATGCACCTCCATCTACTTTCATACACGGTCCGGCATAAAGCATAGCTGGATTCTAAAAACGGAAAATAAATAAGCGCTATACATGTTTTTGGTAAAAAAAAATAAAATGAAACTCAGAAAAGTGGGTATTTTTATTATTACTGACAATCATATTTAGGTTTTGAAAATTATGCCGGTTAGATGACTGCCATTACATTTGATACATTCACCCAGGCATCTGGAAAATTCCCGCATTCAAAAGGATATTTTAAATGCAGTGTCGGATTCGATCTTTTAGGTCTGCAAATGACTGTGGTCAACTAGCATACACCGTGTTCTTGAGATACCCCCACAAAAAGAAGTCTGCGGCCGATAAATCCAGTGACCTTGCCGGCCAGCGAATATCCCCAAATCTGGAAATAAGATGACTGGGAAATGCTTGTCGCAGCATGGCCATGGACTGACAGGCTGTGTGGGCAGTTGCTCCATCTTGCTGAAACCAGGGCTACTCAACAATGCATAGCGGACTTCTTGAATTCATTCAGGTGTCTGTTGAGTTCTTGGATGACCAGTAGACTTGTTATTAAGGCAATTAGCGGTTTCCTTAAATTTTTTGACCCACCTCAAAATTGTTTTGTCCTCCAATTGGGAACATTATCAAGCAGATGCAACTCAAAATGGCGATGAAACTTTTGTTGTATAGTAATAGCCAATTCTCCACTTTTAAAATAAGTTTCAACGGGAAATTGTGTTTGCCAAGAAGCCATTGTTAAAAATAACCGTTTGTCTGCTTCATCTCTGACGTCATGTTTTTTTTCACACGTATTCAGTTTCTGCGCACTCATTTATTCATTTGCATGTCCCATGTGGAACTTTGCCTCCCTAACAGCACTCCTGTAGGCCTCTCGGTTGTGAGCAAGATGGCCTGCTGCTGATGCATCCATTTGCAGATCATCAATGATGTCTTGCAGCCATCTTTGACTTGGTCTTTCTCTCTTTCTTTTTCCCATTATGTACCCTTCCAAGATGGTCTTCTCTAGATTATCATGACGTTTAATGTGTCCAAAATATTTAAGTTTTCTCTCTTTAATCCTCTTTACTAGCCAGCCTTCTTCAATATTAAGTTCTTATAGTATGGATATATTTGTTCTTTTTTGTGTCCATGATATTTGAAGAACTCATCTGTAGCATTTACATTCAAAGGCATTTATGTGTTTCTCAGCTGTTTTGCTAAGTGTCCAGGTCTCACAGGCATATGTTGTGATGTGAAAAATGCATGCCCTTAAAAATCTTATTTTTGTAGTTCTGTCTGTTCCTCTCCACAGATTCTTTAGCTGTTTTACTTTCTGAAGAGCGATAGATGTCCTCTTAATTTCCCTCATTGTATCTCCATTATTAGTTTGCAGTGATCCAAGATATTCAAAACTCTCCACTTCTTCCAGTTTTTCCTCACTGATACATATATCAGCTGCCTTGTTCGTTTTGTCAGTCGTCATCAATTTAGTCTTCTTCGCATTAAGATAGAGGTTTTGCTCTTCGCTGTTTTTACAGACTGACATAATTAGTTTTTCCATTCCTTTTTGTGTTGTGGACAGTAATACTGTGTCATCAGCATATCTAATCTCTGGTATTTCATAACCTCCAATTGTTATGGCATCGTAATATTCTTTGTCTACATCTTCTCTAACATTCCTCATTATATTTTCAGTATACAAGTTAAATAAGTAAGGTGACAACATGCACCCCTGATGGACCCCTTTTTTTATGTCAAACCAAGTTGTTGTTTCACCATTTATTCTTACTGCTGCTTGTTGGTCTAGATACAGCAGTGATATTAACTGTATCAAATGTGTTGGAAATCCCATTTTTTCCATTAATTCCCAGAGTTTCTGGTGTTGTACACAATCAAATGCCTTTGAGTAGTCTATAAGGGCTAAATATAGATTCACATTAAACTCTCTGCATTTCTCTATTATTAATCTTATATTGAATATATGATCTCTTGATCCTCTTCCTTGCCCGAAACCAGCTTGGACCATATTGACTTGTTCTTCTATTTTCTTATGAAGTCTACCCATTATTATTTTTAACAGAATTTTACTGACATGACTAATCAGGGCAACAGTTCTGTAGTTTGTGCACTATGTCAGTTAAATCCAGCTATGCTTTATGCCGGACCTTGTATAAAGTGTATGCAACCACATATATAAAGACCTTTAAATATGAGTGAAGATTTTAAAAAAAACAAAAAACAAAGGTCCTATTCAGACATTCCTACCTTTTCCAAGGCTGCAACATTGATCCCAAAATGTGCAAGATGTTTCGCCAGGAAAGGGTCCTCAACCATGTCATCCTCGTCATAAGAATAGACATCTGGAGTAGAACGAAAGACAGCTATCACCAAACATACATAAATAAAAACATCTGGGGGTAGAACAAGAGACAGCTGTCACCAAACATGAAAAAAAAGTAAATCCTCTTAAACTACAACTGCTTTTCTGCATACCTGTGTACTTCTGTATCCCTTATTCTGAAAACTTAACAATTCTTAGATATTATAAATAGCACTGCATGACTGAAGCATAAACATAGCCAGTTTATTCTGATTAAGATGCTTATGGAAGCTATGAAAATTAATACAATGCAAGCAACTGCTTCCGATCTTCCGTAACTGATATGCTATCCCATGTAGCAAACACTCCGCTGATGCTGATGAACAAGAATCAAGTCAGATTGTGAGCTGAATACTGTGGCTTGCTTGAAGACCCAGTAATGACCCACCCCCCCCTCCTCCCCAAATAAAAAGGCAGTTGTTATCAGATTGTGAGTGAAATATTATGGCATGTTTCAAGATGCATTAATGAACCCCAGAAAAAAGTTCCTGGCATGTTCCATCATCCTGGGATCCAAGATGAACCCTATCCCTTCAGTCAGACTGAAACATAAGCGGGTAGAATGAGAGACAGCTATCCTCAAAACATACATCCTTCTGTTACTATTTGTGGCACCAAGAGAAATGAACAAATGAACGAATGTTATTATCACTTGACATTCTTCCCTTATAATTCGACCTTCACTCTGTTGTGAAACATTAATACAAATATTACTTAAATGCATAACAAGCATGAGTAAAATTTAAAATGATGTTATACATCTCTCTTGCAGTAAGAACACAAAATGGACAACTGGTCAGTGGAGAAAGAGAAAAAATTGAAAGATGGAGGGAACACTTTAACACCCTACTAAACAGAACACAAGCAGCACAAAATATAGACATACCTGAAGCAAAAACGGAACTAAACATCAATACAGGACCAATAACAATAAATGAAGTAAAGGAGGCGATAAAGAAGCTAAAATCAGACAGGGCACCAGGTGAAGATGAAGTGACTGCTGAGATGCTGAAAGCAGAAGAAACAGAAACACCAAAACAACTCTGCTGGATATTACAACAAATTTGGGATCTAGAAAAAGCCCCAGAGGAGTGGAAAACTGGGCTTATAGTAAAACTACCAAAGAAGGGTGACCTCAGAGATTGCGGGAACTGGAGAGGCATCACCCTACTGCCACTCACCAGTAAAGTATTTTGCAGAATAATCATCAACAGAATTGTACCAACACTTGAGGAAAAACTTCAGAAAGAGCAGGCAGGATTTAGGAAAGGAAGATCATGCATAGACCACATATTTGTACTTAGACAAATATTAGAACAGGCAAATGAGTGGCATAGTACAACATATGCATTATTCATAGATTTTGAGAAAGCCTTTGACAGTGTCAACAGAGATGCACTGTGGAAAATCCTAAGATGGCATGGCCTCCCCCATAAAATAGTTAATGTAATCAAAACCCTATACGAGGGTTTTCAGAGCAAAGTTATCTGTGGAGAACATACCTCCAGCAGCTTTAGAGTACAAACAGGAGTGAAACAGGGATGTGTACTATCACCAACATTATTTATCTTGGCAGTAGACTGGTTAATGAAGGAGGCACCATCAGACAAACGCAGAGGATTACAATGGACCCTTGACACAGTGCTGGAGGACCTTGACTTTGCGGACGACATTTGTCTATTATCAAGCAGTCACAAAGATATGCAAGATAAAATAAACACGCTAACTCAGAATGCAAACAACATAGGACTAAAGATCAACGTAGGAAAGACAAAGTTAATGAAGCAAAATGTGAACAACAGAAATGTACTCAGAGTAGATAACAAGTTAGTGGAAGAGGTCAACGAATTTGTATACCTTGGCAGTAGAGTAGTAGAAAATGAAGACAGCACAGAGGACATCAACAGCAGACTTACTAGAGCAAACCAGGCTTTTGCAATGCTGCAGACTATATGGAAATCAAAAAAACTAAGCATAAATATGAAAATCAGGATATTTAAGAGTAATATTCTAAGTGTACTACTCTATGGAAGTGAATGCTGGAAAATCACCAAAACCATAGAAAACAAGTTGAATTCTTTCCAGACTAAATGTTTACGAAGAATTAGAAAATATTTTGGCCAAACACAATAAGAAATAACATCTTATTAGCAGAAATGCAGATGAAACCACTGACAACAATTATTGAGGAAAGACGCTGGCGATGGTTGGGACATGTGCTCCGAATGACTGACAACTCACTATCAAAAATAGCACTAAGATGGACACCACAGGGGAGCAGAAGTAAGGGTAGACCAAAAGAGACATGGAGAAGAACAACAGAAAGGATGTTGAGCAATAGAGGGCTCACTTGGGCAAGAGCAGAAAAAAAGGCGAAGGACAGGCATTTGTGGAAAACCCTTGCAGAAGCACATGTCCCAACCATCGCCAGCGTCTTTCCTCAGTAATTGTTGTCAGTGGCTTCATCTGCATTTCTGCCAACAAGATGTTATTTTTATGGTGTTTGGCTAAAATATTTTTCTAATTCTTCATAAACATTTAGTCTGGAAAGAATTCAACTTGTTTTCTACGGTTTTGGTGATTATTTTAATGTTATACATACGATGCAATAAAAGCATTCTATACTTTACTGGCCATATAGAAGGAGTCCAGCTCTTTACGAAAATACAAAACAATATAATACAAAAGAATGGAATAATTATCTTTCCCTAAACAGTAACAAAAACAACTAAAGAAATAGAAAAGAAATTAGATTCTTTTGAAAACAAAAGCCTAAGGAAAATACTCGGCATCAAGTGGAATGAATTCAAGAAGAATGCAGAGATAAGACAGATGACTGAACAACAACCAGTCTCATGGGTGATCAGGAAAAGGAGATGGACATATGTTGGTCACTTGATGAGAAGAAATGATCAGAGAATCCCAAAACAAGCTATCAAGTGGAACACAACAGGCCGAAGAAAAAGAGGCAGACCGCATGAAACTCTGAAGAGGACATTATTAAGAGAGGCCAAATTAACAGGCATAAAATCCTTTGATGAGGTTGAAAGACTCACCGAAGATAGGAAAAATTGGCGAACTACTTTGCGAGCCCTATGTGATGTTTAACGGCACGGGAAGGATATAAGATATAAGATAAGAAACAGTAACATAACTGTTGGAATGTAACGTTAGTTTAATGTACAAATGGAGGTTTAATGTAAAAAAAAACCTCTGTAGAATTAAAATCTGAGATTTACTTTTCTTTGTACAAAAGAATCCAAGCAGAAATACATAAAATAATGTAACACTGGCCGTCTTGTGTCTTTTTAAAAATAAGTGATTTATAGATTTTTCAGACATGTGAGGTCACACAGACAACTAGGGGGTAGAAAAATAAATATAATTAATAATTGTTTGAAAATGAAACGTTCTCAGACCGCCTATCAGAAGACAGCAATGATGCAAGGGATAACCCATGTGAATATATCAAAATCAACAAAATCAGTACAAAAATGATGTTCCTGCGATGTTATAAACATAGTACAGAAAATTAACTACAGAAGTTAATCAAATTCATGAGAGACCTATATCCTGCACTCACCTCCGCTGGTAGCTGTGATTGTTCCGAGTTTCACAGCCAGGGGATACTTCACTTGACTGTAATGCTCCACAGCGTGGTTGTTTCCCCCTGAGCCATCAAAGAAGCGTCGACCACAAAGAATAGTTCCGTCTGTCAAGTTCAACCACAGGTTGGTGGTCAGGTCACATTTCTCACACTTCCAGCCTGAAGGTGGAATTCTTTTCCCAGCATTCAACTGCAGGAGATTTTCTGCGTGTCTAAATCGGGCGAAAAATTTCTTTTTTAAACAAATTTCTTGTTTTCCATAATCAATGACAGCGGTTTAAATTCTGAAGAGATTTTAGTTGACTAGTCTTCTTCTCTGGCACTAATGTTAAGCTGGTTGCATTATACACCTCTGAAAGGCCAGATACACCCAAATCAGCTCCGCATATTTTTAGGACTATGTTCATTTTCTCATTGTGATCCCTATTCACTTGGCCAGACTAATGGCAACAGGGAAGATTGAAGGCAAAAGATGCGAGGGGTAGACTGAGAGAAAAAAATGTTTGATAGTCTGGCATCCTAGCACAGAAATGCTTCGTGACATGCCTGCTGAGACGCACAAAGGACTGAGGGTTACAGAAGGACAAGATACCTTGCGCCTGTCAGCAGGGACATTTGTTTTATTTCCCAACTCTTGGCAAATAGCACTGAGACAGTGAGTCTTTATTAGCTTCAGAAAGGAGAGAAACTCTGGACTTAGCTATTTTCTTGCGTCAGAAAGGTTGTGAAGTCATATTTTCAATTCTTTTCCAGTCACTTTTGGACACTTTATAACTTGTTAGAATATAGATCTTAGAGTAAAGGCAATTATGGAGAGTAAAGGTAAGGTAAGATTCTGCTATTAAGGCATATTGGGAATACAGCATTAAGCCCATATTTTCAAGACCATCAGCACATGGCCGCATTACCTCCCCAGATTCCTTTGGTATGCATTTTTAGAGGGTAAGTTGGCCCCAGGGCCTTTCTGGCATGGTGGTACCAGAAATATCCCCACCGCTGGGACCTGACCACTAGACTAGTACACCGAGCAGATTATGGAGAGTGCACACCAAAATTAGCAGAGCATTCCTCCTTCCCATTTTTTAAGCATATGGCTAAAATAAACTTCCTACATTCAAGCCTATCCTATGTCAAAGATTGTAGACTTTTTTCACCTTCACTGTTTCTTTGTCTACACTTCTCCAAATGTCCTTGCCTTCTTTACTCTCACTGGCTTCTACCACTGCACTTCAACACAACATAAAGGAGATTTTCTTCTGCATCATTTTTTTTATATCTCCATCTCTGTTCATTCTTGCACTGTCCAAGACTTCTATATACTTGATAACCCTCTAATCCCAGTAGATTCTGAGGATTTTTCTTTGGAACCACTTTACAAAGTCCCTTAGTAAGTTAGCTGTCACTTCTTGTATCTGTTCTGCACATTTCAAAGCCATGTATATGTAACAGCCTGTAATTAAGCTGTCATCCTATCAGAGCTGGCCCTTGAAGCTATTACACCTCCTTCTGGTGATCCCAGTAACTGTGACTGCTCCTCTAGTCTGGCTAATATGGTAGGGATCACTGAGGCCAAGTGAGGAACTCATTTCTTGGGTCTAATTCCAGGCTTCAGGCACATCATTATAATACTCCCTGCCATCTGACATGATGCCTACTATTCAACATCATCCAAGAGACCAACATTCTACAGTTCATTGAAGATCACAGCTATAATTAAAAACATAAACCACAACAAACTACTTGAGAGGAGATAAAAACATTCACAAATCTTGTAAACGCTGGAACAAAGATTTGCACAACTACTTACAGTTTTGTGAAATAAATAAGATCAGGACATACTTAGAAACACGAAGCTTCTCTCCTTCCCATGTCCCAGCCATTGCTGCTGCTTCTTCTTGCTTGGCTGCATCTTCAGCCATCATGATAAAAGAGGCAGATAACTGAACCTGCGGAGACAAGCACTTATTTGGTGTGAATGAAACTTGGACGGTCGACAAAAAGATGACAAACAAATTGGATGGAACGGAAATGTGGTTTTGGAGAAACATGCAATAAATATCCTGGACAGACATAAAAACAAATGATGAGGTCTATAAAGAAGTTTCAAATCAATGAAACTACGGTCGAACCCACTTAATATCACATCACTTTATGTCACAACCCAGATATTGTCACAAAAATTTGTATCCCCAACCAACTCCCGTAAGTAATTAATGGACTTTACTCTGGTTAATGTCATCCTGCTTATTGTCACAAATCGGTTAATGTCACCGTATTATTTGTACCCGGAGGAGTTAAAGACTCACTTTGTATCACAAACTGGGCGAGACCAAGCTATAAGTATCTCACAAAGCATTATCAGCTTTGTAACTCATCAAAGAAGAGGCCGGCCGTTTGATCACCGAGTACATACCACATCAACCTTTTGAACATGTAGGCATCAAAACTCAGGTAGTGTGAATAAAGGCTTACCGCAGCCGCCATTTTATGATTAAAATCTTGCTTTTTTCTGTCACTGGCTCCTTTATCAAGACGTGGGCAGTGTTAAGTTGGCAACGCGAGTTGATAGGTGGTCAGTCTCAAACTGTATAGCCGGGAACTTCTCTCTGGTTCTCATTGTGACGGATAATAGCTACTAAATGCAAACGTGTTGACCTGGATTTGAGCACTAAAGTAGATATTCTGAAGCAAGTTGATGAAAAAGTTACGAGAAAGGACATAGCAGATAAATTTGAAACTGATGTTTCAATTGTATCGAAACTTGTTAAAAATTGAATGAGACTTTCAATTGTCTTTAGTTAGGTCAAAATGTATGCGAAGGTGTGCGAGTTCTTATATGGATATTGAGTGTGCTTTGCTGAAATAATGCAAGCAGACACATTCTGACCAGTTGCTTGTGTGCGGCCCTATACTGGCAAAAATTGCTGAATGTTTTGTGAAAGAAATGGATATGCCTGACTGGAAGTGTGATAACCGTTTTCTTGAGCGCTTCAAGAAAAGCCATAACATAACACTTTAGATCGCTTCAGGTGAAGCAGCCCGAGTTAACGCCGATGTCACTAATGATTGGATTTCACATTTGCCAAAAATTTTATAGCCCAGGTGCCATTTTTAACAAGCCATCATTTAACATTTTAAAACAGGTGTGTTTTATAAACTGCTACCGAAAAGAAATTTGTGCTTTCGTGATGAGAAGTGCTAAGGTGCCTAATGAACTAAAGATCATTTAATAGCTGTTGTACGCTGTAACTTGTCTGGCACCGAGAAAACTCCACTCCTTGTTATCGTAAAGTCACAAAATCCATGGTGCTTCAAGAACGTAAAGAGCCTGCACGTTACTCACAAGGCCAGTCAGCATGCTTGGGTGACAAGTGAACTGTCTGATGAATGTGTCATTTCTTTTGACAACAAAATGAACCGAATGAACAGAAAAGTTTTGTTGTTTGTTGATAACTGTTCGGCACATACTGACGTCACCAATCTGATGGCTTCAAAGCTTGTTTTCCTAACACAATCAGCGTGCTGCAGCCATGTGACCAAGGTATCATCTACGCCCTAAAGCAACGGTATAGAAAGCGAATAATGCATAATGTGCTGCATGCTGTGGAACAAAAGCGTGTTGCTGAGATCGACATCGAGATAGCAATTAATTTTATGCATGCTGTATGGAACAGCGTCAGTCAGTCAACCAATAAAGTTGTTTTATCCCAGTTAACGTCCTTGTAATGGGCCCCGCTTAATGTCAACTTTGCTTAATGTCACCATATTTTGATGGTCCCGATGATGTGACATTAAGCAGGTTCAATTGTAGTTAAATGAGAAGAAAAAGACAGTCAAAAATTTCTTGGACATGTCGGAAGAAACAGAAGTTAAAGAACTTAGTAACTACTGAAAAATCTGAGGGAAAGAGGAGGAGAGGAGGGCCAAGAGAAAAATATCTCACAGGACTGACCAAGTGGCATGGAAAACAAAAGCATTTGAACTGATCAGAAACACCAAGGATCACACAAGATGGAGAAGCATGATTGTTAACCACTGACCCAAAATATCCCAAACACTCTAAATACCACACTCACTGAAACAGCCATCTTAGACAGACAATGAGACTGGCTATCAAGATAGTGAGGCTATGCCACACAAATACAAGAAAAACTGAAACTGAATGAAAACTGAAAATACTTCAACAACAACCATAGATCACTTTTTTGTGATTACAACAATCACATATACTTCACCTGAGGCTGGGAATACATAGCACAGTCAAGTTTTATTATTTGCAATTTCACTCAAAAACCCTTTCTGAGGGTGGAAAGTTTCAAAACATTACCAAACCTGATGAATTTCAATGACCTCAAAAGCTTTGAAAAGACAACCGTGTGATGGACATCTGAGAGCCAACAAACATTTTTTCCAAGAACAACAGATGATAAGATAGTATGCAACACAGCCTAGACATCATATACAGAAAGGCTGCTTGAGAAGTTAAATTATTTTTTTTTTGCTGCCTGGTGAGATATAAGGCCTACTGGATGGTGGTGACTGATGAGTCAATCACTGATGGTTGGACTCTCTGAAATAATGTTGTTTCTTGGCTGGTCTCAGAACCAAGGTATCAGACTGATTCCTATCCACCATCCTCCAGTCAATCCAGTTACATTAGTTGGTGTTCAGCTAATTGTGCTGAGGACAATTTACTTCCAAAGATGAAGAATATCTACATACAAGGTAAGCTACTCTGGACTGCACAGCACATGTTAAGTCAGAGAAGGACAAAATGGAATGTTAGTCACATAAAACAGTGGATTTTGCCTAAGTGGCAGCTGGCGACCATAAAAAGAAAATCAATCACCATTTAAGGACATACATGAATTGATCAATGGTGACACTAAAAACATTTTATTAGTAAAATTAGTAATAAATCTGGTTCAGAAAGAGAAGGCTTCATATTTGTTAATGTTAACATTAACATCTGAGAATATTGGTGAAGAATGAACTATGAAAACAGGAGACAAGCTATCTGTTGTCACTGTTGTATGTTGTATGTGATATGGTGGATTTCATTACTTTCCATGACAGACTTCTGGAGCAGGTTTCTCAGGAAACTTCCATATCTTAAGTCTTAACCACTCTTACATCTTAATGCTTAACCACACCTACATCTTAACTTTTAGCCACTCCTACATCTCTACTTTTAGCCACACCTACATTTTAACTTTCAGCCATCTACATCTTAACAGATAGACACTCTCATATCTTAATGATTAGCCACTCCTATATCTTAAACTTAGCCACTTCTACATTTTAATGCTTATTCACTCCCATGTCTTAGCCACTCCAACATCTTAATATTTTGCCACTCCTACATTTTAACAAATGCTTAGCCACTCCCATATCTTAAACTTAGCCACTTCTACATCTTAATGCTTAGTCACTCCCATATCTTAGCCACTCCTACATCTTAATGCTTTGCCACTCCCACATCTTAGCCACTCCTACATCTTAATGCTTTGCCACTCCCATATCTTAGCCACTCCTACATCTTAATGCTTTGCCACTCCCATATCTTAGCCACTCCTACATCTTAATGCTTTGCCACTCCCATATCTTAGCCACTCCTACATCTTAATGCTTTGCCACTCCCACATCTTAATGCTTTGCCATTCCTACATTTTAACTCTCAGTTTACCATGAGCCATTTGAAAGGCTTTAAAAAAAAAAAAAAACTTAACAAAAGGGTCACTACAGTTACATGGTTTTATTTTGCAGCTTGGGAGCTCATAACTCTTTAGTCTTCCCTGAAGTAAAGCCATCACTAATTATATCAGACCAGCCACATCTTACACAAAATTATACTGCTCAGTAAGGTACATAAGGAGACTATTTTTATTTTTCATAAAATAGATATATCCTTCCTACTGGTAGCACTATCATAAATATAAAAAGAAAGACAATAATGACTTTTTGGGGTGTGTTTGGGGTGGGGGGGGGGGGAAGGGAAGGGGAAACAGAAGTTCACATTTATAGGGACATCATCAACAAATCAACTACCAGACAGCCAACCAACTCATCAATTAATCAATAAACCAAGCAGTCAGCCAAATAACTAGTCACTCAATCAACAAATCAACCAACCAATCAATCAACCAATCAATCACTCAGCTAAACATCTGCTATACCTGATCTGGGATCTCTTCATTTGGGAAAGGGATTTCATACCACTGGGGCAGAACTACGACTGATGTCTTCTCCACAAACTCAAATCTCTTGTCATCAGTCTGAAAACCACCTTCTACACCTGGCAGATCATAATTGCAAAAGTCACATCAGAATATATCAACATCATCGTCGTCGTCGTCACCACAAACTCTTTTCACTTCAGTAAGGCAGCAGCTATGAATGGCCTCTTTCCCTTGTCATTAGAGCTATCTATGGTTTCAATGTGGTGGAAACTAAAGTCTGTTTTCCTGAGCTTTACAATATGCATCTCTCTTCTTATATATATGTACATTCCTCAACAAAGCTGCCTTAGTGATACTTATAAAGGACTTTTCTATGATATGAGAAATATAAACATAAAAAATATATAAATATACACAAAGCCACTGTCATAAAATGTGATAACATAAAATTCTCTATGGTATGTCCTAAATGATTCCATTCAGGTTCTCTGAACCATTCTTCCACAGATACATGGATCATTTTCTAATGCTGATCAGTGCCATTTAAGGCCATCATACCTACAATGCCTTCCTCAAGCAATTATTGTTAACAGATTCAGATAATTATAGCAGACAAAGCACTGGAAACTGATTGATCACATACTCCAAAAAAGATCTCAAAACTTCTGCAAAAATAATGAATCAGCAGACACTAGAAGGGGAGAAGAAGTGAGGACAACCTAGTGAAGAATCACTGAAGAAAATATGGACAGCATTCAGGACCAGCGGAGCACCATACAAATTCTTCATGAGAAGAGGAGAACATTTTTTTGTTGTTGGTACCCTATAAGATGCTACAAGATGTACTGAATACTGATTGCTTTATTAACTAGTGCACTGGGTTCAGACAGATGGTAACTGACTAGTAATTCTCATACTGTAGAATGGTGTGTATTTGATCTTGTTCCTTTACAATATGGTCCAGTGGCACTAAATCTTCACAGAAACACACTGCAGCCTGTTTCTCTAATAATGGTCCATACCTATATCTTGCTGGCTGTTTATAATGCTACTCTGAGGTCTCATGGATCTATACTGATGAACATTCATTTCTTACATAGCCAACCATTGTACTTAAGTTTTATTTATTTGTTTATAAACTTTATATACAATTTGTTATTCATTTCTCTTATTTCAGTTTAACAGCTGTCAGTCAGTCATTTGCATGTCCCCTGTGGAACTTTGCCTCCCTAACAGCTCTCCTGTAGGCCTCCCGGTTGTAAGCAAGATGCCATGCTACTGACGCATCCATTTGCAGATCATCAACGATGTCTTACAGCCATCTTCGCCTTGGTCTTCTTCTCTTTCTTTTTTCCATTATGTACCTTCCGAGACTGTCTTCTCTAAATTATCATGATGTTTAATATGTCCAAAATATTTAACTTTTCTATGTTTAATCTTCCTTACTAGCCAACCTTCTTCAATATTAAGTTTTTGTAGTATGGATATATTCGTTCTTTTTTGTGTCCGCGATATCTGAAGAACTCTTTTATAGCATTTACATTCAAAGGTATTTATGTGTTTCTCAACTGTTTTGTTAAGTGTCCAGGTCTCACAGGCATATGTTGTGATGGGAAAGATGCATGCCCTTAAAAATCTTATTTTTGTAGTTCTGTCTGTTCCTATCCACAGCTTCTTTAGTTGTTTTATTTTCTGAAGAGTGATAGATGTCCTCCTTTTAATATCCTTCATTTTATCTCCGTTATTAGTCAGTAATGATCCAAGATATTCAAAACTCTCCACCTCTTCCAATCTTTCCTCATTGATACATATTTCATCTGCCTTATTTGAAGAATGTATGAGAAGAGCTGGAGAGACAAAAAACCTTGTCAAAAAGATAAGAGAGAGACAATGTACTTTCATAGGACATGCAATGAGAAGAGGGGGCATTGAAAATATTATAACAACAGGAAAAATAGAAGGAAGAAGATCAAGAGGAAGACCAAGAGAAATGATACTGGACAGTCTGACGGGATGGTGTGAGAGGAGATCACTAACTGAACTGATGGCCTGCATGAAGGATCGGTCTGGAGAAGCATAATAGCCAACGCCAGTTGGCACGGCACCTGATGATGATGATGATGATATTTGTTTCATCAGCTGTCATCAATTTAGTCTTCTTTGCATTAAGATAGAGTTTTTGCTCTTCACTGTTCTTACGGATATAATTAGTTTTTCCATGTTCTGTCGTGTTGTGAACTGTGTCATCACCATATCTATTCTCCGTTATTTCATAACCTCCAATTTTTGTTATGGTATCATAATATTCACACATATAAAAAACCACAGTCTTACCATACCACACAGCAGTTAGGGATATGATGTTAGTGCCCATAATTTCCTTCACTTGCCATAACATGACAAGGTGATGTCATCAGCATTATGATGTGCCTTTCCTTCCCCAGTTCCAGATGGAACTGGGGAACCATTCTACAACTAAATACACAAGCTCTTCTTATCCACATCATAAAACTTTCTTAAGCTCATTCATATATTCATAATCAGATATGCCATATGGTTTAAACTCATATACAGGGATACCATATGCTGCCCTACATTATATTTATTGTTCAGTCAAATATATATTTTTTTCCCTTTTATGTTATTCTCTTCTATAAAATCTTAATAAATCTTCTCTGAAGTCCAAAGATTTGATACTCATTGCAATGAGCACAGGTCTGCACGTTTTACTAACTTTAGGTAGTGTTTTAAAAAAAAAAAAACATGCGAACTTACCTATTGCAAGTTTAGTTGGCTTTTCTGCAGCACTCGTCTCACTCTTCGGTATCTGGAAACAATAAAAGTCAAGGCTGTGAAAGTGATAGCATCCAAGGAAAATATGGATGTAAATACAAAATGGCATGCGCTCACATAGCTAGACTTACCTTGTATCACTGGCATCATTTCCATGTAAGTGAGTGCAGGCAGTGAATTAGAAATGTTGAATACCGATATGTGCTCAACTCCAAAATAAATGCTGACACTGAAAAACTGCTGCTACTGAGCTCTGAACTTGATGGTTATAGTTTTTTGGTTAATCTTGTGACAGCAGAAGAAAACTGGGTACATGACTTTGAGTCACAGAGCAGGAACATAACAATGGATTTTTCTCACATGGAAACAGAAAGGGAAACAAAAACCCTGTAGCAAACAAAAAGCAAAATCACACTGACCTTCTTCTCTGATGTGAAAAGTGTAGTGTATTCAGAGTTTATAGCTAAAAACAGAATAGTAAATTCATAAAGCTATTGTGAATGTATGTAAACTATATGTATACATCACCATCATCATGTGCCATGCCTGAAGGCGTCAGCGACCATGTCTCTCTGCAGTTTCCGATCTTTCATATTTTCCATCAGTTTTGTTGTTGCTCTTCTTCCATGTCATTTTTCCCGAGTCATCTGAGATTTCCTGTCTTTGTCTACCTCTAACTTTCCTGCCTTCCATTTCCCCTGCTGTCACAATATTTTTTATTCCTCCTCTTCTCGTTATACGGCCAATGAACCGTCTCCCTGTAGTATGTTAATAAAGTTCATTTCTCATTGGCTTTTCTTAGATATTCTCCATTTTTTTTATCTTAGCTGTCCATAGTATTCTTAACACTCTTTGTAGGAATCTTTGTTCTTCTTAAGTTCTTGGTCATGCTAAATCAGAAGTCCAGTCACCAGGTCCTCTCAGGAGCCCCACAGCTTCTACCTTAGGTCCAAGCCCTGCGGCCATGACTGGCTGCATAGATCTGTAGAAGTTGGGCAGTCTTGGAGAACATGTTCTGGAGTCTGTACTCCGCCCCTGCAGGGGCATTTGTCTGTAGGTGAGATCTTGAGTTGGTGGAGATGGCCCAGCAGCCTGCAGTGGGCAGTTCTTAATCAGAGCAGGACTTTCTGTTGCTTCCTCTGTAACTGGTGAACTGGATCCAGTTCACTGCCTGCACCCAGGCTCTTGGTCCACAGTTAGTCATAACAGTTTTGCACACAGGTCTTGACCTCCCTGAAACAGACTTGATGGCTGCCCTGTTTAGCCAGAGTGTCAGCTTTTTCATTTCCAGCAATGCCACAATGGTATTATGGTACTCTGGTAGCCAATGCAAGGCTATTTCTATGTGTTTTGAGAGATGGTTAATTTCATTTTTTTTTTTTGACTTCCCTCAGGATCTGCTCAAATGAGTAGGAATCACATTTCAGTTGACTTTAATACTCTTGTTGTTTCTGTTCATGACTGGCTCAATATAGCATTTCAAGACTATTTTCCTAGCATCTGCTGACAAAGATGGAGTAACACAAATACAAAAAACCAAAGCAACAACTCACCAAAAATTCTGCTTCAAATATACTTCGCCAACAAAACATTTTACCACTGATATATTTCATTGGCCCACATTTTTGGAAGATAAAACTAATTTTGTGAGTGATCATCCTTGTAATAAGATGCTTGTGTACCCATCATGCAAAAGAAATCATCACTTTATAATCCTACTATATAAAACTTGAGACCTTGTAATCCCTCCCATCTTAATAAAACTCCAGACCATCTTGCAATCCCACCACATAAAACTTTCTTCAACTGTCATCAAATCCTGGTATGTGGAAACCCTCCATGACGCCACCCTGTGATACAACCTGATGGACAGATCCTAACTAATTTAATCCCTTAATAAGTAATTTACAATTATATACAGTCATATATAACTCTGAAGTCTAGAAAATCTCCAAGACACCATCCTTGAGTATTCTCACTGACATTATCCCTTAAATCAGCGGTTTTTAACTTCTTTTTTTTTTACCATAATTCCCCTTTTGACCTGAGATCAACTGTGGATTCCTCCCCCACCCCTCCCTTCCACCTCACCTTGAGAACAGCTGTGGACACTTCATTAATAATAAAGCAATAAACACAATCCAATAATGCTAATATTTATGTTGAGCAAATCCATTTGCTGGTCTGTGGACCCCTACAATTCCTTCAGTGGATATCCAGGGAGTTCATGGACCCCAGAGTAAGAAGCATTGCCTATATAATTCAAAGTTTTATATATATATATATATATATATACACTACTGTAGTCATAATGGACACCAAATTTCAAACCTGTATTAAAATGTTATTTTATGGAATTAATGTTTCAATCTTGGCATGAAGAAACTTAACAATGAAATGATGTTCATTAAATTTGGTTTGGACTTTTATTTTTTGCGACTGAGGCCTCTGTTTCAGTAAGGTGTATGGCCTCCTCTGGCCTGTATCAGAGAACGACATCTTCTTGACATGGATCTGATTAGCTGTTGGATCTGTTGTGAGATGGCTGCCTACTCTTCCCACAGTGCAAGAGACAACTGTCAAAGACTGGTTGACGCCATGTCTCGCTGGCGGATTTGTCTGTTGAGTTCATCCCATAAGTGTTCTGTTGGGTTCATGTCTGATGACATGGATGACCACGGAATTGTCTGGATGTTGCTGTCAGCTCTGAACTGGGTGTGTGAGTTGTGCCACATGAGGTAAAGTGTTATCCTGATGAAAAATCGACCCTGGTGCAGCTAGAAGTGGAAGGACGTGAGGACAAAGAATTTCTGAGACGTGTCGTTGGGCATTCAGGCATCATTCAATTTGCACCAGATCACTTCTTCCCATGAAGCTGATCGTCCCCCACACCAGTACACCTCCACCACCATGTGGAGAAGCCTCATTCACGCAGTTCTGGGCATAGCACTCATGGACTCTGCTGTAAACTCTTCTCCATCTATTGTGTCACTGGAGCACAAAGAATGATTCATCACTAAACCAAACCCTTCTCTAATCATTTGCAACAGGCCATTGACGATGCTGGTTCACCCACTGCAGTCAGTTCTGACGATGCCGGTCCGTAAGAACAGGGCCTCTGTAGGGTCTTTTAGCCCAAAGACCAGCGTTGTGCAGCCAGTTCCTGACTATTTGATCTGAAACTCAACAAGCTGATGTCATTGACTGGACTGCTGAGGATGCAGATGCAAATAAATTCCTGAGGTGACGCAGCTATCTGAAGCGGTCTTCGGTAAGAGTTGTGACTATGGGTCTTCCACTGCGCGGCCGGTCTGCAACTGAGTCAGTTTCTTGAAATCATCTTCAAAGGTGACTAATGGTGCTTCTAGCCACATTAAATTGTCTGGTCACTACACTTTGTGACTGTCCAGTCTGTAAATGTCCAGTGATGATGAGTCGTTCTGTAGTGAGATGAGCCATATTTGCACACTGAATTTTCAAAGGAACTGATTTGAGGAGTGTTAACCTTTTATAGGCATTCCATAATATGGTCAGTGAGTTTTGTGTTCAGTAAGTTTCAGGGGATTCTCGTGAACCTGTCATGAGTTACTGTCAAAAATTCTGTTTTGACTAGTGTCGCTTTTCTGTGCTCACGAGTCATCTGCTAAGTACAGTTCAGGTCAGCATGTGAAGCTGATGTCCAAGTGAACGTTTCAGGCAATTTGCCCTTATCTGATCAGCAAACTTCAGTTTAAATCACAACATTTTTGTTGCGTTTCTTTTTTTGAACAGTATATAGTTCGGAAGCCTAGAAAACCTGTCACACAAACTAAAATTTTAACACTGCTGTATTACAAACAAACAGAAAAGAAATCTAAACACTGACTTCACACATCTGTAAGATTATGTAACAAAAAACTGTTAACAATCCAACTTCAGTAACTTCTATAAAAAAAAAATAATGTGAGTCTCTCAGTGTGCATGGGTTCAAAACTCTACTTACAGACTCACTTGCTGGAACTTAACATTACTTGCAGTCATTAAAATGAAATAATAACTGCAGCCAATACTGACTTTAAATCTTGCTGTAAATACTGACTTTAAATCTTGCTGTAAATACTGCCACTTAATATTACTTGTAGATAATATTAAAATGAAATAATAACTGCTGTCAATACTGACTTTAAATATTACTGCAGCTAACATCAATCCTCTATATTACATATCACCTGGACAGCAAAAAAAAAAAAAATCATAAAACATTGAAAAATAAGTAAAACTATAAGGAACAGGCAATCTAGATTCTCTGGACAAGCAATGAGAAGACAGAAGCAGATAATTTAATCAATGTATGAACAAGCTGACCAAGTGGCACAAAAAAAAGGTATATAATTTAATTAGAGATACTAAAGACAGCATAAGGTGGAGAAACATGATCAACAACAGCTACTATCACAGCTACTAACAAAGAAATGTACAAGAAGAAGCCAATACTGACATTAAAATTTACCTGCTACTTACATTACATCTTACATCCCTCCCGAGCTGTTAAACGTCACATAGGGCCCGCATGGTAGATTGCCAAGATTTCTTGTTTTCAGCCTCATCAAGGGATGTTATTCCCACTAAGCTGGCCTCTCTTAACAATGTCCTCTTTAGAGTTTCACGTGGTCGGCATCTTTTTATACGGCCTTTTGCGCTCCACTTGATAGCTTGTTTTGGGATGCACTGGTTGTTTCTTCTCAGCACATAACCAACATATGTCCATCTTTCTATTCTGATCACCCATGAGACAGGTTGTTGTTTGCTCACCTGTCTTATCTCTGCATTGTTCTTGAATTCAATTCCACTTTATATGTCTCTCTCTCTCTCTCTGAACCTTAAGTGCCCAGGGCACATAGGGCTTCCGTAAGGGTTTTCCACAAATGCCTGTCCTTTGCCTTTTTTTTCTGTTCTTGCCCAGGTGAGCCCTCTATTGCTCAACATCCTTTCTGTTGTTCTTCTCCATGTCTCTTTTGGTCTACCCTTACTTCTATTCCCCTGTGGTGTCCATCTTAGTGCTATTTTTGGTAGTGAGTTGTCAGTCATTCGGAGCACAAGTCCCAACCATCGCCAGCATCTTTCTTCAATAATTGCTGTCAGTGGCTTCATCTGCATTTCTGCCAACAAGATGTTATTTCTTATGATGTATTATGTTTTCACTTTATACCGAGTATTATTAACTTACGAGTATTAACTTACATTAACGCTGTGTACAACACATGACAGACACCAAGGCTGAACACTACTTGCTGAATACCTCTTTTCTAAGTCTTTTGATGTTCAAGAAGACCCCATTGCCAGTTTTATCATAATACTGTTGCAGGTACCTTTTACCAATACCAAGGAAGGAATTCATGCAAATGTACAGTCCTTCTGGGCTTTCCTGATAAAAAAAATACACAGAAAAAAAAATGTCAGTTATTTTAATGGACAATAAAATTTAATTATGTGACAGAACAAGGAATTTTATTTAGAATAATAAAGTCACCCCTGGAGAAAAGTGACACACAGCACAATATATCCTCCAGAGTTGCCAACTATACAGCCCACTCAAACAAAGTACCTAGTAAGAATAGGAGAAGCTCTACAGCGATGCTGACAACTGCCATATTTGTGAAAGAGACTGATAAGAGTAACTCAGTCTTTGAGCAAAAAAAAAAAAAAAAACGAAGAAAGAAGAAAGAAGAGAAGAAAAGTCACCTGCACAATAAATTTTTAAAAAAAAGGTAACAGCCCAACCTGCCACTTGCGGTGAATTATTAACAGGTTTTATGAAGAATGGAAGAAACCAACATAGCCTTGGACAGCCCCGGTGAAAAAAAAGATTATTTGGAGACATCATATCCATGGAAACAACATTGAAGTTTATATCTCAAGTCATAAATGATATATGAGAGAGAACAAAGAAGAAGATGACGAAGAAGAATGACGAAGAAGGATGATGAAGAAGTATTAGTGTACTGAAAAACTGGCATTTGTAGCCAGAAACAGACCTCCAGTATATATTTTCATTTTTCTAAGAGGATTTTGATAATGAAGAGAATTTCCTTATCTTCTGCATTCAGTTTCATATACAAGAAGACAGATTGTCCCCATGAATCTCAAAGTTAGCGGGAGACCTTGTGTGCCGCACAGTTTCCCTTCATGTTCTTTTCCTTGGGCCAGGTTTGAACTCTTAAAAGCTACCTCTACTCAGCATATGCTTGCAGGGTGCATTCTTGAATGTGAGGACCATTCTGGCATGTGTAGAGTGGAGTCTGGATGGCCTTCAGTTTCTTTAGGTGGGCTTGCAATATGCTGCATTATGTTTGGAACCTGAAAATTATGGTTTCTTATATCTGTTTAGCTTTAGAATGAGATCCTTGGGATATCTGCTCTCTGTTCTAAGCCTTCATGTAGTGTTGTACTTCTCCTTGAATATGGATCAACCTGTGCCATATTCTGTGGGTGAAGCCTAATTCTAGGACCAACATGATTTAATCCAATGCTCTAACTTTTAATTACTGCCAACAAATTTGCAGACTGACAGTTGCAATACAGTTTAAAATTAATTTATATGTGGAAATGCTTTGCAGCCACGATAACATTCATTCATTTGCATGTCCCTTGTGGAACTTTGCCTCTCTCACAACACTCCTGTAGGCCTCTCGGTTGTGAGCAAGATGGCCTGCTGCTGATGCATCCATTTGAAGATCATCAACGATGTCTTGTTCCCTCCATCTTTCAATTTTTTCTCTTTCTCCACTGACCAGTTGTCCCTTTAGTGTCCTTATTGCACTCTCACATCTTGTGCTGAAGTTACCTGTCATCTGCTTTGTGATTTTGTATATGGTTTTCATGTCATTTGCATATGCTGCTTTCTCTGCTGCTTCTGCTAAGTTGTCATAGTATTGACATTTATCTTGACGGCATGATTCCTTCACTTCTTTGTCTTTTTGTGCATAATTACTTAAAACTTGTTCTTTTAGCCTTTGTGATTTGGTGTTCAGTAATTTTTTCTTGATTTCTTTTCTTTGCTCTATCTTTTCCCATGTGGTCTTGCTTATCCATTCCTCTTTTCTCCGTTTCTGATATCCCAGCACCTCTTTTGCTGTTTCCTGTAGCGTTTTATTGAACTCTAGTATGGACATTTCTGCTTCGTTTTGTAAGACACTGAAGCGGTTCTTAAGTACTATTGAGAATTCGTTCCTTGTTTGCTGGTCTTTCAGTTTTCCTGTATCAAAATGTATCTTTCTGTGTTCTCCGATTTTCGCTTTCCTTAATTTTAGTTTTATTTTTGCTATCAGAAGGTTGTGATCATTTCCTACATCTGCTCCTTTCCTTGCTCGCACATACTGTAGTGACTGTTTCCATTTGTTATTTATTAGTATATGATCAATTTGGTTTTCTGTGGTTTTATCTGGGGACCTCCAAGTCACTTTATGGATGTTTTTATGTTGGAAAATTGTCCCTCCGATAGTCATCATGTTTTCTTCACAGAAAATGCACAGTTTTTCTCCATTTTCATTTATTTCTCCGATTCCTTCTTTTCCCATGATTCTTCTTCTATCTTCATTTCCCTCACCTACTTTTGCATTGAAGTCGCCTAAGATGAGTAGCATATCATGCTTGGGTACTGTTTCTACTGTGGCTTGGAGGCTGTTGTAAAAATCTTCTTTTAATTCCTCTTCAGCTGTTTCTGTTGGTGCATAGCAAACTATAATAGACAGCTTCGTGAATCTTGAGTTGAAGCATGCATATAATAATCTCTCATTGCTGAGAGTCATTGCTGTTTTATTCCTACTGAACTACAATCACAGAAAAGAGTCACTGCTGTTTTATTCCTATTGAACTACAATCACAGAAAAGAGTCATTGCTGTTCTATTCCTACTGAACTACAATCACAGAAAAGAGTTATTGCTGTTCTATTCCCCTGAACTACAAGCACACAAAAGCGTCATTGCTGTTCTATTCCCTGAACTAAAACCACACAAAAGAGTCATTACTGCTCTATTCCCCTGAATTGCAATCACACAAAAAAGTCACTGCTGTCCTATTCCCCCTGAACTACAATCACACAAAAAAGTCATTGCTGTTATATTTCCCCTAACTACAATCACACATGAGTCATTGCTGTTCTATTCCCCCCGAACTACAACCGCACAAAAGAATCATTGCTGTTCTATTCCCCCTGAACTACAACCACACAAGAATCATTGCTGTTCTATTCCCCCTGAACTACAACCACACAAGAATCATTGCTGTTCTATTCCCCCTAAACTGCAATCACACAAGAATCATTGCTGTTCTATTCCCCCTGAACTACAATCACACAAGAATCACTGCTGTTCTATTCCCCCTGAACTACAATCACACAAGAATCATTGCTGTTCTATTCCCCCTAAACTGCAATCACACAAGAATCATTGCTGTTCTATTCCCCCTGAACTGCAAGCACACAAGAATCACTGCTGTTCTATTCCCCCTGAACTGCAATCACACAAGAATCATTGCTGTTCTATTCCCCCTGAACTGCAAGCACACAAAAAAGTCATTGCTGTTCTATCTTCCCCCCCATCCCGAACTACAAGTACAATGTTCTTTGCAGCTTATGCATGAAGACATTGAGGAACAGCATCATTTGAATTGTGAGTGAGTTACAGTGGCTAGTTCTTTTTAGTCTCTGAGTGGTGCTAAAAAAGCTAGGGCCATGCAATACTTCTTCAGCAGAATCCACCACCACTGAGCCTATAGCAATTCTTGCTAGGCTGGGCCTGTTACTGGTGATACCAGCAAAGAGTTGGGTGAGGGTTTTGGTCTGCTATCCTTTGCCAACCCTGGCACAAGCATGTCAGTGCCCACCAAAATTCAAATACCTTCACCATCACAAAATAATCATCACATTATCTACACGATGGGTGAGAAGTGCCGCTACACCCATTGTTATGTGTGGTATGATTTTTTAAAATGCTATATGGTGCCATGCTCATCTCTGTAGAGATCACGGAAGAACTCATACTGATATCCTAGATACATAACAGGTACAATCATAAATATAGCATTTTAAAAAATCACACTGCACATAACAATAGGCGTAGCGGGACTTTTCACCCACCATCTATAATATGCCCATCTACCACAAATATATTCAAAATCGACTTTTAACATTTCTAATCCTCTTTTTTCATTTGAATTTTTCTTCTGCAAGTTTAAGGAGACTGGGAACTGCACACAAACATTGTTTTCCATTACTGTGGATAGTGACACAAATCCAGTGTTGGTAGAATGAGAGATGAGAGGAGAGGCTCTGCAGAATAATGCAAAGTCCACAACTAACACCTGACTTCTGCATGACAAAAAGTCATCTTCTATGATGAAAAAAGTACCAACATACGAGGGTCATACCGAAAGTCGTGAGCAAACATTTTTTTAAATCTGAATTTACAGATAGAGAATATATAAATATATCAACTTAACATGCATCTTTTTCTTCACTTTTCAACATAATCTCCATTTCTCTGCACACATTTTTCTCACTGGCTGCAAGTCTGAAATTACCCTCCCGGTAGACTTCCATTCCAGCTGACCGATGGCACAGACACACTGCTTTCTGGACGTTCTCTCCTGTGGGACCCAGCGAGCACAAACTTTTCTACAGCCTAAGGTTTCAATCATTTCTTGTACTGCACTGTGTCCTATTCCAAGATTTACGGCAATTTCAGATACTGTGACACGTCTATCTTCTTTAATGATGATGTCAACCCTTTCCACGTTGCATTCAGTGGAAGCAGTTCAATGGTGACCGCTGTGAGGCATATCTTGGATGCTCGTGTTTCCATCTTTGAAATGTTTCACCCACCTCTAACACCCATACACACATCTCCATAAGCAAGTTGAAGTCTTTGGTGAATTTCAGCAGCGTGGATTTCCTCTTTAATGAGGAACTCAATAACAGCATGTTGATAAAACTTCAGCACCTGCCATTTTGTTTATGCTCCGCGTGGTCATGTGACACATGATGGTGACGTTACGTGACCTCTACATGAAGTTCAAAGGATGCAGTTAAGGTGATACATTTATACTTTCTCTATCTATAAATTCTGATTTTTTAAAATTTTTGCTCACGACTTTAGGTATGTCCCTCGTATCTTCTTATACAAGCAGTAGTAAGAATAAATGGTGAAACAACAACTTGGTTTGACATAAAACAAGGAGTCCGTCAGGGGTGCATACCGCCGTCTTACTTATTTAATTGTATACTGAAGATATTATGAAGAATGTTAGAGAAGATGTAGACAAAGAATATTATGATGCCATAACAACTGGAGGTTATGAAATACCAGAGATTAGATATGCTAATGACATAGTATTACTGTCCACAACACAAAAAGGAATGGGAAAAAAATGTAATTATGTCAGTCCGTAAGAACAGTGAAGAGCAAAACCTTTATATTTATGCAAAGAAAACTAAATTGATGACAACTGACAAAAAAAAATAAGGCAGCTGAAATATATATCAATGAAGAAAAATTGGAAGAAGTGGAGAGTTTTGAATATCATGGATCATATTACTAACTAATAATGGAGATACAATGAGGGATATTAAAAGGAAAATAAAAAATAAAACAACTAAAGAAGCTCTGGAGAGGAACAGACAGAACTACAAAAATGAGATTAAAAAAGGCATGCATCTTTCCCATCACAATATATGCCTGTGAGACCTGGACACTTAACAAAACAGATGAGAAACAAATAAAAGCCTTAGAATGTAAATGCTACAGAAGAGTTTTTCAACTGTCATGTACATTAAAAAAAAGAACAAATATATCCATACTACAAGAACTTAATACTGAAGAAGGTTGGCTAGTAAGGAAGATTAAACATTTTGGACATATTAAACATCATGATAATTTAGAGAAGATAGTCTTGGAAGGGTACATAATGGGAAAATGAAAGAGATGAAGACCAAGGCTAAGATGGCTGCAAGACATCGTTGATGATCTGCGAATGAACACATCAGCAACAAGGCATCTTGCTTACAACCTAGAACAGAAAAGCTGATAGGGAGGCAAAGTTCCGCAAAGGACATGCAAATGACTGACTGACTAATATCTTCTTATATATCATTCCTGACGTATGCATACTAACAAACAACAGGAATAAGAAGATTTGCAAATTGTATGAACGGTATACTGACTCGCAGTATATTAGTTTCCATGCAAATTTATTTTGGGACACTGATGCAACTGTTACAGAGGAACTCAGAAGAAGCCTAGAACTGCAATCAACTGGGAGTGCATCACACCATTTTCTTTTATCAGCCGTGGAATATAAATACTTCATTTTGCTTCTATGCCAGGAGATCCAATGATCAGCTCTTTCCTCCACTGCTTGCTAACCGGCATCACCATGAAGTGACACAGAACACTCGACTCTAGTAGTACTGGGAACAAGATTATAAAGAGATGTATGCCTGATGGAAAAATAACTACCTTTAAATAAAACTTACAGGATTATCAAAAGAAAACGCGCATTCGTCCTTATACACTTTCTCTCCTGCATTTGGAATTTTCACTTGTCGTTTCTTCAATTCTTGAATAGCCTCCATTTCGGTTAATAATGTTGACCGAGCAAAAATGAGGAAGTTGGATAAGAGTTACGGTCCTTGTTAATATAAAAATATAACGGGGAAAGAAAGTGATGAAATATAAAATAATAAGTTACTTCAAAACTATGTCAAAGTTGAACCAAGTGTGTTTTAGCATAAATATTGAAAAACGGTCCTATATTTAACAAAATATGTTGTGTGAAAGCTTCACGAATCAGTGGTACTCGGTAACAGATTAACCACCAGCCAAGGACCCTTGTCCTTTCCAACCCAAACCTCCGTCTCCGGATTTATGGCTGGATTCCCCCACTAACTGTAATCTCAGCTACTACTATTGTTTATCACACGGAGCAATATATCTGCAGAGTTCTTTTTTCACTGGCGTCTTGCCAAAGGCTTTACTGTTCAGCCACTACAGGTTGACGTGATCACTGCCAAGCCAAGTCGCATACTCATCCCCAACTCCAAAAGGAACCAGGTAGCATTTTCTAAATCTGTCGAGGCACATGCTGTCTCCACGAGAATCTTTTGCATCACTGGCTGCTTGGCTACTCAGTTGCCGTCCACAACGATGAATGAAAGATCTTCCACATAAATGATGTTCGACGTGGCAGCTTGCTTCGCCTTCTTCCTAGGCCAAAATTCAAATAAATTTATTGCACAAATAAATATCTATAATTACGATTCAAATTATATGGCGACTGGTCAGACCTGACAAGAAGGGAAGAAAAGGGTGGGGTGGTGTAGTGAGAAGGGAGAGAGAGAGAGAAAGAGAGAGAGAGGGAGGGAGGGAGAGGGGGAGAGAGAGAAGAGAGATGGAAGTAGAGAGGGGGAGAGAGAGAGCTGGATGGAGGTAAAGAGGGGGAGAGAGAGCGGGATGGAGGGAGAGAGAGAAGAGAGATGGAGGTAGAGAGGGAGGGAGAGAGAGAGCTGGATGGAGGTAGAGGGGGGGAGAGAAATGGAGGTAGAGAGGGAGAGAGAGAAGAGAGATGGAGGTAGAGAGGGAGGGAGAGAGAGAGCTGGATGGAGGTAGAGAGGGGGAGAGAAGAGAAATGGAGGTAGAGAGGGATGGAGGGAGAAGAGAGAGGGAGAGAGAAGAGAGATGGAGGTAGAGAGGGAGGGAGAGAGAGAGCTGGATGGAGGTAGGGGGGAGAGAGAGATGGAGGTAGAGGGAGGGAGGAGAGAGAGAGCGGGATGGAGGTAGAGAGGGAGGGAGAGAGAGAGATGGAGGTAGAGAGGGAGGGAGGGAGGAGAGAGAGATGGAGGTAGAGAGGGAGGGAGAGAGAGAGATGGAGGTAGAAAGGGAGGGAGAGAGAGATAGAGGTAGAGAGGGAGGGAGAGAGAGAGATGGAGGAGAGGGGAGAGAGAGAAATAGAGGTAGAGAGGGAGGGAGAGAGAGAGAAATAGAGGTAAAGAGGGAAGGAGAGAGAGAGAGGTAGAGAGGGAGGGAGAGAGAGAGGTAGAGAGGGAGGGAGAGAGAGATAGAGAGGGAGGGAGAGAGAGAGATAGAGGTAGAGAGAGAGAGGTAGAGAGGGAGGGAGAGAGAGAGAGGTAGAGAGGGAGGGAGAGATGGAGGGAGAGAGAGATAGAGGTAGAGAGGGAGAGAGAGAGAGGTAGAGAGGGAGGGAGAGAGAGATAGAGGTAGAGAGGGAGAGAGAGAGATAGAGGTAGAGAGGGAGGGAAAGAGAGAGAGAGAGAGGTAGAGAGGGAGGGAGAGAGAGAGAGATAGAGGTAGAGAGGGAGAGAGAGAGAGGTAGAGAGGGAGGGAGAGAGACTGGTAGAGAACTTGCACAATTTTACTGCACACCAAAATACTGTAGAGAAAAAAAAAAGGTAAATTATAAAAGGAAGACAGCAAATGTTATATTTTTTTCAGCACGAGGGCTTCATCAAGCAATAACAGTGAGAAAACAAAACAAAGATAAATTAGAGAGATTTAAGATACGGGAGGGGGATAATAGTAGATGAAAACAGATTGACCAGTTGGTAGGTTAGCGGGGAAGAATTGGGGGGGGGGGGGGGGGGGCTGAAAACTGTTTTGCAGCATCTCACAAAATTCCTCTCAACGGCCCTAAGTCATTAACTAGATATCCCCCCCCCCACCCATCCTTTTTCTATTTGTCTCAGTGGAGCACTCCCATGGAATCATGTAGATTCACTCTCTATATTAGTTTCCTGCGAGCATTTACTGATATTACGTGATTCGTGCACTTTAACCTGTATCCCTCCTCACGCTGTGTATATGTAAAAATCACGTGATCAGTACACGTTAACTTTCACCCCCCCCCCCCCACCAACCCCCAAAGCTGCTTATACTGAATTGACGTGAAATGTGCACGTGTCCCCCTTTATTCTTGTCTGTCTGCTTATGCCGTTAGCGTCGCAGGGAGCTTCAGACATTGGTCCAGGGCAGGTGAGAGGCCTGGGTTGCTGTCGTGCTATGCTTCCTCAGTGTCTTTCACCCCATCTATCCGCCTTTTCCTTTGTCGTCCTGGCTTTTTCGAGTCGTATGCCCGTGCAACTGGTTGTTTGGATTCACAGGCATCAAATGCCCAAACGATTTAATTTTCTGATTATCGATGGGGTCCTTGACATGTATTGTTCCTACCATTTGCCGGATTATTTCATTCCGTACTTGATCTCTTCTTGTCTTATTTACCATTTCTCTTAAGCGTTTAATCTGGCGTGCTGTTATGTTTCTGTCATGGTCTTTGGTGAGTGTATGTTCGGCGTTGATACCACAGAATCGGGGTGAATATTGTTTGAAAGAGTTGTTTTCTTGGTGTCCATCGAGATATTTGGATGTTTTATGATTGGTGCAAACTGATAGGTAGCATTGCTTATTTTATGAATTCCCACCAAAACTTCTTTAACACAATTCACGTGAAAAGAGCACGTTAACTTGTAACACGGCGCTAAAGTCATTTTTTTCCTATGACGTCACAGCTCACAACAAAATGTCTCCGTTTGAAACAATGTGGCAAGTTCTTTTAATTTCAATAATGGTTTTTCGATGTACGGAATCCTCAGTCATGGTGCATGTTCCTAATGCAAATGGTAGCTTCATGGTTTTCTAAAATTGTATTTTGATGTTTATGAAGATTGTTTCATCTATCGTTTTCCCTTTTTAGTTAAACAGAGATCTGAAGTTGTCAACGAACGAACGAATCGATCAGATCTTTACTCTAAGAATAATACTTGAAGAACTTATTGAACAGCAGAAACTATTAATCTTGAACTTCATAGACTTTAAAAAGCATTTGATAGCATACACAAAGATTCATTGTGGAGAATTTTAAGACCATATGGAATACCATCTAAAATTGTCAACATCATTAGAGATCTCTACAACGGATATGTTTGTGCAGTCAAGACAGAAGACGGAATGAGCGAATGGTCTCAGATTGAAACAGGCGGGAAACAAGGATGTATATTATCTCCCTTGCTTTTTGGAATTGCCATAGACTTTATAATGAAAAGATGCTGTACAGGTAAAACGGGCGTTGATTGGGTACATGGGACCCAAATAGAAGATCTTGGTTTTGCAGATGGCATAACTCTTATCAGTGACAATGTGAACTCGATGCAGAAAAAAAAAACCAGACTCTCTGTCTTCCTTGGCTAGCAAAATAGGTCTTGAAATTAACAAAGACAAAACAAAAATTATGAAACTTCTTATTAATCAAGAAGGAAAAATATACGCTTTTGATGAAGTAAACCTATTTGCATACCTTGGCAGCTAGATAGACCAGGATGGTGACAACTGGAAGGAAGTTAGAATTCGAATTGCAAAAGCAGCATTGTCCTTCAAAACCTTGAGAACATATTGAATTCAAAAGTTATAAGCACAAAAACCAAGTTAAGATTACTCATTTCAAATGTGATATCCACCTTCACTTATGCATGCGAAAGCTGGAAATCAACTAAAGAAATAGACAAGAAATTATACTCTTTTGAAATCAAATGCATAAGGAAAATACTTGATATAAGGTGGAACGAATTCAAGAACAACACAGAGATAGGACAGATGACCAGACAACAATCTGTCTCATGGGTAATCAGAAAAAAGAAGACTGACATATGTAGGCCATGTGACGAGAAGAAACAATCAGAGAATACCAAAGTAAGCTATCAAGCTGAGCACAACAGGCCGAAGAAAAAGAGGTCGACCACGTGAAACTCTAAAGAGGACATTGCTAAGATAAGCCATTTTAATGGGTATAACATACCTTGATGAAGTTGAAAGACTCGCCGAGAACAGGAAAATTTGGCAAACAACAATGCAAGCCCTATGTGATGTTTAACTGCACGGGAAGGATGTAAGATGTAAGAATAATCCTGCTAAATAACAGAGGTAGCTTGAAATTATGCACAAACTGCAAAACCGTTGCCCTGATTAGTCATGCCAGTAAAATCTTATAAAAAGTCATAATGGGTAGATTTTGTAAGAAAATGGAAGTTGTCAGTATGGTCCAAGCGGGTTTTAGACAAGGAAGAGAAACAAGAGATCATATATTCAATATAAAATTAATAATAGAGAAATGCAGAGAATCTAATTTGAATCTATATTTATCTTTTATAGACTATTCAAATGCATTGATTGTGTAGAACACTAGAAACTTTGGGAAATTGTTGAAAAAAATGGGATTTCCAACAGGTGTGATACAATTAATATAACTACTGTATCTAGACAAACAGGCAGCAGTAAGAATAAATGGTGAAACAACAACTTGGTTTGACATAAAACAAGAGGTTCATCAGGGCTGCAAAATGTCGCCTTACATATACTGTATACTGAAAATATAATGAAGAATGTTAGAGAAAATGTCTATCTAAGTGTCATGCCGCGTGACGTAGGCGATCATTTCTCTCCATAATTCCGTCTTTCGCATTGATTATGAGATCCACCGGTGACTTTCTTCCTAGCCACACTAAATGCCCATCCAGTAACTTCTCTCTCTCTCTCTCTCTCTCTCTCTCTCTCTCTCTCTCTCTGTGTCTTCCTCTGTCTCTTCTTCCCTCAATTTTTCCACTTGTCACAGTGTGTTCCGATTTTCCTGTTCTCAAAAAATGTCCTGAAGACAAGAAGAGAAGATGCAGACAAAGAATATTACGATGCCATAAAAATTGGAGGTTATGAAATACCAGAGATTTGATATGCTGATGTCACAGTATTACTGCCCACAACATAAAAAAGGAATGGAAAAACTAATTATGTCAGTCCGTAAGAATAGTGAAGAGCAAAACCTCTATCTTAATATGAAGGAAACTAAATTGATAACAACTGACAAAACAAATAAGGAAGATGAAATATGTATCAATGAGGAAAAATTGGAAGAAGTGGAGAGTTTTTAGTATCTTGGATTATTACTAACTAATAAGGGAGATACAATGAAGGATATTAAAAAGATGACATCTATCCCTCTTCAAAAAGTAAAACAACTAAAAAAGTTCTGTAGATGAACAGACAGAACTACAAAATTTAATATTTTTAAGGGCATGCATCTTTCCCATCGCAACATATGCCTGTGAGATCTGGACGCTTAAGAAATCATTTGAGAAACACATAAATGCCTTTGAATGTAAATGCTACAGAAGAGTTCTTCAAATATCCTGGGCACAAAAAAGAACAAATATATTCATACTACAAGAACTTAACACTGAAGAAGGTTGGCTAGTAAAGCGGATTAAACTCTTAAATATTTTGGACATATTAAACGTCATGATAATTCACAGAAGACAATCTTGGAAGTGGAAGAAGCCATCAAACACATGAAGAACAACAAAGCACCAAGACCAGATAAAATCACAAAGAAGAATTGGAAGCATTAGGAGAGCTTGGCATAGAAATAATTACCAGATTGCTGAATGACATCTATAACAGTAATTATGTCCCATAAGACTTTTTGCAATCAGTTTTCATTGCCATACCAAAGAAACAAGGTGTAGCTGAATGTGAAAACCATTGTTTCTCATCTGTTTTGTTAAATGTCCAGGTCTGATAGGCATATATTGTGGTCTTATGAACCATGCTACCAAAATGTTGCTTCGTATTGTCATGAGAAGAGTCGGGGCAAGATAATACCAGAAATCGCTGAAGAACAGAGTGGCTTCGTTGAAGGAAAAGGCACAAATATTGCCATATATATATATATATATGTATGTATATATATATATATATATATATTGATGGAAAGATCAGTAGAAGTAAAGACGGACCTATACTTATGCTTCATAGACTACCGTAAAGCATTCGATAAAGTGAGACACACAAATTATAAGAAAGCTGGAAGACATCAACATCGATTGGAAAGATCTGAAACTCATCAAAAACATATACTGGCAGCAATCAGCAGCAATGAAGGTTGAGAACCAAATAGGAGCATTCCAAGACATAAAATTGGGAGTGAGACAAGGATGTGTTCTATCTCCTGACCTCTTCTCATTGTACAGCGAAAACATAATGAGAACTATAGAGAGCTTGCCAGGAATATCAGTTGGTGGGTACACCCTTAACAACTTAAGATATGCAGACGACACAGTTCTGATTGATAAAAGTGAAGGGGAGCCACAGGCTCTTCTGGACATCGTGGTTCGTGAAAGTAAAAGTAAAGGTCTCAGCCTGAATAAAAAGAAGAGTGAAGTGATGGTCAGCTCAAAGAAAAGAATACCACAAAAATGTAGCATTACTATCGATGGCACAGAACTGAAACAAGTTGATAGATTCAAGTACTCAGTAACAATTATAACAGCTGATGGGAAATATCACAACGAAATAAAAACCAGACGTGCTCGAGCCAAGTCAGCATTCCAGAAAAAGAGAAACATCTTGTGCAACAGATTCATATCATTGGAAACAAGATTCCGAGTACTTAAATGTTACATCGAGCCACTTTTGTTTTATGGATGTGAAGCATGGTCCATGAATAATAGAGTACAGCGAGAAATGGAGGCCATGGAAATATGGTTCATAAGATGGATGTTGAAGGTACCATGGGGAGCTAAGAAAATCAACGAAGAAGTCTTAAGAGAGGCTGGAGTTAAAAGGCAAATTACAGCAAAGATGAAAGGCAGACAAGCGAGATGTGTAGGACATTTTTTGAGAAGAAGAAAATTGGAACACATTGTGGCAACTGGAAAAACTGAGGGAAGAAGAGATACAGAAAGACAGAGAGAGAAGTTTACTGGATGGGCTGTCAGTGTTGCTAGGAAGAAAGTCACGGGCGGATCTCATAATCAACGCAAAAAGACAGGAAATTGTAGAGGAAATGATCGCCTACGCCATGCGGCATGGCACTTGACTGATTGATTGATTGAGTCTTGGAAGGGTACATTATGGGAAAAAGACAAAGAGGAAGACCAAGGCGAAGATGGCTGCAAGACATTGTTGATAATCTGTGAAAGGACGCATCAGCAGCACGGCATCTTGCTTACAACCGAGAGAGCTATAGAAGAGTTTTTAAGGAGGCAAAGTTCCGCAAAGGACATACAAATGACTGATTGACTGAATTTAGCCTCTCTCAACAATATCCTCTTTAGAGTTTCATGTGGTCGACATCTTTTTCTACGGCCTGTTATGTTCCACTTGATAACTTGTTTTGGGATTCTCTGAATGTTTTTTTCTTATCACGTGACCGATATATGTCCATCTCCTTTTTCTGATCACCGATGAGACATCTTCACGGACACGTAAATTGCTGCAGTATTCTGTAAACATACACAGATTGTAGATTGAGCACTGTGTCAAAGGTTGACAGGTGAATTACTTCTTTCAATTTTTTGTACAAGAGAAAATCTCTTACATGTTAGCATAAGAAAGTCCATTACATGTTAAGAAGAGAAAAGTATGTCATATATTTAGAAGAAGTCTGTCACATGTTTACTAGAGAGGTCTGTCACATGTTTACTAAAGAAGTCTGTCACATGTTTGCAAGAGAACGTCTGTCACATGTTTGCAAGAGAACATCTGTCAAATGCTTGCAGGAGAACGTCTATCACATGATTACTAGAGAAGTCTGTCACATGTTTGCAAGAAAATGTCTGTCACATGTTTACTAGAGAACGTCTGTCACATGTTTGCAAGAGAACGTCTGTCACATGTTTGCAAGAGAACATATGTCACATGTTTACTAGAGAATGTCTGTCACATGTTTGCAAGAGAACGTCTGTCACATGTTTACTAGAGAACGTCTGCCACATGTTTGCAAGAGAACATCTGTCACATGTTTGCAAGAGAACATCTGTCACATGTTTGCAAGAGAACGTCTGTCATATGTTTACTAGAGAATGTCTGTCACATGTTTACTAGAGAACGTCTGTCACATGTTTGCAAGAGAACGTCTGTCACATATTTAGTGGAGAAAATTTATCACACATTTACTAGAGAACGTCTGTCATATGTTTGCAAGAGAACATCTGTCACATGTTTACTGGAGAACATCTGTCACATGTTTAGTGGAGAACGTCTATCACATTTACTAGAGAACATCTGTCACTTGTTTACTAGAGAACGTCTGTCACATGTTTAGTGGAGAAAGTCTATCACATGTTTACTAGAGAACGTCTGTCACATGTTTACTGGAGAACATCTGTCACATGTTTACTAGAGAACATCTGTCACATGTTTACTAGAGAACGTCTATCACATGTTTACAAGAGAACATCTGTCATATGCTTGCAGGAGAACGCCCATCACATGATTACTAGAGAAGTCTGTCACATGTTTAGTGGAGAAAGTCTATCACATGTTTACTAGAGAAAGTCTCTCATATGTTTACTAGAGAAAACGCAGCTTTACTGCAGTGGCTTCGTGTATAGTTATATACTTAGTTGTGTATATTTATATACGAATTATTCGTTTTTACTAGAGAAGTGTTACATGTTTACAGAGAAGTGTGTGACATGTTTACAAGAGAAGTGTGCCACATGTTTACTAGATAAGTGTGTCATATGTTTACAGGAGAAAGTCTGTCACATATTTCATTCATTCATTCATTTGCATGTCCCTTGCAGAACTTTGCCTCCCGAACAGCACTCCTGTAGGCCTCTCGGTTGTGAGCAAGATGGCCTGCCGCTGATGCATCCATTTGCAGATCGTCAACGATGTTTTGCAGCCATCTTCGTTTTGGTCTTCCTCTCTTTCTTTTTCCCATTATGGATCCTTCCAATACGGTCTTCTCTAAATTATCATGACGTTTAATGTGTCCAAAATATTTAAGTTTTCTCTCTTTAATCCTCTTTACTAGCCAGCCTTCTTCAATATTAAGCTCTTGTAGTATGGATATATTTGTTCTTTTTTGTGTCCACGATATTTGGAGAACTCTTTTGTAGCATTTACATTCAAAGGCATTTATGTGTTTCTCAGGTGTTTTGTTAAGTGTCCAGGTCTCACAGGCATATGCTGCGATGGGAAAGATGCATGCCCTTAAAAATCTTAATTTTGTGGTTCTGTCTGCTCCTCTACACAGATTCTGTGGAGAAAATATGTTTACATGTTTACTAGTGGCTATAAGAGAAGCTACCTATACTGTGCCGGGAACATAGAATTCAAGGAGTTTCACCAACATAACGACAGTGTTATCTGTCATGAGACAAACTTTCGTTACATGAATGCTAAATTGGTGTTAGTCACGTGAACAAAATTGCTACACGTCGCGTAATATATTTGCAGTTATCATATCATTTCCCCAGCGTCGAGAAGACGCCTGTTCGCTGAGGTTATCAGCGACCCATAGCTGATATGCTACCGTCAGGGTTAGCGAACCATAGCTGACCAAGACCCTGTCCCATTGGTACCCCTCGGAACAGGCCTAGCCTGGCTAACGGGGCAGGGATCGCCATAGTCCCCATAGTGGTGGAGTCTGCTAAAGAAGCATTGCACACTCCTCGATTTTTTTTAGCCAGGACTGAAAAAGTAGCCGCCATAACCCACTCCCACACCGATACGATGCTGTTCTCAACATCTCTACAGCATCGGCTGCAAAGACCACCAGCTCGAAGTTACAGGGAGTTCGTACAAGTACATGTATCCCGGCATCATGAACTAATAAACAATGGACATCCTTGGCAAACCTTACAAAAATCTGTTAAAAACAAAGTCCATTTTCTGACAGAGGATTCTGAATCTATATGAGATAACACTCACAACTAAAGTTTTCTTTAACCGCTGCATATTTCAGTAGTGAGTATAAGTTACAGTGAATTTTATGGTTTGTAAACCCCAGATGCCTAAGGAAAATACTCGTCATCAAGTGGAACGAATTCAAGAACAATGCAGAGATAAGACAGATAACTGAACAACAACCAGTCTCATGGGTGATCAGGAGAAGGAGATGGACATATGTTGGTCACTTGATGAGAAGAAATGATCAGAGAATCCCAAAACAAGCTATCAAGTGGAACACAACAGGCCAAAGAAAAAGAGGCAGACCGCGTGAAACTCTGAAGAGGACATTGTTAAGGGATGCCAAATTAACGGGCATAAAATCCCTTGATGGGGTTGAAAGACTCGCCGAAGACAGGAAAAATTGGTGAACTGCTTTGCAAACCTTATGTGACGTTTAACGGCACGGGAAGGATATAAGATATATGATAAGAAACCCCAGACCTGAAAACAAGTTTCAGTATATTGTAAAACTGTTTGGTGCAAGTTTACATTTATAATTCGTAGTAGGTATATTTTCTCGGGATGGTTACAGACCAACATTTCCCTTGGCAATGTACTATCGTACTCGAGGCCAATCTACGAGGGGTGATTGATAAGTTCGTGGCATAAGGTACAAATACTTGAAACACACAGTTGATATTAGGTGTATTTGTACATCGGGTTAACATAAGATTAAACACAAAGTTTCAAGAAATTAACTGCAACCAATTTTTTTTACACGTCACTGAAGTGGTAAGGGGTGGCAGAAATTGAGAAAATGGATAAAATTTATCTTCGAGCAGTCATTCGCCACCTCTGCATCAAGGGTTTATCATCGAAGGAGATCCATGAGGATATAGTAGAGACTCTAGGGGAGAATGCCACATCTTACAGCATAGTTAAGAAATAAGATCTCAATTCTAACATGGATGGGAGAGTCTGGAAGATGATCCCCGTCCAGGAAGACCAAGAACGGTAACCATCGATGAAACCACCGGCAGAATATCCATGACATGATAATGGAGGATCGACGACTAACTGAGCGGTACATTGCTACTGAGTTGGGCATCTCCCAGGAACGTGTTCATGCCATTATCTACAATGATCTTCAAATGACAAAAGTCTCTGCCCTATGGGCCCCGAAACTTCTTGGAGCTGATCACAAATGGCAGCTTCTCAACATGTCAAGAGAAAATCTTGGCTATTTTTCTGCAGATTCTGAAAAGTTTCTTCAGCAATTTGTGACTATGGATGAGACTCGGGTTCATCATTTTCAACCAGAAACCAAAGAACAGTCAAAGCAGTGGAAACATCATGGATCCCCACTTCCAAAGAAAGCAGGGGTGGTTCTGTCTACAGGCAACGTGATGGCTCCAAACTTTTGGGATTCAGAAGGTGTGCTATTGGTAGACTATCTTCAAAAGGGCAGAACGGTCACCGGGACCTATTACGCTAATCTTGTGAAGCAACTGCGGGTCAAACTGAAGGAAAAGCATGGAGGGAAATTGATGAGAGGAGTCATCTTTCATCAAGATAATGCTCCAGTTCACAAGTAGACGGTGGCAATGGCTGCCATTCATGAACGCGGCTTCCACTTTCTTGAACATCCTCCTTGTTCTCCAGATTTGGGCCCTTCGGACTATTACCTGTTTACCAAACTCAAAAAAGGAGCTCAGTGGTCGGACATTTGCTTCAGATGATGACGTCATTCATGCTGTAGAACACTTTTACTGGCACAAGATGCTGACATTTACAAAGAAGGGATCCGTATGCTCCATTATCGTTGGACTAGGTGCATAAATTTGCAAGGGGGCTATGTTGAGAAATCATCCCAAAAAGTTGTCCACAAATAATCAGTTGTACCGTAGGCTGCAGACTTATCAATCACCCCTTGTAGCTCCCCCATCATGACCGCCAACCCAGGTTCTCTCCTCCTTGGTATATTGTAAGCTAATTTTGCCTAAATCCTCAAGCATTCAATCAACACAACAATACATTGACATGCAGTACAAATCACAAAGTCTGAATTCAATGATACAACAATTTTAATCTCGCAATGAACCCAACAACCACAAACAACTGGCACTGACAGTCGACATGACATTAAGACATTATTCATCGATGAAGGCAAAACAGTGTGAGGAAACAATCCATGAAAATGCAAATTAAGTCAAGCATATCAGTTAATAATGAAACTTCTCAAGTCTCAATATTTACATTGTTACTCATGTACCGGGGCCCTCAGCTCACTGGGCCTTACCTGTGGCATCCACCACGACCATATGTGCCACTGCACTGTCATGCCATTGCTGCCATTACATACATCAACAGCGTCTGTATTGATGCAGACAAATGGTCAATCTACATGAAAAAGCATAATACAAAAGCATACATGTTGCCAATCCAATCAACAGAGAAAATCACAATGAAATAAGACACAAATTATCTTCTTACACGGAATGACACGAACTCTACATCACAGCTTACAACTACATGATCTACACCACATGAGGTGGGCAAAGCAGAAAATAACCAACGATCTCTATAATACACAGGAATTTACAGCACGTCCATAAACACAACTAAACAAGACACCGCCCGGTCATTGCCTCTGTCTACACTGATGCAAGCCAATGTTTCAATATATTCCCCCCCCCCCCTGTAACCAGCTATCAAATCAATTGGACGATGACACTTCAGTCAAGGTCTTACAACCCTTGATTCAAGCGTGTATTGTCCACAATATTTTCCTCTTCTTCTTCCTCCTCCTCCTCCTCATCATCATCCTCTTTTTCCTTTTTCTATTATTATTATTATTATTATGCCGTTAGAGTCGCAGGCAGTTTCAGACATCGATCCAGGACAAGGTGAGGGACCTGGGTTGCTGTCATGTTATCTTCCACAGTGTCTTTCACTCCATTTATCCACTTTTTCCCACTTAAATCACGGATTTTCGATGTGGTCCCTGATAAGTATTGTTCCCACTAGTTGCCGGATTATTTCATTCCGCACCTGATCCATTTTGGTCTCGTTTACCTTTTTTTTCCCAAGCATTTTATCTCACATGTTGTATCTTTCTGTCATAGTTCAGTATATCTCAGTACATTAATTATAACTTAAGCTGAAAACAGACAACGCAAGAGACTGGATTGTACACAGAAGTGGTTGGCTGTTACTGTAGTCTTCTACACAGAAGTGGTTGGCTGTTACTGTAGTCTTCCACACAGAGGTGGTTGGCTGTTGCTGTAGTCTTCTACACAGAAGTGGTTGGCTGTTACGGTGGTGAAATGTCTCCCTTTAGACTTGAAATTCAAACTTTTTGACTTGAAATTCCTTCCCTTTGACTTGAAATTTCTCCACGTAGATTTGACATTTCTATCCTTTGACTTTCTTCTTCGTTCCCTTCTACCACCAAGACCGCCAAGTGATCCTACTGAATTTACTCCTGTGGTCCTCGATAGATCCGTGGTCCCTCATGTGGTCCTCGAAAGGACCACACGAGATCCCCGAGAAGACCACAACAGGTTCAGGGCATGAGCCTATATAATTGGTGGGTCTCAGAAGCGGGATTGCGTGACACCGTGGTTTTCGTTGCACCAGTTTAATCTAGAGTTGGACTTTATCACCAGAAAACCTCGACGTGTTTTGGATATCAGTATATCCCCGCTGGGTGAGAGGTGGTAGCCCATCCAGGCTAGAGTTTGACTTTATCGCCGAAAAACCTCGACGTGTTTTAGATATCATTATATCCCCGCTGGGTGAGAGGTAGTAGCCCATCCAGGCTAGAGTTGGACTTTACCACCGCAAAACCTCGACGTGTTTTGGATATCAGTATATCCCCGCCGGGTGAGAGGGGGTTGTCCGTCCAGTCTAGCGTTGGACTTTCTCACCTGAAAACCTCAGCGTGATTAGGATACGCATACATCCCCGCCGGGTAAGAGGTGGTTGCCTATCTAGACTGCCCTGGTCCAGTGTCTCCAACTTCAGCATTTTATGGTCGTGACCGCTACCCTTCCTAGTTGTGACCAGGACGGAACTTTTATCCAGGTGGACGAATCCTCGCCACTAGCGACCTTCACCCCTGGGCCGAGCCAGTTTAGGCATATTATCCCAGTATGAGCGTGTTTATGAGTGAACGACCTCCAGAGATGAGGCACCATGATATGAGTAGCCATCAAGTTTCACCCCTGGTATAAGCTTACAGTATGGGTGTATTTCGGACGTGGCCGGCCTCTAGAGCAGAGGTGCCGTGGTATGAGTAACTCTCGCCGTGATACTACTGGACATACCGATTAAGCTTCACTTTATCCTTTCCATCACCTGTTCTCATCGGCGCCACACAGCAACTCTAATTGCTTTTCCACATTTTCTTCATTGGCCGAGAGGAGTTTCACTCCACGCGCGGCATCCGAAGAATCTCGCCAGCAGTGTCTTAACCCCTGGGTTAAGCCAGTTTAGCCAATTTGCCCGGTATGAGTACATATGGAACGTGGCCGACTTCCAGAGCAGAGGTGCCGTGATTTGAGCAGTCCTGACCTCGAGACTACTGATTACTTCACTTACTCCTTTCGTTCACTTTTTCCACAGTGCCCCACGGCAACCCATAATCGCACCTTTCTTCACTGGCCAGGATGAGCCCACTCCACCCACGGCAGCTGAAGAATCTCGTAAGCAGCGGTAGATGAGCTAATAATATGACTCTTATCTACTCGAAGCGTTTGGTTTTCAGGCGCCAGATATTCGCCTTCGCCCCTTCTCCTGTCAGTTTGAACAGTTCCGCCACGAGAAGGCCAGGAGCTGGACTTGACTCTCAGAGGCTATTTGAGACGCACGCCTTGGAGACATTTCATTGGAGTGGAGAGCGTATCCTCCACCCCATCTCAGGCTATAACAGTCCTTAGAACCATCTCCTTTGACTTGAAATTCCTTCCACTTTGACTTAAAATTTCTCCACTTAGGCTCGAAATTCCAACACTTAGATTTCAAATTCCTTCCATTAGACTTGACCAACGCTTAGATGTTTGAAATTTCTTCCCTTTTGACTGAAATCCCAACCTTTAGACTTGAAATTCCGACACTCAGGCTTCAAATTCTTTCGACTTGAAATTCCTTCACTTAGACTTGATTCTAAAACTTAGACTTAAAATTCCTTTCCTTCAGACTTAACCAACGCTGAGATTTGACACTTTTCCCTTTTGACTTGAAATTCAAACCCTTAGACTTGAAATTCTAACACTTAGACATGAAATTCTATCACTTAGACTTGAATTTCTAACACTTAGACTTGAAATTCCAGCACTTTAACTTGAAATTCTAACACTTAAACTTGAAATTTCAAAACTTAGACTTGACATGTCACCCTTTTGACTTGAAATTTCAACACCATCATAAAAACCATCGATATCAAAAGAGTCATCTTACACAGTCACTATAATCACAACTAGTACTATTTTTCTGCCTCCGCAGACCCATGTCCTAACCAGAAGCTTAAGGTCCATGGCGGGCACCTGAATATCCGTGGCACCATGGAGTACACTGTAAAATGCAAGGATGGCTTTGTGATTCCTCTCACCAGCCCCAACCAGTCATTCGTACATCGCTGTGAGAATGGTAGTTTGGCAGTAAAAGTGCCCAAAGCATGTGTGGGTAAGCTAAGAGTGTTCTGGTGTGAGAACTATTTTTCGTTCCTCCGCTTTCATCTTGACGGGGGTGAGGGATGGGGGGAGTCTTATGTTGCTCTAGGATAGGGTCATGGTGGCCACATCTTTGTTGACTTGGCGGGGCACTAGAGGATCATGTGGCCGGCACAGTATACCTTCCCTTCCCCCAGCTCCAGATAGAGCCGGCTACCCACTTCTACTTCCAGGTGACTGGGGCCTATCTGGCTGGACTTTAACGGCCTCGTGCGTAAGAGATGAGCGTTTCGGTTTGAAAGAAGTCCCGTAAATATGATGCCGGTCTTAACTAAACGTCCCGCTTTTGTTCTCGGACGCTAGTACGGTTACTGTGGCCTGCTTTTGTTGTGCCTGTTTTCTTCGTACATGTAACAGAGACCTATCTTCACAGCTAGGATTGTTATAATGCGATGAGATGTGTGTTAGAATTCACTCCCTTTTGCCGTGAGAGGTGCGAAGGAGGTCTTTGTAGTGCTGTTGCAGCTGTTGTCAGGTGGTTGCAGCTGATTCTTTTCAGTCTGTTTATTGTAGACTCATGAATCACCCCCCCCCCCCCCCCGCCAAAAAAAAAAAAAAGCAGAGGCGTATCAGCTTCTGTTTGTGGGTCATTAGTTTTTCCTCGCGCCTAACCTGAAGAGCTTGAACTTGTGTGTGACCGGGTGAGTGCTCCTAAGTTCTCCCTGTGATCAGCCGCAGGCCCGTGCTTTGTACTTTTTGTTTCATGTTGGAGGGGAAGAAACTGGACCATTCCAAATCGTGGAGGAGCACAGCTACCGTGAGAGGCGGTATCAGTCCTCTACGAGGCGTATAAAAAAAAGGGCTGGTTGCCTAACAGCACTTCAATGAGAACACTGACTCAGGAGTTGATTGACAGCAGAGTGGACACGTGTATAACACAGATGGGTCTGCAGAGAAAGCTGTGAAAAATAGAGCGGGGTTGCGTACGTAAGATACCCAAACGGGAGACAAACTAAAAAAGGCCTTCGCGATTGGAAAGATTTCCTCCAACTACAGGGCAGAAATAACAGCCTCCTCGAAGCTCTCAAAATTCTAAAAACAAAAAAAAACCAGCAGCCACCACCCAAAAATAGTCTTTTTCACAGCCTGCATGGCACTTCTAACATCACTAAAAGCAACAACTAACCCACGGTTAAAAATACAGGAAGTCGCAACAGAAATGAAGCGCTTAACACTGTCAACAACTGTGGCCCATTCCACTGTGAAATAGCTGGCAATGGAATAGCTGACACCTTATCCAAAGCTGGCAGCAATTAAGAGCAAACAAATCAGCCAGTAAATTACCAAGAGGCACAAATCATAATCCGTAACCAGTGCAGATCTGAACGGGAGCAACAACTGAAATCAAACAACGACCCGGATTCAATACCTCAACTACAAAGACATCAGCAATCATCATCTTTCGCCTAAGGAGAGACCACTGCAGACTATTGAGCCACTTCATCGACTTAAAATATCTCACATAGACGAGTGTCCTTGCGGCAATGGAGTACATATTCCAGAACATATTCTTGAAGAGTTCCCAAAGTACACGGATCTGAAACGTGAGACATGGCCAGAGGACACAAGCTTAGAACAAAAGCTTTGGGGCTTCTATCAGGATCTGGAGGGGACTGTGAGCTTTACCCTGTCGACAAGGATCAGGATCTGACGTGACCAACAACCTCGTATGCAGAAGAAGAAGACTCTCTTTACCGTAAGAAACTGGCTGTCAAAGTATTCATGTCTTTTGTGAAGACGTGTATGAAAAAAAATCTTTTTCTGATCTCGTTTATCTTAAACTTAAGTATAGGATCAACATGAAAAAAAGTCAAGTCAAGACTCGCAGTGCAACTATTAAACTCGGCGTAATAAGGCTTAAAGGTCAAGGAAAATATGGGCACTAACACCATATTCCTGTGTGCCTTTAAGGCATGACAGGATTACCTTTTTTTAAAATAAGGCTTGTAAGTGAAATTCAGCACCAGCCTTCTCACTAATTAACAAGCAATACTGGGTGTCTGAGTGGCGAAGTGGTTAGTGCGCTGGTCTCTCTTGGCGAAGGTCGGGGGTTCGAATCCGGCCGGCCGCACCCCTGTCACCCAGCTGTAGAAATAGGCACCAGACTTCTTCTGGAGTTGGGGAAGGAAAGGCAGCCAGGCGTGATATTGACCATATCACCCTCTAGTGTGCTGACAGGTCAAGGAAAATATGAACACTAACGCCATATCCCTATGTGCCTCTAAGGCATGACAGAGTTACCTTTACTTACTTTTTTTTTATTAGGTCCAGGTTTCTGTGTTTTGTGTGAGTGTGTGTTTTTGTTTTTGTTTTTAACTTCAATGGAACCATTTATTCACGGGACTTGTCCTTTCTGGAACGTTTTCCCTCTCATAGCCTCTCTGAATGCAGATACGGTCTTGCGGAAGTTGACCAACGTCTTACAGCGACTTATTCAGACTTTCCGTGATGTCCTGAGGTCACTTGTTGCGAGGTCGTCCATTTTCTCTTTTGCCAAGCACTATGCCTTCTACTATCAACCTCTCCAAACCATCGTGTCTCTTGATGTGGCTGAAGCATCTCAGCTTTTTAATTTTTATGGTGTTAATGAACCAGTTTTCAGCGACACCTAATCTCATCACTATCTCTTTATCTGATTTTCGTTATATCCATGATATTCTAAGTGCCCTTCTGTAACATTTCATTTCAAATGCTGTTCTTTTCTTTTCTAGTGATTTGTTAAGTGCCCATGTTTCACGTCCGTATGTTGACACTGGGAATATGTTAGCTCTTAGTAAACATAACTTTGTTTTCTTGCTGGCACCTTGCCACATACTTTGTTTTCTTGCTGGCACCTTGCCACATACTATTCATTTGTGCAGCTTATGTGGTGCAGCGGCAATTATTCTTTTGATTTCCATTGCGCAGTCGCCATTGATGGTGATGTAAAGTAAAAAGTAAAGATAGTCCCATAGCATTTCAAATGCCGTAAGGGGTGAAGCGTTAGAGACCTCATTATGCTGGGTCATCAGCGTGTGAGGTAGGGTGACCAGTTCCTTTCCTCGCTGCCTTTACTTCCCAGGTTTTCTTTGGTACCCATTTTACGAGGCTGGGTCGACCTCAGGGCCGTATTGGTCGGAAAAAAAATCCCGCTCAGCTGGGGATTCGAACCCTCGACCATTTGGTTGCTAGACGAGTGCTCTAACCACTACGCTAGCCGGCCCCTTGGTGGTGATGACTGACCCTAAATATCCGAATTTATTTACGTTTTCAAGCTCTTGATGGTCCAGTGTAATTTAGGATTTGCTTCTACGAGTAATTTTGTCAGTTGTTATTACTTTGGTTTTGTTGGTGTTTAAGAAGAGGTTCCGAGCTAGGCTGTGTCTTTTGGTTGAGAGAATCAACTGTTGCAGTCCTGAGCTGTTTGATAGCATCGGCGTACCTAATTTCAGGAATACGTTAGCTCCCGATGTTGAAAGAGTTAAATTTATTTTTTTCCTGTTCCTCTCTTACTTTCCTCATGATGCTTTTTTTTAGGGGGGGGGGGGCGTAGATGTTAAACAGGTATGAAGAAATGATACTTCTCTGTTTTACTCTCTTTTGAATGGAACCACTTCAATAAAATATGTGCATTTACGAGGGTTGGTTGATAAGTTCTCGGCTTGAGGTACAAGTACTTGAAACACACACTAAATATTAGGCGCATTTGTAGATCAGGTTAATCAAGTTTCAATATATTAACTGCAACCAATTTTTTTTACACGTTATTGAAGTGGAAAGGGGTGGCAGAAATTGAGAAAATGGATAAAATTTCTCAGTGAGGAGTCATTCGCTACCTCTGCATCAAGGGCTTACGAGGGGTGATTGATAAGTTCTCAGCATAAGGTTTAACGGATTATTTGTGGATAACTTTTGGGGGTTTTTTCCTCAGTATAGTCCCCTTGCAAGTTTATGCAATTATGTAGCATTGTGCCTTGTAAGTTATGAGTATTGCATTATTATTACTATTAATATTATTATTACTATTATTATGATTGTTGTTACTATTAGCATAGAGATGGAAAAGGTGGGAGAAAAAAAAGCTCCCACGGTATCAGAAAAACGATTCCCAGATCCTTAGTGATGGACCATCACACCGGACACTGACAAGTGACAAGTGAGTGGACATGCTAGACAATTCATTCAACTAGAAATGTTTGACTCGGGAAGAGATTGAGGCGCATACTAAAAACTAATGGACGAGCATCGAATGACAGTGCAGGATGACCGAGAGCCAGTAAAATTAAGAAAACGGGACCCGAAGAGACAGAGACACTGAGCGACAGGTAGGAGGAGGTTAGAAAGACGGAGCTTCTAGAACGGGAAGTAGTTTTAGAGCAGACAGAGGAATTACTACGAGATAGAAAGTGACTTGAGTACTACAGTGAGGGAAATGCAAGTTTGATATTTTGGAAAGCTGTGAAAAATGCTTTTGGTTGCTTTAATCGGAAGCATGTGACCTTCTTATCATATATCTTAAATCTTTCCCGGGCCGTTAGACGTCACATAGGGCTCGCAAAGTAGTTCGCCAATTTTTCCTGTCTTCGGCGAGTCTTTCAACCTCACCAAAGGATTTTATGCCTGTTAATTTGGCCTATCTTAATAATGTCCTCTTCAGAGTTTCACGCGGTCTGCCTCTTTTTCTTTGGCCTGTTGTGTTCCACTTGATAGCTTGTTTTGGGATTCTCTGATCATTTCTTCTCATCAAGTGATCAACATATGTCCATCTCCTTTTCCTGATCACTCATGAGACTGGTTGTTGTTTAGTCATCTGTCTTATCTCTGCATTGTTCTTGAATTCATTCCACTTGATGCCGAGTATTTTCCTTAGGCATTTGTTTTCAAAAGAGTCTGATTTCTTTTCTATTTCTTTAGTTGTTTTCCAGCTTTCGCGTGCATAAATGAGGGTGGATATTACATTTGAATTGAATAGTCTTAACTTTGTTTTTGTTTTATAACTTTTTAATTCCATATGTTCTCAAGATTCTTGAAGATTGATGCTTCTTTTGCAATTCTGATCCTAACTTCCTTTCTAGTGTCACTATCCTGGTCTATGTGACCTTCGGTTGATGAATATTAAAGAGAACTATATAGATTTGACTCAAGAACGAACCACATAGAGTTTTGTTATGACTATGTGTCTATTAAGAGTTCAGTCGTGAGATGAACCGTGTATTACAGTGAGTGCAGGGACATCCTGAGCTGTTGAAGCAGAACTAAAGGAATGTCAAACATTGTCGCGGCCACAGCCAAAAATAGCAGTGAGAGAAAGTAAAAAGCATGTATAAGAACAATCAAGACTACAGAGAAGATAAAGTAGTAAAAATAAGTAAAGGTAACCCTGTCATGCCTTAGAGGCACATAGGGATATGGTGTTAGTGCCCATATTTTCTTTGACCTGTCGGCACACTAGAGGGTGATATGGTCAGTATCACGCCTGGCTGCCTTTTCCTTCCCCAACTCCAGAAGAAGTCGGGTACCCATTTCTACAGCTGGGTGACAGGGGTGCAGCCGGCCGGATTCGAACCCCCGACCTTCGCCATGAGAGACCAGTGCAACAGAGAAGATAAAGAACACCTTCTTTCTCACTAAAAGTAATAATTAACAATCACACATTGTTATACTTAATCCAGCGATCCTGGAGCATACGGATCACTTCTTTGTAGAAGTCAGCATCTTGTGCCAGTAGAAAGTGGTGTACAGCGTGAATGACGTCATCATCTGAAGTAAATATGCGACCACTCAGCTCCTTTTTTAGTTTGGTAGATAGGTAATAGTCCGAAGGGGCCAAATCTGGGGAATAAGGAGGATGTTCAAGAAGCTGGAAGCCGCGTTCATGAGTGGCAGCCATTGCCACCGCCAACTTCTGAACAGGAACATTGTCTTAATAAAAGATGACTCCTCTCATCCTCCTCATGGATCTCCTTCGATGATAAGCCCTTGATGCGGAGATATTGAATGACTGCTCGATGAGAAATTGTATCCATTTTCTCAATTTCTGCCACCCTTTACCATTTCAGTAGCCTTTAAAAAAAATTGGCTGCAGTTAACTTCTTGAAACTTGGTGTTTAGTCTTACAATAACGTGATCTACAAAGGGACCTGATATCAACTGTGTGTTTCAAGTATTTGTATCTTATGCCGAGAACTTATCAATCACCCCTTGTATCATCGAAGTAGATCCATGAGGATATGGTAGAGACTCTAGGAGAGAGTGCCCCTTCTTACAGCACAGTTAAGAAATGGCCAGCTCAGTTCAAATATGGAAGGGAGAGTCTGGAAGATGATTCCTGTCCAGGAAGATCAAGAACGGTAACCATCGATGAAACTACCGGCAGAATACATGACATGATAATGGAGGATCGACGACTAACTGAGCGGTACATTGCTACTGAGTTGGGCATTTCCCAGGAACGTGTTCATGCCATTATTCACAATGATCTTCAAATGACAAAGGTCTCTGCTCAATGGGTCCCGAAACTTCTTGGAGCTGATCATAAACGACAGCGTCTCAACATGTCAAGAGACAATCTTGGCTATTTTTCTGCAGATCCTGAAACGTTTCTTCAGCAATTTGTGACTATGGATGAGACTTGGGTTCATCATTTTCAAACAGAAACCAAAGAACAGTCAAGGCGTTGGAATCATCATGGATCCCCACCTCCAAAGAATTCCAAGGGTGGTTCTGTCTGCAGGCAAAGTGATGGCTTCCATCTTTTGGGATTCAGATGGTGTGCTATTGATAGACTATCTTCAAAAGGGCAGAACAGTCACCGGGACCTATTATGCTAATCTTGTGAAGCACCTGCGGATCAAACTGAATGAAAAGTGTCGACGGAAATTGACGAGAGGAGTCATCTTTCAGCAAGACAATGCTTCAGTTCACAAGTCGGTGGTGGCAATAGTTGCCATTCATGAATGTGGCTTCCAGCTTCTTGAACATCCTCCTTATTCCCCAGATTTGGCCCCTTCGGACTATTACCTGTTTCATCATCATCATCATGTGCCTTGCCGACTGGTGTTGGCTATTATGCTTCTCCAGAGTATCCGATCCTTCATGCAGGCCATCAGTTCAGTTGGTGATCTCCTCTCATACCATCCCGTCAGACTGTCCAGTATCATTTCTCTTGGTCTTCCTCTTGATCTTCTTCCTTCTATTTTTCCTGTTGTTATAATATTTTCAATGCCCCCTCTCCTCATTGCATGTCCTATGAAAGTACATTGTCTCTCTCTTATCTTTTTGACAAGGTTTTTTTGTCTCTCCAGCTCTTCTCACACATTCTTCATTAGTTAGTTTTGCTGTCCAGGGAATTCGCAACATTCTTCTAATAAACCACGTTTCTGCAGCTTCCAATGATTTTTGTGCAGACTTGCCTATTGTCCATGATTCACTTACATATAACAGGATAGGTTCAATATAGCATTTTAGGACTCGTTTTCTAACATTCATTGATAAGGATGTGTTGGTTAATGTGTTTCTCATTCTCTGAAATGCAGTCTTTGCTTGGCCTATATTTATCTGTATGAATTTTAAATTACTATTATTTCTATTTTTATTTTTGTTTCTCATTACCTGTCTACCAAACTGAAAAAGGAGCTGAGTGGTCACAAATGTGCTTCAGATGATGACGTCATTCATGTTGTAGACCACTTTCTACTGGCACAAGATGCTGACTTTTTACAAAGAAGGGATCCGTATGCTCCAGGATCGCTGGACTAAGTGTATAAACTTGCAAGGGGACTATGTTGAGAAATAATCCAAAAAAAGTTGTCCACAGAAAATCCGTTGAACGTTATGCCGAGAACTTATCAATCACCCCTCGTATTTATTTTAGATAATGACACAAGTATATAAATTTTGTTAACTTGGAATAACAATAACAGCTGTTGGCAAGTACACATATAAAATAAAATCAAGAACAGATCAGGCAAATATAGCTTTTTTATGACCCGTGGAAGATACTAACAAATAAGATGTCCCTAAAAGCGAGGAAAGGAGTAATTCGGTGCTGTACGGAGTCAATATTGCTGTGTGGTTGTAAAACCCTGGATAGTCAACGAAACGTTGGCTAAGCAACTGGGATGTGGTTTTGAAGTAAGATGCAGCAAATATCCTGGACAGACAGAAAAATATGCAACAAATATCCTGGACAGACAAAAAAATATGCAGCAAATATCCTGGACAGACAGAAAAAAACAAACGATAAGGTCCTGTCAGAAGAGCAAAAACTGGTTTAAAAGTTCAGAAAAGGATAATCAAAATTTCTTAGACATGTCATGGGAAGACAGAAGTTGGGAAAACCTAGTAATGACTTGGAAAATTCAAGGGACAAAGGAACAGAGGAAGGCCACGAGAAAAATACCTTAGTGGACTTATCAAGTGGCAGGGAAAAAAGAAAAACATCTGAATTAAACAACAAGGATCGCACAAGATGGAGAAGCATGCCAAAGCACGGCACATAATAGTAATAATAATAATAATAATGTTAATAATAATTTATTCTCCCTTCTCACCAAATCTGAAGATCCGTGATAAACAACTTTAAATGAATATTTGATGCACTTTTTTGAGTTTTAAATCTTAGGTCTTGTGGGTCTATGATTAAGAAAAGCTTGATAACTGCTGCTGTATGATCATCTCTGCTCTTCTTTCAGCCAAGAGAATCGCCTACGAGAAGATTGGCTTTAAAATGTTGTTTGCAAACACGAAAGAATTTCGGATAGGTGATCTCTGTGCAGATAAACAGATCCAGGAGAAGATAGTGACGAAATATAACAGCTCTGTGGTTAAGTTCAAAAAACACACACGATACAAGCTGTACATAAACTCTTGCAGTAAAATCATCCCTTACTATGACTATACAGTAAGTTTCTTTGTTTGTTTGTTTTTTAACCCTCTTTTTCTCGGCAGAATTGAGTTTGATACATGTGGACAATAGAGCCAGAAATAAAACTACGGGCAATCCCCGGATTAGGAACGCGTTTCATTCATAAGTATATTCGTAAGTCGAATTTCTACGGAAGTCGAAACAGTTTGACATGGTTGGTATCTAACGTCATTATAATGTCGAATGTAGTGTACTTTTCTATGTAAAAAAAAAAAAAATACCCGACGAACCGCTTTACACGAGCAATGTTTTGATGCGCGTCGCAAAGTAGCCCCATTTGCTTCACAACAGCAGTGAGACAACCCGAATTTTTTGTATAAACAGAAGAGGGGGAGTTTGCGGGGTTAAGTTCAGGCAGTACTTAAGTTGGACGCTGGTAACCTGGGGACTGCCAGCATGAAAGTAATAGCTGCGAAAGGAGATGAAAGACGGTTGTTTTCATATACAAAAGAGATCATCATCATCATCATCATCATCAGTTGTTAAATATTTTTTTACAATATTTTTTGTTCTCTTTCCAACGATAGGAAAAGATTTATTCATTAAAAGAGCGCTTGTAAACTTCTGGGTTACATCTGAAGAGTGATAGATGTCCTCCTTTTTCCCCCCTCACTGTATCTCCATTATTAGTTAGTAGTGATCCAAGATATTCAAAACTCTCCACCTCTTCCAATTTTTTCTCAATGATACATATATCACCAGCTTTGCTTGTTTTGTCATTTGTCATCAATTTAGTTTTCTTTGCATTAAGATAGAGGTTTTGCTCTTCGCTGTTCTTACAGACTGACATAATTAGTTTTTCCATTCCTTTTTGTGTTGTGGACAGTAATACTGTGTCATCAGCATATCTAATCTCTGGTATTTCATAACCTTCAATTGTTATGGCATCTTAATATTCTTTGTCTACATCTTCTCTAACATTCCTCATCATATTTTCAGTATACAAGTTAAATAAGTAAGGCGACAATATGCACCCCTGACGGACCCCTTGTTTTATGTCAAACCAACTTGTTGTTTCACCATTTATTCTTACTGCTGCTTGTTGGTCTAGATACAGCAGTGATGTTAATTGTATGAAATGTGTTGGAAATCCCAATTTTTTTCCATTATTTCCCAAAGTTTCTGATGTTGTACACACTCAAATGCCTTTAAGTAGTCTATAAAGGCTAAATATAGATTCATATTAAACTCTCTGCATTTCTCAATTATTAATCTTATATTGAATATATGATCCCTTGATCCTCTTCCTTGCCTGAAACCAGCTTAGACTATATTGACTTCTTCTTCTATTTTCTTACGAAGTCTACCCATTATGATTTTTAATAGAATTTACTGGCACGACTAATCAGGGCAACAGTTCTGTAGTTGTGCATAATTTCAGGTTACCCTTTTTTGGCAGTTGTATGAATATAGTTCTTTTCCATTCTTTTGGCTAAATACCTGAATGTCATATCTTTTTACATATTGCAGAAAGTAAAACAACTAAGGAATATATGGGGAGGAACATACAGAATTACAAAAATAATATTTTTAAGGGTATGCATCTTTCCCATCGCAACATATGCCTGTGAGATCTGGATACTTAACAAAACAGCTGAGAAACACATAAATGCCTTTGAATGTAAATGCTACAGAAGAGTTCTTCAAATATCACTGACACAAAAAAAAGAACAAATATATCCATACTACAAGAACTTAATATTGAAGAAGGTTGGCTAGTAAAGAGGATTAAAGAGAGATAACTTAAATATTTTGGAAACATTAAACGTCATGATAATCTAGAGAAAAGCGTCTTGGAAGGGTACATAATGGGAAAAAGAAAGAGAGGAAGACCAAGGCGAAGATGGCTGCAAGACATCGTTGATGATCTGCAAATGGATACATCAGCAGCAGGCCATCTTGCTCACAACCTGAGAGGCCTACAGGAGTGCTGTTAGGGAGGCAAAGTTCCGCAAGGGACATGCAAATAAATGAGTGAATGGGTTACATCTTATTCATACAAAAATGTACATGACGAAGAAACAGGAAAAGAGAGTTTAAATGCACATGTATGGTTGCAACAAGGAAGATTGAGGAGAAAAGGCGAGGTATTTATTTTATGTTATTATGTTATCTCTTTTTCGAAATTTCTAAAAATTATTATTATTTAACACTTTCTTAACAACAGGAGAAACAGTGGGAAAAGGCACAGGAAAGGCTGAGAGAAATAATCCTGGATAGCTTGATAAGATGATGTGAGAGGAGATCACCAACTCAACTGATAGACTGCATGAGGGATCGGGTACTATAGAGAAACATAATAGCCAACGCCAGTCGACACGGCACATGATGACGATGACGATGATGATGATGATGATGAACACTTTCATAGCAAAATTCAGTCTTCATCATTCAGTGTCCATGTGGCAGTGGAGTCCAGACTCCAGAGTGCCCAAACCATGCGGACCTGCGACGTGAAACATGACACAAGCTTGGGGCAAAAGCTTTGGGGCTTCTATCAGGATCTGGAGAGGACTGCGGGCTTTGCCATGTCGACAGGGATCAGGATCCGATGTGACCAACAACCTCGAAAGAAGAAGAAGAAGAAGAAGGAGGAGGAGGAGGAGGAGGAAGAGGAGAAGCAGGAGAAGGAGGATGAGAGTTCACCATGAAGTAAATACTACAGAAATTCCTTGACGTATCCAGCCTAAGCACTTTAAGGGGTGATGGAATCACTAAAAGCGTCTTATCGTATGGCGATGTGTTCCCTTGAAAGACACTGAGCAGCCCCAGGGCCTCCCTGCCACGAGAGCGGTGTTGTGGTACAGCGTACCTCTGGATTTTACCTCCAGAATTGTTTACTTGGGCCACAGATGTGGAAGGGACCACGTGACGGGTTAACATTGCAGTGCTTCTTCTGGTACTTAGAAATATTTACCTTGTTTCTGTATACGTTATATCACATCAGACAACAGCAACTCTCCAAACAGTCATTAATGTCGTTGAGACAACTGAGGCAAGGCGGTCTAGTAAACTGGCCACGGCTGTCAACCACGATGGGCTGACTTGAGAAACCCTTGTTGAATGGAAAGGAAGTTAACTAACATGCCTTTGGTTTCTTTTCACAACGGATAAATCTTTTGCCGTTTACTAATGATTTATTCATGATCTTCCATCTCAAGGAAGTTTTTTTTTTTTTGCAAATCACAAGATTTCTTTGGGACGTTTTTCAAAAGCTTCTGATGTGAGAACTGACCATTCGCCTGAAAGGCTAACGTGTGCCCCTAGTTCAAACAACCATGTTTATCTACTTCAGTCGTTGATTAGCGTGCCTAGATCAAAGCCACAGGTGTGGAAGTTTGCTCCCGGATCAAAAAGATATCATATGGTCTTTGTTCAACGTTCTGACGATTGATATGTGTCAGTCAGAGAGACGAAAGAATTCATCGCCACGCCTCTTCGGGACTAACCTCTCTGGGGGCGTGGCAATGTTACCTTGTGACTTGCATGAAGCTGTGTCCAAGAGAGCGTTAGCGTCAGAATTTGTGCCTGTGGGTTGTGATACTAATCTGATGTCATAAAACAATGCCCGCCACCCCCCAGCCCAACCCCTGCCTTCCTTTTCTATATTCATGTCTTAGAATGTTATCATTTTAAAGTTATATTTACAGGACAGGAAATGCTACTGTATCTTTACTCTTCTTCCCGGACAGGAAATCCTACTGTATCTTTACTCTTCTTCCTAGATGATGACGATGATATTGATGATAATTATAGGACGGCTGGCTCCTCTCATCTCTCGGCGCGTATTTACAAAGGGATGAGAGATGACTCTCTCAGTGAGCATCTACGACAGGATTGTGGGTAGATTTACTCTGCATTGAATCACTCTGATCACTGACTCGTACATTACGCTACTGTGGCACTTGAAACAAGACAAATAGGGTATTGACTTGCTGTGATTCGCCAGTCCTCGTCTCACTGCTGGGTTCACCATCTGTATGCTGCAAGATCCATACATGGCGTCAGTGTGACGCAAGATCTTGGAAGATTTTCCATAATAGAGCATCAGCGTGCTGCAAGATCTTGATAGATTCTCCAATCTATGGCGTTATGGTGAGGCCCCCAGGCCAGATAAATCTAATTTTAACACTGGGGAAGAGTGTGAGACAGAGGTCAGTACTAGTAATTGTGATGACGGACAAAATCCTGACAGTGTTACTAAGGAAAACCCCTGCATCAAACTAAAAAGAAAAATAAGAGAAGGAACATGGAATGTAAGAAGTATGTATGAGGGAAAATATCAAATAATAAGTGATGAGATGAAAAGAACGGGGATACACATTTTGGGAATATGTGAACATCGATGGAAAGGATCAGGACACTTCAAGAGCCAGAATGATAATATCATTATACACTCTGCTGGAGAATTAGGAGGAAAGAATGGAATGGCTTTTTACTTGGACAAAGCAACATCAAAAGCATTACTAGGTTACAATCCAGTAAATGATAGAATCCTCATAATTAGACTTAAGGGCACTCCTAGAAATGTAACAGTCATCCAGATATATGCATCTACATCAGCAGCAGAAGAAGAGGAAGCAGAAGACACACTGCAAACGACGATAGACCAGGTACGGAAAAACGATAGTGTATTAATAATGGGAGATTTTAATGCAAAGATTGGTACAGAAAGAACAGAAGATGAAGGACACGTTGTAGGGAAATTTAGCATAGGACATAGAAATGTGGCAGGTGACAGTCTAATGGCTTTTTGCATGGAAAATGAGCTAATGATTGCTAATACGCTTTTTAAACAACATCCAAGAAGACTTTACACATGGACATCACCTGATGGGAAAACCAAGAATCAAATAGATTACATTTTAGAGCAAAGAAGGTGGAGATCAAGTAAAGCATCAGCAAAAACTTTACCAGGTGCTGATTGTGACACGGACCATGCGTTATTAATAGCAGACATGAAGATAAAGATAAAAAAAAGACAGTTGCAGGATCAAGACCACTCCGCTTTGATCTTACAAAAATACAAGAACAATATGGTATAGAAGTGAAGAACTGTTTCGAAATCCTGATGGCTGTACAGGAGGAGATGACACCAGATGATTTGGATACACAGGCCAGAGGTATCTTAATAACAACAGCTAAAGACGTGGTTCCAGTAAAGAAAACACAAAAGAATGGATTGATTACTGCAGGCACACTAGAACTAATAAAACAACGTAGAGAAATGAAGACTCAATGGAAAGTGACAAACAATAACAAAGAGAAATATAAATCTTTAACAAAAGAAGTACGAAGAAACATAAGAAAAGACAAAAAACAATGCATACAAGATTGTTGTGAAAGAATAGAAGAACATCAGAAGTGTGGAAGAGATAGTGAAATGTTTAAAGAAATGAAGATACTGACGAGAAATGTTCACACCTAAGCTAAATGTAATTTGTGACAAGATGGGGAATACCTTGACAGAGACAGAGGAAATTCTAGAAAGATGGAAGGAATATTGCAGAGGAATGTATGAAACAACCGACTGTGAAAGCAGAAATCAACAGTGTGAATTATTATTGGAGGAGAAAAAACCCGAACCGACAATAGAAGAAGTTTTATGGGCAATAAAGAATCTGAAAATGATAAATCACCAGGATGTGATGAGATAACAGCTGAACGTATTAAAACAGGAGGAAAGGAATGTGCAACAATCTATCGTGCACTATGTAAAAAGATATGGCATTCAGGTATTTGGCCAAAAGAACGGAAAAGAACTGTATTCATACCACTGCCAAAAAAGGGTAACCTGAAATTATGCACAAACTACAGAACTGTTGCCTTAATTATTCATGCCAGTAAAATTCTATTAAAAATCATAATGGGTAGACTTTGTAAGAAAATAGAAATCAATATGGTCCAAGCTGGTTTCAGGCAAGGAAGAGAATCAAGAGATCATGTATTCAACATAAGATTAATAATAGAGAAATGCAGAGAGTTTATTATGAATCTATATTTAGCCTTTATAGACTACTTAAAGGCATTTGATTGTGTACAACACCAGAAACTTCGGGAAATAATGGAAAAATGGGATTTCCAACACATTTCATACAATTAACATCACTGCTGTATCTAGACCAACAAGCAGCAATAAGAATAAATGGTGAAACAACAAGTTGGTTTGACACACAACAAGGGGTCCGTCAGGGGTGCATATTGTCACCTTACTTATTTAACTTGTATACTGAAAATATATAATGAGGAATGTTAGAGAAGATGTAGACAAAGAATATTACGATGCCATAACATTTGAAGATTATGAAATACCAGAGATTAGATATGCTGATGACACAGTATTACTGTCCACAACACAAAAAGGAATGGAAAAACTAATTATGTCAGTCCGTAAGAATATTGAAGAGCAAACCCTCTATCTTAATGCGAAGAAAATTAAATTGATGACAACTGACAAAACAAACAAGGCAGCTAATATATGTATTAGTGAGGAAAAATTGGAAGAGGTGGAGAGTTTTGAATATCTTGGATCACTGCTAACTAATAATGGAGATACACTAAGGGAAATTAAAAGGAGGACATTTATCGATCTTCAGAAAGTAAAACAACTAAAGATTATGTGGACAGGAACAAACAAAACTATAAAAATAAGATTTTTAAGGGCATGCATCTTTCCCATCGCAACATATGCCTGTGAGACCTGGACACTTAACAAAACACCTGAGAAACACATAAATGCCTTTGAATGTAAATGCTACAGACGAGTTCTTCAAATATCATGGACACAAAAAAAGAACAAATATATCCATACTACAAGAACGTAATATTGAAGAAGGCTGGCTAGTAAAAAGGATTAAAGAGAGAAAACTAAATATTTTGGACACATTAAACGTCATGATAATCTAGAGAAAATCGTCTTGGAAGGGTACATAATGGGAAAAAGAAAGAGAGAAAGACCAAGGCGAAGATGGCTGTAAGACATCGTTGATGATCTTCAAATGGATGCATCAGCAGCAGGCCATCTTGCTCACAACCGAGAGCCTTACAGGAGTGCTGTTAGGGAGGCAAAGTTCCGCAAGGGGCATGCAAATGAATGAAATGTGAGTGTGCGACAAGATCTTCGTAGATTTTCCATCCCGTGGTGTCAGCGTAACGCAAGGTCATTATTTTCACATAACAATATGCCGATACTTCTGTGTCGAGAACTTGCTTTATAAACATGTCTGCTGATATTCTCTCTTTATATCGGTGTTTGCTGATATTCACTCTTTATAACGATTTCTGTTGATATTCACTCTTTATAGCGATGTCTGCTGATATTCATTCTTTATAACGATGTCTGCTGATATTCACTCTTTATAATGAGGAGCTCAATGTCTATGGTTTGAAATGTCTGCAGTTGCCTGCGCGTTAGAATGAGATATTTTTGCCAATGTCTGCGCTTTTTAAGTGTATATGTTTACTAATGCATGTGTGTCATAATGGTATACGAAGATGATTGATAAGTTCTCGGCATAAGGTACAAATACTTGAAATGCACAGTTTGATATTAGGTGCATTTGTAATTCACTTTAATGTAAGATTAAACACAAAGTTTCAAGAAGTTAACTGCAACCATTTTTTTTACAGGTTACTGAAGTGGTAATGGGTGGCAGAAATTAAGAAAATGGATATAATTTCTCATCGAGCAGTCTTTCGCTACCTCTGCATCAAGGATTTATCATCGAAGGAGATCCATGAGGATATGGTACAGATTCTACGGGAGAGTGCCCCTTCTAACAGCACAGTGAAGAAATGGGAGCTCAATTCAAACACAGAAGGGAGAGTCTGGAAGATGATCCCTGTCCAGGAAGACCAAGAACGGTAACCACCGATGAAACCACCGGCAGAATCCATGACATGATAATGGAGGATCGACGACTAACTGATGGTTACAATGCTACTGAGTTGAGCATCTCCCAGGAACTCGTCCATGCCATTATTCACAATGATCTTCAAATGACAAAGGTCTCTGCTCGATGGGTCCCGAAACTTCTTGGAGCTGATCACAACCGACTGCGTCTCAACATGTCAAGAGACAATCTTGCCAATTTTTAGGCTGATCCTAAAATGTTTCTTCAGCAATTTGTGACTATGGATGAGACTTGGGTTCATCATTTTCAAACAGAAACCAAAGAACAGTCAAGGCGTTGGAATCATCATGGATCCCCACCTCCAAAGACTTCAAGGGTGGTTCTGTCTGCAGACAAAGTGATGGCTTCCATCTTTAGAGATTCAGATGGCGTGCTTCAAAAGGGCAAAACGATCACCGGGGCCTATTACGCTAATCTTGTGAAGCAGCTGCGGGTCAAATTGAAGGAAAAGCGTGGAGGGAAATTGACGAGAGGAATCATCTTTCATCAAGACAATGCACCTGTTCACAAGTCGGCGGTGGCAGTGGCTACCAGACCATTCATGAATGCGGCTTCCAGCTTCTTGAACATCCTCCTTGTTCTTCAGATGTGACCCCTTCGGACTATTACCTGTTTACCAAACTCAAAAAGGAGCTGAGTGGTCACACATTTGCTTCAGGTGATGACGTCATTCATGTTGTAGACCACTTTCTATTGGCACAAGATGCTTTCTTTTACAAAGAAGGGATCTGTATGTTCAAGGATCGCTGGACTAAGTGCATAAACTTGCAAAGGGACTATGGTGAGAAAAAAAAAAACCTGATGCCGAACTATCAATCAACCCTTGTATGTTTGCTGACGTCTACGTTTTATAGTGATATATGAAGTCTGATGTCTGTGGTTTAGTGTGGTTTATGTCTGCTGATGTCTACGCTTTGTAGTGGTCTAGGTCTGTTGATGTCTCTTCTCCATAATAATAATAATTATTATACTTCTGCTGATGTGTGTGACAGGGTAACACGTGTAATATGTGAATGAGTAAGTAGGGTATCACGTGTAATATGTGAGTGTGTATGTGAATGTTTGTATGCCCACCTGCGTCTCTGATTTAATGCGTGTGGTTGTGTTTTGATACAGCCAAAACAGTTATGTATTAATGCATTTTCGTACCCGGGTGCTTTGCTGTGTGTAGAAACAACTAAGATGAGATTCTAGTTGCATGTTTTGTCATATTCAACAGGAACTCGAGTTCTTATTGGTAGAAGTTATCCATTTTAATGGTTCAACAGAGAAAATGATGAAAATGTACTCGAAGTATGTGTTCAGTGCCTTCAAGAGATTGCTGAAAGTCATGTCATCATTAGGTTAGTACTCTTTCTTTCTTTCTTTCTTTCTTTCTTTCTAATTCTTCTTCTACTTTCTTGTTTTTCTCTCTTCTTCTTTGGGTTCTTTTTTTTTCTTTTTCTCTTTTTTTTTCTTTCTTTAATGTTTTGTTTGTTTGTTTATTTCTTTTTTCTTTCTTTCTTAATATCTTCCTTTCTTTCTTAATTTCATTCATTTTTTTCTCTCTTAATATCAATATTTCTTCCTTAATTTCTTCATCCTTTCCTTTATTTCTTAATTTCTTTCTTTCTTTTTCTTTCCTCATTCTTGCTTTTTTTTCCTTCTTCTCAGAAGAGCAGTTTTTTGTAGCTCCTGCATAGAACCCCAAAGCCTAGATTCTTGGATGGTTTCCCTGAGCCAGTAGGTGCGTCTCTGTTTCTCTGAGCCAGTAGGTGCGTCTTCGTGTCACAGACCCAGTAGTGCATCTCTGTTTCACTCAGCCAGTAGTTGCGTCTTTGTTTCACTTAGTCAGTCATTCAGTCTTTGTTTCACTCAGCGGTTCTAAAGACTGTCATAGCCGGAGGTGGGGCGGAGGATACGCTCTCCACTTAAATTAAATGTCTCCAAGCCGTGCGTCTCAAATAGCCTCTGAGAGTCAAGTCCAGCTCCTGGCCTTCTAGTGGCGGAACTGTTCAAACTGACAGGAGAAGGGGCGAAGGCGAATATCTGGCGCCTGAAAGTCAGACGTTTTCGGGTAGATGAGTGTCTTGTTTGGTAGCTCATCTGAGAGAAGGAAAACTTTGATTTAAAAACCGCTGCTGGCGAGATTCTTCAGCTGCCTTGCGTGGAGTGGGGCTCCTCCCGGCCAGTGAAGAAAGGTACGAATGGGGTTGCCGCGTGGCGCCACTGTGGAAAAGGTGAAAGAAAGGATTAAGTAAAGCAATCAGTATTCTCGAGGTCAGGACTGCTCAAATCACGGCACCTCTGCTCTGTAGATTGGCCACGTCCTATGTCCACTCATACAGGGCGAATTGCCTGAACCGGCTTAACCCAGGGGTTAAGACACTGCTGACGAGATTCTTCGGATGCCGCGCGTGGAGTGAAACTCCTCCTCCGGCCAAGGAAGAAAATGTGAAAAAGCAAGTAGGGTTGCCATGCGGCGCAGATGTGAAAAGGTGGTGGAAAAGATAAAGTGAAGCTTAATCAGTATATTCAGTAGTCTCGCGGTGAGAGCTACTCATACCACGGCACCTCTGTTCTAGAGGCCGGCCACGTCCGATATACAACCATACTGGTGAAATATGCCTAAACCGGCTCACACCAGTGGTGAAACTTGATGGCTACTCATATCACGGTGCCTCCGTTCTAGAGGTCGGTCACGTCCTAAACACGCTTGTACTGGGATAATATGCCTAAACCGACTCAACCCTGGGGTGAAACTCACTAGTGGCGAGGATTCGTCCGCTCGGACAAAAGCTCCGTTCTGATCACAACTAGGAAGGGGAGCGGCCACGACCACAAAATGCTGAAGTCGGAGACACTGGACCAGGGCAGTCTAGATTGACAACCACCTCTCACCCGACGGGGATGTATGCTTATCCTAATCACGCTGAGGCTTTCCGGTGAGAAAGTCCAACGCTGGACTGGATAGAAAACCGCCTCTCACCCGGCGGTGATATACTGATATCCAAAACACGTAGAGGTTTTCCGGTGAGAAAGTCCAGCTCTAGATCAAATTGGTGCAACTAAAACCACGGTGTCACGCAATCCCTCTTCTGCGACCCACCAAGAATTCAGGTGTCTTTGTTTCAATGAGCCAGTAGATGTGTCTCTGTGTTTCGTAGTTTGTCCAGTGTTAAAGTTGTTAAGTAAAACGTTCAGAAGGGAGAGGGTGTTCCTGGATTATCTACATGTACCATCTGGATCTAGTCTGTTATTATGGGGAAAAGAGCACAGTAATTACAGATTGAGGATTATTTAATGTGATTGCCTGATTAAATGACCGAATAACAACGTGATATGTATAAATGATTTTGTTCACTTGCCCTCATGACTGATTTGGTGACTTGCTAGTACCTGAAAACTGACTGAAGTATTGATAGGCAAAGCTGATACAACTAACTGGACGACTCCTTCTTCTTCTTCTTCGTTCGTTTCTACCACCAAAACCGCACTGTGATCCCACTGAATTTATGCTTGTGGTCCTCATTAGGTCCGGTGGTCCCCTGTGTGGTCCCCGAAAAGACCACACGAGATCCCCGAGAGGACCACAAGGGGTTCAGAGTATCACATGGCTTTAGCCTATATTCTTGGTGGGTCTCTGAAGCGGGATTGCGTGACACCGTGGTTTTCATTGCACCAGTTTAGTTTAGGGTTGGACTTTCTCACCGGAAGACCTCGGCGTGTTTAGGATATCAGTGCATCCCCGCTGGGTGAGAGTCGGTAGCCCACCCAGGCCAGAGTTGGACCTTCTCACCGGAAAACCTCGACGTATTTTGAGATACCCGTGTATCACCGCCGGGTGAGAGGTGGTTGCCCATCCAGTCCAGGGTTGGACTTTCTCACCGGAAAACCTCAGCGTGATTAGGATACGCAGACATCCCCGCCGGGTGAGAGGTGGTTGCCTATCTAGACTTCCCTGGTCCAGTGTCTCCGATTTCAGCATTTTGCGGTGACCAGGATGGAGCTTTTGTCCAGGAGGACGAATCCTCGCCACTAGTGACTTCTACCCCTGGGTTGAGCCGGTTTAGGCATTATCCCAGTATGGGCGTGTTTGGGACGAAGCCGACCTCTAGAGCAGAGGTACTGTGACATGCATAGCCTTCAAGATTCACCCCTGGTATGAGCCGGTTTAGGCAAAATTCACCAGTATGGGTGTATATCAGGCGTTACCGATCTCTAGAGCGGAGGTGGCATGACATGTCTAGCCATCGAGTTCCACCCCTGGTGTGTGCCGGTTTAGGCATATTTCACCAGTGTAGGTGTATTTCGAACGTGGCCGGCCTCTAGAGCAGAGGTGCCGTGGTATAGCTCTCGTAGCGATACTACTGGACATATCAGTTAAACTTCACTTTCCACCACCTTTTTCCATCGGCGCCACACAGCAACCTTTATTTCTTTTCCGCATTTCTTCCTTGACCGGGAGGAGCTTCACTCCACGCGCGGCATTTGAAGAGTCTCGCCAACAGTGTCTTAACCTCTGGGACAAGCCGGTTCATGCATTTCACCCGATATGACTGCACTCAGGACGTGGCCGACCTCCAGACCAGAGGTGCCATGATTTGACTGTTTGCTTCGCTTTATCCTTTCTACCACCTTTTCCGCAGTGATGCTGCGCGGCAACCTCATTTGCAAATTTCTTCATTGGCCGGGAGGAACACCGCTCCACGCACGGCAGCTGAAAATCTCGCCAACAGCGGCAGATGAGCTACCAAACGTGCCACTCATCTACCCTAAGTAACTGGTTTTCAGGCGCCAGATATTCGCCCTCGCCCCTTCTCCTGTCAGTTTAAACAGTTCTGCCACGGGAAGGCCAGGAGCTGGACTTGACTGCCAGAGGCTGTTTGAGGCGCATTTGCAGTCCTTAGAACCACTGGACGACTGATTTCGATAATGTAAGTCGAGTGACTGAGTGACTGGATGAATGATTCGACAGCTAAGAGTAGTTTGACTGAAAGATTTAAATGGGTGGTTACATAGAAAGCAATGGAATACTGACAAATAAACAAATGGAAACAAATTATCCAATGAGAAATGTTGCGTGTAAGGAAATCAATGACTAACCTTCAAGTGACTGGTTGTTATGTAATTATATTCAAGGTCTCTTCAGTTCATGGAATAACTTGCTAATCAAACTGGTATTTAACAAAGACATGTCAATCATCAAGGGATATCACTGTGACAGCCATCTTGAGCTACGTATTGATGGCGGAGAGCAAGTCTGCGGTACGTACCAAAAACATGCGTCCCAACATTTCTTTTCCTATACTTTCAGCTTATGTGATTTAGTTGTCCTGCATAAATGGAATGATTTTTACGTGAAAATGTCTTTTTTCAATGTGTTGTCAGCAATGAGCCCAAGGCATGTTGGTGTTCCTCGCTTTATAAGCTGATGCTTATCACTAGGAAGTACAACATTCAATAAAACAGTCACACCTGCCCACATCAACATCCAAGGAAATGATGAAGCAAACAGACTTGCATAAGAAGGAGGAAGAATGCAACAAATCGATAGATAAATTAACCTATGAACAGACTAAAAGTCAAGTATAAAGACAAATGGACAAAACAACACCCCACAAAAAAAAAAACGAATGCCATAAACTCTCAAGAAATGATCATGTGATAATCTTCTGAGAACATGACACTGCAGGCTGAGACACCACCTACACCAGAAGCTGAAAATTGGCTCAACAGACCTATGTGGTTGCAGCGAAGACCAACAGACACCACATAACGTTCATCAAAGTTGCCAGCTACACAACCCACTCAGGCAAGGGACCTGGGCAGACCCAGGATCCCCCCCTACAAGAGAAGCTCTACGGTGACGCTGAAAACCTGAGACGAACTCCCGCATTTGTGAGAGAGATTGGTGTCGATGCCTGAGCGAACGAGAAAGAAGTCTTGTATGAACAGTTCCATAACACAAACGCTAGGTACCAGTTTCTACATCTGCGTTGACCGCACTACGATGAAACTGCAGACTGACGGCTGACAGATGTTTCTACACCTCTTTTAATTCGGACGTAATTTGCAGCACATGTCAGCCAGCAGATGGTGCTGTGTATAGTTTGGACAGTGGATGATCTTGCAGGACTAGGTGTGATAGAGCAGAGCTATTTGTATTATTTACTTTGTACACCTGATGGTAGTTCCAGTATTTTTCCATCACGCCTTTTTTTTTCACTCTTCGGCAGTTCTATTCTGCCACCACTCTTGCGTGACCTCTCTTAATCCATCAAAATCCTTAATCCAACAAGGCCCAGGGTGTCGGAAAATCGGTGTTCGACCTTTAGTTCATAATTCGGGTCAGAGCGTTTGAGAAAAAAAAAACAGGGTCTAGAGAGACGAAGTGGTGAGAAGATCTTCTGAATGAAGCCGTGAAATCGGATCCTGAGAGGAACGACAGCGACACGGTAAGCTGTGGAGAGCACGCTAAGACCTGACGGGGCCCCGACTGGTGAAGGCCCCCATCCCGATTCTCTCAAGTGTTACCTTAGAATCAAGACCTGCCATGACCGTAACAGTTTGACTAACAAGATGTAGAATCTAGTGTTTATCCATGAAAGCCATTAACTCGTTATCTCATATCTTCTTATATCCTTCCCGTGCCGTTAAACGCCACAAAGGGCTCGCAAAGTAGTTCGCCAATTTTGTTATCTCATATATGGTGAAGAAAATCAAGAAGGATACGTTACCTGTGTTATTACCACGAGGAACAATGCCAGTTCTATCACTGGCGAAGGGATAGTACTTGTTGCTCTATCTTCCTGGAACTACAAGCAGGATGTTCTATGCAGCCGATGAGGTGAAGATGTCTGGGCAGGCGAATCATATCGGATGAGGAGTGTGTTACTAATCCTGCAATCATGGAGTGTAGCTAATGAAACTGTCTCGTGGCTGAGTCGGCAGCTCGCCGGACTGTAAATCCGTGGTTCGAGTTTTATTTATTTCCCATCTGAAGTATTTTGTCAACCAGTTAGCGAATGCCAACCACACAGCAGTGTGCTAAATCACTTTGCTGGGTGAAAACTTCGTTGTTTCTCATTTTGAAAAATGTGTAGCTAATAGGCACAAAGGTGTTATGCTTCTTTAGCAGACTCCATCGCCAAGGGCTAATGGTGGCTGTTACAAGGGGTACATAATAGGAGTACCACATACTACCAGCTTACTAGGGGTACCACATACTACCACGTTACTAGGGGTACCACATACTGCCACGTTACTAGGAGTACCACATATTACCACATACTACCACGTTACTAGGAGTACCACATACTACCACTTTACTAGGCATACCACATACTACCACTTTACTAGGCATACCACATACTACCACGTTACTAGGCATACCACATACTACCACGTTACTAGACGTACCACATACTACCATGTTACTAGGGGTACCACATACTACCACGTTACTAGGGGTACCACATACTGCCACGTTACTAGGTGTACCACATACTGCCACGTTACTAGGGGTACCACATACTACCACATTACTAGGGGTACCACATACTACCACGTTACTAGGGGTACCACATACTACCACATTACTAGGGGTACCACATACTACCACGTTACTAGGGGTACCACATACTGCCACGTTACTAGGGGTACCACATACTGCCACGTTACTAGGGGCACCACATACTACCACATTACTAGGGGTACCACATACTACCACGTTACTACGGGCATCACATACTACCAAGTTACTAGGGGCACCACATACTACCACGTTACTAGGGGCACCACATACTACCACGTTACTAGGGGCACCACATACTACCACGTTATTAGGGGCACCACATACTACCACGTTACTACGGGCATCACATACTATCTCGTTACTAGGGGCACCACATACTACCACGTTACTAGGGGCACCACATACTACCACGTTACTAGGGACACCACATACTACCACGTTACTAGGGGCACCACATACTGCCACGTTACTAGGGGCACCACATACTACCACGTTACTAGGGGCACTATATACTACCACGTTACTAGGGGCACCACATACTACCACGTTACTAGGGGCACTACATACTGCCACGTTGCTAAGGGCACTACGTACTACCACGTTACTAGGGGCACTACATACTACCACGTTACTAGGGGCACCACATACTACCACGTTACTAGGGGCACCACATACTACCACGTTACTAGGGGCACCACATACTACCACGTTATTAGGGGCACCACATACTACCACGTTACTAGGGACACTACATACTGCCACGTTACTAGGGGCACTACGTACTACCACGTTACTAGGGGCACCACATACTACCACGTTACTAGGGGCACCACGTACTACCACGTTACTAGGGGCACTACATACTACCACGTTACTAGGGGCACCACGTACTACCACGTTACTAGGGGCACTACATACTGCCAGTTATTGGGGGTGGGAAGTGTGGGTGGGGGCAGGGTCTAGATCGGCCGTGATTCACCAACACCGACCCAAGCAGTCAGTTATGGATCTAATACATCCAGAAAAGAAGCACCGTGTTCTGGAAGGAAAACATCAGCATTATTTGTGTAAAGCCGTCCTCACTGTTTCTAATTTTATATATATATATATATATATATATATATATATATATATATATATACAAGGTCCAACAATTAAGTAATGAGACTGGTTTTATTATGGCCAAGACAAAAATGACATTTAAGCATGGAATCCAAAGAGGCAAGCTTCATCTATGATCTGGCAACTTTCATCGTTCCAAGATAAGCAGACGACAAACAAGCCGCCATTTTGTTGACCTAGTCAGAGGTGCAATATTACGTAATCAGCATGGAGCAAAATGCTAACATTAAATTCTGTTTAAAACTCGGAAAAAGTGCCAGTGAGACAGTTAAATTGATGCGACAATGTTTATGGGGATAATTGTTTATCTCGTGCACAGATATTCAGGTGGTATTCACGATTCAAAAGTGGTGTGGAAATGCAACTAGACACGGACGCCCAATTTCTGTTCGTAATGGAGTCTGCTAAAGAAGTATAGCACCTTTGTGCCTATTAGCTACAATATGTTAGAAAACGAGTCCTAAAATGCTATATTGAACCTATCTTGTTATATGGAAGTGAATCATGGACAATAGGCAAGGCTGCACAAAAATCATTGGAAGCAGCAGAAATGTGGTTTATTAGAAGAATGTTGCGAATCCCCTGGACAGCAAAAATAACTAATGAAGAATGTATGAGAAGAGCTGGAGAGACAACAAATCTTGTCAAAAAGATAAGAGAGAGACAATGTACTTTCATAGGACATGCAGTGAGAAGAGGGGGCATTGAAAATATTATAACAACAGGAAAAATAGAAGGAAGAAGATCAAGAGGAAGACCAGGAGAAATGATACTGGACAGTCTGACGAGATGGTGTGAGAGGAGATCACCAACTGAACTGATGGCCTGCATGAAGGATCGGATACTCTGGAGAAGCATAATAGCCAACGCCAGTCGGCACGGCACCTGATGATGATAAATGAGGAATTCGCTGCAAAAGTCAGAGAACGGATACAAGAAGATCGTTGTTTGACTGTGAGGATGATGGCGATTGAATCTGGTGTTAACCGAGAGACCATTCGTAAAATTTTAGATTTGGGCAAGAAAGAGGTTGCTTGTCTGTTTCTACCACATCCGTTGTCTGATGACCAAAAAGATCAGAGTGTTGAGAACGCAAAAGACATCATCAAAACGTGTCGCAGAAATAAACATTTCTTAAATCTGATTGTTGCAGAGCATGAAACATGGATTTTCTGCTATGATCCCACAACTAAACGCCAAAGTACTCAGTGGTAGTCACCATCATCACCAAAAGGCAAAAAAATTCAGAAGTGCGTTGTGTGCTTCTACGACAGCGAAGGAGTTATTCACAAAGAATTTGAGGGACAGACTCTCACTGCCAAAGTTTATTTAGGTATTTTGAAACTCCTATTGAAAAGGATTCTCCGAGTCTGACCCGAGTATTCAACAACTGGCAGTCTTTTTCTTCTTCATAATAATGCACCGGCTCACCGGGCGGTAGTTTTACAGGAATTTTTGTCCCAAAAACAAGTGTGTGTTCTCAGCCATCCACCCTATTCCCCAGATTTGTCTCCCTGTGATTATTTTCTATTCCCAAAATTAAAGTTACCATTGAAAGGACACATCTTTGACGATACTTATGACATCCAAAGGGCCGTAACATCGAGTTTAAGGGCCATACCAACAGAAGGACTGCAGAGGTCGTTCCAGTGTTTGTTAGATCGTGCCATTCGCTAAGCCACACAAGGGGATTACTTTGAATAAAATACAGGTTATATCTTCAACTGTTGTTTATATTATTTTTTACATAATTAGTCTCATTACTTAATTGTCGGACCTTATATATATGTGATTATTCACAAGTCCGTGAAACATTAAAAAAAGAATTGGAACAAAGAAACTACGTAACGGATCATGATAATTCTTACGCCAAGAGAGAGATAAACTTTCAGGGTTTTTTTTTTTTTTTGTTCAAATAAGCCAGCATGCAGAGCTCCCGTGGTTTGCCGCTAACAGGCAGCACTAGCAAATATAGCGGTCAGTAAACGTGAGCAGTCATTTTGTGTTTTGGAATGCGCAAGAACCTCGTCCGTTGTGTGCGTGCAGCGACGATTTCGAGCGGAATTCTATAGGACAGCATCTGTTTTCAGCAATACCAAGAACTGGTATGCGAAATTCCGGGATGAAGGCTTACCTGGTAAGCTTCTCTAACACGATTCACGGTGTCTTCGCTCGGTCCTGGACGTCCCTGCCAAGGATCTGTGTACAGACAACCTTCATCTCGGAATATATATATATATATATATATATATATATACATATGACTGTATTTCCGGGTGACGTAAAAGATGGCGGGGGCTTTTTAACGCTCTTGCCGGCATACTTTCATATGAATCTTTTGTGTCGACACATATTGTAAAAAAGGAGTTCGGCATAAAGCCAACAACCTTATCCTGAGACCCATCTAGAGTTGCCTCTAGATGGGGATAAAAAAAAAACTGTTACGGAAACTCTTAATAAAATCAATCGAGCATCAGGGATACCAACTCCGACAAAGGTATACAACAACTGAAAGAACACATTCATCGGTCCCAAATATGTGACAAAGATCGGATTCTGGAGCGTAATAGGAACATCAAAAACTGCTCAAGTAATCAAAGAAATGGGCGAAATGCGATGGCCAGACGCAGGGAAAAGATATGCGGAAACCCTAAGTTAATCATACACTGAGGCAGAGACGATGGGAAGTAGCAAGAAGGAGTAGGTATAGTTATGTCCAATGTAGCAGCAAAGAGCCTTACAGAATGGGAACCAGTGAACAGTCGTATATTAAGAGCACGATAAAAATAAGGCACGGAAGAATGACAATAATACAGTGCTATGCACCCGCGAACGATACAGATGATGAAATAAAAGACAATATCTATCAACAACTACGACAACTCATTAACAAAGTCCCTAAACACGACATCCTAATTGTCACGGGAGACTTCAACGCTAAGGTAGGGAAAGATAACACCGACGTCGAAAAAGTAATGGAGAAAGAAGGGATTGATACGGTAAATCAGAACGGAGAAAGATTAATAGAATTATGTCTAACAGAGGGCATGGTCATTTGAGGCACAATATTTCCACACAAAGAGATACATAAAACAACATGGGTATCTCCAGATGATAGAACAAAAAATCAGATAGATCATTTTTCTATTTATCTTCTATTTACATCTGTTAGATGTAAAAGCATATAGGGGTGCAGATGTCAACAGTGATCACAATCTGTGTATAGGGAAAATAAGACTAAAAATGAAAAGCCAACACAGGAAATCAATACTCAGAAAGATAAACAGTGATAGTCTACAGGAAGAAAATACTAAGAGTAATTTCAATCAGGAACTTACCAAACAGTTCGCTGCACTCAGTGAGGTAGAGGAGACAGATATATATGAATTATGGAATCATCATAGCACAGCCATAACCACAGCAGCAAAAATAAGTGCTGGACTGCAAAAAGCACATGGAAATACATACATGAAAGACGAGTAGCCAGATTAGCCATGTTGAATGTAAAGACAGATCTTCGAAAAGATTTGGCAAAATAAACATACAAAGAACTAGACAATAAAGTAAAAAGTTCAGCTAGAAGGGATAAAGGAGAATATATAGACAATATGGAGAAAGAAGCAGAGAAAGCAGCAAAGACAGGAGACAGCAAAACTTTATATAACATACAAAAGAGGTTAACAGGTACTATTACATCTAAAGAAAGACCAATCCGTAGCAAAACTAGAACCCTATTAACATCAAGTAAAGACCAAAAGCAAAGATGGGACGAACACTTCCAAGAAACACTTAATCGACAACACCCACAAGAATTGATAGATTGTGAAACTGACTTACCAGGCCCACAATTAAATGTAAACCTTGATGAAATTACATTGCATGAAATTGAAATAACAGTGTTGCTAACAACAAAGCTGCAGTTGAAGATGAAATAGCTGAAATGTTAAAAGCTATTAACATTGACAACATGAATCAACTACAGAGAATGTTTAATAAGGTTTGGAAAGAGGAAAAGGTCCCTCCTAAATGGAAAAAAGGAATCATTGTTAAAATACAAAAAAGGGCAACCTTAGCGATTGCACTAACTGGAGAGGAGTAACCTTACTATCAGTTGTGTCAAAAGTATTTTGCAAAGTTATTCTGAATAGAATTAAATTTAAAGTGGATGCTGCACTGAGAGAAGAACAGGCAGGATTTCGAAAAAGGAGAAGGTGTCTCGGCCAGATCTTTACTCTAAGAATAATACTTGAAGAACATATCTAAAGGCAAAAACCATTAATCCTGAACTTCATAGACTTCAAAAAGTCATTTGATAGCATACACAGGAATCATTATGGAGGATTTTAAGAATATATGGAATACCGTCTAAGATTGTCAACATCATTAGAGATCTCTAGAATGGATATGTCTGTGCAGTATAGAAGAAGGAATGAATGAATGGTCCCAGATTGACACAGGCGTGAAACAAGGATGTCTATTATCTCCATTGTTTTTTGGAATTACCAGACTTCATACTGAAAAAATACTGCACAGGTAAAACGGGCACTGATTGGGTACGTGAGACCCAACTGGAAGATCTTGATTTTGCAGATGACATAACTCTTATCAGTGACAATGTGAAATAGTGCAAGAAAAAACAGATACCCTGTCTTCGCTGGTTAGTAAAATAGGACTTAACACTAACAAGGAAAAAACAAAAATAATGAAGGTTTTCATTAACCATGAAGCAAAAATATACATAGAAGGAACAGATGTTAAAGATGTAAACCAATTTGGATACCTCGGCAGCTACATAGACCAGGATGGTGACACTAGAAAGGAAGTTAGAATTCGAATTGCAAAAGCAGCATTGACCTTCAAGAATCTTGAGAACATATGGCATTCAAAAGTTATAAGCACAAAAACCAAGTTAAGGTTATTCAATTCAAATGTAATATCCACCCTCATTTATGCATATGAAAGCTGGAAAACAACTAAAGAAATAGACAAGAAATACCTCAGGAAAATACTCGGTATAAAGTGGAACGAATTCAAGAACAACACAATAATAAGACAGATGAAGATGAACAAACAACAACCTGTCTCATGGGTGATCAGAAAAAGAAGATGGTCATGTGGTGAGAAGAAACAATCAGAGAATACCAAAACAAGCTATCAAGTGGAGCACAACAAGCCGAAGAAAAAGAGGTCGCCCACGTGAAACTCTATTGGAAATTGGAGGCCAGTTTAGTGGGAATAACATCCCTTGATTATGTTGAAAAGCTCGCCGAAAACAGGAAATCTTGACAAACTACCATGCGAGCCCCTTGTGACGTTTAACGGCACGGAAAAGATGTAAGATGTAAAACACACACACACCACATCACACACCACACACACACACACACACACACACACACACACACATATATACATATTCTCCCTCTCTCTCCAAAGTTGGATGCGGGAAGGGCTTTTGGTTGGACGTCAAAGAACGGAAGTGTCACCCTTGTGGGCCTGGTTTCTACGTGGACGAGGAAACAGCAGTTGCCTGTATTCCATGTCCAGTCCAGTACACCACAGGGTTATGGGCTGCCGGAGATATTGACCAGTGCTTCGAGCAGCGCCAGCACGTGAAGACACGTAAGTGAGCTAGGCAGAATCTTACTGCAGAATTTTTCTTGATTTCATCTCCTGCTCAGTTTATTTAGCACCTTGTCTGAGTGGCGAAATGGTTAGTGCACTGGTCTTTCATGGCGAATGTCAGGAGTTCGAATCCGGCCGGAGGCACTCCTGTCACTCATCTGTAGAAATGGGTACCAGACTACTTCTGGAGTTGGAGACGGAAAGACGGCCAGGCGTGATACTGACCATATCACCCTCTAGTGTGCTGACAGGTCAAGGAAAATATAGGCACTAACACCATATCCCTATGCACCTCTAAGGCATGACAGGATTACCTTTACCGTTACCTTTTTACTTTATAGTAAATTTTGGGGAAGGGTTTTGTGAACACTGCAGTACCTGGCTTGCCTTACTACCTAAGATGAAAATGACCATGACCACATCGCTCACTCGAGTGCATGCAGGTCAAGAAAGAACGGAACACTAACAGAACCATATCCCATATTTGCCTAAACGCCAAATGGTAAATGGTTTTCCCAAATGGCAAGCTAACTTCTTGAAATATACCAAGAAACGCAAACAGCAACGGATTTAGAGATCATCATCTTAGATAGGTACATAATGGGGAAAAAGAAAGAGAGGAAGACCAAGGCGAAGATGGCTGCAAGGCATCGTTGATAATCTGAGAATGGACGCATCAGCAGCAGGCATCTTGCTCACAACCGAGAGGCCTACAAGAAAGCTGTTAGGGAGGCAAAGTTCCCCAAGGGTCATGCAAATGAATGACTGAGTGAGTGAGTGACTGACTGACTGACTGAGTGACTAAACGGCTTGGAACAGGTCGAGAAAAATACAGACACTAACTCCGCAAGCGCACCAAGACATGAACCTGTTCCATTTAAGAAGAGATCCATGCAGACTGCTGAGCCACCTTCACCGACTCAAGATCTCTCACATGGACGCCTGCCTCTGTTGGGGACGGAGGATAAATTCTAGGGTATGTACTCCAGGAGTGTCCAGCGTTCTCTCACCTCCGATGCCAGATCTTGCCACAGAGGATGGACCTGAGATAGAAGCTCTGGGGCTGCCGCGAGGACCTGGAGAGAACTGTGGAGTTCATCTCGGCGACACGGTTTCCGATTTGGCATAACTCAGCACTAGAAGGAAGGAAGGAAGGAAGGAAGGAAGGAAGTAAGGAAGGAAGGAAGGAAGGAACACTAACACCAGACCCCCGTTGTGCTTTACTGGCATGATTTTCAAGGAAAATCTGTACATTAACAGTCTTCCCTATATGTCTCAGTGACGTGATGGAAGTCAAGGTAAATATAGACAAAAACACTGTATTCTCTATATGTCTCAATGACATGGCAAAAGTCAAGGTAAATATAGGCACAAACGCTGTATTCCCTATATGTCTCAGTGGCTAATAGAAGTGAAGGTAAATACAGACACAAATGCTGTATTCCGTATATGTCTCAGTGACATGTCAGAAGTCAAGGTAAATATAGGACAAACGCTGTATTCCCTATATGTGTTAGTGACATGGTAGAAGTCAAGGAAAAGCTAGACACTAGGTACCATATCTTCTATATGCTGTAACAAGTTTGAGCTATCTTTACGTGTTCCCACAAGATATTGATCGCCCGTGAGGCTATGGGACCCAGCCGTGATATCGGCTCTGTTACGTTCCATGAATGTTGTAAGAGGGGGCTATGGAGATTAGTGCATGGGGCCTAAGGCCCATTTGCTGTCAATAAATGGCAGCTGCAGCGGCTGACGCAAGAGAATTCTAAGATGTCGGTGAGAGGGACGAAGTCAGCCAGGAAGCTGGGTATGTGATGGATGTTGACAGAAGATTGACATGGGAGACAGCCTAGAAGATGGCGAAGAACCTGTAGAAGTGGAGATCTCTTGCTACCAGCAGCCCCGTGGCCACAAGAGAGAGAGAGAGAGAGAGAGAGAGAGAGAGGAAGACTCGTGAAGGTCTGCAAGAATCACGTACTGGCTCGGATATTCCTCTAATACATGACTACATTTCCTTGGACACGTATTCACATCATCATCATCTTGTGCCATCTCAGTAGAAGAGTTTCACTGCGGGACATCTCCAGCTATTGTTATTTCTTTTGTTATGACCATCCTGTCAGACAAGTCTATTCCTACCCATCTCTGGACGCTGTCCACCCACGTTTTTGCTTGTTGTTCTATTTCTTCTTTTCCTTCAAGAGAGGCTTTCGTTGTTAGCATCATGTTTCATGATATGATCAGTATGTTTGAACTGAAGCCTGTCATACTGTGATTTAGTTCTTCTGTGAAGTCTCAGCTTGTCTAGCACTTCTTCGTTTGCCATATTTTATGTCTGTGACGTGCTGTTCTGTCTCACAGGAACTGAAGTCATTACGGCCGGGGAAGCGAAGACGTTGGAGCACAGGCCCCAGTATTCAAATAGGAGTGGGTTCAGTGCTTGTTTCAAGATCCAGAATGTAACCCCCCTCCCCCAAACAAAAAGAACAAAAAAAAACAAAGTGGAGCTTCTCAGAGACTCCACTGACATGAGGGCCACGGAAAGCCAGACTAAGCTTGTCAACGGGAGCACTAAGGGAGAGGGTCTGGTCGGCCCTGGTAACTGTGTCATGTGCATTTCTAAGTACAAGTGGTCTCCGAGTTACGAACGTTCGATTTGTGTACAACACCGAGCTTGTTATATTAAAAATTCGTATTAAATGCAATGGTTAGTAACAACAAACGGGTCCTACTTTGCGTCTACAGCGGTTTTCAGAAAGGCATACTGTATACTGACGTTAGATAGGAACCGCATCTAACTGTTCCGATTTACGAACACATTCAACTTACGAAAAGACCTTCGTTACTCTCGGACTGCCTGTACGTCGTGTTCTTGCTTCCTTTATTTGCTGGATGACAAGCTGATATTCTGTGTACAAACAGATCCACATTTCATGATAATAAGCCGTTTCTGTTTCTCAAAATCTGTTTACAGTGAATAGACTGCTAGAGACTGTCGTTATCCCGCTTTCGTATATGATAATACTGACCATTGTTGTGTATTTTTTAAACAGGTAGGTCAGTATTTTATGTGTCGACGTGTTTGGTTCAGCAGGTTTTCATGTGCGTGTCGTTATGTGGTGGTATATTTCTACCTATGCATATTGGGGCTTTTTTTTTTGCTTGCATTTATATATTATATGCATGTATGTGAGTACATATGTTTGTATGCTATTTAGCAAGTTTGGCAAATACCGCGCACGTAAATGAGTACTTACGTGCATACATGCATGAATGGTTCGTTAGTGTGTTAGGGCACAGTGTAACCAGGGGCGGCGCTGAAATATTTTGCGCTGTAGGAAAAGAAAAAGTATATTTTCAATCAGTCATTTGCATGTAAATTGCTGAACGTTGCCTCCTTATCAGCTCTCCTGTAGGCCTCTCGTTTGTAAGCAAGATGGCCTGCTGCTGATGCATCCATTTGGCGATTATCAACGATGTCTTGCAGCCATCTTCGCATTGGTCTTCCTTTCTTTCCTTTTCCTATTATTTATCCATCCAAGACTGTCTTCTCCAAATTATAATGATGTTTAATATGTCCAAAATATTTCAGTTTTCTATATTTAATCTTCTTTACTAGCCAGTCTTCTTCAATATTAAGTTCTTGTAGTATGGATATATTTGTTTTCTTTTTGTGTTCATGATATTTGAAGAACTCTTCTGTAGCATTTACATTCAAAGGCATTTATGTGTTTCTCAGCTGTTTTGTTAAGTGTCCAGGTCTCATAGACATATGTTGCGATAGGAAAGATGCATGCCTTCAAAAATGTTATTTTTGTAGTTCTGTCTGTTCCTCTCCACAGCTTCTTTAGTTGTTTCACTTTTTGGAGAATGATAGATGTCCTTCTTTTAATTTCCCTCATTGTATCTCCATTATTAGTTAGTAATGATCCAAGATATTCAAAACTCTCCACCTCTTCCAATTTTCCCTCATTGATACATATATCAGCTGCCTTGTTTGTTTTGTCAGTTATCGTCAATTTATTTTTCTTCACTTTAAGATAGAGGTTTTGCTCTTCAATATTCTTACGTACTGACATAATTCGTTTTTCCATTCTTTTTTGTGTTGTGGACAGTAATACTGTGTCATCAGCATATCTAATCTCTGGTACTCCATAACCTCCAATTGTTATGGCATTGTAATATTCTTTGTCTATATCTTCTCTAACATTCCTCATTATATTTTCAGTATACAAGTTAAATAAGTAAGGTGACAATATGCACCTCTGATTAACCCCTTGTTTTATGTCAAACCAAGTTGTTGTTTCACCATTTATTCTTACTGCTGCCTGTTGGTCTACATACAGCAGTGATATTAATTACATCACATGTGCTAGAAATCCCATTTTTTCCCCGTTATTTCCCAAAGTTTCTGATGTTGTGCACAATCAAATGCCTTTGAATTTGGCCAAATACCTGAAAGACATTTTATGGTATGAGAAAAAAAAAAAGCAAATACATTTTACGATAACAGAGAGAAAGAATTACATTTTACGACATGGAGACAACAGGTACATTTTACGACATGGGGAAAACAAGTACATTTTACGATAAGAGAAAGAAGTACATTTTATGATAAGAGAAAGAAGTACATTTTATGATAAGAGAAAGAAGTACATTTTATGATAAGAGAAAGAAGTACATTTTATGATAAGAGAAAGAAGTACATTTTATGATAAGAGAAAGAAGTACATTTTACGATAATGGGGAAAGCAGCTACACTTTACGATAATGGCGGGGAAACAAGTACGTTTTACGAAAAAGAAGTACATTTTGCGACAGTGCAACGACAGAGCACTGAAAGGACGAGGTGAGCTGTCAGTTACGAAGCAGCTCTTTGAGGGTTACAAGACAGTTTTTGTTATGAAGACCCCCTAGCAAACGATGTGTGGAGAGAAGAAAGGCACAGAAAGTGTATCTGACTGACGACTAGAAGAAAGGCACGGAAAGTGTATCTAACTGACGACTAGAAGAAAGGCACAGAAAGCGTATCTGACTGACGACTGCTGAAGATAAGAAGTTGAAGTGAAAATTATTTGAAAGCATGTGCTCATATCTAATGGAAATGCAGGCGATGAATCCGGGGTATTTTTAACGACCAGACTTAAAAACCTGGGTCGTCTGTGTCATTACCTTGAGAACTCCTCAACGCTGTTACCATGGCGAGCGTCAAACAACAGCGGTTAGTTTACGGCTGTAAACCAATATACATATGTGTACATGTGTTTACTATATGTATATCGTGTGTGTGTGATATGTGTGCTGTGTGCTTTGCTGCGTATGTTTGTTTACCTGGTATATGTGTGTGTTATATATATTTGTGTAGGCTATTTTTATGTATATATTTGCTATGTGTTCGTGTGTATGTTTGCTATGTGTATATGTGTCTGTTTTGCTATGCGTACGTTTGGGTTTCATATATTTATGTGTGTTTGCTATGTTTATATCTATTTGTCTATTATATATGTTCGCTATGTGTATATTTGCTATCCTTTTGCATTTGCTACGTATATGTGTATGTTTGCTTTGTGAAAGTATGTTTGCCGTGTGTATGTGTGCATGTCTTCTATGTGTATGTGTGTTTGCCATGTGCCTATTGGTTACTGGTATCATATATCTACAGATAATATCAAATACTGTTCACAGGTTTTCTTTACTTCGGGTTGAAACAATGGCCGCCCCCACCAAGAAATAAATACAGTTTGACTGCTGGAGAACTGCCACTTCCCCACGGCAGAGTGTGGGAAACACTACTCGAACGTTTCTGTTTGTTTTTTTTTTTCCTCCTTCAAAAGGAAGCAAGCTTTCTTTCTTTCTTTTCTTTTCCTTCTTTCTTTTTCTTTTCTTTTCTCTTTCTTTTTTTTCTTTTCTTTCTTTCTTTTTTCTTTCTTGTAAAAAATGCAAATAAATACACATTTTAATGTTGGTTTTTTTTCTTGTGGGCATTTCTTCTACATTTGCCCATAAGCATCATCAGCCCTAGTTATTTTCTTAGTCACTAATGACTAAGCCGGGGCAGCAACGCGATCGTCTATAGCCACTTGATCGATGAAAGTGTGGCGAATTTCTGTTTTCTAAATCACATGTCTTGAAAAAGAAGCATTTCTAAACTTATCACGCATGCGCGTTCTAGACGCAAGGTGGGACAAAGAAATGTCATTGTGTGTGTGGGAGGGAGGAGGTTGCGAACTTGGCTTTTTCGGTTGCGCTCGGCGGAAGGGGTCAGGGTCAGCGCCTCGAATTTTGGCCATGTGATTGTCCAGTGTATTAAGAGCCATGCGGAGTAAGGTGAAAGAAGTCAGTCTTCGTTTCGTTTTCGTGAGGTACGGCCGGGAATTGTGACTGTTGCTGTCAAGGATGTCTTGTAGTGATATGTTTTGTGATATTGCGTTCTGCTGTGAGTTTAATCCCTCTGCCACCCTCAGTAATGTAAGCTATTGTATGTCGTAGATGTTTTGCAAGCGTGATATTTTATATGCGGAAATCTGTGTAGCTTAATTAAGAGAGAATTGACAGCAGAGATAAATATTGTGGGTTTTAGGTTTCTTGTAGATTGGATTATTGCAAGGGAAAGTTTAATGAAGTAGAAGTCCTGCTACGTGTGTAGGGAAGAATCTTATTGAACACGTGTGACTCACATTTTGTGTTGTTTTGATATTTTATCATTTTCATTGATTTTCGAGCCATTTCCTTTGATTATGCATTTTTGCCATTGAATCGCATTATTCATCATGCTCTTCATCTTTTCAATTATTTTGCCTTCATGAGTTTTATTAATGTTAATTAAATGTGTTGTACTTGCTCTCATAATACAACAGTGGGCTCATGACTCATATTGAAGCATCATAAGTTTGTTATCATCATGTTGTAGTTGTGAGAATTAATATGCAACTCGTAGCTTGAATTAATCATCTGTGTTCTCTTTCAATATGTTGGTACATTTAAATGTTTGTTTTTGCACCAATGATTCATGTGTTCGAGCCATGGAGACTATATACAGTCTCGCTGATTAGATGTTGAATAATGTTTGTAAACCAAAAAAGTAAGTTTTTCAAGTAATATAAGACATATCTATTTTAGAAGAGATAACCATTGTAGCTTGAGGTAAGCAACTAGATTTTGAGATGGAGGCCAGCAATGTGTTGATTACTTAACGACGTGATTTTGATTGCAGCGATTTTGTGTTTCCTGCGCTGCGATCTGCTTCCGTGCTGCCCAGTGTTTCTTGGGAGTTTGTGGAATACACAGTTTTGGTTTTTGCTTCTTGGATCACAAAATCAACCGATCCAGTGTAGTTACTTATGTTTTGTGGTGCTGTTTGTTCTTGTAATAATTGAACTGGTAAGTTCACAGGTAGCCGAACTTGATGAACTGTGAAAGGTTTAGGATCTGGGGAAAGATTTCTAAGGGAGAAATTCTGGGTCCCGTTTGTACTATTGTACTAATTAAATGGGAGACTACACCTCAAGTGAAACCGTCGTCCCCGAGAATTATCTCCCCCGCTAAAATATGCTAATAAGACATAATTATGTTAAGTCACAGCCAAGCGCACCAACTAATCGACAGTAATTCAGTTCTTTTTGTAACATAACTAACCTATCTATTCGTTTAAACCATCATTTTCATTTTACACCTGTTCGAATACCGAAGCAACCGAAGAACGGATTGGGTACTCATTTACATAAATACGATAGAACGAGGAGGCGTAAAAGGGTGTAGTATATATCACGTTTCAGTGTTATTAGTTATAAGTATTTGTAAATGAAGAGTTAACACGTTAAATAGATTTGTTAATTTTGTTTTATTACACGACAGTTTGATTTAAAAACTGTTGGTTTTTTTTTTTGAAAAATAATATGACAAATTTTCCTGTCCACACAGTCTGAGATATCGCGTAGAGCAAACTGAAGATAGGCGCACATGGCGCGTGTGCTGACAGTACTGGGGGCGGGGTGGGGGGAAGAGCTGCAGGTTGGTCCCGCACGTAAGAATCAAAGGCTACATGTAGGCATCACAAGTAACAATCTAGATTAAACTTTGTGGGGTTGTCGACAACCCGGGATTGGTGGGGTTGTTGGGGGGGGGGGTGGAATGCTGTGTTCTTCCAAGGCAATCCAAGAAGAAGAAGAAGAAGAAGATGAAGATCGTTCTTATAAAGATTAAGTTGCTATAAGATTTTATTTCACAGCAGTGGTTCCAAAAATATCGTTCGCGAAACCCCCCCCCCCCTGGGAAATATGAAGGGTCATGCACTGTGTAGACGTAGACAGTCTTGACTGTGTATAATGCTTCTACTTCTCCTTCAGTCTCTCTGGAACTGCGAACTGGTGCTCTTTGCAGCCGATGCGGTGAAGATGTTGAAGCACAGCATCGTTTCGGCTTGGGAACGGGTTTTGGAGGCTAGTTTTATTCTGTTCTTGAATGCAGCTTACAAGCAGAGGGTTTTCAATACTTCTTTAGCAGACTCCACCACCATGGGGACTATGGGCATCCCTGTCCCGTTAGCCAGACTAGGCCTGTTACTGCGGGTACCAACGGAGAGGTGGGGCGGAGTCTTAACCGGCTGTGGTATCTCCGGCACGTCAGCTGTGGGTGGCTTACTGCCACAAACTGGCGGCGTCTATAATATTAGAAACATGTAAAGGTTTTCAAATTAGTGACAAGTAGGGCATTTTGGCATCAGGGGCCCATGACTCCAACAATTTTGAGAACCATAGTTTAATATTACTCGTGTTTTCTTCAATTGTGATTTATTTCACATTTATTGCTTTTGTCTTTTTTCTCACAGAATAAACCCTCTTTGTGGACACGTTTTTCACTTTATTTTTCACTTGCACTTGGGTTCGGCATCTTTTTAAAAAGTGTTTTTTCGTTTATGGTTTTACAAGAAGTGGTAAATTTACATTTACAATTTCACAGTAGAAATTCACCCCAAGCATGTGTTGGTCTTCTGATCTCTGTCTTCCTCGTTATCGTTATTGTTGTTGCTGTTGTTGTTTGCCGCTGCTGTTGATGATGATATTTTGGTGGTGGTGGTGATGATGATATTGGTGGTGGTGGTGGTGGTGGTGATAGTGATGATGATATTGTTGTTGTTGGTGGTGATGATATTGTTGATGGTGATGATGTTGTTGTTGGTGGTGGTGGTGATGATGATGATGATGATATTGTTGGTGGTGGTGATGATGATATTGTTGGTGATGATGATGATGATGATGATGATGATGATGATGATGATGATGATGATGATGATGATGATATTGTTGGTGGTGGTGATGATGATATTGGTGGTGGTCTTCTTCTTCTTCTTCGTTCACTTCTACCACCAAAACCGCACTGTGAACCTACTGAATTCACGCCTATGGTCCTCGTTAGGTCCCGTGATCCCCTGTGTGGTCCAAAATAGACAACACGAGATCCACGAGAGAACCACAAGGGGTTCAGAGTATCACAGTGTTTTAGCCTGTATTCTTGGTGGGTCTCGGAAGCGGGATTGCGTTACACCGTCATTTTCATTGCACCAGTTTAGTCTAGGGTTGGACTTTCTCACCGGAAGACCTCGACGTGTTTAGGATATCAGTGCATCCCCGCTGGGTGAGAGGCGGTAGCCCACCCAGGCCAGAGTTGGACTTTCTCACCGGAAAACCTCTACGTGTTTTGAGATACCCGTGTATCACCGCCGGGTGAGAGGTGGTTGCCCATCCAGTCCAGGGTTGGACTTTCTCACCGGAAAACCTCAGCATGATTAGGATACGCAAACATCCCCGCCGGGTGAGAGGTGGTTGCCTACCTAGACTTCCCTGGTCCAGTGTCTCCGACTTCAGCATTTTGCGGTCGTGGCCGCTACCCTTCCTAGTTGTGACCAGGATGGAGCTTTTGTCCACGAGGACGAATCCTCGCCACTAGTGACTTCTACCCCTGGGTTGAGCCGGTTTAGGCATTATCCCAGTATGGGCGTGTTTGGGACGGGACCGACCTCTAGGGCAGAGGTACTGTGACATGCATAGCCTTCAAGATTCACCCCTGGTATGAGCCGGTTTAGGCAAAATTCACCAGTATGGGTGTTTATCAGGCGTTACCGACCTCTAGAGCGGAGGTGGCATGACATGTCTAGCCATCAAGTTCCACCCCTGGTGTGTGCCGGTTTAGGCATATTTCACCAGTGTAGGTGTATTTCGGACGTGCCCGGCCTCTAGAGCAGAGGTGCCGTGGTATAGCTCTCGTAGCGATACTACTGGACATACCGGTTCAACTTCACTTTCCACCACCTTTTCCCATCGGCTCCGCACAGCAACCTTTATTTCTTTTCCGCATTTACTTCCTTAACCGGGAGGAGCTTCACTCCACGCGCGGCATTTGAGGAGTTTCGCCAGTAGTGTCTTAACCTCTGGGACAAGCCGGTTCGTGCATTTCACCCGATATGACTGCACTCAGGACGTGGCCGACCTCCAGACCAGAGGTGCCATGATTTGACTGTTTGCTTCGCTTTATCCTTTCTACCACCTTTTCCGCAGTGATGCTGCGCGGCAACCTCATTTGCAGATTTCTTCATTGGCCGGGAGGAACACCGCTCCACGCACACCAGCGGCAGATGAGCTACCAAACGTGCCACTCATCTACCTTAAGTTTTCAGGCGCCAGATATTCGCCCTCGCCCCTTCTCTTGTCAGTTTAAACAGTTCTGCCACGGGAAGGCCAGGAGCTGGACTTGACTGCCAGAGGCTGTTTGTGGCGCGTTTGCAGTCCTTAGAACCGTTGGTGGTGGTGGTGATGATGATATTGTTGGTGGTGGTGGTGATGATGATATTGATGGTGGTGGTGATGCTGATATAGTTGTTGGTGGTGATGGTGATGATATTGTTGGTGGTGATGATGATGATATTGTTGGTGGTGCTGGTGGTGATGATGATATTGTTTTTGGTGTTGGTGATGATGATATTGTTGGTGGTGTTGGTGATGATGATATTGTTGGTGTCGGTGGTGGTGATGATGATATTTTTTGGTGGTGGTGGTGTTGATGATGATGATATTGTTGTTGTTGGTGATGATGATGATGATGATGATGATGATGATGATGATGATGATGATGATGATGATGATGATGATGATGATGATGATGATGATGGTGGTGGTGGTGATGATGATGATATTGTTGTTGGTGGTGGTGGTGGTGATGATGATGATGATATTGTTGTTGTTGGTGGTGGTGGTGATGATGGTATTGTTGGTGGTGGTGATGATGATGACGATGATCTGACTGCTATTATTGTAAATGTTGCTGTTGCTCATGTTGTTTTTGACAATATCGTTGGTGCTGTTGCTTTGATAATATTTGTTAGGTTCTAAGCTGATCATGATGATGTTGTTGCTTATGATGATGCTGCGCTGCTGCTGATGTTCCTGTTGATAATGGTGTTGCTGTTTTTGATGATGATAATGATGATATTGTTGTTAATGATGGTGATATTGCTGCTGATGATATTTTTGCAGTTTCATAAGGTGTAGCATGGCCTTGTAAGTAATAATTATAGTTATTATTATTATTATTAATGAACATGATTATGAATATGTTGTAGGCATAATAGTAACAACTAATAGCAGCAGAAAAAAGTAAATAGGAAAATTAGAGCAAGGTAGAAAAACAAACTTCCATGACACTAGTATGACTGGACGCGGACACAAGTAAAAACAATAAAAAAGACGAATAGAAGAGACAGACACAATGAAAACGAGGACACAATAAAACCTCCGACATAAAAGAGCAAGATAATGACTTAGGTAAATGACAATTGTGTAGACGGAATTTATGCAGATGACACGCACTACACCTATTAGCGTTAGGACGCTATTAGGACGCTATTGCATACGGTTTTTAAATAAAGAAGTGATCCACACGGCCAGCTGACCAATTTAGAGGCGTGGCCTATTGGACAACTGACTTACGACATATAAGTCACGGGGCAATTTGAATGACAGACAATCAGGGACAATCAAGGACAATCAGACGATCAGAGAGGAATAGCAGAGAGGGACGATCGAGTGGTGAATCGTCCGACCAGAGACGGTCAGTAAGCGAAGGCCGATTGAGACGACAGAGGAAGACTGTCAGAGAGGATCCGACAGACAAGAGGAGAATCAGATAAGAATAGCAGAAGGGGAACACGTATCAGAAAAAGAATAGAAGAACAGTAGAGCGGAGGGAACAGAAACACAGAAGAACAAGAAAGAAAAAGAAACTATCAGAAATAGTGTTAGACTGAAGATGTGCTTCAATTGATTCAACTGATTAAGTAGATTTGTTACTTTGAAACTTCGAGTACAGAGATTTCAGACGAGAAATTAGCAGACCACGTGTTGCAGATCTATTAGTTCAGAATCGTCCTAGTATCACATGTAGAATATCTTGAAATTGAGTACATTGCCGAAATGCTGTATGTAGAATATGATTGAGTTTGATATTGTGAACAAATGGTTATGTGCCTCAACGACGAAACTAACGAAGATTATGTCATATTACATCTTAGTACAAGTGATGTTATCAAATGTTGAATCTGATATGTTAATTGTCAGGATTAAATAATGCAGTGAACATTTCATTGGACTTGCTCTGGTCTAGCATATGTTGTAATGTTTGTGAAACCTCGATGAGTTATGATCAAAAGAAAAACTTAATCATCTTCAATAATTCATCAATAATATGATATCTCGCACACTCTACAGTGTTATAAAGGTTTCTAATTTTTTTAACTGCTCGTGCCACAAATTTTCTCTTGAGGAAAAAAAATAGAAGACTTGACGAGTTTTGAATATCTTAGATCATTGCTAACTAATAATGGAGATACAAGGGAAATTAAAAGGAGGACATTCATCGCTCTTCAGAATGTAAAATGACTATGGAAAGGAACAGGCAGAACTACAAAAATAACATTTCTAAGGCATGCATGTTTCTCATCGCAACGTATGCATGTGAGATCTGGACACTTAACAAAACAGCTGAGAAACACATACATGCCTTTGAATGTAAATGCTACAGAAGAGTTCTTCAAATATCATGAACACAAAAAAGAACAAATACATCCATACTACAAGAACTTAATACTGAAGAAGACTGACTAGTCAAGAAGATTAAACAGAAAAAAACTTAAATATTTTGGACACATTAAACGTCAAGATAATTTAGAGAAGACCGCCTTGGAAGGGTACACAATAGGAAAAAGAAAGAGAGGAAGACCAAGGCGAAGATGGCTGCAAGACATCGTTGATGATCTGCAAATGGATGCATCAGCAGCAGGGCATCTTGCTTACAACCGAGAGGCCTACAGAGAGACAAAGTTCCGGAAAGGACATGCATATGACTGACTGACTCCACCGCGCCACTTCGATCCCCCCCCCCCACCCCTTCCCCGACCAGGAAGTGAATTTTTTTCTTAGCTTGTGATAAATATAACAAGGAAGAACACGCTAGAATTAGTAAGAAGGCGACAAAGTGTTGAGAATAAATGAAATTATACTCATTGAATCGTTAGGTGAAATATATACATACATACTGTTGCATATAATGTTGAACGTATGGATAAGCGATTATATTTAATAGTTCTCAGTTCATTTTTTTAGTATTGCTCTTTATATGTTCGTAAAAACAGTATGCATGCGAAATCCGGAAAAACAACTAAAGAAATATACAAGAAATTAGACTCTTTTGAAAACAGATGCCTAAGGAAAATACTCGGTATAAAGTGGAACGAATTCAAGAACACTTCAGAGATAAGACAGATGAGCATTCAATAACCTGTCTCATGGGTGGTCAGAAAAAGAAGACGGACATATGTTGGTCACGTGATGAGAAGGAGAATACCAAAACAAGCTATCAAGTGGAACACAACAGGGTGAGAAAAAGAGGTCGACCGCGTGATACTCTAAGAAGACATTGAAAAGAGGCCAGTTTAGTGGGCGTAACATCCCTGGATGATGTTGAAAACCTCGCCGAAAACTGGAAAACTTAACAAACTAACACGCGAGCCCTATGTGACGTTTAACGGCACGGGAAGGATATAAGATATAAGATAAGTACTCGTTAAACTCTATCCGTGCCAGGCGTCAATTTTTTGACGCTTCCTGTACCCCCATTGCTTGCCAGGCGTCAATTTTTTTAAGCTTGGTTTGTTTCAATAAAACAACCGGTGTAACATTTAGATTGTACATATTTCGTCTGCGTTTCCTGTGAAACTTTTCAAAATGGTGAAAGAGTCCTTAGATACGAGCGATGCCGAGAGAGAAAAAGGACGAGAAACATGGACATTTTTCAATTTTTGACGACGTAGATAGGAGTATGGACATGGCCTGTGACCACCCGGCTGCTCTTTAATGTATCCCAAGTAGATCTAGATATATCTAGATGACTGGAGAAGTAGTTAGGAGGTTATTTCAGACATTAATTTAGCGAGAATGCAACACAGAATCACAATACGAGATCGACAAGTAGATCTAGACATTTCAGATGGTAAGTAGTGCATATCTAGACCTCGCCGATGGTGAGCTGGGCACAATCATTGTCTAAAAACATCACATTACTTCTTTTTTCCTAAAAAAACTCTGCATTTATGAAATTTTCATTCATTTAGCTATACTAAGTATACGGAAGTACATGGAAATACTGTTTTCCATTCCATTTTACAACTATACCCCCAACCCTATCAAGACCCGCGCTTTTACTCTGGCACGTAACTGAACGTCCGTGTTTCTTCCTCCGGCACGGAAAGATTTGTAATAAAACTATTCCTATTTTTTCCCCTAGTTTATACATTTTGGTATCACAGCTTTAGTGCAGTGTCTTCTTGTATAGTTATATATCTATACACTAATTATTGAGAGTCTTAGAAGGCCATACGCGCCTGGTTCATCTTCCTTTGAAAATAACGTTTGTTCGTTCGTTCGTTTCTGATTCTGGGGCTTGCATGTTGCAAACTTCCACGTTACCGAAAGAGAAGAGCTCGTGGGTATTCAGAGACTGGTGAAAAAAATGTAAGACGGCTTAGCGATGTTAACACGACGTGTCCTCGAACATTTCCCACCTGACAAGTTGAAACCTTCTTCAAGTGCTATATATAACACCTAGAGTCTCGATGGAAAGACTACGAGCAGTGCTTATAACGGTTTATTTCCTGCGGTACCTTTCACCCCCGGGGTCATATTCTCAAGCAGGTGTGTCGGGCAGAGAAGCCGGCACAATAGAAAAATAGTCCCAGGCGTGTCATGAGACGCTAGCACACAATGGCAAAAGTAGTCCCGGTTCTCACGTAGAAAGAAACAATAAAACAGACGAGAGCACGAGGAAATTGCATTGATAATGAGCTTAAAACGATATGTGTTCTGGAGGCTTTGACCAGGTATGTGACAATCTTGAAGGCGTACCCCCTTCCCCCCACCCCACCCCTTTTCCGCAAATGCGGTCATTTGGCAGCTGGTGTGAATAACGGGTTAAGTTTTTGTATAACGCAGAGGCTCAAGTTAGGCATGTTTGAGTGGGTACAGGAAAACGTCTTTTCGCAAAATGTAATATGGCCACGATGTGGGAGGGATTTTGTTGGTCTGTGCGTTTAACGTCTTCGATTTCAGCTGTTTCTTGTATGATCGTGAAAAATCAACGAAACAACGCAACAAAAGTACATTAGAACGTTATAAAACTGAAAGGTCATACACACACACACAAAGTAACTTGCTTGGATAGTCAAACTATGAACATAGGAAAGAAAGACAGGGGCCGATAAACTGGCATAGAGCTGTAGAAGCGCCCCCCGCCATTTTTCCCATCCCCACAAAAAAGTGGCTGCAGACCAGGAGAAGTGGAGAGAATTTACAGTTCCGCCTTGGGAGACACCACAAAGCGCTGGGTGGATTTTATTTTGTTGTTTAATGACAGGTTTTATTGTCGTAGAATTACACACTTTATGTGTATCTGTGGTCCCCAAAGTTTTTTTTCCGTCTACTGCCCCCCCCCCCTTTTTTGACTTTCAAGACACGCCCCTAGTGCGCTGCAGAGTCTTCTTTTTTTTCGTTCATTTAGGTCTGATATACGCACCGCTCATTCTTTTTGCAGCGTGTCTTCCCCCCCCCCCCCTCTCTCTCTTTTTCAAACCCCACCGGATCTTTCCAATCCTTTGGGGGGCGGGCTGTACTTCCCGCTTTTGCTCCGACTAATGTATACGGACCACATTATACTGATAATAATAGTAACACTTAAACACACTGAAACGATATGGAACTTTGTGCTTGGGGCCCTTGAAGTTCCATGCAGGCGCCCTTGAAGTTCCATGCAGGCGCCCTTGAAGTTCCATGCATGATATGTTAAAAAAAAAAAGTCACAACGAACAGTGGAAAAAAAAAATGCCTGACTCTGTGACCGGAAAATCAGAAAAAGGGGCTCTAACTATCGATGCAGAAAATGTGGATAGAATATCAGTTTTACACTTCTTAATCCCTTTTGTCGCTGACGGTCGCAAAAACTGTGGACACAAACTGCACCGTGTGAGAAGAAAAGTCATGATTTTAAACGAAATCTAAGCCAGTAGAAAATGACGGAAACAGAAAAGAAAGCATGAATGTGACAACTAACACCACAGCTACCACTATAATTATTGAGCTTTCTGACACTCTCTGCCTGATCAAGTCCACTATCTGATGATATTTCTACAGAAAAAAAAGGTTGTCACAAAACCTAGAATTTTATTCTGTCAACCTTGAACATTACTGAAAATATTTGTGAGAGAAAACAATGAAATACAGGATTTCAAACAACTATATTATTCCTCCTTAAGGCCTGGTTGGCTTAGTAGTTAGGCGCTCGATCTACTAATCGGGCGGTACCGTGTTCAATTCCCAGCAGCGGTGAATATTTCTGCCGCTCTCACACCAAAAAAAAAACAACAACAAAAAGCCCCCGGGGGCCCACCACCCTCTAAAAATAGCCACCTGAGAAGTCTGGGAAGATGAATGCTGCCAGGCGTGATACTGACCACACTTTCATGTGTCGAAGGTCTTGAAAATACAGGCCTAACACCTTAGCCCCCCCCCCTCCCTCGGGGGGGGGGGCCCGATATGCTTGAATGGGTTTTACCACCTTTTTTCACCTTTTATATTATTCTTTCTCCATCCTACACGCCTGCACTTCTACCAACACCGAGAGCACCTTAAATCTTATTCTGACTCTTGAGTCGTCCGTTTTTTTTTTCTTCATCTGTCTTCCTCAGACTGACTGGTAGTACATTTTTTACTGACTCTTGACTCTGCACAAAAGTGTTTTCAACACCATGACTCTTTACTCTACACAAAAGTGTTCTCAGGACCATGACTCTTTACTCTACACAAATGTGCACCATGACTCTTTACTCTACACAAAAGTGCACCATGACTCTTTACTCTACACAAATGTGCACCATGACTCTTTACTCTACACAAAAGTGCACCATGACTCTTTACTCTACACAAATGTGCACCATGACTCTTTACTCTACACAAATGTGCACCATGACTCTTTACTCTACACAAATGTGCACCATGACTCTTTACTCTACACAAATGTGCACCATGACTATTTACTCTACACAAATGTGCACCATGACTCTTTACTCTACACAAATGTGCACCATGACTCTTTACTCTACACAAAAGTGCACCATGACTCTTTACTCTACACAAAAGTGTTATCAGGACCATGACCTTTTACTCTCCACAAAAGTGTTATCAGGACCATGACTCTTTACTCTACACAAATGTGCACCATGACTCTTGACTCTACACAAAAGTGCACCATGACTCCTGACCGGATTCACGACCTTGCAGTATGAATAAAACACTGACCTCTGTGATTGTTTGCACGTGGGACCTGCATTGTCTGGAAATAACAGACCCAGTAGCAGAGACGATGCTGGTAAACAAAGGACTGAGGTGAGAAGTGGTTAAGAAGATGGCGAAGAAGCCACAGAAATGGAAATCTCTTGCTGCCAGCAGTTCCGTGCGTCTTGAGCATTCATTGGGAGAGAGAGAGAGAGAGAGAGAGAGAGAGAGAGTATGTGTGTGTGTGAACATAATGGTCCCATGTGTCTTGGGCATGATTGGGAAAGAGAGAGAGAGAGAATGCGTGTGTTTGTGTGTTTCAACATAATGGTCCCATGTGTCTTCGGCACTGATGGGGCACGAGAGAGCGAGAGAGAGAGAGAGAGTTTGTGTGTGTGTTAACATAATTTTCCCATGTGTCTTTGGTATTGATTGGGAGAGAGTGTGTGTATGTGTGTGTGAACATAATGGCCCCATGTGTCTTGGGCACTGATGGGGTACGAGAGAGAGAGAGAGAGAGAGCCAACATAATGGCCCCGTGTATCTTGGGCACTAGTAGGACGCGAGATAGAGAGAGAGCGAACATAATGGCCCCGTGTATCTTGGGCACTAGTGGGACACGAGAGAGAGAAACAACATAATGGCCCCATGTATCTTGGGCATTAGTGGGACACGAGAGAGAGAGAGAGAGAGAGAGAGAGAGAGAGAGCGGGGTGGTGGGAGAAGGGAAGGGAGGGACAATGTAATATACGAATATTTTCACCCAGGATTAGACCTGGACGCCATAGATTTTTTTTTAAACTCACGACATTCTAAACAAAGCTCTGGTTACTATGATACGAAAGGGCTAATCATCCGGAAGTACAAGTAGTAAAAGCCCTTTGACTTGTCGGCACTGTACTATGCTCGTATTTGGCGCAAGTTTCCTTGCTCCGACAAAGGAAGTTTTTGAATACAGCTTTGCAGAGCTAGACAATGGTGACAGGGCGGTGTTTTTGTTATGACGACAATATAGGGCGCCAGTTAACGAAGTCTGTAAGGAGAATTGTGGATCTTTCGAAAGTTCAAACGCCTGCTATGGGAACAATAAAACAGTGGTTCTCAACTTACGGTACTCGGTAACCCCGATTTGGAAATGGTCTTAGGGGCTGTTGTCATGGTTAGCTTATCTGTTATGTATGAGGGCACGCTTTCAAATAATTTTCATTGTCACTTTTTATCTTGCGTCTTGTCTTCTGGTATCTTGAGTATTATCATGTATTGTCTTGACTATTATCGTGAGTAATATGTTATAATTATCTTGAGTATTGTGTTGTGTTATTGGAAGTATTATTTTCAGCATTATCGTATATTATCTTTAGTATTATCTTCTATCATTTAAAGTAATATTTTGAACCCTTCTTAAACATACGTTAAATTCCTTCTTCTGCTTATCTTTTGCCCTCTTTTTTTGCTGTTGTATTTATATTTTGTAGATCTTCCTCTGGGAATTTTGGGCCGAGAACTGCCTTGCAAAGTCAATCAGAGCCTTCAGTACATGACAGTTCACCTCAGTCTCTTTGATGTTTCGTGCTGTATTTGCATATTCCCAGATCATTCCCTCCCACGGGGGCGGGAAAACGATTTCGATGGAGGAAATACAAAGGTTGTGCCTTGCACGTGTCACCCTCCAAACTGTGCAACTATAGCAACGTCCAGTTACTTTCAGCTGGACAATGGAGTAGGCGAATCTGCTGCCTCCACACGACGATTGGGCCTCTTAAAACAATCTGACTATTCTGAAAGATCTAGGGAATTTAAAAACAAAAACAAAACAAGACTGAAGCGCACTCCTCACTTGATGCAAATAATTGTTTTTCTGGATCTCACTCTCGTCTAACGCTCCAAGGACTTCGTTTACCGGTACATAAACACGCAATCATGTATCCTCCAACCTAGGAGTCAAGACACACAAGTGTTTCTTTATTAACAAACTAGCTGATTACCCGGTGTTGCTCGGGAATTTATTAATTATTAATAATGCGGAGTGGATTTGAGATCTCCATGTTCCTCTCACTGAGAAATTTATGTTGCTTGCTCAAGGGTGGGCACACCCAATAAATTATTTATTCTTGCTCCTGGAGTTGAAACTAAAAATGTTCTGTATAATCAAGTTTTGAGTTAAATTAAAATGATAGTGAATTTGTAAAAGACTTTACTCTATAATGTATAGACTGTCCCTGTGACTTGCTGATCGTGATCGAGAACGCAAGTCGCGCTGAAAACTGCAATCTCTTAAAGTTAAAATGGAGATCCATTGGAATGAGTGGTATCTGTGGGATAAAAACTGTTTCACCCTCTCCCTGTCCTATTAAGATAGTCGCTTCAACTACATTGCCCATCATCCTCTTTACACACAACTTTGTGCAGTTGCAAATTTGTTTGTTTTTTTTTTGGGGGGGGGGGAGGCGAGGTTCCGTAGTAAAATAATTGGAGTTCCCGCCCTAATTTTCACTCCCATGCCGATGGAGGCTGAAGTTGAACGTAAACGATATCGGGAGTGTCACTACTCATCTCAGCGACCCCGAAAACTATGGATTCGACACTAATATCGATCGCTGTCGATTATTTTTACATGGCAACTCCTTCCCACACTCATCCCTAGGGGTGAGAGGGGTGTCATACCCCACAGTATTTTTTTTCCAGAACGTAAGTCATATGTGTGCCAAGTTTGGTTGAAATTGCTCCACACGTTCAAGACGCATGCTGGAACATACACAAGTTGAAGAGTAAACAAATATAATTAAAACAAAAAAGAGATCGTCAAAATTATTTGGACTTGCCATGGCAGGCTACAAATGCTGCTCTTAGACCATCACGGCTCTATTTCACGATTATCTCCATTAATCCACTTTTTTCCTCCCTCAATTTAATGGTTAATGTGTCACCGCTTCCCAACCAAAGCCGCAGGGATGCTAAGGTGTCGACCTCCCGCACCCCCCCCCCCCCACCCAGTGCTTTTCTCCAGAGTGTACATCGTATGTGTACCAAGTTTAGTTGAAATTGCTCCAGGCGTTATAGAGTTATGGTGAAACACACACACACACACACACACACACATATATATATATATATATATATATATATATATATATATATATATATATATAACCAGGCTTTTGCAATGCTACAGAATATATGGAAATCAAATAAACTAAGCATAAATATGAAAATCAGGATATTTAAGAGTAATGTTTTAAGTGTACTACTCTATGGAAGTGAATGCTGGAAAATCACCAAAACCATAGAAAACAAGTTGAATTCTTTCCAGACTAAATGTTTACGTAGAATTAAAAAAATATTTTGGCCAAACACCATAAGAAGTAACATCTTATTGGCAGAAATGCAGATGAAACCACTGACAACAATTATTGAGGAAAGACGCTGGCGATGGTTGGGACATGTGCTCCTAATGACTGACAACTCACTACCAAAAATAGCACTAAGATGGACACCACAGGGGAGCAGAAGTAAAGGTAGACCAAAAGAGACATGGAGAAGAACAACAGAAAGGATGTTGAGCAATAGAGGGCTCACCTGGGCAAGAGCAGAAAAAAAGGCGAAAGACAGGCATTTGTGGAAAACCCTTGCAGAAGCCCCATGTGCCCTGGGCACTTAAGGTTCAGATATATATATATATATATATATATAATATATATATATATATATATATATATTATATATATATATCATCATTATCATGTGCCGTGCCGACTGGCGTTGGCTATTATGCTTCTCCAGAGTACGTGATCCTTCATGCAGACCATCAGCTCAGTTGGTGATCTCCTCTCACACCATCCCTTCAGACTGTCCAGTATCATTTCTCTTGGTCTTCCTCTTGATCTTCTTCCTTCTATTTTTCCTGTTGTTATAATATTTTCAATGCCCCCTCTTCTCATTGCATGTCCTATGAAAGTACATTGCCTCTCTCTTATCTTTTTGACAAGGTATTTTTTGTCTCTCCAGCTCTTCTCATACATTCTTCATTAGTTATTTTTGCTGTCCAGGGGATTCGCAACATTCTTCTAATAAACCACATTTCTGCTGCTTCCAATGATTTTTGTGCAGACTTGTCTATTGTCCATGATTCACTTCCATATAACAAGATAGGTTCAATATAGCATTTTATATATATATATATATATATATATATATATATATATATATATATATATATATATATATATATATATATATATACATGGATTAGAAAATCAAGAAACACACAATAAGAAGCTGAGACATACATTGTAAGAAGCCACGATACAATGTTTTCAATATTGCCCTATGAATTTAGATACCAAGACGCCCACTGTGTTCATTTTTAACCAGTGAAATAAGAAGCCAAGAAACTCACTGTCTTCATTATTAATCAATGAAATAGAAAACTATGAAACGCACTGTTTTCATTATTAACAAGTGAAATAACAAGTCAAGACGCACACAGGTTTCATTATTAACCAATGAAAGAAGAACCCAAGACATATTGTTTTCATTATTAACCAGCGAAATAAGAGAGATGAATTTATTTTACAGGAATTTTTTTTAGAAAGGACTGACTAAGTAAAACTTATTTTCTGTGACCGTAGAAAATATTAAACTTCACAGACATCGCTAAGTATGAACATGGTCGAGTTTGTGTTATTCTGTCACAGTAAAAAGAGAAAACTGGGTTTTAAAACTATACGAAGAAACTAGCGAATATCATTGCATGTTTAATGAGAAAGAGAAACATTTACAGGAGCTAAACAATAGGAAGTATACGCGGGAAGAGAGGAACAAAGGAAGACAAAGAGATAAGATCAAGGATTCCAGCTCGATGGCATTATAGAATACAAAATATGTGTGATTGAGATTTGTGGTGAAAAGAGACCAACAACGTCTGTCGACATGGTGATGATGATGATGATAATGATGATGATGAATGATGATGATGATGGTGGTGATGATGATGATGATGATGATGATGATGATGATGATGATGATAATGATGATGGCGACGACGACGGGCGATCGTCCCTGTTATGACTTTCAAACACGCAAAGAAACCCTAGGGGTTTGAACATTCCTCGCTTCCTGAAGTACCAAGGATAAAACGTATAGTCTCCACCACAAACAGGGAAGCAATGCGACTCTTGTCTCTATGACCAGGCTACAGTGATACGGTTGCGACCGATACTACCGCAGGAAAGTGAGGAAGAGGTCTCGACCAGTTCTGACTAGGCCCCTAGACTAAACTAGCCATTTACCTCTGATCCACAGATCTCCCATAAACGTGGCCTATAATTTCCTAAAGTTGTCCCGTGAAAAGTCAAGTCTCTTAGCGCTTTGATGAACACACACTGTGCAGCTGTTGGCGATAGGTAGGTTTAACATTATGTGTGCCAGGATTACTTGTCCTCGTTAGCTAAAGTAACAAACAAATCAAGAACCGCCGATACATGAAAGACAACTATTCGTGTACATTACTGGGCTGGAAATGTCGGAAAGGATTACATTATTATAGAAAATAAAAATAAAAAAACAAATTAAAAAGCTGTTTCTCGATCCTCCATGAGGTGTACAAAAGATTAAAAGTTATTTTTGTCTTTGTCTTCTCGGTTTCTTGAATCTACAATCCCAGATTCTTGAAATTTATATATCTTTTTTTCTTTTTTTGGAAATAAACTTCTATACCCCCAATTATTTAACCGTTATAATTCCTGTTTCTTGAACCTTTACATTTCAACTTTTTTTAACCTTTACACCTCAAATGTTTGAAAGTTTATATTTCAACTTTTCAAACCTTTATTTCTCAATTTGTTTAACTTTACTTCTGAACTTTCTCAACCTCTACAACTCAAGTTTTTTTTTAACCCTTACATCTCAACTTTCTTAGTCTTTACATTTCAACTTTTGAACCTTTACATCTCAACATTTTTAATCTTTACACTTTAACGTTTTAACCTTTATTTTTAAACTTTTTGAATCTTTACACCTCAACTTTTTAAAATATTAACATCTCAACCTTTTTCATTTGAACACCTCAACTTTTTGAACCTTTACTCCTCAACCTTTTGAACCCTTACACCTCAACTTTTTTAACATTTACCCCTCAACTTTTTGAACCTTTACATTTCAACTTTTGAACCTTTACATTTCAAATTTTTTAGCCTTTACACCTAAACTTTTTTAACCTTTACACCTCAACTTTTTAACCTTTACGATTCATCTCCTTGAGCCCGAACTCTACATATTACTGAACGACGCTTTGACGGTTGTGTATTTCCCACATTTATACACAGACAGTCAACTTTTTTTTTTCACACAAAGTTACCCATGAAGCATTTTATTTTAAAAATTCCGTTATGAGATAAAATTGCTTCAACGAGCCCCAGTGAGAGTCTCTCCATTTTGTAAGTTAGAGGAAAAAGTTGGGCGAGCCACACTGGTGACGTTATTTGACACTTGTGGTTATATTAATGGATGATTGACTGGCTAAACTTGAAGGTGGAAGACTCCTTTTTCTTCGTCCTCTGTTTACTCCTGTGCTGTCCACGTTTCTTTTTCCACTTTGTTTTGTGATGTGTAACGTGGAATGCAAGTGAAACAAGCAGATAAAAAAAAGTGATGATTATAAACTTTACTGGAGGACGATCAATGTCGTCAGATCCGGACATGGTGCATACTTTAACGAACTTCCTTCTTTCTTGGAGGTGACTTAAGAATAAGGCTCCACTACCATGACAACACATCAACTTCTGCCACAGATGGACAGGCTGATGTATCACAACAGCCTGCTGCCATGATCATCTCGTGGAAGAGAGAGAGAGCTCTGAATTGCTCGAGCGCTGGTGTTTATGCCATTCACGTTATCTGTAGAACATTGATAGAAAAGTGTCATGAGAGCAGGAACCAGGTACGATCAAGGAACCTTTCCCTCAGACGACTAAACAGCGACCATGAATAGCACTTATCGAAGCGGTTACAAATTTCCAGCCAGGATGACTTTCAAAGCTGCTTTCTGTAATGTCTTTCTTCTGAGTAACAGACTTTCATGTTGAATGTTACCTGGACACGCCCTGGTCTTTATGTTTAGTCCTGTTTGCTGCCCATCTTATGTAGAAAATGGTGGTGGGGGCGGGGGGCGGGCTTTAAAGATTTTGTCTTGTTAAGGGAAATGGAAATAAAATGACTGGTGGAGGTGGGAAGGGAGGAATTATCAGAGCTTGAAAGCCAAAGCTAGGCAGAACCTTGTCTTACATCGTCCAGGTGTGCCTGGAAACAGACTGTTTTCCCTCCGTCAGGTCTGTAAACATAGAAGGGTTTCACGTTGGTAGGTAAAGTCGGGTGGAGAAGTTGGCTTCTCAAGTCCACGATGGGGCATCGAGTAGGTCGTTGTTGCATGGTCTCCCTTTCATACATTCCTTGATGAGATACCAGCGACTTCATAGGTTTGCAGTACGTAGTAGTAGTAGTAGTAGTAGTAGTAGTAGTTGTAGTAATAGTAGTAGTAATAGTAGCAATAGTAGTAATAGTAGTAGTAGTAGTAGCAGCAGCAGCAGTAGTAGTAGTAGTAGTAGTAGTAGTAGTAGTAGTAGTAGTAGTAGTAGTAGTAGTAGTTGAAGTACAGATAGCAGTTGTTGTAGTAGCAGTATTAGCAGTAGGTGTAGTAGTAATAGTGGTTGTAGCAACCGTTGTAGTAGTATTAACAACAGCAACAGTAATAAATATAGTAATAATAGAAGTAGAAAAAGTAATAATAGTAGCAGTAATTATAGTAATAGTAGTAGTTGTAGTAGTAGTAGTTGTTGTTGTAGCAGTAGTAGTAGTAGTAATAGCAGCAGCTACAATAGGAATAGTAGTAGTAGTAGTAGTAATACCAGAGTAATAATTAATAATTGTAGTGGTAGCACCAGAACCAGCAGTAATTCATATAGTAGTAGCAGCAGCAATAGTAGTAGTAGTAGTAGTAGTAGTAGTAGTAGTAGTAGTAGTAGTAGTAGTAGTAGTAGTAGTAGTAGTAGTAGTAGTAGAAGAAAAGTAGTAAGGGCGATAATAATAAAACGTATGGAACATGGAAAAACCCGGTGTGTGGAGATGAAAGAGATTGGGAAATGGGGTACGGAAAACAGAATAATAATAACTAGTGTTAAGCCATATTGTAGTAATTACTACAGCAAACAAGTTCTATTCGTCTATTGTAGCTCTGTTATCTGTAGTTCATGAGCTATGCCGCGTTTGTCCAGAAGATAAGGGACAATGACTCTGTGTACCTAACTTTCAATAATCTTTCTATTGTCCCTGTACCAACTAGGCCCCAGTACCGGCTCGTAATCCATGTCACAGACAAGTGCTTCGAGTAGGACACAAGTGGGGGAAGACTACAGATTGCTGGAGCGGTTCTGAACCTCACTCAGCCAAGAGGGTGTGGCGATATGGGAGACTGCTGGGCGTTGAAGAACATTAGGAAGAAAGTTGTGGCCTTTATTCTGCTCAGCAGGGTTTGCAATCTAGATATTTTATATCTAGATAATTGTGGTACCATCTTCATTTGTTCATTTGCATGTCCGTTGCGGAACTTTGTCTCCCTAACAGCTCTCCTGTGGGCCTTCCGGATGTGAGCAAGATGGCCTGCTGCTCGTGCATCCATTTGCAGATAATCAACGATGTCTTGTAGCCATCTTCCTCTCTTTTTCCCATTATGTACCCTTCCAAGACGATCTTCTCAAGATTATTATGACGTTTATTGTGTCCAAAATATTTAAGTTTTCTCTCTTTAATCCTCTTTACTAGCCAGCCTTCTTCAATATTAAGTTCTTGTAGAAGGGGAGCAGAAGTAAGGGTAGACCAAAAGAGACATGGAGAAGAACAACAGAAAGGATGTTGAACAATAGAGGGCTCACCTGGGCAAGAGCAGAAAAAAAGGCGAAGGACAGGCATTGTAGTACCTTGCGGAAGCCCCATGTGCCCTGGGCACTTAAGGTTCAGAGAGAGAGAGAGAGAGAGAGAGAGAGAGAGAGAGAATGGATATATTTGTTCTCTGTAGAACATTGATAGTGTCATGAGAGTAGGAACCAGGTAGGATCAAGGAACCTTTCCTTCAAAAAGTGGTATCCTCTAGATAATGAAAAAGTCATCCGGATGTTAGCTGTAATTCTAGATCATTTTAAGCTCGTTATTGATAATTCTGGAAACGTTGATCGCAGTTCATCCAAAGGAAGAAATGAAAAACAAAACTTTGAGAAAATCTTTCCTAATTAATCTTCTCTCAGCGAATGAGTAAATGTTTCATGTTCTTTAAACTATTGCAAATTTTCAGCAGTGGCTCAGGGTTGCCGTTGCGCATGCGTAATGCTTGCTACCTTGAACTTGTAGAGCTGGACAAATGTTAACACTGAGAGTATTGTGTAGACACTTTCATGTCCATGGCATGTTCATTTCAGTGTGACAGGTGGTTGTCACCGTGTGGTTGCTTGTGGTATATTAAATGTCTGTATCAATAGTGGGTTACCAATTTTTTTTTTTTTTAGTGTCCTAGGCATAGATGTCTTATCAGCGAGCTGAAGCGCCAGACAGTGCGCTCTACCTCAGTGATGTGAGGACACGTCGATCCCCACCCCAGGGGTGTTCAAACAGCTTGTTTTTCCTTGGAAGTGTATCAAAGAAAAGAGGTGCACCGTCTGCCGGGCTGTATGTGGAAAGCGCTGGGCTCAAAGCGGACGCCAGAGCTTCCTAACAGCGAACATAAACGTTGAAAGAAAACATCCTCGTGCCACATGTGCGACCTGCGATATCTACAACTTCGTGCTCATGTTTATTTAGGGCAGCCTGGAAGGAAGGGATGTGTGTCTGGGGGGGGGGGGGGTGGGGAAAGAAGGAATGTTGTCTTATTTTCCGCAGATAAAGAGGCCAGTAGGACCCCTAAGTAAATAGTAAACGTGTAAATAAATTAAACGATAAACATTAAAAAAAAATTTCGAAAACTTCATTCTCAACGGAAAACATCTTGCGTGAAAGAAAAGTGAAACAGAAAGGACTTCCTAGTCAAAAATGGGAAAGCATGCATGTGAAAGCTGGAAAACAACTAAAGAAGCAGACAGCAAATTGGAAAACAAATGCCTATGATAAATACTCTGTATACAATGGAACGAATTGAAAACTAAAGCAGGGATAAGAGAAATGAGCATGCAGCGATCAGGAAAACAAGGTGGATATTTGTGGGCCACGTGATGAGAAGAAACGAATCAAAAAGCAAGCCATCGAATGGGAAACATCTGGAAAAAGAAAGAGGCCGACCTCGAGAGACCCTAAAGAGAACACTTGACAAGAGAGGCTAAGATGATTGGCATCAAATTTCTTGATGGGGCTGAGAACTTTGCAGAGAATAGAGACTCAAGGCGAGACAAGCTGCGATTCATGTGTGACGCCTGACGGTACAGGAAGGATGTAAATCAAGAACTGACGAGACAGTGCTTGCCAAGGTCATGGTCACCACGTCCCTGATCTTTCACAACGACATGTTCACCAGATCATGATGTGGTCGCTGCCGGTGGTTCCGTTACACCAGCTAATTGTCTGTAGATCACAAGGGCAGGGACTTCCTACAGGACCTTAGTAAGCTGGTGGAAAACTTTCTAAATCCTTTTCATTAGCCATCCTGTTCCCATCCAGCACAGGTCTTGCTCACAACACGGGAAACCACCCGGGCCCCAGAAAGATGCTTTATGCTAGGCTGCCCTCTCACTGGACATGCTCATGGGACAGAGTACAGATCCATGAGGGGCGCAGTTTTACGTTTTGTTTAGCCTTGTAGTCAGCCTTCCGCGGGGCGCAAAATGGCTTCCCATCATTCCTAGATGTGACGCCCATGAATCTACCTGAAGTTTGGATCTCCGCCACTGAACGCTCTCAGACGAGATGGAACTGATGACGCTGATAACAATGACGCTCAGGTTGGAGCTTTTATGTACAAACTACAATATTTTATCTTTTAAAAAATTCGCTCTTTTGCTTTTAGTAATTAATTTATTCTTTAATTAATTCCTTTTTTTAAACTGCCCAAAAAGCACAATATTCTCAACCAGTCTTGCTTGAACATTTGAAGACAGCACATTACTCTCATCTTGTCTTGCTGGACGACAGGCAGAAAACACATTGTTCTTCAGCTGTCTGGCCGGATTACTTGTAGAAAGAACAATCTGTCTGTCTTGCCGATCTGTCTGTAGGAAAGCACATTACTATCCGGGTGTCTTGCCTGATTATCTGTAGAAAGTGCATTACTCTTCGTGTGTCTTGCCGAGCTGTTTATAGAAAGCACTACTATGCACTTCTGCGTATATATATTATATATATTATATATATATATATATATATATATATATATATATAGAGAGAGAGAGAGAGAGAGAGCATGGTACTCCGAATATGTCGTGCTCGACTCTCAGCTATAAGCACATTATTCTCTACATGTCTTTCGCGACTATCTGTAGAAACACATAACACTTACATGTCTTTCAAAAGTATATGCCCAAGTACATTACTCTCTATATGTCTTTCAAAACTATAAGTACACGCACATTACTCTCTATATGTCTTTCAAGACTATATGAACAAGCACATTACTCTCTACTTGTCTTTCAAGACTATATGAACAAGCACATTACTCTTAATATGTCTTGCCGGACCATCTGTAGCAATCACACTACTCTCCGCCTCCCTGACCGGACTGTCTGTAGACAGCACAGTACTCTTCAGGTATCATGCCGGACTATCTGTACCACTAACAGGACAAACCTCTCTATCTCAGTCGTGTCATTTTGAAAATGAAGTTAATAGTGTTATGGTCATGAACGAAACAGTTAACTTCAGCTTACTACTCCAAGCACTTGTCCCCAGCACAATCAGTCGTGGATTTATCTCTGTCATACCGCCTGTGATATGATAGCTAAGATGTGTGAACACAGAAGTTGATTCTGAGATGTTTTCCGCGGACTTTCTACCAAATACGGTGTCTGTACGAATAAAGTGAAAGCGGAAAGGTACATACTCTGTGCTCTGTTAATGGAATAGAACTTTTCCTATATTGTTTTTTTTTAAATAATCGTAATCATTTTATGTCTGATGAAAAATTTCTTCTTCTTCTTCTTTAACCCGCTCATGTTCAGTGTAATCAGACAATGGTCAGTGTCCACGTGAGCGATTTTTTTTTCCCATGATATTGTTCTTTATTCATTTATGCGTACAATCATGTGCACTACATACTTAGGTGCATCTCGTTCTGCATGTGCATGTTCTCCTTATTTCAGAGACTATTTCGCTCTGCTTAAGCTCGTCAGGTACCCCCTTTTTGCAGTTTTGTCGACTAAAACAGCGTTTCTGAACCTTTTCGTATCACTTTTTGATCACTTTTCTAACTGCATGTAAGTTACATACTATATCTTGTATGTATTATCATAATGCCGTTCATAAACCCATAATGTTTTTATACAATACATAGCATCAATACCAAATCCATAATACAGCTGTGAAACACGCTTAAGGCTACATTTGTGCTCCGTGGAGCACAGTTAGGACCCACGGGACTAGACCATGCCGTATGTGGTCTTGTAACCCACGTTCTACGAGTCGCATGGCAGTTCACTACTCACTATACCACTCTGTCAAACTCGTATTTTCACTTTTTTCCCGCCTTTTATCTTACTAGGAGAAGTCTCATCTTCTTATTTACAAACATTTCATTAACTGTTCTATAGATCTTGTCTGTTCAGTCTATAAACCAGAAACTGTGCACCTGGAACATTCTGCTCGTGTTGTGCTTTTCGTACAAAGTATGACTTCCATCTTTGTTAAAAAAAACAAAACATTTTCTACTCTTATATAATGTTCCCTCTAGGCTGCGCAGCAAAGCGGTAGCTCACTCAAAAATGACATGCCGCGCACGATATATCATCATCATCATTCATTTGCATGTCCATTTCGGATCTTTGCCTCCCTAACAGCACTCCTGTAGGCCTCTCGGTTGTGAGCAAGATGGCCTGCTGCTGATGCTTCCATTTGCAGATCATCAACGATGTCTTGCAGTCATCTTCGCCTCGGTTTTCCTCTCTTTCTTTTTCCGATTATGTACCCATCCAAGACGGTTTTCTCTAAATTATCATGATGTTTAATGTGTCCAAAATATTTAAAGTTTTCTCTCTTTAATCATCTTTACTAGCCAGCCTTCTTCAGTATTAAGCTCTTGTAGTATGGATATATATATATATATATATATATATATATATATATATATATATATATATATATATATATATATATATATAAACAATAAAGTGCAACTTTTATTTTTCAGTTTTCTGATATTGTTTTGCTTTATAGCAGGGCTGAAGAAAAATATAATAGCACTATATGAATTTGTTTTTCTGATTTCTTTTGATTTTAGTAAAAAATTTTTCCTATCAGAACGTTAAATTATACTTCACAGTTAGACATTACAACGCACGTATGCGCATAAAATGTTTCTTTGAGAATATATTTGCGCACGAGTCGAAGATTTTGCACATGAAACGCCAAAAACCTTTGCTCCTGTCAGATTGCTTTAACACACAGTCTGGGGTAATATCATGTCAAGATGAGGAAAAATCAAATACAACCCAGTACAGTTATTGTACAGCTTAAGACAAAATTATCAACTTTAACCATCAGGGAGTTGCTTTGTGTAAGCCATTTAAATTTAACACAGAACTCTTGCTCGGTCCTCTCCTTTCCCTCGGTGTTAAGATATGTAGAGGTGATAGTCGTGATAGTAGTGATAGTAGAGGTGAGGGCAAAAGTGTAGTAGAAATTGTAGTAGATAACAGAAGTGAATGTAGCATTAGTAGTAGTAGTAAGAGTGACGGTGGCAGTTGAGGTGCCAATGGTGATGGAAGTTGTAGGTGTAGGATTATTATTATTATTCTTATGAGTAGTAGTAGTAGTAGTAGTAGTAGTAGTAGTAGTAGTAGTAGTAGTAGTAGTAGCAGCAGTAGGAGTAGTAGTAGTAGTAGAAAACTTAAATATTTTGGACACACTAAACGTCATGATAATCTAGAGAAGACCGTCTTGGAAGGGTACTAATGGGAAAAAGAAAGAGAGAAAGACCAAGGCGAAGATGGCTGCAAGACATCGTTGATGATCTGCAAATGGATGCATCAGCAGCAGGCCATCTTGCTCACAACCGAGAGGCCTACAGGAGTGCTGTTAGGGAGGCAAAGTTCCGCAAGGGACATGCAAATGAATGAATGAATGAGTAGTAGTAGTAGTAGTAGTAGTAGTAGTAGTAGTAGTAGTAGTAGTAGTAGTAGTAGTAGTAATAGTAGTAGTAGCAGCAGCAGTAGTAGTAGTAGTAGTAGATATAGTGATACATGTCGGTGTAGTAAAAGTAGTAGCAGTAAAACTTGTACTAGTAGTGGTACTAATTGTAGTAGTAGTAGCAGAAGCAGCAGCAGCAGCAGCAGCAGCAGCAGCAGCAGTAGTAGTAGTAGTAGTAGTAGTAGTAGTAGTAGTAGTGCCAATTGTAGTAAAAGCAGCAGTGCCAGGTTTAGTACAAGTAGTAGTGGCAGTATTAGCAGAAGACATACTTGTAATGCGGGTGTTTGTTGTAGCAATACTTATACTAGCAGTGGTACTATTAGTAACAGATAAAGTAGTAGTAGTAGTAGTAGTAGCAGCAGCAGCAGTAGTAGCAGTAGTAGTAGCAGTAGTAGTAGTAGTAGTAGCAGCAATGGTAGTCTACGTGAAAGGAATATTTGCACTGGGTCTGTAGTGTGTACATATGTGCTGCAGCTGAAAGTGATATTTTAAAAGCGTAATACTTCACATGCTCAGTAAAGACAGCAACGGAAACAAAAGTCAGCCAATGCCCCGCCCCCACCCCCCACCCCCCACCCCACCCCCCGACCTTACCCTCCAAGCACTGACTGTTTTAGAAATGGCCCTCAAAGCCTGCCCGACGTCTAGAATCAGTTGACTTTGGCCTCCCCCAGCTTAGCTAAATCGTTTTCTCCCAAATTCTGTTTGTTTGTTGTTTTTTAAAATGAACGTTTTTTTTTAAAATCTAAGGAGCGCCCCCCCCCCCCCCCCCCCCCAGCTACTGGCAGAAAGGCCTTATCGCAAAGTTGTTTATCATTCTAATGATGTGCTCCTTCATGGTTTGAAAAAAAAAATGAAGTCAAAACATGTGTAGGGAGCGGTTATTCATATTTTTTTGTCAGAAGAATTCATAAAACGTGGAGGAGAAAGCCAGAGCGTATATAGTTCATACTGAATTTATAATGTCAATTTTACGGTTTGAATAACTTGTTGGTCGCAGCATTTTATGCAATATGTGAGAAATGTTGTCAGCAGGGCAGCATAAATTTAGTGATATTTTGGGGGAGTATCTGTTTTTTACAGTGAACTTTTCAAAACTGGAATAATTTGCCCGTAACACATATGTAAGTATGCATTTTTACATGTATTTATTTATGGAGATTTTCAAGAATTATTTCTATCCGTAATTTAGCAAATAAATTATCAAGATTTTCAAGAATCTTGTTCTTCAATCTCCCTAAAACTGCCAGCCAGTGTTCTTTTGGAGGTAAAAAGCAAGGGGGGTTCGCAGTACTTCTTTAGCAGAGTCCACCACTGCGAGGACTACGGCGATCCTTGCCCCGTTAGCCAAGCTAGGCCTGTTACTGAAAGGGGGGAGGGGGGAATACGGTCTTGGGCAGCTATGATTCGCCAACCCTGACACAGGCACATCAGCCATAGGTCATAGACGGTAGCCTTCTGCATGTTTTCATACAGTCTGTGGATAATTTGGCAAATTTTTAAAAAAAAAGGATTTCTATAAATCATCATCATCATGTGCTTGCCGATGGCGTTTTGGCTCTTGTGTTTCTCCATAGTAGTCGATGCTTCGTGCAAGTCATCAGTTTAGTTGCTGGCCTCATTTCACACCATCTCGTCACACTACACAGTATCCTTTCTCTCGGCCGTGCCTAATGTCTTCTTCCCTCTATTTTTCCTATGTAATATTATATTGAAAGAGTTTCTCTTCTCATTCCATGCCCTGTGAAAATATGTTGTCTTTTGTAAGCTTTGGGCAACTTTTTTGTTGTTGTTGTCTCGCTAGCTCTTTTCACACAATCTTCATTAGTAATCTTTGCTGTCCAGGGAATTTGCAACTTTCAATTATATAAAAGCTGTATGAGAGCTAAGGCAACTGTTAGGGTCACGGTACACTTGTCATTGTGCAGTGAAATATAACTGGTCAAGACCCAAGACCCCGCTCCACCTCTCATTTGGTGCTCAGCCTGACCAGCGGGCACAGGGATCTTCTTCTTCTTCTTCTTCGTTCGCTTCTACCACCAAGACCGCACTGTGATCCTACTGAATTTACGCCTGTGGTCCTCGTTAGGTCCCGTGGTCTCCGGTGCGGTCCCCGAAAGGACCACACGAGATCCCCGAGAGGACCACAAGAGGTTCAGAGTATCGCAGGGCTTGAGCCTGTATTCTTGGTGGGTCTCTGAAGCGGATTGCGTGACACCGTGGTTTTCGTTGCACCAGTTTAGTCTAGAGTTGGACGTTCTCACCGGAAGACCTCGACGTGTTTAGGATATCAGTGCATCCCCGCTGAGTGAGAGGTGGTAGCCCACCCAGGCCAGAGTTGGACTTTCTCACCGGAAAACCTCAGCGTGATTAGGATACGCATACATCCCCGCCTGGTGAGAGGTGGTTGCCTATCTAGACTGCACTGGTCCAGTGTCTCCGACTTCAGCATTTTGTGGTCGTGGCCGCTACCCTTCCTAGTTGTGACCAGGATGGAGCTTTTGTCCAGGAGGACGAATCCTCGCCACTAGTGACTTCCACCCCTGGGTTGAGCCGGTTTAGGCATATTAACCCAGTATGGGCGTGTTTGGGACGTGACCGACCTCTAGAGCTGAGGTACCATGACATGCGTAGCCTTCAAGATTCACCCCTGGTGTGAGCCGGTTTAGGCATAATTCACCAGTATGGGTGTATATCAGGCGTTACCGACCTCTAGAGCGGAGGTGGCATGACATGTCTAGCCATCAAGTTCCACCCCTGGTGTGTGCCGGTTTAGGCAAATTTCACCAGCGTAGGTGTATTTCGGATGTGGCCGGCCTCTAGAGCAGAGGCGCTGTGGTATGTATAGCTCTCGCAGTGATACTACTGGACATACCGATTAAATTTCACTTTATCCTTTCCACCACCTTTTCACATCGGCGCCACACAGCAACCTTTATTTCTTTTCCGCATTTCCTTCCTTGACCGGGAGGAGCTTCACTCCACGCGCGGCATCCGAAGAGTCTCGCCAGCAGAGTGGTACAGGGATGAATGTGGTCCCTGTGGTGGTGGATTCTCCTAAGAACTATTGCACTTTTTTGCCCTGTTTTCTTTTTAAAGCTCCTATGTTGGTTTTCAAACTAACAACAGCCATGGTCCATTCTCCACACGGCATAGTGTTTTTGGATCATCATCATCACTGCATCGACTGCAAAGAATGCGTTGGTGACAGCTCGAAGGATCTGATTCATTGATTGAACTGTATATGCAAAGGGCGAAGATTTGGACGCGCAGGCTCATCTGACATTTCAACATTCACCATATACCCTGTCTGTGTTCCTAGCATTGTGCATCATATAGTACAAATATGTCATGGATATAAGAGACATGAAATAACAAACATGAAATAACAAACATGAAATAACAAAGTTGAAGTGACATTCTGTCATGTTTAGCTCTATACCCACACATTCAATACAAAAATAACTACATACGAGTAAATGTAACAGTTACGCTAGCAGTTTTGTACGTTAATGAATATCTACCTAATGGATGGATGGATGGATGGATGGATGGATGGATGGATGGATGGATGGATGGATGGATGGATGGATGGATGGATGGAATAAAAAAAAAACATATACTGATACCAAAAAAAAGGCAAAGGACAGGCATTTGTGGAAAACCCATGCTGAAGACCCATACCCTGGGCACTTAAGGTTCAGAGAGAGAGAGAGAGAGTGAGAGAGAGAGAGAGAGAGAGAGTGAGAGAGAGATACTTCTTCTTCTTCGTTCGCACTGTCTGTCTATATCTGCAGTCCTGTCTCTTGGATAAATTTCACTGTTTTTTTATAATTCATGTATGGAACCATAGAGCTTATCTTCTTTAGTGGTTTCACTGGGCCAGTAATTATTTCTCAGTGACTCGTAGTTGATGCATTTCTGGAGGATATGTTCCACAGTTTGGGGCACCTGGGCACATGTACACAGATTAGTAGTACCAACCTTAAACTTTGTATACATATGACTTCGGAGTCGGCTGTGTCCTGTTCGGAGACGGAAGATGGTGACTTGTTCCTTTCTGTTTAGCATGTGATAGTCATCATATGGTGGTGTTTGTGGCTTCCTGTAGGTTTTTATCATGCTTTTCTTCTGATTATAAGTGATTGGTATGTCTAGTTGCTCCATTTCAGTGCCCTCTTTGGCCAATTGGTCAGCTTTCTCATTGCCTGGTATTCCACAGTGGGAGGGAATCCATTGCAAAGTGACTCCATGTTGTAAGCCAATTTTTGACAAGGCATCCTTAAGGTCTGGTAGTTTGTTGCACTGAAGAGCCTCCAGTACTGATCTTGCATCTATGAGAATTACTACAGGACATGTATCAATTCTGGAGTCTGATAGTTTTTCAACTGCAGCAATAATTGCCCTAACTTCTGCATCAAAGTTGTTGCAGTATTTACCAGTGGGTATGGAAATCTTGTCAATGGTGTTGTTTGGATATTCAATATATGCTCCTGCCCCTCCATTCTTTATGGCATTATGTGCAGATCCATCTGTATACACACGTATCCAGGTGTCACATGGATATTTGTCATCTAGAACACTAAGTGTGGCTGTTGATCTTACAAGACTGCTCTGCATCTCACAATTCTGCACACCTTTCACTTCAGTCTGAATAGATATTTGTGTATAATCTGCTTCTTTCCATGGTGTATGCTCTGGTACAGATGATAATGGAGCGACTACAGTTGGAAGGTCAGGTATCAGCTTACGCATACGCTTGGCCTGATGAATGAAGCTGCTTCTTTTAAGCCGTCCTAATGCCAAGTTATTGAATCTCTCCTTCAGGGGATGGCTTACAGAGCTAAGGAATTTTTCTCCCATGGTCATGACCTTTGTGTCTCTACGTTCCTTTAGCGCTTGAACACCAACTATTTTCTGCATTTCTACTATTGGTGTGGACCTCATGGCACCTGTGATAATCCGTAGTGACTGATTTTGAAACTTGTCTAGATTATGCAGCGTAGTGTTTGATGCTGTGCACCAAGATGTTGAGCCATATTCTAAATGTGGTAGAATACTTTGCTGATATACATTCTTGAGGATTCTTTCACTAGCTCCCCATGTGGTTCCACTCAATTTTCTTAATATGGCTAGTTTTCTTCTGGCTTTTGCTTCTGCACTGTTGATGTGTTGCTTCCACGTCAGTTTTGAGTCAAGAGTCACTCCTAAGTAAGTGGGTTGGTTGTCCATCCTTAAGGGTATTTCATTTACAAAGATCTTACCTGCTTTCTGTTTAGATGAGAGGGTGAACAGAGTGGTACTTGATTTCTCTGTGTTGATACTTACATACCATTTGTTTGTCCATGATGTCAAGATGTCTGCTGCTCTTTGGAGTCTCTGTGTAGCAACTGTCGCATATTCATCTGTACACCACATGACCAGATCATCTGCATACAGTGCCGCTTTGATTCCATAGGGAAGTTCCTTGACCAGGTCATTAATGAATACAAGGAATAGTGTAGGCGAAAGGACTCCTCCTTGTGGTACACCGTGTCGCAGAAGTACTTTCTGGCTGTTGTGTCCATCCATTACTACTCTAGCTCTTCTATTGTGTAAATAGGACTTTATCCAGTTGTACAGTCTTCCATTCACATTGCAGTTTCTTAGTTTCCACAGCAGACCTTTTTTCCATACTTTATCAAAGGCTTTCTTCAGGTCTATCCACGCTGCTGTATGGTGTTTGAAATGTATATAAAAAGCAAAATCAGTTTCATTTCCCTTCGCGTTACTTTCCTATTCATCTCACGTCGCTTCTGAAGGCCACTTTACACGGAGGAGTTCCTACAGGTTCAGTAATTATACACGAAAGATTTTGTTTTCTTTAGTTTATAATAATTGTTATTATTATTGTCAGTATTTTAAAAAATATTGAGCTTTTGTTTATACGGCTGAAAACCATAGTAACTGTTTAAGGGTCTATGCGCTGTGTCGGTGCAAACACTAGATGGCGCTGGATTTTTACACGGTGTGTCATTTCCTCTACCAAACATCTAATTACTGTATCTCCACTTGATGTTTGCACAAGATGATGGGAGACGAAATGTAAATATGTTTTATACTGCAAATACTTATATATTTTTTTTCATTTTCTTTTTCAAGCTCATGAAAACTGTTAGAAATAGAGCGTTAATTTTAACTTTGTTTTACAAAATACTCTTGTCACCACAAAGTAGAGGAAATTATTTTATTCTGCTAAATGTTGCGCTGCGGAGTGAGTGAGAATTGCCTTTTCGGAGTCTCCAGATATATTCTTATTCGTTACAGCCTTTTATGAAAGTTAGATAATGTGTTTAAAGTTGGATGTATAGTTTACTTGGCTTCATACGCGTTGTATAGAACTTCAGTTTCCTGGAATTGATAGGCAGGCCAGCCAGTAAATCCACAAACACACAAACACATAATGCTGAATTCCCCCCCGCCCCCAGATTTTTATCACAGATTTCCGTTGACGCAAAGGCAAGTGCAGTATTACATTATACATAAGCCCGTGGCACCTGAGTTTAGGTTAATGTTCAAGTGTAGTAAAAATAAACTTAAAACACACAGATCATGAAAAGTATGTGGTTGGATTGTTCAAACAGTACAGCTACCATGTACTTCGTTGATAGTGACTTTTAAAAGCAGTTTTCCACTATCTGCTAGATATTCTTCTTCTTGGTCAGTAGTTGACGTCGAAGTAGCACATCTGATAGTGAAAATGTATTCGCATGTGAACTTTAAGGCTTAAAGACATGCTGACGGGGTACTAAGGTTAACCCAGCTTTTAAAACCGGTACCTGGCTCAGTTACGTAGGCCAAACAAACCCCCACCCCAGAGAAAATCATGAACACTGAATTACTCTAGATTTCATGGGCGTTTGAGTAGCGAAGTGGTTAGTGCACTGTTCTCTCAATGCGAGGTCAGTGTTTCAAGCTTGGTGGGAAGCTCTCTAGTACTCCCAGCTGTAGAAATGAGTAAGCAACGAGAGAGCATTCAGGTGTGATGCTGACCAAATCGTCATCTATTATATCGTCTGGTCAAGGAAAACATGGGCACTTAGACCAGTTGACCACATCACCCTCTAATGTGGCGTCTGGTCAAGAAAACATAGACACTTAGACCAGTTGACCACATCACCCTCTAGTGTGGCGTCTGGTCAAGAAAACATAGACACTTAGACCAGTTGACCACATCACCCTCTAATGTGGCGTCTGGTCAAGAAAACATAGACACTTAGACCAGTTGACCACATCACCCTCTAGTGTGGCGTCTGGTCAAGAAAACATAGACACTTAGACCAGTTGACCACATCACCCTCTAGTGTGGCGTCTGGTCAAGGCAAACATGGACACATAGACAAGTTGACCACATCACCCTCTAGTGTGGCGTCTGGTCAAGGCAAACATGGACACTTAGACTAGTCCCTTAAGTGCCTTTATAGCGTGGCAGGTTTGGGGTTGGGAAGACTGTCAGATCTGGCGATCACCGACACATAACGTCAGGGTTGACGAGCCATAACTGACCAAGACCCTCCGTTGGTATCCCCCCTCACAGTAACAGGCATAGTCAAGCTAACAAGGACAGGTATCGCTAGAAACCCCAGGGGGGGGGGGTGGAGTTTACAAAAGAAATATTGCGCACCACCTGCTTTTTTATCTTCACCGAGGGACTGAAAAAAATTGTTGCCTTGACCAGCTCCCAATCCGACACGATGCCATGCCTCAACATCTTCACTGCATCGACTGCAAAGAACAGGTCCCCGGGGGGGGGGGGGGAGAATAAAAGGATGTTATAGCAGGATTATTACCCTTATCATTTTCGAGACCCTTGGGTTCTGTTTGATACCAGCGATAAACAGCTTTCCTTGTATGCAGAGATTTTAAAAAAAAACGTTGTTTTAAGAAGCAGCAAGTAAAGATGTACAGCACTCTCTGCCAGAATGGGACGGTAGCACTCTCTGCCAGAATGGGATGGTAGCACTCTCTGCCAGAATGGGACGGTAGCACTCTCTGCCAGAATGGGACGGTAGCACTCTCTGCCAGAATGGGATGGTAGCACTCTCTGCCAGAATGGGATGGTAGCACTCTCTGCCAGAATGGGACGGTAGCACTCTCTGCCAGAATGGGACGGTAGCACTCTCTGCCAGAATGGGATGGTAGCACTCTCTGCCAGAATGGGACGGTAGCACTCTCTGCCAGAATGGGACGGTAGCACTCTCTGCCAGAACGGGACGGTAGCACTCTCTGCCAGAATGGGACGGTAGCACTCTCTGCCAGAATAGGATGGTAGCACTCTCTGCCAGAATGGGACGGTAGCACTCTCTGCCAGAATGGGACGGTAGCACTCTCTGCCAGAATGGGACGGTAGCACTCTCTGCCAGAATGGGACGGTAGCACTCTCTGCCAGAATGGGATGGTAGCACTCTCTGCCAGAATAGGATGGTGCTTTGAAACCTTGGGTTTGCAACCCTTCAACCAAACTAAGATGTTAGTGCTTGAGGTTTTCATGCCCCCCCCCCCCCCCACGGAAGTTCCAAGCCCACTGGGCCCACACTTGAAAAATAGAAAGCCTTCCGGGCTCTTGAACAATGCACTAACTGGACCGCCCCTTCCTCCCTCTCTCTCCTTCCCTCCCTCCTCTCTTTCCCTCTCCCTCTTTCTCTCTCCCTTCCTCTCTCTCCATCCTTCCCTCCCTCCTCATTTCCCTCCATCTCTCTTATTCAGTTCCTCTCTTTTCCTCCCTCCCTCTCTCTCTCCTCCCATCCCTCTCTCTCCCCCTCTCGCCCTCCTTCTCTCCTTCCATCCCTCTCTTTCTCTCCCTCCCTCACTCTCTCTCCTTCCATCCCCCTGTTTCCCTCCCTCTCTCTCTTTTCATCCCTCTCTTTCCCTCCCTCTCTCTCTTTTCATCCCTCTCTTTCCTTCCCTCTCTCTCTCTCTCTCTCTCTCATGGTCTTGATGTAGTAACTAATAGTTGTGTTTGTCTTTATTTCCCAGTGTGGATTATGTTCCCACATGCAGCAGTAACAGGCTTCTTTCAGAGGTCTGCTTAGTTCTCCAGGTTCATGTGCAAGGCATTGTTTTCAGCGAACTCCTCTGAGAGAGAGGGAAAGAGAGAAAGGGAGAGAGAAAGGGACAGAGAGGGACAGAAAGAGGGAGGGAGAGAGAGACAGAGAGAGGGGGAGAGAGAGGGAGAGAGAGAGGGAGATTCTTCACCCGGTAAAGTACGTTACCCCTACCTACAGTACAGATGCCTCTTTTCATAGACTCCAAACATTCATTGCTCCTTTTGTTAAATGTTCTACTTAGTACCGTTTTCTTAAAATTGTTCTACAAGAGGAAGTTCTCTCTCTGATTTTCCCTTCGCTTTTCTTTTCTTCTGTGGTTTACGCGCTACAGTAGCAGTTCCCAACCTTTTATAAGCGCGACCCCCCTAAACCAGAAACGGTTTGTGACCGGCGATCTATGAAAACTACCAACAACAACAAAAAAAATCTCTGAATGAATAGTAATTGACGTGCTTGTTCTTGCTTTAATAATTAGGTCTGAAAACATGAAAGAGGAGGCTTTCCAGAAAATTCTATCTTTTATTTAACCTTTTTAGAAAACTTTCTCGCGACTCTACCTCAGAATCATCCCCCTCCCGCTCCACTCCAATATGGGTCACGACCTGAAGTTAGAAACCGCTGTTCTATGGGAACGCCTATTAAGTTATTATGTGTGCTGGAACATAAGGCCAAGATGAGGCCGGGATCTAGCAGTCAGCGACCCATAGTTGACATGACAGGGTCAAGGTTGCGAACCATAGCTGACCAAGAACCTGTCCCATCTCTTCGTTGGTACCCCCACCCCCCTTTCCAGTAATAGGCCTAGCCTGGCTAACGGGGACACGGTCTACCATAGTCCCCTTGTGGGTGGAATCTGATAAAGAAGTATTGCACAACCCCCCATGCTTTCTAGCTGCATTCTGGGACTGGAAAAATAGCTGCCATTATCTGCTTCAATGAGCGCCAGCACGTAGTCGAAGAAGAGGAAGAAGAAGAAGAAGAAGAAGCCACAATGTTTACTCCTGGTCACGGATCTATTCCGGTTCATGGTGAGAAAACTGTTGATTTAGGGTTGAAGAAGGAAACCACTCATCATTCTGCCAAGTAAAGTACAGCTACCCAACTCAGTTATTCATCCATCCATCTATCCATGCACCCACCCATCCATCCATCCACCCACCCATCCGTCAATCCACTCAGAGCACCCACCCACCCACACCTCCATACCTCCTCCTTTGGATTAATCTATTCACCCACGATACGCCAGCGTCAGAGTTGCGAACCATAACTGACCAAGACCCTCTCCTACCTTTCTGTTGGTATCCTCAGCAACAGGCTTAGCCTAGCTAACGAGGGTAGGGGGTCGCCGTAATCCCCATGGTGGTGGACTCTACTACAGAAGCATTGTGCACCCCCTGCCTTTTACCTCCATTGAGGGACTGAAAAAATAACCGCCATAACCAGATCCCGGTCTGCTCTCAACACCGTCAAGGTATCGGCTGCAGATAACACCAGCTCTTGGTCCCACGAAGACAGAAGACGAGACATCCATCTACCCATCTTATCCATCCATAATACTTTATATTCAAAACAAAACAGAACAAAACAAAACAAAACCGTTAAGTTTGCCTACAGCTGGTGCCCTCTGGCTACATACAGTCCCGGATTTTCTCCTAACTCAGGCAAATCACCGTTAGAAAAACAAACAAAAAAAAAGCGCACGGACGTACACGCACACGCGCGCGCGCATACACACACACACCGTCGGTACTCGATCCCTAGCCGTAAGCCACGTTTCAAATTTCTCATTCTTTGTTTACCGATTTATTACCTGCTTTGGGGGAGGCTGTAAGTGATACTGTAAAGAGAGGATAAGAATTTATAAACATACTTTGGGATACAGGAGAATCCGAGACTCCAGGCCATGTTGGTTCAGCTACTTTTGACAGAGAAAGAAGCAGGGTCGTGGAGAGCCAGCTCCTATCGGGCCCTGTATCCAGACAGAGAAATCTCCGTAGGTGAAACGTAGTGGGTTTTTTTTTAATTTGAATTTTGTCTCTTATAAGAAAAGTGGTGGAAAACAGGGCCGCTGGGCCCCCTTAACAGTCTGGGCCCCAGAGGTGCAACTCCGACACTCTCCGTTTCGTCGGGTCCAGAAAGAAGTAGCTACACTTGATGAAACACATCCTCCCTTTCTCCCTACCTCCACTTCAACCTCTCCTCTCCTCTCTCTCTCTCCTCTCTCTCTCTCTCTCTCTCTCTCAGGAATGTCTGGAACAGAGATAAAGTTGTATGATAAAGGGCAGAATGTCAGTCTGGCCTGAAGGCCCAATTCTTCACACTTTGCTATCTATCTATCTATCTATCTATCTATCTATCTATCTATCTATCTATCTATCTATCTATCTATCTATCTATCTATCTATCTATCTATCTATCTATCTATCTATCTGCCCGCCTGTCTGTCTGTCTGCCTGCCTGCCTGTCTGTCCATCTGTGTGTCTCCAGTTTCTGTCCTGTTTTTTTGTTTTGTTTTGTTTTGTTGTAAACTACTTTTAAAGATCTCTGTGTTTATTAAAATGTCTGAACATAACTGAAACAATTTTAGCGACGTTCGATATGACTTGATTATGTTTTTTACAAAGTGTATGCACTTCAGGAATCTCTGAGGTCAAGATAAAATCACACTTGTTGAACCAGTGATAATTCTGATACAGGTTTTACCTTTTCGCGGAAAACTTTACTAGAGGAATTAAGCTGTGGCCATTCTAGATTTTTTTTGCTGTTACCATTCCTATTTCTTCTCGCAATTGATTGGATCATGAAAACTACCACACAAGGGAAAAGAAATGGGATACAATGGACATTGTGGAACCAACTGGAAGATCTTGACTTTTGCAGGTGATGTGGCACTTCTGGCACACAGCCACACACAAATGCAAAAGAAACTTTAGATCTTAACCAAGAATTCAGCTAAACTGGGACTATATATTAACAGACAAAAAAACAAAGATAATGAAAAGCAATAGTGCAAGCAATAGCCTCATGGTAAATGAGGAAATGCCAATTGAGGACGTAGAGTATTTCACATATTTAGGCAGCTTAGTGGATAAATAGGGGGAACAGAAAAGGATGTTAACGCTAGAATAACCAAGGCCAGGACAGCATTTATCCAACTTAACAAAATATGGTCATCTAAGATCATCAAAACAAGAACCAGATTTGGGCTTTTCAATACAAACGTAAAGACTGTCCTAATAAATAGTTCAGAGACATGGGTTATGACCAAGACAATACAACAGAGGATACAAAAATTCATGAACTACTGCTTGAGTAGGATTTTAAACATTAAATAGCAGGACAAGATCAGGAACGAGGAGGTCTGGGAAAGGGCAGGATAAGAACCTATGAACCTACAAATCATGTCTAGGAATGAGGAAACCCGACACCAGCATAGCAAGACAGGCACTGACATGGAATCCTCAAGAAAATAGAAAACGTGGAAGACCTAGACTTACTTAGAGAAGAGAAATTATGACAGTGCTCAGAGACAAGGGATACACATGGAAGGAAGTAGAGAATAATTCCCAAAAACAGGGATGACTGGAGACCTTTTATCCGTGGCCTATGCTCTCAAGGGAGTGAAAGGAGATGATGATGATGATGATGATGATGATGATTGTGATGATGATGATGATGATTGTAGAGTATGTTCCAGTGGTTCTTGTAATATAGCATTATGTGGCATGTTATTATTATTGTATGTAGTTATTACAGTATGCTGTTTTAGTTCTTCTTCGTTTGCTTCTACCACCAAGACCGCCCCGTGATCATACTGAATTTACTCCTGTGATCCTCGATAGGTCTCGTGGTCGAAAGGACCACACGAGATCCCCGAGAGGACCACAAGAGGTTCAGAGTATCGCAGGGCTTGAGCCTGTACTCTTGGTGGGTCGCAGAATCGGGATTGCGTGACGCTGTGGTTTTCATTGCACCAGTTTAATCTAGAGTGGACTTTCTCACTGGAAGACTCGACGTGTTTTTGGATACCCGTGTATCCCCGCCGGGTGAGAGGTGGTTGCCAATCCAATCCAGCGTTGGACTTTCTCACAGGAAAACCTCAGCGTGATTAGGATATGCATACATCCCCGCCGGGTGAGAGGTGGTTGCCTATCTAGACTGCACTGGTCCAGTGTCTCCGACATAGCATTTTGTGGTCGTGGTCGCTACCCTTCCTAGTTGTGACCAGGACGGAGCTTTTGTCCAGGATGACGAATCCTCGCTAGTAGTAAGTTTCACTCCTGAGTTAAGCCGGTTTAGGCATATTATCCCAGTATGGACGTGTTTAGGACGTGACCGACCTTTAGAGCGGAGGTACCATGTCATGAGTAATCATCAAGTTTCACCACTGGTGTAAGCCGGTTTAGGCATATTACACCTGTATGGGTGTATATTAGACGTGGCCGGCCTCTAGAGCAGAGGTTCCGTGGTATGAGTAGCTCTCGTTGCAAGACGACTGGACATACCGATTAAACTTCACTTTATCCTTTCCATCACCTTTTCACAGCGGCGCCGCCCGGCAATCCTAGTCGCATTTTCGCATTTTCTTCTTTGGCCGGGAGAAGTTTCGCTCCACACGCGGCAACCGAAGAATCTCGCCAATAGTATTTTAGTTTAACATCTGGGTTAAGCCGATTTAGGCAATCTGCCCCAATATGGGTGTATATAGGACGTGGCCGGCCTCTAGAGCATAGGTGTTGTACTTTGAGTAGTCCTGACCTCGAGACTACTGGTTACTTCACTTAAACCGTCACATTTTCCACGACGGCGCTGCGCAGCGACCCTAATCCCATTTTTATTCATTGGCCATAGGAAATACAGTTCTCTGTTTACGTTTTTCCTCTGTATTTTCTACTTCTGGAGGAGGCCACATTAAGATACGTTTTTCGATTAGTTATACGTTTTTGTCTCGTTTGTGTATGTAATCCTCGAAAAAGGCTCACGCCGAAATATCGGATGTTGTATGTTTTTCATTTATACATTTTCATCTCGCTCTCATACTTTCTATTCGTTTTTTCTCACTTTACTCACTCTCTCTGCCACCTTGTAAAACTGCACCATACGCATCTACCTTTACTTTTAGAACCAGTTTTACTGCAGTCGCCATCCCTTTTACCCTATGCCACGAGAACAGTGTTACGACTCTTTATATTTAAGTTGTCCGTGATCGTAGTTCAAAGTCTCCATGTCTAAAGCTGCTAATTGTTAAGTCTCCATTCCAAAGCTGCTAACTGCTAGTTATTCATGTCTAAAGCTTCTAATTGCTAATTATCCATGTCTAAAGTTTCTAACAGCTAAGTCTCCATGTCTAAAGCTTCTAGTTGCTAAGTCTCCATGTCTAAAGCTTCTAATTGCTAATTCTCCATTTCTAATCTTCTGATTGTTAATTCTCCATGTCTAAAACTTCTAATTGCCAGCTCTCCATGTCTAAAGCTGCTAATTGCTAAGTCTCCACGTCTAAAACTACTAATTGCTAATTTTGAACATATGTTTGTTGCTTTGGTTGCAGTTGCTACCAATGTTGCTGTAATTATTGTTGCTGCCAATGTTGCTGTAACTGTTAATGCTGCCAATGTCGCTGTAACTGTTATTGCTGTCGATGTTACTGTAACTACTGTAGGTTCCAATGTTGCTGTAACTGTCATTGCTGCCAATGTTGCTGTAACTATTGTTGCTGCCAATGTTACTGTAACCGTTGTTGCTGCCAGTGTTGTTGTAACTGTTGTCAGTGTTGAAACTCCATACAGCCGAGCTATAATGCTGTGGGTGATGATCTTGCGGCGAGCACTGTCTGATAAAAATAAACCCGATTGAGACTAACTTACACTGGCTTTCCCACTTCTATGAAAAGATTTATAAGTAGGAAGCTTCTCATCAAGCTCCACCTTCCATCTTGTGGACATGTTGGTCGTGTCATACAAAATCTCTCTGTCTCCAGCTACTTCAATAAAATCACATCTCTGCTCTGTAACTGCCGGTTAGCTCTTCATACTGAGCAAGTAAAACACTTTTGATAAGAAGCTTCTTTATGTACTGGCCCAGATAAGATACGAGAATCTACGGACCCTTCTGGTTGTCTGATAACTGTCGTAGTTTGGGGAATTCCAGCTTTCATTCAAGTGTTGGAGCTACTAGTACCCGCTATCAATGCCCTGGCGTGCAGCTACAACACAGCGGATGTTACACATCCAGGAAATTGAGGTCAAACGAGGTGGAGATAATGGTCCGCTGTGTATGACGTGTCTTGAATAATCTTTAAGCCTTTGCTACAGCTTAATAAGAATAATTTTGTTATCTCTATGATGGTGCCATTTTTTTTTTCGCCTTTCAAATTCTGAATTCGGGAGAAGAGGATAGAACTTGACCGATACTCGAAAGAAAAATGGATGCTGGGAACTGAGTCATGTGACTAAAATTCTCCTCCTTGTGTGTGGATGTGTGTGGTTTTGGTGGTGGTGGTGGGGGTGGGGGGGGAGGGTGGTGGTAAAGAAGTCAGTGAAGAACATCTTTGTTTGAGGTAGAACAGTGGAACAATAGAGACTTTTTTTCTTCTTCTTCTTTTTTTTTGCATAAGAAAGTTAATCGAGAAGTGCATGGACTCTTCCCCCCACCCCACCCCTCCCTTTTTTTCCCCCTCCCCAAACAACTAAATCATTTGATAAGTGAAGCGTGACAAACTAAAAGTCTTGGTGTGAATGGCATTCAGAGCATAACAAATCTCAACTAGGAGAAAGACTGATCGCTAAGATACTACACAGTGGCATCAACAAACTTGTACATGGAGGATGAAAGAGAGAAGGGTCGGGCAAGGATGTGTTCTGTCACCATGTCTGTTCAACCCCGGACACAGGGAACAGACACTCAGAAGAACTACCAGGACTGAACACAGAGAGGAAGAAGATTGAACAATCTAAGGTATGCAGATGATACAGTCCTTCTAACAGAGAATCCACAGAAAGTGCAGAAATTACTAGAAAAGTACTCAAGAATAACAACCAAGACTGAGGACTAGAGATCCCTGTCAAGAAGACCAAAGCAAGAGTGTTTATAAGGAACAACTAAAAGCCACAGAAGGATATCACCATAATCAAAGAGAAACTGGGACAAGTAACTAACTGCAGCTACCCTAGGGCATATACTAAACCGAGGATGGGAGATGCGATACGGAGAAAAAGAAATAATAAGAATGACGCAACATAAGATCATTCATTCATTCATTTGCATGTCGCTTGCGGAACTTTGCCTCCCTAACAGCACTCCTGTAGGCCTTTCGGTTGTGAGCAAGATGGCCTGCTGCTGATGCATCCATTTGACGATCATCAACGATGTCTTTCAGCCATCTTCGCCTTGGTCTTCCTCTCTTTCTTTTTCCCATTATATACCTTTATCATGACGTTTAATGTGTCCAAAATATTTAAGTTTTCTCTCTTTGATCATCTTTACTAGCCAGCCTTCTTCAATATTAAGTTCTTGTAGTATGGATATATTTGTTCTTTTTTGTGTCCATGATATTACATAAGATCAACATCATGAAAATAGTGTTGTTATCCAGGAATTTATCCATAAAAACAAAAATGAGATTTGGAAAATTCTTTGGGTGAAGACGCATGTCCGAAGAGGCAATCAGCGACCCATACCTGACATGCTAGCGTCAGGGTTAGTGAACCATAACTGACCAAGACCCTATCCCACCTCTCCGTTGGTGCCCCCAGTAACAGGCCTAGCCTGACTAACGGGGCAGGGATCGCCATATTCCCCATGGTGGTGGAGTCTGCTTATTCTTCTTCGTCTTCTTCTTCGTTCGCTTCTATCACCAAGACCGCCCCACTATCCTACTGAATTTACTCCTGTGGTCCTCGATAGGTCCCGTGGTCCTCCTGTGGTTCCAGAGAGGGGTTACTCTATTGCTTTGGTCTTCTTGACAGGGATCTCTAGTCCTCAGTCTTGGTTGTTATTCTTGAGTACTTTTCTAGTAATGTCTGTACTTTCTGTGGATGCTCGGTTAGAAGGACTGTATCATCTGCATACTTTAGATTGTCCATGCTTCTTCCTCTCTGTGTTCAGTCTTGGTAGTCCCCGAGAGGACCACACGAGATCCCCGAGAGGACCACATGAGATTAAGAGAATCGCAGGGCTTGGGTCTGTATTCTTGGTGGGTCGCAGTAGCGGGATTGCGTAACACTGTGATTTTCGTTGCACAAGTTTAATCTAGAGTTGGACTTTCTCACCGTAAAACCTCGACGTGTTTTAGATATCAGTATATCCCCGCTGGGTAAGAGGTGGTTGCCCATCCAGCCTAAAGTTGGACTTTCTCGCCAGAAAACCTCGACGTGTTTTGGGATATCCGTGTATCCCCGCCGGGTGAGAGGTGGTTGCCAATCCAGTCCATCATTGAACTTTCTCACTAGAAAACCTCAGCGTGATTAGGATATGCATACACCCCCGTCGGGTGATAGGTGGTTGCCTATCTAGACTGCACTGGTCCAGTGTCTCCGACTTCAGCAGTTTGTGGTCGTGGCCGCTACCCTTCCTAGTTGTGACCAGGGCGGAGCTTTTGTCCAGGAGGACGAATCCTTGCCACTAGTAAATTTCACCCCTGGGTTAAACCGGTTTAGGCATATTACCCCAGCATGGACGTGTTTAGGACGTGACCGATCTTTAGAGCGGAGCTACCGTGCCATGGGTAGTCATCAACTTTCACCCCTGTTTAAGCCGGTTTAGGCATATTTCACCAGTATGGGTGTATATCTGACGTGGCAAGCCTCTAGAGCAGAGGTTCCGTGGTATGAGTAGCTCTCGTCGCAAGACTACTGGACATACCGATTAAACTTCACGTTATCCTTTCCATCACCTTTTCACAGCGGCGCCGCCCGCAACCCTAATCGCATTTTCGCATTTTCTTCATTGGCCGGGAGAAGGTTCACTCCATGCGCGGCAGCCGAAGAATATCGCCAATAGTGTCTTAGTTTAACCCCTAGGTTAAGCCGATTCAGGCAATCTGCCCCAGTATGGGTGTATATCGGACGTGGCCGGCCTCTAAAACAGAGGTGCCGTGGTTTGAGTAGTCCTGATCTCGACACTGCTGATTACTTCACTTAATCCTTTCCTTCACCTTTTCCACGATGGCGCTGCGCAGCAGCCCTAATCGCATTTTTCTTCGTTGACCGGGAGGAGTTTCACCCTACCCGCGGCAGCTGAAGAATCTCGTCAGCAGCGGGTTTTAAATCAGAGTTTTCCCTATCCCAGATGAGCTACCAAATAAGACTCTCACCTACCCGAAACGTCTGTTTTTCAGGCGCCAGATATTCACCTTCGCCCCTTCTCTTGTCAGTTTAACAGTCCCGCCACGAGAAGACCAGGAGCTGAACTTGACTGTCAGAGGCTATTTGAGACGCACACCTTGGAGACATTTCATTGGAGCGGAGAGCGTATCCCCCACCCCGCCTCCGGACAACAGTCCTTAGAACTTGGAATCTGCTAAAGAAGCAACGCATACCTCCCTGCTTTTTAGCTGCACTTCGGGACTGAAAAAATAGCCGCCATAACTCGCTCCCACGTCAATACGTTGCTGCAACCCAACACCTTCACAGCATCGGCTGCAAAGAACACCAGATCGCAGTTATAGGGAGATAGTACAAGTACAAATCTGCTCTGTGTTACTGTATGGAGCAGAAACCTGGACACGAAGCTAAAAGTCGGAGAGAATGATAAATGCAGCAGAAACGTAGATGTATAGAAAATTAGGTCATATATCAAGGAGAATCAAAAGAACAAATGTGCAAGTATTAGAGAAACTATAAGTGCAACGTGAACTCAAAGAAATAAAGATCAAGAAAATAAAACACAGTGGCCATATCAGAAGACATAACAATATACTTAAGACCACACTAGAAGGAAAGATGGAAGGGAAAAAAAATAACGAACGATAAACAGAGATATAGAGAGAACTTGGGAGAGGTAGATGGAGATGTACAAGGAAAGATAACATAGGAGAGTGGACAGGACACAACCTGGCTGAGTACACCATCAAGGCAAGGAAGCCAAGAAACTGGAGATTCGTTATGGCCAACCTTCGTAATGAAGATGGCACATGATGATGATGATGATGATGATGGGGCACACACTAAAAAATGCTGACGATGGATTCATGGATGCAGCCTGTATCCTTGTGAAGAAGGAGGAGGAGGAGGAGGCAGAGAAAGAGGAGGAAGAAGAGAAAGAGTGGAGGAGAAGGAAAATCTACTTGGAGGTGAAAAGTTGAATTCCTTAAGGCCGGCTCAATGATGATCTTATCGATTCAGATGAAGGTTTGCTTGTTTTGATATTTTCAAGTATACTTTAAAAATAGCTTCTTAACAGACTCCACTACCGTCTAAAATACGTGGGACTCTCCCAGGTTACTCACTTTGAAGGAGAAATAGTCTTTCTTTCTTAGTAGCAGCATTTGGGACTGGACCTTGGTCAGTTCTGATTGGCACCTACGTTAACTTCAGGCTTCTTTGTTCATATCACTCTGTGGTGACGTAATATGCAAATATCGTAAAACACAGTTATTCACTCGTCTGTGAAAAATTTTGAAACTTCGCAACAAAGAATCTACGTAACAGATCATGAAAATTCTTACGTAGAGAGAGAGAGAGAGAGAGAGAGAGAGAGAGAGAGAGAGAGAAACTCTTCAAGGTTTTTTTTTAAATAAAGCCCTCGAACAGAGCTCCCGTGGTTTGCCGCTAGGAGGCAGCAGTATCAAATATGGCGTTCAGTAAACGTGAGGAGACACGTGAGCGGAAGATATTGTGAACCGTGATAGAGAAGCTTACCGGCAAAGCCCCCTCAACTCCACTACACATGCACGTTTCCAGCTGGGAGTCTCGCAATGAACAGCATGGGGAATTCTCCGAGCAGTGGACTTGCGAGGGCTTCGCTGGTAAGCTTCTCTAACACTATTCACAGTTTCTTCGCTTGGTCCTGGACGTCCCTGCCGAGGAACTGTGCACAGACAGCCTTCAACTAGGAATTTCGCATACCACTTCTTGATACGGTTAAAAACAAGTGTTACCTTCTGGAATTGCGCTCGAAATAGTCGCCGCACAGTCACAACGGACTCCAAAAACACAAAATGACGGCTCACGTTTGCTGGACGCCATATTTGCTAGTGCTGCCTCTTAGCGGCAAACCACGGGAGGTCTGCGCGAGGCTTTATTTTAAAAAATGAAGAGTTTCTCGCCATCTCTCTCTCTCTCCCCCGTCTCTCTCCATTCTTCCCTCTCTCCCTCTCTCTATCTCTCTCTCTCTCTCTCTCTCTCTCTCTCTCTCTCTCTCTTGGCATAAGAATTATCATGATATGTTACGCAGTTTCTTTGTTGCCAAGTTTTGAAATGTTTTACGGACTTATGAATAGCCCTGTATAATTAATATCGTAAATTGCTGCATTTGCATATTTTAAAATAGCAATACTCATGAAGACATAACGAACAAGGATAACCTCTCCTAGCTGGGACTTTAACCATTTTTAGTGTTTATATCAAGGCTATAGTTTTTTTTTTTTTTTTAAGAAAAAAAAAGAAGAGATAATGATATTCTGAAGAGACTTATCTTGAAACAACTAACAAAAGTTTTCATCTTCTCATAAGCGGCTCGTTCACGTTCTGTTATCAGCCTCTTATCTTTTTCTGGTTTATTCAGCACTCAGGTTAAGTGGCTCTCGCTTGATATTATAATAAACAGAAAATACAGAGCTATATATACTTTTATATATATATATATATATATATATATATATATATATATATATATATATATATATATATATATATACAGTCCCCGGGTTATGAACGAGTTCTGTTTCTAAGTCTTTTCATAAGAAGAATGTGCATGTGAGTCGGAACAGTTGGACACAGTTCGTAATTAATATAAGTTATATTGTATATATAGTGTACCTTTCTATGTATAAGAGAGAATATTACACACACAAAAACAACAACCGAAGAACCAATGTTGACGCGCAATGTTTTGATGCGCTCTGCAAAGTAGTGCCCCTTTGTTATTACAAACCACTGATTGTAACTTGAATTTTTACTATAATACGCTTTACGGGGAGTCCACAAAAACCTTTTATACTTTCTCTTCCCTCCGCTCAGATGTCATACATTGTATTTCACCTCTAAATATTGTTAACAGTAGCTCATACTGTTATAGCCTGGTTGATAGTTTTGGCCGTCCTGTGCGACCTAAAGAATATAATCTACCCCCCCTCCCCACTCCCTACACTTTTGTTTCGGACAAATTTCAAGTATAGGGAGCCGTATCTCCGCGCTGGAAAACATTATGAGCTTATCGAAGTAATTTTTCTTACGAATTATTCTGAAGAAAGATATAAGATAAATAAAATATGCCATAGAAATGAAATATTCTCCCCACCCCACCCCCCCCCTCCCCTACTGTTATGTTTGAGCTGTAATGTAACAGATTACGGGAAGGAGTGTCTCTAGTTCTTGGCTTTCTTGCTATCTGACATTTTTATTTCTGAGGGTTTTTTTTTTCCTTTGACGTGTTTTCCCTCTCTCTCTCTCTCTCTCTCTCTCTCTCTCTCTCTCTGCCGATCTCTCTCTCCGTTTCTCTTTTCTGTTTTTCTGCCTTTCTATCTGACTACCTGTCTCTATCTCTCTCTGTCTCTCACTCTCTCTCTGTATTTAACACTCTTTCTTTCTCTCTCTTTCTCTCTGTCTGCCTTTCTCTGTCTCTCTCTGTGTCTCTATGTTATCTCTCTGTCTTTCTCTGTCTCTCTCTCTCTGTATCTGTGCGTGTCTCTCTGTCTGTGTCTGTCTCTCTGTCTGTCTGTCTGTTTATCTCTGTATCTCTCTCTCTCTCTCTCTCTCTATGTCTCTGTCTCTCTCTTTCTCTCTTGTAGTGAGATCTGAAGCAACGACAAAGATTTTTATAACTAGATATGCCAGACAGATCTCTGGCAAGATGTATCAATAACCCACTCACAACATATCTCTACTCTAGATTGGAAATTCTCTAACTTTTTTTTTCAACTCAAGCTACATTAAGCAACATGAAATATTACAAAGACAAGTCATCACTTTTTTACGGAGATATTTCAATTATTTAAAACTGGATTAGGCTTCGTCTTTTCAACCCTCTCAAACTTCCTGGCCACACAGGTTGGCAGTCGCAGCTTTAGATCGGCGTTCCCAAAACAGTGTACTATAAGAGACCCGATTGTGTAGCCAAATTTTGATGGTAAACGATACTTTATTTCAGTTCAGAGCCTACTGGAATGGCTAGAAATAATTGATAAAAATATCACATGGGTATACTGTTCGGGTCCCACCGGAGTCGACAAGGCTGACAAACCAGAAAGCAGGAGACAAATCGGAGAGCCTTGAACGAAACCGTCAGACAACAACTTAAAGGAACAATCGCAAAGTAATTTCCTCCAAAGCACCCATCCCGCACGACCGGCTGAGTTACATGCAGCCAAGGGCAGTGGTTGCAAATCCCAATTAAATGCTAGATCACGTGCAATACACAGCCAACACAACATTGGAATCATTTCTCTAAAACACTGAAGGACATCCTGATGTCAAAAGTCGAACACGTATGGGCATGTCCAGAGTATAACGAGGGCCAGCAACAGAGCTAGGCACTTAAAGTTTACAGTTAGGTCGCACTTTTTTCCAGTTGTGAGATTCTCATACACTGGACCACCAAGAGCCTGACGTAAATAAATTTAAATATCTAGGTCCAGAGACTATGGTTATATCTAAGAAACAGTATCCGCCACCATGCAGTATAAAACTAAACGGAACTATTCTAAAGCAGGTGCAGAAATTCAAACACCTTGGAGCAGTAAAAACTTCAGATGAGAAATGCAGAACAGAAATTAGGAACAAAATAGGCCAAGCAAAGACTGCATTTCAGAGAATGAGAAACATATTAACCAAAACATCCTTATCAATGAATGTTAGAAAACGAGTACTAAAATGCTATATTGAACCTATCTTGTTATATGGAAGTGAATCATGGACAATAGGCAAGTCTGCACAGAAATCATTGGAAGCAGCAGAAATGTGGTTTATTAGAAGAATGTTGCGAATCCCCTGGACAGCAAAATTAACTAATGAAGAATGTATGAGAAGAGCTGGAGAGACAAAAAACCTTGTCAAAAAGATAAGAGAGAGACAATGTACTTTCATAGGACATGCAATGAGAAGAGGGGGCATTGAAAATATTATAACAACAGGAAAAATAGAAGGAAGAATATGAAGAAGAAGACCAAGAGAAATGATACTGGACAGTCTGACGGGATGGTGTGAGAGGAAATCACCAATTGAACTGATGGCCTGCATGAAGGATCGTGTACTCTGGAGAAGCACAATAGCCAACCCCAGTCGACACGGCATCTGATGATGATGATGATGATGATAGGTTCAGGTTGATGGCAACTGACAAAACAAATAAGGCAGCTGAAATACATATCAATGAGCACAAATTAGAAGAGGTGGGGAGTTTTTAATATCTTGGATTATTATTAACTAATAATATAGATACAATGAAGGATATTAGAAGGAGGACATCTATCGGTCTTCAAAAAAATAAAACAATTATATAAACTGTGGAGAGGAACAGACAGAGCTATAAAAACAAAAAAATAATAATAAGATTTTTAAGGGCATGCATCATTTCCATAGCAACGTGTGCCTGTGAGACCTGGACACTTAACAAAACAGCTGAGAAACACATAAATGCCTTTGAATGTAAATGCTACAGAAGAGTTCTTCAAATATCATGGACACAAAAAGAGAACAAATATATCCATACTAAAAGAACTTAATATTAAAGACGGTTGGCTAGTAAAGAAGATTAAACAGAAAAAAAACTTAAATATTTTGGATATATTAAACGTCATAATAATTTAGAGAAGACCGTCTTGGAAGGGTACATAATTGGAAAAAGAAAGATAGGAAGACCAAGGCGAAGATGGCTGCAAGACATCGTTGGTGATCTCCGAATGATCGCATCAGCAGCAGAGCATCTTGCTTACAACCGAGAGGCCTACAGGAGAGCTGTTAGGGAGGCAAAGTTCCGCAAGGGACATGCAAATGACTGACTGAGATTCAGTCATCATCACCAACTACGACTGCGCAGTGGAAATTAAGAGAAGACAAACAGTTGAATCAAATAAACTACCACAAATGACGAGTATATGGCAATGTACCAACAAGAAAACAAAGTTATGGCTTACATATTTCTATTGGCAACATACGGATTCGAAACATGGACACCTAACAAATCACAATAAAAGAGAATAATAGCATTTGAAACGAAATGTTACAGAAGAGCACTTAGAATATCATGGATAGAACGAAAATCAGATAAAGAGATACTAATGGGATTAGGTGTCGCTGAAAACTGGCTCGTTAACACCATAAAAATTAGAAAGCTGAGATGCTTCGGCCATATCAAGAGACACAACAGCTTGTAGAGGTTGATAGCAGAAGGCAAAAGAAAAAAAGGATGACCTCGCAGCAGGTGGACCTCATGACATCACGGAAAGTCTGAACATGTCATTGCAAGACGCTGGTCGACCTGCCCAAGACCGCATTGTATTCTGGGAGGCTGTGAGAGGGACATGTCATATGAATGAACGAAATTCTCAGTTATATTTCTATAATAAAAAAATATGATGGCAATCTAATAATTTTGTAACATAAGTTAAAGATGTGAATGTTGGAATATTTTTCCATGAGTAAAGAAGACCTCTGCCTCCGACCAGGCTCGCATTTTACATTACAAACAAAAAAACGAGGGGCACTTGTATAATAATATGTAAAATTTTTCTCAAATGTTTCAATTGCCACGTCTTAATATATCAACTGCTGTAGTTTCATGACGAGAGTAGTGGAAAAAGATGTTTTCTGTACATTTAAAAGTTGTGTGCGTATGTGTGTATGTGTGTAGAGAGAGAGGGAGAGAGCCATATTTTCACAGTGTTAAGACATGACCACGCAGGCCCATCTGACGTTAGACAGGCAGACGGATAGCCAGCCAGTCAGACAGACAGACAGACAATAGATAGATAGATAGATAGATAGATAGATAGATAGATAGATAGATAGATAGATGGATGGATAGATGGATGGATGGATGGATGGATGGATGGATGGACGGACGGACGGACGGATGGATGGATGGATGGATGGATGGAAGGATGGATGGATGGATATATAACTTTATTTTCACTGGGTTAAGAATTGAGCACGCAGGCCCATCTGACATTAGAGAGAGACAGAGACAGAGAGACAGAGAGAGAGCTTTCTAACAAAGTATTATTTACAATATGAAAAGAACTTCTGAGACATCTTTTATTCACATTGATTCCTTTCATGCCTCTTTTCCTTCACTCCTTCTGTTTATACAGTCTCCGTTCCTTTATTTCATTTTCTTTCTCTCTTTCTAACTTTATGCATCCTTTCCTCGACCTATTTATGGCATACAGCATCCTGATTTCAATTCATTTTTTTTGTTGTTGTTTGTTTGGCAGCAAAATGAACTAGTCATCCTGCGGTTAAAATGCTCACTAGTTCACTATATCGTTTTTTTCTGTTATGATTATGTGGGTGACTGGAACCCTCCTCACAGCAACCAAACTGACCGTACTTTTCTTGACGTATCTCAGTATCGTGTACAGTGTCAGTGATTTGTTTGTTTTTTTATTTCCGAGGTTCGTGTATGAAAATGGTAATGCCATGACTGAAGTACTGTATGTGCTTTAGTTTCATGCCGCTGGGCGGTTGTTTGTCTTATTGAAGTATAGGTTCGAGTTTCAGTGTTTCTTTAGCGACTTGTCTTTCTCGGGCGATTCTAATTTTCTTAGGCTATATTTGTATGTCTGAGAACCACTGAACTTTTTGTAAAAAAATTATTATTTACAGATTTGTCGGTATTTCAATATTAATTATGTATTTTATCTGCTTCTTTGTTTCATTATTTTCTAAACTGAATGCTCTAATTCAGATAAATGTTTAGGTTATGCGAAGATCTTCAAGGGTTAAAAAAAAAAGAACCAGCTTTTGCTCCAGTCCTTCCAAACAGCGTCATCTCAACACCCGATCTTCTACCACACGAATATCTAGCACGCACCGGTCTCCATAGAGCACAGCGAAGAATGCTGTTTGGACCTGAAACAGAAATGAAGACGACCAATAAAAAGAGAGATCGCAGTACAGAAAAACCTGAAACGAAACACGACCGCGGGAAACATTAGACCTGGATAAGTTTTGATGTGAATTTTTTGAGCAGTTAAACTAAGGTAACCCAATTCCTTCTTTCGCGGTGTAAAACCGCCAACTCCCAGCTAGTGAAGTTTTGCGTAATTGTACCGTTACTTCCCAACCAAGATGTTACTAGATCTGTCATGTGTGAAGGTGATTATATCTTTTTTATTTCGAACACCACCCCCCCTCCCCCAACCCAGGCCTATAAAAGAGATAACGGTATATTTCTAGCTGTTTTTTTTTTGTTTTTCTATTTTGCATCATAGTTTTCATTTGTGCTGGGAACTCTTCGATGATGAAGTCAATTTTTCTATCTTTAGTAAGAGTTTTTTTTAGGAGCAGTTGATGATGTTTTTTTGGCATTTATAGTAATTAAATTGTGATACGTAAGTCTGACATCATCATCATCATCATCATCATTAGGACGAGTATGCGTTATGGCCTAAACGAAAATCTTTCCATTCTCCTTGCTCTTAAGCATATATATATCTCTCTCTCTTTCTCTGTCTCACTCACTCTCTCTGTCTCTCTCTTTGTGTCTCTCTCACTCTCTTTTACTCTTTCTCTTTGCCCCTCTCCTACTTTCTCTTGCCCTTATAGTTGCCCTCACTCTCTCCTCCCTTCTTTATTTCTCACTCTCCCCCCTCTCTCCTCTCTCGCTCCTCCTCCTTCTTCTCTCTCTTTCCCTCTATCTCCCTCTCTATCTTCCTCTCTATCTCCCTCTCTCTCTCCTTCCCTCTATTTCTCCACCTCTCCCAACCCTCTCTTACTCTGTCACTTACACTCTTGTGTTTCCTTCTTGATATTCCATTACTTCGTGTTTCTGCCTGGCAGGCCGCCATGTCATTGATTTTTTTTTTTCCTTAGATTTTCTTGTACCTTGTTCCGCCTGTCACAATTACTCTACGCATTCATCTCAGTACTTTGCTCTGTCTGTCACAATTACTCCACGCATTCATCTCAGTACTTTGCTCTGTCTGTCACAATTACTCCACGCATTCATCTCAGTACTTTGCTCCGCCTGTCACAATTACTCCACGCATTCATCTCAGTACTTTGCTCTGTCTGTCACAATTACTCCACGCATTCATCTCAGTACTTTGCTCTGTCTGTCACAATTACTCCACGCATTCATCTCAGTACTTTGCTCTGTCTGTCACAATTACTCCACGCATTCATCTCAGTACTTTGCTCTGTCTGTCACAGTTACTCCACGCATTCATCTCAGTACTTTGCTCTGTATGTCACAATTGCTCCACGCATTCATCTCAGTACTTTGCTCTGTATGTCACAATTACTCCACACATTCATCTCAGTACTTTGCTCAGCTGGCAAAAGCATATTACCATAGAGTCTCCCAGGCTAGCCAGGTGACAGATATGACAGTCATTTGTGGAAAACTCTTACGGAAGCCCCATGTGCCTTTGGCACTTACGGTTCTCTCTCTCTCTCTCTCTCTCTCTCTCTCTCTCTCTCTCTCACACACACACACAGATACTCATATGTTAGAAGTTATGCTCATAGGACTGACAACCTTGCCATTAAACAAAAATTGTTAAGAGTTATAGTAACAGGTAATAAAGTCACTTATCAAGATATGTCTCCAAAGTATTCTTAGTTTAACTATCGATGGTGTAAGCAGTACTGAAGACAACAGTACGAACAAATTGGACGTCATACAGAGATGGACGATAGACTATGATCTGCAAGACTCCACAAGTAGTACTGTACTGTGACTGTTTAGTCGGTCTCTGGCCAAGGACATGGATTCATATACATTCGTTCTGTAACTCCCTTATTTCAAGATCTTCCCTTATTTATTTATTTTCATTGGATGCCAGATGCTGATGGCCTGCATGAAAGATCGTGTACTCTGGAGAAGCATAATAGCCAACGCCAGTCAGCACGGCACCTGATGATGATGATGATGATGATAATGCCAGAAAAAAAGTCACAGTCTCGATAACCAGGCTATGTTATCGTTGTTAAAAGTCTTGCATGCAGATGAGAAAGTATCTTCGTTATTTTTTTCTTTCTTTCGCCATTTCTGAAGACAGTTATCTCTGAAAGATTTGTTTCTAAAGGCTCGCACAGAAAGAGACTTTATTTTAAATGAAACTGATTCTAAAAACTTGTATATTTCAGGTCTGATTGTCTGGCACTAAGAAGCAAGTATTGATTCAACCAATGATGAAGTGACGCGCAGCATTAAGCAACAGATCTACCCCCCTTACTAAGCAGAATTCAGCATTTATTCGGATTTTATATTAAAAATTCATTATGACGTCATTGCCATCTTTTATACCAAATGGAGTTTCACTCCTAACTCCTTTACTGAACTCCACACCGCAATGTCAATCACTGCCAAACTACCAAACTCCACCTTCCAGCATCACATCACCCAATGCCGCATTGCCAGCTCCAATAATGAGCATGCCTCCGTCCAATCAGATTTCTCAAAAAGATCACCACCATCATCAGGCCATAACCAATCCACAAGTAAGTACTAGGAAAGTAAAGCTGTAATAAATGTGTATTCACCTATATGCACCCTTTCCTTTAAAAAATCCCCCCCCCCCCACCAAAAAAAAAAAAATCCGAAAACCATATAAGCAAGTTTATGATAATCACATCCACCATTTTCTTTTGGCCGAGAAACAGTTTTGGATCTCCAAAAACAAATGCGGGGATAAAACTGTAAAGACACATTTTTTTTTTTACATTTGTTTTTTAACTTTTTATGAAGCCGTTCAAGTGGCACATAGTATGACAATATTTATCAATGACTGTCTGCTCAGTTTATGAAACCTCAGTTACATATTTTTAAAAATAATTTCATGATCATCACAAACATGCTGTGAAAGATGGTGGTTCCTGTCCATCTCTCTGTGTCAAGGTGTTCGAGTGGAGTCCCCTCCCCCCCCCCCCACTCTCCGCCCGCCAGTCCTTTTGTGGCACTAATCAAACTGAAAGAGTTAGCAGCCAGGGGTCTATGCTTGGATCAAGGGTTGCCAGCCATCGCCCGCCAAGACCCTATTCTACCTCCCAAGGTGCTCTTGGAAACAGAACAGTAGTTTGACCAACTGAGCAGGGATCGCAGTGGGAAGACGAACCCGATCCTTTAAATTGCTTCTGGCCGAAGTCGGATGTGCTGGAGCGAAAATTGCATAACTGAGATACACCGCAACCAGCGCCATTTTGAAGGCGAACCATGACGACAACGATGGCGAAGAAGAAGAAGAATAGCTCCACTTTCAGCCAGTACCTCCTCAAGATCCTAGACTCTCAACTCTGTTTTTTGTTTGTTTGTTTGTTTTGTTTTGTTGACTAAGTCTTAACATCTAAAATGTCTTCCCCTCACAAAACTCGGCAGATCGGGCCGGACTTCTTACATTCAGCGCCAGCTGTGCTGAAATCAAAACTGCCGTGCGCCTCATCTCGGATGTTCAGTCAAAACAATTGTCCAGACAAGCTTCCAGCAAATACAAGGGAGTCCTTCAGTACTCAAATGACGACCATCAATATCAACCCTAACTGTCGGTGAGTACCTTACTATACTTAAAAAAAAAAAGATATCTTTCTATCTTTCACTTACACCAGTAAAAAAGTAACATAACGGCCTGGTTAGCTGAGTGGTTAGGTATTCTGTTTAATAATCCGGTTGTACCGAGTTCAAGTCCCAGCAGTGAGATTTTTTTTTTTTTCATGGTACACACTAAAAAGGCCCCGGGTGACACTCAGGCTCTAAAAAATGGGTACCAGAGAAACCTGGGAAGGTAAATGGGGCCAAGCGTGATACTGACCACATCCCACGTTCATGTACCGAAGGTCTTGGAAATACAGGCCTAACACCGTATCACCAACAGGTCATGGAAACTGGAAAAAAGAAAGAATCAAGGGATGTAACCGTGGAAAAATATACGATAAGATTAGAAGGCGAATTTAAAAAAAGTATTAAAACAGTTTCTTTCATCAAACTGACCTGGTACTGTAAGACAGGTATAGGCAGAGAGGCATGTAATATGATGGCAGTATGATAACAACTGCGCTTGTCGCATGACATGGGTCAAATTACACTTTTCTTTTTTTTTTTCTAACGTGCTACACAGTGACTGCTCCTGCTAAAACAGTGGCTTTTCAGTTTTTTGAATAGTGTGCTAAATGCCAGAGCATAATGTTACACTCCTACGACAAACGAATATATTCAAAGACAAATTAATGAGCCCTTGTCTAACAAAGAGATGCTGGAGGGCGTCTCTAGGTAAGTCACCCTTCGCCGGTGACACGGCTCATGATAATATTCAGTTAAAACACATACACAGAAAAGAGAACCATTGTAGTAGATTGTTCTAGGCCCAGTACTACTTTCGTTACCGATACTTGTTCCTAGGATATTTCATGTTTTAAGTTACTTTCCACAAATTTATGAGTGACTGTTAGCCCCCTGACGTGTTAACGCTAATTTACATATGAAATAGTTGTGTGGGCGTCTATAGGGGACAACCAGTTTATACGTTACTGCAGAGTCTTTCTATATATAACTTACAATTGTGAAATGTTGTTAAATGTTTCAGATCACGCAGATGACGCATTTAATTACATGTTATGGTCTACAAAATAAAACTAAATATAAAGAGTAATATAAAAATAAAGGCATTGTTTACAGATTTATTAATAAAATATTTATTTTCTGCGGATATGTTCCCGCGCAAATGAGCATGTAATAACACAGACGGATAAAATTCCTACGAGAACATAAATAAGTCGAAAATATATTAGTTATAATGTAGTGCAGAGGAAATAAAATTTAGAAATACTGCCTTTAACGTAGATAAATGAATAAATTATATGTATTTTTTCTGTTGTAATCTAGTGTTGAAGTATTTTAACCTTGATAAGGACTGTGCGTATGAATACATATTATCCGTCTTTTCCATCCCACGTGGTTTGCTGTGTCTGCTGTGTAGAGGAAATGTGTGTGTGTGTATAGTCTTTGTTTTGATTACGCCACCAGGACCATGCATGACCGTTAGACTGACCCCTCCCTCATGTTTACAACATGTAAGGGCAGCTGTGCTTTCATTCATAAGTTAATTTTGTTGTTGGTGCCTCAGTTTAACCTGCCTTGGTTGGAAACAGAATCGGTAACTGCTTGCGTGCCGACATGCCCGGCCGTGATATTGATAGAGTGCAGAATTCCATAGTAGCACCGTAAGCATAAGAGTAGTAATGTTGCACTTTTCATATAGGCGATAAATGGAATTTGTTAACGACTTATGTTGATAAAATTAGCTTTTGAGAAGTTCCATGTAAATTTTTAGAAGCAAAAAAGTGGTAGCAAATATATACGCAGGCCATACGTATGTATAGCCATCAGCAAAGTGGACATGGGATTCTGTTCCGGAGATTCCAGTCAGTAATTACTCACTGTTCAGTGAATGTCCGTCTTCAGTGTTTTTTCCGATATTATTGTTATTATTTTCTTTACGAGGTATGTAATCCAGTTTCGGGTATGAACTTAACTGTAGTCACAGGAGCTGTTAAATTGTCATATAACGTTTAGTGAGGAAGAGTCAGTGGGCCATAGTGTAGACACCGTTAGGATGGCTTGCTCGTAGTATTCCCAGCACTAATATTGCTAAATAACATAGCGTTTGTATGCTTGTCTTGAATAATTTACCTCGTATGGTCGGCGGTTTGTTAGTAAAATTTACATGTTCATAAAATGTGTTTTTTTCATATATGTGGCCCATGAATAGAAAACATTCCATCACGTAAAAATGAGGAAAACTAGTTTCCGAGTCGCCAATTTGACCGCCTTCATTTAGCGCAGTAAAAGGAATTTAGATACATGTGTATGTGGCTATCATTGCTTCTAGTTTGGAGATCAGTATGTGAGTGGAAGCTTTTTTTTAATTATACAACTGGCATAATGTTTGGATTGATATTTTATGCTAGTTGCATGTACCAGAAAGTGTTTTTTTTTTCATAATGGGTGCATCAGTCTATGTGATGTTCATTTCACAATATGTGGTTTAATGTAAAATGTATTTGATCAGTATTTGTAGTACCAGATGATGTGTGGATTTATAAGGGTTTGATCAGTTGATGATATGTGGATTTGTAAGGTTTTTTGATCAGTCAATATTGTGTAGATTTATAAGGTTTGGATCAGTCGATACTGTGTAGATTTATAAGATTATGGTCAGCCAATAGTCTGCGGATATGTAAGTTTTGGATCAGTCAATAGTGTGTTGATTTATAAGTTTTTGATCAGTCACTAGTGTGTTGATTTATAAGTTTTTGATCAGTCACTAGTGTGTTGATTTATAAGTTTTTGATCAGTCAGTAGTGTGTGGAAAAAAGGTTTTGATCTGTTGATAATGTCAGGAATATTCATTAAGGTGTTGATCAGGTAATAATGTCTATAAGATTTTGTTCCAATGATAATGTGTAGATTCACAGAAGAGTTGAAGTGTTTAGAATGATATTTTACAGACTTAAATCATTTCTAATCTTGAGGCAGTGACACTTCCATACTAAGACATCATTCCTTTACACATTGTATGTTGTTCTTTTATATTCCTGTTTATCTCTCCCCTGATTGATGCAGCAGCTTCCCTTAATCCTTTCATCAAGTTTATTTAGGGTAGATGTATTTTCTCAAGGGATGATCAGCATCACTTTCTTCCCATGGTAATGGGTCTGCATTCTGTGTCTTCTTATTTCATTTGCACTCAACTTTTCACCTCAGCTGGGCATCCAGTTCTTCTTTAGCAGTGGGAATTTGAAGTAATGCATACAAGCACAATGGTGTTATCATTAGTGTTTGTGTTGTTGCTAATTAAAGCTTGCTATTGCATTGTTTCTGGTTATAAACTCTCAACACAGGGATGTATAAATGTCAGAGGAATTCACTTGCGTCATCAGAACTCACACTCTGTTTAGGGCGAAGTGCTGCATTTAAATTCATCTTCAGGTGTTCACTAAGCCAGTGATTGCCTTTTTTTACATGCAAGGACCACGTTTCTAAGTACATGAATGATGCAGACTACCATCTTATAGGAGATCAGTGGAAAGGTATAGATGGGTGAACATCATAAAGAAATAAACTGCAGTATCTTTGACTAGTGTGCACTAATGTGACAAGGGAGTGAGCAAATTGACAATACATTACAGCTAATCTTCACATGGAGGACAGCATAAGATAGTGATTAATGTCATACTTATTTGTTAGAGGTGGCTGGCTTTTATCAGTTTTTAAGTGCACATGTGTATGTGCATAATGGGATGAAAGTTAGACATCATTTGTGTGATGATATTCTGTATAAGAATATTGTGCATATTTAAGGAAACATAAGTAGTTTTGAAACCTCCAGCACTGATACATTTTCACTGATAGATTTCCTATTTCTAAGCTGTCACATTTTTTGACATTTAAGAAAAAAAGTTCCTTTAGGAAGCTTTGTTATCTGTGTTGCCCTGTTGAAATCAGGATGTCCCTAGTAATAAAAATGTAGACAACAGATTCATAAGTCCCTTGATACATAGAGAGTAGTAATTTATTGATCATATCTGTGTTCCATCTGGCAGTTTAAGGATCTGGTAGAAATAGGAAATCATTTGTGAGCACACATGAGAAACACATGTCTGAAATACCAGGACCCTCTTTCTTTGTTATTCTCTCTTCATATTCCCCCAGACTGGGTTTTATTACATTTGGTATTGTTTTAATAGTGCATACAGGGAGTGTAATGTGGTTAGAAAAGTTTTATTGTGTTTATTTCCCATTACGTTATTAACCTAGGCATTTTGCAGAATTTGCACATTGAAAATCCAGCAGGAGAAATGAGTTCCTCCATTCTTGGTGCTGGGACATGAAAGGCAGGGAGCTAGTGATGCTCACTACAACACTCTTTTGTGTCCTGACAGGTCTAGGAAAGTAGTAGGACAATAACGATATAATTCCATTATCATTTAGTGGTGCAGTATGGGGCTATATTTCCATTTTATGAAGATGATGCTTACAAAGACTTGGCAAGTTTCGATGACTGTCATGACTTTTGTAAGTTTGCCAGTGGGCTCCTCAACTGTGGGAACCAGCCCATATCTTGTTAGCCAGGTTGAACAAGAACTTGCATGCGGCAGAATGCCCAGAGGAAGGATAGAATATTTATTGTATTGGTATCATCATTCCAGCTAACGTAGACATCCCCTACATCACTGGCTCTCACCAACCTGCGGTCAGTGCATTGTTATGTGCTTCGTGGCTTGTTATCAGTTTGGTATTAAGTGCCATCTGTTGTGTAAAAACAACAGAGGATCTATGGCATTTCAGTATTACATGTAGGTTGGTGATCTTTGACTTATATGTAGTTGGAAAAGTGATCCTTGGATCTAAAAAGATTGGGAATCACTACCTCACACCGTGAAATAAAATATACTCCTATGCAGGTTAACCTATGAGAGCAGTGTTTTTGGAACTTTTCTGGTTAAGATAGAGCAGGGGACAAAAAAAAAACAAAGTTTACTTGAGAAATGTTTATTTTGTCATACAGATGACATAAAAATGTATGTCAAATGACATTTCTTTTATAGTTTGACTCATGTGATTAATGACTGCCACCATCATGACTCTTTTCAGATATGGGAGAGTGAGTGTACCAGTTGGCATGTCTCAGCTATCAGCCTCCAGTTCTACAAGTCAGTTAAGCGGCCTCATGTCTCAAGAAACTTTTAACCAGCTGTGGCAGATGCTGCAGAAAGAGTAAGCAGCGTATTTCTCTTTCATGGACTCTTCAGTGTGTGTTTCTTTCTTTTTTTTTTTTTTTTTTGTAGGTGAGAAAACTTAAATATTTTGGACACATTAAACGTCATGATAATCGAGAGAAAACCGTCTTGGAAGGGTAAATAATGGGAAAAAGAAAGAGGGGAAGATCAAGACGAAGATGGCTGCAAGACATTGTTGATGATCTGCAAATGGATGCATCAGCAGCAGGCCAGCTTGCTCACAACCGAGAGGGCTACAGGAATGCTGTTAGGGAGGCAAAGTTCCACAAGGGACATGCAAATGAATGAATGAAAGGTGAGTGTGTGTGGGTGGGGGGGGGAATGCGAGAAAGAGAGGTGGGATAAATGGGGTAATAAGCAATAGCTGTTGGGAGGAGGATGGGTAAGTGTAATAAAAATGTAGACAACAGATTCATAAGTCCCTTGATACATAGAGAGTAGTAATTTATTGATCATATCTGTGTTCCATCTGGCAGTTTAAGGATCTGGTAGAAATAGGAAATCATTTGTGAGCACACATGAGAAACACATGTCTGAAATACCAGGACCCTCTTTCTTTGTTATTCTCTCTTCATATTCCCCCAGACTGGGTTTTATTACATTTGGTATTGTTTTAATAGTGCATACAGGGAGTGTAATGTGGTTAGAAAAGTTTTATTGTGTTTATTTCCCATTACGTTATTAACCTAGGCATTTTGCAGAATTTGCACATTGAAAATCCAGCAGGAGAAATGAGTTCCTCCATTCTTGGTGCTGGGACATGAAAGGCAGGGAGCTAGTGATGCTCACTACAACACTCTTTTGTGTCCTGACAGGTCTAGGAAAGTAGTAGGACAATAACGATATAATTCCATTATCATTTAGTGGTGCAGTATGGGGCTATATTTCCATTTTATGAAGATGATGCTTACAAAGACTTGGCAAGTTTCGATGACTGTCATGACTTTTGTAAGTTTGCCAGTGGGCTCCTCAACTGTGGGAACCAGCCCATATCTTGTTAGCCAGGTTGAACAAGAGCTTGCATGCGGCAGAATGCCCAGAGGAAGGATAGAATATTTATTGTATTGGTATCATCATTCCAGCTAACGTAGACATCCCCTACATCACTGGCTCTCACCAACCTGCGGTCAGTGCATTGTTATGTGCTTCGTGGCTTGTTATCAGTTTGGTATTAAGTGCCATCTGTTGTGTAAAAACAACAGAGGATCTATGGCATTTCAGTATTACATGTAGGTTGGTGATCTTTGACTTATATGTAGTTGGAAAAGTGATCCTTGGATCTAAAAAGATTGGGAATCACTACCTCACACCGTGAAATAAAATATACTCCTATGCAGGTTAACCTATGAGAGCAGTGTTTTTGGAACTTTTCTGGTTAAGATAGAGCAGGGGACAAAAAAAAAACAAAGTTTACTTGAGAAATGTTTATTTTGTCATACAGATGACATAAAAATGTATGTCAAATGACATTTCTTTTATAGTTTGACTCATGTGATTAATGACTGCCACCATCATGACTCTTTTCAGATATGGGAGAGTGAGTGTACCAGTTGGCATGTCTCAGCTATCAGCCTCCAGTTCTACAAGTCAGTTAAGCGGCCTCATGTCTCAAGAAACTTTTAACCAGCTGTGGCAGATGCTGCAGAAAGAGTAAGCAGCGTATTTCTCTTTCATGGACTCTTCAGTGTGTGTTTCTTTCTTTTTTTTTTTTTTTTTGTAGGTGAGAAAACTTAAATATTTTGGACACATTAAACGTCATGATAATCGAGAGAAAACCGTCTTGGAAGGGTAAATAATGGGAAAAAGAAAGAGGGGAAGATCAAGACGAAGATGGCTGCAAGACATTGTTGATGATCTGCAAATGGATGCATCAGCAGCAGGCCAGCTTGCTCACAACCGAGAGGGCTACAGGAATGCTGTTAGGGAGGCAAAGTTCCACAAGGGACATGCAAATGAATGAATGAAAGGTGAGTGTGTGTGGGTGGGGGGGGGAATGCGAGAAAGAGAGGTGGGATAAATGGGGTAATAAGCAATAGCTGTTGGGAGGAGGATGGGTAAGTGTAATACTTCCACAGATTTTTTGGTGGAGTGAAATTAATTTTTTTTTTTTATTTGTAACACTAGACAGACAACTCTTGTCAAAAAAAAAAAAATCCAAAAATTACAAGAAGAAGTCAGTAACAGATTAAAACTTTTAAAAACTTTGCTAGTACCCCATGGGGACCAGATAAAAACACACCATGACAGCTCTGCAGCAAAACAACTCAAAACATGCTGGATGAAATACAAAACCAAGCAGTACATTTTATCACAAGGAGCATGAGGTCTCCCCTCTCAGGAATGTATGAAGTTCATAGCAACATAGAAGCTTTAAGATTAAGAAGATAAACAGAGGTAGTGGAAATGGTGGAAAGAGCTTAGACATAAAACACCCTAACAGAACCATGGTGGAAAGATACAAGAGCTTAGACATAAAACACCCTAACAGAACCATGGTGGAAAGATACAAGAGCTTAGACATAAAACACCCTAACAGAACCATGATGGAAAGATACAAGAGCTTAGACATAAAACACCCTAACAGAACCATGGTGGAAAGATACAAGAGCTTAGACATAAAACACCCTAACAGAACCATGGTGGAAAGATACAAGAGCTTAGACATAAAACACCCTAACAGAACCATGGTGGAAAGATACAAGAGCTTGGACATAAAACTCCCTAACAGAACCATGGTGGAAAGATACAAGAGCTTGGACATAAAACTCCCTAACAGAACCATGGTGGAAAGATACAAGAGCTTGGACATAAAACACCCTAACAGAACCATGGTGGAAAGATACAAGAGCTTGGACATAAAACTCCCTAACAGAACCATGGTGGAAAGATACAAGAGCTTAGACATAAAACACCCTAACAGAACCATGGTGGAAAGATACAAGAGCTTGGACATAAAACTCCCTAACAGAACCATGGTGGAAAGATACAAGAGCTTAGACATAAAACACCCTAACAGAACCATGGTGGAAAGATACAAGAGCTTAGACATAAAACTCCCTAACAGAACCATGGATACAAGAGCTTGGACATAAAACACCCAAACAGAACCATAGTGGAAAAGCAGAGATCTCAAAATAGACTGAAGATAAAATTCATAATATATATATATATAGCAAAAAAAACTCAATGAGCAGCACCAAATGCCAAAGTACAGAGAAGAAATTCAAATAGTACCAGCCGAAATACTACTGAATCTGAAGCTGATGAACCCAGAAGTAAAAATGTTAATCCAAAAGACAAGAAAGAAACATGACCAATAGATCTAACGACCATAGTACAAAGAACCACCAAGAAATATCCAGAAGAATGGGATACCTACATGTATATATACAGACGGTTCAGCCTTTAAAGGAACAAAGCATGCAGGATATGGAATATGAATAGAATATCCAGAAGGAGAATATAAAGAAGTGCACGAGGCATGCAGTGACTGTTGTACAAACTATGAGGCAGAGGCCAGTGCCATAGAGGCAGCTGCTGAACACTATTTTTATACAAAATCCTCAAAAAGCCAAGAATACTGTCATCTTCACTGACACTAAATCAGTATTGGAAACATTAGATCACTCAAACTGGAAAGACAGGATATGTCAATCAGTAGCATGTAAGATCAGCTCCTTAATAGAAACACAATATATTAAAATAACACTACAGCTGATACTAGGACATATCAACATTCAAGGAAATGAGAGGGCAGATAGACTGGCAAAAAAAAAAGGAGTAGCAGGGAACCAACCCAATAATACAATCTCTTTACAGACAGTAAACAATTGTACTTGTACGAACTTCCTGTAACTGCAAGCTAGTGTTCTTTTGCAGCCGATGCTGTAGAGGTGTTGAGGCACAGCATCATTTCAGCATGGGAGCGGGTTATAGCAGCTACTTTTTTAGTCCCGGAGTACAGCTAAAAAGCAGGGGGTGTGCATTGTTTCTTTAGCAGACTCCACCACCATGGGGACTACGGCAATCCCTGCCCCATTAGCCAGGCTAGGCCTGTTACAGGGGGTACCAAGGATAGGTGGGACAGGGTCTTGGTCAGCTATGGTTCGCTAACCCTGACACTGCATATCAGCTATGGGTTTCTGATTGCCTAATTGGATAAGTGTCTTCACCCAAACAGTAAAACAATACAGTAATAAAAAATAACAAAAAGAAGATATGGCTGAATGACTAGGCACAAGGAAACACAGACAGAGCAGTTTTCCAATACATGACCACTGATTGTGAAAGATTCCATAAACATACTAAATAGACGAGAGCATACCATCATTTTCAGTTAAAAACAAGGCACATCCCACTGAGTGCACACATACACTGGATAAAGGCAGATGAAACCCCCAAATGCCTGTTGTATGATGATAACCAAGAGACAGTCACACACCATCTACTAGAATGTCCAGTACTCAAAGATATATGACAGGAATCCTTACCTGAACATCCAAACATTGAAAACACATTATATACAAACTCAGTACAATTAAAGTAGACCTGCAGATACTTTACCATCACTCCAAGCTGAAGAGTACAAGCTCAAAAGCTCAAATAGCTGTTGGATCAGAGAAATGAAGTGTAGTTAGCCTTCATCATTTTTGGACAGGTTACAGCTAATAAACTAAATGACCAGGGAGTTAGCTTTTGTAGTTGTATAGCACTGAAACTATGAGTAGGATTTTTTTTGCATCTGATATTGTAAAGGCTTTGGAACACAGGAATCTTATTGGATTGGGATTAACTTGGAGTGTATCCTAAAAGCATGAATTCCAGTAGACCACCACCAATGAGCCCAGTCTTGTTAGCCAGACTGAGTCTGTTATTAGGATCACTGAGGCCAGCTCCAGTTTGCTGGCCTTGCTGACCATACCATCACACTAGCACATTCACCTTTGTTCCTAGGAAGTGTGTTAGTCTTGGACATTTCATGTTTTGGAAATCTTGATATCAGAGGGAGGACATCTGTTTCATAACTGAATTTATGTTTCCATTTCCCTTTACTACAGCAGTAGCTGTGAGTACAGAGCTCCCTAGATCATTCTTTGGAGCAGGTAATCCTAGACTAAATGAGAAATATAGAGAGCTTGCCAGGAATATCATTTGGTGGGTCCAACCTTAATAACTTAAGATATGCATATAACACAGTCCTGATTGCTAAAAGTGAAGGGGAGCTACAGGCTCTTCTGGACATAGTGGTTCATGAAAGTAAAGGTCTCAGCCTGAATAAAAAGAAGACTGAAGTGATGGTTATCTCAAAGAAAAGAATACCACTAAAATGTAGCATTACCATCAGTGGCACAGAACTGAAACAAATTGATAGATTCAAGTACTTAGGAACGATTATAACAGCTGATGGGAAATGTCACAATGAAATAAAAACCAGACGTGCTCAGGCCAAGTTAGCATTCCAGGAAATGAGAAACATCTTGTGCAACAGATCCATATCAATGGAAACAAGATTCTGAGTACTTAAATGCTCATCGAGCCAATTTTGTTTTATGGATGTGAATATGGCCCATGAATAAGAGAGTACAGAGAGAAATGGAGGCCATGGAAATGTGGTTCATAAGAAGGATGTTCAAGGTACCATGGACAGCTAAGAAAACCAATGAAGAAGTCTTAAGAGAGGCTGGAGTTAAAAGGCAAATTACAGCAAAGATCAGAGGCAGACAAGTGAGATCTGTAGGATATTTTCTGAGAAGAGGAAAATTGGAACACATTGTGGCAACTGGAAAAATTGAAGGAAGAAGAGACAGAGGAAGACAGAGAGAGAAGTTAATGGATGAGCTGTCAGTGTGGCTAGAAAGAAAGTCACGGGCATATCTCATCAAGTCTAAAGACAGGGAATTGTGGAGAGAAATGATCGCCTTCGCCACGTGGCACGGAACTTGATTGATTGGTTGATTGAATCAGAGTTGTCCAGTTTCACATCCTGAGCAGGGGAGGGGATACAAAACCATGAAAGAAACCATGCGAAAAGGAAAGAAAAAAAAATTCAGTCAATCATTTTGGTCAGATACCAGCATTCCTCTTTTATTCAGCACTAAGTGCATGAAGCACTGATCAACCCAGTGAAATAATTCGTAACATATGTTAATAATTATGCTTGTCACAAAGAAGCTGGTATACTTCTTTTCTCATTTTATTCTTGGGTGTATTTTTTATTTGGCTTTTTCTTTGACACAGTTTCATCCATTGTAATGTTTATTTGCCAGAACTTTGTTAAGTCTTTTGATATCATTCATTCATTTGCATGTCCCTTGTGGAACTTTGCCTCCCAAACAGCACTCCTATAGGCCTCTCGGTTGTGAGCAAGATGGCCTGCTGCTGTTGCATCCATTTCCAGATCGTCAACGATGTCTTGCAGCCATCTTCGTCATGGTCTTCCTCTTTTTCTTTTTCCCATTATGTAACCTTCCAATACGGTCTTCTCTAAATTATCTTTTGATAAGGCTTGGTTATTACAAGACTTTCTGTTAAGTCCAATGGCTGAGTTTTCTTGACAGTATTAGCCTGGGTAGGAATGATGTAACAAAAGTGCTGGAACTGATTGGCAAGCTTAACCAACATGAGATTTATAGGTTGACTGACAAGTATACTTTGGTTCAGAAGATGAAGTCTTATATCTACAGTGCTAGAGTTATTCGCTGTCAAAGAATATATTCAGATATGAAATCTTAGACTCCATCTTGTATAGTGTACTGTGCATGGAACAACTGTTGAAGAAGTAAACCAATCTGCATACCTTGGCAGCTACATAGACCAGGATGGTGACACCAGAAAGGAAGTAAGAAGTAGAATTGCAAAAGCAAAAATCTTGAGAAAAAGTGGCACTCAAAAGTTATAAGCGCAAAAACAGATCTAAGATTATTCAGTTCAAATGTGACATCCACCCTCATTTATGCATGCGAAAGCTGGAAAACAGCTAAAGAAGTAGAAAACAATTAGATTTTTTGAAAACAGATGCCTAAGGAAAATGCTCAGTATAAAGTGGAACAAATTCAAGAACAATGCAGAGATAAGGCAAATGATTGAACAACCTGTCTCACGGACGATCAGAAAAAGAATCTGCCTGATTGATGATCAGAAAAAGGAAGATGGACATATATCGGCTATGTGATGAAAAGAAACAATCAGAGAATCCCAAAACAATCTATCAAGTGGAACACAACAGGCCAAAGAAGAAGAGGTCAGCAGTGTGAAACTCTAAAGAGGGCATTGTTAAGAGAGGTCAAATTAGTAGGCATAAAATCCCTTGATGAAGTTGAAAAGCTCTCTGAAAACAGAAAAATTTTGTGAACTACCATGCAGGCCCTGGGTGACTGTTAACGACACGGGAATGATTTAAGATCTAAGTATAACAAAGTAAGGCTCTGAACTATTATACTATTGAAGATTGAAGATGATTTAAGTTGTTCTTTGTTGAGTTTACCATCTTGTATCTTCACACATATCCAGATTTCTGTTGTCTAGATTAGGTTTCACAAACATTGCAACATTAGGTAGACCAAGTCCTATGAAAAGTTCACTGAATTCATTTAATTCTGACCAGTAAGGTATCAGATTTATTATTGACAACATCACATGAAGTAAGATGCAATATAACATAAAATTTGTTGAAGCACGTGATCATTGTTCACAAAATCAAACTAGCATTATTTTACATGTGGCACTTCTCAGTGTTCTCAACTTCAAAATACTCTACACATAATACGAGGACATTTCCAAACTCTGTACTATATTAGATCTGCAACACGTGGTCAACTAATTCCTTGTCTGAATCCTTTACGCAGTCTCAAAAGTAACTCCATAATCATCTTCCATCTGTCCTAAAACTACTTCTTCAAAACTGCTTTTCCTGAGTATTTATTACTCTGTTGCTATCCTCTTCTTTCTGTTTTCTCTATCTGTTCTGTTGCTCTTCTGTTCTTGTCTCCTCTTTTCTACTGTTCTTCTGTTCCTGTCTCCGCTTGTCTCTTCATCTAAAACTGCTTGTATGGCTTATATGTCATAAGTCAAATGTCCCATAGGCCACACCTCTAGATCTTTCTAATTGGTCAAACCTACTGATTGAGCCCTTTTTTTGTTCAAGACTGTGTGCAAATTGCATCCTAAGTTTAGCAAACATGCCTCACCAGTCAGTTGCGTTAAATCCATCTATCTAATTGTTATTATTTAAGTCGACTATCTCATTCATGTCATATGCTTCAGGGATTAGTCCATTCTCTACTTTTATTGTGTCCTTGCTTCTCATTGTATCTGACTCCTCTGTACAATTGTTATCTGAGCAAATCCTCTTTGCCCCTATTCATTGTCAGCGTCTAGTATTTCTAATTATCTATTCTTCTGATTACTTGTCTGAGCATCCTGTCGTGGGAGTGTATCCCTCCCACCGGTTCTTGTATCTTCCATCATTTCTGATCTATCTTCTACATATCAGTAGTAATAATACTTTAATCATTTCTTACAAGGCAATTATTGTGTGTTACTTACAAGGCCATGCTACATAAGAGTCCATGGGCCTTTTCATGCATTTCTTATTGACCACTGTTTCATTTCTCCTATCAGAATTTATAAGCACTACTTCTGTACTGCAGGATATGGATAAATGGTGTGATTGTATGTACTTTAAATTTTAAAAGTAGTGGCCATATATTTGCCGGCATGGCACACAGTATCTGATATTTAAAATGATAGTGGCATCATCACCAGAATATCACAAATGGCTCTGATTTTATGTTTTCTAGTAAGTCCTGCACATGAAGAATTATATAGTAGGTCATTATTTTACTGTAGTGTAGAAAACAGCAGTGAAATAGAAAGATAACATTGTGATTTCCATGTACCTACCTATATCACAGAATAATTTATTGCTGCTTTTCAGAAAATTTTGTTTTCACAAAGTTCAGCCATTGAAATAACTTTTATGGGTCTCTTTTTATTGCAGAGAATATACTCACATTTCTGAGAGAAATGACTTCATCTTTGCAGAGGATGAGGAAAATACAACCCTCCAAGTGGAAAGATTCCAGATTAGACCTTCAGAGTTTGACTCTATGGTAAGTGCTTGTTATTTGAGAGATTTCTCTTAATCAGAATGTGTCTGATGTGCAAATACAAACTGTGTTTTTTAATCTAAAAAAAAAACGAACTTTCTAAATGGCGCAAACCGGCATAGAGGGTGTGGTGCTGCCACTGAGCACATCAAGCTGCAGGTTTTGACAAGAAACTGCCATTTTCTCCATTCTGCTACAAGCTTTTGTCACCAAGCTGCATCTGCTTAAATGAGCATGTACACAAGCTGTTGGTCGGGTTAGTGACAAAGTGACAATGAAGGAGCTCCGAGAACAACGTGTTTGTGTGAAATTTTCAGTTGGTAAAAATTGTACAGAGACATGGCAAATGCTTTAACACTTTGTGGGCCACATTTATTTACCCTGAAAACCCCCCAATTCCCAGCCCTTTTTCTGAAAAAATGAACTTTTTTGAGTGGACTCACCATTGAGATAAATTAATCTAGGTTGGTAGACAGACTCCCAAGACCCTCTAGTACTTCTTGAGTGTGTGATATCTTGTAAAACAATTATCTGGATGCAATGGGACTTGACAACTTTTACAAATAAATTTTTATCAGCCCTGTCTACTCCCTTCATGTGCTTGTAATCAACAGTGCAAATTGGTTTCATTAGTGGCTGTCCAGTTTATCAGTCTTCCCAGTAGCAACTATTTTTGAGTTGTGCATTGTTGATACCATGCGAATAAGTCTTTTGTCTTTCCTTCTTCAGTCAAAAGCTGCCACTTTGGTTTATAAAACTCTTGAAATTTAGGCAAAAAATAATCCAGCAGAGGTTTTATTTTGCTAATTCGACTGTTTCTGGAAGTGTCTGAGAGTTGTCAGAGAAATACAGAAATGTCAGATTTAGCTCTGCTCATTGTTTTGAAAATATTGATGTTTCAAGAAGAAGGTCTGTTGTCCAGTAATCTTTCCAGTGTGGCTTCCTAGTCTGGCCCATCAAAATGATCAATCCAGAGAATTTGTTATGTCTGAATGTGTTATATTTTCAGACAAAAAAAGCAGTAGGTTTGTGCATATGTTGTGTCTGTGCACAGTATAAATTTTCATGATAAGCTAACAGTTAAAAAAAAATTGTGGCCAAACATTGTACTGAAAATTTCCTCTATGCTGTCTGGTTTGTTTACATTCACTGAAACACCAGGATTTCTTAGAAATTTTTCAAGAACTGGTGTAGAATCAATATTACTCCATACACCTATATCACTGCTAACTATATCACATGAAAAATGTGAAATGCTTTCTGTTGGAGCATCATAACCTGACATTGAATCGCAATCACACTGTCACTGGAATTTTCACTTCTGACACAGCAACGGTGTGCCTAGTTATCATATTTTTAATCTGATCGCCATCACAGAAATCACTTTGAAATACACCAATTTCATTACTGGAATCATTAAACAGTGATTTTTAGCCATCACTGGGGCAGTCTGACACAAAAATCAGAGCATAATTCAGTGTCAGTCCATGTGTCATCGAGAGAAGTGTGCTCTGACATTTTTTCCACAAAATGTCGACTTGGTGAGATCTCGTAAACGTGTGTTCCTGACAGCTAAAACTGCGAGATTTCTTTTTTTTTTTTTTTTAAAGTTAACGAAGATTGAAAACAATATTTTATTATATTAACTTTGCAGTAAAAATATCTCTCTCTCTCTGAACCTTAAGTGCCCAGGGCACATGGGGCTTCCGCAAGGGTTTTCCACAAATGCCTGTCTTTCGCCTTTTTTTCTGCTCTTGCCCAGGTGAGCCCTCTATTGCTCAACATCCTTTCTGTTGTTCTTCTCCATGTCTCTTTTGGTCTACCCTTACTTCTGTTCCCCTGTGGTGTCCATCTTAGTGCTATTTTTGGTAGTGAGTTGTCAGTCATTCTGAGCACATGTCCCAACCATCGCCAGCGTCTTTCCTCAATAATTGTTGTCAGTGGTTTCATCTGCATTTCTGCCAATAAGATGTTATTTCTTATGGTGTTTGGCCAAAATATTTTTTTAATTCTACGTAAACATTTAGTCTGGAAAGAATTCAACTTGTTTTCTATGGTTTTGGTGATTTTCCAGCATTCACTACCATAGAGTAGTACACTTAGAACATTACTCTTAAATATCCTGATTTTCATATTTATGCTTAGTTTATTTGATTTCCATATATTCTGTAGCATTGCAAAAGCCTGGTTTGCTCTAGTAAGTCTGCTGTTGATGTCCTCTGTGCTGTCTCCATTTTCTACTACTCTGCTGCCAAGGTATACAAATTCGTTGACCTCCTCCACTAACTTGTTATCTACTCTGAGTACATTTCTGTTGTTCACATTTTGCTTCATTAACTTTGTCTTTCCTACGTTGATCTTTAGTCCTATGTTGTTTGCATTCTGGGTTAACTTGTTTATTTTATCTTGCATATCTTTGTGACTGCTTGATAATAGACAAATGTCGTCCGCAAAGTCAAGGTCCTCCAGCACTGTGTTAAGGGTCCATTGTAATCCTCTGCGTTTGTCTGATGTTGCCTCCTTCATTAACCAGTCTACTGCCAAGATAAATAATGTTGGTGATAGTACACATCCCTGTTTCACTCCTGTTTGTACCCTAAAGCTGCTGGAGGTATGTTCTCCACAGATAACTTTGCACTGAAAACCCTCGTATAGGGCTTTGATTACATTAACTATTTTATGGGGGAGGCCATGCCATCTTAGGATTTTCCACAGTGCATCTCTGTTGACACTGTCAAAGGCTTTCTCAAAATCTATGAATAATGCATATGTTGTGCTATGCCATTCATTTGCCTGTTCTAATATTTGTCTAAGTACAAATATATGGTCTATGCATGATCTTCCTTTCCTAAATCCTGCCTGCTCTTTCCGAAGTTTTTCCTCAAGTGTTGGTACAATTCTGTTGATGATTATTCTGCAAAATACTTTACTAGTGAGTGGCAGTAGGGTAATGCCTCTCCAGTTCCCGCAATCTCTGAGGTCACCCTTCTTTGGTAGTTTTACTATAAGACCAGTTTTCCACTCCTCTGGGGCTTTTTCTAAATCCCAGATTTGTTGTAATATCCGGCAAAGTTGTTTTGGTGTTTCTGTTTCTTCTGCTTTCAACATCTCAGCAGTCACTTCATCTTCACCTGGTGCCCTGTCTGATTTTAGCATCTTTATCGCCTCTTTTACTTCATTTATTGTTATTGGTCCTGTATTGATGTTTAGTTCCGCTTTTGCTTCAGGTATATCTATTGCTTGTGCTGCTTGTGTTCTGTTTAGTAGGGTGTTAAAGTGTTCCCTCCATCTCTCAATTTTTTCTCTTTCTCCACTGACCAGTTGTCCATTTTGTGTTCTTACTGCACTTTCACATCTTGTATTGAAGTTACCTGTCATCTGCTTTGTGATTTTATATATGGTTTTCATGTCATTTGTATATGCTGCTTTCTCTGCTGTCTCTGCTAAGTTGTCATAATACTGACGTTTATCTTGACGGCATGATTCCTTCACTTCTTTGTCTTTTTGTGCATAATTACTTAAAACTCGTTCTTTAAGCCGTTGTGATTTGGTGTTCAGTAATTTTTTCTTGATTTCTTTTCTTTGCTCTATCTTTTCCCATGTGGTCTCACTTATCCATTCCTCTTTTCTCCTTTTCCGATATCCCAGCACCTCTTTTGCTGTTTCCTGTAGTGTTTTATTGAACTCTAATATGGACATTTCTGCTTCGTCTTGTAGGACACTGAAGCGGTTCTTAAGTATTATTGAGAATTCATTTCTTGTTTGCTGGTCTATCAGTTTTCTTGTATCAAAATGTATCTTTCTGTGTTCTCCGATTCTGGCTTTCCTTAATTTTAGTTTTATTTTTGCTACCAGAAGGTTGTGATCACTTCCTATATCTGCTCCTTTCCTTGCTCGCACATCTTGTAGTGACCGTTTCCACTTGTTGTTTATTAGTATGTGATCGATTTGGTTTTCTGTGGTTTTATCTGGTGACCTCCAAGTCACCTTATGGATGTTTTTGTGTTGGAAAATTGTCCCTCCGATGGTCATCATGTTTTCTTCACAGAAACTGCACAGTCTTTCTCCATTTTCATTTATTTCTCCGATTCCTTCTCTTCCCATGATTCTTCTTCTATCTTCATTTCCTTCACCTACTTTTGCATTGAAGTCGCCCAAGATGAGTAGCATATCATGCTTGGGTATTGTTTCTACTGTGGCTTGGAGGCTGTTGTAAAAATCTTCTTTTAATTCCTCTTCAGCTGCTTCTGTTGGTGCATAACAAACTATAATAGACAGCTTCGTGAATCTTGAGTTGAACCGTGCATATAGTAATCTCTCATTTATTGGGGTCCATTTCAGCAATGCTCTTGATGCTTCTTTTGTTATAATCAATGCTACTCCTCCTTCATGAAGATCTTCTTTACCTGACCATATTATTGTATCTTCTGTGTGCTGTGTTGTTAATTTCCTTCTGCCTTGTCCTGTCCATCTTGCTTCTTGTATTCCTAGTATGTCTAGTTTGTATCTGTGCATTTCCTTGATGGTTTGTGCTAGTTTTCCAGTCTGGTTTAGTGTTCTTACATTCCAGCTGCCTATTTGCATCTTTTGTTTAGGTTCCAGGAGGTCTGCAGTCGGGCTGGGGACTTCCAGTGGCTGGCTTTCATCCACAACCTTCATGGGCTCAGTTTCCTGATACGCATTTCTCCTTCCACCTGCATTTGCTTTTTCCCTTGCTTCTGTTTCTGTAGCAGTCTGATAGTTTTTTACCATATAGGGTTGCTGGCCCTATGCTGAACCCTCCTTAGTCGCCTTTTACGATCATGCATGGTAGGGTACAGTGGTCCTATTCTTTGCAGATCCCGGGTACCACACGGGGGAGTAAAAATATAGACAACCAAAAATTACTTTAAATAACAAGCTAGAAACAGTTTGAATAGGACAACCATCGGCAACGGCAAATCCGACTTTCGGTCAATGACGCATGGAAACCCCTGGCCCGAGAAGTGTTAAGCAAGCATATGGGGAAGACTGTGAGCCAGAAGCAGTGCTATAAGTGGTTTGAACATTTTAAAGAGGATAGAACATCAGTAAATGAAGATCCCAGGCCTGGACAACCTTCCACATCAACAGATGACAATGTTGAGAGAGTTCATGCTGTGGGTCATGGAGTTTGTTCATTAACTGTCTGAGAAGTTGCTGATGAAGTAGGCATCAGCATATGATCTGTTTAATAAAGTAAGAGAACAAATTTTGTAGGATTAGACCTTGAAAATATTTTTTTATATAAAAAAAATTGTTCCTATGATCTGTTTAATGTCCTCTTGGGTGTCCTTGCGGGGTTGGGACGGGATGGGGTCCATTTGGAGACATATTCCCCAAAATTGTAGCAGTTTTGTACAAGGTAAAAAAAACATGTTCTTGCACATGCTATATAAGGTAAGCCATACCTGGTTAACATCTTGTATGCTATGCATTTATTCTTCTTTTCAGCTGCAGTGTATGATAGACTAAAAGGAAAACAAGTTTTGTTGTTGTTGTCTACACTAATGACTTTATTAGAATTGATATCGTTTATGGCATTTTGGGGGGGGGGGGATATGAAGCAAGTGATGAGCAGCAGTAAATATTGTAATGTTGAGGTTCCACGGGGGCAAGAAGGATGAGAAAGGTTGGATTAGATTATTGTTTAAATGAAGGAACCAAAGACTTATGTTTTGTCAGGGGAGACTGTTTTCCATGAGTGCCCAAGGGATATTGATGCCTAGTTGGGTCTTGAATAACCATAAAGTGCTCAACGAAGGAATATTGATTGAGTTTAATACATGTCCCATGTGCCCTGGGCACTTAAGGTTCAGAGAGAGAGAGAATACATGTAATGACCATGTTTAAGATGTCTGAAAATTGTTGATTAGAATAAACATACGTCTCATGTCCTTAACATTAACCCAAACCAGACATGCAGGATAAACAGAATAAGTAATTGAAGGAATTTAGAGCAAATGTATGTTGTAGAAACGCATTGAAAAATATTGATTCATTCCCGTGCTGACAAATATGACCGGCTGGTTTTTTTTAATGAAAGGATAATAATACAGCATAAAATTGTTACGGGCGTGAATTTATCTAGTTAACTCCCTTAGCCCTTTTTTGTTTTTGTTTTTTGTGGGGGGGGGGGCGTGTGGGTGTGTGTTTCTCCCTTTTTTAATGTCGCTCGCTTACAGTGTGTGTATGTTGCGTTCTGTTACAATTTCTTTTGAATGAGACCTTTGCATAATGTCATTTGACAGAAATTTCATTTCTTTTCTGGTTTTGTGAAGTGAAGATTTCATTGTTATTTACATTAGAATTTTTATACTCCTATTTGTTTATCTAGTGCCATAACAGTATATGCTGTTTTGACACTGATGTGTTTGCATTCCACTTTGATGTATAGAAACAGTTTTAAGATGTCAGACTAACATGACATTCTCACTGCAGCCAGTTTTTTAACCAAAGAAAAAAAAATTATGTCACTCAACATTTGACTTTAGCTGTGTTTGGGACTGATTTTTAGCATCTTTGTTTTTTTTTTTTTAAATCATGAATACTGCATTGATCTCTAGTGTGCCTCACCTTTCTGGTATATGCTCGCTATTGACACTATTTTCAGACTTACACAGATTTAGAATAGTAGTTCTAATAGCTAGGTTGTTAGAGGATTTATTGTGAGGACTGCAGAATCATTGTACTAAACCTTCAGCTCTGACTTTGCCTCTGCCCAGAATTTTTTCCAAGGTGGGGTTCTCTTATTTTTATTTTTACTGACTCAGATATATAAACAGTACATTTTACCAGCTCAACTTTTTATCCAACTCTGTGACTTTAGCTCCATAGTCTTGATATATCAGTCTGCTCCCATGAGAAGCCAGCTCGTTTACTATGTGAGAGTGGGGTTAGATGAAAGAACAATGGAGGCATATCAGATTAGATTGATTTCAACGTCTGGAGTGTTTTCCGGTGAGAAACTCAAACTCTAGATTGAACTGGTGCAACGAAAACCACGGTGTCATGCCATTCCGCTTCCGAGACCCACCAAGAATACAGGCTTAGGCCCTGCTATACTCTGAACCTCCTGTGGTCCTCTCAAGGACCTCTTGTGGTCCTTTTGGGGACCACAGGCGTAAATTCAGTAGGATCACAGGGTGGTCTTGGTGGTAGAACTGAACAAAGAAGAAGAAGAAGAACATCTGGAGCAGGACAGAGTTGTGTGTTGTTCCTACTGCTGTTAAGTTCCATTGTCCTGCAGATGCAAATGAGAATCAGTCTTCTAGAGTTACTTGTTGCTAATGACTGGTGTGTACTTCAGAGACAGGAAAACACCATCAGAAATATGTAACTGAGAATGGATGTATCAAAATGAGGGCAGTGGTCATTGTGCTGGATGAGCAGAGCCAGATCAGAGAACTGTATCTGCTCAAGTCCTTGTTCCACCTAGTTTGTAGAGGAAACTCATCTAGTAGAATATAAAGGTAAAAGTAAAGGTAATCCTGTCATGCCTTAAAGGTACATAAGGATGTGGTGTTAGTGCTCATATTTTCCTTGACCTGTCAGCACACTAGAGGGTGATATGGTCAGTATCACGCCTGGCCGCCTTTCAAAAGAAGTCAGGTGCCCATTTCTACAGCTCACAATTTCTAGATCACCAAAGGAAACACTCTTCTCTCGACAAGTGTTTATTGCTTTCTCCATACTAATTGGTTGTTTTGCTCTTTTGGCTGGATTGGTAGGGCAGTGTTATACACTTACTTAAGGTGATGTACAGTACTCTTCTGAAACATCTGCTTCCTGGATCCACTCAAGGACATTCAGTATCTTGCATGAGGCCTGTGTTTCAAGATCTTTAGTTTGAGGGAGCATAAGTTCACATTTTCTAGGGAAATGAGAAGAGTTGGAGGGAGCATAATTTCACATTTTCTAGGGAAATGAGAAGAGGAAGATATATCTTAGGTCAGTGAAATGAACTTAACTCAGGATGTAAGGAGAGGGCAGTGCTATTTCTGTGTTGTAATAATTACAATGAAGAAATTGATGGATTGGCCACATAATGAGAATCACTGAGAAATTCTTACCACAATGAGGTTTGAAATAGACACGTCAAGATTTTTTCAATGGATTACACAGGATAAAGGAAGCATGGGATGACTGAAAGAGATATTGAGATTTTCAGCAGAGAAAATGCTGGTGAATAAATGACAAACATGCTTGGCAGCCAAGAAGGTAGCAAAAGACTGGCAAAAGTGGAAACCTCTTGCTACAAGCAGCCCTGTGGGTCTTGGGGTGCTGAAGGGATGAGAAAGAGAAGAGAGAATCATTACATGGATACCTTGGATAGCTGACCAAGATCCTGGACCAGCTCTCCGTTTGTACCCTCATTAACAGGTTTAGACTGGCTAGCGGGGCAGGGATCGCCATACTCCCTATGTTGGTGGAGTCTGCTAAATAAGCATTGCACGCCCTCTGCTTCTTAGCTGTACTCAGAGACTGAAAAAGTAGCTGCTGTAACCCACTCCTACGCAGATACAATGCTTTTCCTCAACACCTCCACAGCATCAGCTGCAAAGAACAGCACCTTGCAAGTAGTTCGTACAAGTATAAGACTAGAAACCCTGGATAAACTGGGTTTTTTTTTCTGTGTTACACTGTGATGAAAAAAAGTTCAAATTTCTGTAGTACTGGCATACAATTTTCATTTATTTCAGTGTCATTTTTGATGGGCTACAGCTTTTGTGGGTGGGTCTTATACACAGACCAATCAGATCACTTAGTTCTAGCTAAATGTAGAAGATACTAACAGGTAGTAGAAGATACTAACAAATAAGAAAATGTCCCTAAAAGTGAAGAAAAGAGTGTTACAGAAGTTGGAGAACTTAGTAATGACTGGAAAATTCAAGGGGAAAAAAAGGAAGAGAGGAAGGCCAAGAGAAAAATATCTCAGTGGACTGACCAAGTGGCAGGGAAAGAGAAAAGCATTTGAATTGAAAACATCAAGGACAGCACAAGATGGGGACTCATTATCACCAACGCAGCCCAGTACGGCAGATAATATTACTGTAATAAGCTAAGTGTAGATTCCACTGTGTAGAATTATACCACTTCCTTCACTACTACCAGATAAAGAACATAGTTTATCCCACTGTGTAGAATTATACCACTTCCTTCACTACTACCAGATAAACAACATAGTTTATCCCACTGTGTAGAATTATACCACTTCCTTCACTACTACCAGATAAACAACATAGTTTATCCCACTGTGTAGAATTATACCACTTCCTTCACTACTACCAGATAAACAACATAGTTTATCCCACTGTGTAGAATTATACCACTTTTTCACTACTACCAGATAAAGAACATAGTTTATCAGGCTGAAGAAATGGCCTGACGTCTACATTCTGTTGTCTGGACTGTTGCTTCTCAGTATTCTCTTGCCGTTGTTTCATTTGTCATTGTGTCTTGTCAGGATCTAATGTTCCTAGCTGCTCCAGACTGGCGTGTCACAACTAATGGAAAACAAGAAACAGTTTTAGGATATACAAGAAGTGATAACGTTTACGTGGCAGTTACTGATAAATTACCGATTTAAAAAAAGAGAGAGAGAAAAAGCGAAATTTTTGGAGGTTGTCGGTTACCGTAACCGATTTATATTATCAGAAATCAAGTAGAAAAGATACCAGCGAAATTGCTGAAGGATAAATAGCCCAATAGGATGATGCTCAATTGGTATGGAGGAAAATCAGCTAGTTTTTACTTTCATTCAACATGTGAGCATTTTTGTAAAACTTAGATATCACCCCAATAAAGTAGGGAAACAAATTTCGCGTGAACGTTTACTGTCCGCTGATGTTTGTAAAGTATTTAATTTTACATAAAAAAAAAGGTATAAGGTACCGAATGTTGTTTTGAGAAAACCGCTATTACCGAAAATACTTTCATGCAGTGTGAAAGACAACAATGGTTCTACCGATTTAAAACAAATCCTAGCGCGGTAACTGGCGTTTTCATGTGCCACATTATTTACTGATTGGATTTATTGAGAAGTGTAGGCCAGGAGTACTTGTTTTGTGGTAGCTCTTCTGCACCTGCAGATTCCATGTTTTGTCAGAGATCGTCTGCAAGTGCCAGGTTTCAAGTTTTCTGCCGCGGAGAGCATCGTATCAGATGGGGCGATACGCTGTTATACTTGGTTACCAAAATGGCGCTAAAAAGAGACTTCTTAGCAAGTTCCACCAACACATAAAGTATCATCTCCTGGCTAGAATATCATGTTAAAATAATAGTCTGTTGCTAGATGCTTCTCCGTGTGGAAATATATTAGGGTCTTGTCCAGTTAGATAAGATTACGGCGTGATCTTTGATATCTTAGCCCTACCTTCACAACCTATTTTTGACTGCTTTGTACATTCTTATCTTATATCTTATATCCTTCCCGTTAAACGTCACATAGGGCTCGCAAAGTAGTTCGCCAATTTTTCCTGTCTTCGGCGAGTCTTTCAACCTCATCAAAGGATTTTATGCCTGTTAACTTGGCCTCTCTTAATAATGTCCTCTTGAGTTTCCCGCGGTCTACCCCTTTTTCTTCGGCCTGTTGTGTTCCACTTGATAGCTTGTTTTGGGATTCTCTGATCATTTCTTCTCATCAAGTGACCAACATATGTTCAGTCATCTGTCTTATCTCCGCATTGTTCTTGAATTCATTCCACTTGATGCCGAGTATTTTACTCTTTGTACATTGCAATCATTTTAATCATTACTCACTGTCCCGCCCAGTTTTACACAGTTAATCCTTTCTCTCTCTCCCCCCCCCCCCCCCTTTTACATTCACGTTTGTAAAACGTCTTACATGTATATCGAACATTTCTCCTCATCCTTTCCACTTTTTGTCATCTTGTCTGTTTTTATATGAATAGAGTCGGAGCTTTGTTGTTGTTGTCTACACTAATGACTTTATTAGAATTGATATTGTTTATGGCATTTTGGGGGGGGGGGGATATGAAGCAAGTGATGAGCAGCAGTAAATATTGTAATGTTGAGGTTCCACGGGGGCAAGAAGGATGAGAAAGGTTGGATTAGATTGTTGTTTAAATGAAGGAACCAAAGACTTATGTTTTGTCAGGGGAGACTATTTTCCATGAGTGCCCAAGGGATATTGATGCCTAGTTGGGTCTTGAATAACCATAAAGTGCTCAACGAAGGAATATTGATTGAGTTTAATACATGTCCCATGTGCCCTGGGCACTTAAGGTTCAGAGAGAGAGAGAAGAGAGAGAGAGAGAGAGAGAGAGAGAGAATACATGTAATGACCATGTTTAAGATGTCTGAAAATTGTTGATTAGAATAAACATACGTCTCATGTCCTTAACATTAACCCAAACCAGACATGCAGGATAAACAGAATAAGTAATTGAAGGAATTTAGAGCAAATGTATGTTGTAGAAACGCACTGAAAAATATTGATTCATTCCCGTGCTGACAAGTATGACCGGCTGGTTTTTTTTAATGAAAGGATAATAATACAGCGTAAAATTGTTACGGGCGTGAATTTATCTAGTTAACTCCCTTAGCCCTTTTTTTTGGGGGGGGGGGTGGGTGTGTGTTTCTCCCTTTTTTAATGTCGCTCGCTTACAGTGTGTGTATGTTGCGTTCTGTTACAATTTCTTTTGAATGAGACCTTTGCATAATGTCATTTGACAGAAATTTCATTTCTTTTCTGGTTTTGTGAAGTGAAGATTTCATTGTTATTTACATTATAATTTTTATACTCCTATTTGTTTATCTAGTGCCATAACAGTATATGCTGTTTTGACACTGATGTGTTTGCATTCCACTTTGATGTATAGAAACAGTTTTAAGATGTCAGACTAACATGACATTCTCACTGCAGCCAGTTTTTTAACCAAAGAAAAAAAAATTATGTCACTCAACATTTGACTTTAGCTGTGTTTGGGACTGATTTTTAGCATCTTTGTTTTTTTTTTTTTAAATCATGAATACTGCATTGATCTCTAGTGTGCCTCACCTTTCTGGTATATGCTCGCTATTGACACTATTTTCAGACTTTCACTTACACAGATTTAGAATAGTAGTTCTAATAGCTAGGTTGTTAGAGGATTTATTGTGAGGACTGCAGAATCATTGTACTAAACCTTCAGCTCTGACTTTGCCTCTGCCCAGAATTTTTTCCAAGGTGGGGTTCTCTTATTTTTATTTTTACTGACTCAGATATATAAACAGTACATTTTACCAGCTCAACTTTTTATCCAACTCTGTGACTTTAGCTCCATAGTCTTGATATATCAGTCTGCTCCCATGAGAAGCCAGCTCGTTTACTATGTGAGAGTGGGGTTAGATGAAAGAACAATGGAGGCATATCAGATTAGATTGATTTCAACGTCTGGAGTGTTTTCCGGTGAGAAACTCAAACTCTAGATTGAACTGGTGCAACGAAAACCACGGTGTCATGCCATTCCGCTTCCGAGACCCACCAAGAATACAGGCTTAGGCCCTGCTATACTCTGAACCTCCTGTGGTCCTCTCAAGGACCTCTTGTGGTCCTTTTGGGGACCACAGGCGTAAATTCAGTAGGATCACAGGGTGGTCTTGGTGGTAGAACTGAACAAAGAAGAAGAAGAAGACATCTGGAGCAGGACAGAGTTGTGTGTTGTTCCTACTGCTGTTAAGTTCCATTGTCCTGCAGATGCAAATGAGAATCAGTCTTCTAGAGTTACTTGTTGCTAATGACTGGTGTGTACTTCAGAGACAGGAAAACACCATCAGAAATATGTAACTGAGAATGGATGTATCAAAATGAGGGCAGTGGTCATTGTGCTGGATGAGCAGAGCCAGATTGGAGGTCAGAGAACTGTATCTGCTCAAGTCCTTGTTCCACCTAGTTTGTAGAGGAAACTCATCTAGTAGAATATAAAGGTAAAAGTAAAGGTAATCCTGTCATGCCTTAAAGGTACATAAGGATGTGGTGTTAGTGCTCATATTTTCCTTGACCTGTCAGCACACTAGAGGGTGATATGGTCAGTATCACGCCTGGCCGCCTTTCAAAAGAAGTCAGGTGCCCATTTCTACTGCTCACAATTTCTAGATCACCAAAGGAAACACTCTTCTCTCGACAAGTGTTTATTGCTTTCTCCATACTAATTGGTTGTTTTGCTCTTTTGGCTGGATTGGTAGGGCAGTGTTATACACTTACTTAAGGTGATGTACAGTACTCTTCTGAAACATCTGCTTCCTGGATCCACTCAAGGACATTCAGTATCTTGCATGAGGCCTGTGTTTCAAGATCTTTAGTTTGAGGGAGCATAAGTTCACATTTTCTAGGGAAATGAGAAGAGTTGGAGGGAGCATAATTTCACATTTTCTAGGGAAATGAAAGAGGAAGATATATCTTAGGTCAGTGAAATGAACTTAACTCAGGATGTAAGGAGAGGGCAGTGCTATTTCTGTGTTGTAATAATTACAATGAAGAAATTGATGGATTGGCCACATAATGAGAATCACTGAGAAATTCTTACCACAATGAGGTTTGAAATAGACACGTCAAGATTTTTTCAATGGATTACACAGGATAAAGGAAGCATGGGATGACTGAAAGAGATATTGAGATTTTCAGCAGAGAAAATGCTGGTGAATAAATGACAAACATGCTTGGCAGCCAAGAAGGTAGCAAAAGACTGGCAAAAGTGGAAACCACTTGCTACAAGCAGCCCTGTGGGTCTTGGGGTGCTGAAGGGATGAGAAAGAGAAGAGAGAATCATTACATGGATACCTTGGATAGCTGACCAAGATCCTGGACCAGCTCTCCGTTTGTACCCTCATTAACAGGCTTAGACTGGCTAGCGGGGCAGGGATCACCATACTCCCTATGTTGGTGGAGTCTGCTAAATAAGCATTGCACACTCTCTGCTTCTTAGCTGTACTCAGAGACTGAAAAAAGTAGCTGCTGTAACCCACTCCTACGCAGATACAATGCTTTTCCTCAACACCTCCACAGCATCAGCTGCAAAGAACACCACCTTGCAAGTAGTTCGTACAAGTATAAGACTAGAAATCCTGGATAAACTGGGTTTTTTTTTCTGTGTTACACTGTGATGAAAAAAAGTTCAAATTTCTGTAGTACTGGCGTACAATTTTCATTTATTTCAGTGTCATTTTTGATGGGCTACAGCTTTTGTGGGTGGGTCTTATACACAGACCAATCAGATCACTTAGTTCTAGCTAAATGTAGAAGATACTAACAGGTAGTAGAAGATACTAACAAATAAGAAAATGTCCCTAAAAGTGAAGAAAAGAGTGTTACAGAAGTTGGAGAACTTAGTAATGACTGGAAAATTCAAGGGGAAAAAAAAGGAAGAGAGGAAGGCCAAGAGAAAAATATCTCAGTGGACTGACCAAGTGGCAGGGAAAGAGAAAAGCATTTGAATTGAAAACATCAAGGACAGCACAAGATGGGGACTCATTATCACCAACGCAGCCCAGTACGGCAGATAATATTACTGTAATAAGCTAAGTGTAGATTCCACTGTGTAGAATTATACCACTTCCTTCACTACTACCAGATAAAGAACATAGTTTATCCCACTGTGTAGAATTATACCACTTTTTCACTACTACCAGATAAAGAACATAGTTTATCCCACTGTGTAGAATTATACCACTTCCTTCACTACTACCAGATAAACAACATAGTTTATCCCACTGTGTAGAATTATACCACCTTTTCACTACTACCAGATAAAGAACATAGTTTATCAGGCTGAAGAAATGGCCTGACGTCTACATTCTGTTGTTTGGACTGTTGCTTCTCAGTATTCTCTTGCCGTTGTTTCATTTGTCATTGTGTCTTGTCAGGATCTAATGTTCCTAGCTGCTCCAGACTGGCGTGTCACAACTAATGGAAAACAAGAAACAGTTTTAGGATATACAAGAAGTGATAACGTTTACGTGGCAGTTACTGATAAATTACCGATTTTAAAAAAAAAGAGAGAGAAAAAGCGAAATTTTTGGAGGTTGTCGGTTACCGTAACCGATTTATATTATCAGAAATCAAGTAGAAAAGATACCAGCGAAATTGCTGAAGGATAAATAGCCCAATAGGATGATGCTCAATTGGTATGGAGGAAAATCAGCTAGTTTTTACTTTCATTCAACATGTGAGCATTTTTGTAAAACTTAGATATCACCCCAATAAAGTAGGGAAACAAATTTCGCGTGAACGTTTACTGTCCGCTGATGTTTGTAAAGTATTTAATTTTACATAAAAAAAAGGTATAAGGTACCGAATGTTGTTTTGAGAAAACCGCTATTACCGAAAATACTTTCATGCAGTGTGAAAGACAACAATGGTTCTACCGATTTAAAACAAATCCTAGCGCGGTAACTGGCGTTTTCATGTGCCACATTATTTACTGATTGGATTTATTGAGAAGTGTAGGCCAGGAGTACTTGTTTTGTGGTAGCTCTTCTGCACCTGCAGATTCCATGTTTTGTCAGAGATCGTCTGCAAGTGCCAGGTTTCAGGTTTTCTGCCGCGGAGAGCATCGTATCAGATGGGGCGATACGCTGTTATACTTGGTTACCAAAATGGCGCTAAAAAGAGACTTCTTAGCAAGTTCCACCAACACATAAAGTATCATCTCCTGGCTAGAATATCATGTTAAAATAATAGTCTGTTGCTAGATGCTTCTCCGTGTGGAAATATATTAGGGTCTTGTCCAGTTAGATCAGATTACGGCGTGATCTTTGATATCTTAGCCCTACCTTCACAACCTATTTTTGACTGCTTTGTACATTCTTATCTTATATCTTATATCCTTCCCGTGCCGTTACGTCACATAGGGCTCGCAAAGTAGTTCGCCAATTTTTCCTGTCTTCGGCGAGTCTTTTCAACCTCATCAAAGGATTTTATGCCTGTTAACTTGGCCTCTCTTAATAATGTCCTCATCAGAGTTTCACGCGGTCTGCCCCTTTTTCTTCGGCCTGTTGTGTTCCACTTGATAGCTTGTTTTGGGATTCTCTGATCATTTCTTCTCATCAAGTGACCAACATATGTTCAGTCATCTGTCTTATCTCTGCATTGTTCTTGAATTCATTCCACTTGATGCCGAGTATTTTACTCTTTGTACATTGCAATCATCTTAATCATTACTCACTGTCCCGCCCAGTTTTACACAGTTAATCCTTTCTCTCTCTCCCCCCCCCCCCCCCCCTTTACATTCACGTTTGTAAAACGTCTTACATGTATATCGAACATTTCTCCTCATCCTTTCCACTTTTTGTCATTTTGTCTGTTTTTATATGAATAGAGTCGGAGCTTTATATAGCCATGTGCTTTCTCAATGATTAATGCTGAAATATTTTGAAATATCTTTGTTTTTCTACTTAAATAGGACATTTAATGGAAATAAGTAAGATCTCATTGATGACGATATATATATTATATATACATATATACATACATACATACACGCACTCACCCCCCCCCCCCACACACACACATACACACTAGCACAGATATCCTTTCTGGCATGAAAGCAGCCATGGACGTCTCATGAAAAATAAAGCAAAGAGTAGAACCCAGACAATGCTAATTTTTTTTTTTTTAACTGAGTCAATTCGTATGATTTATTTTTTCATGAATCCCATAAAAAATCATTCAGTGGAAACCTTGGGGTCCGTGGAACTCCGATTAAGAACCGCTGGTCTGCGAAGAGATTGAGATGGATAAGAGTCTTAGAAATACTTGTTTTTCCCGTCGGGGACTTTATGGATAATTGATATATATGATTTCGGGTTCTGTAGCAGTGTATTCGTATAGACACGAATCTCGTCCAGTCATTGAACTGGGGATCGTGGTGTAATCACGTCTTGGCCGTGTCCCTCTTTCGCCCCACACACAGTCATCGCCGTTGCCTCGTATTCTCGTGGAAAGTTGATAAAGGCGTAGAGTACAATGGCATTCTCGGCAGTAATAATACTCTCTCGTTTCTGTTGTTCCGAGACGGAATGCCCATTCTCTCCCACCCCCCTCCCCTCAATGATAGTGTCCTGTAGTGTTCTTCTCCGTCCTCCGTCTCACTCCACACCCCAACCCCGGACTGGTTTTCTTTAGACGCGGGGAGAGGGAGGCACAGTTAATGTTTTATCTGTCTGGGTTTGATGCATGTATCAGACACCTATATTTTATGTGGCTTTATTCTTGTGTTTGCTTGGCATAGTACTCAGTCCAGACTTCCAATTTGAGTGCTGACGTAATGCTAGGTAGTGGTTTTAGTTAGCCGCCAACTTTATGGCCAGTTCTTATCCAGTGCTGATGTAATGTAGCCGCCCACTTTTTTTCCCAGTTATCCTCTATCTACAGTAGTTTAAGCTCTGGCTTGCAAATGATACTATCACCGTGGTTGTAGGAGCACAGAAAGCCACTTATTTGAACTCGCTGGCCATGTTTTATATCATCATCATCATTTTTTAAAGGAGAAAGGCATGGGTGATCATGTGATCCAATTTTTTTGGAGTTATCATAGCTGCATCTTGTTAGCTCTCTCTCTCTTTCTCTTTCCTCTCTCTCTCTCTGTCTGTGTGTGTGAGTGAGAAAATGAGAGAGAGAGATATTTCTATTTGTCATATCTCTCTCGGTGATTTCTTTTTGTCATTATCTCCCTCAATGGTTTCTTTTTTGTCATCTCTCTCCTTTCTTCTCTTCCCACACACTCTCATCTCCCTCCACCCTACCTCGAAGTTTTAAATTCTTAATTTTTTTTTTTTTTGGCGATGTTTAAAAAACTTGAATTATTTTCTGCATGTTTTGTTACTGTTAGCTTACGATGTCATGTAGCGCCATCATACCTTCTAATTCTTTCTCCGATGGTGCAGCGTATGTCCCCGTTGTTGATGGCTGTTTTCTTTCATCAGTTTACTGATCACGTCACACGAATGATGCCTGTGATGTAGGCTCTGTTTAGCTTGGCGATGTCTTTATTGTATCGCCGACCACATTCACTTGTCCTACTGGTTTTCTATTCGTATAGTTGCGCTGTAACGGTTTTACATGTTCGGTAGTTTAATCATTATTTTGGGAGCGATTATGAGTGCATTAAAGTGATGACAGTGTCATTAAAACAGCGATCTGTAGCCCTTGTCACCAGACCAGCGAACTGTGACAGGTCAAGACCTTATGCTTGTCCCAGGCTGTATTCTCGGTAATATTCTGCCCTGAGCTGCGAGGAGTGGATGGGTGTATTCCTTCAGGAGATTAATCCTCCTCCTTAGATCCACTTCTGGAATGACGAAAAGCCACAGCAGTTTATTTCTCATCCTACATGATAGCCACTCTTTACGATCTGATTCCATTAGCTTCAATTTGACAGTCTGCCTTTATGAATTTCATTTTGACAGTCTGCCTCTATGAGTTTCAGTTTGACAGTCATGCAAGTAAAATTTTATTTAAAATCATAATGGGTAGACTTCGTAACAAAATAGAAAGAGAAATCATTACAGTCCCAAGCTAGTTTTAGACAAGGAAGATGAACACGAGATCATTTATTCAATATAGGATTAATAATAGAGAAATGCAGAGAATTTAATTGAATCTGTATTTATCTTTTACTAGCTGATTACCCGGCGTTGGTCGGGAATTTATTACTTATTAATACTGCGGAGAGGATTTGGAATCGCCATGTTTCTCCCACGGACAACCTTATGTTGCTTGCTCAAGGGTGAAATTATTTATTCTTGCTCCTGGAGGTGAAACTAAAATTGTTGTATATAATCAAGTTTTGAGTTAAATTAATATTATAGTGAATTTGTAAAAGACTTTACTCTATAATGTGTAAACTGCCCCTGTGACTTGTTGATCGTGATCGAGAACGCAAGTCTCACTGGAAATTGCAATCTCTTAAAGTTAAAATGGAGATCCGTCAGAATGAATGGTGTCCATGGGATAAAAACTGCTTCACCCTCTCCCTGTCCTATTAAGATAGTCACTTCAACTATGTTGCCCAGCATCCTCTTTACACACAGCATTGTGCCGTTGCAAAGTTTTGTTGGGTGGAGGTTCCGTTGTAAAATAATTGTAGATCCCACCATATTTTTCACCCCATGCCGATGGGGGGTGAACTTGGGACGTAAACTGCATCGGGAGTGTCACTACTCATCTCAGCGACCCCGAAAACTGTGGATTCAACACTAATTTCGGTCGCTGTCGATTATTTTTACATGTCACCCCCTTCCCACCCCACCTCTAGGGGTGCTATGGGTCGTACCCCCCTCCCCCACAGTTTTTTTTCCCAGATTGTAAGTCATGTGTGTACCAAGTTTGGTTGAAATTGCTCCTGGCGTTCCAGAGTTATGCTGGAACATAAACACACACATGCATATATATATATATATATATATATATACACACACACACTATTCAAGAGCATTTGATTGTGTACAATACCAGAAACGTTGGGAAATAATAGGAAAAATGGGATTTAGAACATATGTGATAAAATTAACATCACTAGTGTATGTATACTAACAGACAGCAGTAAGAATAAATGATGAAGTAACAGATTGGTTTGACATAAAACAGGGGGTCCGTTAGGGATCATACTATCACCTTACGTATTTAACTTGTATACTGAAAATATAATGAGGAATGTTAGAGAAGATGTAGACAAAGAATATTACGATGCCATAAAAATCGGAGGTTATGAAATACCAGATGTTATATGCAGATGGCACAATATTACTGTCCACAACATAAAAAAGGAGTGGAAAAACTAATTATGTCACTTTGTAAGAATAATGAAGAGAAAAACCTTTATAGTAATGCTGTAAAAAAACCAGACTAAGTTAACGACAACTGGTAAAACAGATAAGGCAGATGAAATATACTGTTCAATAAAGAAAAGCAACACTACTGTAGTCATAACATACACCACATTTCAAATTTGTATAAAAATTTTATTTTACTGAATTCATGTTTCAATTTTGGTGTGAAGAAACTTTAAGACTTTAACAATGAAATGATGATCATTAAATTTGGTTTGGACTTTTATTCTGTGCGACTGAGGCCTCCGTTTAAGTAAAATGTATGACCTCCTCTGGCCTATATGGATCCGATTAACCGTTGGATCTGTTGTTGTGGGATGGCTGCCCACTCTTCCACAGTGCAAGAGACAGCTGCGGAGATTGGTTGACGCCATGTCTCGCTGGTGGATTTGTCTGTTCAGTTCATCTTACAAGTGTTCTGTTGGGTTCATGTCTGATGACATGGACGGCCACGGAATGGCCTGGACGTTGTTATCAGCTCCTAACTGGGTGATGAGTTGTGCCACATGAGGTCGAGCGTTATCCTGTTGAAAAATCGACCCTGGTGCAGCCAGAAGTGGAAGGAGAGGACAAAGAATTCAGCAACATATCGTTGGGCGTTCAGACGTCCTTCAATTTGCACTAGGTCACTTCTTCCCATGAAGTCGATTATACCCTATACCAGTACACCACCACCACCATGTGGAGGAGTTTCATCCACGCCGTCTGGGCTTAGCGCTCATGGACTCCGTGGTAAACTCTTCTCCATCTATCGTGTCGCCGGAGCAGAAAGAATGATTCACCACTAAACCAAACCCTTCTCCAATCATTCACAATGGTCCATTGACGATGCTGGTTCGCCCACTGCAGTCTGTTCTGGCGATGCCGGTCCGTAAGAACAAGACATCTGTAGGGTCGTCTAGCCCAAAGACCAGCCTCGTGCAGCGGGTTCCTGACCATTTGATCTGAAATTCGACCAGCTGCTGTCATTGACTGGACTGTTGAGGATCTTTTATAGGCATTCAGTAACATTGTCAGTGAGTTTTGTGTTCAGTAAGTTTCACGGGATTCTCGTGAACCTATCATGAGTTATTGTAAAAAATGCTGTTTTGACTAGTGTCGCTTTTCTGTGCTCATGAATTATCTACTGAGCACAATTCAGGTCAGCACGTGAAGTTGCTGTCCAAGTGAACGTTTCAGGCAATTTGCCCTTGTCTGAGAAGTAAAAATTCAGTTTGTATCGCAACGTCGTATTTATTGCGTTTTTTTTTTTTTTTTCAAACAGTATATATATGTCAGTGAGGAAAAATTGGAAGAGGTGGAGAGCTTTGAATATATTGGATTGATACTAACTAATAATCTAGATACAGTGAAGACATATATCGCTCTTCAAAAAATAATACTAAAGACACTGTGGAGTGGAACAGACAGAATTACAAAAATAAGATTTTTAAGGGCATGCATCTTTCCCATTGCAACATATTCCCGTGAGACCCGGACACTTAACAAACAGCAGAGAACACATAAATGCCTTTGAATGTAAATGCTACAGAAGAGTTTTTCAGATACTCCCTCTTTCCTCCCCGGAGAGACAGAGGGAGAGAACAAGTATATCCACACTACAAGAGCTTAATATTGAAAAAAGGTTGGCTAGGAAAGAGGATTAAAGAGAGAAAACATGAATATTTTGGACACGTTAAATGTCATTAGAATTTAGAGAAGACCCTCATGGAGGGGTACATAATGGGAAAAAAAGAGAGGAAGACTAAGGCGAAGATGGGTGTAAGACATCGTTGACGATCTTGCGAATAGATGCGTCAGGAGCAGGGCATCTTGCTTACACCCAAGAGGCCTGCAGGAGAGCTGTTAGGAGGCAGAGTTCCTCAAGGCACATGCAAATGAATGACTGACTGAATCTGCCGTTATGAATTTTAGTTTTGCAGTCAGCCTCTGTGAATTTCAGTTTGGTAGTTTGGCTGGATGAATTTCAATTTGTCAATCTGCCACTATGAGCTTCAGTTTGAAAATCCGCCTTAATGAACTGCAATTTGGCAATCTGCCTCTTTGAGCTTCAATTTGGCAATCTGCCTCTATGACCTTCAATTTGACAGTCCACCGTAATGAACTTCAGTTTGGCATTCTGCCTCCGTGAACTTAATTTAGAAATCTGTCTGCGTGAGCCTCAATTTGACCATCGCGACAATAGCAACATGCGTTTGTTTATGTTGGCAGAGATACGAGAGACTGTTTCTGTCTCTTCCCGTTGTTGCTATTTTATCTGTATCGCTTTCTTCAGCATTGTGAACTGTAGACGTGTTTCCTGCCTCGTTTATTTCATGTAAGTTACGTTCTCCTTTCTCTTTCTCTCTCTCTTTCCCCCCCCCCCCCCCCAGCGCCATTTAAAAATGTATTTTGTAGATTACTGTCGATCTTAAACGTGACTGTATGTTCATGTGTTTGGTCCATGTGCAGTTATAGACGTAACCGTATGTTCATGTGTACGGTTCATGTCCTTGTCTGGATGTGAATATGTGCTTTTTGGGTAGGTCCGCGTCCAAGTCTGGACGTAACCGTCCTGTGTTTGACTCATACCCAGTTCTTTATCCCAGTTCATTCTTTATGGAGGTTTTTTTTTTTTTTCGTCTCAGGTGGGGGAAAAATAATCAGTAAATTACAGTGATAAGTGAAAGTAGTTGCCTTCATTGACTAACTTTATTTCGTATGTGAATCACAGAAACTCAACAGTTTTCCAGCAAGAGAAATGACATTTACAAGAAATATTTTATTGTTCGGAATATCTTATGAAGATTGTGGAGTAAGTGAGAAAAGAATGTATACGTCGCGGGACATAAGAACTGATCATTCTTTATGCTCTTTACAAGAAGGAAAAAAGTGGAAAATTGATGGGTTTATATCTGAAACTGGACGAGATAGACAAACATTCATGGCAAAAAGAAGTTGTGGGAATTAGTAAACTGTTCAAGAAAGATACATGCACGGTCGGTTAGAATTGTGGAACAACATCGTCTTTATGTAATCATATCACAAAGAGTATGTTCTTTTTTTTTCCTAAGCGTTGCGTAGAAGTAAACTTTGATAAGGTAGCAGATGCAGTATTGGCTGATATGATTAGTAGTAACTTATCAACAGATGTCTGCGATGTGAATGTTAAGATTATCTTAGTGTTTCCCAAAACACGGAAAGGGGGGGGGGGAGGTGCAGTTTGATTATTTGAAGGGAGGGTGGCAGTTAATTATTATATAAACATTTTTTCAGAACTTGATTGAATATTATGCTTTGGGGGGGGGGGGTGTGACCAAAATCTTGTTGCGTTAAGGTGCGGGATGATTCTCTCTCCCCCCCCCCCCCAAATGGGAAACACTGGATTATCTAAAACAAGAGTAGGAACAGCTTTATTAATTGTGCCCGTCTTTCTTACTAGGAGGCAAACTTTAATTTCTCATCTGTTTTTTTTTCGTGATCTTGTTTTTTTTTTAGATGATCCTTAAAAAGGACTTTTGACGAAATATGGAATTGTTGCATGTTCTTCCGTTACACGCACGCATCTTATTCTGCCACTTTCGTTCATGCCCACTTTCCGTACTTTATAAAACTGAACCATACACTAGCTATAAGTCTAGCTTATTACTGGAAACAGTTTTACCACAGTCGTCATTTCTTTTGTTAATTATAATTAAGGAGCACACAGTTGTAATGTTTACATCTTAATCACACAAAAGCATAAAGAATAAAGAAATATGAAAAAAGATCATGTAAATTCACATCGACCGACCGAGACAGACAGACAGACACAAACACACACACGATTAAGGTGAAAACTTAGGCATTGCAGCCCTGTGCTCGTTAATTAATAAAGCTGTTCCCATATCTGTTTTGCAGTCTTAACAGTTTGTTATCACAGCTTTACTGCACTGGCTTTGTGTGTATTTGTGTATTTGGTTTTGTATATCCTTCTGCCGAGAAACTGTTCGTGTGCTGCTATGCGAAATAGTCTGAGTACACAGTAAAACGTGCCGCTATATATCCTTTACACGGAGAGATAGTGTGGCACGAACATTTTCCAAGTAGTCGTCGTAAATTTTTGTTTGTATAACTGCCTCAAAAGCTTCGGCTGTGATTATCTGGAAAGATATTGTGTTCGGAAACTATGTTTACTCCTGACGGCTTCAGATGGTAAATCAGCAGTTTCCTTGCTTCCTGTCTGTCTCTTCTCTGTCTGTTTCTCTCTTCCCTTATCGCCACAGTTATTTAGTCCCTGTAAAAGAAGAAAAGAAAATTACAGACAGAATTCATAATTTTTCAACGGTCTATACTACCCGATGGCACCCACACTTTCTCTCACCAGCAGACATTTATTCTGCACATTTCACTTCCTTCATTTTGTCTGCACCAAAAAAAGATGTCTAATTATACTGCTGATGTTATGTAACCCGCCGTTAGGGCTATAGAGCCGAGTTATAAAGGCGCTGGTCTCTGCGGTGTCCGCCGACACGTGTCTTCTACTTACTGGCTGATGCTAAAGGGGGCCCTACGGTTTTTAAGCAGGTTTGTACATGAGCAGCCCCAGACGTGTGTGGCTGAGTTGTTTGAAGAGTTTTGTGATTTTTGAGGAGGATTGCGCCGTTAGGTCTCGTGCTTAGGCCATAACCGTACTTCTTTCAGGTTTTTTTTTTCTTTGTTATGTGCTGCTGCTACTACTACTGCTACTAATACTACTACTGCTAATACTACTATTACTACTACTACAGCTACTGCTACTGCTGCTACTACTACAACTACTACTACTATTACTACTTCTACTACTACTACTACTGCTGCTGCTGCTGCATTTGCTATATACTTTCTTTTATTATTATTATTATTGCTGTTGTATGAAGTGTTTGGACCGAATATTTTACCGTGAGAATACAAAATGTTTCATTATATGTGAAATGGGATGTTGGATATTCAGAACTGATGCATAATTTTGTTCGTTACCTAAAGTGTTGGTATTCTTAATCGTTGCTTGGAAAGGTAGGTGGCCAGAATAGAGAGCTGATTAAGTTTTTCATGCGGACATGAGTACAGATTAGGAGACATCTGTCCAGTTCTGTGTCTGTGTACTCTTCATTTCTTATCTTTAACATTATTTATATACATGTTCATTACATCTAATTTGCCTGTATTTTTTTTCGTACATGATGAAGTGACACACTTGTATTTATGCAGTTAGTTGTGCTGGCATTTTTTTTTTTTTACTGTAGATGTGTAATTATAGCCAGTTCGCATTAAAGATGATGCATACAGTTTGTTTTTTTTTTCCCTGAAACATTTGTTTCCCCTTTGTGAAAGAAAAACTTTAATTAAGTTTACAGCCCAAGATCTGAAAACATCTTCTTCTTCTTCTTAGTGCGATGGCAGGGTTAGATGCTTCTTGCTTCTGGTAGAGAGAGAGAGAGGGGGGGGGGGAGGCCGACTCTCAGTTTTGTATCCCACTGCTACAAGCCAATCGATTGTTGCACAAATTAGGTCAACTCTATTGAGGACAATATCTGCTAGTTTTAGCCCATAGAGAGTTGAATATGGATAGGAACTGCATTTTCTTTTGTGTCTTGTGTTAATGATCGTTCACTTTTTACATTCAGTTGGTCTTATAGCCAGTTAGTTTCCAGGTTCTAACATACTTGTTCCGCACTGGAAAACAAAATAAGACTACTACCTCTATCTGGTCATGTCAGATGAGGTGACTGCAGTAAGGTTTCTTTTCATTGAAGGATAATGACCCAGTATTTCACTCGGCCACAGTTTAAAGTAGTCCATTCATTCTATAGAACAGAGGTGCCAAAACTTTGTAAACCGAAGGAAATTACGCTCTGGATCCCTCATAAAATTTGTTATACTGATATTGTGAACATTTAGTAGAGAGAATACAAGCGCTGTTGTCGTACCTGCTACCATGCAGTAACGACATTTATGATGTATGAAAGAAATAGAAAAATCTTATGTGTTCTGACTTTGAGATTTGTCCTTTATAGAGAGTTGGAAGACGTCGCAATCCTAATTACTGATGTTCTCTAATAGTGTGAAAAACAAGTAACACATATTTTAATTTGCCTCATGAAGCCTGAGAGAGCTGAGACGGAGCCCAAGGGTTTCGTGGAGCACAGTTTGAGAAACTCTGCAACAGAGGCACCTAGGAATATAGTGTCAGTACCCATATATTCATGTGGTCAGCATAGCTTCTGGCCGCCTTCCCTTCCCTAGCCTTAGAACGAGTTTGGTACACATTTCTAGAGCTGAGCGGCTCGATCTCCGACCTTTAACAGCCGGCCTATGCATGAGAGATGAGATCACTAACCATTACACCACTCAGGCGCCACGGCAACAGTAGGAATCTATCAAATCCCAGATCTCCTATTTCATTGCAGCTGCGTCCGAAAGCAGAAAACATGCAGAGCACAAGATCAGAGAATCTCTCTCTCTCACTCTCTCTGAATCTTAAGTGCCCAGGGCACACGGGGCTTCCGCAAATGTTCTCCACAAATGCCTGTCCTTTGCTTTTTTTTCTGCTCTTGCCCAGGTGAGCCCTCTATTGCTCAACATCCTTTCTGATCAGAGAATAGATGCTACCAAATGTTATCTCGATATTAACAGCGAAAAATAGCAGCTGCGATTATTAGGGACTTGGTTAATAATAACAGTGTTCTTTCTGTGTGTAAGCAAGGTAATAGTGACAACATATATCACAATTTTTATTCTCAATATCATCTGTAATAAATGGTAATATTTGTAACGTTGACACGTATAAAAGTGTATTAAGGTGTAAAGAGCGGACAGTAACGGGCCAGTGAATCAGGAGCATGATCAAGAAGTAACCCTCCAGTGCTTACCTTTTGCTAACGCAGTAGTTCTGTAACAGCATGGTGAGTAGGGTAATGTCTTGGCCGGTTTCGGTTCTGCGGTCCAAAATGAGATTGCCATCTTTGATACAGTAGCGTAGCTCCCATCCACTAAAAAGTCTTAGTGTAGAAAAAAAGATGCCAAACGAACCAATTATTTTCTGCACACATTAGACATTAGCTTTGAAAACAGTGGTCATCCATGTTTATGTTCTGTGTCATCATCATTGCACTCCGGACATGTCCATAGGTACTCAAATTCTCTCTCCCCCCCCCCCCCCCCCCCCCCATTTTTTTGTCAACTTATCCATCAGCGTTCCTGCGGCTGATAGTACCTGTCCTGTATGGACTGACGAGTTGTGTCGCATGTTCAGTATGCCTGTCGTTTCTGGCTATACCAGTCTGTATTCCCAGATCTTTCAGTCTAATCAGCGATGTAGATTCGCTACCGTCGAAGTCCTCCACTCTGCCTATCTATCTGAGCGCATTAACAATATCAGCTTGATCTGGTGGTTGTCCATCTGCAATGTTGGCAGAGCCAGCCAACCTATCAGCTCTCTCATTTCCCTGGATGCACGTGTGCCCAGGGACATAGGTGAAGGTGATTCTGCGAATCGTTGATTTCTGCAGTAACTGAAGCCACCGTCTGCGTACAGAACCTGCCTCGACCTTCCCGATCATACTCATTGAACTTAGTATGCAGCCATGGGTGTAGTTTTGTGACTCTAGCCAGACGAATGCTTCCGTTACCGCCATCACCTCTATCGTCATACTTCTTGTTGCCATAGCGAAGGCACCACTGACTTCCTGGATTGTTTTGACCTCTGAAATTGCTGCAAATCCCCATGCATTCCTTTGAAATTGCTGCAAATCCCCATGCATTCCAGTATACAATGTATGTCCGGTAAGTAATGAGACTGATTCCATAAAATTCGATTTGTTCAGGATATTACACATACTTAATATTCCTCGAAATAACACCCTTGAGCATCAATACGCCGTTACCAGCGGTTTTGCCACGCGTCGTAGTTCGCCCGGAACCCTTAAACAGGGATTTCCATCAAAGCGCTCGTCACGGCAGCTTGCATGTCATTAACAGTCCCAAAATGATGATCTTTCACGCTTGATTTGAACCGAGGAAACAAAGAAGTCAGCCATGGCCAAGTCTGGGCTGTAGAGAGGTTGGCAAAGCGTTGCCACGGTTTGTTTCGCCAGAAACACTCTCTCACTAGCAGCGACGCATGGCTCGGCGCATTGCCGGGATTAAGAACCCAAGTTCTGGCGATCTCCGGGCGGACTCGCGCGACTGTTCTTCAGCCGTTTAATCTCTTCCACGTAAAATGGTGAGTTGACCTTTTGTACGGGTTGTACGAACTCCTTATGGACAACACCTATAGAGTTAAAAAGAAAAGATAAAGAGCATCGATTTCATCTTTGATTTGCTCATTCAAGCATTCTTTGATCGAGGAGACTCGGTAATGTGCCACTCAGAGCTCTGAGCGTCATGTGCCACCGAAACACTTGTGCTTTCGATAAAGTATCCTTCCCGTATGCTTTCCGTATTATAGCAAGCGTCTCGGTTGCGGATTTTTCAAGGTTAACACAAAACGTTATCGCGTATCGCTGCTCGACACTCCTACATTTTGACCGTTACGCGATGCTTAAACAGCTGTCCACTTCGCAAACGATCGGCACTCTGTAAAAGCTCAGAGCCAAATGACACGATATCGACCCTTTACCTAACATCCTCCACTAACATTCTGACCGGAAAAATCCGCTATCCGGCCCTGCTGATTGGCTGAATAAAATTTCTCATTACCTACCGGACACACCTTGTATTGTGTCCTGGAAATCTTTCATCCAAAGGTTGTGTGATAATGTCATTGGACAGCAGAAACGCGAGATCAGATATTAGAGATGAAGTAATATTTAATATGTAAAAGGGCAAGAAAAAAGGTTTAATGTATATTTCCTTTCCTTCAGGTATCGGTCACACGACTGTTTCAGTAATGATGTTGTGGTTCTGTTTGAGCACATTATATTGTAAATCTTGTATACTTCATTTGTAGCATGTAATCTTGCCTTTCTTTGGGCTGCCAATACAATGTGCAAACTTAAATATTACATTGCTGTGTAAGTAAAGTCATTCCGTATCATATTTCGTTTAACTTTCCGTACCTACACTGGTTGTTGGCGTTCATAAACAATTTTATATACTCTCTGATTTTCATTTGTATTTTTTAAAAATACAGGTGTATTTCGTACAGTGTGCAGAAGATAAGAGTTTCATCGATTTAGTAAATTATCCACACGGTCGTTTTTCAGTCGATTTATGAACTGCAGTGCTCATTTTTAGATTGTGTATGATTGTATGTGCAATTACATCTGCGTGGCAGATATTTGTTTACATCTACATGGCAGATATTTGATTACATCTACGTGGCAGATATTCGATTACATCTACGTGGCAGATATTTGATTACATCTACGTGGCAGATATTTGATTACATCTACGTGGCAGATATTTGATTACATCTACGTGGCAGATATTTGATTACATCTACGTGGCAGATATTTGATTACATCTACGTGGCAGATTTTTGATGAACGTCTACGTGGCAGGTACCAGCCGATGGGACAACAAACGGCCACAGAGATGTATTAGCGAATTCTAGTTCTCTTATAAACTGCTCCCAAGACGGTCGCTTTTTTAGTGTGAACTTAGAAAACAAAAACCCATTTCCATTGGCTGTTGTAGCATCCATCATAATTTTCAGCTGGAGAGTATATGAACCTCAGCTTGTGACTAGTCATATTCAGGTCGTCATGTCCCAAGTTGTTTGATATTCGCAGGGTTCACTACGTTTGCAGTGTCAGGTATCCCAACTAAACAGGAAGGTATTTTTCTTGTCCGGGTTGCTGTTATGGTTTCAGTGTACATTTGTTTTCTTTTATTTTTTCCCCTGTTTTTTAAAAGTGTTTTCTTCTTTCCTCTGTTTATTGAACTCCTGTTTTTTTTTTCTTCTTCATATTCATTTTACTTGTTTCTGTTTATTTTTTAAAAGTATACAGTAATGACATTTAAAAAAAACATCTTAGATTTCTAATCTGAAACAGGCAGATTCTAATTGTGCATACTGCCGGGCTGTATAGCCTTATTCGTCTGGGCACGTGGTATGATGAACGTTCATTGCCCATTTCCATCTTGATTCTGCCCCAAACATCTCCAGAAGGACAAGGCTTTATGGACGTCGGAAAATCTGGCAGTGATGCAGGGGATGCCAGAAGGCGTCTCGACAACTTTTTTTAGGGCCCTACTCTTCGCATTTTTCTTTCTTTGTCTTTCTCGCGTAACCTCTGACCCTCACAAGCCGTCACAACACATTGACAGTGTCTTTACTGTGGCTAGAATATAAACAAAAGCTCGATCAGCGGTTCTAAAACCTTTTTCAGGTTCCGGTACACTCTCAGTGCAAATATGTCGGAATGCACAATCGTTCTTAATGCTAGACTCTTGTGTAATGAACCGTAGTTTGTAAGTATTCTAGAGTTTATGTTACATTCATATTCTGTTAACACGAAATTTGTTATATAGTAAGGCATGACATGTTGTTATATAGTGAGACATGACACACGTGAATGAGGTTGTAATTTTATTATACCATGTTTTCTGTGTCAAATATGAATATGAACGTGTTTGAAGAACATTTCTTCTTTATTCATAGAAGAATATTAGACAAACATTCGAATTCATGTTACATAAAAAAAAATTATGCTAACGAAAGTTTTTATAGAAATATAATTGAATAAATAAACAAGTTAGTAATTTCATAGTGTCCATCGTAGTGCTATTTTTTGGTAGTGGCTGACAACTCATTACCAAAAATAGCATTACGATGGACACCACAGGGGAACAGAAGTAAGGGTAGACCAAAAGAGACATGGAGAAGAACAACAGAAAGGATGTTGAGCAATAGAGGGCTCACCTGGGCAAGAGCAGAAAAAAAGGCAAAGGACAGGCATTTGTGGAAAACCCTTGCGGAAGCCCCATTGTGCTCTGGGCACTTAAGGTTCAGAGAGAGAGAGAATTTGATAGAATTAAAAAATTTTAACCACAAAATAATGGCGACATCCAAGTTTACCACAGTACACCAATGTGCAGCAGCGCGTTGCTAGGGAAACTCTGCACTATATAGCATTGACAACGACAATACTGGGTTAAACAGAAATGAATATCTGTGGGGGGGGGGGGGGACATGAGAAATTTATGTAATAACTATAGGCTGAAATTTATAGTTCTGAAACTTTTTACCTGCTTTCCGTATTTTCCCAATTTCGGCGAAAATGCTTAGCAAGTACAAACTACTGGACTAGTTTTCCCTCGGGAAAAGAAGTCTTCATTTTCTTCTCTTTTCCTGTTTCGTTAAAGTTCATTTAAATGAAATTATCTTTTACATCTTTGCAATTTTTGTTCTTTTCCTTTTTAATCATCCCACCACCAGACTTGTCATAATTCACGCAACTAGGGCCTGCTCTCGTATTTTTCTACAAGTTCTTCGCCATTATGGCCTTTTGTTGAAAACGCACTACTCAAAAATTGCGCGCGGGAATGTAAAATGGCAGTGATTTGGATATTTCACCGTTTTTCTGAAAGGGGATTTAATAGCCGAAATATTGCCAACTTTGACAAGTTATTTAGTTTGAATTTGTTGTGGTTCGTTTCTTGGTCGATGGTAGTGGCATAGAAATCTCCCATGGGGTAGTGAGTTGTGTGCGTGATGCATCTGTAGTTTTGTAAAAAAAAAGAAAAAAAGGAGGGGGGTGGGGGTGGAGAGTGAGGTTATTCGATGGTACTGGCCTATTACATTACATTCCTGCTTGATGCAGGCAGGAAGAATGTTGATAGTAAGCCTGGAATTCTCAGCTTATCGACTGGTGAGGGAATTAAATGAATTTGCATGTACACTTTCTTGTAGCAGCAGAATAAGTCCAACGAATTCTCTTCCTCCCCGCCCCGAGTCTCTTCACATACATTTAATCGCATTTACCACAGTGCATGTAACGTTTCGGAGCCCGGTCACAAATGTTTACGATAAGTCCACATCAGCTCCGATATTGACGTTTCAGTAAGTTGTCCTTTTTTCCCCCCGGGACACTAACATTTTGTATGTGAAACGAGATAGATAAGATTTGGCAGTTTAACGATCTTTGTGTCTCTCGCCGGCTATCCTCCCCCAACTCCTCTTTTCCAAATTTTCTGCATTGTTTTCATACTTTAAAACATTTTTTCAGTGCTGTAGGAGGAATAGTTAAACTGTTCCTCTGTGAAGTTAATTAATTCTGAATAGATACTTCAGATCTGTTTCCATTTCATTGTTTCATTCTACACTTGTCACAGAAAACTCTGTTATTTTCCTCGGAATAGAACAGCCACAACCGTGATTTTCATAGTCCTTTGTCTTCCGGTCACTCACATGCCAAGCATTCTTTATCGTGTGGATGGTGGATCTCCTAGTACTTCTGGCCGGCTGCTGTTAAGAGTTAACAGCGAACATGGTACAGTTCGCAAGCTACTGCTACCGGCTACTGTAGACCGTTGTGTTTCCTTTAAGAGTTGGCAGTTGCAGAGTTGTATATAGTTCATTAACCATCTCCTGTGCGTTTTCCTGTGATTTTCATGTTTTATAACTTCTGTCTTCACAAGACTTTTCTATTTCTCATATGACTTTAACTGGAGAATTTTTCTGTCCCGTCTGCGGCATATGTTGCATCTTTCTCCATCATTGCATCCTACAGCTACGTAACACACAAAGTTTGAGTATAAGTGTATTCATTCATTTGCATGTCCCTTGCGGAACTTTGCCTCCCAAACAGGCACTCCTGTAGGCCTCTCGGTTGTGAGCAAGATGCCCTGCTGCTGCTGCGTCCATTTGCAGATCGTCAACGATGTCTTGCAGCCATCTTCGTTTTGGTCTCCTCTTTCTTTTTCCCATTATGTACCCTTCTAAGACGGTCATCTCTAGATTATCATGACGTTTAATTTGTCCAAAATATTTAAGTTTTCTCTCTTTAATCCTCTTTACTAGCCAGCCTTCTTCAATATTAAGCTCTTGTAGTATAGATATGTTTGTTCTTTTTTGTGCCCGCGATATTTGGAGAACTCTTCTGTAGCATTTACATTCAAAGGTATTTATGTGTTTCTCAGCTGTTTTGTTAAATGTCCAGGTCTCACAGGCATATGTGTCGATGGGAAAGATGCGTGCCCTTAAAAATCTTATTTTATTGTCTGCTCCTCTCCACAGATTCTTTATTTGTTTTACTTTCTGAAGAGCAATAGATGTCCTCCTTTTAATTTCCCTCATTGTGTCTCCATTAATAGTTAGTAGTGATCTAAGATATTCAAAACTCTCCACTTCTTCCAGTTTTTCCTCCTTGATACATATAAGTATTGATTTATATAAGTGTATATAAACTTAAATATATAAATTTACACGAAGCCACTGCGATAAAACTGATAATAAAATGTTAAAAATATTCAAAATAAAGATAAGAACAGCTTCATTAATTAACGAGCACACAGATGTAACGTTAGGTTTATACCTGAATCATACAAGAACACACAGGAGAAAAAATAATGAAAGAAGATAAAATATGCGGTAAATTCACACGAATGTTGCGGTTCTCAAGCACCATGAGGCTTCTGTAACCAGAATGACGTTGTTTAATGCCTGTTATTTGAAAATCAGACTCGCCTCTGTGATTGAGGGCGCTGAAATGATTAGAGACTGACTTAGAAGCATGCTGATTTATTTATTTATTTATTTTTTTTGGGGGGGATTCATGGATGTTTATACAAACGATGATCTAATCTGAGACCACTCTCTTCAATACAGTCACGTCTGCATTGATTTCTTTAGTTATGTCTTCATTCTTCATACTGCTCTGGCTACATTACTTCCATGTTGCTTCCTACAATTACCTCAACGTTTCTTTCAAAAATTATGTTGTTTTTTCCCCTTCAAATCTTACAAGTATAGAGAACCTCGAGAAGCACACTAATAATGTTTGTTCTTTTTTTTCTGAGTTCTAAAGACACTTCAGTATTTATTAGTATCTTCATGTTGGCAGCAACATAAGTTTAACTTGGCATCAATTGGCATTTTTTGCCATCTACTACTGTTGGTGTTGTAGTGTACTGCTGTACTGTTGACTGACTTCATGTACTTGTGTCAGTGCCATTCTGCTCATATGAATATTAGCCCATACCAATTGTTTTGTTATAGTACATGTACTGTATAAAATTCATGTAAAAAATTATTGTGTGATTAAATTAATATATTTATTTTGTACCATCTTTAGAATGGTCTTCATTTTACATTATTTGTCATAAATTGAAATTGTTGTTTTGTTATCAGCTTCATACTACAAGTGAGCGAGCGCGTGAATTTGTAACATTGAAATTATCCATTTGCAGCAGTTAAGTGCAGTTAAGTACGAGTTCCATACAGGGCGATATATGATGGGAGCTTCAGTCGTTTCCACTCTTTCAAGTATTCTATGAATAGTTGTTCAGTGTGACTTGAGCAGCCTATATTAAGTCTTTCATTTTCAGAATGTCAGTTCCTATTCAGCTTGCCCATCTAAACTGGTTTTTCGTGTGAGATAGACAACCTGGGGGGGGGGGGAGGAGGAGGAAAAGGGGGGGGGGGATTATTCAATTTTATTGACCTACTGATTTTCTAACATGAAACGGGCAAATGCAGTATGATCTGCTGAATATTAACCATAAAAGACGGGCGCGGTTTATTGCTGTAAGGAGTATTGAACATAAAGAGACACGCAGTAAGGAATACTGCAGTTCAGAATGGACTAATACGCCGTGTCCTGTGCGGAATTTCCAGCTGGGAACAAGCTTATGCAGTCTGTACTGAATACCGAGCATAAAACAGGCTTCAACATTGTTGCTAATGTTAGTGTACGTAATCTCTGCACATTAATGAGCACCACAGAACAAATGGCACTGCGAGTAGGAGAGCAGAATCAACGAAACCTGAGGACTATACATACAGTGAAAACCTGCCTAGTGTGTTTTGCTTGGTTTGATAGCAGTGGTATAACTAGGTCAGATATAATAGCTTCATATCTACTTTTAATAGCTCCACTCACTGACATTGTGGAAGGTCAGAATGTGCCTTTGATAAGAAGTTCGTGGATTCAGGTACAGTTGAATTGGCCGCTAAGGACGAAGCGATATTGTGCACGCGGGCGCGGATAGACAGAACGGGGAGTGGTGGGGCATTGCGAAAGAGGAGAGGCAGAAGAAAGATTGAGATAGCGAATGCTGTATTCGTCTGAGAAATGTTTACGTCGTATACAGTTGTATTCATCATCTTTTATTATCATTGTTTGTTTATTATTGAAAGGAGCATAATAAGGGCTGGGAATCCCTGTGTGTATTGATCCCAGGAGAGACTGTTCTGTTTTTAGCGCTGACATTATCAGTGATTGAGGCTACGTAACTTTAGATGTATAAAGCCGCAACTACAAGGGATGTTATTGGTTGTAATATTTACCGCAGTTTTCTAGTCCAGTAAGCTGTAGGGGTAATTTTGTGATGTTGTATATGTGTGGGGTGGGGTGGGGTGCAGACAAGCGAGGATCCAGATAAAAAAATTAAGTGCTAAACAGTTGTGTTATTTAGTCCCAACCTTAGGGCCCCCCCCCCCCTAATTTTCCCCTTTTTTAAAACGCTTTCGTCGTCAGCTGTTGAAATGGTTTAGCCACCTTGAAACCGTCGCTCTCTGACTCGGTGATCTACAGAGGTAGCGTCGGGACAAGGAGCTGGTTGGTCTCGCTGACTAACATCTCACGTACTTTGTCTGACATAGTAGCGGACATGTCACAGCATGCCCAAAAGTCAGGTATATTCATACATCATACAGGTGATGAATATACTAATGCTGAAGCGCAGAGGTGGTAAGATTTGTCGAAGAGCGCTACATCTATTCGTTTGACCTATTTACAGGCCACGACATGATATCATATTTAAGCTGTTACAAACGGTTGTATTTAACATGAAATTTAATAGAAATATGATATACTGATAAAAACAAATATATGTCTCACAAACTCGGTATCTGCCCCACCTAAAGTGAAAAAAAAAACATTTGAATATTCGACGTCATGAACTTACAACAGTGGTTCCTAATCTTTTCTGAGCATGACTCTAATCTAGCAGCGGTCGTACGTAACCCTAGACTCATGGAGACGGGGGGGGGGGGGGAATAGTGAAATTCAGCGAATATTATTTCCGTGAATAGTAGCCAGTGTGGTTGTTGTTATTTTAATCTTTAGGTTTGAAAATATACTTTAAAAAAAACAACACTACTGTAGTCGTAATAGACACCAAATTTCAAACTTGTATCAAAATTTTATTTTACGGAATTCATGCTTCAGTCTTGGCATGAAGAAACTTTGAGACTTTAACAATGAAATGCTGTTCATTAAATTTGGTTTGGACTTTTATTCTTTGCGACTGAGGCCTCCGTTTCAGTAAGGTGCATGGCCTCATCCGGCTTGTATCAGAGAACATCTCCTTGACATGTATCCGATTAGCCGTTGGATCTCTTGTTGTGGGATGGCTGCCCACTCTTCCCTCAGTGTAAGAGACAACTGCCGAAGATTGGTTGGCGCCACGTCTTGCTGGCGGACTTGTTGTTGAGTTCATCCCATAAGTGTTCTATCGGGTTCATGTCTGATGACAAGCCACGGAATGGTCTGGACGTTGTTGTCAGCTCCGAACAGGGTGGTGAGTTGTGCCACATGAGGTCGAGCGTTATCCTGTTGAAAAATCGACCCTGGTGCAGCCAGAAGTGGAAGGAGAGGACAAAGAATGTCAGCAACATATCGTTGGGCGTCCTTCATTTTGCACTAGGTCACTTCTTCCCATCAAGTCGATTATCTCCTATACCAGTACACCACCACCACCACCATGTGGAGGAGTTTCATCCACGCCGTTCTGGGCTTAACGCCCATGGACTTCGCGGTAAACTCTTCTCCATCTATCGTGTCGCTGGAGCAGAAAGAATGATTCATCACCAAACCGAACCCTTCTCCAGTCATTCGCAGCGGTCCATTGACGATGCTGGTTCGCCCACTGCAGTCAGTTCTGGCGATGCCGGATCGTAAGAACAGTACCTCTGTATGGTCTTCTAGTCCAAAGACTAGCATTGTGCAGCCGGTTCCTGGCCGTTTGGTCTGAACTTCCACGAGCTGCCGTCAGTGACTGGACTGTTGAGGACGCAGATGCAAATTGATTCCTGAAGTGACGCAGCCGTATGAAGCGGTCTTCTGCAGGAGTTGTGACTATGTGTCTTCCACTGCGCGACCGGTCTGCAACTGAGCCAGTTTCTTGAAATCGTCTCCAAAGGCGACTAATGGTGCTTCTAACCACACTAAGTTGTCTGGTTAGTACACTTTGTGACTATCCAGTCTTTTAAACGTCCAGTAATGATGAGTAGTTGTTCTGTAGTGAGATGAGCCATACTTGCGCATTGAATTTTCAAATGAATTGTTTCGAGGGACGTCAATCTTTTATGGGCATTCCATAACATGGTCAGTGTTTTGTGTTCAGTGTGTTTCACGGTATTCTCGTGAACCTGTCATGAGTTATTGTCAAAAATGGTGTTTTGACTAGTGTCGCTTTTCTGTGCTCATGAATCATCTGCTGAGTACAATTCAGGTCAGCACGTGAAGTTGATGTCCAAATGAACCATTCAAGATATTTGCCCTTGTCTGATCAGCAAACTTCAGTTAAATTGCAGTATCGTATTTTTTGTTGTTGTTGTTTTTTTTTTAACAGTATGTCTCTCAAACTCAGTATTTGCCCCACCTAAACTGGAAAAAAAAGGGAGCAAAGTTTGAATATTCGACGTTACGAAGTTACAACAATGGTTCCCAATCGTAAGCGTGACTGTAATCTAGCAGCGGTCGAACGTAACCCTAGACCTATGAAGACATGGGATGGGGGTATTGAATTTCAGCTAATATTATTTCATTGAATAGTAGCGAGTGTGGTTGTTGTTATTTTTATATTTAGACTTGAAGATAGAAATTGGTAGGGTTTCCATATAGTCCTTCTCGAAAAGATAGAAATTGGTAGGGTTACCGGTTCTAAGGACTGCAAACGCGCCACAAACAGCCTCTGGCAGTCAAGTCCAGCTCCTGGCCTTCCCGTGGCAGAACTGTTTTAAACTGACAGGAGAAGGGGCGAGGGCGAATATCTGGCGCCTGAAAACCAGTTACTTAGGGTAGATGAGTGTCACGTTTGGTAGCTCATCTGCCGCTGTTGGCGAGATCTTCAGCTGCCGTGCGTGGAGCGGTGCTCTTCCCGGCCAATGAAGAAATTTGCAGATGAGGTTGCCGCGCAGCATCACTGCGGAAAAGGTGGTTGAAAGAATAAAGCGAAGCAAACAGTCAAATCACGGCACCTCTGGTCTGGAGGTCAGCCACGTCCTGAGTGCAGTCATATCGGGTGAAATGCATGAACCAGCTTGTCCCAGAGGTTAAGTCACTGCTGGCTTAACTTTTCAAATTCCCGTCCCAAACACGCCCATACTGGGATAATGCCTAAACCGGCTCAACCCAGGGGTAGAAGTCACTAGTGGCGAGGATTCATCCTCCTGGACAAAAGCTCCATCCTGGGCACAACTAGGAAGGGTAGCGGCCACGACCGCAAAATGCTGAAGTCTGAGACACTGGACCAGGGAAGTCTAGATAGGCAACCACCTCTCACCCGGCGGGGATGTCTGCGTATCCTAATCACGCTGAGGTTTTCCGGTGAGAAAGTCCAACCCTGGACTGGATGGGCGACCACCTCTCACCCGGCGGTGATACACGGGTATCTCAAAACACGTCGAGGTTTTCCGGTGAGAAAGTCCAACTCTGACCTGGGTGGGCTAACGCCTCTCACCCAGCGGGGATGCACTGATATTCCAAACACGTCGAGGTCTTCCGGTGAGAAAGTCCAACCCTAGACCAAACTGGTGCAATGAAAACCACGGTGTCACGCAATCCCGCTTCTGAGACCCACCAAGAATACAGGCTAAAGCACTGTGATACTCTGAACCCCTTGTGGTCCTTTCGTGGAACTCGTGTGGTCTATTTTGGACCACACAGGGGACCACGGGACCTAATGAGGACCACATGCGTGAATTCAGTAGGTTCACAGTGCGGTTTTTGGTGGTAGAAGTGAACGAAGAAGAAGAAGGTAGGGTTACCATATAGTCCTTCTCGAAAAGATAGAAATTGGTAGGGTTTCCATATAGTCCTTCTCGAAAAGATAGAAATTGGTAGGGTTACCATATAGTCCTTCTCGAAACTCCAAATCATACCTCCCGCGACGCACATTTAAAGTCATCACCCGAGCTTCGGAACCACCGGTCTGCAGAACTGTACAACTTTATGTAACATGCTAAACGTCGCCGGAGGTTTAATATTACCGTTCCGCAGGCCAGGTGGGGACCACCTCTGTTGTTGTTTTGGAAGCGTTTACTTTTTAGAGTAAAACAAGACCAGGGTACCGAGTGCGGCAGTACGGTTAGGGGCGCTAGTGTTAATCTAGTAGGGGACATAACTCTGTAGTGTAACCTTGTCCTCGTGATTTATCGTGCAGCGTATGTATGCTTGTGATTTGTAGAATAGCGTGGCGTGTTTACGTGTGTGGAAGTGGCATGCTTTTTGGCACATACATTGACCCGCTTAACTAAGTTGAAGACGGTCGTAGGTTACGTTACACGCCCCATCAACACTGTTTTTAAGCTGAAACTTGAATAGCTCCGGGTGACTAAGCAAGGTTCTGAAATATGGCTTACCTATCCGGGTGGTGGAAAATCGGTACTGTACTATGAGATTTTGTATATGGTACTTGGAGACTGTCTTTTACCTTTTATCCACGCATGCTAGTCCTGAGCTATGCGGGTCTGAAGTCGGTTATAAAAAAAAAAAGTAAAGGTAACCCTGTCATGCCTTAGAGGCACATAGGGATATGGTGTTAGTGCCCATATTTTCCTTGACCTGTCAGCACACTAGAGGGTGATATGGTCAGTATCACGCCTGACCGCCTTTCCTTCCCCAACTCCAGAAGAAGTCGGGTACCCATTTCTACAGCTGGGTGACTGGGGTGCCGCCGGCCGGATTCGAACCCCCGTGAAGTCGGTTATAAGTAACGTTTTATTTGCCGCCAATTCATATACTGTAACTGAATTTGTTTAAACAAGCCCTAAGTCACGTATGATTCATATTTTATGTTCATTCGTCCAAACACATGAAAAGTCGGGGTCATATCCCATAGATAGTAAGAGAAAATAGCAGTATTAGCTTTTCAGATAATTGCGTGTTCTAGTCTTTCTGTCAATGCCGTGTGTAGCTGTGTTGCTGAATTTTTACCTATTTGTGTGTGGTTTGACATACATCGTTAGTTGGGCGTTTCCATCACCACCCATCACCCCCCCCCCCACACCCGGTCGTGGCAGATAGAAAATCAAGAATACGCTGATTGTAAGTGGGATTTATGCGTATAGATTAGTACGGTTTGTAAGGATAACATTCCTAGCGAGACTATGGGTGTACATGCAGACGAGAACTTGAAACAGAAAGCAGATCATAATGGTCTTTCCAGGTTAGTACGGTGAAGGAAGCAGTAGTTAAGAGTCTTGGTGTCTGTGGAGAGCTGAAAAGTGATGGGGACTGCCAGGGTCATGATCCTGAGTATTGCTGCAGTGCTTGCGTATACACGCCTTCAGCAAAATATTGCTTACAAATATACATATTCCCTGTATCGCATTCAATCGGATAGCAGAATCCGTTCAATCGATTGCTTAATCGATGGACTGACGGGCAGCCAGCCGCATTCTGTATATGCGCACCTTGCAATCCATCAAGTCTTAACCTACGCTGTAGGAGAGGTGGGAAAGCGGCAATAATGGTTAACAGTATGCACCACGACTGCCTCCCGGAATCTGTTGTTGTCTGTGACTTGGTTGATTGGTGATTGGCTGATAGCACGCACGTGGGTTGTGTTTGTGTCCCGTTGTGTATGTGTGCATATGTGAGAATATGTGAGCCAATTCATTACCGTCGCCAGAGCGTGGCTTGCTTGGACAACCCCACGGCAAGATCGAACCTGCACTACATTCGATCTCTGACCCACCTGATTCTCTTCCCTCCGCCCCCGACTTACCTGTCGTGCGTTGCCGAGAATTAACTGGCCCGGTTTAAATGTCGGCTCAGTTGTTACTTACTTGAGCGTCTGTGATAGGGGATGCACGAAATTTTCATTTAGGAAGGCATTTTGTTCCCGAGGGATTATATTTGCCCACCTTCCATTCGTCCGTCATGATTAAAATGGAAAGATTGGGTTTCACAACCTATAGGGTAAGTGCAGATGTGATCCAAAAAAAAAATTCCTTTGGTTCGTGAATTACATAGCGCGAAGAATTGCCAATACTCTCGTCTCTTAAAACCATAATTTCGCTATTAGAAGTAGGGGATAATTTGCTTTCATAGAGGTGTCTATAATTAGAGTGTATATAAATCATCTAACACTATATGTGGGAAAGTAGGTACCTTCGTTCAGTTTCAGTTCACGGTATATAGTTATTGCGCTTAGATAGTTACCTAATGCAGAAGTTACAACACAGATTGATTACACTACTGTTCAGATTGTATCAAGGCAAGTGCACAGCCATTAGTTGTCTCCAGCAGCTCCAGTAATTTTTTGATTATTTCTTCATAGAAGTGACATGTAAACAGATTATTGTGCATACTTCCAGTGATTTCCGTACTTTGCCCCGTTGTGAAATTTCATAGCTTTTTCCTTATTTTTTAAAACTTTTATTCCTTCTAAAGGAAGCACTGAGTATTTAAGTTATTAAGGATGCTTTATGTCTAATCCCAGAGTGAAACATTTAATGGTTTTAAGGAAAAGAAAAGCATTGCAAAACATAATTAGCATCTGTCAGGTTTTGTTGTGTATTTGAAATCAGATTATTAACTTTTGTTCATTATAGTCTTCTAGTAATCTCCCTTCTGTTTTTAATTGTGATGTTAGAGAGTTAAACCTTTTTCTCTCACATATATAAGAATCCTTTAATAATCTCCCTTCTGTTTTTAATTGTGGTGTCAAAAAGTTAAACCTTTTTCTCTAAAAAATGTAAGAATCATTTAATAATCTCCTTTTTTTTAAAGACACCCCCACCCCCATTCTAGGGCACTGAGTCATAGAGAAATAGGTGTTAATGCACATATTTTTCATTGACATATCAAGCTAAAGCATAATGTGGCTACAATCATCTCCTCTCTCAGCCCCAAGAAAAGCAGTCTGTCTCTTTCTCTCTTCTTTTTCTCGCTTTCTCTCCGTTCCTTTCTCCGCGTTTACTTGCTTAGTCTCCGTCCCTCTCTCTCTCTCTCCTCTCCTTTACCCTCCCCCTTTTAGTCAAGGTCTAAAGTAGTTTAAAGTATTGCTTGATTGTTGTATTTTGTATACTGCTTTTCTGTACATTTGTTAGTTTTGAATGAATGTAAGTTTATTTTATGTGGTTACATAAATCAGAGTGTGGAGTGTATGGACAAGAGATAGTTTATTATTTATTTATGTATTCATTTAATTGTTTCTTCATGCTTGCTATGCTCATTAACAAATGCTGAATGACTGCAACTGAGTGAAAGCTGTGTGATGAAGGGCAGAATGTTAGACGGGCTTGAGTGTCCAGTTCTTAACCCTTTGAAAATAAAGTACGTTCTTTCGTTCCCCATACTCTACTCATTCTCTCTTTTCTCTATACCCCTCTCTGTACGTCTCTCTCTTTCTTCTTTCTCACTGTGCTTCTCTCATTCTCACACGCAGTCACCGCGATATCTCTGTTTCTGTCTCTTTCTCCCTGTCTCTCTCTCTCTCTCTCGTTCTCTTCTCTCTTCTCTCTCTCTCTCTGTCTCTTTCTCTCTCTGTCTCTCTCTGTCTCTTTATTTCTCTCTGTCTCCTGTTACAGTAAAATAATGTGTTTTTTCGCACTGACACTGAGTATAATGAAAGATAAGGATTTGTTGTTGCTGGTTGCAGGTTTTCTCTGTAAACCTGACAGTAGTTTTTGATCAGACCTTTCGATTGCACTGTTAGTGCTTTTTCCCCTCTCTTGGACAATTGCTGATGATATAAGAGAGATGCCAACTGCAGTAAAACTAGTTCTAGTAATAAAAGTAGGCATAGATGTATAGTTCCGTTTTAATAAAAGATAGAAGTAGTGAGGAAAGTGGGCACGAACAAGATTGGCAGAAAAACTCAGCCGTACACCTCTGTCTACATTTATTACTTTACTCTTGAAAACGTTTTAACTTTACTGTTTAAAACAAAGGTTAATTTTAGGGAAGAATTAAACTACATTAGTTTCGCGCACTGAACTCACACACTCATAGACACACTGTAGAAATCAGAAAATGAATTGTCGCTGAATCTTGGAGATTGTCTTCTTAAATCATGCAGCCGCCTGCATTTTGAATTAATTTGTCCCGGAAACCCTGATTTGTGTGTTTTATGCCTTCCGTGGCCAGAATATTTCTTTGCTGTTGAAAACGTATTTTATTGTTTAAATATACCGTTGGCTGTTAGTGGATCGATAAAGTCTTTAAAGGCGTTACTAATTAACCTTGTTCTGTTGCAACCACTCCGGCCCTTTTTATTTTTCAAGCATCCAGCCCCGTGAATACGTCTAGTCGCCATTTTCTGATGGAAGTCTGTCTGTCTTTCTGAGCTTTTAAAGTCATTACGGTTTTCCTTGTTGTTTTCAGCTCTTGTTTCTTGTTGCGTGACTCTCCTTCACCTTGCTTTGTTTCCTTTGCGTTTCCCAACCAAGGAAATAAAGGAACGCGCAGACTTACGGCCGGCCGAGTTATGGCCGAGGTCCCATAGGAAAAAAAAACCCCTGAAAATGTTATAAAAATTGTCAGATCTGGCCGCTAGAAACCATTGCGGTTGTACACTTTATTCTTATCGATTGCGGCGGCGCTGGCAGCCTCACAGTGCTACACTGTACATATCTGAGTTATAATACAAAATGTAGCTCCTGTGGATGTGTATGTACATTTGTCTGTTGTCCTTAAAATGTATTATTTGCTTTATTTAATGTGTTTCTGATTTCATATTTTGCGATTAAATTCCACACTATGACTGTGTTAATTTGCTGCCTGTTAGTATTTTAAAGTAGTAGTAAACACTGTAACATGTTATAATAGTGTCTGACCATCTCCTTTAACGGCTGACATACGGCCATATCAACTTATTGTCAGTCCCAAGTGCGGCCATAAGTCGGCATATGACTATTTTCCAGGCTGAGCATACTGTATTACTTTAAATTATATTATCATATCATCTGTGTACATAGAAAGCGTCCAGTGCCGTACTTTCAGGGTTATATGTGTAACAAGTCCATTTTTAAAAAATCGTCACAGATTCGTCAGGATTCAGAGAGTTCTTATCTGGTATCTTCTTATCTTATACTTGTTATAAATAGTTTGTTTCACTATGTGGTATGCTGACATATGCTTATGGTAAATTGTATTTTAAAAAATACTAATGTTCATAGAGTTGTATGCGTGTATTACGTACTAATGTTCATAGAGTTGTATGCGTGTATTACGTACTAATGTTCATAGAATTGTATGCGTGTATTACGTACTGATGTTCATAGAGTTGTATGGGTTTATTACGTTCGTAGAGTTGTACGCGTTCACTGGAGCACTATACAGAAGCTGTAGATGCGGAACGCGAGAAGTGGAGAGAATTCGTATCTACCCTGCTAATCTCACTAGGCATACCGTGCAGTGATTGGCTTACGTGGTTGAGCAAAGACGTGGATGTGACCTCTTTCGTGTTCTCGTGCGTTGTAAGTAAAGATGCATTCATGCTCTCTAAACACTTCTATCATTTTCTGTAGTAGGCAGCTGATCAGGTGATACTTAGCTGTTTTATGAAGGGTGACTTAGTATGAAATATTCATGTTCTACCTTATCTAGCCGTCCCGCCTCCCTATATTCTCAACCGCGTCACTTCTCGTACAGACAGTCACATCAGCAAAAGCTAAGATAGCATCACGGCACGGATTAGTTATTGGAAGAAGGTTGTCAAGATAAATGCCCAGGTGATATCCGTTGAATACTTTACACTAACGTATTTCACAGAGCGCCGCGCGAGTACCTTTGATTGCGAGTGTTCATTAAGCTCGCACTTCAAACGACACGATAAGTAGATAAAGTAAGCAACCTCTCTCGAACAGTGGAAATTAATAGGTCTTTGTTAACGCCAGCGATCACTGTTTTATCGTAGAGTAATTAGTCCACCTATAGTGTTGTTGTAATTGTATGACATGGAGATAAGTTCCCGCTTTTTGTTTGCCAGCTTGCCTTGATGTAGAAACCATTTGACATCTCCAGATAAGACTGGGATTTGTTAGATATCTGATGTGAAACACAAGATTTTCCTCTACTCTCTCACCATTTTTATTGCTCTTTCTGTTTTCTGCCATTAATAAATATGCAGATTTCAGTTGTTTATCACATTTCATTGATGCTGTTTGATAAATTTCACTTCTCATTAACAAGCTTTCTTGCGCTCTCTGCGCCCTGTTTATCATGATGATTTTGTAATATTCTGCTGGGAATCTTCATCTGCCATAAGTACTAGGAAGCCGATATACCGTGCCATGTGGTCAGCTACGAATGAAATATACAGGTGTCGTTTGAAGAAGAAATAAGCAACAGAACTGAAAGATATGACTGAAACATCGACTCCACCTACCAGTACAATCTTTGACTCAGCCGAGGATAGAATTAACCGCAAGAGACAGTGTTAAGACAGTTGAGAAAGGGTAAAGAAAAGGGGTGGGGGGGGGGGGAAGAATGTTACCGTCATTGCTTGCCGGGCAAGTCCATACATGTTCCCATCTTCTCATTGAAAATATCGGAATTCCGAGACTGACGGAAAGAGTGCGCCCCTATTCTCGTCAACCAACATCCTCTTATGACATATCTACCTAAATATCGTTTACAGTGATACAAAAATGCCGTATACACTAACATCTGTTTTCACGTGGGCACTTTTACTATGTCAAGAATGTAGTTATTTTTCTGTTTGTTTGGTTGGGGGGTTTGTTTTTTTTTTTTGCAATTACGTGTAGTAATTCTTGGTTTTATTTTTTTTTCATACAGTTGTCTTTGCGCAGATTTTATGTCACATGCGACCAGCTGGCATAAGCTTAATTTGTTTTGTCAACTCAACGCGTATCTGTTTTAGAATTTTCTACTTTGAGGTCAAATAGCTACTATACAGCGCGACCTAGCACTTGATGTCTGGAGTGATCCGAGCAATTCAGCTATAAGAAACCTGTACATGTCTTACTGCTGGTATAGTACCGGGGACCAGCTTCCTCTGTCTCTGAAGAAGTGACAGAGGAGGACATTTAAAAAAATACAGCCTGTTTTTTTAATCACAGCCGGACTTGTTACAGGCAGGGTTGGGTGGGACGACCTGGCTGTAGTGAGAGACTGTTAAGTGGGCTGTTGTTTCGCTGGATAAGTGATTGGTGTATTGATTGAAACATCGATTTCTCTTGGCCAAATGTTAAGAGTATGTGAACAATTATCGAGCGAGTTGAAGTGTTTCAGACTGCTAATTTATTGCACATTCCCGAGTGTTTGCGGTATGAGAGAGAGAGAGAGAGAGCGCCCACATTGGTTTGTTGTCCTAATGTTAATGGGGTTACTGTCAGCTGGCTTATGATTGTGGCATTGATTTTCGCATTTGTTTGAGGCTACTAGGAATATTGTTACGGTACATTGAGGCCGAGGGGAATTTTTTTTTTTTTTTAATTCTCAAGACAGGAGATGCTCATGTTGTTTATGTATCTGATTGAGACAGGGCGGGCTGTGCGGACAAAGACATGAAATGATGGTCTGCGTCCATTTCTGTTTATATGCGCGCTTCCCCCCCCCCTCCCCACACACACACAGTTTCTCCGGGACATACTGAATCAATCAAACGCTGACAAATGTAAACTGATGCCGACGCCTCCGTCGCCCCTAACTGCTAGAAGACGATCATGTTGCAGGATTTGTCCTGGAGCAATAACCAGAGCTTGGAGCTAATGAAACATCAGAGTGCACCACCGCAGTAGATACAGCAGGATAGCGGCGCCTATCAACACTGCAGATTCTGATTTTCAGAAAGTCACTTGGCACTCAGTACTCACAATTGGTGTCTTGATGCAGAGGAAACAACAAATGCAAAACTAAAAGAGAATGAAGGAAAATTTTAAAAGACGGTCATTCAGAACTGTAAATAAATTATATGAAGAGAAACACAATCTTATTCTTCTGCCGGCTGATGTTCTTTGCAGCCGATGCGGTGAAGACGTTGAGGTGCATCATCTTGTCAGATCTTCGCCCCACCCACCAGCATGGGATGGGGAATAATTCTTTAGATTCCTCCTCCATGGGGACTGGGGAAAAAATGAACACCAAAGTAATTTCTTATTAGTATTATGTCACTTAGTTCAACAACTGGCCACCTTCCAAATAAGAAACAGTAAAGTCTTCTTCTTCTTCTTCTTCTTCTTCGTTCGCACTGTCTGTCTATATCTGCAGTCCTGTCTCTTGGATAAATTTCACTGTTTTTTGTAACTCATGTATGGAACCGTAGAGCTTATCTTCTTTAGTGGTTTCACTGGGCCAGTAATTATTTCTCAGTGTCTCGTAGTTGATGCAGTTCTGGAGGATATGTTCCACGGTTTGGGGCACCTGGGCACATGTACATAGATTAGTAGTACCAACCTTAAACTTTGTATACATATGACTTCGGAGTCGGCTGTGTCCTGTTCGGAGACGGAAGATGGTGACTTGTTCCTTTCTGTTTAGCATGTGATAGTCATCATGTGGTGGTGTTTGTGGCTTCCTGTAGGTTTTTATCATGCTTTTCTTCTGATTATAGGTGACTGGTATGTCTGGTTGCTCCATTTCAGTGCCCTCTTTGGCCAGATGGTCAGCTTTCTCATTGCCTGGTATCCCACAGTGGGAGGGAATCCATTGCAAAGTGACTCCATGTTGTAAGCCAATTTTTGACAAGGCATCCTTAAGGTCTGGTAGTTTGTTGCACTGAAGAGCCTCCAGTACTGATCTTGCATCTGTGAGAATTACTACAGGACATGTATCAATTCTGGAGTCTGATAGTTTTTCAACTGCAGCAATAATTGCCCTAACTTCTGCATCAAAGTTGTTGCAGTATTTACCAGTGGGTATGGAAATCTTGTCAATGGTGTTGTTTGGATATTCAATATATGCTCCTGCCCCTCCATTCTTTATGGCATTATGTGCAGATCCATCTGTATACACACGTATCCAGGTGTCACATGGATATTTGTCATCTAGAACACAAAGTGTGGCTGTTGATCTTACAAGACTGCTCTGCATCTCACCATTCTGCACACCTTTCACTTCAGTCTGAATAGTTATTTGTGTATAATCTGCTTCTTTCCATGGTGTATGCTCTGGTACAGATGATAATGGAGTGACTACAGTTGGAAGGTCAGGTATCAGCTTACGCATACGCTTGGCCTGATGAATGAAGCTGCTTCTTTTAAGCCGTCCTAATGCCAAGTTATTGAATCTCTCCTTCAGGGGATGGCTTACAGAGCTAAGGAATTTTTCTCCCATGGTCATGACCTTTGTGTCTCTACGTTCCTTTAGCGGTTGAACACCAACTATTTTCTGCATTTCTACTATTGGTGTGGACCTCATGGCACCTGTGATAATCCGTAGTGACTGATTTTGAACCTTGTCTAGATTATGCAGCGTAGTGTTTGATGCTGTGCACCAAGATGTTGAGCCATATTCTAAATGTGGTAGAATACTTTGCTGATATACATTCTTGAGGATTCTTTCACTAGCTCCCCATGTAGTCCCACTCAATTTTCTTAATATGGCTAGTTTTCTTCTGGCTTTTGCTTCTGCACTGTTGATGTGTTGCTTCCAAGTCAGTTTTGAGTCAAGAGTCACTCCTAAGTAAGTGGGTTGGTTGTCCATCCTTAAGGGTATTTCATTTACAAAGATCTTACCTGCTTTCTGTTTAGATGAGAGGGTGAACAGAGTGGTGCTTGATTTCTCTGTGTTGATACTTACACACCATTTGTTTGTCCATGATGTCAAGATGTCTGCTGCTCTTTGGAGTCTCTGTGTAGCAACTGTCGCATATTCATCTGTACACCACATGACCAGATCATCTGCATACAGTGCGACCTAGCACTTGATGTCTGGAGTGATCCGAGCAATTCAGCTATAAGAAACCTGTACATGTCTTACTGCTGGTATAGTACCGGGGACCAGCTTCCTCTGTCTCTGAAGAAGTGACAGAGGAGGACATTTAAAAAAATACAGCCTGTTTTTTTAATCACAGCCGGACTTGTTACAGGCAGGGTTGGGTGGGACGACCTGGCTGTAGTGAGAGACTGTTAAGTGGGCTGTTGTTTCGCTGGATAAGTGATTGGTGTATTGATTGAAACATCGATTTCTCTTGGCCAAATGTTAAGAGTATGTGAACAATTATCGAGCGAGTTGAAGTGTTTCAGACTGCTAATTTATTGCACATTCCCGAGTGTTTGCGGTATGAGAGAGAGAGAGAGAGAGCGCCCACATTGGTTTGTTGTCCTAATGTTAATGGGGTTACTGTCAGCTGGCTTATGATTGTGGCATTGATTTTCGCATTTGTTTGAGGCTACTAGGAATATTGTTACGGTACATTGAGGCCGAGGGGAATTTTTTTTTTTTTTTAATTCTCAAGACAGGAGATGCTCATGTTGTTTATGTATCTGATTGAGACAGGGCGGGCTGTGCGGACAAAGACATGAAATGATGGTCTGCGTCCATTTCTGTTTATATGCGCGCTTCCCCCCCCCCTCCCCACACACACACAGTTTCTCCGGGACATACTGAATCAATCAAACGCTGACAAATGTAAACTGATGCCGACGCCTCCGTCGCCCCTAACTGCTAGAAGACGATCATGTTGCAGGATTTGTCCTGGAGCAATAACCAGAGCTTGGAGCTAATGAAACATCAGAGTGCACCACCGCAGTAGATACAGCAGGATAGCGGCGCCTATCAACACTGCAGATTCTGATTTTCAGAAAGTCACTTGGCACTCAGTACTCACAATTGGTGTCTTGATGCAGAGGAAACAACAAATGCAAAACTAAAAGAGAATGAAGGAAAATTTTAAAAGACGGTCATTCAGAACTGTAAATAAATTATATGAAGAGAAACACAATCTTATTCTTCTGCCGGCTGATGTTCTTTGCAGCCGATGCGGTGAAGACGTTGAGGTGCATCATCTTGTCAGATCTTCGCCCCACCCACCAGCATGGGATGGGGAATAATTCTTTAGATTCCTCCTCCATGGGGACTGGGGAAAAAATGAACACCAAAGTAATTTCTTATTAGTATTATGTCACTTAGTTCAACAACTGGCCACCTTCCAAATAAGAAACAGTAAAGTAAGAGAGCATGAGAGAAAGAATAATGACAAGAAAATTATCTGGGACAGCTGGTAATTATCTTGTCCTTTTACCTTCTCATGTCTTAAAAGTGCTTTGTTTACGACTTTCTCAGGGTCTAACCATATAATAATGACCTCTTACTTTACTGTGATGATTGGTTTGTGTAGTGGCAGTATCTGTGACTATTGCTTTGTATAGTGGTGGTATCTGTGACTGTTGCTTTGTATAGTGGTGGTATCTGTGACTATTGCTTTGTGTAGTGGTGGTATCTGTGACTATTGCTTTGTATAGTGGCAGTATCTGTGATTGTTGCTTTGTATAGTGGTGGTATCTGTGACTGTTGCTTTGTGTAGTGGCGGTATCTGTGACTGTTGCTTTGTATAGTGGTGGTATCTGTGACTATTGCTTTGTATAGTGGCAGTATCTGTGATTGTTGCTTTGTATAGTGGCGGTATCTGTGACTGTTGCTTTGTGTAGTGGCAGTATCTGTGACTGTTGCTTTGTGTAGTGGCGGTATCTGTGATTGTTGCTTTGTGTAGTGGCGGTATCTGTGACTATTGCTTTGTATTGTGGCGGTATCTGTGGCTATTGCTTTGTATAGTGGCGGTATCTGTGACTATTGCTTTGTGTTGTGGCGGTATATTCTTTCAGCTGTTAGTGTGGTGCATACACTGGTTTTCTTGCATCTTGGGGGGGGGGGGGGAAGGGCTGGGGTGGGGACTTTGAAGTTGAGAGGTTATCAGTCGCAAAACTGTGATCCGAAACCATTCTCTTGGATGAGAAACCTGTGTTCAAAGAGCACAATAGTGCCATCCTCCACATAGAAGGTGACTGGAAATAAGCCTTTCAGAGTGGAAATGTTCTTCCATCAGCATTCATACATCAGAACACCCCCCCCCCCTCTCTCTCTCTCTATCTCACACACACACACAGACCTATAAATTCAGCTTTAAATTTGTCAGTAAAAAGGTATGGTCAGGCTTGTTTTGTTCTCTTGTAAACTTGAAACTGTGACCTTACAGAACAGCCCTTTATATTTGTCTTTTTTAGCGCTGACTTGAGCATGTCAGCGCAAAGTCATTTTTTTCATGTTTAATAAGCATATAATTGTAAAGACTGATTTCTAATTATCAGTTGTATTCTATCACTATTACTTATTCTATGTTTTTTTCCTTTCATTTTGGTCTTTTTGATGTTGTTTCTTTTTCATTATCTTTGTTCTTTCTCCCTCTTTTCTCTCTGTCCTTCTCCCCATTTCTCTTTGATCTCATCCCACTCCTCTTTTCTCTGTTTTTCCCCTTTTTCCATTGTTCTCCCCGCCCCTTTCTTTTCTCTTTGCTTTCTCCTCATCTGTCATTCTTTTATTCTCTCTGTCCGAAGCTTTGCATTTCCAGCCTGTTCTCCTGCGCTCCAAATCTTTCACACTCATACATTGAGTGCCATCCAGCAGACAATACAGATCTCAAGTGGAACAAACAATAAGCTTACAAATCTGGAGAGTTTCTTCACTCACATACAGCATCTCATAAAACCCAGTGGCCGAAACAAGCAAATACAATTTAAGCACCACCCATTAAGAACCATATCTTATTGATTGTGCTGTGGAAATTATTTCCTCCTGAGGACATTTTTAGCAGAACGGAAGTAATGTTGAAAAATCTATATGTCTGGTCGTCTTATAATGGGCTGCTCTCCTTCTAGCTGTTCTCTTATTAGCTTCTGTTTGCCATTCAGAAAAAGTAGTTGCACCAAATTCTAGATGCATTGACTGAGATTATCTAACAACATGGAAACAACTCACAGTCCTGATGTCCTCATTTCATTGGTTCAGAAGCAGCATTTCTGATTTCCCCTTTTGTCTAGTGTTTACATTTCCAAGTTTCTGTTCAGCCTTTCATTCTGTTCTGGATGGATTCATGGTTTCAGTGGAGTTGCCTCGCATCATTGTCATTTTGTTTACTTACATGCAGTCTCCCCTGGTGTTAATTCTGATAATGGTCATGGCTTAATTAGATAAATGCATGAACAAGCCAGCCAGCCATCATTCAGGAATGCCAGTGGAATGTAATTAGAGACAAGATTACACAACTAGTAGTGATTGTTTGCTTGATGATCTGACTGTAAATAAAGCTTGGGTTATTGAAAGCTGCTTCAGTGGTAGAGATTTTGATGACCTTGGTCAGAACTACATGTTCCCTGATAACTGCACATCTCTTCCTTTCCTACACACATGTTCCCTGATAACTGCACATCTCTTCCTTCCCTACACACATGTTCCCTGATAACTGCACATCTCTTCCTTCCCTACACATATGTTCCCTGATAACTGCACATCTCTTCCTTCCCTACACACATGTAGATATAACACTGGTTTATGGAACAGCTGGCCTGTAAATGAGTTTCACAGAAGATAAGTGTATCAGTTTAAAAAAAACTCAGGCCGTTATATTTGTACTGCCGATTAATTTTCTTTTGTGGCTCAGTGATTATTTTGTATTTGAAATCTGCACATGTATGTACACAAGTATGCTGATGAATAGTTGTAAATAAGGGAATGGCACAGCAATTATTTTTTGTCTCATGTAACCATCATATCCAGGCTGATGAGACCCCCCCCCCTTTTTTTTTTCATATGCAGTAAGTCACCATGGCAGTTATCAGGTTATTCTTATATCAGAGATCATCTGATTTCAAATTAGCAGTCCCCAGTCCAAAAGTTAGGTAGTATCTTGCAGGTCTGTGATGGTAGTTGGTCAGGTTGACCGTATTGGGTTAGCTGGGACAGATAATAGATTTTGAAATGTATTTGTAATACCATCTTCACAACAGTGATCCTTTCTCAGTGCTCAGCTCCATATCTTTCCACTAAGATACTGAGTTTATTTCCTTATCATCCACGGTATATTTGCTTGGCCAAGTACGTGTGATTTTTATATTCTTCTGAAAGGGTTTTATGGAAGCGTACTTGCTAATGATCTGATCCGAATGCTGTGTCCAGTCTGAAATAGAAACAAATTGTAGAAGTTTCTTGTGACTTTCATGCTACTAGATTTTGATCTTACTTTCATTTATTTATATAAAGTGCACATGTATTCAATGGCAATACCTAGCATGGCTGCCCATAGGATGTCAGGGTCTGCCTCACTTACTCAAAGTTCTTCCTTGAGACAGGCTGTTACAGCAGGGGGTTGGTGTGGTTCCTATCCTGGTGAGGCTCTGACAGGGAAGCCAGGCATTGTGGTTGAGTGGGAACACATCAAAACATCATCATATGTCTGCTTTAGGATATGGTGAACATCCAAACAGCTTACATGTATCAACAATAAGATGGAAGAATGGTGGACTTTGTATTGTATCATCTGAAACATAAGCAGGCAAATTTTTTTTTTGGTCAAGTGTATATATATATATATATAATTTTAAGACCAAAAATTCCTTTTTTTTTTTAAAAGACTGAATACCAGGCTGTAAGACATACCAGTTCTGAAAATTATGTTGTTTGTTTTGTTACAGTTGAATCCCATACTTAATTCAGGCAGCCCTTCTGGTATGAGTCCAGACTCACAAACGAACATCATTGGCAGCACAGCATCAAGTCCCTATGACGACGTAAGTAAATTGCCCCTTTTATTCACTTTCATTGGCTTTTCTTTTTCTTCTTTTGAACCACATCACCAGTTGTAATATGCTTATTATATAGCTTTAAATTTCTAATGACTGAAATGTAAAAAATGCTATTTCAAATGTTTGTTGACCTATGCATAAATTCACATTTTCACTTGCTTCAATGATTTGTGAAACATTATTTGAACCTTTTAGTGTGATTTAGTAGCATCTGTTTTATAGCCTGTTTCTCCATTTATTACCAAAACACAGAGTCATATAATATGAAAGATTTCTGCAGTGATAGAAGAATGTAAAATTAATTTTTTAACACATTTCAGAGATGCATTCCTGATTTATGACCTTAGACTTCTGGTTTTTTTTCTTTCTTTCTACAGGCCATCACATCACCGCCGTCATATTCACCTCACAACATAGTCACTTCCCCCATGCCCACAGTACCGTCCAAGTGAGTAATCTGTCTGGCTCGACTATATTTGTTGCTGTACTAAAATAAGCTCTTTAAAAAAATTTTTTCATCCAACAGTTTTTTTTAATGTTTGAGATGGATAGTTGTTGTTATTATTACCGGGTCTTCATGTAATTGTTGGGGGGGGGGGGGGAATGGTGTCTGAAGAATGTATTGTCTGACTCCCTCAGACATTCTTCTCTGCATCTTTCAGATTTCATTCTGGTTTAGACATTAGAAACATCACATATGAACAGGAATGAAATGGCACCTGATTTTGTCATTCTGTGTATCTTCACCATATATGAAATGTATCTCTCTCGGACTGAAGGATATGTATACTGTTCAAAAAAAGAAATGTAATAAATACGATATTGCGATATAAACTGAATTTTTGCTGATTAGACAAGGGCAAATTGCCTGAAACGTTCACTTGGACATCAGCTTCACATGCCGACCTGAGTTGTACTCAGCAGATGATTCATGAGCACAGAAAAGCGACACTGGTCAAAACAGCATTTTTGACAATAGCTCATGACAGGTTCACGAGAATCCCATGAAACTTACTGAACACAAAACTCCTCACCACGTTATTGAATGCCCATGAAAGATTGACGCTCCTCGAAACAATTCATTTGAAAATTCAATGCACATGTATGGCTCATCTCACTACATAACAATTACTCATCATCGTTGGATGTTTACAGACTGGACAGTCACAAAGTGTACTAACAAGATAACTTAATGTGGTTAGAAGCACTATTAGTTGCCTTTGGAGACGATTTCAAGAAATGGCTCAATTGCAGACCGGCCGCGTAGTGGAAGACCCATAATCACAACTCCTACCAAAGACTGCTTCATACGGCTGCGTCACCTCAATCAGTTTGCATCTGCTTCCTCAACAGTCAAATCAATGACAGCAGCTTGTCGAATTTCAGATCAAATGGTCAGGAACTGGCTACACTACGCTGCTCTTTCAGCTAAAAGACCCTAAAGAGGTCCTGTTCTTATGGACCGGCATCACCAGAACCAACTGCAGTGGGTGAACCAGCGTCATCAATGGACTGTTGTGAATGATTGGAGAAGGGTTTGGTTTAGTGATGAATCATTCTTTCTGCTCCAGCGACACGATAAATGGAAAAGCATTTACCACAGAATCCATGAGCGCTACGCCCAGAACTACATGGATCAGGCCCCTCCACATGGTGGTGGTGGTGTATTGATGTGAGGGACAATCAACTTTATGGGAAGAAGTGACCTGGTGCAAATTGAAGAACACCTGAATGCCCAATGATACATCACTGAAATTCTTTGTCTTCACGTCTTTCCACTTCTGGCTGCACCAGGGTCGATTTTTCAGCAGAATATGTGGCACAGCTCACCACCCAGTTCAGACCTGACAACAGTGTCCAGACCATTCCGTGGTATCCATGTCATCAGACATGAACCCAATAGAACACTTATGAGATGAACTCAACAGACAAGTCTACCAGTGAGACTTGCCGCCAACCAGTCTCCGCAAGTTGTCTCTTGCACTGCAGGAAGAGTGGGCAGCCATCCCACAACAAACATATTCAACGGCTAATCGGATCCATGTCAAGGAGATGTTCTCTGATACAGGCCAGAGGAGGCCATACACCTTACTGAAACGGAGGCTTCAGTCACAAAGAATAAAAGTCCAAACCAGATTTAATGATCATAATTTCATTGTTAAAGTCTTAAAGTTTCTTCATGCCAGAATTGAAACATCAATTCCATAAAATAAAATTTTGATACCAGTTTGAAATTTGGTGTCTGTTACGGCTACAGTAGTGTTGCATTTCATTTTTTTTTAACAGTATACAAGAGTAAAGTTTTTGAAATCATGTTGATCACATTAAAAGCATTCAGAATATTAATTTTTTTCTTTTATTCATCTTTTAGACTTTACCATTTTGATGTGAATTTGAGCATAAATCAAATTTTCTGTGCATTTGAGCATAAATCCCATTTTGCTGTGCATTTGAGCATAAATCCCATTTTGCTGTGCATTTGAGCGTAAATCCCATTTTGCTGTGCATGCTTCTCAACCACAATAAATCACAACTTGGTACTGATATTCAGAATATTTATATTGTGAGAACTTGCGAGATGAAATGCTTAAGAAAAATGGTAAACATGATCAGAAGAGATCGAATGCAAAATGAAATGATCCAGTAAATGGTGGGAACAACACCTGTCAGGGACTACATTGAAAAGCAGAGAGCTTAGTGGTTTAGGCATTTGATATGCACAGATCCAGAACAACCAGTGGCATGTGCATACAACTTGAAAACATCTGGATATAGGGCGTGAGGATGACCAAGGAAAAAGTGAATAGATGGGATGAAAGACACACTGAGGGAACATGACAGCTATACAGGCCTCTCATCTTGCTATAGACCACTGTCTGAAACTCCCTGTGACACTAATGGCATAAGCAGATGGATAACAAGAAGAGAACTTATGAAGTACAAAATAAAAATAACTTGCTACATGGATCCTCACATGACCTCTCACTGACCCAGTGCATGTTTGTTTGATTGTTTGATGGTTGTTCATACTTTCTGCGGAACTCTCTGTTACTTTCAAACATAAATTTTATGTTCTTGTTTCCAGTACTGATTATCCAGGAGAGTATGGTTTTGAAATCAGTTTCTCTCAGCCGTCAAAAGAAACAAAATCAACGACATGGACCGTAAGTTGCTGGTTTTAATGGCTAGCTTTTTATTGATGATATATTCAGTCTGAATTAATAAGATGTATTTGTTGAAATCATTTGCTAAAGAAGAATTTAGTTGAACAATTTATTTGTGAACAAGAAAACACAAGTTGTGTATGAGGTTAAGCTTTTTTGTTAAAATATTTTCTCATTGGGAAGTACAGTATTGTATGGAGAAAAGGAACAGACAGCAGATACCCTAAATATCCTGCTATAAAGCTAAACAAATGAAAGCAAACTGCATTTTTTAGGATCCAAACAGGAGGATATTGGAGGGCATAATTCCATCTACAAGCATATAGAATAGTCTGGAGCTCCAGAACAAAGGCTGTAGACCTGCTCCGTGGTACAGAGGCTTAACAGCTCAAAACTGGCCCCCAGGAAAAAATGTGAAGAACAGTGGGGCATCTGGAAGAGCCCTGTGATGACACAGTTCATGGCAGCAGGAGTCTCTGTGTCTAGATTACTGAGTGTGTGAGACTAAAAATGGAAAAAATAAATGTGATTGGTGTGAACCGAATGGCCTAGTTATGGCATCTTATGACTTTGTAACTGGGAATGGGAGTTGTATGGAGCAGTCGTAAATATTTGGAAGCAGATATATAGTTTAATATAGGGAAGCTGTGATGCCTTTCTTTGATTACTATTAAGGACACAAGAAGCATATTTTCACACTTCACCAGCAAGAGATGGCAAATTGATCTTCACTAGGGTGAAGTACCACATGTTTTCAGGGCATCTTGGGGAGGTATGATACATTTGGCTAGCTCTAGTTTACTAGCTTATCTAATGCATACATCTTTGTCTTCAAAACAGTACTTCCTCTGATGATCTGAAGGAGTTGTGTTGTTGTTCCGCTCTCTGTAGTAGAGTTTCCTGTATATTTGTAATATGATCAGATGTGTCCAATTTTGTTTAACAGTAGTACATAGTACTATCAGACCCATTGTTGTGTGGATAGCTTGGAAGAATAAAAAAAAAACTAAATTAATAGACCCCACAGAAGAATCTGAAGTGAATATCAGTAAGTTATTGGTGAGGTTATCATCTGTCATTTTCATTGCTGTTTAACATTTTCCTATCCCATGTCAAAGGTTTACTACATAAAATAGTTCTGGCTTTACACACTGTATGAAAGTTTTATTTGACAAGAGGTTCAGAAAAGAAGAAAAAAGAATATTATGATGAATTATATGCAGGAAAAAAATTATTTTTCTTAATAAACAATTACAAGTTCATGTATTCAGTTACCTTTTTTTGTAAATTTCACATCATAGTTCAAATTTGAGGTCCTCGGAGAAGCTTCTAAACAATAAAAACTTAAAACTTGTTAAAATCATAATGAAAAGACAGCAGAATTTCCTGTACATGTCTTGAGATGATGGAAATTAAAGAACTTTGTTAATGAGTGGAACATTCAAAGGAGAAATGAGGGGAGATAGGCCAGAAGAAAAATATTTCAACAGTCTGATCAAGTGAAATGGGAAAAAGAAAAGCATTTGAATTGCTTAGAAACATGATAGATCACCCAGGATGGAGAAGAATGATAGCCAGCTTATCCCACACAGCACATAGTGAAGCACAAAAATAGTAACTGAAGAGGTCTTAACTTTTTTTTTTTTTTTTTAGTGGACAGGAAAGGATTAAATAGTGTTTCATAGTGAAATCCATTAGTAGTTGTGGGTGTTTGTAGTGAAATCCGTTATGATTGTGGGTGTTTCATAGTGAAATCTATTAGTAATTGTGGGTGTTTTGTAGATAATTATAAGTTTTTTTTATTGAAATCCATTAGTAATTATGAGTGTTTCATATTGAAATCCACTAGTGATTGTGGGCATTTCGTAGTGAAATCAGTGAATAATTGATGGGTTTGTTTTGCAGTATTCAGAAACTTTGAAGAAACTGTATGTGAGAATGGCCACTACATGTCCTGTACGCTTCAAGACTCACAGCCAGGCACCAGTGGGCAGTTTTATCCGTGCTATGCCCATATTTATGAAGCCAGAACATGTTCAGGAAGTGGTCAAGAGGTGTCCTAACCATGCTGTATCCAAGGAGTTCAATGAATCACATCCTGCCCCTGCACACTTAGTACGGTGTGAGCACAAGCAAGCAAAGTATGAAGATGATCCATATACCAGTCGCCAGAGTGTGCTGCTTCCCCATGAGGTCCCGCAAGCTGGATCCGAGTGGGTCACAAACCTCTTTCAGTTCATGTGTTTGGGCTCCTGTGTTGGCGGGCCCAACCGACGACCCCTCCAGATTGTGTTCACACTGGAAACAAATGGCAAAGTGCTTGGTCGGAGAGCAGTGGAGGTCAGGATCTGTGCGTGTCCTGGACGTGATAGAAAAGCAGATGAAAAGGATTCCCAGCCTGTGAAAGGAGTTCCCAGCAGGAGAGGTAAGAGTGCTATTGGCTCATCATCTTCTTAGCATAGACCATTTGTCAGACACTTGTATTTTTAACTTTTAACTTTGTTAAATAACATCAACGGGACACACACACACACACACTTTCGAAAAGTTTCTTATCTCTATGGTAGCTATGTGCTGTAAATGCAGAGGAATTTTCTTAATGTGAGTAACTTTTAAGGTGCATATTCATTTGCATGTCCCTTGCGGAACTTTGTCTTCCTAACAGCACTCCTGTAGGCCTCTCAGTTGTCAGCAAGATTGCCTGCCGCTGATGCATCCATTTGCAGATCATCAACGATGTCTTGCAGCCATCTTCACTTTGGTCTTCCTCTCTTTCTTTTTTCCCATTATGTACCTTTCCAAGACAGTCTTCTCTAGATTATCATGACGTTTATTTAATGTGCCCAAAATATTTAAGTTTTCTTTATTTAATCCTCGTTACTAGCCAGCCCTCTTCAATATTAAGTTCTTGTAGTATGGATATATTTGTTCTTTTTTTTTTGTGTCCATGATATTTGAAGAACTCTTCTGTAGCATTTACATTCAAAGGCATTTATGTGTTTCTCAGCTGTTTTGTTAAGTGTCCAGGTCTCACAGGCATATGTTGCGATGGGAAAGATGCATGCCCTTAAAAATCTTATTTTTGTAGTTCTGTCTGCTCCTCTCCACAGGTTCTTTAGTTATTTTACTTTCTGAAGAGCAGTAGATGTCCTTTAAATTTCCTTTATTGTATCTCCATTATTAGTTAGTACTGATCCAAAATATTCAAAACTCTCCACTTCTTTAAATTTTTTCTCATTGATACATATTTCAGCTGCCTTATTTGTTTTGTCAGTTGTCATCAATTTAGTTTTCTTCACATTAAGATAGAGGTTTTGCTCTTCACTGTTCTTATGGACTGACATAATTAGTTTTTCCATTCCTTTTTTATGTTGTGTACAGTAATACTTTGTCATCAGCATATCTAATCTCTGGTATTTCATAACCTCCAGTTGTTATGGCATCGTAATATTCTTTGTCTACATCTTCTCTAACATTCCTCATTATATTTTCAGTATACAAGTTAAATAAGTAAGGTGACAAAATGCACCCCTGACGGACCCCTTGTTTTATGTCAAACCAAGTTGTTGTTTCACTATTTATTCTTAAGATGCTACACTACACTAAAAAACACAATACAAACTGGGTGAATTTTCACAATGACAGTAATGTCGTTAAGAAAAAAACAAGACAGCAATTAACATGCCTATGTTTTCTGACAAATACGCAGAATATGAAATGTGTGACACCTAACCGATCTAAATGTGGTGAGAGAAATCGTGCCTCTTTTTATTCTGAACAATTGCTTCCACATCCGGTTCCTCAGTGGTTGTTAAACATTTCACAGTGGGGGAAAAAAATGCACTTTGACTTTTTGTAATGGACCCCCACAACAGTTCTGCAGACCACCAGTTGGGAACCACTGGAATAGAGTATTCTTAGACTGAAATTAGGGGTGTGGTTTGTCGGTATCATATACTGACGAAAAGTTTTTTTGACAATTATTTGTAGGTTTTTTTTCCCTCTTAATTTTTTTTTTTCTTTAAATAGTTAGTATCCTCCAGGATGACCCTATTCTTCTTTTTTGAACAGGTTCAGCAGGGGTACCCTCTACAATTACCATGGGTACCGAAATACTAAGTGTGGCCAAGAAGAGAAAGTTGAGTGATGATGCAGAAATCTACAATTTGTCTGTGAGTAGTACCCTCAGCTCTTGTGTTCTGTTTTTTTTTTTAGGTGTGTTTAGATATCTGAAGCTTTAGATGTAGTGTTCACCCCAGCATTTCCATGGCTACCTGTAGGTATTGTATGTGTCATGTATGAGTCTCAAGTGTCATGATGCCTTAGATGTCTTTTCTTTCGGCCATGTCTTGTCACCTTGAGGTAAAGGCAATGAACGTTTATGGTGCAGTTTTACATGGGATAGAAAGATTAGGTAGGAAAGAAATAGGGATAAAATACAATAGACAGTAAGCAATCAATATTTGAGCAACAGGTTGTTTAAATGTGACAGAAAAGACAGATGTAAGAAAGGATAAATCGTTTATCTTTTGAGAGGTCTGGCGCATGTGGAAATGAATACGAAACCTCCTAAACTGTGCATCTTAATTCAACTTTAATTCGTAGTGCTTGTGTTATTGAGGGCATTGTAGTACTTCATCTTAGTAACCTTTTCTTAATTTAAAAAAATCTGTCAGTAATTCCGGGTTCATTTCACCATGTATGGTCCCCAGCCAATCAAAAGGGAAACATTCATTATTATGTATGTTTAAATTGTTCCACATGGATTTTGCTAACTCACTGCTGTAACTTGCATAGTATTGCTGTGATCTCATCAAAAAATGGTGCACTGTGAAAGTAAATAAGAAGAAATACATTTCCATTATTTAGAAAACTTCATTTTGTCCTTTGATGAAGGTTGTTCTATTCTGAAGTGTCTTAGGTGTTTAGTGATGTTTAGTAATGTTTAGTGATATTTTCATGATTGTGAGGTTTGGATTACATGATGTTTTAAACACTTTCATTAGGGGGAATCAGAAGTTTTTGTCATTTTTCTTGTAGGTAAGAGGAAAAGAGAACTATGAAATATTGCGGAGGATGAGGGATGCTTTGGAGCTGGCAGCTATGGTGCCACCTCAAACATTGGAGGCGTACAAGTTGCGGCAAACAGAGGCTCAGAGACAGTGAGTATACTTTTTTTTCACTCATTCTATCCCCCAGCCAATCCCACCTACACACATGCTTTATTTAGGCACCTGAGCATTGAAGTAGTTAGAAACCCTAGAGTTCGTGTTTTTAATCTAACCAGAAGCACTCCAACTACCCAGCTGTACAAAAAAGGAACTGGCTCCTACAGCAGAGAGGGAAGGTAAAGTTGCCAATTGATTTTCACACCGACCACAGGTGGGACATCAGGTCAAGGAAACTGAAGATATTAACATTATATCTACTAGATGACCATTTGGAATGACAAGGTTACCTTTAAGTATTTATATATATTTTCCTTCTTTAATCTGACAGTTGCAAAATAATAGTTAAAAACAAATACATTTAGATCTTCAGCAAATATTATTTTGTCTTATCCCTTTCACATGCATTTCGGTGATGAGGGGTCAGTTAGATGCCTTGATGGGGCTGGGCAGTATTGCTTTAAATAATGAGATATTTAAGGTTTCTGTAATTTCTTTCCTTTGTCTATTGCATGGGCAACCTCTTCATGTTACCTACAAATCTTGGTGATAATGATTGTGGGACAGGTTAACAGGCGAGAACGTCAGTCGTTAATTAAAATAGCTACAAGGCTTTGAGAGAGTTGGGTTCTTGGTTTTTTCTGAGTCTTCAAGTAACATATGTATAATCTGTGGAATGCAATATGGGTAGATAACAGCAGGGATAGAATATCAAGAATGGAAGACGAAACAATTCAGATTTTGTATTACATAAATGAATCAGACTGAAGCATAGTTGAAAAACGTTATCGTTAACCTGTTAGATTTTCAGCATAAACAGGTTTGGCATGATACCATGTGTAGATGCTGTCATTGAGACATGGTGAAACATATGGGGGGGGGGGGGAATCAGTAAAATGAAGAAGGAAGCTTTTCGGAGAAACAGAATGATAGTCTCAACAAATTATAAAATGTAACTATGGAATACTTTTGAGTAAATTGCACATTTTTTTTTACACAGGAATGTTATACATAGGATGCTGAAGCTTGCATTGAGCACACCCCCCCCCCCAAAAAAAAAATTTAAATAATAATAATTCATAATAAACAAAACCTGCCACTTCTAAGACTTGAAACCAAGGACAAAAAAAAAATACAGATAAAAACCACATGTGAAAAAGCAGTACATTCATTCATTTGCATGTCCCATGTGGAACTTTGCCTCCCTAACAGCACTCCTGTAGGCCTCTCGGTTGTGAGCAAGATGACCTGCTGCTGATGCATTCATTTGCAGATCATCAAAGATGTCTTGTAGCCATCTTCGCCTTGCTCTTCCTCTCTTTCTTTTTCCTATTATGTACCCTTCCAAGACGGTCTTCTCTAGATTATCATGATGTTTAATGTGTCCAAAATATTTAAATTTTCTTTGTTTAATCCTCTTTACTAGCCAGCCTTCTTCAGTATTAAGTTCTTGTAGTATGGATATATTTGTTCTTTTTTTGTGTCCATGATATTTGAAGAACTCTTCTGTAGCATTTACATTCAAAGGCATTTATGTGTTTCTCAGCTGTTTTGTTAAGTGTCCAGGTCTCACAGGCATATGTTGCGATGGGAAAGATACAATCTTATTTTTGTGATTCTGTCTGTTCCTTTCCACAGACTCTTTAGTTGTTTTACTTTCTGAAGAGCAATAGATGTCCTCCTTTTAATTTCCCTCATTGTATCTCCATTATTAGTTGGTAGTGATCCAAGATATTCAAAACTCTTCACTTCTTCCAGTATTTCCACATTGATACATATTTCAGCTGCCTTATTTGTTTTGTCAGTTGTCATCAATTTAGTTTTCTTCGCATTAAGATAGAGGTTTTTCTCTTCGCTGTTCTTATGGACTGACATAATTAGTTTTTCCATTCCTTTTTGTGTTGTGTACAGTAATACTGTGTCATCAGCCTATTTAATCTCTGGTATTTCATAACCTCCATTTGTTACATATGAAACAGTACATATGAAACTTAAATCAAAGAAAATTAGAACTGGTTCAAAATAGTTAAGAAGATATTTTTTTTTAGGGGGCTGCAGCCTGGGAGTTTTTTGTAAGAGGAAAATGTTGCTCCCCCTTTATTGTTTGCCAGTTCTGTATACAGATTGAACCAGACGTAATAAATTCTCGATGTGAACAGTTCACAATTTTAAAGTAAATTCTGGTAACGTGAAATGCCATGTTAGGTATATAATGAAACATGGCTCCATGTTACTTACAAATCAAGCCACATAAAAGATATTGTGGAGAGATCCACTCACATAAGCCAAGGACTTTACAGATGTGCAATTACAAAATAGTATTATCGTTTGTATGGCTGTCTCTACTAACAGACCGAAAAGTATTTCATATCTTGCACATTTCAAATGTGCTAGATATGAGGGAAATTTACAAGGCAGAAAAACAATTTTGAACTTTGAAATTAAAATTTGTTGATTAGATTTGTTGCCTCTTTATCCAGATTATTTGGTTATGTAATAATGTTGGGTAAAGTGTGTCGGTTGTTTGTGTGATCAGAATGCTATGGTTTTATGTTTGTTTGTTTATCATCTGCTGCCTTGTTACAAAATGTGTTGTTGTTGTTTTTGTTGTTTGAAAGGCAGCCACCTGCATTCAGAGCCAGAGTTTTATTTTAAGTTCTTTCATTTAAACTTTTTTTTTAAGATAAATTTTTCCATTCCCTTGAAGTTTTAAATTGTTTGGTCAAGGCATTTTATTTTTTGTTATTTTAACTTTTTTTTTTTTTTTTAACATACCTGATTTTGTTTCTTTATTGAAGCAGCCACAAGATTTTTTTTTTCAATTTGTTATATGTTGAAGCAAAATAGGCAGATAAATCTAGTTTAACAATTGAATTATTTTTAATGAGTCCATCTTTCAGTGTAGCATATATTACAGATATTGATAAGAAACAAGTGACTTCCTGTCAATCCCATCAATCACCTGTGCTGCTCTGGCTCGTTGCAGGTGGTTGACTAATGTCATGGGTCAGGAGCCAAAGGTCAAGTCAATGGCCAAGAAGAAGAAACTGGTGCCCAAACCAGGCAAGCCATTCAAGAAATAAAAACCAAGCTGTTTATATAAATTCCATGACGAAGACTGGCAGAATGTGAGAAGATGTTGTATGAGAGTTTCTATAGCTTTTGTGCCTAAACAGTCAGGTTTATTATCTCGTGACACATTCAGCAATGATACAGTTGCAGGCAAATGGAAATTCATTCATTCATTTGCATGTCCCTTGCAGAACTTTGCCTCCCTAACAGCACTCCTGTAGGCCTCTCGGTTGTGAGCAAGATGACCTGCAGCTGATGCATTTGCAGATCATCAAAGATGTCATGTAGCCATCTTCACCTTGGTCTTCTTCTCTTTCTTTTTCCTATTATGTACCCTTCCAAGACAGTCTTCTCTAGATTATCATGACATTTAATGTGTCCAAAATATTTAAGTTTTCTTTGTTTAATGCTCTTTACTAGCCAGTCTTCTTCAGTATTAAGTTCTTGTAGTATGGATGTATTTGTTCTTTTTTGTGTCCATGATATTTGAAGAACTCTTCTGTAGCATTTACATTCAAAGGCATTTATGTGTTTCTCAGCGTTTTGTTAAGTGTCCAGATCTCACAGAAATACATTGCGATGGGAAAGTTGCAGTCTTATTTTTGTGATTCTGTCCTCTCAAAAGATTCTTTAGTTGTTTTATTTTCTGAAGAGCGATAGATGTCCTCCTTTTAATTTCCCTCATTGTATCTCCATTATTAGTTAGTAGTGATCCAAGATATGCAAAACTCTCCACTTCTTCCAGTTTTTCCACATTGATACATATTTCAGCTGCCTTATTTGTTTTGTCAGTTGTCATCAATTTAGTTTTCTTCACTTTAAGATAGAGATTTTGCTCTTCGCTGTTCTTATGGATTGATATAATTAGTTTTTCCATTCCTTTTTATGTTGTGGACAGAAATACTTTGTCATCAGCATATCTAATCTCTGGTATTTCATAACCTCCAATTGTTATGGCATCATAATATTCTTTGTCTACATCTTCTCTAACATTCCTCATTATATTTTCAGTATACAAGTTAAATAAGTAAGGTGACAATATGCACCCCTGACGGACCCCTTGTTTTATGTCAAACCAAGTTGTTGTTTCACCATTTATTCTTACTGCTGCCTGTTGGTCTAGATACAGCAGTGATGTTAATTGTATCAAATGTGTTAGAAATTCCATTTTTTCCATTATTTCCCAAAATTTTTGCCTTTGAGTAGTCTATAAAAGATAAATATGGATTCACATTAAACTCTGCATTTCTCTATTATTAATCTTATATTGAATATATGATCTCTTGATCCTTTTCCTTGCCTGAAACCAGCTTGGACCGTATTGACTTCTTCAAGTTTCTTATAAAGTCTACCCATTACGATTTTTAACAGAATTTTACTGGCATGACAGTTCTGTAGTTTGTACATAATTTCAGGTTACCTTTTTTTGGCAGTGGCATGAATACAGTTATTTTCCATCTTTTGGCCAAATTCCTAATAGATCCATGATAGATTATTGCACATTCCTTTCCTCCTGCTTTAATAAGTTCCGCTGTTATCTCATCACATCCTTGTGATTTATCATTTTTCAAATTCTTTATTGCCTATAAAACTTCTTCTATTGTTGGTTTGGGTTCTTTCTCCTCCAATAATAATTCACACTGTTGATTTCTGCATTCACAATCGGTTGTTTCATACATTCCTCTGCAATATTCCTTCCATCTTTCTAGAATTTCCTCTGTCTCTGTCAAGGTATTCCCCATCTTGTCACAAATTACATTTAGCTTAGGTGTGACATTCCTCGTCAATGTCTTCATTTCTTTAAACATTTCACTATCTCTTCCACAGATGTCCTATTCTTTCACAACAATCTTGTATGTATTGTTTTTTTTACTTTTCTTATGTTTCTTCGTACTTCTTTTGTTAAAGATTTATATTCCTCTTTGTTGTTGTTTGTCACTTTCCATTGAGTCTTCATTTCTCTGCGTTGTTTTATCAGTTTTAGTGTGTCTGCTGTAATCCATCCATTCTTTTGTGTTTTCTTTACTGGAACCACATCTTTAGCTATTGTTATTAAGATATCTCTGGCTTGTATAGCCAATTCATCTGGTGTCATCTCCTCCTGTACAGCCATCAGGATTTCGAAACAGTTCTTTACTTCTATACCATATTGTTCTGGTATTTTTGTAAGATCAAAGCGGAGTGGTCTTGATCCCATAACTGTCTTTTTTATCTTTATCTTCATGTCTGCTATTAATAACTCATGGTTCGTGTCACAATCAGCACCTTGTAAAGTTTTTGCTGATGTTATACTTGATCTCCACCTTCATTGCACTAAAATGTAATATATTTGATTCTTGGTTTTCCCATCAGGTGATGTCCATGTGTAGTCTTCTTGGATGTTGTTTAAAAAGTGTGTTAGCGATCATTAGATCATTTTCCATGCAAAATGCCATTAGATTGTCACCTGTCTCATTTCTGTGTTCTATGCTAAATTTCCCTACAACATATCCTTTGTCTTCTGCTCTTTCTGTACCAAAAATGGAAATTGGAGATACAAAATACTAAACTTTTTAAAAAACAATTTTTTTTGTTTTTGTTTTTTTTTGTTTACTAACTGTGAACATATGTTTTGTGATTTGTTCTTTATTTTGTAGCATGGCCCATCCATATAGAGGGTCTGCAGGTTTGGTTTTTTTTTTTTCTTATATAATTTGAGCAACAACTGGATATCAGTGAACCAGAAAGGGTTGTGCATCTGTGGGGAAAAACACTGTCCATTGTTGGTCATTCATTCATTCATTTGCATGTCCCTTGCAGAACTTTGCCTCCCTAACATTTCTTCTGTAGGCCTCTTGGTTGTGAGCAAGCAATGATCTCCATTTGCAGATCATCAACGGTGTCTTGCAGCCATCTTCACCTTGGCCTTTCTCTTTTTCCCATTATGTACCCTTCCAAAACGGTCTTCTCTAGATTATCATGACATTTAATGTATCCAAAATATTTTAAGCTTTCTTTGTTTAATCCTTACTAGTCAGCCTTCTTCAATATTAAGTTCTTATAGTATGGATATATTTGTTCTTTTTTGTGTCCATGATATTTGAAGAATTCTTTTGTACTTTTGTTGGTAAAATGTGGAAAATAACTGTCCTTGAATTCTCTCTCTCTCACTTAAAGTCCCTGCCTATATGTGTAGGAAACGATCTTCTTCAGCAGACCTCGATCCCTTGTGCATCTCAACAACTTGTCACTGCGCATTTCCCTTGCCAAACATTGAACATTTTTCTCTCTTTCCACCTTGATCTTCCTTGCTGCTGTTAGATTTTCTAGCCCACCTCTCCTTCAGTCATGCCTACAAATCCAGGTTGCCATTTTCTGATATTTGTTATAATTTTTAAAATTTTCCTTATTTCTTGTGCCTGTTTCAGAATTTCCTTGTTTGAATTCCTCTCTTACTATGGTACCTTCAGCATTCTTCTTGACAACCATATTTCAGCTGATTCCTGCATTCTTTGTATCTCTTTACTGACTGCCCAGCTTCGCAAACATAGAACAGGATTGGTTCAGTGTAACACTGTCCATGATTTAGTTTCCTTTAATTTTGATGACGTGAGAAAACTTGTCCATGTCAAGAATTTGAAAGGAGTATCAGAAATCCAGTTCTGGGCCACATAACACTCTCACATTCTTCAGCTTACAGTGATGTTGAAGGGTTGGTGCCAGTATCATATTTGATAAAAAGTTGCATACATGTTGAAGGGATGTTTTATATACAGAAACAAAAGTTGAGCTTGGTGTATCACATGACAGCTGTATAGTTTCTTGTAAATAATTTGTGAATATAATTTTCTGAAATAACATAATCATTAAGTTTTATTTATCATGCAACACAGTTGCTTGTATAAATTCATGTAACAAAACTGTATATGTGATTTATTGTAACAGCTGTGTATATAGGGAACACTTACATTTACTAGATGAATTATTTGCATGAAATTAACCATCTTATAATTATACAGTAGCCTTTGACCTAATTATTCAGTAAAAATATGGGGTATGGAATTTAACAAAAATATATTTCTCCTTACAAATGCATCTTGGACTTTTAACCTACCATGAGCCATTTAAATGGCTTTTTTTTAACAAATTAAAAATGAAAGAAAACTACAGTCATATAGTTCTTTTCTATAGTTGAGAAGGAAGTTTGTAATTTTAAATGTTGTAAATGCTAAAGATGGGCATTGCATCATTTTCAGGTAAATCATCAAGATATATATACATTTTTTTTTTGCACAAAATGTTTGTGGGTCATGGATGGTGTTTGACAGATTAAAAGTTAAGATCTTCACAAAATATTAGCCTATATAGTGTTTTTTTTTTTAAACCTGTCATTATTGTCCTTGATACAACAGTTGTTCATTTTATAACTGGTTCATATTAGTTCTTTTCATGATGGTGGGTTTTAATATAGTTCTTATTATGGCAGTTGTTCTTAGTATAAAAGTGATTTCTTGTTATGGCAATAGTTCTTGATGTGACAGTGGTGTCTTGTTATGGCAGTAGTTCTTAATAATAACAATAGTTTTGCCTAATGACATTGCCACTTATAAAAGCTCTTTTCATCTCCTAAGATAGTGTTCAAGCAGATAGTTAACAACTGTTTGAGAAACTGCTGAGTAGCTCTAACTTTGATTCTTTTCATATTTGTTTGGAATAATTGGCCACAGCAAACAAATGTCTGTGTTTAAGTCCAGTCTCTTTGTGCTTGCTGGTTAGGTGTTCTTCTCATGATAATAGTGGTTGTTGGTTGGATGGTATGTCTTCATATGGCAGTTATTTTTTTTAAAGTGTCATTGGTTCCATTAGTAGCAGTTATACTGTACATGATACTGTGAATTCAGGTTTTGCTATATGTATGAGTCATCTGTCTCTGGCTGATAATGTAAGTATGTGAATTATCATTCTCTCACTTCACTTGTTTGAACGTATTCTGTAACTGGTAGAAGATGGAAGCTGTGCTTTTTTTGTTTTGTGCTTACCTGCTTGTGTTTGGTTGTATACTGCTGTTTGATCACCTTTGTGTGTGATTTGTTTACATAAAGCTGTGTCATGATACCAGTGTTCCTTTCAGTTGTTGACATTTTATTGATATATGATCATCAGTTTTTAAACTGGATTAGTCAGGTGTAGTTGTTTTTCATTTTATTCTGTTGTCATCACTGTCAGTGTTTCTTATTTATTAAGTATTAGATTTAAAATTTTGATGGTCCATCTTCTGTCCAGGTTAGAGCTCGCAGTGCTTTATTTGAAATGTATTTTAAGTATAGTAAATAGAAAACAAGCTGTGAAATGAATGATTTTCTTAATGACAAAAAAATCTTAATACCAGTAACTTGAAAAACAGAAAAACATGGCACAGAATTGACATTTTTATATAAAAATATACCAGAGATGGGTGCTTGCTTAATCTCTTTTGATACCAAATCTTTAAAATACTGATTTGATTTATTACATTCCAGTGTACTTGTTGCTCATTGAGGTGGGGGGGGGGGCGTGCATGTGAAAATACAGTACTCTGAATGAGATAGCAGTCAGTGCCGCATAGCTGACTGCTTGCATCAGGGTTGGTGAACCTAGTCAGCCAAGACCCTATTCTATCCCTTGGTGGTGCCCCTATATACAGATGGTAGTTTGGCCAAATGAATGGAAAGGCCAGCTTGGTTCCAGAAGTATGGTGAGCTGAAATCTGGCTGAAAGGTACATAAGTTCGATACAAGCCACCCAACTTCCTTTTGTGGGGAAATGCAGAAGAAGAGGAAAGATTTACTTCTGATCATTTCTTTTTATGAGTTCAGGGAATGCATTTTTGTCATGTTCTGTGAAGGAACATAACTGATTTTATCAGTTTTCTTGCATGCTTAAGTTTTCGTTTTGTCCGTACTGAAGAAAGTGTATGATTCAGTTTGTTCACATTATGATTGTTTTTATATTGTATAAAACTGTCTTTACATTTCTATTGTGATATTTAAATTTATACCATTTACAAAAACAGCCAATCAAAAGACACCATTATTTGAAGATAGTAGATGCTTGTACATATTTTAACTGTGTTTTGTATTTTTCTGTAAGAAAGAAAAGTTGCTCTGTTGTTTTCAACTTTGAAAAACTACTAAATTTCACAACTTGCTTTGTTTCAGTTTTGATAAATAGTTTCTAGATAATAAAGAAAATAGTTTTTATTTGTGTGTGGTTCTTTGGTATTTTACTAATGGATGTAAATGGCATGAAATACTGGCAGCAGATTATAGAAAGCTTCCAGCAGGTGGCATGCCAGTAGTTGTGTTTTTAATCTCTCCAGTGGATATTATGCCTTCTGTAAGCTACTTTAATGACATTCTGTCATTCCAGTGAGTCAGACTACACAATGCAGCCTTCCTCTGTTTCTTGTTTCTGAACGTAACTTAGATCTTGTTTGAAATTAGTTTACTGAAAGTAGTGTTAGAAGAACTGTGCTGAAAAGATACTTTTGTATGACTGTATGTGTGTGCACATGCTGTCTGTTACTTCTCATGTGGTTCACTGTCTTATACGAGGGGCATTCAGAAGGTAATGCACCACATCGTTTTTCTCAGGAGCTGTTTATTCAAAAAGCATGAAATTTATACACAACATACATGGATATGTCATGTAAAAATTGGTATTATTCAACTTAATCCCCATCAACTTGTACAGATTTACACCCGCATGAAACAAGTGCACGTATTCCTAGCCTGTACCAGATTTTCTCTTGATTATTTAGCCATTTCTTCGTTGAATGAATCACTCCTTCGTCATCTTCAAATCTTACCCCATGGAGTGCATCTTTAAGTGGGCCAAGTAAATGGAAATCAAAGGGTGCCAAATCAGGACTCAAGGGTGGATGGGGTAGTACAGTACAACCCAATTTGGTGATTGCTTCCCGTGTTGCTAGACTTGTGTGAGGTCGCGCATTGTCATGAAGGAGAAGCAGATCTACTGGATTCTTGTGTGGCCGAACTCTGTGAAAACGTTGAGTTTTTTCAGTGTCTTAATGTAAGCTTGCGAATTGATTGTCTCTCCTCTTGGCATAACATCCACAAGAATCGCACCTTCAGTGTCTCAAAATACAGTGATCATGACCTTTCCAGCTGAAGGAGTTGTCTTGAATTTCTTTCTTCATGGTTATTGCGGATGATGCCACTCCATTGACTGTCTTTTTGTCTCAGGTTCAAAATGATGTCCCCAGGTTTCATCACCTGTTACGATCTTAGCCAAAAAGATATCTCCCTCAGCACTGAAAATGCTCCAAGAATTCAGAAGAAATTGCTTTCCTTTGCAATCGATGGTCATTTGTGAGACTTTGAGGAACCCATTTTGCACAAACCTTAGAAAATCCAAGAGCTTTTATAACTGCATTTGCACTACCATTGCTGACTGACAGCTTTAAGGCAAATAAGTTTCATTTTACACTCTTTTTGATGGTTTTTTTTTTCCTCATGTAATTTGTATACTTATATTAAATTGAGTGTGTGGTAAGAATGAAAGATAGACTGATGATGGGCAAAATGTAAGATGGGCCTGTGTGCTCAATTCTTTGCCCTTGGAAAATAAAGATCATTCATTCTTTCTCTGCCCATTTAATCTTTTTTCTTTCCTCCAGTAATGTCTTCAAGCTACCCTTTCCTATCATATGACCAGCGTATTTTATTGTCTTCTGTTTATAAAAAGATTAACAGAACTATAGTTATAAGTAAATTTTTCTTATTGGCCTTTTGTTTAGGGTATTCTTCATTAGAAGAATATTTGCTGTTGAAGGTATTCTTAACTCTCTGATACATTTACTTGCTTCTGATGGTTTGTATACAGAATCCTATATGAATTTAAATGTACATAAAGTAAAAAAAGCAGAACTATGAATGTTAAAATAATGTTAGTTGTGTGTTAGGTGTGGCATTGTTTTAAGGTTATCTAGAGTTACAGAGGAAATAATTGCTTCTGTGATGGTAGCAGAAGAAAAAAAAAAGACATATAATGATATGACACTATGAACAAAAAGTCAAGTCACAAGAACACAGAGAAAAGATTCCAGTGAAAATGCTTGAGTTCATTATGATTGTGGCATAAAGTTTGTATACAATTTTTGCACTTAACTTCGTTGTTAATGTTGTGTTTTCACAAGTAGTGTGATATCATTCAGAGAAATTGTATAAATATTCACATGTTGGGTAATAACTGTAACTTTAAGCACAACTTGACATAAATATGCATTTAAAAATTCCATCAAATTTAGAGTAGTGGGACATAACTAGACAAGGCAGAATGTGATATTATTTTCTTGTTTGTGTCATAAGATAAATATTTTTGTATATTAATTACATACATGCATATATACACTTGTAGAGACACACTTGCAGACAGACAGGTGTGTGTTATCAACAAGATAATGTTTAGTTGTTACATCTATCAAATCCTGGCCTTGGGACAAGATAAGCTGAAGATTTATAAGGGCTTGATAGCAAAGGATTTTAGCACAGAGAAGCATGAAGATAGTAAACAGAAACTTCGGTAATCATAGATGGATTGTGATATTCTCAAAGCTTGGAATCCAGCAGCATGAGTTTTGAGGTGTCCCATATGCTGAACTGTTTCCTCTCTACAGTGGAAGCATCTAAGAGCATTAACTCTTCCAGTGTCGGAGGGAAAAACACTGATGTTCCCGTCTGTGCCAGACAAAAAGCGCAGGTTTTGATATGTAATGGGGATAATTTTAACTAATTATTTCCATATTAAAAGAATGCGTATTATGCCTCCAAATAGCTATAAATGTAAGAAGATTTCATAAATGAAGAGTTTTTTTTTTTTTTTTAGGAAAAAGATGTAGTGTGATGATTTTAGGTCTAGGACTGTCATGGATGTGTAGATCAACTTCATCATTTTATCTAATCTCATCATGTGATTATGTTGCATGTTCACTAAAAGAATGCCTGAAATAACCTTCTAACTACATCTTCAGCCCATCTGATAGTCTAAATCTACTTGGGGTACATTCACAAACAGTGGTCTAGTCATAAGGGGACATGTTTGCCTCCGAAGTCAACACAAAAATTGATTTTTTTTTTTCAGTCGAAACGCTGCATTTTGACACCGTTGTTATGACACTTTCAAAATGGTGACAAAGGTCACTAGATGTGCATACTAAACTGTTTACAATCAAAAGTTACACCTGGTTTTGAATGAAAAGAAGCTAGTGTCCTGTAGGGACGTTGGCCAAAACTTGACAAAGCAGAAGCATCCCTATAGGGATACTGGCACGGGAAGAGTTAAGAAGGTATATTTCAAATAGGGGGGGGGGGGGTGTTTTCATCCCTGGTAGCTGAAAATGAAATAAGCAGACTATGGAATAATACATCATGAAAAGTGGGAAAATTCTAAAAGAGAAACAAAAAAAAACAAAAGTAATTGAGATATCAAGTAAACTTCAGGGCCAAAATAAAACCAAAAAAAATCTTCAGATGGGAAGGCAGGAAGACAAGTGAATGGATTCACTTACCATAACAGCAAATAGCAGAATGATAGTTTAGGTAAGCAGAAACATTGCAGAGGCATATTATATTTATAAATTAAATACTGCCCACATCATGGAGGTAAGCACTTTTAATGCGTAGAGCTGTCTTCCAATGATGTTCTGTACTGGTCTGCCTCCTATGTAGACATTCCATTTTCAGAAACAAGACACATCTAATCTCACTGTCGGTGTGATGAAAGTAGTAGTAGGTGACACACCTCCAAGGGAATACTGGGGCAGGAGGGGTAGGGTGCCATCATTCCAGCCTACCACCTAGTGAGATTCAAACCAACAACCCTTTGCTCAGTATTCATAGCACACAAGCATTTCTCTGGACATTCAGTAGCAAGCACAATAAGAAAAGAAAGTTACTAAATACAGATAGTATATTTTTTTTTTGTTCCCATATTTTAATTTTAGTTGCAGTGTACTTGAATGACAGTGTGTGACTAATGCACTCACATCTCATGTGGTAATGGCATAGAACAGGCTTTATATATGTATTTTTTTTTGTTTGTTAACTTACTGTTTTATACTTACCACAGTTTACATTGAAAGAGGTGGAGTGTTGGCACATGATAAAGTGACAACAGTCTGTGATACAGAGTTCAGATCTAACTATTTTGTTGCTGCCATACAATAGATTTCTGAGGAGGCTTTTTTTTTTTTAAATTTTAAATTACAGTAGAGATGACTTTAATGACTGAAATAAATGGAAGTCTTCAGAAGACTTTTCTTTTTTAATTTAAATTATAGTTGAACTTGTTTGATAAGACTTTTTAGCTGAATTAGAATTTGAACATTTTGATAATAGGTTTATTATGATATAATTGAATCTTTATGAATTCTGTCTCTTTATGAACAAAATTTTTTTTTTTAGTGGAATCTCTCTGATAAATGTTTTTTAATGGTTGACTGAAATAGAATCTCTTCAAAAAAGATTGATATATTTTGTTTAAAAAATAAAATGAAGACTGAAGTAGACACTCTTGAGAGAATGTCCAGCATGGGGTTTTTTGGGGTTTTTTTGTTGTTGTAATTCTTGTATTCTGGGTCAAAGGAAATAAAAAGATGTTTTTGTCTTTAAAATATAATCTTTAGACTTGTTCTTTGGGCGCTTGACAGTAATTCTATCATACACATAAGGCTTAGCCTGTATATACATGAGTTTGTGTGGAAGAGCCAGGTGAGCCCTTACAGTGACTGCATTTGATGATATCCATTTTTCTTCTTTATTAGTATCTTTCTCTACTTTAAAAACTTGAAATCACACAATTTATAATGAGCATAATGATTAAATTCCCATGTAATATATTTTGCATATTTTTTGTGTGTCAGTACTTTGGACTTTGCTTTTTTTTTTTTTTTTTAATATTGTCTTGTTAAGCTTTATTAGTGCACCATTTGTGTTGTTATACCCTGTTGTTAATATAGATCACTTTGAATAAAACTGTGCTTAATGATGAAATTAATAGACTTTGTTTCTGCTGTGTGCCTAGGATACAAAATATATGTGAGGGACCAAGATTAGAACATGACTCGTGGTGTTATTATTACTTATTGTTCAAGCGAACTGACAAAAATGGGGTGTAAACAGTGAAATGGCTATGAAGGACAACAGTAACAGCCCAATATTTCACTTGTCATTGTTGTCTTTTATAACCATTTCATTGTTCATGTTCCATATAGCTAACTTGTTTTTTTTTTTTTCTTCCTTCCTCCCCCTACTTGTTTTTGTAAAACTGCGCTATACACCTCTGTCATCTAACTCAGGTTTTCTTGTACTATTTTTACAGTGGTTAACTGTCCTAGTTATCCCATAAGTGAGTTCAAGAGTGGTAGAGATGTGGGAGACGGCCGTTTAAAATCTTAGATTAATTTGTAGTTTATAACAAAATAACAGTAGCAAAGTGTACCGCTTTTGAGCTTGTCTGTGTGTTGAGAGTTGGTGAAGGTAACAGGCAGTGAGTTTTCTGCTTCTGTGATTAGCAGCAGGATGATACTGCATCACATTACAGTCAGTGCGATATCTTTGTGTAGAAGTGAAAGCAGTCATTTTTTGCAGGTTGGAGTGTAATTTTGTGTTACGTGTTACATTTATGACTATTAAACGTGGAGCATGGGGTGGCTGTTTTATTTGTAACTGCTTTATGTGGGGTTTGGGGTGGCTGTGTTACATTTTACCTATTAAATGTGGGGTTTGGGGTAGCTGTGTTATATTTGTAAATATTAAATGTGGGGTTTGGGGTAACTGTGTTATATTAGTAACTATTACATGTGGAGTTTGGGGTAGCTGTGTTATATTTGTAAATGTTAAATGTGGGGTTTGGGGTAGCTGTGTTATATTAGTAACTATTACATGTGGAGTTTGGGGTAGCTGTGTTATATTAGTAACTGTTACATGTGGAGTTTGGGGTAGCAGTGTTATATTTGTAAATGTTAAATGTGGGGTTTGGGGTAGCTGTGTTATATTTGTAAATGTTAAATGTGGGGTTTGGGGTAGCTGTGTTATATTTGTAACTGTTATATGTGGAGTTGGGGGTAGATGTGTTATATTTGTAACTGTTATATGTGGAATTTGGGGTAATTTTATTGCATTTGTAACTGTTAAATACATGGTTTGAGGTAGCTGTGTTATATTTGTAACTGTTAAGTGTGGGGTTTGGGATGTAACTATTAAATGCCGACTGGCATTGGCTATTATGCTTCTCCAGAGTAAATGATCCTTCATGCAGGCCATCAGCTTGGTGATCTCCTCTCACACCATCCCGTCAGACTGTCCAGTATCATTTCTCTCGGTCTTCCTCTGGATCTTCTTCCCTCTATTTTTCCTGTTATAATATTTTCAATGCCCCCTCTTCTCATTTGCGTGTCCTATGAAAGTACATTGTCTCTCTCTTATTTTTTTTTTACAAGATTTTTTGTTGTTGTCTATCCAGCTCTTCTCATACATTCTTCATTAGTTATTTTTGCTGTCCAGGTAATTCGCAACATTCCTCTAATAAACCACATTTCTACTGCTTCCAGTGATTTTTGTGCAGATCTGCCTGTTGTCCACGATTCACTTTCATATAATAAGATAGGTTCAATATAGCATTTGAGGACTCGTTTTCTAACATTCACTGATAAGGATGTGTTGCATAATATGTTTCTCATTCTCTGAAATGCAGTCTTTGCTTGGCCTATTCTGTTCCTAATTTCTCTTCTGCGTTTCCTATCTGAAGTTATTACTGCTCCAAGGTATTTACATTTTTGCACCTGCTTTAGAATCTTACATCCTTCCCATGCCATTAAACATCACATAGGGCTCGCATAGTTGTTTGCCAAGTTTTCCTGTTTTCTGCAAGTTTTTCTACTTATCAAGGGATGTTATGCCCACTAACCTGGCATCTCTTAACAATGTCCTCTTTAGAGTTTCACGTGGTCAACCTCTTTTTCTTCTGCCTGTTGTGCTCCACTTGATAGCTTGTTTTGGTATTCTCTGATTGTTTCTTCTCATCACATGGCCTACATATGTCCATCTTTTTTCTGATCACCCATGAGACAGGTTGTTGTTTCCTCATCTGTCTCATCTCTGTGTTGTTCTTAAATTCATTCCACTTTATACCAAGTTTTCCTGAGGCATTTGCTTTAGAATAGTTCCGTTTAATTTTATACTGCATTTTGGTGGATTCTGTTTCTTAGGTATAACTGTAGTCTCTGTCTTTTTGATGTTCAAAATAAGGCCTTTCTGTTCACTTTATTTGGCGACTTTATCCAAGAGATTTTGTGGGTCTTGTTGGTTCTCAGCTATCAGTACTGTGTCACCAGCATACTGAAGGTTATTAATATTGTATCCTCCAATTTTTATGCCTGGTTCTGTGATGATTGTTCTTAGAATATTCTCGCTGTACAGAGAAAAAAGGTCTTGAGATAGTACACATCTTTGGCTCACCCCTTCTTTTATAGGTTATTTTCCAGTTTTACTTTCAACTTGAATTGCTGCTTCTTGCTGCCAGTGTAGATGTTTTACAATCCTCAGATCTTTGCCGTCTATATTGATGTCTTCAAGCATTTTAATAATTTCATTGTATTTCACCTTGTCAAATGCCTTTATGTAATCAATGAAACATAAGTAGAGATCTTTCTGTACTTTTAAAGCTCTTTCTGTTAGTGTTTGTAAAGCATAAGTGGCATTGTGTGTTCCATTTCCTTCAACAGATCTGAACTTTTCATCTGCTATTTCCATTTTTATCTTTTTCCTTGTTCTTCTCATAATAACTCTCAGAAGTATCTTTGTTATGTGACATGAGATGCTGATAGTTCGGTGGTCATCACATTCCTTTGCACCTGGTTTCTTTTGTAGTGCTATAAACGTGGATTTAATCAGGTCACTGGGAATATAACCACTGTTGTAAATGTCATTCAGTAACTTGGTTATTATTTTTATTCCTATCTCCTCTAGCACCTCTATTTCTTCTATTGTTATATTATCAGGCCCAGTCACTTTTCCTTTCTTCATGTATTTGATGGCATCTATGATTCATCTTCATGTATTGGTGGTCCATCATAGTTTTCAGTATCTGGTGTTTATTCTGGTCTTTCTCCTTTATATAGCTCGCCGATGTACTCTGTTCTACTGTCCACAATGTCTTCTTTTCCCATTAACATTTTACCTTCTTTTGATTTCAGGCATCCTGTGGTATATTTTGTCTTCCTGCCTGTTAGTTCACTAATTCGTTTGTGCATGTTTTTGCTGTCTTTATTATGGGAGTTCTCTATTTGTCTGCACCGTTCATTTAACATTTCCTTTGCTTCTCTGCATTTGCATCTTATTTCCTTATTTATCCTGCTATATTTTTCTTGGTTATTTTTACTCCTCCTTCTCTTGTCCATCAGTCCCAAAATGTCATTTGTCATCCGTTTATTCTTGGGGGCTTGTTTTTTCAGTGGTATTATCTCCTTAACAGTTTGGTGGATAGAATCTCTTAACATTGCCCATTGTTCATCTATACTATTTATCTTTGCTGTTGCATTGTATCCATTTGTTATAATAACTCAGTATTGTTCTAGCAGTTCTTGGTCATTTTTAAGGAGTTTTGTATTAAGTTTGATGTTTCTCTCTTTTTCGCGTGCTTTCTTTAGCTTTATTCAAAATTTTCCACACAGTGGGTCATAGTCACTACTGCATTTGGCACCTGGCATGATTTTTGTTGTCAGTAATGCATTCTAGAATCGTTTGTTGATTAATACATAGTCTATCTGGTTAAAAGTCTTTTTGTCTGGGCTGCACCACGTTGCCAGTCTTCGAGGATGTTGTTTAAACCAGGTGTTTCCTACAACTATGCTATGTATTTTTGCCCATTCAATTAATTTACTTCTTCTGTCATTCCTCTCCCCCAGTCCATAGTCGCCAACAATGTCCGAAGTTCTTCCTTTACCAACTTTGGCATTAAAATCTCCCATGACTATAGTAACTTCATGTGACTTTATGTGTTTTAGTGCTGTCTCTATGTCATTATAAAATAGCTGTACATCTTATTCAGAACTATCAGATGTTGGAGGGTACACTTGTATAATATTTATGTTTATTGGTTATCCTTTCAGTTGGGCTAGCAGGACTCGATCTGAAATGTTCAAATATCCTACAATTGTCCTTGCTGTTTGTTCATCAAATATTATTCCTACTCCTCGTTCATGTTTCTCACTTTCTGAATATATTATTGTATATTTATCAGAGTTTATCTTCCCTGCACCTGTCCATCTAACTTCCCTCAATCCTAGTATGTTTATCTTCATCCTTTCCATTTCCCTCTTTACATTTTCTAATCTTCCAGCCTGGAATAAAGTTCTAACATTCCATGTTGCTATTTTGAATTTGTTAGTTTTGCCACCAGTAGCTTGATGACGATCTGGCCTTACCTGTGGCTCATGAGTTGCCCTACCAGATGAGGCTGTTCCAGAGAAATATCCATTAACATTGTTCATGACAAATCTGTTACCCTGAATAAGCATAATTATTCCTGGGAGCTACAACAGTGGTTTCCCGTTGCCTTCTGTCAGCCTGGTATTCCCTCCACTGAGCACATGCGGCACTTTATAGAGCCACCTACTACCCCACCTTGCTCTCTGAGACTACTGCCAGTTGGTCAGTGCCTGCTTATTCACAGGGATCCTCCATATCTGGAGGACGTTCACCATCCGCCACCTGTGACGCGCTGGGTTGGGGATGATCATCCCAGCTTTACCCCAGTGGAGTTGTTTGGGGTAGCTGTGTTATATTTGTAACTGTCAAATGTGTGACCAGGGTGGTAGTTTTAGCAGAAATATGTTTTAAAATTTGAAATCTTTCTTTTGACATTGAGGAGACTGAAAATAAAATTATTCATGTTTCGTTTGCCCACTTCACACAAGATGAAAGAGAAACTAGCACACAGGAGTACTACAGTTAGAAATATGAAAAGCACAAAAGAACAAGAGGAGGGTGCCAGGAACTAGAAGACTATTCTGACATCTGGAGCAGGCATAAGTTACATGCTTGAACTGTTACTTTCTTCTTACGAGACATAACTGGAAGTTGCAAGAATTGTATTTATCATATTTACAGATAAAAACAGTCCAGCTAAATTGCCTAAAAGATATTTTCCCTACTTGAATGTATTTCAGAATTACCCCAAGGAATGGGATTACAGTTGGTAGCTCATCTGAATATATGGAAGCATCCACTTCAAACTCTCTCAGCACAGACTTGAATGGCCAGTCACACCCATACGAGGTCAGCTCTGAGATTTATGAGGGAATCATGAACACAGTGACCAGCTCAGGAAGCCCAGGGGCTGAGATGGTAGACGGTGGGGCAATCTCGGTGAAGAAGGAGGACATGGATAGTCTTCTTGGGAAGTTCCAGGATTACTCAGTGGCCAGGTAAGAGTAGTTTTGTTGATTTCAGTATTTGAGATCCACATCACTGCTATGTATATTGAATATGTTAATTCTTTGTCCACCTTGAACTGTTTTAAATGACCTTTTAAAAGATAAAAAATCATTTATAATCGCATGGTTTTGTTTTGACAGCCTGTGATGATTAAAAATCATTTATAAAATCGCGTGGTTTTGTTTTGGACAGCCTGTAATGTTAAAATGAGCAATGAATTATTTTCAGGTCAAACATTCTGACAGTGATTTTTTTTTTTTGGTTACAAAAAGTGTGTCATTGGTGTTGTTGGCATAGGGAGGTATTAAGATGCTTCGTGAAGAGAGTCACAAAGACTGGGATCAGCAGAGACTGGTTAGTGTTGAAGGAAGTAGCGTAGGAACTTCTCGTACATTGGGTAATCTCCACAGGGAAAAGCTGGCTGCAGTGAATCTGATCCTTCATGGGATCATCCATCTGAATTGTCGACTTTCTCTTGAACTTCTCCATCAAGTATGGTTCTCTTGTAGTACTATGCCTAATGTAGTCTTGTCTTCTGTCTCCCTGGAGCTGTGAACTAGTAGTCTTTGCCTGTCTCCCTGGAGCTGTGAGCTGGTATTCTTTGCCTGTCTCCCTGGAGCTGTGAGCTGGTATTCTTTGCCTGTCTCCCTGGAGCTGTGAGCTGGTATTCTTTACCTGTCTCCCTGGAGCTGTGAGCTGGTATTCTTTGCCTGTCTCCCTGGAGCTGTGAGCTGGTATTCTTTGCCTGTCTCCCTGGAGCTGTGAGCTGGTATTCTTTGCCTGTCTCCCTGGAGCTGTGAGCTGGTATTCTTTGCCACTGATGCTGTGAAGGTTTGAGGCACAGCGTCATGTTGGCTTTGGAGCACTTTATGGTGACTATTTTCTTTCAGTCTCTGAGTGCAGCTAAAAAGTGGGATATACAATACTTCTTTAGCAGACTCCACCACCATGGAAACTGTGGTGATCCCTGCCCAATTAGGCATGTTACTGGGGGTACCATTGGAGAAGTGGGACAGAGGCTTGGTCAGCTATGGTTAGCTAGCCCTTACGACATGCCCGCATGTCAATTATGGGTCGCTGATTGCCAAAACAGACAGCATCTTCACCTAATATAAGAGATTGTAAACGGGTGATCACATATCATTGACTGTCCAGTAGTTTGTAACCCAGAATATCCAGATTTGGGGATTTGAGATGGGTAGACAGAGACGAAGACAATATTTTCTGAAAGTTTGAGATAAGTGAATAGAGATAAGAAAAAAACTGACATGCCCTTGACTTTGTTGTATAATTTCTTTGTTTCTTTACAGTCTTGATCTTGCTCTGTCTGGCTGAAACTGCAAGCAGATGTGGTTTTTCTTTGGTAGCCAGTATAGTGAGGGTGGTGACACATGGGAAGGGGGCTGCGGCAGCTATTTTTTTCAGTCCCTGAATGTAGCTAAAAAAGCAGAGGGAGTAAAGTGCATCTTTAGCACATTCCCTGTGGACTTTAGTGATCCCCACCTGACTAGCCAAGCTGCACCTGTTAAAGGGGACACCAGTGGAGAGGTGGAGCATTGCTGTGCCAGCCCCTGACACAAGCCCACCACATCCGACAGTGACTCCACCTCCTGTCAGAACTCACATATTCTTGTCCTACCTTTTAGTAAATGTTTTCTTACTGTAAACACTGCAGCATTGCTTAGCACATTATAGTTTTCTCTGGAACTGTTCACTAAAACATTATAGTGCAGCATATTTTCTGGAATATCCAGACTTTCTGTATTTTTTAAAATTATTAGTATTTTTTTTTTTTTAGTATTATTTAGTGTATTGAAATAAATGTCTTTTTGTCACCCATGATTCTTAGGTGGCTTGCAGGGTTAGACATGTCCAGGTACATCGACAGATTCCAACAAAGAGGGTATGAAAATTTATTCGAGCTGGGCGACTTTCGTAAAGAGGTGAGATGGGAGCCATCTTTTTTCTTCCCTTTACCTCTTTCCTACCACGAGATTGTTTAACTTTTTTTTTTTAATAAATTAAAAAAAAAAAACAACTACACTCATAATATTTAGTTCCATGGTCTGGAGTTTATAGTTTTAAACTAATATAAATGCTAAAAATAGGTATTGCATCATTTCCTTGTAAAACGTCATGGTCAAGATTTTCTTATTGAAAAAGAAAAAGTTTGTGAGTTGTGAATATTGTTTGATAGCCGTTAAGAGAATTTGCCATTATATGGGGGTGATTCATCTGTGTAGTCAGGCAGTGTACAGTCTGTACTTCAGGTCTTCAATAAATGGTCAGAGGTGGAATCTCTTAGAAATTTTAAATTCCAAATGCAGTTAATGTTTGAAAAGTTGTAATTTAAAGAGTGAGCAATACATTAAGGCTTTCCTTCAGTTCATAAGAGGTGATAACTCTAAAATTCAAAGTTAAATGTCTTACTTTTCCATCCAGTGCAGCACACAGATTTGTTAAGTTTTTGTTTATGGTAGTCTTTGCTTTTGGTCTGTTCATCCTAGTCCTTGCTGTTGTTTATTGTAATGGGTTGTTTTTTTTTTTGGTCTTTTTATAGTTTTTGTTCTGTTTATAATAATTTTTCATATGTTTATAATAGTCATTGTTTGTGTTGTTTATGGTACTTTTTGTTTCTTTTTTTTTTAAAAATTACATTTATAATAGTTTCATTTTTATTCTGTTTTTTTCTGTCTTCTTTTGGTCTGTTTACAGTAGCTGTGTTCCATTTATAATTATTGCTTATTGTTTGTTTTTGTATTTTTCCGCAGAACCTAACTGAGATGAATATTCCCGAGGAACACGGTAAAAAAATCTGGAACGCTCTTCTTGAATTTCATCAGTATTCTGATGTGGCACAGGCTCAAGCCAGGTCATCCAGCAACATCCCATCAGATTCCTCACTGCTTATATCAACCCAGGTGAGTACACTGCGTGCTAAGCTGGTCTTACTGTGTGGAAGCTTTCAATGTTGAAATTAATAATACAGCACAGTGTATGTAGTCCACATATTGGAGCAATACCAGAACTCTTTCAGCTTGGTGTAACACCACCAGTGCTCCTTTAGCTTAATATAGCAACATCAGTAATGCTTCATCTTGGTAAATCATCCCAGTTGTGCATCAGCATAGTATAGCAACATCAAGTCTTTTTCAGCATCATGTAGGTACATGTAATGATGTCCTCATCATACCTAAGTGCTGTTATTAGAAATCCTGCTAAAAGAATTTTTTAAAAAAGCATGACATCTGTTGTGAAATAGAATATAAGTTAGATGTTTAGAAGTTTATGCTCGGTTTAATTAGGAGGTTTCATATAAAGTGGAAATGTAGACAACTTGTGTGTCACAAGGCGAGAAATGACAATTAATCTCTTCCGTTCCATTTGTATGGGACCTCTACAATGGATATGTTTGTGCAGTCAACACAGAAGAAGAAATGAGTGAATGGTTCTAGATTGATACAAGCATGAAACAAGGATGTATATAATTTCCCTTGCTTTTTGGAAATAGCGTAGACTTCATAATTAAAAAATGCTGCACAGGTAAAACAGGCATTGATTGGGTACATGAGACCCAACTGGAAGATCTTGATTTTGCAGATGATATAACTCTTATCAGTGACAATGTGAAAATACTCGGTATAAAGTGGAGCGAATTCAAGAACAACGCAGAAATAAGACAGATGAGCAAACAACAACCTGTCTCATGGGTGATCAGAAAAAGAAGATGGACGTGTCGGCCATATGCAGAGAAGAAACGATCAGAGAATCCCAAAACAAGGCGTGAAGTGGAACACTAAAGGCCGAAGAAAAAGAGGTCAACCACGTGAAACTTTAAAGAGGACATTGTTAAGAGAGGCCAGTTTAGTGGGAATAACATCCCTTGATGAGGTTGAAAACTTTGCTGAAAACAGGAAATCTTGGCAAACTACCGTGCAACCCCTATATGATGTTTAGCGACACGGGAAGGATGTGAGATTCCATTTGTATAATCTTTCCACTATTGAGATCCGCAAGTTTTGCATTACATTACATTATGTGCTGTGCTAGATAACGGTGGCATTCGTGCTTGTCCAGTCCTTGATGTTTCTGATCATTTCAGATGCGTTTCTTTTTTTAATGCAATTGTTCAATCAGTTAGGAAATTTTTTACCTTGGCCACCCTTTCCTTCCTTTTCTCTTTAATTTTCCAATTATTACAAAGTACTCCAACTTGTGTCTTCTTATGACATGTCCAAGAAACTTTTTGTTATGGTTTTTTTCTTATTCTGAAACTTATTTAGGGACCTCTTCATTTTTTTTTTTTTCTGTCTGTCCAGAGTATAAGTCTCATATTACAAGTCTATCTCTAACATATGGTCTACCTTCTCTCATCTTTTCCTCTTTCTGTCATGAATGTTCTAACATATAGTCTGCCTGCTCTCTTAATTTTCTCTGTCCATCTTGTATATTCTTGTATGAATAAAATGGAAATTTGAAGTACCACACCTTCGTTACTGAGTGTAACTATCCCTAACTTTAACTCATTCTCTGCTGGAGGCAAAAACTGGATGTTCCTCATCTGTGAGAATAAAAGCACAGGTCTTTATAAGGGGTTTAGATGGAAAAATGAATGTAACAAAGTATTTCCATGTTAAAAGTGTACTTATTATGCATCAAAATAACTGTATGAAGATTCCATAAATGCATAGTTTTGTAGGAAAAAAGAGTGGTGTGAAAATATGAGAACATTTTTAACACCAACATTGCTGCTGGCAAGATTCCTCAGCTGCCGTGCATGGGGTGAAACTTCTCCTGGCCAGTGAAGAAAAATGCGATTAGGGTTGCAGCGCAGTGCCACTGTGAAAAAGGTGATGGAAAGGCTTAAGTGAAGTTTAATCAGCATAGCCAGTAGTCTCACTGTGAGGGCTACTCATACTACGGCACCTGTGCTCTAGAGGTCGGTTACGTTCTATTTACACCCATACTGGGCCAATATGCCTAAACCGGCTTAACCCAGGGGTGAAACTCACTAGTGGCGAGGATTCGTCCTCCTCAACAAAAGCTCCATCCTGACCACCACCAGGAAGGGTAGCGGCCATGACCACAAAATGCTGAAGTCGGAGACACTGAACCAGTGCAGTCTAGATAGGCAACCACCTCTCATCTGACAGGGGCATATTCATTTCCAAATAATGTTGAGGTTTTCCGGTGAGAAAGTCCAACTCTGGACTGGATGGGCAACCACCTCTCAGCCAGCAGGGATATACTGATATCCAAAACACATCGAGGTTTTCCAGTGAGGAAGTCCAACTCTAGGCTGGATGGACAACCACCTCTCACCCTCTCTCTCTCTCTCTCTCTCTCTCTGAACCTTAAGTGCCCAGGGCACATGGGGCTTCCACAAGGGTTTTCCACAAATCCCTGTCCTTTGCCCTTTTTTCTGCTCTTGCCCAGGTGATCCCTCTATTGTTCAACATCCTTTCTGTTGTTCTTCTCCATGTCTCTTTTGGTTTACCCTTACTTCTATTTCCCTGTGGTGTCCATCTTGGTGCTATTTTTGGTAGTGAGTTGTCGGTCATTCGGAGTACATGTCCCAACCATCGCCAGCGTCTTTCCTCAATAATTGCTGTCAATGGCTTCATCTTCATTTCTGCCAACAAGATGTTATTTCTTATAGTGTTTGGCCAAAATATTATCCTAATTCTTCGTAAACATTAGTCTGGAAGGAATTCAACTTGTTTTCTATGGTTTTGGTGATTTTCCAGCGTTCACTTCCATAGAGTAGTACACTTAAAACATGCTGATGTCCTCTGTGCTGTCTCCATTTTCTACTACTCTACTGCCAAGGTATACAAATTCGTTGACTTCCTCCACTAACTTGCTATCTAGTCTGAGTACATTTCTGTTGTTCACATTTTGCTTCATTAACTTTGTCTTTCCTACGTTGATCTTTAGTCCTATGTTGTTTGCATTCTGAGTTAGCTTGTTTATTTTATCTTGCATTTCTTTGTGGCTGCTTGATAGTAGACAAATGTCATCCGCAAAGTCAAGGTCCTCCATCACTGTGTCACGGGTCCATTGTAATCCTCTGCGTTTGTCTGATGTTGCATCCTTCATTAACCAGTCCACTGCCAAGATAAATAATGTTGATGATAGTACACATCCCTGCTTCACTCCTGTTTGTACCCTAAAGCTGCTGGAAGTATGTTCTCCACAGATCACTTTGCACTGAAAACCCTCTCATAGGGCTTTGATTACATTCACTATCTTATGGGGGAGGCCATGCCATCTTAGGATTTTCCACACTTCATCTCTGTTGACATTGTCAAGGCTTTCTCAAAATCTATAAACAATGCATATGTTGTACTATGCCACTCATTTGCCTGTTCTAATATTTGTCTAAGTACAAATATGTGGTCTATGCATTATCTTCCTTTCCTAAATCCTGCCTGCTCTTTCTGAAATTTTCCCTCAAGTGCTGGTACAATTCTGTTGATGATTATTCTGCAAAATACTTTACTGGTGAGTGGTGGTAGGGTAAGGCCTCATCAGTTCCCACAATCTCTGAGGTCACCCTTCTTTGGTAGTTTTACTATAAAGCCAACTTTCCACTCCTCTGGGGCTTTTTCTAGATCCCAAATTTGTTGTAGTATCCAGCAAAGTTGTTTTGGCATTTCTGTTTCTTCTGCTTTCAACATCACTTCATCTTCACCTGGTGCACTGTCTAATTTTAGCTTATTTATTGCCTCCTTTACTTCACTTATTGTTATTGGTCTTGTATTGATGTTTAGTTCCGTTTTTGCTTCAGGTATGTCTATTGTTTGTACTGCTTGTGTTCTGTTTAGTAGGGTGTTAAAGTGTTCCCTCCATCTTTCAATTTTTTCTCTTTCTACACTGACCAGTTGTCCCTTATGTGTCCTTATTGCACTCTCACATTTTGTGCTGAAGTTACCTGTCATCTGCTTTGTGATTTTGTATATGGTTTTCATGTCATTTGCATATGCTGCTTTCTCTGCTGCTTCTGCTAAGTTGTCGTAGTATTGACGTTTATCTTGATGACATGATTCCTTCACTTCTTTGTCTTTTTATGCATAATTACTTAAAACTTTGTCTTTTAGCCTTTGTGATTTGGTGTTCAGTAATTTTTTCTTGATTTCTTTTCTTTGCTCTATCTTTTCCCATGTGGTCTTGCTTACCATTCCTCTTTTCTCCATTTCCGATATCCCAGCACCTCTTTTGCTGTTTCCTGTAGCGTTTTATTGAACTCAAGTATGGACATTTCTGCTTCGTCTTGTAGGACACTGAAGCGGTTCTTAAGTACTATTGAAATTTCATTCCTTGTTTGCTACCTCTCACCCAGCAGGGGTATATTCATATCTAAACCACTTCGAGGTTTTCTGGTGAGGAAGTCCAACTCTAGACTAAGCTGGTGTAACAAAAACCATAGTGTCATGCAATGCTGCTTCTGTGACCCACCAAGAATATAGGCCCAAGCCCCACGATGCTCTGAGCCTCCATCCTAAATGAGACTGTTGTGAGAGCCACAGGAGTAAATTCTGACTTGACAAAATTGATTACATCTTTTCTTTCCAAAAGACAGCAGGTAGTTTGCCTCAAAAAGTCAAGTTCATCTGTGGTTGATAATGGCATTCTACAGGGATCTATTCTTGGTCCTCTCCTGTTTACCATCTACATCAATGATCTTCCACTTCATCTCAGAAAATCATCTTGTGACCTCTTTGCCGATGACTGCACAATTTACACTAGTGACAATGACTGTATTGACCTTGAGTCAGCTCTTTAAATTGAAATAAACAGTCTAATTAACTGGAGCATCAACAACAGAGTGCTCATAAACACCAGCAAAACAAAATCCATGCTCATTACAACAAGACAGAAATTGACAAATTCACCAACAACTCCACAGCTCCATGCTGGAACTTCACAGATGGAGAATGTTAGTGAACATAAAACTCTAGGTCTCATGATTGACCACCACCTCAGCTGGAATCATCATGTAGACAATCAAACAAACTCATTGCACCAAAGGTTTACCAATTTACTAAAATTAAACATTTTCTTGACATAGACACCAGAAAAATATACTACATATCACAGATACAAACACACTTGGACTACTGCTCCAGTCTGGGATGGTTGTTCTATGTCAAACATGAGACGACTTTACTCACTTCAAAAACAAGCAGTAAAGCTTATAGATGACAAACATGCAGCATGTATTATAAATAAGGACAAACATCTTGATATTCTACCTTTCAAGAAGAGATTTCTTTTCAACAAGGCCAAGTTAATTCATAAAATTCTATTGCACAATGCTCCACCCTATCTGTGGTCGTTGTTCAAATCCAACCCAAAACACAGTCAACACTTAGGCAATTGTATTCACCCAAAACCAAGACTTGACATGTTTAAAAAAAGCATCTCTTACACAGCTGCCCACCTTTGGAATGCCCTACCAATTCACGTAAAACTTATAAGTAATATTCATTCTTATAACTTTAAACTTTGTCAGCATCTGTTTGATATGGACTATATGCCTCCCTAAGCATAGTTTAAAGTAGTTTAAAGTATGGCTTGAGTGTTGTAATTTTTTTTTTTTAATACTGCTTTTCTATAAATTTGTTAGTTTTGAATGAATGTAAGAATACAAGTTTATTTCATGTTGTTGCATAAATCAGAGTGTATAGTGTATGGGCATGAGATAAGTTTATTATTTATTTTTTTAATCATTTAGTGTGCCTTCATGATTGTTATGCTCATTAACAGATGCTGAATGAATGTGAATGAGTGAAAGCTGTATGAAGGGCAGAATGTCAGACGGGCCTGCGTGCCCAATTCTTAACCTTTTGAAAATAAAGTATGGTCGTTCGTTCGTTCCTGGCTGTCTAAGAGGTCTAGATCTACTTGGGGTACATTCAAGAACAGTTGTCTGACATAGGGCATGTCCATATACCTACTTAAGTCACCAAAAATTGAAAATTCTTGATCAAAACTTCAAAGATCACAGTGGTTACTATGAACGCCTTCAAGGAGTGAAAAAGGATCACTGGATGAGCACAAATAAAAGGTTTACATTAAAAATTACGCAAGTGTTTTTACGAAACAAAGCATGTATTGGTTTTGTGACTTGCCACAGGGAAACCATATATTGGAAGGATCACGTACGCAACCTTCAGCAGAGAATGAGTTGAGGAAAAAAAATTAACTACTTCATAAATTTGCCACAGTGATATACTTACATATACCTTTATATAGAAACTGTTTAGCTTTGAGTGTTCACTAAACTATTACATGCAGCATTTGTGTTTGAGGGATGAATTTCTGATTTCTTCATTCACAGCCTTGCACTGGATCTTCGGTATCACAACCAAGTCAGCAGAGTGTCTACAACCCTGGCTTTTTAGAGGTCACAAGATTCATTTTCAAGCATACAATTTCCTGTAACAGAAACAATGGGCCAGCACTGCAGATTCTGCCTGATTCAAACCAGGATGCCTACTAGCAGTTTGTGTTTGTTGAAATCTCATGTTATGTGGTGATTCTTGTTAGTGCACATGTTGTGTGGTGATTCATGCATGTGCAGGTGATTCATGCAGGTGCATATGTGTGATGATTCTTGCAAGTGCACATGTTGTGTGGTGATTCATGCAAGTGCATATGTCTGTTAACTGAACTGTTGCCATTTTTAAAAAAATGTTTTAACCCTTTTGAGACATTTCGTCAGGGTTTGGCACAAAATGTATTTTTCATTTATGTTAGTCATTGCTGTTTATTACAAAATCCACCAGTTTCAAGTGGTCAGGATAAATGTATGTACTGAAGCCTTTGAACAATGAATGAAGAAACCAGGAAATGCCTAGAAGGAAAAAAAAAGAAATTGGTACTCTCTTGAAAATGTTGCTATGTATTGTCATAGTTTTAATATGTACATCATTTGAAAGCTGTAGTCTTATAACATGAACTTGAGAGGGTCAGTTATTTGCATACTTGTACATGAGGATCAAAGATGGATAATACAACATAAAACAAGTAACTTAAGAACTTAGAATTGAATATATAGGATGGTTAAAGAAAAGTATGTGTTTGACATGTTATATAATTTAGTATGTCAGTGGGAACATGTTGTTGTCCAGATGACTAGTATATGTGTGTTATAAAATAAACCAGTTATAATAACTGTGCTGCACTCACACATTTCATAAATAATTCCATGCTAGTGCCCAAGAGCACATACTACTTCATGTAAGACATACTGTTGAATGTACATTTTCTGTAATTCACATAAATATCGTATGTCATAAGGGTATTCCTTTAAATCTTATCTCTACCATGCAAAACAATACTCCTTGATGTCCTGTGTTCACACATTACAAGAGCTAGTAATTCTCAGTGGAGCTGGCACTGACTTCAGCCATAATTCTAAGAAGAAATAGCATGCCATGCCACCACCACTCTCTCTCTGTCTCTTTCTCTCTCTCTCTGTCTCTCTCTCTCTCTCTCTCTGTCTCTCTCTTTCGCTCTCTCTCTTGACATATCTCAATTGAATCTCCCAACATTCATCTTACCAGTTTCTCATTGGCTTGTTTCTTTTTTTTTTTTTTTCTAAAGGTTCAAAACTTTTGTCCCATGGTGCATCTCACACTTGACAGTTCTTGGAGAAATTTGTTGTGTAAATATTTTGTATACTGTATATTTTTTTAACAGAAGAAAATACTTTATATAATAAAAATGTTATATTTGTGATGATAGTAGATAACTGAACTATATTTTACAGCAAAGAATTAAAGTTGTATGTGATTGAAGGTTACTTTTCACACACTTTAACTGTTGGACTGTGTGTGGTATAGTTACTGGCATGACTGTAAATATTTGGTGATTGCATATATATATATATATATATATATATATTGGTTTTTCTTTGACAATTAGAATAGCTGAAAGATGTTTTTTAGCTGCGAAGAGAGAGAAAATATTTCTTGTTTATGATCACAATTTTGTATTTTTAAGGCTTAATTTCTCATATCATATGTTAGTTTTTTGTTTTTTTTTTTCAATCTTTAAATGCCAGAATTATATGATGAACTTTGTATTCATTGTATTAGAATGACCCCAGGTTCTGAGACACACTGGTCAATCACTGGCATTCTAAAACTGCTGTTTGGTGCGTGTACATCTTACTTTAGACAGAGGCGGTGATGTTGTAGTCTGTCAGGATATTAGCGGAGAATGTGAACAATATCTTTTGTGGAAATGCATAGGATTTCCAAAATCTGTAATAAAATGATCACATTGTTTAAAAAAAAAAAAAAAATCTGATAAAGTGATCAAGTTGTCAGATAGAAAGAAAAAATGCAAAGCTTATTCAATTTTTATCCTTCCAAACAATATCAAGGCACACAAATATTTATTGTTTTGTAAAATAAAATTACGGGCACCTTGTTCTTACTGGGAAGTGATATGATGCATATTCTTAGCATTTATGACAGTTTAAAATTGCAAACTCACAGTTGTAGAACAAAACTGTTTGGTAGCAGTTATTTTATTTATGGTTCTATGTTGTAGTAAAAAGCTGTTTTAATGACTTGTGAGCTAATAGTATCATAGAATCTCCCCCACCGTGCTCAGCCATTTCTGTGAATAAACAAAATTCAGAAAGTAGTAATAAAATCATTTTTATGGGTCAGATGTTTGGAGAGGGGAGAAAATTTTTCAGGCTAAAATATGAATGTTTATGACTGTATTACAAGTCCTCAGACATCACTTGAGGCTAAAATGTGAATGTTTATGACTGTATTACAAGTCCTCAGACATCACATGAGGTTAAAATGTGAATGTTTATGACCGTATTACAAGTCCTCAGACATCACATGAGGCTAAAATGTGAATGTTTATGACTGTATTACAAATCCTCAGACATCACATGAGGCTAAAATGTGAATGTTTATGACTGTATTACAAATCCTCAGACATCACATGAGGCTAAAATGTGAATGTTTATGACCATATTACAAGTCCTCAGACATCACATACTGCACTCAGACATCTTCTTCATGTGTTATATAATTTTGTTCATTAGAGAATTGTTGCTTTCATGTTTCATGCAAGCAAGCATCGTTGTGTTCAGTCCGGCAGTTTACCGAGGCAGGCTTGACTGATTTTGTTAAGACTGCATCTTGTTCCAAGTAACCACGTAGGGTTATTTTGTTATTCTGATATTTCTTTTTGTCTTTTGTTTAAAGATTTGTTGATGTTTTTAGGTACGAAAGTTTTGGGGTTGTTTTTTTTTTCCAGTGTATTTTCACAAAACCATAATATTCATGTGATTTCTTTTTAACGCTGAAATTTTTAAAATTTGCGGAGTTGATGTTGCATATAGTGATTTTTTTTTTTTTATAGATCAGCAGCTTGGTATAATTGATGGTGTATGCCATATCTGAACTAGAGTTAAAATCAAATTACAGATTTAAGTTGAGTTTACAGTCAAAACAGTCAGGCTTTAAAATGATGAATGTGTGACGGGGTGATGTAATAAATTCTGAGGTGTAAACTTCTATAAATGATCCCCCCCCAAAAAAATGTGCCAAGCAGCAGAAGATAAGAAAAATTGTAGGTGTTTGAGTGAAGTGAGCAGACTTTTGAATATGCACATCCAACTTGGATCCAACAACAACCCTCAAGCACAGAGTAATGATGCGTGTAAAAACCACATTAAAATGTATAAATGTGGTCAGAACTGATGAATGAAAGAAGAAAAAAGGTTTTGTGTTTAGGAACTCGCCAAGAAGTAGGGTATTTCATGGGAAAAAGATGGATTTAGGCAAAAAATTAGGATTTAAAAACTTGCCAGACATCAGCTGAGAAAAACAATATCATTAAAAAAAAAAAAACAACTCCTGTTTAAAGGTGAATTTTTTATGCTAAATGTCTGACCTGGACATTTCATAATATTCTAAGAAGCTGTACACTGTCATTTTAATTTTTTTTTTTTAACCAGAATACGAGCATATTGTGTTGACAGAATTGTATGGCTTCTGCATATAAATTTGTAATTATTGAATTGTGACTAAATTTTATTGCTTTGTAGATCTATATCTAATTTTGAAAGCAAACCTTTTCATACACGTGTGTTCAATGTAACCTGTTTTTTTTTTTAAACTTTCATTTTGTAGATTTGGTATACTCCTTGTAAATAAGTTGATATATTTTGGAGGAAAGAATGACCTTTTCTTTGGTTGCTAATCAAAGTGTTCATCATTTGATCAACAACAATGCTCATTGATTTATTTTCAGTTCCAGGTAAATGTTATTGTTTGAGATAAAGATATAAGCCATAGAACAAGGACATTTTGTTGTTGCTTGGCTAGTTGCCTGTTTTATGTTTTACATTGGTGTTAAAATGAGCCATTCGTGGGCAGTTTGCTCCTGGAGGCTGCCTCGTGGACACTGCTAAAGGGTTTAGTAATTTATGTCTAAAAATAGTTTTACCTTGAGCCAAAATGCTGACCTAACCCTTTGTTTCATTGTTGTTTTTATCATGTGTTCACAGTTTGTCAGCATTTCAAAACTTTTGAGTACAACCACTTGAATAATGAGCACCAGAGAAATTTTTGTCAGTTTAAGTACTTTTTAAGTGAACTTGTACAAGTGGTTGTAGCACATATGTGTGCTGTTTAATATGATCCCCTGGCTGGATGGATGTTTCTTGGTGTGGGGATATTTTTAGGGGCAGTGATTGAAATAGAATGTTAGATCTACTCTAGGAAATGGGGAAAATAGTGCATTTGTTTTCTTGTAATAGGTCGGGTGAACTTTGTGCAGAAATAAGTAAAAATTGTAAGATAAAATTACTCTCATGTGGCATGCTGCTAGGAAAATTTTCATAAAGTTGATAGTTGTGTTTGTTCTCAGTGTAGGAGAAACTAGGTAGTCAAGATGTTCAAGACATGTTGGGTGTGTCTAGCATAAACAACACAGTGTTTGTTAACTTAGAAGCAAGTATAATAACAGTAGTTCTTATATGATATTTTGCCCCGTTCAGTATGTTTCTTTTTTCATTTTTTTCTTACATATTGATAGCATGAACATTTCATATCTGCCAGCGTTTTTGTTTGGGTCACAAGAAGATCCTGTGTATTCTAGTACTAATAGACTAGTATTCTTCCTCCATTTACGTCTTGAAGCAGTCATTATCTTGGATCTAGAACAGTGGTTCTTAACCTGGTATCCAGGGTCCATGGACCACCAAATGGATTGACTGACTGACTTAAAAAACTCTGTAGGTTCTATTTATTCCCTGTTTTCAGGCTGGAAGGGGGTCCTTGACTTAAAAAAAAAAGTTAGCAGTCGCTGGTGTGGCAGTTTATTTACATGACCAAGGCAAATAATGAAGATATTTTGCATCCACTACATGTTCCACAATGGCTTATGATCAGCTAGTGTGATTACCATTATAGATTCAACTATCTATGCAAATTTGCCTTAAAAAAATTAGAGAAGTGTTCCATATAAATGTTTGTCAGTTGTGTAAGAAACACATTCTTCATTTTTCTGTGGTACGATGGTTAATCATGTTAGTATTTCAGCTATGTTTTTTTGTTGTTGTTTTTTTCCCTATCTCAGAAGAGCTTGTATATGTTGGGAATAGCATTTTGGATAAAATAGTTATTGTTCACATTTTTATTCACTTTATGAGGTGCATCCTTGGTTCATTTGGAAAGTGTTCAGATGGAAACAAATCTTTGACCAACTCAGATACAAAGAGGTCTTCATTGAAATATTCTGAACTCTGTATGTTTTATTTGTATATACAGTCGAACCTGCTATATGTCACATCGTCAGGACCGTCAAAATGTGGTGACATTAAGCGGAGTTGACATTACAAGGACATTAACTGGGATAAAGCAACTTTAATCATTGACTGATTGATGCTGTTCCCTACAGCATGCATAAAATGAATCGCTATCTTGATGTCGATCTCGGTGACACACTTTTTTCCACAGCATGCAGCACATGACGCGCTATTCACTTTCTATACTGTTGCTTTAAGGCGTTAATGATACCTTGGTCACATGGCTGCAGCACGCTGGTTGTGTTAGGTGGCAGGAAAACAAGCTTTGTAACTATCAGATTGGTGATGTCAGTGTGTGCCAGACAGTTATCAACGAACAACAAAACTTTTCTGTTCATTCGGTTGATTTTGTTGTCAAAAGATGTGACACAATCCTCATTTCACTTGTCATCCAAGTACGCTGGCTGGTCTTGTGCATGATGGGCAAGCTCTTTTTATTCTTGAAGCATCACGGATTTTGTGACTTTCCAATATCAAGCATAAAATCCCTTGATGAAGTTGAAAGACTCACCGAAGACAGGAAAAATTGGTGAACTACCTTGTGAGCCCTATGTGACGTTTAATGGCACAGGAGGGATATAAGAAGAATAATGAGAAGCGGAGTCTTCTCAGTGCCAGACATGTTACAGCACACGACAGCTGTTAGTGATCTTTAGCTCATTTGCCGCTGTGGCACTTCTCATCACACAAGTACAAAGTTCTGTTCAGTAGCAGTTTATAAAACACGCCTGTTTCATTCATGTTAAAAGTGTCATCTGGGCTGTACGCATCCAAAATTTTAGGCAAACGTGAAATCCAATCAACGACATCTGTGTTAACTCAGGATGCTTCACCTGAAATGACCCTGAATGTTGCAGCGTTTCTTAAAGCACGCAAGAAAGCCATTTGAACGCTTCCAGTCAGGCTTATCCATTTATATCATAAAACGTTCCGCAATTTCTGGCAACATAGGATTGAACTTGGACAACTATGCAGAACCTGTCTGCCTTAACCATTTCAACAGAGCACACTCAGTATCCATGTAAGAACTCTCATGTCTTCGTTTACAGTTTGACCTAACTGAAGACGAGTGAAAATCATGTTCAATTTTGTCTCGGTTTTTAACAAGTTTCGATACGGTTGAAACATCAATTTCGAATTTATCCACTATGTCCTTTCTCATAACTTTTTCATCAGCTTGCTTCAGAATATCCATTTCAGTACTCAAATCTAGATCAACACATTTGCATTCAGTAGCTATTATCTATCAGAATGATAACCAGAGAGAAGTTCCTGACTATACGATTCACAGTACATTATTCGAGACTGACCAATTATAACTCGCCTTGCCAACTTAACACCGCCCACGTCTTGATAAAGAAGACTATGACAGAAAGAAGCCAGATTTTAATCACGAAAGGGTGGCCGTGATAAGCCTTTCATTCACACCACCTGAATTTTGATCCCCGCACGTTCAAAAGGTTGATACGGCACATACTCTGTGATCAAACGGCCGGCCCCTTCTTTGATGAGTTATGAAGGTGATAACGCTTTGTGAGATGTTTATAGCTTGTGCTCGCCCAGTTTGTGATACAGTGGAGTCTTTGACTCCTTCAGGTGCAAAAATACTGTGACATTAACCAATTTGTGCCAATAAGCAGGGCGATATTAACTGGAGTGAAGCCCATTAATTACTTAGGAGTTGGCCGGGGACACAAATTTCTGTGACAGTATCTGGGTTGTGACATAAAGCGATGTGATATCAAGTGGGTTCGACTATATGTGTGTGCGTATATATATATATATATATGCTGTGTTTTTTAACATATGCTCTGTGTGGTTTGTATGGATGGTGTAAGCATATTATTATTGATATAAACCACAAGCACTGTCAGTAAAAGGATACCTGCAAGTTAATGTTGGTATTTTATTTAGGTATTTATGTAAGAATTTACCATGGTATCATGAATAACCTCATGAATAGCTTTCTGTAAAAGATCAGTCAGAGTAGCTACAGGGACTTTATGTCAGCTTGTGTACTGTTTGTTTCCTTCCACAGTTGCTGCTTTTATTAGTCCAGTAACAATTACTGAAAAAGCTTTTATGTATAAAAAAGAAAAGAAAATAGCAAAAACTGGCTCATGAGCTTTTCATGTACTTTTTTTCCTGCTGTATTTCTTGTGTTCATTACTTTTTTTTTTTTAAATAGATTTTTAAGTATTAATGTAATATATTTTTCAGAGCTTTTACATATTTAGATCACTGCATTTTGTACTTTTATCAGTTTGTAAACATGTAACATTTCAGATGCTGCCCATTTTAAGTTTGGTTTTGTTATCAAGTTGGTTAATCTTGTACTTGTGGTGGCTGTTTTATCTGCGTCTCTGACATCTTGGTTTTTTAAGTTTGTTGACAGATCATCTTATTTACATTTATCTTTAGCATTTGAGCTTGAAAGTAGTGTTTGTTTCGTGTTAAGAAAGGCCTTGTTACTTCTAAAACCTTATCGTTTCGTGTTAAGAAAGGCCTTGTTATTTCTAAAACCTTATCGTTTCGTGTTAAGAAAGGGCTTGTTACTTCTAAAACCTTACTCGGCAGAAAAAAAACGAGAAATAGAATTTTCTTCTTTTATTTGCTGTCTTCATCAGAAGGAATGTGTCCCACCTATTGTGCAACCTCCATTAACATTATCAGGATACTCAGACTCGACCGGGATGTTAATATGGAATTACTTGGATAAGAAGACTTTCATCTTTTGATAAATTTAATTATTATGTTTTTATGTATCTTTCCACACTGAGATGTAAAGCCTTTTTTTTCTATTTTTTAGAAACCAGCATTCTTGTTTTCTTTCCATCTTCTCCCACCAATGTTAAAAACAACAACAACAAAAAAAAAACCTTTGTACAAACTGTAATATAAAAAGTAGTAATGCTGTAAGCTTTTGTTTGTTCCTCATTTTTTATATTTTCTTACCAAATCCAACTCTGATGACCTTTTCTGTGTTTTACATTCACACATCATTGTGGCCAGCCTGTGTTTTATAGTCATACATCATGCCTGGCCAGTGGTTTTACATTCCAACTTCATGGCCAGCTATGGTTTACATTCACACATCATTGTGGCCAGCCTGTGTTTTATAGTCATACATCATGCCTGGCCAGTGGTTTTACATTCCCACATCATGACCAGCTATGGTTCACACATTGTATCCAGCCTATGTTTTACATTCACACATCACTAGCCAGCCTATGTTTTACATCCACACATCACTAGCCAGGCTATGTTATACATCCACACATCATTGTAGCCAGCCTATGTTTTACATCCACACATTGTAGCCAGCCTATGTTTTACATCCACACATCATTGTAGCCGGCCTATGTTTTACATCCACACATCATTGTAGCCGGCCTGTTTTACATCCACACATCATTGTAACCAGCCTGTTTTACATTCGCACATCATCAGGGTCAGTCTGTGGTTTAACTCAAGCTCTGGGAAATGAGAAAAATTTAAAACATTTAGAAATTTTGAATTTGGAAATATTAGCTTACAAATAAGCTGATACTAAACCTAAGATGAATTGTTAGAAATCACTGGAGAGAATTATTTCATCTCTCTTATAAAGGTTATTAAAGACATTTTTACACAGTTAAATCTGAGCAATAACTGTTACTTAAGTATGTTGCTTCTTTTGTATGCTGGATAAAGTGACTATGTTTGCTTTGCCAAAATGTGTTACACTATCTTTTCTAGTGTTGGTAGTGTAACCTGTCTTTTCTGTTACTAATTTTTTATTTCATGTGTGTAGGAGACCATTTTTTGTTTTAAATAGTATGAAAAAAAATATGTTTCTTTTAATCAAGCCCCAGATTAGTATTAATGACTAAGTTAAGATTTGAAGTTTCAGTTATTTTAATTGCATTTCAAGTTATATAAATATTTCACTTACTGATCTTTGGTTTTAAAGTTTTAAATTGACCCATGCAAAGCATTTCATTTGCTGTTTATTTTAATTTTAAATGGAAAGAATTTTTCCCAGACTGAACTACCACAGTTGGGTTAAAATATAATTCATTTACCACACATTTTTTGTATGTGCGTGCGTGTGTTTTTTTTTAAGGGTGTTGAAAGTTTACCACATGTATGTTGTGTGTGTGTGTGTATGTATTTATATCATCTATGTTAAGGGTGTTGAAAGTTTACCACACATTGACCTTAGATCTGTGGCTGCTTCATCAAGTCAGAAGCTACAGTCAAGTTTGTCTTGTTTATTTGCTGTCTCAGATCAAGTTTTCTCATCAAATCCTAGTTTCCAAAAATTCTTCTTGTGCAGATTTAGTGAAATTGCTTCTCATCACTCTTGCTGTGAGAATTCAACTTGGTTTTAACAACCCTCATTTTGTCCTCCTTGTTTGTTTATATATTTTTTTTTTATACAATACCTTTAGGCTAACAGGCCTACAAACAGTCTGTGTGAAGCTAATGTGTTTGTGAGTGCTTATAGTTATTCTTTGAACTAGTGGTTTTCAAAACATATATAATGGTTCCTGAGTATAGGAATCATTGTCAGATAAATGAATAAGTCTATTTTTTCCAGGTCTAAAAATGTTGACATCAAGCTCTGATACTGGAAGTAACTTTTTTTTTTGTTTGTTTAATTGTATTCAGCAGTTGATTTGTGGGGTTTTGTTTTGTTTTGAATCATGTATTTTTCAACACTGAACAAACCACTTTTGGAGATTGTAAGTTTAATAAGTTTAATTGTTTGAGAACATTTTCTAAACCATAAAAAACATTAACTTGAGAACTAGAAATATTCATATTTATAATTGTCAGTATAATCTGTGCTTTTTCGTTGTGCATGTTATTTTGTTGTTTTTTTTTCTTCTTCTTCTTCTTCTTCCTATGGCTGTTTCTGTGCAGATGTTGCTTTTTTTTTTTTAAAATCCTGATATGAGATTTGATGTTTTTTTGTGAACAGTTATTGTAGATAATCTGAGTTAGTGTATAGTTTTGTTAACATTTTTGTTTTATTGTTTGCGTCGTCTTTACAGGTATTGTTATTCAGTTTGATCTGTGTATTCATTAACTCATTCATTCTCTTATGAATGACATTATCTTCAAGCTGAATTTTTTTTCCATTTCATCCACATTAATTGTTTTTTCTTTTACTGGTTGGGAAAGTCTGGTTATAAGTTAATAAAATACGCATAGATAGACAAAGCTCCCAGCAAAACATGGTGCTTTATGAAACCACATGTGTGTTCTATATAAAACCTGCTGCAGTATTTGAACCAGACTGGCATATATTACACAGAATTACAACTGTTGACAGATGGAGATTCTTGTAACCTCTGGCCTGAATTCCCTTGAAATGTTGAGAGCCCCAGCCTAGTTTCCGTCCAGAAACCAACAAATAAAAGTGTTCAAAGCCAAGCCCAGCTTTTATTGTGTTCAGTCTAGCTCAAAGTTCATACATGGTTTTTTGGGTTTTTTTTTTCCTCCCTTATCTTTTTTTCAGTCATGCTGGCTTTCTGCTGGCAGCCTGTGTCCTTCCTCAGACTGCCAGCCTTTGCTATAAAACCTTTTTTTTTTTTTATGGACAGGGATTTTTGTTGCCAAACCAGCTCTAGCTTTCACTTGATATAAGTGAAGCATACTTTGACAGAAAATTGTTACAAATTTGACAGCTGTGTGAGGTCAGTGAGGACACGTATTTAGATCTTGGAGAGAGTGGATCATTGCTGTGTGTGATGTGGCTACTAATGGAAGCAGTGCCAGATATATCACATCCTCCCAGTGAGTTTTATGAATAATATGAGCTTGTTTAGAGAAAATTAATAATTATGTACTAGTAGAAATCTGTCATTCTGTTAATTTGTTCATTTTAAATTTAGTGTTATCAGAATAAAATGACAAGATAATGAAATGGAATAAAGATAAAATGGAAAGATAATGATAAAGATAACAAATTTATCTGGAGTATTTGGTGAAAACTGTAAATCCCGTAGCCTTTGTTGTATTGCGTAAAGGTCATCTCATGACTATGTGACCAGCATATTATGATCATGACTGGGGGGGGGGGGGGTGGGTAATAAAAGAATATTTCAGTGACTGCTTATATTATGGTTCCTAAATTCAGTTACTGAATGATCGAGTTAGTATGCAACTGTACTTAAGATTTTGAATGTGGAAGCTGGGGCAACTCTTGTTGTCTTGTGAAAAATGATGAATTAGTTCCCCTTTATTATAGATGTACATTTGTTTTGTATAAGCAACATTTTTGCCTTGTTTTTCTGTCCTGCCAAAATAAAATGAGCTTATATTATTGAAACCAAAATGCTTTTGTTAATACTGTGCATTAGATATATATGGAGAAATTCTCTCACTTATATTTGAAACACCTTGTTTAAAGGCAGATGATGGTGTTAAAAAACAACTTAGGAATGATTTACGAATGTTGATGGAGATCGTCTTATTATTGGAAGTTTTTGTCTTGTTGATATTTATACAAGGGATCTGTGTTAGCTTTGTATACAGCCAGACAGGTTGTTTGTTTGTTTGTTGTTTGTTTGTTTTATAGAACACTAGAGGAAGAGGAGGAGTATTGAGTCTTCTGTGAGGAAATGAAGCATCCCATACCTGACTTGTGTAGATCTAGAAACTTGAGTTTCTGGCAGTAGCTTGAGCTTTAGACCAGAAATTATGGGTAACTAGGGTGGTTTTCCATTTATATCTCTGAAATTATGGGTCACTAGGATGTTTCTCCATTTATATATTTCTGACCTGTACTAAAAATTGTTGATAGCAGATATACAGAAGAATGGTCTTCTATACAGGCAGCAGCCAGAGCATACATTCAGATATATTTTTGTTCTCATAAGATTGTTATAATAAACATTCAGTGCTTGCATGTGAAGAATGACTAACCTGTTGGGCAGGATTCTTAATTAGTACAGTATTGTTTTTATTCATCTTCCTTCACACTTAAAAAAGTAAAGTAGAGCCTGGTTGTTTTGATGTGATATGTTTTATTTGCTGGTCTTATTGGCCCACATTTGTAAGCTTTTGCCACATATCAAGTCAGGCAGTCAATCACATGAGATTAGCATATTTATAGCTAGTTTCTTCATCAGGTCACCACAGAACAGCAAACATTCCAATAAGGAAAACAATGTCTTAAAGGCAAGCAAGATTTGTAGGAGCCAAGTTTCATCACACAAAACATTTTTGTTAAATCCATGTACAGTTTACTTTTTAAAAATATGTTTTGTGTTACTGAGATTGAAAAAAAAAAAAACTGTAGATTTGTTGGCTAGATTACTTGTTATTTTTTGTGTGTTTTTGCTCTGTTGTCATAAATAAACACTGGCTTTAGAAAAAGGAGAATTAAATGGGGAAAAAAAAAGAGCCTTTCTGCTTTACTTGTCAGTTTTTAGATTGAATGGTTGGTGGTTTCATGTGTTACGTGTTTTCCATTTATCACAGTTTTTGGTTGAGAAATTCTGCAGGATTACTTTATTCTTTGGCTGAAGTGCTGCAAAATTACTCGCGGTGTACTAAATATAAAGTTTTCTTATTTAGTTGATTTTAAATATTCAAATTTTAGAATGGCTAGATACAAATAGTACACTGGTAAAACAAAGGTATGTATTAAAGTTATGAGTGTGCAGGTACATAAAAGTAATGATATGTTATGTCTGGCAATGTTCCCTATAAGATGTGCGGCAGCATGACTGCACATAAAGTTTAATATTCTGTGAGAATAAAATAAAAGTCTGCTACTTTTATTTTTCAGTTTCCTGATGCTACTGTCTTTTTTTTTAATTATAGTGCTCAAAAATAATATCGTACCCTTACATGAGTTTGTTTTTCCAGATTCTTTGGATTTCTTTTTTTTATTAGAACTTTAAATTGTACTCTGTTAATTGATGTTACAATGCATATTTTGCACACAAAATACTTTTGCACTGGGGTTGAAAATTTGCACATGAACCACAAAACCTTAGAGGGCATGTTGGTGTCAAGAGAAATTTGATACAGATTTAAAATTAAATGTTTTATTCTCAGTTAGGTAACATCAACGTTCATGATTAAAGACAAGACAAGACATAGCAGACAAGCCAAAATTGTTGTGTGCACATATGTGTGTGTGTGGATTTTTTTTTGTGGGGGGGGGGGGGGGGGAATGGGTGAATCTTTTCTAATTGTTTATTTATCTTTACACAAATGTTCCAAACATGAAGCAGTGTTTTTACTACAACAATGAGGCTTAGTTATAAAATCAACATATCACAGACCTCCTGGAGCCAAATCTGTTAACTTTCTTTAATGTTTGGGCTTTAGGGATTTCACTCCCACATGGACATTCAAGTCCTTCATAGCAAGCCCAAAGACCTTTTGCATGCAACTTCAAGTCCAGTCTCAAGTTTGTGAGTCTGAAACATGAACAGGGGGTTGTATGTTGTGAGAGTAAAGTGAAATAAAGAAAAGTCTGTACACATTGTTCTCTGCTTGATTGTACCCCAGCAGCGTTTCACCAGTTTTTATATTAAGCAGTAATAAAATATGTTGAGGAAAACAGCATTAATCTTTGGTATACCATCAGTCTCCATACGACTCATTTTTAGTATCTGAGTTTCTTTGTTGTCTGATTTCATTCTGTTTGTAAGGACAAAAGCATGTGGGCACTCCTCGTATATTTTGAAAGTTGTAATGCAGATTCAAACTTAAATCGTTGCTGTAGTCCTCAAACTATCTTTCTGGAAAGGCAGATGGATCTGCATGCCCAATTATTAGCCCCTCGGAAATAGTCTGCTCTTTCGTTCTGTCTCTTTGAGATGTATGATAATACATGATAGTGTATGTAAAGGGATATATATATATATGTATGTATGTAAAGGTGCTGGCACAAAATCCGAACTGTGTGGCAGAAAACACATTGTAAACAACCAACATTTGACAGGAACTATTAGCAAACATACTTTTGTATGGACGTGGTGGAGCATTGTGTGCACATGAGATTAGCATATTTATAGCTAGTTTCTTCATCAGGTCACCACAGAACAGCAAACATTCCAATAAGGAAAACAATGTTGTTGAGATTTTTATGGGGTTGTCTCGAATACAGTGAAGCTGGAGACTGAATTTTGAACTTTAAACTTTATGGTATTTACATACTCTGCCTTAAGTAAACACATTAGTAGATAATGACTAGACATGCATGTGGCAAAACTCAACAGACTGTAGATTCTAATCAGATATGTCCGACAGCTTGCAAAGCAATGGCGTCATTGAAGACTAATACCACGCAATGAAAGTAGAAAATAAAACAGTTCTTTTTTTTTTTTCTTAAACTCCTGGAATCGTGAATATGTGAATATTTGAAATTTTAGTAGTCAAATTTTGTTCTCAAATATAAAAACTCCAACTTTATCATTATTCACCCAATTACAAATATTTGGTACACTTCTAAGAGTTACTTTATCTTTGTAATGGGATAAAGAAATACTGCAAAATTACACTATTCTGGAACTGATGTTTAGAAATGCTACAGAATTATTTTATTCTTGCTCTGAGGTTCAGAATTGCTACAGAATTATTTTATTCTTGCTCTGAGGTTCAGAATTGCTACAGAATTATTTTATTCTTACTCTGAGGTTCAGAATTGCTACAGAATTATTTTATTCTTACTCTGAGGTTCAGAATTGCTACAGAATTATTTTATTCTTGCTCTGAGGTTCAGAATTGCTACATAATTATTTTATTCTTGGAACAGGGCAGTCAAGATTCAGTGTTACAACAACACGATTGTGAGAAAGTTAAAGCTGCACTGTGACTTTGTAGAAAACCCTGTCTCTGGCTGTTTCACTGAAATATTTCCTCTTGTCTGATGTGTAGTAGGGTCCGTGTGTTGTTTTGTGAGTCGAGTTACTGGAGGTGCATTTAACCAGAAAGATCAGAAAATGTTTTTCTTTTGTGCTGAGTCTTGTTTTTTTTTTTTCTTTGTGGTGGTCCTTGATGTTGGTTTGACATGTTCATTGAAGGCTTTTGTTGGCCTGAACAAACTGGTGTTCATGTTTAGATCTAGTGACATAAATAACATAATAAGTTGTTTAATTTCCCAAGTGTTTCTAGTTTTATAAATATGTTATGTATTTATTATTCTGTGTCATGGTTGGGTTCCCCCCCCTCCTTGCTTTGTTTTGCCTGCAGTTAGCTCAAGATGTGGTTCTTATGTGGGACATTTGTATCAGTTACGCTGTGTACAGAAATGTGTACTCTTTGATAACTTTTTTTTTCTTGTTAATGTCACAAGCATAGTAAGAAATAAAACAAGTTGTCACAAGATGAGGTTGTTACAAGATGAAGTTATCACTTGTTTGTGTGCCACTAATGTACAGAAAATATTTTACTGTTGAACCACATTAAATGGCTTGTTTATGTCCGAGTTTTGTACACACAAAATGCCTCAGAAAGGTGGTCTCATAGCCAAACACAGTAACAGAAGATTTCACTGAGTATTTTTTTTAAACTGGTTCAGTTTGCTAGTAAGGTCCGTTAGTGCATTTGATTTTGTGAAACCAATGTACAGTTTCTTTAGTACAGCTGTTGACAGCAGTTTTCTAGTTAAGCAAAGAGAGGAACACAAGTGTAAGTTTTTGTACATTGTAGCAGTCAACAAAAATGTAGCACACATATTTGTTTTAATATTTCTGTTTTTCTACAATATTGTCTAAATTATCTGTGACTTCTCTCCCTGCAGTCCAGGCAACATGATGATAGTGTGATAGCTTCATGCACAGATTAAGGTGGCCAGCAACATGATGATAGTGTCATAGCTTCACACACAGATTAAGGTGGCCAGCAACATGATGATAGAGTCATAGCTTCACACACAGATTAAGGTGGCCAGCAACATGATGATGGTGTCATAGCTTCACACACAGATTAAGGTGGCCAGCAACATGATGATAGTGTCATAGCTTCACACACAGATTAAGGTGGCCAGCAACATGATGATAGTGTCATAGCTTCACACACAGATTAAGGTGGCCAGCAACATGATGATAGTGTCATAGCTTCACACACAGATTAAGGTGGCCAGCAACATGATGATAGTGTCATAGCTTCACACACAGATTAAGGCGACCAGCAACATGATGATAGTGTCATAGCTTCACACACAGATTAAGGTGGCCAGCAACATGATGATAGTGTCATAGCTTCACACACAGATTAAGGTGGCCAGCAACATGATGATAGTGTCATAGCTTCACACACAGATTAAGGTGGCCAGCAAAAATCAGATTCCAGTACAAGAGGGAAGTGAACTTCTTGAGAACTTCACAACTCTGCTCAAGTGAAAGTAATGTTCACAGAGTGGACCAAAGAAAAATATTTGTACATGGTCCTGCAGCTAGAAGAGTCCCTGATTGTGAATGTAATGTTTTGTACATCACTACAAGGGTCAGGTGTAAGATTTCTGAATGACTTTCTGTTTTCTTTACATTTTTATTTTATAATAAAATAATATCACATGTATGCAGCCTCTGTTATTTGTTTTTGTTTTTCAGATGACATTTTTCTGTAACATTCTGTTCTGTTTCTGTGTTGATTTCAGGTCACTTATTTTCATTATTGTAATCTATAATCTGAGACTGGCATTCCTGCACTATGGGCCTTATTGTCATGCACAGTAGATAACTGTACTTTTATATCTAATATTTGAGTTTATTCATCACCAGCAGGTAAGGCAGTTAGCTTTTTATGACACGAAGAAGATACTAATAAGATGTCCCTAAGAGTGAGGAAAAGAGTATTACAGTGCTATATAGAGTCGTTGTTACATGGCTGTGAAAATTGGACATTTAACAGAACGATGAACTGGACGGAACAGAGATGTAGCAGTTGCCCTGGACAGACAGAAAAAAACAAGCAAAGAGGTCCTCAGAGAAGTTTCAGAACAACGGAAACTTGTTTAAGAGAAAAAGACGGTGGAAATGTCTAGGACATGGCATGAGAAGACGGAAGCTGGAGAACCTAGGAAAATCCAAGGGAAGTGAAGTGAGGCCAAGAGAAAAACGCCTCAGTTGACTGACCATGCCTTGTGGAAAAAAAGAAAAGCATCTGAGTTAATTTGAAATATCAAGGGTCACCCAAGATGAAGAAGTATTGCCACAACGTTAAACGGCACAGAACATAATAATAATAATTTACCAGTGTAAAATATCTACATCCTGTATGGTATGTGCAACATTGTGGAATGTTCAAATCCTGTATGTTAACATTTTTCACAAACAAATATCGCATTCTGAAAATTTGTTCCCCTCTTCCTGTCTCTACCAAGTGGGACTTTAATGTACATGGAACAATTTTTTAAGTGAAAACCTTTTTATCATTATGAACAGATGACCTTCAGTACGTCTTAACCTGGTGCACCTCGCATTGTAATGCTTGTCTGCTTTGTTTTCTAAGGCAACAGTTCTACTGGAGCAACCAAATCTGGAAGCACAGACACAGACTTCAGTAAAGACCTGGTTTTGTTTTCCGAGAGTTTAGTAAACAAAAGTTTGACTCCCCACATCAGTTTGATCTTGTCGTATACTCGACATTAATCTGCTCCAACAGCGGTTCTCAGCCAGGGGATATATGTATCCCTTGAGGGTGGGACTCGATCTCTGAACAGTTGTTAGTTCTGTCAGCGTTCCTTTGCCTGGGTATCCGTGTGTGAGATAAAACCAAGCTTTGTATATTTCTTGAAGTCAGGTAGTATCTAATAGGACATGATGATGATGATATTCTGGCGACGGAGTTAATGGGGACATTGTGAGAAATACTTTGGGGATCTGTAATCGTGAACAGCTTAAGAATCCCTGTAGTGCAGTAATCTTGTTGACAGGCATCACGATTTAAAGACTAGCATGTTCTACTTTACTCATGTAATCCTGTGTGTAATCAGTCACCTACATCACATGAAAAATATATAAAGACGAAAAGATTAACGATGAGTGTCCACAGTCTGACAATCTACTGGGTTGCTTTTATCTACGTTGTTCGACGCAGCGGTTCCAAATTTGTGCTGGGCGGTACCAGGGAGGGAGGGTGGTAATGGAGATATCCGGGGCGGAGAGCGAAGATAATGCGAACTGCTGCAGCCATTTTCTTGACCTTTTATTACAAAAATCAAATTGAGACCTTTATGCGCTCGCTTGACCACCAGAGACGAACATAGAAGGACTTCGTTTTCTGCCCATGTTACCAAAACTAGCCTTTTAATCATTTCTTCATAGCTACCCCCACCCCAACCCCCGAATTCTAATGATATTCTCTAATACAGTGTTTCTCATTCTTGTTCATGTTACCGACATCCTGATGCTGGTTAAAATTAGCTGAGGCCTACCTAAACTCGCCCGCTACTTGGTGCTGAATTAGATCTTCAATCATCTCCAGGACTCTACGTGAACGTCCAGATGAGGCTCTCTGTCACCAGTTTTTGTAACCACTGTTCTCGGTTATGTTGAAGAATCTCGTCTTGAATGTACTAGGACCTTGGCTTTACGGTTTGAGTCATGTTGTCTTTTTTTTTCTTTTCTGTTTTTGTGTCTAATTTTTCTTTGTTTTTTATTCATTTTCTTATGTTTTTTCCCTTTTCTTTTGGCTTTCACCCTACTCTGTTCTGCCTGTTTACCTGGTCCTCTACCAGCCAAAGGTGAAGTTCTGGTCTTGTTGAGGCGTATATCTTTGGAATCAATTTTTGTATCACTAGAAATGGTGCAGTTCTTGATCACTTTTTCATTGTTTGTCGCATTGGCTTGAGTACAAGGGTAGCAGAGAGAAGAGTTGTGTTTGTCTTCTGGCATAAAACTTCCATGAGGGCAGGGCCGACACGATATTCTGCCAGATTTTCCAGCGTGAAGGAAACGGCCTCGTCCACAGTGAGTCCTCGTCTTATCTGATGAGTTCAGTTTGGTACACGAGACATGCCCGTTAGCGTCTTCTGTAACGGTCATGCCTGACTCCGGGCAGCAGATTGTGTCTGTGTAGTTGCTGCAAGATCTTCCTTCGTATTTGCTGACAGTCTTGTGTTTGCAAGAGGAGCATTTCTGACATCCCCTGGGAAAATAGCGGATTTCTAGACTGCTCCGAGCTTCATAATATCTTTGATCCTCAAAAAAATAGCCTTGCTGGCACATGATGATTGTGTCTGTTGTAGGCGTACATTTAGCCACCTCGACTTCTCTTAGCTCCGGAAGAACCCTCGTGCATGGCTTGCATGAGAGATTAACATGTCTAGCAACCGGCATGTAGGTACCCTCCTTACAGGGACGGCATTTCGGCAGTCCTTGGTCATCGTGTTCCAAATACTGTCCTTCATGGCACAGACGCCTCTCTACAGGCCGAGGCTTGTGAACGCAGACGGAAACTCCTCGGGAATCTTTTACTACATTCATGTCTTGCGCGGAACAACAAATAGTGTCCGAGTTCTGGCTACAGGGCTGTGCTTCGTGTGGTAGATTTCCTTCACAAGCAGAGCAAGGAAGGCACGTATTCTCATCGCTAGAGTTCTGGTTTCTGTAATATCCTGTAGCACAACCTGTTGAAAAGGAAACAGATAATAACTATTAAAAGATACAAAAAGACGATTAATTAGAGAATACAAAACGCCTTATAGCACTATCAGACTATCTTAGACTGCTCACTGGGTGTTTTTCTGCCATGTCACACAGTCTACTTTCGTTAACTTTCTATAGGTTCTGATGGTAGCCATATTACTTCCCTCATATCTTCAGTCCCAGTGGTCACGTCTTTACACACAGGTTACATGGGTTATTCACTTTTTCAGGTGTTATATTTCATTTTCTGTTTGGATATTCATTATTGTATGGCAAACTGTAAACCCGTAAAAATGACGAGAGAAGTAATGAAAATATGATTTAAAAAAAAAGTGGGATTACTTACGTGACCCAGTTAAATACTACCGTCCTCTAAGAAGAGTAAAACTAATTTCTTTAAACTTTTTATCTAACAATAAAAAAAACCGTCAACTAATTATTACTGCCGAAAATCACACGACAATGATTATTTTTTTTCTTATCTTTGCCAGCAGCTTTCAGTAAACTTATTTACTTGTTTTATCTTTTCGTTTGCCCTTGATAAAAGCAGTTGTGCCTAAATATCTGGTTGCTGCTGTTTGTCTTCCATAACCATTTCATTGCTCCTACTCCTCCCTGCTATCTTTTCTTCCTACCTTTCCTTACTTGTTTTCTTAAAATTTTACCATACACTTCCGTATAACCCTACTAGTACCAGCTTTGCACCGGTTACTGTCGCAGCTATCAGTCAGCTTAAGCTACCAGTAAGCTTAAGATTACAACTCTGTATAGACGACTCAGAAGTTTGTAAAGTCTAAGCTGATATAAAATAGTTCAGTTATTTGTTGCTAGCTACCTTTATTTTGTACAAGTATGGCGTTCATTTATCTCCAGCTTCGTTTTCTAGACATAAACAGGCGGCCTGGTTGGCTGAGTGGTTATGCGCTCGGTGTACTAGTAGATGGTACCAGATCAAGTCCCAGCAGTGGGGGGGGGGGGGGCTGCTTTTTCTACTATAGCCACTGCGCATGTCTTCTGCGCGCTTTTTTTTTAAATAGAGGAAACGGATTATGTACTAGGCCGTCAGCCTAGCTCAGTCGGTAAAAGCATGACTCTGCTAATACCGGGGACATGCATTCGAAGTTTGTTTGACTTTTTAAAGTTATATTTTAGATTATGACACTCTTTTTATTCAGAAAATTTATGCTTCTAACTTAGAAGAACTAGCAATTTTCGACAAAGTGAACGCACCTGATCCAACAAACTCTCAGAAAATACTCTCTGAGCCATCACTCTCCGTCACAGGCTACCTGGGCAATGGGAACCCGGAGGGATAAACTAAAAAAAAAAAAAAACCGGGGTCGTAGGCGACCTAGCACGTTCCATGACGCGGACAGCGAAGCTGGACAGGTAATCATTAAGTAATAAAGCTTTCCCTACGTTTTTTCTAGTTTATACGTTCATGTATCAAGTAAAATCGGCTGTTCTGCCCGCAGTGTTACTGGCATGGGGTCAAGGGCCGCGGGACATGCGCAATCTCAATGTAGGTCATACACTGTACTACGGATAAGCTCAGCCGTACTTATCCGTACTTTATTACTGATGAGCACTCCTTTTTTTTTCTGGGCCTCTAAATAATAGCACTGTATCCCCCAATACGCCTTAATTAATGGCACGGAAACGGGAATTTTACATTTATCATCGTTTCTGGTTCTAGCTGTTACATGTCAAACATATAAGAGTTTTTTTTAAATTCTTGACCTGTCATTACCTAAAACAGTGTCCTCAGTTTTTGTGCAGCTTGCCAGTTCTATCTCGTGTCTGTCCTCCTTAGCTCTCAAGCAGGCCCGGCAGGTCACGGAAGAATGTAGGTCATCCGGCATGAAAGTCCAGTCCGTACAAGGAGAACATGTTGGTATATTGGAAATCGTGAAACTGAGAAAGGTTCCTTTGTAACATTTTATGGATGTAGTGTTTGGATTCACTGGACTGACCACGCACACGGGAGATCCATCAGGTCCAGTCTGTAGTGTCATTGCCGGCTGTGGACAGCAAATAGCGTCACTATCGGGCGAACATTCTCTGGCTTCGAAAGTTTGCCTGTGCGCACATTTCGTGCATCTTTCACACTCCCACAGATCTGGGTGCCCAGTTTTCTTCTTGTAATAGCCTTTCTCGCAACCGATTTTAGTGTCTGATGTTATGTTACAGCTTTGAACTATAACCTCTCGCAGCCAAGTCCTTGCCGGGCTACAAGATTTGCAGCGTGTAAAATGGTGATTCTCGTGCGAGATAAATGTCCCTAGAGTGCAAGATTTGCAGGTGTCATTGCTTAGATATTCACCGGGCCCACATCGTAGACTTGAGGCGGTACTAGAGAACAACTGTACACCAAAATAAACTTGGAGAAGTATCCAGCAGAAAGAGGAAATCATGTTGCAGCTTCCATTGTTACCCACATTTTGTGTAATTTTTTTCATTGCGTTCCAGAGAGATTTTGTTACTTTAGTCTCTTGTCCCGGGTATCTGAAAGTAAAGTTTGTATTGTTACGATTATATAAAAATAGAGGATAGACAAGAGAAATATCAGAGAAATAAATTGTTATATTGCCAGTCTATGCTTGTTCGTTTTAGTCGGCCTATATGTCTATCTGATAATGTAGCCGTTATTACTGCCCTCTCCTACATTCTCTGTTGTAATTCACAAATGATTTCATTAATATGATGGATGTGACCGATATGTATCTTTTTTTTTTTAAATGACCAAGATTCTTTATTCATTGGCCTTCTGAAAACAAACTTCTCTTTTCTTGAAGTACTCAGGATCCCAAGAATAATTATGCTTGAACAGAATAATCGATTCATCATGAACGACGTTAATGGATGTTCCTCTGGAACAGCCTCGTCCGGTAGGGCAGCTCACGAGCCACAGGTGAGGCCAGATCGTCATCAAGCTACTGGTGGCAAAACTAACAAGTTCAAAATAGCAACATGGAATGTTTCCAGGCTGGAAAATTAGAAAATGTAAAGATGGAAATGGAAAGGATGAAGATCAACATATTAGGAATGATTGAAGTTAGATGGACAGGTGCAGGGAAGATAAACTCAGATAAATATACAATAATATATTCAGGAAGTGAGAAACATGAACGAGGAGTAGGAATTATATTTGATGAACAAACGGCAAGGACAATTGTAGGATATTTGAACATCTCGGACCGAGTCCTGCTACCCCAACTGAAAGGAAGACCAATAAACATAAATATTATACAAGTGTACTCTCCAACATCTGAAAGCTCTGAAGAAGATTTACAGCTATTTTATAATGACATAGAGACAGCACTAAAACACACAAAGTCACATGAAATTACCATAGTCATGGGAGATTTTAATGCCAACGTTGGTAAAGGAAGAACTTCAGACATCGTTGGTGACTATGGACTGGGGGAGAGGAATGACAGAGGTTATAAATTAATTGAATGGGCAAGAATACACAGCATGGTTGTAGGAAACACCTGGTTTAAACAGCATCCTCGAAGGCTGGCAACGTGGTGCAGTCCAGACAAAAAGACGTTTAACCAGATAGACTACATATTAATCAACAAACGATTCCGCAATGCATTACTGACAACAAAAACCATGCCAGGAGCTGACTGCAATAGTGACCATGATCCACTCTGTGGAAAAGTTAGAATAAAACTAAAGAAAGCAGGCAGAAAAGTGAGAAACATCAAACTGAATACAGAACTTCTTAAAAATGACCAAGAGCTGCGAGAACAATACAAAGTTATTATAACAAATAGATACAATGCAATAGCAAAGATAAATAGTATAGATGAACAATGGGAAATGTTAAGAGATTCTATCCACCAAACTGTTAAGGAGATAATACCACCAAAAAAAGAAGCCCCTAAAAATAAATGGATGACAGACGACATCTTAGGACTGATGGACAAGAGGAGGAGGAGTAAAAATAACGAGAAAAAATATAACAAGATAAATAAAGAAATAAGACGCAAATGCAGAGAAGCAAAAGAAGTGTGGTTAAATGAACAGTGCAGACAGATAGAGGACTCTCATATTAAAGACAGCAAAAACATGCACAAACGAATTAATGAACTCACAGGCAGGAAAACAAAATATACCACAGGATGCCTGAAATCGAAAGAAGGTAAAATGTTAATGGGAAAAGAAGACATTGTGGACAGGTGGACAGAGTATATCGGTGAGCTATGTGGAGGAGAAAGACCAGAATTAACACCAGATATTGAAAACTGTGAGGGACCACCAATACTTGAAGATGAAATCATAGATGCCATCAAACACATGAAGAAAGGAAAAGCGACTGGGCCTGATAATATAACAATAGAAGAAATAGAGGCACTAGAGGAGACAGGAATAAAAATAATAACCAAGTTACTGAATGACATTTACAACAGTGGTTATATTCCCAGTGACCTGATTAAATCCACGTTTATAGCACTACCAAAGAAACCAGGTGCAAAGGAATGTGACGACCACCGGACTATCAGCCTCTCATGTCACATAACGAAGCTACTTCTGAGAATAATTATGAGAAGAACAAGGACAAAGATAAAAATGGAAATAGCAGATGAACAGTTTGGATTTGTTGAAGGAAAGGGAACACACAATGCCATTTATGCTTTACGAACACTAACAGAAAGAGCTTTAGAAGTACAGAAAGATCTCTACTTATGCTTCATTGATTACACCAAGGCATCTGACAAGGTGAAACATAATGAAATTATTAAAATGCTTGAAGACATCAATACAGACGGCAAAGACCTGAGGATTGTAAAACATCTATACTGGCAGCAAGAAGCAGCAGTTCGAGTTGAAAATAGAACTGGAAAATATCAACCTATAAAACAAGGGGTGCGACAAGGATGTGTACTATCTCCAGACCTTTTTTCTCTGTATAGCGAGAATATTCTAAGAACAATCATCACAGAACCAGGCATAAAAATTGGAGGATACAATATTAACAACCTTCGGTATGCTGACGAGACAGTACTGATAGCTGAGAACCAACAAGACCTGCAAAATCTCTTGGATAAAGTCGCCAAAGAAAGTGAACAGAAAGGCCTTACTTTGAACATCAGAAAGACAGAGACTATGGTTATATCTAAGAAACAGAATCCACCAGCATGCAGTATTAAAATAAACGGAACTATTCTAAAGCAGGTGCAGAAATTCAAATACCTTGGAGCAGTAATAACTTCAGATGGGAAATGCAGAACAGAAATTAGAAACAGAATAGGCCAAGCAAAGACTGCATTTCAGAGAATGAGAAACATATTGACCAACACATCTTTATCAATGAATGTTAGAAAACGAGTCCTAAAATGCTATATTGAACCTATCTTGTTATATGGAAGTGAATCATGGACAATAGGCAAGTCTGCACAAAAATCATTGGAAGCAGCAGAAATGTGGTTTATTAGAAGAATGTTGCGAATCCCCTGGACAGCAAAAATAACTAATGAAGAATATATGAGAAGAGCTGGAGAGACAAAAAACCTTGTCAAAAAAATAAGAGAGAGACAATGTACTTTCATAGGACATGCAATGAGAAGAGGGGGCATTGAAAATATTATAACAACAGGAAAAATAGAAGGAAGAAGATCAAGAGGAAGACCAAGAGAAATGATACTGGACAGTCTGACGGGATGGTGTGAGAGGAGATCACCAACTGAGCTGATGGCATGCATGAAGGATCGGGTACTCTGGAGAAGCATAATAGCCAACGCCAGTCGGCACGGCACATGATGATGATGATGACTCAGGATCTAGAAAGATATCAAAGAGCTCCCAGCTTGGTGAGTTGCTGCTAGAATGTGACGTATGAGAGTTAGTCACGGAATTAACTGTCACATTTTAGAAAAAAAAAAACAAAACTACAGAAGTTTGAGGTCATTCTTCTAAATTATCTACCCTGGATAGGAAGGGAGTTTTATTCAAGTTCTTGCGGTAACTTTTCCGTTTCTGATTCATGTCCAGCCCCTGCCTGTCAGGTTTGATGATTTAGCTCTAGTTTTGTCAAGACCTTGGGTTCCCCTCAAGTTTAGATCAAACATCCGTGAAGGTTTGTTTGTTTGTTGCTTAGAAACAATGTAGGTGCAGAATCAAACATCCAAAAGTGGCGCACAAAAAGCTGGAATCTTATAAACTGAAGACAGGAGGAAATAAGTCTATACAAGGAAATTTGAAACTCACATGAAGCGTACGAAGAAGAAGAAACTCACATGATGTGACGTAATGTATGAAAACCATTAGATGTGGTTAAGTGCTTTTCTCGAGGGGAAAAAGTAGACGACAATAGCGATAAAAATGTTAACGAAAAGAGGAATATGCTGAATATATTTGTCTTTCAGTGATTCTAAAAGTGCGTTCAGTATTTGATAAGAACAAAATGTCTTAGTGGTCTCATTGGTTGAGGGGAAAAAAAGATGAAGACGACGATGAAGAAGAAGATGATGATGATGATTTACTTAGAGGGGAAAAAAGACTGAGAACATGTTCCAATTCTGTGCTAAATCTGTTTGAGAAACGCCCCGTACAGAGTGACAATGCAGATATTGAGATCAGGGATTCAGTCTTGATCAAAACCTGATCTTGCCACTTTCCCGTAGAACTCACAGAAACAAGCTATTGTGCTACTTCACTCTTTTGTATGGAATCGATCCATGGTGGTGGAGTTTGAGAGAAGAAACCTCGGGGAATTATGAAAGCTCTACTCATCTCCTCCACTGACTGTCCAAGATTGTCAGGTCAATAAGGCAGAGGTAAAGGTAACTCTGTCATGCCTTAGAGGCACATAGGGATATGGTTTAATCCCCGTATATTCCCTGACCTGTCAGCACACTAGAGAGTGATGTGGTCAGCATTACGCCTGATCGCCTTTCCTTCCTTAACTCCAGAAGAAATCGGGTACCCATTTCTACAGCCTGGGTGACTGGGGCGCCTCCGACCGGATTCGAACCCCGACCTTTGTCACGAGAGACTAAGTGCACTAATGTCACTCAGGCGCCTTTTCAGTTCAATGACTGAAGATATTTTAACATATAGGCACGAGCTCTTATCCACACAGAAAGGCAGAGAGAGAGAGAGAGAGAGAGAGAGAGAGAGAGAGAGAGAAAAGAGAGAACTATTCAGCAAAATAATATTCTGAGATTACCAATCAACATTCACAATAGCAACACATGTATACTATCTTGTTAGCACCTATTACAGTCGACATGCTGTACCAGGAAGTGACATCATGTTTATTTTTAGTATTCACGGCAGTTCTAAATTGCCAAGTCTCGACTATAGAGTAAACCACGTGACTGCAGGCAATTAAAAAAAAACAATCCCTTTAAACGGTCTATAAAATATTGAAGGAAGCTAATAACATCATTTACCTGCTTTAAAACTATACACCATATATATATATATATATATATATATATATATAAGTCCAGTTAAGACTACTGGGATATTTCCTTTCCTCTCCCTCACAATATTAAAACTCCATTATTTGCTGTTATAATTAGCGAGTGGTACAATTTCTCACAAAAACTAAGCGAGATAAACAAACATTTTAAAGTACATAAAATAGAAATAGTAACACCTACTAACATTACAACAAGGAAGATAAAACAGAGACATTACTCGCAAATAACCGACCTAGCTGTTAGAAAGTTTCCTTTCGGTGAACATCACATCCCAAAACGGAAATTACCACACTATGGCACGATGGACTTGCATGTAGCTTATCACTCTCAAGTGAGGCAGTAAAAAAAAAAAAAAGCACGTAGGAGAGATATGTGCGCATCGGAGTTTCTACAAGTATTTGTAATACATATAAATACACATGATGTAAAGGTTGATGTTCGTTCGAATTGCAAAACAAGAACGCAGATCATGCCAATCCTTCGATGATGTCACCACTCCTTTAATGTACGTTTAATGTTTTAAGGTAACTAGCTCTAGGGTACGGGAAATAATTGATAGATCACTTCAGTTTTAATTCAGTACCTGTTATTTTGTTGGGGAACTGACTTAGAAAAACACAATGCCCTCTGAGTTTCTTGTGTAAGCGCAAAGCAACTACCGGGAATTTCCTAAGATTTTTCCGCCATGAAGGCTATATTTAGACAACAACGATAGGCAAAGTGTGGATGGGACAGCATTTACTGCCATATCATGCGTGTTGCAAGAAAACAAAATGTTTCATTGTTCGTTATTTCTCCTTGATTTGTCATCGGCTATTTACAACAGCCAGAAACTCCTAAATGTTTTGAGGGTGGAGTTTTACTGCAGTGAAATTGAATTTCAGTGCGATAAGACAGCGGTTTGAAAAGTTCTGTATCCTCTAGAATATTCTGGATACCAGTGAAGATATCTAGCTAATATTGATTCTTGGCAGCTGCTTTGGGTCTAGTCTCCACTGCATGGACTGTGAGATTCGAAATTCCTCTCAGACCTTAATTCAGTGTACGCCAAAATGGCGGTCTGCCCGAGACATGCCGCTGAAAGTGCTGAAACTACGATGGAGCACTTGGGTTTACCACACTCTGCCCCACCCCCTCCCCCCAGATACGACGTTCTCCCTACAGTTTAGATCTGTTCTTTCTAGATATCACATTCTTCCTACAGTTTAGATCTGTTCTTTCTAGATACTACATTCTTCTTACAGTTCAGGTATCACCTTCAGATACCACCACATTTTCCGAAACAAAAGAAGCACAACAGGTCAAGGGCAAATATTTCACGTCTGACGAAGAAGTCAGTGCCATAGCAACAGATTGAAAACACCCTTGTTCTCTGTTCGCCTTTTAAGGCCGATGTCACCGTTTTAATGGGGTTTTCCAGAACTGCTATTTGAATACATGACGCAACTGCACCAGAATACGTGCGTATATCGACCGGGCCTAAAAGACGGAACATTTATCACTTACGTCTTTTCTCAAACAAAAAAAAAGGGGGTCAAGTGATTGAGAAGAAATATGGTCCACTTTAGAGACGAGATCTTTTTGTTAAAAGTTGCTGAGGTCGCGCGTGCCGGGTTCAGTGCATACTTTACGTCGAGCATGCTCGTATCCCCTACCAGCAGTCTTTCATTCTCCATCTTTCATCACATCACATCTCTGATGATCCCCCATGGGGAATATACTCGTACACGGTGTAAAATACCAGTCATTGCCCTTCGTTGTGTATAAAACTGTTTCACTAGCCACAGAGGATCGGCCGGGAAGTCGAGTTTTATAACCACTTGTTTTATCTCGCTAGATTTGCTGCTCAGTAAAATACATATCGGCGTACATATTTGCATAGGTAAAACATAAAATAAAACATGGCTATAGTTTTGTAAGTAGCGGCAGTTTACTCTTGTTCTAGATAGCCCCTGGTTGTAATAATGATTGTAGCATAATTTTTCTCAAATTTTTTGAGAACTTCTTGATTAGTCTTCAGTTTATATGCATTTGAATTTTAATTTTAAAAAACCCAATGGCTTCATTAACTGGATAGAGGTGATTATACTTTTCCAGATTCATTAAGTGATTAGTGATTACTATGTCAGTTTCATTATGTGATTTGTGGTGGTTATAATTTTCCACGTTCATTATGTGATTTGTGGTGGCTATACTTTCCAGATTCATTATGTGATTTGTGGTGGCTATACTTTTTCAGTTTCATTATGTGATTTGTGGTGGCTATACTTTTTCAGTTTCATTATGTGATTTGTGGTGGCTATACTTTTTCAGTTTCATTATGTGATTTGTGGTGGCTATACTTTTTCAGTTTCATTATGTGATTTGTGGTGGCTATACTTTTTCAGTTTCATTATGTGATTTGTGGTGGCTGTACTTTTCCACATTCATTATGTGATTTGTGGTGGTTATATTTTGGCAGCGCAATGATGGTCATGAAGCTGGCCATCTTGTCAAAACATGTAAAATATATATATCATGAAATATCTCCTGGAAAAGAGTAAAAACATAGAGAGACAACACACTAGGCCCCACTCCTGAAGATGGATTGTAGTAATTCTCCATGCTCTTCAAACATAATCAGTCAAGATAACACAGATACATCACAATAGAATTTCACTGGGCGTGGTAAGATCCAACTTTTTAACTTACATATTTGTATTTCTTAAAGTTTCATTTGTGATTTTTAAAAAAATATCTTTTTTTTCTGAACAAAATTAATTAGTCCCATTGTTTTTATTCCAGTTTTTTTTTAGTTAATGTTTTGCACATGCTTTCACATTCATTTTGTTTTTCATTTGAACTTTCTCAGTAAAAACAAGTTGCACTTACTCTCTTGAAGCACTCAAATTAAAAAAAAAAACATGTTAAAATATTAAGAGATATCACCACAGACAACTCAAAACTCGCCAGCTGAAACAAGATCTCTGCACAGGGTACAAACACCACAGACAGCACAAGTCTCTAGATGCTCAAAACTCGCCAGCTGAAACAAGATCTCTGCACAGGGTACAAACACCACAGACAGCACAAGTCTCTAGATGCTCAAAACTCGCCAGCTGAAACAAGATCTCTGCACAGGGTACAAACACCACAGACAGCACAAGTCTCTAGATGCTCAAAACTCGCCAGCTGAAACAAGATCTCTGCACAGGGTACAAACACCACAGACAGCACAAGTCTCTAGATGCTCAAAACTCGCCAGCTGAAACAAGATCTCTGCACAGGGTACAAACACCACAGACAGCACAAGTCTCTAGATGCTCAAAACTCGCCAGCTGAAACAAGATCTCTGCACAGGGTACAAACACCACAGACAGCACAAGTCTCTAGATGCTCACAACTCACCAGCTGAAACAAGATCTCTGCACAGGGTTCAAACACCAGAGACAACTCCACTGAACAGAAGCTGTAGTGTGATTACCAAAGTTTTAACCAATAACTTTTCATCACAGAAACTAATTCAGTTCCGATTCTGCCATTCCTGCTCTTTTTGCAGAACATATTGTCTGTCCGATGTTGCTGCAGCTCCATGTTACAGATCTTTGTTGCTGATGTAGTGAAGGTCTTGTATGCAAATATTACAGATCTTTGCTGCTGATGTAGTGAAGATCTTGCATGCTCATGTTACAGATCTTTGTTGCTGATGTAGTGAAGATCTTATTAGAAGCATTACACCATACTGGGATTTATGGTGGGTTTATTTCCTGGAGTGAACCTAAACAAGCTTCTCATTAAGGTCCACTACCATGAGAACATGTTGATACTGGCCTCACTGGCCAAAACTGTAGTTAAAACAACAGCTTTATTTAGAAGCACTACATGGAGGTCAGGAGAGAGTCATGACCATCTACACATTTGCTCTCCAAGAAGAACATCTACACATTTGCTGTCCAAGATGACCATCTACACATTTGCTCTCAAAGATGACCATCTACACATTTGCTCTCCAAGATGACCATCTACACATTTGCTCTCCAAGATGACCATCTACACATTTGCTCTCCAAGATGACCATCTACACATTTGCTCTCCAAGATGACCATCTACACATTTGCTCTCCAAGATGACCATCTACACATTTGCTCTCCAAGATGACCATCTACACATTTGCTCTCCAAGATGACCATCTACACATTTGCTCTCCAAGATAAACATCTACACATTTGCTCTCCAAGATGACCATCTCTGTTCCTCTCATGAGGTAAAGATCATCTACAGGAGGTTAAAGACCAAAACTTGGACCTTTAATCAAGCTCACCTCATATTCCCAGTTCTTCACCAAATCACACACTGTACATGAAAATCAAATCACACATACAAAACTCAAATCAAATCAACATAAAAAAATCACCAAGACAAAAATCAAACCACACACATGAAAATCAATTCACACAAAGATCAGATTTGATTTGTGAGTATCATTTGCTGGATACCGACATAAGTGCCTATAAAAAACTGTTAGAGAATCAACTAACATCTACAGGACAAGGAAACTCCAAGTTAAGGTACAGTTAAAGAAAGTTCAACTCTGACAAATAACAATATACCTGCATAAAACCCTAACATATAAAAATTATTACGTATCTGTTGGCTTGCATAAAGATATTTTAAGAAATGATAAAAATTTATGGACATAAGAATACACATTCTAATGCTGAACATCAAGTTCTGTTATACTATTAAAAAAAAAAAACCAAAATAAAAGCTAAATGGGATGTAGTGATATTAGACAAGAGGAGTCTAGTTAAGAATATAAACTATTCTGTTATCTCTTCACTACTACACTACAGAAATCTTGTCTCCATTGCCCTTCCTCATAAGTTATTGATGATATAACCAGTTGTTTCCTTTTGACAGTTATTGAACTAGGAGTTATGTGCTCTTGCAGGAAGAAACCTCATGTTCTCATTTGCATTCCTTTGTCCATGACCTTCTGGCTGCGACCTGATGTAGTACTTTCTTCTCACCATTTTTTTTTTTCAGTTACTCGCATTCCACCTGGAAGATTGCTAATCATCTGCATATATCTTTTGAGCTACAGTTGAGGACATCCATTTGTTGGTTTGATGATGCCATTTTTTTCATTCATTTTTGTATGTTTTGTTTATAAGTTTCTACTCAATGTTTTCTGTCAAAACTACTTTTGTTTTTTCTTTCCCCCACTGCTACTGATAATTTTTAACTGAAATACTGACAGTCCCTGACTTACGAATGCCAAACTTCCGTACAACCCATGGTTATGAACAAACACCTGGAAAACCTATCATATTAAATATTTGAAAAAAAAAAGGGGCTCTACTTTTCTGTTGGCATCAAAACAACGAGTGTCCACAGCAGCTCATTGATTTGTTGTTTTTTTTTTTTCCCTAGAAAGGTACACTGTGCACTTTATAACTGATGTTAGATACAAACCTTATCAAACTGTTGTGAGAGGAACATACAAATTCCACTTACTCACATACTTTGGAAAGGAACTCATTTGTTAACTCGGGGACTGCCTGTTGATATATGATGATATGTTGTTCTATGCTGGTACGAGATGTTTACCAGTGATGTTTTAATGATTCTATTTTTTATTTCAAATCTGGAACAGACAAAACTCCAAATTTACATCAACTCTACAGAAGAAGATCAATCTCCTTCAGAGCTAACAAACAATTAAACTGATCAAGTTCTTCTCTCTATGTTCTTCATTGCTGTTGATGATCTGTGAATGGATGCATCAGCAGCAGGGCATCTTGCTTATAACAGGGGAGCTGTCAGGGAGGCAAAGTTCTGCAAGGGAAATGCAAATGACTGACTGATGTTCTTCACTAATGTTGACAAGATTACAAGATCTGTTACAATCCCACTAGCACAAAATTTTAAACATGTTGATCAACCGGCAACAAGTTGCATTGTAATCATTGCTCAAAAAGAAGTTTCTGAGATTACATACAAACAATAACTGGACTTGAGTAACATAATGCAAAGCTGATATAACTATCTGACCGCATACAAACATAAACTCACTTCGACTGTTATTTTGATATGACATGAGAAAGAATCTCAGACACAAACTTCAAAAAGGGTTGCTAAATAAATACTTTCCCTATTTTTTTCCCTCTCATATGTGTTTTATATCATTCATGTAAGTTTAGATTTTTCTTCTTCTTTACCTATTTCGTTGTCATGTATGTTTTCGCATGAATATGGGCATAAGCCAAAATGTTGCAAATGTGTGCTCCACTAATGAATACAACTCTTCTTATCTTTAGTTTTAAAAATCTAACTGTTTGTTACTGCAGATTTCCTGCAGTGGCTTCATGTATGTTTATATATTCACTGTTATACGGTTATGTTCAAGACCTGGTTGTGTGCTTCAAACAACTCTAGAAAAGGCCTGCAAATGGACATGCCCTTTGGCAAAAATCCCAGTCACAAAACAGAAAATAAAAAAAAAAAAAAATAATCCACAACTTTCAAAATTATAACGTTCCCTGAGTTGTCTATGAGAACTTTGAAAGTTTTAAAAAAAAAAGATGATGATGATGCTTAAGTACCGATGTTTTGTCTGGACTGGCACAGAAGACCTGGCTGTGACCTTCACCTCTGTCTATAGCACCCAGAAACAGGTTACGGTAGTAAGTAAGCATTAAATGTTCCATACAGTGGTGGAGCTCATCAAGAAGTATGAGACTGCAGCTGTCAGTGGTGGAAACCCCTTCCTGTCTTGGAAAATGAAAGGAACTGTAGAAAACCACTTCATTCAATGGAAAAGATGAACAACTAAAAATGTGTAGCTTTAAAAAAATAATACATTTTACAAGCGCAGCACTCTCAAAACCAAATGGCTGCACAGAGCAATTAAACTTTCATGTGACAGAGAATGACAAGTTGTCACAAGACAAGAGTGACAACTGGAAAAAGGAAAAAAAAAAACTTGCTTCAAGATTTTCTGTATATATTTTCCCGGAGAAAAGATACAAATTATCTGTTTAAAAAACAAAGGACTATAAAAGAATGGCCAGGCAATGGCCAACACTTCAAACTGCAAGCCTTCACCAGGGTCTGAGCTTCAAGATTTCGGCACAAGGTGACAAATAAAAAGGTTACTGCTGAGCAAAAATACTGACAAATAAGACAAGATCTTACAAGACAACACCGAAGCAAAGAAAACACTCAGATTTATACACTAATCTAAACAGCGATGCAGCATCAATCAGAACCATTCCTTAATCCTAGATTTACTATGCATTTTACTTTTAGACTGCCATGTAACACATCTGCATCAGCTCCACTATCATGAGGTGTAGATATTTATTTACTTGTGTTTATTAACCGTGTGTTTAACAATGTAATTTATTTACTTGTGTTTATTAACCGTGTGTTTAACAATGTCCTTGTGCAGTTTAACTTCTGGAAATTGAGAAGCACACGCCATCTTGCAGAAAATTCATTTTGATAACTAATCTGTCTCAAACAATGAGCAAAACATTAACACTTCTACATCTGAAGCTATTTGTAACATAATATGAATGAAGACTCATAACTATCATTTTGTTTCTATTTGCTTCACTAATTTTCTACATTAACTGCAAGTTTCCACATAAAATTAATACCATCTATTATTCTTTAAAAAGGTCCTTGAACTAATTCTTCCACAACCATGAAACATTTAAATAGCTTTGTTTTAAAAGAAGCTGGTTTTATTTGGTGTGGGGGTCTGTGGGGGGTGGGGGGTGGTTAGGCAGGAACGAGTTAAATTTTAAACTACTATGCTATGTAAGCTAGATACAGGCCTTTGATCATATGCCAGTGAGAACATCTTACATCCTTCCTATGCCATAAAACGTCACATAGCATGATAGCTCGCCAAGTTTTCCTGTTTTCAGTGAGCTTTTCAACCTCATCAAGGGATTTTGTGCCTGCTAATTTGGCCTCTCTTAACAATGTCCTCTTTAGAGTTTTACTTGGTCGACCTCTTTTTCTTTGGCCTGCTGTGTTCCACTTGATAGCTTGTTTTGGGATTCTCTGACTGTTTCTTCTCATCACATGACCGATATATGTCCATCTCCTTTTTCTAATCACCCATGAGACAAGCTGTTGTTGTTCACTCATCTGCTTATCTCTGCGTTGTTCTTGAATTCGTTCAACTTTATACTGAGTATTTTCCTTAGGCATTTGTTTTCAAAAGAGTCTAATCTGTTGTTTATTTCTTTACTTGTTTTCCAGCTTGTGTATGCATAAATGAGGGTGGATCTGAATTGAATAGTCTCAGCTTGGTTTTTGTGCTTATAACTTTTGAGTGCCATGTGTTCTCAAGACTCTTGTAGGTCAATGCTGCTTTTGCAATTCTAACTTGCTTTCTGGTGTCACCATCCTGGTCTATGTAGCTGCCAAGGTATGCAAATTGGTTTACTTCTTAAACTGCTCTTTCTACGTATATTTTTCCTTCGTGATTAATAGGAAGTTTCACTTTTTTTGTTTTTCCTTGTTAATTTCAAGTCCTGTTTTGCTTAGTCAGTGAAGACCGGCTATGTGTTTTTTCTTGCACTGAATTCACATTATCACTGATAAGAGTTACATCATCTGCAAAATCAAGATCTTCTAGTTGGGTCCCATGTACCTAATCAATGCCCGTTTTACCTGTGCAACATTTTTGTTCATTTTGAAATCTATGGCAATTCCAAAAAAGCAAGGGAGATAGTATACATCTTTGTTTCACGCATATTGTGAAAACATTGCAGCTTTGTTTTAGTGTAATTTGTTTGTGTGGTTTTGAAATTCTTTATTCTTTTTTTTTCCTCACTAGTGGAAGAGTTCAACTGTATGTTTTCAGAGTCATAAAAGGGATGAAATGTGGAATACAACATACGATCTTCTTAACAGAGGTGAAGTCATGTAAACATAGAGATATGAGATTCTCTTACCAAGATATAGTCATGTAATTATGATATATGGGGTTCTTTGCCTTTTGGCTACGATAAATTCTAATTAAAAAACCCACACCACCGCAAGCTGGTACATCTGTCTAGCAGGCATCCTTAAAAAAAAAGAAAATCATGTAAACATGGAGATATGGGATTCTCTCACCAAGGTGGAAGTCATGTAAACACGGAGTTATGGGATTCTCTAACCAAGGTGTAAGTCATGTAAACATGGAGTTATGGGATTCTTTCTGAGAAGTACACTCGCATAAACACAAAGACATGTGATTCTTTCACAAAGGTGGAGCCATGTAAAAAACACATGGAGATATGGGATTCTCTCACCAAGGCGTAAGTCATGAAAACATGGAGATATGGGATTCTCTCACCAAGGCGTAAGTCATGTAAACATGGAGATATGGGATTCTCTCACCAAGGCGTAAGTCATGTAAACATGGAGATATGGGATTCTCTCACCAAGGCGTAAGTCATGTAAACATGGAGATATGGGATTCTCTCACCAAGGCGTAAGTCATGTAAACATGGAGATATGGGATTCTCTCACCAAGGCGTAAGTCATGTAAACATGGAGATATGGCTCAGACAGACCAGAACCAAAAGCCACCAAGAAAGCTTGCATAGGTTACAGTGTTTTGTTCTTGGCTATATAAAAACTTACACCAAACTAAAGAGGCTTGAGTGCAGAATTATACCAAATGTCTGAAAATGCATTTTAACTAATTCAGCCATGACAGATGTTTCAACAAACTGATGTAAGTTCTGTTATGTAATTAATGGTAGACGTTTCAGTTGATAAAAGCATGGTTGTTTCCCTTGTTGGTGAGAGTGTGGCGACTGTTACAGGATCTTCCTTAACTGGTAAGTTACTGGCAGGTGCTCTTAGCAAGTGAAGTTTGTTGTGAAAATCTTGGTATATAAAGCTCTTAAAATGATGCATGCACCAAATGAAGATCTTTGGCTAAATGAGGTAGATGGTGAAGATCTTGGCAGGTGAAGCCAGTGGAGAAGATCTTGGCAGGTGAAGCCAATAGTGAAGATCTTGTCAGATGAAGCAATTGGTAAAGATCTTGCAACACGGGCTAGATCAGGGGTGGACTATAATGATCTTCCTAGCTTCCTGCTGCAGAACCTGCTGAACTAGAGTATTAAATAACACAGCCTTTGGTATCTGTAAGCACATCACAGACATGAGAGAGGGTCTTGACCTGCTGAATCGTCATTTTCTTTGCCTATAGAAAGACATTCTAAAAGTCTGCAACACTGCCCATGATATGATGTCATTGGATGTCCATGCAACAACTCTTTGCTGCTGATGCAGCGGAGATTTTGTTACAGACATCATATCAGTCTGGGATCTGTGGCCAATAAAACAGATGTCCAAAAGTCTGCCATAGTAAAACAGACATTCTAAAATGGTCAGTAAAATCTCGTTATAACGGAGCCTTGGTAATAACAGACCAGGTCTGCAGATCCCGGCCACATGCCTATATAAACACGCATGAAAATGGTTGGATATAATGATCTCACTTATAATGGAATTTCGCTTATACCAGACTAAAAGGTAGATCCATGTGGTGGCTGACTGGTGCTGGTTGCTTTGGTTATAATTTACTATGTTAAACTAGCCCCAATCAGATGGGCACAACAATTACAGCAGAAATACGTGTGTGCAGTTTTGTGTAAAATGGCTGATTGTAGCGAAGTCCGCAGATGATGAATGTTCGCAAAGTGACAACAAATCTAGTGAAGATGAAATTTCAGCTACATCTTCACCATCAACACGTAAGGGAAACAAGGCAATGACGTTGTCGAAACACTGCGCTGTACATAATGCCAGTGACCAAGCTGAATCTGTCCTGATGACTGTCACTGGCAAATTGGATGCACATATTTCTTAAATGGCAGAAGAGAATGCAGCACAAATGAAACTGACTGATTACTTTGTTTCTCAGTAACACAGCACAGTACTATACATGTAACAACATTAATGCCTTAGAATATGCACTTTTATTAATTAAACAGCATAATAGATGTACATGCTTTTTAACACTGTTAACATTTCTTTACCACGGTGTGCATGGGAGTATATTAAACAGCATAATAGATGTACATGCTTTTTAACACTGTTAATATTTCTTTACTATGGTGCGCATGGGAGTACTGTAAAACATGCATGAAATGTTGACTCACATTTCTTTAGTTAAACCAAAATCATTTCTGAATAGAGCAGACTTTGGATGTAATGGACTAGTGTGTCCATCCCCTTGAAGTCCATTATAACGAGATTTTACTGTATTTTGAAAGCCTTTGAGAACATGTGATAAAACAGCAAAAAACTTGATGCATTTGTACTTCTAAGCAAATACCAAAATGACTATCGAATTTTAGCCAAATTTGGGAGTCAGCAAACCACGACCATGGCTGAAGATAAGCTGATCTATGTGATAAATCTGAAATGTCAGCTGTCAATCACGCAGAAAAATGTAACTGCAAGTTAAATAAATAACAATATTAGTTAAACTGATCATATTAATGCCAACCAAACTGGTACATGTCAGTAAACACAGAATTTCAGAAATCGGTAAATGATATGCAAAATTTAAAAAAAAAAAAAAAAAAGCGATCAAGTGATACTGATGTGATATGTATCAGTAAATACAAAAATTCGAGGTGTGAAAATGGCAAATGTCTAAATGACAAAGTGTCATAGTCAAATCAATAAACATCACTCATGAACATAGTCCGATTTTGCGGGACAGGCTAAATTTGTGTCTATCTCTACTTTCTTGCTGGAAAAGTCTGGTCATTTGCGTCAGTCAAGCACTTATTTAACAATGCCCATTTACTCTCCAAACAAAATTTATAGTGTTTTACTCTCCAAACAAAATTTATAGTGTTTTACTCTCCAAACAAAATTTATAGTGTTTTACTGGGTCTTACTTACCCTGTAAGCTTCAATTAAAAAAAAAAAAAAAATCACATAATTCAGTAATTATGAAAGTCAGTGATCACACTCCAGGCCTTGGCAATGGAAAGATGTTACATACGAAAATTCACAATAAGTTACTAAAAACAATCTCGAATTTCTGAAGTGCAGTATCAGAGCTATTCTTAAATACAGAGCAGAAATATGCACAATTTTTATGAAGTCAGAAAGAACATTCACAAGTTTTGAAAGCAAAAGTTACCAAAAAAAAAAATGCTGGAACATAAGCGTTTACTGCAAATAAATAATAAAAATCTCGAGGCAAAGCCAAAGAGGTGAAGGTAGGTTCATCCGTCTCAACCAGGTCCGGACAGACACAGCGACAGTTTTACAGGCACGACTCATAGGCCAAGGGAAAGCTGACATACTATTATGATGATACGGAGAGCTGCTGTTTCTTATTTTGCTGTCTGGGTCAAGCTGAAGTATAATAGTTATGTTCATTATTTCTACACTTTATGTTCTCAGCTGCTGTTTCTTATTTTGCTGTCTAGGTCAAGCTAAAGTATAACAGTTATGTTCATTATTTCCACACTTTATGTTCTCAGCTGCTGTTTCTTATTTTGCTGTCTAGGTCAAGCTAAAGTATAACAGTTATGTTCATTATTTCCACACTTTATGTTCTCAGCTGGTGTTTCTTATTTTGCTGTCTAAGTCAAGCTAAAGTATAATAGTTATGTTCATTATTTCCACACTTTATGTTCTCAGCTGCTGTTTCTTATTTTGCTGTCTAAGTCAAGCTAAAGTATAATAGTTATGTTCATTATTTCCACACTTTATGTTCTCAGCAGCTGTTAAACCCTTATTAAAAAAAAAAAAACAAAAAAAAACTTTACAATGCCTAACACTGAACTTGACCATGTTACTAAAACCATTTTTTCCTAAGTAATTCAGTCTTTGAATTGGAAAGGTTATTCCCCCTATAATTCATACAATCACTTGCTCTCTTCCAAAATATTTTAACATATCAGTGACAAGAAGTGACTGAATAAGTCTACACTGATAGTGATAAGTGAAAGATAATGTTTTGCTTTTTTTTTTTAAAAACATCCAATGTGAGCACCAGCTCACCATATCCACCAATAAAAGCACAGTCTCTCTATATCTTTCAATCAAAGCACAGCTTCATAATATCCACCAATCAGAGCACAGCCTCATCATATCCACCAATCACAGCACAGCCTCATCATATCTCATCAAATCCACCAACCAAAGCACAGCCTTGACATATCCACAAACTGGGCAAACCCATCCTCCATTATCCTTCTCTGTGACAGTTTTCAGAAACACAAACATCTAAATCAATCCACTGGTCAATATGGCCTGGTTTAACATGAAAATAACCTCCTCTTACAGTTGATGCCAGTTTTGAACCTGACAGATGAAGGTAACATTTTCCACAAAAAATTATGACGCCAAAAAAGGCGAGTTTTTAAAAAAAATAATATTAAAAGTCTTCTTTTGCATCTTGTGTGTGATCATATTTGTGGGACTGAAATTTGTGTGAGAAACCTTGACACTGATTCTACCGGACAGTGTCTGTTATATTAGGGATGAGCGAGCGCCAATACCTTCAGCCAGCCAAGAAAGAAAACAAGAATGAGCAGAAACGCATCCCAATACATCTGTTACCTCCCTTATAAGCTCTTCCTTTACAAGGATGATAACAAAAGAGCTAAGAGTTTTTCATTTTTCAACCATTTTTGTGTTTTTAATCTGTTTTGCTGGTTTTTTTTTTTTAATGTGATCTTTGGTGAAAAAAAAGGGCTTTTTCCAAAATATTGCTCATCTTATCTTCTGCCATTCTTGTTCCTGCCCAACTTCCTTTTGTAAAAATGGAACCATACACCTCCATCTACCATTATTACCTTCTTTGTCTGTTATTTTCCCACTCTGTCCAATCTAGATTCTCTTCCTTTCATTTGCTAACATTCCCTCCCTAACCCCCTCCATGTGTTTAATGTAGAAAATCTGGATATTCAGAGGATTCATGTCCAGCTAGAGATGTTTACATTTCGTGATAACGAAATACAAGATCAATGATGGGCAATGAGGTTATACCAGATTTTTGAGAATGTACATGCCATGTGGAGAATTGGGGGGGGAACGACCATATATTATTTACCACACAACACACACACAAAATCTTTTTGTTTACCGAACATCAACCTGGCCACCTCTGTTCACGGAGGATTTCTAAAGCCATAAAGCAAAAAGTGCTGAACATTGCCAAAACATCCACTTCTTTGATGAAATCACAGAACTTGCAACAACGCAGGTGAAATGAAATGGATGTTTAAGAAAAAAAAACTGACACAGTTTCCAGAAATTCAAAATACTGACACCGCAGAAATACTGACTATGAGCAGAGTGAACAAACTACCGTCAGAATTTTTCTAATATTCATGACCTCCTACTGATAAATGTGTAAACTGAGAACCAGACATTGTGCGAAAATTCAAAAACTGACACAAGTTTTCTATCATTTCAAAACCTGACAATGGTTTGATGAAAGTTGAAAACCTGACAGTACTGTGCACAAGGTAAAAAACTGACAGTGATCTTATAAATGAAGAAAAAAAGCATGTAAGTTAAAAAGAATACCAAGTTTACGGCTAAAATTATAAACAATGCTAAGAAACTTGTGCTCCATCTTGTCAGCCATTTTGGCACACATCAGTCCTCGCGGCAATGATTATCCTGAGGAATAAACAGAAATCAAAATTAGAAGAAAATAATTAGTGAAATTTTAAATACAGTTCTTTACTCTCTCATTCATTTCCTATTGCTAATCTCATCATTCTGATCCCTCCAACTCCTTTTTACCTCTGTAATTTTCTATATGGAAGCTATGTTCTACTACATTTTCTCTGTCTGAGGGGTGAATTGGTTAGTTCACTGGTCTCTCATGGCGAAGGTTGGGGGTTCGAATCCAGCCGGAGGCACCCCAGTCACCCAGTTGTAGAAATGGATGCCCGACTTCTTCTGGAGTTGGGAAAGAAAGGCGGCCAGGCGTGATACTGACCATATCATCCTCTAGTGTGCTGACAGGTCAAGGAAAATATGGGGACTAACACCATATCCTTATGTGCCTCTAAGGCATGACAGAATTACCGTTACTTTTCTTTAACATTTCCTCTAAATATTCTTGCCTCTTTCATTTTCTATTGAATTTCCACTCCATTCTATTTTCCCAAACTCCCTCTAATCTTCCAGCAGTTCATCTATTTCTATAGCTCCTTCTTTTATCCTCATTTGGTATATATTGTCATTGTACATCTTCCTATGAAAGCAAAGATAATAAAGAACTGAAAGTTGCAAAATGGATACAACAAACAGAGACTAACTTTCACTTGTAGTAATACTTCTTTATACAGTTGTTTCCCAGATCAGCTACAACTATCCGGTAGTCGCTGATCACAGCCAGTCCACTAGGCCGTTTCAAGCGGTCCGTGCTGCTGTCAATTGAATACAGTAACTTTCCGCTGGAGTGAAATACGTGAACGAAGCTTAGACCTCCGCCACCGCTTCCCTTCTTCTGTGCTGCCCCTCCTACGCTCTTGCTACCTTTGTAGGCCTTCTCAGTCTTTGTTGCTAGAATATTGCCTGCACTGTCAAGTGCGAGTCCCCCGTATGAACCTTCACCCGAGTCAACAACTTTCCTCAGGTACTTGCCATCTTTATTGAAGATCTGAATTCGATGGTCAGCGACAAGGATCTCATCATTTTTTCCTACGCACAGCGCAGATATAACCTTGAACTGGCCATCCTTGTCTCCATGGCTACCAAATGTTGTGACCAGATTTCCAGTCTGGTCAAATTTGAATATTTTTCGTGCCCCACTGTCGGCTACGATGATTTCATTGCGAGAGTTCACTGCGATGTCAATGGGCTCAACAAATGCTGGGGCTGTGTACTGTTTGACTAGTGATCCATCAACTGGGTCCAAGATGGATGCAAACTTTGTGCGCCAGTTGATGACAGCAAGATGTCCGTTGCTCATGACGCTAATACCTGTAGCACCCTGGTTCTCAACCCCCACTGGGCCCAGATGTCTCAGAACCGACCCATCTTTCCCTACAACTTTTATGCGACTATTTCCTGTGTCTAAAATGTAGACGATATCATCTTGTCCTGAAGCAATCTTAGTTGGCTGATTGAAATGGTCGTCTGTAGTTCCACGACACCCAAATCTCCAGATTGGCTCTATATGTTCAGTGACGTCGATTGTCAGTGGACTATCTTTGATTGGCCGGTTAAATATACTGATTGACATTTTTAGCTTTCCAGGTTTATTCGGAAGATACAGGACATCATAGGTGCCATCGTCGTTATCTTTGACTTTAGAGTCCACAACTTCTCCTTTCTCATTACGAAGATCCACTGATATTGGATCTCCACCTGATGACCTTGGGTTGCCATGGTAGTCCACTGTATGAATTCTGATAGAAGTCCGCAGATGGGCTACAGCTCTCTTGATCTCTGCTGTGGTCAGAGCTGGGAAGGTCGTGCTGACTTTGATAGCACCGAAATTGCTGACGGCTTTGGCCACTTCCCGGAGTGCATCATTGTGTTTGTACTCGTAGCGCAAGAAGGAGTTCTCACGAGGTTCTGAGAGGGAGCTGGTTGTATCGAGTTTCTCATTCAGGTCACTGATTTTCTTTGTGATGTTCCTCACCTCCACCTGAAGAAATTTAAAAAAAAAAAAAAAGAAATAGAAATAGAAAATATACAAGTTCTAGGACTCCGAACATCTGGTTCCCAAGTTCGGAGTTACTGGATGCTATCATCATCACCATCACCACCACCACCATCATCATCATCATCATCATGTGCCATGCCGACAGGTGCTGGCAATCATGCTTCTTCACAGATCTCAATCTCTGATCTTTTCAGTCAGCTCAGCTGTTGGGTTTGTTTTTTTTCCTTCAATTGTGCCAGCACCTTATACTGTCCATCATTGTTTTTCCTCTTTGCCTCCCCCACCTCTCTTCCTATTTATCTTTTCTGCTGTTACGGTGCTTTCAAGCTTCCCCTTCTCATTACATGGCCAATGAATGATGGCTGTATGGGACGTTACTGTTCTGTTTCAATAACAATAAACCATTCTTTATGTCATCTTCTTGTAAGCCACCAACATGAATACAGACTGTGATGTGCAGTTTGGACAAGAGCAGGCACTTTTGGTTGTGCTGTAAATATTACCTATACCATGCCCACATAGAGGTACCACCCTCTATCTTCAGATGCAGGGCCTCAGTTCAGTTTAAACAAATAGTTCTGCCCTGCACAAATCTCAGCACTTTCCCTTCTCTTCTATCTCTGTGTGTTCTAATCTGACGTAAGAAACTCTACAACACAACTTTGTTTTACAAAGTTTTGTTCTATTTTGTTTTACAAAGTTTTGTTCTGTTTTGTTTTACAAAGTCCAGCAACATCACCTGCAATATACACCTACGCCTTCTTGTGGATTACTGTCAAATTTTGGTGTTTACAAACATCCAATGCCAACGTCTCAATTGTCCCCTAACAAAGACTACACTGAACTTATCTGAATCAAGTTCTTCCATGCTGAAAGTGACAAGAATTTAACATTAACAAAATTATTAACAGGTCTGATTTTCACCAGAAGTATATTTCTTCTTCTTTTTTTTTTTTTACTTCAGCAGGTATATTTCTGACATCCGAGGAATGTGAAGAGAAAAAAAACGCTCCCTGCCAATGCATGATGAGTTTGTCATGATGACAACTGACAGCAGACTTTTATGACATGTTTCATTTCCTAGACTATACAAGGCTAGGCCTGTCAGGACTCACACACTGAAGGGGGAATGCTGCAGGTGATCATGGCTTGAAAGTCCCTGAACATAAAGATTAGGTGCCACCAATCTTGATTTCTTCTCATGAAATCATATGAAGATGCTGCCAGATTTGGCAGTCAGCAAGCCACAGCTCATCGACTAGCTTCAGGGTTGGCAACCATACCTATCAGTTGGTGCCCCGGTAACAAGCCTAGCCTGGCTAATGTGGCAGGGATCATCACTGTTCCCATGATGGCTGAGTCTGCTAAAGAAGTATATGTACTGCACATCGCCAGCTGTGTGGGTTCACTTAGGAACTGAAAACATAAGCACTCGTAACCCGCTTCTAGTCCAACACGATGCTGTGACCCAACATTTCCCACTGCATCGGCTTCAAAAGACATCAGCCTGCAGTTCCAAGGAGAGAGGTTTTCCATGATATCAACAAGGAACAGCGTGCGTGTGTGTGTGTGTGTGTGTGTGCGTGCATGTGTGTGTGTGTGAAAGTAACATGGGACAGACAGCCAGTGGTTAATTTTTCTATTCAAAAGCACAGAACATGTAGGAATGATGATTAAAAGACACCATTCCACAAAATTAATGTTGCTTTTTTGATACTTTTGTTATAATCGCTTCATGTAACTGCCAAATAATCTTTTTTCACAGTTAGCTGCACTGATCCAAGTCTCAGTGTCAATTACAGGAACTGACTTTTTTTTTTTTCCTCTCCCTTGAACATCTATTTTCTTCTTAATACACTAACATTGTGTACAATGTACACAGTACATTAAGTGTGTCCTGATATACAGACAGACATCCTACTTAAGAGCTGTTCCTGGATATATACAAGTGAGATACCCACATTTCCAGCTTAGTTGCCTGGCATGCTTGGGTAGCATTACAAGTCAGTTTACTACATCTGTGCAACTCCTGGACCACAAGCAGAAGAGCCCAACCCAGTTATGTAGTCTGAGCCAACCCATCAGCCTACTAGCTCACCCATCAGCCTACTAGCTAACCATCAGCCTCCTAGCTCACCCATCAGCCTCCTAGCTCACCCATCAGCCTCCTAGCTCACCCATCAGCTTACTAGCTAACCATCAGCCTCCTAGCTCATCCATTAGCCTTCTAGCTCACCCATCAGCTTACTAGCTCACCCATCAGCCTATTAGCTCAACCATCAGCCTACTACAGCCTCCTAGCTCACCTATCAGCCTCCTAGCTCACCCATCAGCTTACTAGCTAACCATCAGCCTCCTAGCTCACCCATTAGCCTTCTAGCTCACCCATCAGCTTACTAGCTCACCCATCCGCCTATTAGCTCAACCATCGGCCTACTACAGCCTACTAGCTCACCCATCAGCCTACTAGCTAACCATCAGCCTATTAGCTCACCCATCAGCCTACTAGCTTACCAATCAACCTACTAGCTCACCCACCAGCCTACTAGCTTACCCATCAGCCTACTAGCTAACCCATCAGCCTACCAGCTCACCCATCAGCCTACTAGCTCATCCATCAGCTTACTACAGCCTAGCTTACCCACCAGCCTACTAGCTCACCCACCAGCCTACTAGCTTACCCACCAGCCTACTAGCTCACCCACCAGCCTACTAGCTCACCCACCAGCCTATTAGCTCACCCATCAGCCTACTAGCTCACCCACCAGCCTACTAGCTCACCCCCAGCCTACTAGCTCACCCACCAGCCTACTAGCTCACCCATCAGCCTACTAGCTCACCCATCAGCCTACTAGCTTACCCACCAGCCTACTAGCTCACCCACCAGCCTACTAGCTCACCCACCAGCCTATTAGCTCACCCACCAGCCTACTAGCTCACCCACCAGCCTACTAGCTCACCCATCAGCCTACTAGCTCACCCATCAGCCTACTAGCTTACCCACCAGCCTACTAGCTCACCCACCAGCCTACTAGCTCACCCATCAGCCTACTAGCTCACCCATCAGCCTACTAGCTCACCCATCTAGTCTTCACCTCTCCTTGAACATCCTCCCTCTTACCTGATACTGTAAGCCATCACACTCCAGCTGAACCTTCTCCTTCTCAGCCTGGATCAGGTCCAGCTGCTCCTTCAAGACCATCTTCTTCTCTTCTCTAATCTTTCGGACCCACTGAAGGCAGTCGTGTCGACGTCGCTCAATCACCGCAATCACATCCTGGCATTAGTAATACTGTATCAGCCAATGGTAGCCAACAACAAATTATATCAGCCAGTAGCTGCTTACAAGAAACTATATCAGCCAATGGCAGCCATCAATAAATTCCCTGTATCACCCAATTATATCAACAAAATTACTTGGTCAATGATTGCTACAATGATACAGAACCAGCTAAGCCTAAGAAAGAAAGATATACCTCTATGTACATATTTTATATACTCACTAGTAGCAGCAGCAGAGGATACAGACATTTTTTTCAGACTCAGTGGCAGAATCTTTGGAAATATCACAAGTTTTTTAGAAATGGAAATTCAAACAAGCGCATAAACTCAATACTTTACAGCCTGTTTGTCCGCAGTGCATCGTTCGGTGGTTCACGGCAGCATTACTGATTTGATATTAGTGGCAACCATTGTATAAAATGTCAACAAAAAAAAAAAACCAGCTGGAAATGGATTGTTCATGTGGTCGGAAGAGACTCCAACAACACTGCTAATATAGCCATGAGATGGATGCCGGAGGGAAAAAGAAAGAGAGGACAACCCAAGGCCACTTGGCGAAGAACTGTAGAAGCACAGCTGGGCCACAATACACAGACTGGCCATAGACCGTGAGACGTGAACAGTTTGTTACTGTCCTGCAAGATGCCACAGGGCGGCAGTGGATGCCGATTGCCCAAGAGGGATATGGATGGATGGATGGACTATAAAAACAATTAAGGGCTTATGACATTATAATACCACAAGACAGTGATCCACAACTCATGTGTAATTGGAAAAGTGATCCTTTGATATATAAGGTTGGGAACCACTCCATTAACTCATGTTCTAGACTATGCACCTTGAATTTATCATTCTGAAACTCATAAATTCACACATAAAAGAGGGATTATTTTAATAAATAACCCCAAACTGAAATTTCCCACAATAAACAAAGATAAAATATATATTGCGCCACCATAATAAATACCTTTATGATAAATCATATCCTTGCTCTGAGTGTAAAAGAACAGAAAAGTGGTCGGTACACTCATTTCTCATTCTGTGCCAAGAAGACTCAAAGATAAGGGCCCTCATCTTCCCATCTAGTGCACGGAATGAGACCCGACATACTGCCCTAAGAGTTTCCATATTCTTTGACTCTTCTGGTTCTTCTGTTGTGATGTCACATTCATGTGTTACTAGTGAATGAGCAGGCAGACAGTTCCATCAGTTGTTTCTCATGCAGGTGATCTATGGTTTGACTTCACCATGAAACTTTCAGTTAGTGTAGCAGTGAAAATGACCCCAGCCAGAAACTTTCAGTGCTATGAAAATATATATCTGGTTCTAAGTGGAGCTATGGTATGAAAGCTATGGTAGGAAAGCACGATGGTGCTCTCATCATCTTTTGATTTTCAGCTAAGCCAAAGAAAAAAAAACTGGCACTATCAGCACACACTGAACCCATCAACATATAATTTACAGATAAGTAGTGGAAACATTGGAACTAACACCTTACTCTCTACATGCTTCATGGTGTGCAAAAAGATGACCAGGGGACTCTTTGCTCCACAACTTCTCAGCTGTAGTAACATGGATATTATGTAGTAACATGGATATTATGTAGTAACATGGATATTATGCAGTAACATGGAGATTATGTATATAAATTATGTTTCTGAAGGGTCATCAATATGACCCTGAAGATTCATATGTTTTTTTTTCTTCACCATAGTAGCAGATTATCCCATCTGGTAGAACAGGATAATGCTTGGAGTGCTGGAGGGTAGAGAGCCACAGTGTTGGGGGGGGGGGGAACCTCTGCAAACGCAGATTACTGTTCTATGAATCATATTTCAGGAGAAGACTGGTACAGACAGGCACAGACTGGTGGGGTTGTGGGCCCTTACTACTATTATTTTTGGGGGTCTTTGTGGTGTTTTATCTGCTTCTGCTCCATCCCCCCCCCCCAAACCAGTGAAATGCAAATTTTAATAACACATATACACGCTGGACGGAAACAAATAAGAACTACTCTAGCAATTACAGAAATCAGATTTAACTGAAAATGTGCTCCCACCTGGAATGACCTGTTGATAGAATCCAGCGTTTTATCGACTGTCAGCTCAAGCTGTCTCAGCTCGTCCGAAACCGCCTCATAGGCGGAGTTTAAGTTTTTGATGCAAAGGTGCGCTTTGTACAAGAGGATCTCCGACATTCTTTTGATTGCTATGGCGAATGGGATAACGGTGTGTTCGCTGGCGCCACGCCCTATATGGTTCCCTTCCACGCACTGGAGACAGAATACCACGTCACAAGTTTCACAGAAAAGTAGCTCCTGCGTACTGTGTACTGAACACTTGGGGATAACGTCCCGCCTCTGCTGCGCCATCAAGTCCAGCAATTGGTTGACTATAAAAGAAGGCGGGAATGAGACCACGCCCCCTTGCGGGATGTGGATGGTCTCGCGGCATATCGGACAGCGGAACGAGCCGGTGTCAAGGGTCTGCGCTGCGATGATTCGCTCTAAGCAGTTCCGGCAAACCGTATGAGAGCAGGGGAGGAGCTTCGGTGTGCGTTCCTGGCCGTCGTAGGTGCAGAGACAGGTGCCACAGGTGAGAAAACTGTCGTTGAAGTCATCATAGTTGATGGAGACTGTCTCCACCAGTGTAGATGACATCATTGCTGTTAAGAAGACAATAAAGTATGATAAGTAGGACAGGTAAAGTAATATAAACCAACATTACTTTACTGTTTCCCCATAACATTTCAATTATATTACAACATTTAGTTTGAATCAAGAAGCATAATACAATAATGAGTATATTTGGTAAAAAAGGTGGTTGGGGGGGGGGAGATTTGATGTAAGAAAATAGCAAAAAAAAAAAAACAACAACGACGATATAGATGAGAGGACAACATCAAGCGATGGACTAGATTCTGACTGTGCGGGGGGGGGGGGGGCATTGTGTAAATAAAGGACGCAGCAAACTGGAGGGTTACTGTAAGATACCTTTCCTTGGCGGGCAACTCAGGATGATGACATATGTATTCAGCTATGCAAAGACCTTCACTGCCTTTTAGACAAAGAGTCAAGCCAAAGTATTCCAGCTACAGTGGACTGGACAGTGAGATTTCCTGAAGAAACAAAACCTCTATAAGAAGGGTACTCCCCACCCGTTTGTCATCCAATACGGCCCCCCCCCCCACAAACCCTCCAACCCCACCCGTACAGCAAAGAAAACCCTCTCGGCCCCAGAGCAATACATCAGTCAGGTTCCTCTCCCCCCTCCCCACCCTTTTTTTCGTTGGGCCTGGCTGACATGCTTGATGAACCATAACCGAGCAACACCCTGTTCCACCTCTTGGTACCCCTACTAACAGGCCCACCATGGCTAACGGAGCAGGGATCGCAAACAGTCGCTATGGTCACGGGGAGCAGGGATCACAAACAGTCGCTATGGTCATGGGGAACAGGGATCGCAAACATATGGTCGTAGGGAGCAGGGATCGCAAACAGTCGCTATGGTCGAAGGGTGCAAGGATCACAAAACAGTCGCTATGGTCGTAGGGAGCAAGGATCGCAAACAGTCGCTATGGTCGTAGGAAGCAGGGATCGCAAACAGCCCCTATGGTCGTAGGGTCTGTTAAAGAATTACTGCACACTCCCAGTGTTTTAGATCATCTCAGGGACTGAAATAATAATAATAATAATAATAATAATAATAATAAAATAATAATAATAATGGCCACAGCCCATTCCTAATTCAACACCAAGCTGATCCAGATGGGACTTGCAGATCACTGAGGCGTGAAACTACAATAAAGGTGTGACTATTCATAATTCGGTGGAAAGTAGCGTCCAAAATCCATCAAGAAAATATATGGGTTTGTGGTGAAAATACGTGGAGAAAACTGGTGATTACATGCGATTTGGCTCCAGGTATCTGGTGAATGGGCTCGGGGATCTGCCGACTGGACTCCAAGCTTTGGTGAATGGGCTCAGAGATATGGCTCGGGGATATGGCGACTGGACTCCAAGCTTTGGTGAATGGGCTCAGAGATATGGCTCGGGGATCTGCCGACTGGACTCCAAGCTTTGGTGAATGGGCTCAGAGATATGGCTCGGGGATATGGCGACTGGACTCCAAGCTTTGGTGAATGGGCTCAGAGATATGGCTCGGGGATATGGCGACTGGACTCCAAGCTTTGGTGAATGGGCTCAGAGATATGGCTCGGGGATCTGCCGACTGGACTCCAAGCTTTGGTGAATGGGCTCAGAGATATGGCGACTGGACTCCAAGCTTTGGTGAATGGGCTCAGAGATATGGTTCGGGGATCTGCCGACTGGACTCCAAGCTTTGGTGAATGGGCTCAGAGATATGGCGACTGGACTCCAAGTTTTGGTGAATGGGCTCAGAGATATGGCTCGGGGATATGGCGACTGGACTCCAAGCTTTGGTGAATGGGCTCAGAGATATGGCTCGGGGATCTGCCGACTGGACTCCAAGCTTTGGTGAATGGGCTCAGAGATATGGCTCGGGGATATGGTGACTGGACTCCAAGCTTTGGTGAATGGGCTCAGAGATATGGCTCGGGGATATGGCGACTGGACTCCAAGCTTTGGTGAATGGGCTCAGAGATATGGCTCGGGGATCTGGCGACTGGACTCCAAGTTTTGGTGAATGGGCTCAGAGATATGGCTCGGGGATATGGCGACTGGACTCCAAGCTTTGGTGAATGGACTCAGAGATATGGCTCGGGGATATGGCGACTGGACTCCAAGCTTTGGTGAATGGGCTCAGAGATATGGCTCGGGGATATGGCGACTGGACTCCAAGCTTTGGTGAATGGGCTCAGAGATATGGCTCGGGGATATGGCGACTGGACTCCAAGCTTTGGTGAATGGGCTCAGAGATATGGCTCGGTGATATGGCGACTGGACTCCAAGCTTTGGTGAATGGGCTCAGAGATATGGCTCGGGGATCTGCCGACTGGACTCCAAGCTTTGGTGAATGGGCTCAGAGATATGGCGACTGGACTCCAAGCTTTGGTGAATGGGCTCAGAGATATGGCGACTGGACTCCAAGTTTTGGTGAATGGGCTCAGAGATATGGCTCGGGTATATGGCGACTAGACTCCAAGCTTTGGTGAATGGGCTCAGAGATATGGCTCGGGGATATGGTGACTGGACTCCAAGCTTTGGTGAATGGGCTCAGAGATATGGCTCGGGGATATGGTGACTGGACTCCAAGCTTTGGTGAATGGGCTCAGAGATATGGCTCGGGGATATGGTGACTGGACTCCAAGCTTTGGTGAATGGGCTCAGAGATATGGCTCGGGGATATGGTGACTGGACTCCAAGCTTTGGTGAATGGGCTCAGAGATATGGCTCGGGGATATGGTGACTGGACTCCAAGCTTTGGTGAATGGGCTCAGAGATATGGCTCGGGGATCTGGTGACTGGACTCCAAGCTTTGGTGAATGGGCTCAGATATATGGCGACTGGACTCCAAGCTTTGGTGAATGGGCTCAGAGATATGGCGACTGGACTCCAAGTTTTGGTGAATGGGCTCAGAGATATGGCTCGGGTATATGGCGACTAGACTCCAAGCTTTGGTGAATGGGCTCAGAGATATGGCTCGGGGATATGGTGACTGGACTCCAAGCTTTGGTGAATGGGCTCAGAGATATGGCTCGGGGATATGGTGACTGGACTCCAAGCTTTGGTGAATGGGCTCAGAGATATGGCTCGGGGATATGGTGACTGGACTCCAAGCTTTGGTGAATGGGCTCAGAGATGGCTCGGGGATATGGTGACTGGACTCCAAGCTTTGGTGAATGGGCTCAGAGATATGGCTCGGGGATATGGTGACTGGACTCCAAGCTTTGGTGAATGGGCTCAGAGATATGGCTCGGGGATCTGGTGACTGGACTCCAAGCTTTGGTGAATGGGCTCAGATATATGGCTCGGGGATCTGGTGACTGGACTCCAAGCTTTGGTGAATGGGCTCAGAGATATGGCTCGGGGATCTGGTGACTGGACTCCAAGCTTTGGTGAATGGGCTCAGAGATATGGCTCGGGGATCTGGTGACTGGACTCCAAGCTTTGGTGAATGGGCTCAGAGATATGGCTCGGGGATCTGGTGACTGGACTCCAAGCTTTGGTGAATGGGCTCAGAGATATGGCTCGGGGATCTGGCGACTGGACTCCAAGCTTTGGTGAATGGGCTCAGAGATATGGCTCGGGGATCTGGCGACTGGACTCCCAAGCTTTGGTGAATGGGGTCGGGAATCTGGCGACTGGGCTCCAGTTTTACCACGACCTGGCAGTGAACGTTAAGAAAAACGTCTTCAACGCCAGAAAAAAAAGTTGATCCATTTGTTGGCATAAACTGTATTCAAGCGACTGGGCCCCCCCCCCCCCCCCCAGCTGACCGCCTGGTACCGAACTCTGAAGGAGTAAGACCCGATATTTTTTCAGGAGAAGCAATGAACCAGTTTGTGGCAGAGACAGAAAGCACGTACTAGATTATACATTCCATCCTTGTAGGACTGTTTTAAGATAGAAATCTTCAGCCTCCCTTTATCAGGCTCTTGACGGCACGCCCCGCGAGGGCTTGAGATAAAGTATTAACCTGCAAACCTTGACGTATGGGCGGGCGTTCGGTCTCTCTTTTGGCCCATGATGGCTGCGGAGGATGAGGTAAAACTGATGAGGCTGCTAGAACAATGCGGTCACCGAGTGGGCATTTTATTTAACACGCTAAGTCGCTGGCGAAACTGAAAATTCATCCATCCCGGGCATCGAACTCTCACCAAGCAGCCATCGACTATTACGTCCTGGGGCCGTCCCATTCTCTCCGCTTCTCACGGTATGCAGCCAGTCCTTCTACAGTGGCCCCGGCTGTGCTGCACGAATAGAATCTGCCCCTACAGTTCTTCAACTTGTCTCTCTTTCTGACAGCCCTCTCTTCTTCTTTCCTTCAGATGCCCGCCGTTCGCTTGTTTCAGCAACGCAACTGCCTTTCTGCTGTAGTTACACGCATGTCATCTTTGCTTGTCTGAGCTTCTTGATAGCGAAGATGAATATCGGTGAGCGTTCACGAAATCCGTGCACACGTTTCTCAACAATTATCTTTTAACAGTTTAAAACCAGGATGGTTATCCCTCCTATCAGTCCCACAGCATGGCTTCTATGGAGGAGCTTGTTCAAATCATCACAAACCAAGAAGTCAAAAGTTAGTAGCTGAGAAAACTTGTTCAATAAAGTCAGCATTTCATGGTTTGTTTTTTTTCCGCACTATAAGTTTTCAAGAGACCCAGAGAGAGAGGCAACAATTCAAAGAGGAACCACTGACCTAGATTTGAGACCGAAATATCTATTTTTGGAAGGCTGCTCTAAAACCCGAAGGACTTTGTAACTAGGTTGAACCAGCGTGTTCTGTCTAAACAGAGCTAACCTCTTACTGACACCATAACTTTGTGGCAAATAAACATTCCTGCACGTTACAGATCTCAAAGACGCAAAAGCAATGAATCACAAGTGACGATTGTGTGTCACCATGTCCGACACCGTGAGGCATAGAAAGGGACGACGGGAAAATAAAAGAGCGAATCAAGTTTCCTCTATGTCACAGACGAAATATATTATTAGAACACGTGATCTTATTTAGACCAAGAACAGCACACAACAGCCTGTAAAAGCCACCTGCGCAGTAAATAAACAAATAATAATAATAAAAACATACAAGAAACAGCCAAATGCGCCAATGAATGAATGAGGAACGACAGTAGAACATACCCTAGAGGACTGCAGACTGCACAAAGACTGAGCGAACAGTGGCGTCCCCTACAGACTGCACAAAGACTGAGCGAACAGCGGCGTCCCCTACAGACTGCACGAACAGCTGCGTCCCTACAAGCGGTACGAAGACTGAGCGAACACCTGCGTCCCCCTAAAAGCTGCACGAAGACTGAGCGAACACCTACGTCCCCCTAAAAGCTGCACGAAGACTGAGCGAACACCTACGTCCCCCTACAAGCTGCACGAAGCTTTGGTGAATGGGCTCAGAGATATGGCTCGGGGATCTGGCGACTGGACTCCCAAGCTTTGGTGAATGGGGTCGGGAATCTGGCGACTGGGCTCCAGTTTTACCACGACCTGGCAGTGAACGTTAAGAAAAACGTCTTCAACGCCAGAAAAAAAAGTTGATCCATTTGTTGGCATAAACTGTATTCAAGCGACTGGGCCCCCCCCCCCCCCCCCCAGCTGACCGCCTGGTACCGAACTCTGAAGGAGTAAGACCCGATATTTTTTCAGGAGAAGCAATGAACCAGTTTGTGGCAGAGACAGAAAGCACGTACTAGATTATACATTCCATCCTTGTAGGACTGTTTTAAGATAGAAATCTTCAGCCTCCCTTTATCAGGCTCTTGACGGCACGCCCCGCGAGGGCTTGAGATAAAGTATTAACCTGCAAACCTTGACGTATGGGCGGGCGTTCGGTCTCTCTTTTGGCCCATGATGGCTGCGGAGGATGAGGTAAAACTGATGAGGCTGCTAGAACAATGCGGTCACCGAGTGGGCATTTTATTTAACACGCTAAGTCGCTGGCGAAACTGAAAATTCATCCATCCCGGGCATCGAACTCTCACCAAGCAGCCATCGACTATTACGTCCTGGGGCCGTCCCATTCTCTCCGCTTCTCACGGTATGCAGCCAGTCCTTCTACAGTGGCCCCGGCTGTGCTGCACGAATAGAATCTGCCCCTACAGTTCTTCAACTTGTCTCTCTTTCTGACAGCCCTCTCTTCTTCTTTCCTTCAGATGCCCGCCGTTCGCTTGTTTCAGCAACGCAACTGCCTTTCTGCTGTAGTTACACGCATGTCATCTTTGCTTGTCTGAGCTTCTTGATAGCGAAGATGAATATCGGTGAGCGTTCACGAAATCCGTGCACACGTTTCTCAACAATTATCTTTTAACAGTTTAAAACCAGGATGGTTATCCCTCCTATCAGTCCCACAGCATGGCTTCTATGGAGGAGCTTGTTCAAATCATCACAAACCAAGAAGTCAAAAGTTAGTAGCTGAGAAAACTTGTTCAATAAAGTCAGCATTTCATGGTTTGTTTTTTTTTCCGCACTATAAGTTTTCAAGAGACCCAGAGAGAGAGGCAACAATTCAAAGAGGAACCACTGACCTAGATTTGAGACCGAAATATCTATTTTTGGAAGGCTGCTCTAAAACCCGAAGGACTTTGTAACTAGGTTGAACCAGCGTGTTCTGTCTAAACAGAGCTAACCTCTTACTGACACCATAACTTTGTGGCAAATAAACATTCCTGCACGTTACAGATCTCAAAGACGCAAAAGCAATGAATCACAAGTGACGATTGTGTGTCACCATGTCCGACACCGTGAGGCATAGAAAGGGACGACGGGAAAATAAAAGAGCGAATCAAGTTTCCTCTATGTCACAGACGAAATATATTATTAGAACACGTGATCTTATTTAGACCAAGAACAACACACAACAGCCTGTAAAAGCCACCTGCGCAGTAAATAAACAAATAATAATAATAAAAACATACAAGAAACAGCCAAATGCGCCAATGAAATGAATGAGGAACGACAGTAGAACATACCCTAGAGGACTGCAGACTGCACAAAGACTGAGCGAACAGCGGCGTCCCCTACAGACTGCACAAAGACTGAGCGAACAGCGGCGTCCCCTACAGACTGCACGAACAGCTGCGTCCCTACAAGCGGTACGAAGACTGAGCGAACACCTGCGTCCCCCTACAAGCTGCACGAAGACTGAGCGAACACCTACGTCCCCCTACAAGCTGCACGAAGACTGAGCGAACACCTACGTCCCCCTACAAGCTGCACGAAGACTGAGCGAACACCTGCGTCCCAGACAGCACGAAGACTGAGCGAACACCTGCGTCCCCCTAAAAGCTGCACGAAGACTGAGCGAACACCTACGTCCCCCTAAAAGCTGCACGAAGACTGAGCGAACACCTGCGTCCCCCTAAAAGCTGCACGAAGACTGAGCGAACACCTACGTCCCCCTAAAAGCTGCACGAAGACTGAGCGAACACCTGCGTCCCCCTAAAAGCTGCACGAAGACTGAGCGAACACCTACGTCCCCCCTAAAAGCTGCACGAAGACTGAGCGAACACCTACGTCCCCCTACAAGCTGCACGAAGACTGAGCGAACACCTGCGTCCCAGACAGCACGAAGACTGAGCGAACACCTGCGTCCCAGACAGCACGAAGACTGAGCGAACACCTGCGTCCCCCTAAAAGCTGCACGAAGACTGAGCGAACACCTACGTCCCCCCTAAAAGCTGCACGAAGACTGAGCGAACACCTACGTCCCCCTACAAGCTGCACGAAGACTGAGCGAACACCTGCGTCCCAGACAGCACGAAGACTGAGCGAACACCTGCGTCCCAGACAGCACGAAGACTGAGCGAACACCTGCGTCCCAGACAGCACGAAGACTGAGCGAACACCTGCGTCCCAGACAGCACGAAGACTGAGCGAACACCTGCGTCCCAGACAGCACGAAGACTGAGCGAACACCTGCGTCCCCCTACAAGCTGCACGAAGACTGAGCGAACACCTGCGTCCCAGACAGCACGAAGACTGAGCGAACACCTGCGTCCCAGACAGCACGAAGACTGAGCGAACACCTGCGTCCCAGACAGCACGAAGACTGAGCGAATACCTGCGTCCCAGACAGCACGAAGACTGAGCGAACACCTACGTCCCCCTACAAGCTGCACGAAGACTGAGCGAACACCTGCGTCCCAGACAGCACGAAGACTGAGCGAATACCTACGTCCCCCCTAAATGCTGTACGAAGACCGAGCAAACAGCTTCGTCTCTCGGCACTTCTAGTGTAAGAAAAGTAATCTGGAGACGTCATGTCTCTGGAGGGTCGCCTGAGTGGCTAACCAGTCAGTGTACTAGTCTCTCATGAGGAAGGTCAGTGGTTTGAATCCGGCCAGAGTTGCCCGAGTAACCCGCCTGTAGAAAGGAGTACCTTGCTTCACCTGGAGCTGAGTAAGGAAAGGTGGCCAGGCGTGATGCTGACAACATCAGCCTCCAGAGAGCCGTGAGGTCAAGGACACTTAACACCATACCCTCTAGGTGCCTCTCTGACATTACAGGCCCACCTTTACCTTTATTTTACAGCATCTCTGGAAAACGACAGTCAAGTTGATATCTGAGGCCAGAAACAACAGCTGGGAAACCCCGAAGAACATCAGATATTTATCACTGCATGCCTTAAAGAGGCTGTTTTCAGAGTCATCTTTTCATCATCATCATCTTGGACGTCAGTCTGACCTAAATCTAGTTATCGCGCTATTAAAGAAGACGGTATGCTGAGCTGATTTCAGGTATCAGTGGGTATACAAAACCACTATATACTATGTGTGTGTTTTTTTTCCAGGTATCAGTGGGTATACAAAATCACTATATACTATGTGTTTGTGTGTGTGTGACTCTGTGACAAGGTTTCTGTCCCCAGTTGGGCCATCTATGGGATCTCATACAAGGTCTCGTCCCGGACTGACACCTCAGACAATCCAGCTGGGACGCCTAAATGATCTAGAACAAGATCTCGTCCCGGACTGACACCTCAGACAATCCAGCTGGGACGCCTAAATGATCTAGAACAAGATCTCGTCCCGGACTGACACCTCAGACAATCCAGCTGGGATGCCTAAATGATCTAGAACAAGATCTCGTCCCGGACTGACACCTCAGATAATCCAGCTGGGACGCCTAAATGATCTAGAACAAGATCTCGTCCCGGACTGACACCTCAGACAATCCAGCTGGGACGCCTAAATGATCTAGAACAAGATCTCGTCCCGGACTGGCACCCCTGATAACCCAGCTGGGAAAGAAAACTGCCCTTGCACACAGAGAACATGTGGCTGCAGATGGTGGCACATCCAGAACATATAGCACATGCCGCTGTTAGCCCCCCCCCCCCCCCCAGCGCTATAAACAGATGTTCGCGTGAATATCGATTCTAGGCTCATACAGAAAAAAAGTCACAGCTGAAAGTGGGCGAACCAAAAAAAAAAAATATATATATCTAATCTAAATTCGACTACCACATGTATGATTAAATTTAAACGACAACGAATAGGAGCACCGGAATATCGCCTAATCAAACTACTGAACTATATCCGAATTCCTCCATTCAAATATCCCCAGGTGTATTTCTGAAATGCATCCAACTTTAGTTCCACAACTTTAATACAGCATCACTAAATGTATAATGCTGGTCAATCAATGTCGTGCCAGTTTAACATGAGATTTACACGAAACGCGGTCTAAAACCTAAGCGATCCCATAAGCCCTTTAACATTCTTACAAACCTGGTACGCTGTTCATTAAGTCAAGGGCACGCCCGACTCACAACCTGTAACAATGTAGTATCTACTGGCGTAAAATGCGAGCCTGTCCCTCGAAGCGTGCTGATACGCCCCAGTGGAGTTTAGCAATGACTGGACTACGCTGACATGCGTATTCACTACGCAACATATGGCACTTTGGTTCTAGTTTAGGTTGTTCTAGCTTAGGCTGTGTAGTGGTAACGAGGAAAAGATGGGAAATGGGGCGTGCAAACGTTAAATGGGAGCTCATGAAGTGAGCAGTATACACTGACTTAGTCAATGCCGGATACAAACTTGATGAGTCCCTAAGCTATATAAAGTTTGGGGCCCCCTTGTAGATGACTTAATCGGTGCTATATATAAACTTAGTGAGGCCCCTTTGTTTTAAAAAAAAAATCTGAAATTTTGTAAGGCCGTAGCTTGTTTAGATTATGCCTAAATCCATCACTGACCTTACTACACGGTCCTTGAACTCCCTTCGACAAATTGCCTAAAACATCATCACCGTTAGTTCCACGAGAGATGCCAGTATAGAACATTACATGATATCAACAAATTAGTTCTATTTTGTACAAGCAGTACTGGGAGCAGACAGCAGCTGTCCGGTCCAAAACAAACAACTCAACACTGATAGATATAAAGAGAGGGGTCAGACAAGGATAAGTCCTTTCAGACAAGGATAAGTCCTTTCTCCACGTCTGTTTAACCTTTATGCAGAGAAGGCATTCATAACATATGAAAAGCTGATGACACTCTGCTGACGGCAGGGAACTAAAAAGACCTACAGAATCTAGTGGCGCGAATAAACGACGAAAGTCAAAAGTACGTACTGGAAATAAATATCAGAAAGACAAAAGTCATGGTAATCTGCACAGAAGAAAGAAAGCCAGCAGTAAATACAAAAAATAAATGGAGAACTAGGTGAACAGGTGAAAACCTTCAGGTATTTAGGACACATGATAACAGAGGATGGAAAATGTGAAATTAACAGAAGAATAGGATTGGCAACAACAACAACAACAACACAACAACAAAACCTTCAGCAGAATGAGGAAGATTTTAAAATCAAAACAAATATCACAGTAACTGAAGTCACGTGTTGTACAAGTGCTAGATAAACTCAGGTATTTTTTTATGATGCGGAACTCTGGACCTGATATAGTAAAAAGCCCTTAAGTGTGGGTATATAGAAGAATAGGGCCTATCCCATGGACAGAAAAGAAAAAAAAAGTGCTAAACCAGCTAGAAATGCACAGAAACATACTGAAGAGACAAGCTACGATAATTTGGGCATATCAAGAAGCATAATACTGTACTGAAGACCCTTCTAGAGGGCAAGATGGAAAGGAAAAGAACAAGAGGTTGACAGCGATAAAGATGGGTGGACGGCATCAAGAGATGGACAGGGACCAGCTTGGTAGAGTTCACTGCGACGCCAAGAAACAGAGCAGAGTGGAGATCCACTGCAGCCGACCTTCTGTAGTGAGAAGGCAGGAAGTTATGATGATGAGTTGCAAAGAAGAGAACTCATGAAAGATAATACTAATCTAGCAACAGATTGTTTAGCTGTTGTTCAGAGACTGAGTCTCATAGCCCCCCCCCCCACCCCAAGGTGTGAAGTTCCCTCCACCCCAAGTTAAGAAGTCCCTGTCTCTGTAGAATTGGCAGCACGCAATGGCGTCAAAGTGCACGTGATGAATGACAGAATCCGACGGCATTATGGGACGGAGAGATCTGCTGACGAAACGCAAGCCATTCGCTCCACCAGTGGTTCTTAAACTGGGGTCCACTGAAGGATTTTCGGGAGTCCGAGGATCAGCATACAGATTGGCTCGATTAAAAAAAAAACATCTTAGCATTTTCTGGGTTCGGTTCATTGCGAAATTTTTAATGAGAGATCCAGAATTTTTTTTTTTCAAGCCGGAAAGGGGGTCCATGAGCAGACAATATGTTTAGAACCACTGCTAGCGACAAAGTAGAAACAGGCGGGCATGCGCCCACGCAACTTGCAGGAATGAATAACGAGGGAAAATGACAGCATGTAACGAATGTACGCACACGCAACTAATCATCATCATCATCATCAGAGATAGTGATATATATATATATATATATATATATATATATATATATATATATATATATATATATATATATACAGACAGAGAGAGAGAGAGAGAGAGAGAGAGAGAACAAACATAAACACCGGAGGCCGCACTGAAATAGAGAAGAGTGGCCATAACGCCATATTCTGTAATAACAACAATGAAGTGAAGTGCGCACAAACAGCCAGTGGGAACTGAGACTGAAGAAAACGCTACAGATATTACATAAACAAACTGACTACTATACATTAAAGAGCCAATACTGCATGTAAAGTAGCCGATTACCCTACAATAAATGTGAAGAACTTAAGTAAAGTAACCGAATAGTCTCTACGGCAAAGCAGCCTAATACTATAAATAAAACAACTGAACATTTCACACTGGCGAGGCCGAATACTGCACAGTAAAATGCCGAGCACCGTGAAATAAATTAACCGAATACCTTACTGTAAATTGCCGAACACGGTTATAAAAATTAGCGCGTATACCCAATACCTTACAGGAAACCGAATAGTCCTGGATAAAATACTCGAGAATCTTACAAGTCAGAACAATTGTTACACTATTACATTACACAACTTTACGACATGTTTTGCTGTGGATGGTCCTGCGAGGTTCCGAAATGCAGAAGCAGAATGATAGAATTATTCATATTAAGTTACATGCACAGAACAAACTGAAATCATGAAATAAACATGCTATATCATGTGATAAAAGGGAGAGAAACGTGCTGGGAGAAAGAGAGAGAAAGAGAGAGAGAGAGAGAGAGAGACCTGGAGAGAAAATACAGCACTGTTTTGATGCTCGGCTTCAAAGAACGAGCATGGTGTGAGGGGACAACGGCCACATCCGATAAATTATTCAACATTTGTCACACTCAAATTGTTCCTTCGCTTCTCCGTGTGGATTATACAACATTGTCTGTAGCTGATGCAACAAATGTTGGATGATTTGAACGAGAAAGTGGCTGAGAAGGGATTGAGGTGGTAAATAGTTTGAAGAAAGAGATACAAGAACAGAGATAATGGATAGATAGACACATGGACGGAGAGACGGATGGCCAGACAAGCACACAGATAAGAAGACAGACAGACAGGCATATATAAGCAGATAAATAGGCACAGATAATAGATATGTTAATAGGAATGATGACAAATGAGTGAACAGATAAACAGACAACAGGCAGACATACATACAGACTTACCATAAAGACAAGCAGACAGGAAACCGACAAACAGATGGATGAACACATAGGCAGACAGAATGAAAAGGGACGAACTTTACATTTTTCGATAGATGGATGGATGGAGGAATGAATGGATGGATGGATGGATGGATGGATGGATGGATGGATGGATGGATGGATGGATGGATGGCAGCTTAGGTAGGTAGGTTTGGTAGACAAACAGGCAGACAGAGAAACAGACGAGACATCAAAATCTGCTCCCATGACCAGCAGAAGACATGACGACTCCTGTACAAGAGAGATTTACAATTTACCAAGTATTTTTGGCAAAGCAAATCGATACCAAAAGAAGTAAACAAAGATAACTCATCGGAGCTCCATTGTTACAGCGGCTCTGTTTGCGCGTATTAATGCGCGCTTCCAACGCTTTCTATTGGCTATCTCTGGGCGGATGTAAAAGCTGGAATCATTCTCCTGGATGTATCATTTGCTGCCGTAAGTCTGCCCTGCTGAGGTTACTTTTATCTCCAGCCATGAGAACTCCGTGTAATTTCCTGCTGTTTACTGTCGTTAAAAAAAAATTACCCTGTCGCAGTTTTGCTTTATCGTGCACCTTTACTGAGATTTAGTTATATAATATGTTATTTTGTGGCTCCCCTTTTCCTTTACCACCGCTAGTTAGAGGAACATGCGCACGTGAAGTCCTTCCTGCAGTCATTCTCATGTACAGGAGACCACGTCTTCGTGGGCTATAATCCTAGTACAGTTCATATTTAACAGCTGAATTTGTGGCTGTGTTTCCCCTCATATATCATAAGCTGCCGCTGCGACATATACACTGGTATTATCTGTTGTAACTACGGCTCGGCAGAGTGACCTTCTCAGTATGGAAGACTGGGGGGAAAGAGAAAGAGGGGTGGAGCAAGGACAACCTGGCGGGGAACTGGAGAAGCTGAGGTGAACAGCATGCAACAGTAAAACAGCTGTGGCGCCATACACAGGCTGCTCAGAGACCGTGAGAACTGGAGAGAAGTTGTTGCCGCCCTGGATGGCAGCACAAGGCGAGCTTAGGCGATCACTGATCAAGGACATGGATGGATGGACGAAGTTACCCATATAATTCTACAGTGAATCACAGCGTGTCCTTGCTGGAGCCATCACCTGACGGGCTGAAATATACAGCAACGGCACCGCCGTGTGGCTGAAGACCGTGAGAAGCGAAGACAGAGTCTGTTATTGTCCTGCAAGACACTACAAGACGTAATTAGTGGTACACCGACTAAGGAAGTGGATGGATGTATGGACGGATCTTGTGCTGCAGTCTACAAACTGGATCTGGCAAAAACCCTCCCCCACTTGTTACTGGCGCTCCATGTAACAGTCTGATACCCTCCTTTGGCCTGGGTAATGGGCTAGGATTCATCGGCGTTTCCACAGTCTCCTCAGAAGCTCGTTTTATTTGGGTTCGTTCCGCAGCATAATGTAGGCCACCGCACACCCACTTCTTATCCGACTCAATGCTTATGCTTCAGCATGATTACTGAGTACGGTGCAAAGAACAGCTTGGGACTGCCGAGCTAATCAGTTCAAGAACAAATTTCAAAATCACAGCACCGCCAGCCCGAGTAACCCAGTGATTTAAACTGGACTCAAGAGAAACACAGAGAAGGTCCGGAGTTCAATTCTGCATCTATTAACGCCACGTCCGGACACCGCGTGATCTTCGAGATTTTCTGGCGCTTCTCAACACAGGCCTTGCACGCGAAAGAAATTCCCATTAATGTGAAGACGAGCTTCTAACAAAGGTCACGGTGACCACGAATGATGCCAGGAACCGATACGCGGTCGTGGAAATAAGATTAGATGGAGTAGATAAGGAAGATGGTGTAGATAAGGAAGATGGTGTAGATAAGGAAGATGGAGTAGATAAGGAAGATGGAGTGGAGACGGGGAGGGAGGACAACAAAGAAAAGCATGTTACAACTGCCGTATCTACTTGCACACGGAACTCCAGCTCTTCACTGTCCAATCTGTTGCAGACATCTTCAAACACAACACCTCAACTTCACTGGAACAAACTCGGGCTTAAGTAAGTTTCTTGAATTCCCGGAGGTAGCTGAGTGACCAACTGCTGACTGTTTGCACCAGGGATAGCGAACTTCAGCTGACCTATGCCCTATTCTTATTCCACGTAGTGCCACCGGAAACGAAATATCTGGCCCTAGTGAACAAGGATCGAAATATGAAGGAAAAACCCAGTCCTAAAAATAAGCCAAGCCGAAGTGAGATGTTCCCGGGCCGAAAGATGCAGAAATCGCAACCTTGCTGCAAACACAACACAATCAACGGCCCGTCTGAGAGCGAAGGGAAAAGAAGTAGCTTAAACAGAATAAGAATTCTTTAGACAGACAGACAGACAAACAGACTTCTTAGCACGCTTCGACACTATGGAGACCACAAGGATCCAAGCTCCCTGCTGACACAGCACACAAGAGCCTGTCTCCAGAAGAACAGTAGGTAGACAGCGGTTCTCAAAGTCCCATGTCCCAATCTTTTCTTCTCAACCCAGGCTGCCCCATCTCATCCCGGTACCGGCTAGCGTAGTGGTTATAGCACTCATTTAGCAACCGAATGGTCGAGGGTTTGAATTCCCAGCTGAGCGGGATTTTTTTTCCCGACCAATACGGACCCGAGGTCGACCCAGCCTCGGAAAATGGGTAGCAGAGAAATCTGGGAAGGTAAAGCGGCCAGCCATGATACTGACCACATCAGACTTTCATGTGCCAAAGGTCATGGAAAATACGGGCCTGACACCGTATTCCCCAATACGCCTTAATGGCACGGAAACGAGAATTTTTACCTTTATATATAATATATTATATATATATATATATATATATATATATATATATAATATATATATCATACATAATACATTCTTTTATGGTGGTAAAATTCCTCCTTTTCGACTTGAAATTCCTTCCCGTGATGTCACCTGCCTTCCATTTCAGAATCACTGACCCATACCCCTACCTTAGTAATCTTTGCTCCCATAAAAAAAAAACAGTATAAGAAAAAAAAACAGAACAAAAAAGATGTGAAGTAAAAAGGGCCCATATATCTTGTTAAATGCCTGATTAACTCTTTGACACTCCGGGGAAAGGTCGTGAAGCTGGTACGTAATCACGACATCAATTTGAAAAACGTGATTATTAGAATCGATTACCAGGCGTGTTTCCTCAACTTCCACGCACGCGGTGACTTGTCTAGAATCGTTACCAGAGCGACCTCATCGTTGTTTGCGACTGACGACAGCGTTGCCATTGTTTCGTAGTCATGGAGATTTGTAAACAATCTCAATCTTGTGGGGAGGAATAAACAGTGGAAGATTGATCGCAGGTAATGAGGTATTACTTGTCCTCTCTGCGAATATTTTATCGCTGCTGCCAGTACGGAATTAGCATTGTAAATGATGGTGGCGATTACTGTGCTGTATGACTGGTTGGTAGTGGGTTAATGGTTCATACAATCTAGGGCTGACGGCAAGAAAAGAACGGCCACCCCAAAAACAACTGAGATACAGAAGCGGGGAAAAACAGAAACAGACAGGAAGAGATGCCAGGCAGATGTATAAAACAGCAGGATAAACAGACAAGACACACAGCACACCACTTCCAAGCAACACAACGTGCGAACTCGACGGACAAATAAGGGTCACAAATTAAAACACGATATTAAAACATGTTGAACTACATATTTTACTGGTAATATGAGACGCAAATGAAAACAAAACAGAAAATACGATTCTCTCCCCATCCACATTTCTCTCTCTCTCTCTCTCTCTCTCTCTCTCTCTCTCACACACACACAGAGACAGTTTCATGAATGTACTTAAACACTGGTTATCTTTTGCCAAATCATTTTATCATTTTATATTCTTTAAGAAAAATAATAACCGAACCACCACAAAAAGGTGACCTGAGATGCACCACATTAAGGTGACTAGTGACGCACCACAAGAAAGTGACCAGAAACTTGAACAGATGAGAGACAACAAAACATCGTAGGTGTATCCGCTCCCACTGATAACTGAAAAAGCAGTTCTCTTGTTCAACACTTGACGTAGCCTTGCACAAACTTCACTTACCACAGATACTAGTGACCACAACGAGCACAACAGTGTCTCCGGTTTACGAGTTATCAAATTACGTACTCCCATGATATGAAAATCTGGGAGCAAATTTTACATATAAACTTATGGATTTTTCATGTAACGAACAAATGTTTTGATATTCCATATTCAGTATCTGAATACAGGCAATCCCAGTATTGTGTAAATCGGGGCGAGGGGCGGGGGGTGTAAAGACGTCTGTCCAATGAGGCAATCAGCGACCCATGGCTGATATGCCAGTGTCAGGGTTAGCGAACCTCAGCTGACCAAGACCCTGTCCCACCAGTAACAGGACTAGCCTGGTTAACGGGGCAGGGATCGCCGTATTCCCCAAGGTGGTGGAGTCTGCTAAAGAAGCACTGCACACCCCATGATTTTTAGCCATACTCTGGGACCGAAAAAGTAGCTGCCATAACCCGCTCCAACGCTAATACGATGCTGTGCCTCAACACCTCCTCAGCAGCGGCTGCAAAGAACACCAGTTCGCAGTTACAGTAAATCTGGATTTCTGTATTTCACGGTTTTTTTTTTTTTTCAGCGAGCATCATTTTGTGATTTTCATCTGGACTCCATGAAGTCTACAGGAATTCTGTTTACTGTTTCGATGTCTAACCATACAACATTTCGCAGATTTGAAATATCAAGTATGACACAAATAAGGGAAGGGTGACGGCCAACACCTATCGATACGGCGCCGGATGATAATACTTCTACGTCGCGTTACCTGATGAAGGAGACATGGACTGGAAGTTTACCAGAAAGCCTACCGTTGGGAGAATCTCGCTTAATTAAATCTTACGACCCCAGGAGATCCATCAGAAACTGCCACCTCCATCAATTCTCGCGGCAGGCAAGCCGTCAGCGTGCAGGAGTTCAAACCGCTGAACCTCTCGAGGCTCAGAATCGAGCCAAACCTACACAGGCTATGACTGCTTTCATTGGTTGTCCTTGAACTTTATAGTGATTTCCGCCACGAGATCAATACCCCTAGCATTTCCCCACCTAACACAGCCCTACAAATTTCCTTACATTATTACTACCTAACTCTCTTTACTATCAATATCACAGCGCGTACCTTGTTTCTCCGACAGCCACAGGGCCAATCAATACGGGAAGGTGTATTACGTTATCAGCTTTCACGACTTCCGTCTTCTTCCACAGTACAAACCCACCGCCAACAAAACAAGAGCACAAGATGAACGCGACGGTGTGACAGTGCAGGCATCAAGGAAAGCGAACCAGAACTGGTCAAGACCAGCCCAAGCACCAGGTTAAGCATGGCTAACGGGATAAAGTTCATCGTGATTCCCGCACGGTAGTGGAGTCTGCTAAGAGGCTGTGCTTTTTTTTTTGGAAAGTTGGGGTGGGGGGTCTATATTCTGAAGATTCAAGCGTGTCACCTTAACCCACTCCCTGTCCGATATGATAATTGTGTTTCAACACCTTCGCGGCGCGGCAGCTACCAACATGTTCCTCGCAGTCCCAGTATCATACATACATACATACACATACACACATGTACATACATTACATAATACGCATATACCCAAAAGCAAGTCGCAAGAGGAAGGTAAAACATTTATCTAAGCCAGTGCTTTCCAATCTAATTTACAACCAATGATCACTTCTCCAAGCACAAGTAAGCCGCAGGCCACCATCTTACGGTAAAGTGATACAACACGCCGTTGTGCGGCATTCGAAAAATAGTAGACAAAGCACTTTATACGCGAGAGAAAGACACACAAAAAATGGCAAGGTAATTACCTGGGGCTCGAACCACTCGCAATGCCATAAACCCTTAACTGATCATACATCTGGAAGCGTAGTTGCATATCACTTGATAAAAACCCGTGGGCCAAAAGTTGGGAAACACTGATTTAGCTAAGTGACAGCGTAAATAACCACAACTAATGAGACTTATCAAGGCCAAGAATGTGAACATTTTTTTTTTTTGAAACAAAAAACACGGCAAGTGCGTCAAACTTTGCTACGACAGAAACCGGTACATGCAGTGCTCGTTAAATCTGTTGATGCCATACCAGTTACCCGTTCACACAAGCTAACACAACATCAAAAACTTTAAGGTGGCTGATTGGCTGGGCGACTGCTAGTCCTAGCGGGGTCCGTTGTTGGAGTCACAGTTGTTCTCTTGTCATTTTTCTTTCTCTCAGGTCCTAACGTGTCCTGGCTACATTTTTTTTTCCTGAGCTTTAGCCATACAACACTAAACTATCACTTTACTGAAAAAAATTGTATAAAGAATGTTTTAAAAATTGCTAACACTACTATTTCTAGGATCAAAGTCGACATTTCTACAACCATTTATCTGTAGCAGCGACTATCACAAACACCATCACCATCAGAAAAATCATCAACTTCATTAGACTATCATCAATTTTATTACCCATATATGAATGGCAACTAACGATGATGTCTTAAGACGATGATAGGCGATGCAGCCACCAAAGCTACCTATACAACTTCTATAACTACACAATTCCGCCAGTACTACTCTTACTTCTATGACTACACAGTGCCACCAGTACCACTTCAGTGACTACACAATACCACTAGTACTACTTCAGTGGCTACATAATGCCACTAGTACTACTTCAGTGGCTATAAAATTACACTAGTGATACTTCAGTGACTACACAATGCCACTAGTACTACTTGCATGGCTACAAAATGCCACTAGTACTACTTGCATGGCTACAAAATGCCACTAGTACTACTTGCATGGCTACACAATGCCACTAGTACTACTTGCATGGCTACACAATGCCACTAGTACTACTTGCATGGCTACACAATGCCACTAGTACTACTTCCATGACTACACACAATACCACCAGTGCTGCTTCAGTGACTACAAAGTCTATCACCATCAGTACTATTACGGACACAAAGCAAACATACTACTTCAAGTAAATTAATCATTATTTATATTACTACTTCTATTAATATTACTACTACTACTACTACTACTACTACTACTACTACTAATACTACTACTATTTATTACCAACACCAGTACTAAAACCACCACCTCAGCTTCCACGAAAAACTGAATCCCTGGAACTAAAGAGGACAGACGGACAGTAACTGCCGATATAGCGGGCGGACAAAGAGCACTCCACCTGTGGCCGTTATGAAAAGGACCCTCGAAGTGTAGGCTGAGTTCGCCTTGTCCTTGAACTCAGTGTCAGCTCCAGGTGACCGTGTGTATGCAAATATCAGGAAGCTACTATGGCAACCATTGTTCAGAAATCTTTGGGATCAGGCAAGTCCGGCCAGCGATGATAACGGCGATGACAGAGATAAGAACAGATACAACCACGTTACACTGTTCTCGTTTCCTGTGGACAACACGGCAGGAACGATCTCCCAGTGAACTGTATTTTCTGGCTTCTACTTAAGCTCCACCGCGCTGGCATAATATCTCGTTCGTCTGACACTTGTGACAGCCTGTTCCTATTGGCTGACCCCACCCCCCGGGCGTCCCATGTTCGTGGTCACTGTGTTAACCTTAGTAGTGGGGCTCATGGTTAGGCGCAATTCCATTTTGATGGGCACCGTCGAGATAATTAGGAGCAGTCCTATTTAATGATGCCTCGGTTCATACAGTCAGGAGCAATAACATTTAGTGGTAGCTCCGCAAATACAGCCAGGAGCAGTCTCATTTAGCGAGGGCTCCGTCAATATAGCCAGAGCAATCCCACTTGCTGCAGAAAAACAGCAGATGATAGTCAAATACTTCTGCAGGAAAATCTGTGCTAGACTTCTGTTACTGTTCCAACTGCAACCACCCATCATCTTACAGAGTTCCATTAGCCCCAGTTACTGCAACCATTCATCATCTTATAGAGTTCCATTAGCCCCAGTTACTGCAACCACTCATCGTCTTACAGAGTTCCATTAGCCCCAGTTGCTGTAACCACTTATCACCTTGAAGAGTTCTAACAGCCCCTGTTACTGCGGCCACTCATCATCTTATAGAGTTCCATTAGCCCCAGTTGCTGTAACCACTTATCACCTTGAAGAGTTCTAACAGCCCTTGTTACTGCAACCACTCATCATCATAGCTCTATTAGTCCCAGTAACACCAGACGTTCTCAGACAGCTCACGCGATCTCAGTATTGACTCTTCCACTCTCATTACTTCATCGCCAGCTTGCTCATGTTCATCCAGTGGACGATGAAAGAGTGAAAATACAGTTTACTATGGACTGCACTACCCCCACCCCTTAGAAATCTCTAACAATACACACAGTAATCATTGTTACGAATAAAAATCTCCTTTATAACTACATAACTGGTTCATAGACAAGTACGATATAAAAGCAGATATTATTCTACAGAAACTGTAGATAAAACTCAGTAGACATGGCACATATCTTCTGAAGGAAGCTTTGTGGTCGAGTGGTTAGTGTACTATCCTTGCAGGGAGCTAGACGTTTGCTTGTCTCAGTGTCTCCTTTTTGTACTTAAGATCATCCCTTGACCTAATTTTAACACGTTACTCGGGGATGGCTTTTTAATAAACAAATCGATATCCCCCCTCCTTCTTCTCTCTCTCTCTCTCTCTCTCATTAGCTGTTAAACTCCCATATTCCTACTCTGAAGATGAAGTGCAGATGTGGCCTAGCAAGACTAGATTTTGAAGAATACTAGCTAGAAATGTACAAGTTTTCATTTCTTAATTTAATACCAAGTGGCAGTTGAGAGTAGGTCTTTGGGGGAAGGGAAGGGGCGGAGAACAAGAGGCGAGAGAAGGGCTACTTACTGTCAATGGCTTCAAGAGAGGGGGGGGGGGGCTGCAAACCTAAAAAAAATGTTGAGAAACAGTGTTATCACGCCACAATCACACTCAACTAATATTTAACCAAGTCCCTTTACCACACAATGGCAGGGCCGATTTCCTGCCCAGCTGGTTAGCGTAAACCCAACACGCGATTCGCCGTGATTTAGAAGGTTCAGGCATGCGAGGGGGGTTAAACTGTAACTCCGATATGCATAATTATTAAAACCACGACACTGTATTGTTGCGTTAGATGACTGTAAACAACTCGGAGTACTGTTGCTAATGTTCGGCGCTGGCAGCCTATCACGCGAACGCTTTGCCTCGTGTACGTGGCCTTGCTGAACTTCTGCAATCTGTTTACGAAAGCCATCTGTTCCTACAAGCTGAATATGCCAGTGCTTGGGTTCATTAATATGCGGTACATGTGGGTTTTCTACGAGTTTTGTACTGTAACATAACGTAAAACCACTCGCTGCGGAGCGTACAGCAGAAGACCACGGTAAGCACATGGGAAATGACTGAAAGTAAAAGGTTTCAGTAAAGTTCACCCCCACTCCCCAAGGTCCTTTAACTTAGCATCAGATTCACTGAGGGAGCTGGGTGCTGTGGGTGGGGAACTGGGTGCTGTGGGTGGGGAACTGGGTTGAGGTAATTTTGTTTTTCCTGTTATCTGTTTTTTTAAAGATATACGGGGGGGGGGGGGGGGCGAGGGTGTGAAGATGCTCTGATTTTGGCAGCTAGAAACCCATACCTGACACACGAATGTCAGGGTAGGTGAACCGTAGCTGACCAAACCCTGTCTCTCCTAGCCACTGAAACCCCCAACAACAGGTCCAGCTTGATTAACGGATCAGGGATCGCCATGGTTTCCATAGTGGTGGAGTGTGCCAAAGAAGTTCTGGACACCCCTGCTTTTTAGCGCCACTCATTCATTCATTCATTTGCATATTTCTTGCGGAACTTTGCCGCCCTAACAGCTCTCTTGAAGACCTCTCGGTTGTAAGCAAAATGCTCTGCTGCTGATGCCTCCATTCGCAGATCACCAACGATGTCTTGCTGCCATCTTCGCCTTGGTCTTCTCTTTCTTTTCCACAATGTATACCCTTTCAAGACTTTCTTCTCCAAACTCTCATGGCATTCAGTATGTCCAAAATACTCAAGTTCTCTCTGTTTAATCTTATTTACTAGCCAGCCTTTTTCAGTATTAAGTTTTTGGATATATTTGCTCTTTTATGTGCCCATGGCATTTGAAAAACTCTTCTTGTAGCATGGGCTTGAAAGTAATGATTAGTGTTGTTATTATTATTATTAATGAATACGATTATGAAAATATACTGTAAAGAAAATAGTAACATCGAATAGCGACAGAGAAAAGTGGGTAAGAAAAAAAGGAAGAGAAAGGTATAAAAAGTCCTTGACACTAGAACAAGACGCGGACAAAAGTAAACAGTGGAAACAGTGAATAGAAAAAGACGAGACTCAGTGACGCTGAAGTTTAGGTAATACAGAGGAATGACGCCAGAAAGTAGGATGGTCCAGTGATAACAAAGCGGTGACTGGACGTTGAGACGTGTAAACAATAGAAAAGACGAACAGAAGAACAGACACAATGAAAAAGCCAGGACAAAATAAAACCTCCGACATGAAAGAGTAAGATAGTGACTTAGGTAAATAACAATTGTATAGACGAAACTGACACAGACTGACACGCGTTAGGACGCGATTGCACATGGTTTTTAAATAAAGGAGTGACCAACTCGGCCAGCTGACCAATTAAATATTTAGAGGCGTGGTCTATTGGACAATTGACTTACGAGAGATAAATCGCAGGGCAGTTTGAATGACGGACAATCAGAGCGCTCATGGGAACCAGTGGACATCTGAAGGTGGGGCCAAAATACTTATTGGTTAGTCCGTCAAGCTGGACTTGAAGATAAAAAGGTGAGCGGAGAGACAGAAGAAAAACGAAGAAGAAACAAGAAGCACGGAAGTAAAGGAGAGACAGGAGAGGACGAAGAAGTACAGGAGTCCTGGAGAGAGAAGACTGGACCGAAGACGGAAGAAAAGACAATCAGAGAACCAATAAGAAGAAGTAGAAGAGACAGAGGATGGAGCCCGAAGATGGAAGAACAAACTAAGAAGAACTAAGAAGTACGGAAATAGAGAAGAGAAGAACAGCAGAAGGAGAACACGCTCAGAGAAGACACGAGAGAGAAAGATGACGTAGATAACGACAGATGGAACAGATGGACACTTAGAGCAATAGATACTCTGGAAAAGCAGTTTTGAAGAAGTAGTTTTAGGACAGATTGAAGCTGTGTTTCAAGTGATTACGAAGAATTGATACTTTTGAAACTTCGAGTACAGTGATTTAGTCGAGTAATTGATTGACCACGCGTTGCAGATCTGATATAATACTGAGATAGGAAATGTTCTCGTATCAAGTGTAGAATATTGTGAAGTTGAGAACATTGCCGAAATGCTGTATGTAGAGTATGATAGAGTTTGATATTGTGAACAAATGATTAAGTGATTCAATTCAAGTGATGTTATCTACTATACATCTTGAACTTATTTGTCAGAATTCAATAAGTAATGTAGAGAACATTTTCATCGGACCTGCTCTAGATTTAGTGAAGTGGTAATGTTTTGTAAAACCTGTGATGTGTTTAATCAAAGAGCATTATTAAGCTTCAATTCTATGATATGGAACGATTCAGAAATATATGATTAACAATCTACAATGTTATATTCCTTTAGCGTTCACATTCAAAGGCACTTATGTCTCTCAACTGTTCGGCTTCACTCAGAGACTAAAAAAATGTCACCGTAACCTGTTCTCATGAGAAGAGCTGGAGAGACAAAAAAACCTTGTCAAAAAGATAAGAGAGAGACAATGTACTTTCATAGGACATGCAATGAGAAGAGGGGCATTGAAAATATTATAACAACAGGAAAAATAGAAGGAAGAAGATCAAGAGGAAGACCAAGAGAAATTATACTGGACAGTCTGACGGGACGGTGTGAGGAAGAAGAAGAAGAAGGGGAAGAAGAAGACGAAGAAGAAGACAAAAAGAAGAAGAAGAAGACGAAGAAGAAGACGAAAAGAAGAAGAAGACGAAGAAGAAGACGAAGAAGAAGACGAAGAAGAAGAAGAAGAAGCGCAAGCGCATGATATCCCATCAATGTTCTAAAAAAAAAACTAGGAACGCTTTGATATTTTTTGTCCATGTTTACTACAAACCTTTTTTGTTTTCTTCTTTTATAACAGCTTGATGTGTCCTTGATCTCTTGTTGATGTTAATTAGACAACACACCTTCATACACACACATATATATATATATACATATACAAAGTTGACTGTTAAGAAATTTCTTGTTATTTTCTTGGTCCTAATCATGGCTACTAAAATTCTGAATCTTAAATGACGTTATGTACGGCTGAAGAGCGAGCAGCACTTGTGAGGCCAGTGTTAAGATTTAGAGTGTTCAATGCGTGCGTGTGTGTTTTCCATCTCCGAAACCTGTTGAACTGGGGTTCGTGGCATTAAAAGTCCCATTCGGTTTCCAAACTTGATCGATTCTCCCAAGCTACGGGAGATCTGAGAAGGGAGATCTTGAGTATGTCTCAGCGACAAGGGAGGAAGACAGCTTCTGTAGCGCAGCCTGAAGACACATTAAGTCTGAGTCAAAGAGATAAGCACTCAACAAATATGGTGAGCCACAGCCGGAGGGTGGTGGTTTGGGGGGGGGGAGGAAAAGGGAGGAGTGGAAGGCAATCCTACCTCCTCCCTGATGATCGTGACACACGCGCTGCTGTTTGTTCAGCACTAAGCCCAAGTATTCGATTCGGTGGTGGAGTCTGTTGAAAAGACATGTGTCTACTCCGAAGTCAACGCGTCGCTTATCTTCAGGATCTTGACCACGGATATCAGTTGCAAAGAACGCAAATTCAAAGCCACAGCGAGTTCGGCAAACAACCAACAAATTAGGGAAGCATTCCTTTAAGACGACTCTTAATGCACAATCTTCAGGTCGCACACAGAACAGACCACCCTCAACAAGCATTTACACGGGCTGACCACTGATCACGCACACTGCACGCAATACAACATCCGCGAAGAAGGAACTGCCAAGCACCACCTGCTGGGCTGCAGCGCACTGAGAGATCTTCAGGGAAACCCTGATACCACCAAACTCCTCTAACACAGATATACTGTACAGAGATACAGAACAACTGAGAAAGATCTGCACAACATCCCACTACTATCTGGCGCAAGGGAAAAAAAAGTGTAAACTCTTAAACCCGGCAGATCGCAAGAGTTAAACAAAGGCTCCAGTGGCTGCCTCTTACGAGATGACCAGAGCGTGATAATGATCTTTGTCAAGATCATCATTCTTGCTCATTTACCAAGCCCACAGGTTCTCTATTCTTGCTCACTTGCCAAGCCCACATGTTCTCTATTCTTGTTCACCTGCCAAGCTCACAGGTTCTCTATTCTTGCTCACTTGCCAAGCTCACATGTTCTCTATTCTTGTTCACCTGCCAAGCTCACAGGTTTTCTATTCTTGTTCACCTGCCAAGCTCACAGGTTCTCTATTCTTGTTCACCTGCCAAGCTCACAGGTTCTCTATTCTTGCTCACTTGCCAAGCCCACATGTTCTCTATTCTTGTTCACCTGCCAAGATCACAGGTTCTCTATTCTTGCTCACTTGCCAAGCCCACATGTTCTCTATTCTTGTTCACCTGCCAAGCTCACAGGTTCTCTATTCTTGCTCACTTGCCAAGCCCACATGTTCTCTATTCTTGTTCACCTGCCAAGCTCACAGGTTCTCTATTCTTGTTCACCTGCCAAGCCCAGAGGTTCTCTATTCTTGTTCACCTGCCAAGCTCACAGGTTCTCTATTCTTGTTCACCTGCCAAGCCCACAGGTTCTCTATTCTTGCTCACTTGCCAAGCCCACAGGTTCTCTATTCTTGCTCACCTGCCAAGCCCACAGGTTCTCTATTCTTGCTCACCAGGAAAGCTCACAGGTTCTCTGATCTCGCTAATATATCCCTCAATACATACCGATTGACATTTGTTCTACGATGGTTTACCGCTGCTTCTGTGGCCTTTACAAGAACTTACTCTTATTACAACACAGGTCACTTAAGGATATGGCTAATATTTTCTTTGATGGACGCGGTATATGCCCACATTTTCTTAGATCTGGTGCCACATTTCTGGGTGATGTAGTCAGCATCATGCCTTGCCGCCTTTCCTCCTCTACTTCCAGAATAAGTCGGGAACCCAGTTATAAAACTGGATGAATGGGGTGCCTCCAATAGCTCTTGAATCATCCACCTCCGTATGAAATTGGTGCGCATTAAACACTACAATGCCCTGGCGCTCTCCTGTGCCCTTTACTTGACATTAACACAAATCGTTATATTTAACACCCCCGCCCCAGCTCTTTCATTCCAAACAGAGGCTGTGTCATCGTGTCCTGTCCAAATCTTCCGTTATGCCTGCGGCATCCACCAATATAAACGCCAGCTTTCCCTCGGTTTTACATCTCTCCTGCTTTCATTTTCTATTTCATCTATTTTTTTTGTTCACAGGAAGTCATGGTGACCTTGCTACTCCCTGGACCACAGTCTAAGACAACCAAGAGAGCCAATCCTCTACTTACAATCTCAGAAAATTCACACCAGTATGGAGTACAACCAGGAAAGCCAATCTTCTATTTACAATCTCAGAAAACTCACACCAGTATGGAGTACAACCAGGAGAGCCAACCCTCTATTTACAATCTCAGAAAACTCACACCAGTATGGAGTACAACCAGGGGAGCCAACCCTCTATTTACAATCTCAGAAAACTCACACCAGTATGGAGTACAACCAGGAGAGCCAACACTCTATTTACAATCTCAGAAAACTCACACCAGTATGGAGTACAACCAGGAGAGCCAACCCTCTATTTACAATCTCAGAAAACTCACACCAGTATGGAGTACAAAACCAGGAGAGTCAACCCTCTATTTACAATCTTAGAAAACTCACACGAGTATGGAGTATGAGACCGCGAGCTAAACAGTTGTAAATCTGCGTGTTTATCGCCCCAGGTCAACGTTAAAGGCATAATATTCTTGTTTATGTCGGAGCTTATTTCTGCGCGACATAATATACAACCCAAATACTGACCCTAATCTGACCGGCAGAGGATGCATAAATTATATGCTGATCCCAGCGCGACGATAACATATCGGCGAAGCACATGACGACTCTCATACAGCAGAGAACGATCATACATAAAGAAATGTAGCGATCTTTAAACTTTCTCTCTAAGCCACAATCGATGTATATGTCCATCCATCAATGTTCCTTCAAAGGTGTGCAGCAGCACGGCTGCGGTTACAAAAAAAAAATGCTTTTATTTTTCACTTTCCTTAGTATTACTCTTTGCTTAGAGTAGCGTTGAAGGAAAACGATGATAGCACTATATGGGTTTGTTTTCCAGATTTCATTTGATTTTAGTATTCTATGAGAATTTTAAATTATACTCTGAAATATTACGTTACATGTACGCACACACATTTGAAGACGGGTTGGATGTTTTGCGCAGGAACCGCAAAAAAAAACCGTAGAGGGCACATCGGCACCTGTCCATACAGGTGTCCACGATCAGCTGAAGAACTAAACAATCACCAGCAAGTAAGCCTTGAGGCGTCCTGCACCACAGCAACACATTCTCTCCGGTTCTCACAGTATGCAGCCAGCTTTTTTTGCGTAGGGTGTACCAGCTGTGTTGCATGCCATTCATCTCCACTTCTTCAGTTTTCCACCAGAATGTCTTTGGTCCATCTCTCTTTCTTAATACTTCAGGAGTCCGTCGCATGACTAGGACGCATGGAGAGCTCTTTAATGTTACCTCTCTGTGCCTACACGCTGTGACCTCCAGCGTATTACGACGTACATTTGGGCTGCGGCTGTTACGTCCACACTTGCTTTATGTTAATACACCTGACATACACGTGCATGGTGTCGTTTTGTGTGCCTTTGCGAGCACGGGTTTCTTCAGTTTCAAAAGCAGTTTCCTGACATATGTGCCAGGTACCCATTTTGAGGTGGCGTGGTCTAAAATTCACTTCCCTAAGGACTGTACTACACCTGCATAGTTGCCACCCCACACGGCCCTCTCAGTGAAAGAAACGAATATACAGACACCGTGCTGAATGGACGGGTCCAAGGAGAAAGAGGAAGAATATGATAATGGTGCAGAAGAAGATGACAACAGCGCAGCAGGTGGGGGGGGGGATAAAGACAACTGTCTGTTGTTGTGATGAAGCGTGTTTTCTGGCTCAGAGAACTATATCTAGTCCAGGGCTGATGCTCCTTATAACAGACTAATATGCCAGAGCTCCCAAGCACTTCCAATGCGGGCGGAGTGTGCCAAAAATAGCTCTAATCCGGACCTTCCAGCCAGCCACCACAACCTTCTCCCAGTTCCATACGACTTTTGCGCCCCATCATCTTCACAGCATCGGCTTTTAGAACATCCTGCTCAAGATTAAAGCGATGTTAAACAGTAACACCAGCGGTAGCAGAAAGGCGGACGTGGCAGAAGACGGTCTATTCAGTGCAGCAAACTCCACTGTGGACAGAGCTCATGATAATGATATGACTGTAAAAGAACACATTCTTCTTCTTTTTTCTTTAATCTCCCTGGAAATGCGAACTGGTGTTCTTTGCAGCCGATGCTATGAAGATGTTGAGGCACAGCATCGTGTCGGCGTGGGAGCTGGCTATGGCGGTTATTTTTTCAGCCCCTGAGTGCAGCTAAAAAGCAGGGAGTGTAATAATACTTCTTCAGTAGACTCCACTACCATGGAGACCATGGGGATCCTTGCCCCGTTAGCCAGGCTAGACCTGTTACTGGGCCACTACCAACGGAGTGATGGGACATGGGTCTTGGTCAGCTGTGGTTCGCCTACCATGACGCTTAAATGCCAAGTATAAGACGATGACCCCCCTCCCCCCAACCCCACACCCTTTCATATCAATAAAAGCTATACACGCCACATACATTACACAGTAATGAATACGTACAAAGGATGTTTGTGTGCCGCTGTTATTAAAAACCCACTGATGTCACACACCGAGTTAACCTTTACCTACGAGCCAGCAACCTCATGAAAAGATCTTCGCCGGCATTTACAAAGTTTCTATGACTCTGATAGTTTCTATGACCCTGATAGTTCAGAGTCGTTCTTAGCCGAGGTGTCTGATAATGTTGTGGTATGAAAGAAGTGTGTCTCGTTCCTGTTCTGAGTGACAGGTGAATGAGGCAGGGAGTTAAAAATGTTTGCCTGTTAGCTAAGACAGTGCTTCCCAATCCTTTTACATCCGAGGACGGCTTTCTGATTTATATACATAATCTGTGGACCAAAACAACCTTATATAATACTATTGTGTTCTTTATTAATGTTGTTTTCAATTTTATTTGTCTATTGTTTGTACTTGTAGCCCGTCTCACAACACTTTACACTACGAAAACCCTGTTGTTTCTTATTTATAAAAAAAATTGTTCCTGAAACTATACATGAAACTAACTTCAAGTAATAAGTATTCTTTCGTTTGTTATTGTTGTTCAAGTATGCACCAGACATGGCAGGAGACCGTGTGTATGTTTGTCCAAAAGTTGGTACCTGCTAGAGAGACTGAATCTAAGCTACTGAATTTCTGTGTCACGGCCTCGTTTCTTTCCGGGTGCCACGATCCCTCGTGTCTACTGAACAGTTACTAAAGACTATGTTCATAAAACACTTTTTTTTTTGGGGGGGGGGGGGGGTGGGGGTGCTAGCTGGCTGTCGATAGTACGCTGTTCTCTCGTGGCTAGGCGGCTGCTCGTCCTACCGGAGTCCGTGGTTCGAATCCCAGGTAATTCTCTTGTGATTTTTCTTTCTCTCACGTCTCACTAAAGTGCTTTGTCTACGATTTTTTTCGAGGTCTAATCCTACAAAACTGTGTTCAGATTTACGACTGCTACTTCCCGTCTCATATTACCAGCTAATCCATCCCAGTTTCTTTATGTCCATTCTAAGAAAATGTCGAGAGGTCACATCCATGATTGACAGCTCTAACGGTCGGTCCCTTTACCGATATCTCATTCCTGCACACCTGCAAGACAGGTCAAGTTGTCTCCACAGATCTTAGCTCGTTAACAATGTTCGAACTATTTATTCTGTTCTAATTTTTAGAAAAGGAAGAAAAAAAAAGATAAAATATCTTCATTACAATGGCGACCATCCAATACCAAAAGCTTCTACGGAATATCTCAGATGCCTTGAAGCAGTAATTGCTTTTATTCAATAGCTGGTACTCGATATCAAATGGGTAACACAGCGGCGGGCTGTTTGACAATGCGCTGCCGATCGCAGGCTGAGAACCACTGAGGCTCACATGTATAACTACCGAGTCGGATTATGGTACACTGAGCCAGGGGGTGAAGATGTCGAGGGGAATCTTGGAGGACTGAAGTGACTTTGTGAACATCCTAGTGCGGGATATTTATATAGTCCCCAACGACCAGGAAGAACAAAACTAATACCTACCCCCTGCTAGACAGGCTGTAACAGAGCCGCCTACTGCGAGCTAAGCTAAGATCTCGGACAGTTCGAGTTCGACGGTCTTGACAGTCGTGTCCTACTGCGTCTAACGATCATCTCTGTCACTTAGAACAGGACTGCCCAAGTGGTGGCCCGCGAGTAGCAACCAGTCCGCAACGTCTATGAAGCCCGCGAGGATATTATGAAAATGTACTTTATTTCATGACATTTTTTGGTAAAAAAAACATGTACAAATATTTCTAAAACTAATTAAGCTACTTAAAAACCATCAGTTCACCTTTACTTCACGTCGGTCACCTCTTTCTCATTTTTATGTAAGTTTCCAAAAACTAGTTTATTTATAAGCGACCTGCCACTCGATTTCCGCGTACAGCTGTGGCCTAAACTCCAGATTTAGACAAAAAGCCAGACCAGACGGGTACTGAAATGGTCCACTAAGCAGTGCTGGAGACTAGAGACGAAGCGCACACGGAGAGCGAAAGAAGAGACTGACCCTATAACAGATTTGTTACTCGAGATGGACGTCCACAGAGTAACGACCCAGGGGATGTACGTCATCAGGAACCGGGCCTCAGCTGATAACTCAGGCCCCCGCTGGCCTGGATTTACGGGCTCAAATCTCATTTCTATCATTCTTCGTCTAGAAGCAGGCAGCGGCTGAATCGATGATACAAGACGCGGTTTCTCACGCTGACGGCAGTGGGTTCTATTCCAGTCGTGGTCTTCTTCCACTTGACTCAGCTTAAAAAAATAGGTACTCGGCACGCTGTACTGTGGAGAACTGCCTACTAATATCTACAACAACACGGCACACTAGTTTACGCCAGTCAATGAATCTAAGGAAATTATGATATCAAACGTGAGCCAGGTTTATGTTAAAACTTGGCCCTAACCAAAACGAGATAAAATTAAAATCTCATTTCCGCCCAAATCCTCTTCTCGGCCTCTTTTATAGCCAAGCTTCCATTAAAATTAAACCGAAATCCTGCCTAACAACTCCCTAGAGAGACGAGCATGATTTGTAATCAAAGAACACAGCTGCCATGTTTTACACAGAAATGACGCAACGTCTATTTTTAGTATTACGCACGGTTCAAAACTACGAACTACCACTAGGGAACAAAAATCATTTGACTACGCTCATTTTAGGTTTTAAAATACAGTTCATATGTCCGCGTGTACGACAAACAAGACAGGAACTACCAAGGCATTCTTACTCAACTTTGTTCACTTTTTATTTCCCTTTCCGGGATGATAGGTAAATCAGCCTTACTTCCCAAATGAAGGAATAGGCCAGTCACATCCAAATGATCGTACTATATGGAGATAAGGAGCTGGTTTAACGATCAGAAAAGGAGTTTCCACTCTTTGTTGTGAAGTATAACATGATCTAGTTTGATAATACTGTGCAACGTGAAACATCAAAGGCTTATCTAAGTGGGTTGTTTACTGCAAAGTGGCTTGTCTACATCAAAGTGGTTTGTACACAAACATGGTAGCTTATGTACTGCAGAGTGGCACGTGTATAGAAAGAAGGGTTTGTATGCTGCAAAGTGGCCTGTGTACAGCATGGTGGTTTCTGTACAGCAAGGTGGCTTGTGTACAGCATGGTGGCTTGCGTACAGCAGGGTGGTTTCTGTACAAGGTAACTTGTGTACAGCAAGGTGGCTTATGTTCGGTATGGTGACTTGTGTACAGCAAAGTGGCATGTATGCAGCAAGATGGCTTCTGTAAAGCATGGTGGCTTGTGTACAACAAGGTGGTTTCTATACAACATGTTGGTCTGTGTACAGCAAGGTGGTTTCTGTACAGCAAGGTGACTTGTATATAGCAAGGTTTCTGTACAGCATGGTGGTTTCTGTACAGCATGGTGGCTTCTGTACAGCATGGCGGTGCACTCGAACCAGGGGAGAGATGGGAGATCAATACTGGGATCTGAATGGAACTAAGAGTCCCTGACCTCAGAGATGCAAATTCTGGTGGGGAAAAAAAAGGAACATAACACAAATATCTGTGAACAGATAAAGCCGATAGACAACTTGGCACTGACGTAAAAGAACACTCAGTTTTGTCATCCTAATTAGAAACCCAACTTTTCACAAACCGACTCACAGAGAAATCTTGCTCCATGCCTCAGAGACAAATCCCTGCCCCATACTTCAGAGACAAATCCCTGCCCCATACTTCAGAGACAAATCCCTGCCCCATACTTCAGAGACAAATCCCTGCCCCATACCTCGGAGACAAATCCCTGCCCCACATCTCAGAGACAAATCTCTGCCACACATCTCAGACAAATCCCTGTCCCATATCTCAGAGACAAATCCCTGCCCCATACCTCACTCAGAGACAAATCCCTGCCCCACATCCCGAAGTCCTCGGACGCAAGGATGAGAGATAACGAGCCTGTACAATCTTTGACAGATCGATTTGTCTAACAGTCTTCCTCCATGATGCCTGCCTAACTACAGAGGAAGGAAAACGCGATAACAATGGAGAAAACGGCAGGTGGACATACAACAAAACAAGATCCCCCCTGCCCCTCCTATGTTTGATACAGTTTTTGCCTGGAAACACAATTATTCTCTTCCTCGCTACCTCTTTTTTTTTAATTCAAAAGAAAAGATAATTAAAGATCATAAAATGAATAGACAGACATATATACAGACACTCAGAAAGGCACAAAAGGAAATACAGAGAGAGAGAGAGAGAGAGCAGACATGCAAATAAACATTCAGCTATACAGACGGGCAGACATACATTCAAATACATAGGCAGGCAGGCAGACATTCAAATACACAAGCTAGCTGACAGGCATTCAGCTACACAAACATACAGACATTCACACTTACACGGAGAGAGATAAGACTAAACAAGCTGATGAAACACTGATCATGGCATACATACACGGGGAGAGAGTTGCTACACAAACATACAGACATTCACACTTACACGGAGAGAGATAAGACTAAACAAGCTGATGAAACACTGATCATGGCATACATACACGGGGAGAGAGTTGCTACACAAACATACAGACATTCACACTTACACGGAGAGAGATAAGACTAAACAAGCTGATGAAACTGATCATGGCATACATACACGGGGAGAGAGTTGCTACACAAACATACAGACATTCACACTTACACGGAGAGAGATAAGACTAAACAAGCTGATGAAACACTGATCATGGCATACATACACGGGGAGAGAGTTGCTACACAAACATACAGACATTCACACTTACACGGAGAGAGATAAGACTAAACAAGCTGATGAAACACTGATCATGGCATACATACACGGGGAGAGAGTTGCTACACAAACATACAGACATTCACACTTACACGGAGAGAGATAAGACTAAACAAGCTGATGAAACACTGATCATGGCATACATACACGGGGAGAGAGTTGCTACACAAACATACAGACATTCACACTTACACGGAGAGAGATAAGACTAAACAAGCTGATGAAACACTGATCATGGCATACATACACGGGGAGAGAGTTGCTACACAAACATACAGACATTCACACTTACACGGAGAGAGAGATAAGACTAAACAAGCTGATGAAACACTGATCATAGCATACATACACGGGGAGAGAGTTGCTACACAAACATACAGACATTCACACTTACACGGAGAGAGAGATAAGACTAAACAAGCTGATGAAACACTGATCATGGCATACATACACGGGGAGAGAGTTGCTACACAAACACCGCTGCATTCTGACGGAGACCACTGAATTAACAGACTATAACTTCAATGCCCGATCCATTCAAGAAATGACGAGGCAAGTTAAAGCCCTTTTCATAAAACCCTTTTCCTTTCCTCATTTCATCGCTTAATTACCGACCTAACTCACATTCGCCGTTTCCTCCTGGTTCATAAAGCTGCCCCGTCACTCATCCACGCCGTCTACCCAGGTCTCTTCTGAAGGAATCCTCTAACGCCTACGTGGCCAAGGCACAACTAGAACAGAGCCACCAATGAGAACGAGTCTCAGGTAAAAAGCAAAGTACATCCGGCTCCGGGTAACATTTTCAGCAGAAAGAAGAAATATTTAAGACTTCAGCAAATGATTTTTTTAACGACACAAAATTCTTTCGGAACGCAAAATTTACTTTAGGACTTCCGGGAAGTTAATTAGAAGAGCAATATGCTTCTGAAACCATGTTTATGTCCTAGTTTTTGAAAATAGGAGGAAAAGAAAGGGGGGGGGGGGAATTATGAGGAGGAAGGACTGAAAGCGAAAGTGTAGTAGGCCAAAAACAAGCGGCCGCCATAACAAATCTCATCCTAGGAAGCACAACTCTTAAGACTAGCTACCACAGACAAAGCTCTAGTAAGGGGGAGAAATCTTGGGCAGGCAAACAAGAAGAAGAAAGCAGTAAGGGCGGGTAATACAAGCTCAAACCGTATAACTAAAGAATGACACACCACACATAATGTACGTTCTATAGGAAGGTTGCGTCCCCTGGAAGTAAGTTAATAATAATAATAATAATTTTTGTCCAGCATGTGTACAGCAGTGTTGTTTCTGTACATCAAGGTGGCTTAATTACAGCAATGTGGCTTTTATACAGCAAGGTGGCTTATCCACAGCAGGGTGACTTTTACAGAGCAAGGTGGCTTTTGTACAAAAGTCACGCATGGTGACTTGTGTACAGCAAAGTGGCTTTCGTGCAGTAAGGTGGCTTATGCACAGCAGGGTAACTTTTATTACAGCGAGTCGGCTTATGCACAGCAGGGTGATTTTTATACAGCAATGATGGTTATGTTCAGAAAGGTGACTTTTATATAACAAGGTGGATTATGTACAGCACCGTGACTTTTATACAGTAATGATGGTTATGTTCAGAAGGATGACTTTTATATAACAAGGTGGCTTATGCACAGCAGGGTGACTTTTATACAGCAAGGTGACTTATGTACAGCAGGGTGACTTGAGAAAAGAAAATAATAAAATAAATAAGCCTGGCATGTCCACCATGCAGCACGCAAAGTTATTATGGAAATGTAATTTATTTGATTAAAATTAACAGAAACATGTAAGATAAATAATAACACGTTTTCAAAAGACCTGAAAAGCTAATTAAATACATAAGAAAGCGGCAGTCATCATTCATTGGACATAGAAGGGGAAGGATTGGAAACATCATAACAACAGGAAATATAAATGGGAAGAGAGGCCGGAGAAGGCCAAGAGGAAAAAAAACATGAACAACGCAATCTAAATCTAAGTCTCGAAGCATCTGCTTGCAATAGAAGAATGCTGGCTGGTAAAGAGGATTAAACAGAGAAAACTTAAATATTTAAGACCATCTTGGAAGGGTACATAATGGGAAAAAGAGAGGAAGACCTCGTTGATGATCTGCAAATGGATGCATCAGAAGCAGGGCGTCTTGTTCACGACCGAGAGGCCTACAGGAGAGAGCTGTTAGGGAGGCAAAGTTCCGCAAGGGACATGCAAATGACTAATGGGTTTGATGTGTTATCGCCTTCACATTTCCAGATCACTACAACACTTGAGGTAGGGATGCCATCACCTTGTTCCACTGTCTCTGTTTTCCCAGGGAAACCCCGGATACCCAGCTTTTGAGGTTGACCCCAGTGCCGAAATCGAACCAGGGACCTTCTGGTCGATAGGCGAGTGAACTAACCACCGCGGCACCTAACGCAATAGCACGATACAAAGTCACCAAATGAGGAGATGGAAAATATCAAGAGCCGAGATCTGTGGAAAATCATGGCCACTAACGCCTTCTGGCACGGCATATGATGATGATGAATGTGATGATGATAGAAAAGTGTGAAAGAAGACGGCACAGAAAACATTAACAAAACTAAAGGCAGTTCATCATAAACAAACATATAGCACAATAAGCGCTAATTTTCATCATAAACAAACATATAGCACAATAAGCGCTAATTTTCATCGCCGAAAACAGGAAAATTTGGCGAACTACCATGAGACATTTAACTGCATGGGAAGGATGTAAGATATATGCAGGAAATCGACGAACCTTAACAAAAGGTCTGTTTGGTACATCGACACTGAAAGGTACACGAGGAAGGAGACAAGACAAGATAATTATAAAGAAGATACTGACTTGAGAGTTTCCACATGTGTGAGTCCAAGGGGGTGAAAGCTCACTTTCAAATTGTGGGAAAAGATCGAACACAAGTTGCAGCAAAACAAAGTAGGCTGATTCTCTCTCTCTCTCTCTCTCTCTTTCTTTCTCTCTCAAAATCAAACACACACACATACACACACATATATAGCAACAGATGGTTCAGAAACACAACATGATACCTACACTGTCATGGCAACTCCATTGACGTGACTTCTCTCTCTCTCTCCCTACAATTCCACTTGGAACACAGGTCACGTAAATACTTAAATGTCTCAGGCGTAAAGTTCCTGCCTTGTTCCTAGTTCCCCACAGGAGAGAAAAAAAAAACCCACACCAAATCTAGTTCACTTGTCACGATTCCTCTAGACTCATATGCGGGTGCTAAATAAGCAAAGTTCCACTGATGGTTTCAAGTGACTGCAGAATTTCACAACGCTGCTAAAGAATTCCTCCTCCAACTACTTCATCGATGCCAAAATAACACTTGTCTTGCTGTAGAAAAAACCACGAGAAACACCTGTAGTAAAGCCACACAGATCCAGCGAGTCTGAACACACAACATGCACACAACACGATACAGGCTTGCGGTTAAAGGTGCGACGAATGCGGCTGTGCGCTGAGACCGCGGTTTCTATATACCCGACCTGGAACCTGGTGTTGTGGGGGGAACCCGCCGCGGAAACGGTCGGTCGTGCGAGCAAGCGACGGCGTGACGAGGCCATAGACACCGAGAGAACTTTGTCCACGACTCCCAACTGTAGAGCTAGGAAGTGCATCACTCCAGGGATTTCAGGTGTAGGTTTGTTCATTACCGCGTGGGCGGTTGTTGCCTGCATGTATCCCTGGAAGATCATGTTGGTATCCCCATGATAGAGTGTGTGTTCATTTACATTTAGTGAAAAAAAAACCTTACTTTACACATGCATAGATTAGAAAGCAACATAAAAAGATATGCAACAGAAGTGCTCGAATATCCATACAAAGCACGCTGAAGCTTTTCTTTAACTCTTTCACCCCAAAAATTTTCATGGCTGGAAATCGGAAGAGCCCAAGAAATAGCGAGATTCTCGTCACATAAAGACCACGGAGAGCCCCACTCCGGAAGCCAGGCCGAGGGAGTAGCCCATCAAGCATTACTTGTAGCTGTCTAGGCCTTACTACAACACGTTTAAGCAAGTGACCACGTGGACGTTGGGCACTTCATCACGTGACTGAGGTGTTACTGATCATGGTCACGAGAGTTTTTTGGAGGTGGGGAGAGAGAGAGAGAGAGAGGGGGGGGGGAGAGAGAGAAAGAAAGAGCTGTGTGGAAGCCAGAGCATGAACGTATGGCAGTGTACGTGGTCTTTATCTGTCTACATGAGCGCTGAGAAAGTGATTAAACATGGAGAATATGTGTGTGTGAGATCTTGGGAGTCAGGCTTATGCTTGGACCTGTTCTTCACTGTACAAGTCGTTCCTGAGTCGCAGTGAAAGTCAACGCGCTCGTTTGTTTGCTTGTTTGAATGCTGCTGTATTCTAAGACGTCACTACATGGTAATAATACATAAATACCATTAGGTCGCGACGCACACGAAAAGAAAGGGCCAACGTATAAAAGATTTACCATTATCTCCGTGCCAGTAACACAGGATAGGGGGTGGGGTCATTTAATTGTGGATGGAGTTTCCACGTAAAATCTGTTCTTTCGTTAGAGTACAGTGAACTGTAAGACAAAGACACGAAGGCTGTAGCTAATAATAGTCGCGGCAAGGCTCAAGATTTTAATTCCAGCTTTATGATATAGGAAACAGTGTTTACATTTAATCTAAGCTTTATGATATAGGAAACAGTGTTTACATTTAATCTAAGCTTTATGATATAGGAAACAGTGTTTACATTTAATCTACGCTTTATGATGTAGGACATAGTGTTTACATTTAATCTAAACTTTATGATGTAGGAAATACCGTTTACATTTAATCTCAGCTTTATGGTGCAGGAAATATTGTTTACATTTAATCTAAGCTTTATGATAGTGTTTACATTTAATCTAAGCTTTATGATAGTGTTTACATTTAATCTAAGCTTTATGATAGTGTTTACATTTAATCTAAGCTTTATGATGCAGGAAAAATAAAGTAATGTTTACACATAATTTAAATGTTATGATGTAGTAAGTAAAGTTGTGTCTGGAATTAAATGAAGTTTTATGATGTATCTGCTATCAGATATTAAAACGTTAACATCAGTCGGTGGAGCCCATATCTTAAGATATGCCATTATTCCCCAGGGTTTCGAGCAATGTCGAGTCTGTTCTTAGTTACTGCCTGCGTGTATCTGTCCACAGTTCCCTACACTTCTCAGTACTGTTAGCGAAATAACACATTTTACTTGGAAACTTCACCAACAATTAAACTACTACATGATCAACCTTAGGGCCAAGAAAAAACAAAACTTCACCAACAATTAAACTACTACATGATCAACCTTAGGGCCAAGAGAAAACAAAACTTCACCAACAATTAAACTACTACATGATCAACCTTAGGGCCAAGAGAAAACAAAACTTCACCAACAATTAAACTACTACACCACTACCTTAGGGCCAGGATAAAACTAAACTTCACCAACAATTAAACTACTATACCACCAACCCTAAGACCAGGAGAAAAACTACACTTCTCCCACAATTACGTTACGACACCACCAACCCTAAGGCCAAGAGAAAGCTATCTCAGTGGAGTGACTAAACGGCATGACCAAAAAAAAAAAAAATATATATATATATATGAACTGACTGGAAAACCCAAGAACAGTACAAGACCGAGCAAAAGGAACGATATCTTAAGAGCATTTTTCTTCAAAAAGAAACAGACCATCAAAGTTCGCGTTAATTTGTAAATAAAATTTACATGACATGTTTATAACTGTACGCCAGTGTAACAGAAAAAGTAAAACGATGACTAATTTGATTCATTCTGATTTTTAGTTCGCCTGCCACTCACTACAACTTGTGGTGAAAAACATTACACTGAAGCTGCTCTTTATGTCCTACCAGCTCCTACTAGCACCATTATTTATGACATATAAACAGTTTATTTTTCCCTCTCATATCCCTCGCCCCCTCAAAAAAATATAGGATAGGATAAACAATCTTTCATCTTAAATCACCGGCAGATGGCGACGAGGATGACACCCGAGGGAGTTGGTTATTACAAAGCTCCGCCACCAAAAGCGCTACCAGTACCTCCCTAAGAATAACGAGTCTTTCAGTACACCCATCAGCCCGTCCTACAGAGAACACGGTATTTAGTTTCCTCTCACGGCACGCACGTACGGCTCTGTGTCACCGTTTTACGTCGCGACAAAGAGCCGTCAAGAGATACTCTCCGGACTGAAGTGACACATTATACAAGTACACTTTCTTCCTGGCCGTGATGTGATTCACTTTGTACCGGGGTCAGACAGCAACAAAAAAAGATCTTGTTCTAACTGTCACAAAACAAAGACAGATGCGGCCAGTGCCCCATAGCTGACTACTGCTTGCGACAATGGCGAACCACGGCCAGCCTGATCTACATCCCAGTGGTACCCCAGAAAAAAGACAGCAAATTGGCCAAGAGAGTATAGACAGCAGTGGGAAGACTGGCCAAGTGAGTAGAGATAGCAGTGGGAAGACTGGCCAAGTGAGTAGAGATAGCAGTGAGAAGACTGGCCAAGTGAGTAGAGATAGCAGTGAGAAGACTAGCCAAGTGAGTAGAGATAGCAGTGTGAAGACTAGCCAAGTGAGTAGAGATAGCAGTGGGAAGACTGGCCAAGTGAGTAGAGATAGCAGTGGGAAGACTAGCCAAGTGAGTATAGATAGCAGTGTGAAGACCGGCCAAGTGAGTAGAGATAGCAGTGTGAAGACCGGCCAAGTGAGTAGAGATAGCAGTGTGAAGACCGGCCAAGTGAGTACAGATAGCAGTGGGAAGACCGGCCAAGTGAGTAGAGATAGCAGTGTGAAGACTGGCCAAGTGAGTATAGATAGCAGTGGGAAGACTGGCCAAATGAGTAGAGATAGCAGTGGGAAGACCGGCCAAGTGAGTATAGATAGCAGTGGGAAGACCGGCCAAGTGAGCAGAGATAGCAGTGGGAAGACTGGCCAAGTGAGTAGAGATAGCAGTGGGAAGACTAGCCAAGTGAGTAGAGATAGCAGTGGGAAGACCGGCCAAGTGAGTATAGATAGCAGTGGGAAGACTGGCCAAGTGAGTAGAGATAGCAGTGGGAAGACTGGCCAAGTGAGTAGAGATAGCAGTGGGAAGACGAACCCGGTCCTAAAAATACTTTCAGACGAAGCCGGATGTGTTGGCCAATAGGCACATAACCGTAACACAATCACCTTCCTTAAGAAGAAGAAGGAGAAGGAGGAGGAGGGGCAGAAGAAGAAGAACGACGATGAAGAGAAGGAGGAGGAAAAGAAGTAATAGTAGTAGTAGTAGTAGTAGTAGTAGTAGTAGTAGTAGTAATAGTAGTAACATGCAACTGTTAGCTGATAGTAACTTGGGACTGTTAGTTGACAGTAACATGGAACTGTTAGCTGATAGTAACAAGTCTGTTGGTAGCTGATAGTAAAATGGAACTGTTAGCTGATAGTAACATGGAATTGTTAACTGATAATGACATAGCACTGTTAGCTGATAGTAATAAATCTCTTGTTAGTTAATAGTAACAGGTCTGTTATTAGCTGTTAGTAACATGGAACTCTTGGCTGATAGTAGTATGTAGGTTGTCAGCTGATAGTAACAGGTCAGTTGTTAGCTGATAGTAACAGGTCTGTTGTTAGCTGATAATAACATATCTGTTGTTAGTTGATATTAACAGGTCAGTTGTTAGCTGATAGAAACACGTCTGTTGTTAGCTGACAGTAATAGATCTGTTGTTACCTGATAGTAACAGATCTATTGTTAGCTTAGAGTAACAGATCTATTGTTAGCTTAGAGTAACACATCTGTTGTTAGCTCATAGTAACAGGTCTGTTGTTACCTGACAGTAACAGGTCTGTTATCAGCTGACAGTAATAAGACTGTTGTTAGCTGATAGTAGCAGGTCTGTTGATAGCTAATAGTAACAGGTCTGTTAGCTGATAGTAACAGGTCTGTTATTAGCCGATAGTAACATGGAACTGGGGTAAAGCTGGGTAAAGCTGGGGCGACCATCCCCAACCCAGCGCGTCACAGGTGGGGGATGGTGAAAGTCCTCCAGATATGGAGGATCCCTGTGAATAAGGAGTTATCCAAATAAGCAGGCGCGGACCAACTGGCGGTAGACTCAGAGAGCGAGGTGGGGTAGTAGGTGGCTCTACTACTCCTATAAAGTGCCTCAGGTGCTCAGTGAAGGGAATACCAGGCGGGTCAGAGGCGCCTTAAAACCTCTCGCTCCCGCTGCCTTGCGGGTAGGACAGGGAGTCCAAAGGCTAGCGGAGAGTCCGTACACAAACCGACAGAAGGCAACGGGAAACCACTGTTGTAATTCCCAAGAATAATTATGCTTAAACAGAATAATCGATTCATCATGAACGACGTTAATGGATGTTCCTCTGGAACAGCCTCGTCCGGTAGGGCAGCTCATGAGCCACAGGTGAGGCCAGATCGTCATCAAGCTACTGGTGGCAAAACTAACAAGTTCAAAATAGCAACATGGAATGTTAGAACTTTATTCCAGGCTGGAAAATTAGAAAATGTAAAGATGGAAATGGAAAGGATGAAGATCAACATATTAGGAATGAGTGAAGTTAGATGGACAGGTGCAGGGAAGATAAACTCAGATAAATATACAATAATATATTCAGGAAGTGAGAAACATGAACGAGGAGTAGGAATTATATTTGATGAACAAACGGCAAGGACAACTGTAGGATATTTGAACATCTCGGACAGAGTCCTGCTAGCCCAACTGAAAGGACAACCAATAAACATAAATATTATACAAGTGTAGGCTCCAACATCTGAAAGCTCTGAAGAAGATTTACAGCTATTTTACAATGACATAGAGACAGCACTAAAACACACAAAGTCACATGAAGTTACCATAGTCATGGGAGATTTTAATGCCAAAGTTGGTAAGGGAAGAACTTCAGACATCGTTGGTGACTATGGACTGGGGGAGAGGAATGACAGAGGTTATAAATTAATTGAATGGGCAAGAATACACAGCATGGTTGTAGGAAACACCTGGTTTAAACAACATCCTCGAAGACTGGCAACGTGGTGCAGTCCAGACAAAAAGACTTTTAATCAGATAGACTACATATTAATCAACAAACGATTCCGCAATGCATTACTGACAACAAAAACCATGCCAGGAGCTGACTGCAATAGTGACCATGATCCACTCTGTGGAAAAGTTAGAATAAAACTAAAGAAAGCAGGCAGAAAAGTGAGAAACATCAAACTGAATACAGAACTTCTTAAAAATGACCAAGAACTGAGAGAACAATACAAAGTTATTATAACAAATAGATACAATACAATAGCAAAGATAAATAGTATAGATGAACAATGGGAAATGTTAAGAGATTCTATCCACCAAACTGTTAAGGAGATAATACCACCAAAAAAAGAAGCCCCTAAAAATAAATGGATGACAGACGACATCTTAGGACTGATGGACAAGAGGAGGAGGAGTAAAAATAACGAGAAAAAATATAACAAGATAAATAAAGAAATAAGACGCAAATGCAGAGAAGCAAAAGAAGTGTGGTTAAATGAGCAGTGCAGACAGATAGAGGACTCTCATATTAAAGACAGCAAAAACATGCACAAACGAATTAATGAACTCACAGGCAGGAAAACAAAATATACCACAGGATGCCTGAAATCGAAAGAAGGTAAAATGTTAATGGGAAAAGAAGACATTGTGGACAGGTGGACAGAGTATATCGGTGAGCTATATGGAGGAGAAAGACCAGAATTAACTCCAGATACTGAAAACTGTGAGGGACCACCAATACTTGAAGATGAAATCATAGAAGCCATCAAACACATGAAGAAAGGAAAAGCGACTGGGCTTGATAATATAACAATAGAAGAAATAGAGGCACTAGAGGAGACAGGAATAAAAATAATAACCAAGTTACTGAATGACATTTACAACAGTGGTTATATTCCCAGTGACCTGATTAAATCTACGTTTATAGCACTACCAAAGAAACCAGGTGCAAAGGAATGTGACGACCACCGGACTATCAGCCTCTCATGTCACATAACGAAGCTACTTCTGAGAATCATTATGAGAAGAACAAGGAAAAACATACAAATGGAAATAGCAGATGAACAGTTTGGATTTGTTGAAGGAAAGGGAACACACAATGCCATTTATGCTTTACGAACACTAACAGAAAGAGCTTTAGAAGTACAGAAAGATCTCTACTTATGCTTCATTGATTACACCAAGGCATTTGACAAGGTGAAATATAATGAAATTATTAAAATGCTTGAAGACATCAATATAGACGGCAAAGACCTGAGGATTGTAAAACATCTATACTGGCAGCAAGAAGCAGCAGTTCGAGTTGAAAATAGAATTGGAAAATATCAACCTATAAAACAAGGGGTGCGACAAGGATGTGTACTATCTCCAGACCTTTTTTCTCTGTATAGCGAGAATATTCTAAGAACAATCATCACAGAACCAGGCATAAAAATTGGAGGATACAATATTAACAACCTTCGGTATGCTGACGACACAGTACTGATAGCAGAGAACCAACAAGACCTGCAAAATCTCTTGGATAAAGTCGCCAAAGAAAGTGAACAGAAAGGCCTTACTTCGAACATCAAAAAGACAGAGACTATGGTTATATCTAAGAAACAGAATCCACCAGCATGCAGTATTAAATTAAACGGAACTGTTCTAAAGCAGGTGCAGAAATTCAAATACCTTGGAGCAGTAATAACTTCAGATGGGAAATGCAGAACAGAAATTAGGAACAGAATAGGCCAAGCAAAGACTGCATTTCAGAGAATGAGAAACATATTGACCAACACATCCTTATCAATGAATGTTAGAAAACGAGTACTAAAATGCTATATTGAACCTATCTTGTTATATGGAAGTGAATCATGGACAATAGGCAAGTCTGCACAAAAATCATTGGAAGCAGCAGAAATGTGGTTTATTAGAAGAATGTTGCGAATCCCCTGGACAGCAAAAATAACTAATGAAGAATGTAGGAGAAGAGCTGGAGAGACAAAAAACCTTGTCAAGAAGATAAGAGAGAGACAATGTACTTTCATAGGACATGCAATGAGAAGAGGGGGCATTGAAAATATTATAACAGGAAAAATAGAAGGAAGAAGATCAAGAGGAAGACCAAGAGAAATGATACTGGACAGTCTGACGGGATGGTGTGAGAAGAGATCACCAACTGAGCTGATGGCATGCATGAAGGATCGCGTATTCTGGAGAAGCATAATAGCCAACGCCAGTCGGCACGGCACATGATGACGATGAACATGGAACTGTTAGCTGATAGCAACATGGAACTGTTAGCTTATAGTAACATGGAACTGTTAGCTAACAGTAACATGAACGTATTAGCTGACAGTAACATGGAACTGTTAGCTGATAGTAACAGGTCAGGTGTTAGCTGATAGTAACAGGTCAGTTGTGAGCTGATAGCAACATGGAACCGTTAGCTGTTGATAGTAACATGGAACTGTTAGCTGCTGATAGTAACATCTCGTCTCTCACAATCAAGAGAATTCTTTGCCACAGGCGACGTGATGATGCTGAGATAAATCGATGGTACCGGATAGGAGGTGGGGATTACCATGGAACGATTCTAAGTCTGAAAGGGTCCAAGAAACGAGATTCCCGGGACGCTACACTGGCAGTCAGACAGAGGGAGCAGCGCATCCAGTATCACGAGGATATGGGATAAGATTTTAGTTGGATCTAGTTCTCCAGTACTTATAATCCAGCACTTATTACCCAGTACTTATAATCCAGCATTTATAACCCAGTAATTATAATCGAATCGTCACCATTTTTTTTTTGTTGGTCCCCTCTTATGTTCTGAATGTTCCAACACCTACTATATGCTTTTATGCTCATTAATTTATGCTCACCCATGATTTGCTCTTATACTCATTAATAACACCCATGATTTCCTCTTATACTCATTAATAACACCCATGATTTGCTCTTATACTCATTAATAACACCCATGATTTGCTCTTATGCTGATTAATAACACCCATGATTTGCTCTTATACTCATTAATAACATCCATGATTTCCTCTTATTAATAAACCTATGAAATGAGGTGTACCTACCTGCCTGCCTGCTTAACTACCTACCTACCTACCTATGCCTGCCTGCCTGCCTAACTACCTACCTTCTACCTATCTGTCTGCCTGCCTGCTTGCCTACCTACCTGCCTGTCTGCCAGCTTACCTACCTGTCTGCTTACCTACCCACCTACTTGCCTGCCTAACTACCCACCTACCTACCTGCCTGCCTACCTACCTACCTACCTGCATACCTACCTACCTACATAACTACCTAACCTACCTACCTACCTGTCTACCTACCTACCTACCTACCTACCTACCTACGAGAGGTGACTGATAAGTTCTCGGCATAAGGTACAACGGATTATTTGAGGACAACCTTTTGGGGTTATTTTCCAACATAGTCCCTTGCACTTAGTCCAGCGATCCTGGAGCATACGGATCCCTTCTTTGTAAAAGTCAGCATCTTGTGCCAGTAGAAAGTGGTCTACAGCATGAGTGACGTCAGCATCTGAAGCAAAGTTGTGACCACTCAGCTCCTTTTCAGTTTGGTAGACAGGTAATAGTCCCAATGGGCCAAATCTGGGGAATAAGGGGGATGTTCAAGAAGCTGGAAGCCGCATTCATGAATGGCAGCCATTTCTACCGCCGACTTGTGAACTGGAGCATTGTCTTGATGAAAGACGACTCCTCTCGTCAATTTCCCTCGACGCTTTTCCTTCAGTTTGACCCGCAGTTGCTTCACAAGATTAGCGTAATAGGCCCCAGTGATCGTTCTGCCTTTTTGAAGATAGTCTACCAATAGCACACCTTCTGAATCCCAAAAGATGGAAGTCATCACTTTGCCTGCAGACAGAACCACCTGTGCTTTCTTTGGAGGTGATGTTTCCACGGCTTTGACTGTTCTTTGGTTTCTGGTTGAAAATGATGAATCCAAGTCTCATCCATAGTCACAAATTGCTGAACAAACTTTTAAGGATCTGCAGAAAAATGGGTAAGATTGTCTCTTGACATGTTGAGACGCTGTCGTTTGTGATTAGCTCCAAGAAGTTTCGGGACCCATCGAGCAGAGACCTTTGTCATCTGAAGATCATTGTGAATAATGGCATGAACACGTTCCTGGGAGATGCCCAACTCAGTAGCAATGTACCGCTCAGTTAGTTGTCGATCCTCCATTATCACATCTGCCGGTGGTTTCATAGGTGGTTACCGTTCTTGGTCTTCCTGGACGGGGATCATCTTCATGATTCTCCCTGGTTCTCAAGACTGTCATAGCCGGAGGTGGGGTGGAGGATACGCTCTTCACTCCAACTAAATGTCTCAAAGGCGTGCGTCTCAAATAGCCTCTGACAGTCAAGTCCAGCTCCTGACCTTCCCGTGGCGGAACTGTTCAAACTGACAGGAGAAGGGGCGAAGGCGAATATTTGGCGCCTGAAAGCCAGACGTTTCGGGTAGATGAGAGTCTTGTTTGGTAGCTCATCTGAGAGATGGAAAACTCTGATTTAAAACCTGCTGCTGGCGAGATTCTTCAGCTACCATGCGTGGAGTGGGGCTCCTCCCGGCCAGTAAAGAAAGGTGCGAATGGGGTTGCCGCGCGGCGCCAATGTGGAAAAGGTGAAAGAAAGGTTTAAGTGAAGTAATCAGTAGTCTCGAGGTCATGACTGCTAAAATCACGGCACCTCTGCTCTGGAGGTCGGCCACGCGATATGTGCATTCATACTGGGCGAACTGCCTGAACCAGCTTAGCCCAGGGGTTAAGACACTGCTGGCGAGTTTCTTCGGATGCCGCGAGTGGAGTGAAACTCCTCCCGGCCAATGAAGAAAATGCAATTAGGGTTGCCGTGCGGCGCCGATGTGAAAAAGTGATGGAAAGGATAAAGTGAAGCGTAAATCGGTATGTCCAGTAGTCTCGCGGCGAGAGCTACTCATACCACGGCACGTCTGATATAGAGGCCGGCCACGTCCGATATACATCCATGCTGGTGAAATATGCCTAAACCGGCTTAAACCAGTGGTGAAACCTGATGGCTACTCATGTCACGGTACCTCTGCTCTAGAGGTCGGTCACATCCTAAACTGGCTGCAGTTAATTTCTTGAAACTTGGTGTTACATAAACCTGATCTACAAAAGCACCCAATATCAACTGTGTGCTGTGTGTTTCAAGTATTTGTACCTTAGGCCGAGAACTTATCAATCACCCCTCGTACCTACCTTTCCACCCACTAGCCTACCTACCTACCTATCTCTCTCTCTCTCTCTCTTACTCTCTCTATGTCCCTATTGACATACGTAGGACATCATGTCCTTCCATAACCCTCGATCCGTTATGCATCTCAACAGGTTTGTTACTGAGCATTTCCCATCCCAGAATGCCAAACCAGCAAATATCCTGCCTCTCTGTCTACCTCTGTCTCTTCTACCTTCGATCTTCCCTGTTGTCATTAGGTGGCCTAGCCCGCCTCTCCTCCAAACATGCCCCATAAATTCGGAGTGTCATTTTCTGATCTTCATTATAATTTTCTCTGTTTCTTGTGACTCTTCAGAACTTCCTCATTCGACTTTCTGGTGTCCATAGTACCTTCAGCGTTCTTCTTTAAGAACCGCATTTCATCTGATTCCAGTCTTCTTTGTGTCTCTTTACTGACAGACCAGCCTTATTTGTGTCTCTTTACTGACAGATCAGTCTTCTTTGTCTCTCTTTACTGACAGACCAGCCTTCTTTGTCTCTCTTTACTGACAGACCAGCCTTCTTTGTCTCTCTTTACTGACAGACCAGCCTTCTTTGTCTCTCTTTACTGACAGACCAGCCTTCTTTGTCTCTTTACTGACAGACCAGCCTTCTTTGTGTCTCTTTACTGACAGACCAGCCTTCTTTGTGTCTCTTTACTGACAGACCAGCCTTTTTTGTGTCTCTTTACTGACAGACCAGCCTTCTTTGTGTCTCTTTACTGGCCGCCCAAGCTTCGCCGTCCATAGAATGGGATTGGGTCAATGTAACAATGTTGCACTCTCTTCCGGGCTTTCATATCTTCTTCTTCTTCTTCTTCTTCTCCTCCTTCTCCTTCAAACATTTTCAAACGTTGACTTGTATACTTTTGAAGTAGCTGCTGGTCATACTGAGGGCGTGGGCATCCCCATACAGCCTGTTTTAGACTGGACTGATATCTGAGCATATCTGCCTTCTCTGCTACTCACACACTGGGCACTCCTGCAGTTTGTGATCTGCTGTCATCTTATTGCTGCTACATGCACATTCGTCAGCTGATCTCCTATCTTGAATTTGCTGTACAGATGCTATCTTAGCCTGCTGTGCCCAGTAAGTAGCCTCAAGACGATGGCTTGTTCTTCTCTGTTTAGCTGGTACTAGGCATCATTTCTTTGGTGGTCTGGCCGCTCTTTCTCCCACGTTTTCTTGTAGCCGAGATTCATCAGAGTTCTGGCCTCCACAAATGATATACTGGTGTCTGCCTGTGATAGTTTACCTCCTTCTCTCGCTAGAGTGCCTCCTGTTTCATTTCCGGGTACACCACAATGGGATGGGATCCACGGCATTACTATTCTTTCGAACTGTAAGTGCGCAGCTGGTGCATTTCTCTTCGTAGCCATGACTCTCACTGATAGTGACTTATTGCAAAGTATGGTTTTCTGCTTTGAAATCCATAGGTAGCTACGGCTTCCTAAGTCTGGTGTAAGAACGAACATTTCACCAGAAGGGAAGCTGTACACAGGAGCGACGAATTGACACACGAACCAGCGCCCTCTCTGAGGGGCGGGAGGTATCTTAACACCGTGCCAGCTGAGAACTTCCAAAAAAAAAACACTGGGTATATGAGAAACATGGAAACAAGGACACTTAATTTCTGGGGTCTATCAACTCGTCCTCGCCATCCTGGAAAGCTCTTCCTGTTTCTCGTGCATTCCTTGCCTTGGTTCACGCTTAGTCAAACCTTCACCGCATCTCTAGCATGGCAGCACGTGCGTCATTCAATGGTTTGACGCCTGAGATATCGATCTATCGATCACAGCCTGCTAAAACACGCTCAAACTCCGCCCCTCTCTTCCCTCTCTCTCTCTATCTATCTATCTATCTATCTGAAGGGCAGAATGCCAGACGAGGCTGCGTGCCAAATTCTTCATCCTTCGAAAACTAAAGACTGTCCGTTTGTTGTTCTCTCTCCCTCTTTCTCTCACTCTCTCTCTCTCTCTCTCTCTCTCTCTCCATTACTCCCAGTGACAAGAAATGTGAAAAAAAAAATTTCTTTTTCAAATAATTTTCTTTTTCTCTCAGCAAAATGAGAAATCTCCCCTGCGAATACTTCCCTCACGCTGTTCAAAACACACAAACTTAAAAACCCTTCAAAGAGCTTACTTCCATACAAAGCTAACACCAACGCTTCCGACAATATATTAAGACGCTACTCAAAATAAGAAAGGAAGAAAAAAAAACCCAAAACTCCCAACTAATTAATTCTGGACGTCGTTATTCCACATTTCTGCTTCCAATTTTAATACAATAACACGCTGGCTACTTCATTCTTTTGTTTACTTTGGCAACTTCCTTACGGTCAAGTAAATCACTTACCCAACTCTAAATTCAAACGATCGAATCAGCATTTGAAAAAAAAAAATCACTTTAACGATCGATCTGAAAGTCTCCTTGAAACGTTGTCACGCCATGTTGTTTTTTTCTCTTTCTCTACTTACTGAAATTCCTTGCCAACAGTCTTGCAAGACCAGCTATATCGACTATAACGTTGGCTGCAAGCAAACCGCACCAAGGATCCTCGAATAACGAGCCCTATTAATTAAGATATGACGTTCGACGAAAGGCGGTAGTGTGATTAGTTGCTAAGCGAATATACCCGATTTCCAGTTATTTTCATTTGCACAAATGGTTCCCAGACTTCTTCAGGCCGCTGTCCTCTGTCTTCCAAGTCATATCCCTACTGCCTTCCATGCCGTATCCTTAGTACCTCTGATGTCAAATCCCTAGTGACTTCTAGGCTATATCCCTAGTGCTTTTCAGGTCATATCCCTTTTGGCTTCCAGGTCACATCACTGGTGCCCCCCCCCTTCCCTAAATAAAATCACTCATTTGGTTCTGAAGCCCCATGACCTTTGATATTCCCTCACTCCGTCCCCGGCTCTTCCCACTGCCCCCAGGGGAACGGTTCTGATGGCTCCGACCCTCGCTATTCCCTTACCGCTTCCCTGACTTTTCCAATGCCCGCCCCCTCCCAGGGAAGGGCCTGACGCCCCTACCCCTTGCTATTCTCTTTGCGCTTCCCTGGATCTCCTATCACCTCCAGTGGGAACGGTTCTGTCCTTTCAGAGAATCACTGGTCTAGACTCAGTCAGGTTTATTTTGTCGGTTATCTCCTTTTTGGTTTTCTCCTTACTGCACTCTTTAAACTTACGCACCGTGTTCATATAAATCTATACTTCAAAAATACAATTCACTATTCGTTCTCTCCTTCACTCTCTCCGCAGAAATAGCGGAAGGCACGTGGGGATAAAGCAGCTCTGGGTGAATAAGCGAAATGCCAACACAGAACTCGGAGAACCGGCCAGAAGGGCACAGAGAGTATTCAAGGACGCGAGCATCAGAGAGCTGGCATGTGTGAAACCTCCTCCACTCCACCTACAGGCATGGGAGCTGGAAGAGTGGCCACGGGGACAGGAAGAGAGATCCTCAGCTTAAGGTTACGCCGGAACCAGTTGTCCTGTCCCACTGGAGGTTGAATTCACACGCTTAATTTACGAATAGGAAAGATGTAACACAAAAGTGCATGGGATTCTCCCACTGCGAACAGGGATATTAACATTCAGCAAATAAAACTACGGAGAGCGACCTGATCTAAAAACTGTATATCAGGATAACGGTCATCGTTGCTATTAAAAGTGCTACTTGAATCTAGAACGGTATACGAGTTTTAGAAATACGTGTATTTTTCTTACACAGACGTTACTTGTCTAGTGGTCTCAGCTGGTAGCATAAACGCTAACTAATGAAAATAGATGGACGTATGGTTCAGTTTTACAAAAAGACAATGCCAGGAAATTGGGCAGAAACAAGAATGGCAGAAAGCAAGAAGGGTATGTAAAATGAAGGACATACTCTCTCTCTCTCTCTCTGAACCTTAAGTGCCCAGGGCACATGGGGCTTCCGCAAGGGTTTTCCACAAATGCCTGTCCTTCGCCTTTCTTTCTGCTCTTGCCCAGGTGAGCCCTCTATTGCTCAACATCATTTCTGTTGTTCTTCTCCATGTCTCTTTTGGTCTACCCTTACTTCTGCTCCCCTGTGGTGTCCATCTTAGTGCTATTTTTGGTAGTGAGTTGTCAGTCATTCGAAGCACATGTCCCAACCATCGCCAGCGTCTTTCCTCAATAATTGTTGTCAGTGGTTTCATCTGCATTTCTGCTAATAAGATGTTATTTCTTATGGTGTTTGGCCAAAATATTTTTTCTAATTCTTCGTAAACATTTAGTCTGGAAAGAATTCAACTTGTTTTCTACGGTTCTGGTGATTTTCCAGCATTCACTTCCAGAAGGACATACAACAATCCAATATTTCGACAAAAGTCTTTTTCAAAGAGTATATACAAAAACAATACAGATAAAAACACGTGAAAAGGATGAAACGTACAGACTTAGCTTTTTGGTCTCATCCTAGCAAGAAAGTTCAGTACTTTGAAAGAAATAACTTTTACTTACTTTTGTACCGTGGAGTGTCGAGGCAGTGTCGAGGAGAGATGGAACTGAAGTTTTGGGTCTAATGGGAGGCCTCGGTAACGGTTATGTCACAAATAGCGAGTGTTTCTTAGAAATCATCTATCCGTCTCTTTCAGAAAGAATACGCCCCAAAACATAACCATAATAAAGAAAGAACACGCTCCAAACCTTGAACTAAACCACGACAAAGAAAGACCATGCTCCAAACTCTGAACATAACCACAACAAAAAAGAACATGCTCTAAATTCTGAACATAAACAAGACAAAGAAAGAACACGCTCCAAACTCTGAACACAACCACGACAAAGAAAGAACACGCTCCAAACTCTGAACATAACCACGACAAACAAAGAAAAGAACGGAAAATGAAGATATGAAACCAGAAATAACACAAAGAAACGAGCTGCAATGGCTAAAACACTGCACTTAATCTGGAACAGAGGTTGCAAATCTCGACGCCATTATTCTGTGCCAACTGTATTACTTCCCTTTACACCCAGTCACAGCCGGAGCACAACGCAATAATCTTAAGTGACCAACGTTTTGGATGTCATTTTCTGGTCAAAATCTCAGCGGAACAAACGACGACTCCCCATAGACGTCTGAAGAAATAATGGACGCTACCACTGAAGATAAAAAGGCCAACAGCAAATCCTTATCTCCGAACAACAGAGAGTTGGAAACGCCTGCAAATGCTCTCACTACTAATTACTTCAAGTGCCCAAGACGATAACAACAGCAGCAAATAACAATCGTAGCTCGATAACAAAGGACGCAAAAGAACCTTTCTGTAATGTTCAGGACAGAAAGAGAGAGAGAGAGAGAGAGGAGAAAGAGAGAAAGAGAAAGAGAAAGAGAGAGAGAGCTAAGACACATGAAGCTGACACGGGGTCAGTGAGCGCGTATGTAACGCTCACTTCACAATATCTGAGCTGTGTGTCGCCGAAACTCGGTCACGTGGTATATATACTTGTCACAGGCTGTTAAACAATTCTACAACTGGCAAAGAATACATAAACTTTCTGCTTAAAGAAGTTCTCATCACCACACAGCAGATCACTGTCTTCTTGTACAAACCTCAAAGTGTACAAGAGAGAAATTCACTGTCTGCTTGCAGAAATCTCAAAAGTGTACAAGAAAGACAAAACCTTTGTTTTGTATTCAACGCTGAATAACATGAGAAAAATCTGCAAGAAACGCTAGCAGCAAACAAAAACATTCGCATGCTACAACCTGTCAAAAGTTAATAACATAAAACATCTGCGTCTGCATGTAGAAACATGTACATCAAAAAAAGCGAAAATCTCTTTAACAAGTACTCAACAGTAAAAGATTGATAAAATCTCTCTGCATATAAAAAGACTGAAATATGATGAAGCGCGAAAATTTCGCACAACAAGAATGGGAGAATCTACATGCTGAAACACTAACAGTGAAAAGCTGTGAAAATCTGCACGTAAAAACACTAAACAATGAAAAACGTCTGAAGATTTTCATGTAAAGACAATAAACAGTGAAAAATTGTGAAAATCTGCACGTAAAAACACTAAACAATGGAAAAACTTCTGAAGATTTTCATGTAAAGGCACTAAACAGTGAAAAATTGTGAAATTCTGTATGTAAAAACACCAAACAATGAAAAACTTTTGAAGATGTTCATGTAAAGACACTAACAGTGAAAAACTGTGAAAATCTGCACGTAAAAAACACTAAAAACAAAAGTAAACGAGAGGTGGGGGGAACCCACCGTGAAAATCTCTTTTCACTAAAGAAACACTCTCTAGTAAATATTCGTGAAATCTGCAAAAAGAAGTAATCTGATCAAAGTGTAGAAGACTGAAACACAACTGAAGATGAAGATAACGAAGACAATTAAAAGAGAAAAAAAACATCCTCAATGTTTAATGTATCAAAACACAAGGGAGAAAAATGGCTGCTCAGGCTGTGCTGAAGTAAAAGATAGGAAATGATTTCTGATCGTAGATTAGTCCCTTAGGTAACTTTACTTGAGAGTCTGACGGAAAGAAGTCGGGAATGATGAGACCAAGGAAATCCATCCTCGTTTATGTTTACAAGTTTCCAACAAGTACTTCACTCTCGTCGCTCTTCTTCCTCTTCTTCTTCTTCTTCTTCTTCAATGCTTCGTTAAATCTAACCCAAAGTGCAGCCAACGCTTAAGAAGGAGGAAGAGGTGGAGGAACAATAATAACTCTTGAATTTAAAAAAATTATAAAATATTTCACACAAACAAGACTCACAAGTTGCAATCAAAACATCACAAAACGTGACGCACAGTAACCCACAGCTAAGGACACGAAGAAAACACGCACGGTTAACCACAGTTAAGAACACGAAGAAAACACGCATGGTAACCCACAGTTGGGGACACGAAGAAGACACGCACGGTAACCCACAGTTAAGGACACGAAGAAAACACGCACGGTAACCCACAATTAAAGACACGAAGAAAATATGCACGGTAACCCACAATTAAAGACACGAAGAAAACACGCACGGTAACCCACAGTTAAGGACACGAAGAAAACACGCACGGTAACCCACAATTAAGGACACGAAGAAAACGCGCACGGTAACCCACAGTTAAGGACACGAAGAAAACACCCACGGTAACCCATAATTAAGGACACGAAGAAAACACGCACGGTAACCCGCAGTTAAGGACACGAAGAAAACACCCACGGTAACCCATAATTAAGGACACGAAGAAAACAAGCACGGTAACCCACAATTAAAGACACGAATAAAACACGCACGGTAACCCACAGTTAAGGACACGAAGAAAACACGCACGGTAACTCACAATTAAAGACACGAAGAAAACGCGCATGTAAATAAGTCATAAAAGAAACCTCATACAAATTTACGATTACACGAAAGAAAAGGCATTTTATTGAGTGCAGAAACAATCTCGCAATCATCCAAATCCCGAAAAAAATGTCTTTCTATCTCATATATCTTTCTCCGCCATTCATTCAGACGGCATTTCCCCAATGTGCTGGACTCCAGATAAGGCCTTTTTGTGGTCCCAGTCACTGGACATTGGGAATGAATGATTTATACACTCATGTGGCTTCAGTTAATTATTGCTATTGATTTGGCAGTGTCTCCTGGGTAGCCGAAGTAGGGTGTCTCCAAGACAATGGGCCACAGACACGCTGGTAGCTGGGCAGACAGTTTGTCTGCTTAACTAGATACAGATGACTGAGCGAGAGGAAAAGAGGGATTGACAGAGACAAACTCGAGGATAGGTCGTAGGAGGAGTGGGTGTACAGGAGGAGTTAGGCAATCACAGAGATGGGTTTGTATATATGTCTGCTATAGACAGACAAATAGGCAGGCAGGCAGGCAGACAGACAGGCATGGGATAGATAGATAGATAGATAGATAGATAGATAGATAGATAGATAGATAGATAGATAGATAGATAGATAGATACCAGATAAACAGGTAGCCAGATAGACAGGCAGAAAAACAGTCAACAGACAAACAGTTAGGCAGATAGACTGGCATACAGAAAGACAACTGACAAAACAGGTAGGCAGGTAGACAGGCAGGCATACAGAAAGAAAAGAGACAGACTTACAAACAGGCAGGCAGGCTGCCATATAGGCAGGCAGACGGAGAGACAGACATACAGACATATAGATAGATAAGGCAGAAATACTGACTTACAATGTTAAGAGAACACAATTTCTGTCTCCAGCCAACTCCAAAATCTGCCTGTAAGGAGTTTAAACTAACTTTCTCAATTATAATGAAATAATAAAGACAGTTTCTCGATTATAACGAAGTAATAATAGAGATTTTATCACCCATATATGCTCCGCCGCATGTCGCAGCGTCCATCCAAGAAGATGTTTGCCAATAGTTCCCATCAAGTTCTGGTTCTTTACTATGCGTTTTCTGCCACACAGTTCAGATTTCCTACCAGTACCCTTAATTTGTCCTAGCTCCAGCAGTCGCTTCACATTTACACACATATATATATATATTATAATGAAGCAATGTAGAGATTTCCTCGATCACAAATATGAAGCATCTATCAGTGTCAGATAAGCCAGACAGGTGTGACTAGTTTGTAAACGTCTTATAACAAATTGCTAATGACATGTATAACTGAACAGCTGATGACAAGTATAACTGAGCAGCTGATGACAAATATTACTGAACAGCTGATGACAAATATTACTGAACAGCTGATGACAACTATAACTGAACAGCTGATGACAAGTATAACTGAACAGCTGATGACAAGTATAACTGAACAGCTGATGACAACTATAACTGAACAGCTGATGACAACTATAACTGAACAGCTGATGACAAGTATAACTGAACAGCTGATGACAAACACAGCTGAATAGCTGATGACAACTATAACTGAACAGCTGATGACAAGTATAACTGAACAGCTGATGACAACTATAACTGAACAGCTGATGACAACTATAACTGAACAGCTGATGACAACTATAACTGAACAGCTGATGACAAACATAGCTGAATAGCTGATGACAACTATAACTGAACAGCTGATGACAACTATAACTGAATAGCTGATGACAAGTATAACTGAAAAGCTGGTGAGAAATATAAATGAACAGCTGGTGAAAAATATAAATGAACAGCTGATGACAGCTATAACTGAACAGCTGATGATAAGCTTAAGTGAAGAACTGATGATAAGCTTAAGTGAAGAATTGATGATAAGCTTAAGTGAAGAATTGATGATAAGCTTAAGTGAAGAATTGATGACATGCTTAACTGAACAGCTGATGGCAAATATAACTGAACAGCTGATGAAAAGCATGCATAAATAACAGCACAAACAAACAAGTGCTGACTAGCACAATACACCGAGCTGAAGTCAGATGTGTCGGCCCGCAAGGAGAGAAACAGCGGCACACTGCAACCAGTGCCCTTCTGAGGAGAAGAAGAAGAAGAAGAAACAACCAAATTAAGTTTATCACCCGATGAAATATCTGCCTCAAAAAGACTACACTTGACACATGACATTTACAAAAGTCAAGCGCCAAAGCTGAAATATAACCCTTTGCAATCCTATTTTTGAAGGTGGGAGTAATATCCTGTGCGCAGGTAACATGTGAAGACACGTCACGCTCCTAACTACATACAAGGAAGGAGAAAAAAAAAACCAAGTTATATAACGGTTCTGTTTCATTGAAAAAATATTCATAAAAGCAATCACAACAAACAACAAACCCGGCTGTAACAGTTTTGGGGGAAAGGCTACTCAACCTATAAACAAACCAAACTGGCAAATAAAATCAGAAAAATAAAAGAGATTAAATCTGCAAGTCTGACTACGGACTAGAGATGATTAAACGGTCTAGTTTACTACGGATTAGAGATGATTAAACGGTCTAGTTTACTATGGACTAGAGATTATTAAACGGTCTAGTTTACTATGGACTAGAGATTATTAAACGGTCTAGTTTACTATGGACTAGAGATTATTAAACGGTCTAGTTTACTATGGACTAGAGATTATTAAACGGTCTAGTTTACTACGGACTAGAGATTATTAAACGGTCTAGTTTACTCACGCGACTGAGGGTAAACCTTCCAGAAGACAGACCCAGCTCAGAGAAATATGGCACTAGCGTGTGACCACACTTCACCATTCAAAACACAAACTTATAAAACATCAACAAAAACAAAAAGAGAACAAAAAATCAATGCGCGAGAAAGCCCCACGACATCCAGAAATAAACGTCCGCGATGAACTAAGCCTCTTGACTCTCTCTTATTGACCTTGACACTAACTCCGCCAGCGGCTGTCGTTTGTGTTACGCATTAATCAGCGTTGTACTTAAGAGTTTCTTTCCGAGTGTGGCCGGTCTGAAGCTATGGCTGGTAAGACCATACTGGTCAAGACCCCACTTCGCCTTATCAAAAGTGGGTTATGGCTCCAGTTCATAAGAAAAAGACTTTGCTCTCTATCTTGAGGCCAGGATTCTGAGTTAGCGACACCCCATCTTCCTCTCACCCCCCTCCCCCCTTCGATATCAGGACAGCTGGACTTCCTGGGGACTCTGATACTGAGCTTCGGCCATCTATCGTTCATCAGAGCTAGCAGGCAACAACGCGAGTGACTCCAAACCCAGTACAGACAGACAAACCCAGTACAGACAGACAGACAAACCCTGTACAGACAGACAGACAAACCCTGTACAGACAGGCAGACAAACCTAGTACAGAGAGACAGACAAATATGCATTATACAGAAGATTTGTTAGATAACAAATAAAGACGGCCTCAAGTGCCGGTATTTATGATATCCGTAAACATCTCTCCATACAAAGGACAGAAAATGACAAAAGCGAACCGGTGCCTTCCACTCGTCTCCCACCTCCCCCCCCCCTTTTTTTTTCTCCGTCAAAGCTGAAGAGGATCTGGAAGTGAAAGCTTAAACACTTCAGTTCACGGCCAGATCTACCAACCAGGAGCGTCTCCAACGGGATGCTGGCTCCTTGAGGGTGTCTTCTCAAGTGTGTTGTGAGGGGATGAACTCACAGAGTTTCTGGAAAACAGCTGTTTGACCATAGATAGATAGATAGACAGATAGACAGACAGACAGACAGACAGACAGATATACAGGGTCCGGCATAAAGCATAGCTGGATTTAACTGACGCAGTACTGCAGACTATATGGAAGTCTAAAAAAATTAAGCATGAATAGGAAAATCAGGATATTTAAGAGTAATGTTCTAAGTGTACTACTCTATGGAAGTGAATGCTGGAAAATCACCAACAAAAAAAACAACAAAACAAAACAAACAGAAAACAAGTTGAATTCTTTCCAGACTAAATGTTTACGAAGAATCAGAAAAATATTTTGGCCAAACACCATAAGAAATAACATCTTGTTGGCAGAAATGCAAATGAAGCCACTGACAACAATTATTGAGGAAAGATGCTGGCGATGGTTGGGACATGTGCTCCGAATGACTGACAACTCACTACCAAAAATAGCACTAAGATGGACACCACAGGGGAACAGAAGTAAGGGTAGACCAAAAGAGACATAGAGAAGAACAACAGAAATGATGTTAAACAATAGAGGGCTCACCTGGGCAAGAGCAGAAAAAAAAAAGGCAAAGAACAGGCATTTGTGGAAAACCCTTGTGGAAGCCCCATGTGCCCTGGGCACCTAAGGTTCAGAGAGAGAGAGGGAGAGAGAGAGAGAGAGAGAGAGAGAGAGTGTGCGCAGAAACTGGAATGTGTGAAAAAAAAGCATGACGTCATAGATGAAGCAGACAAACGGTCATTTTAAGCATTCATCGCGCATTCACCGTTGAAACGTATTTTAAAAATGGAGAATCGTCTATTACTGTACAACGAAAGTTTCGTAGCCATTTTGAGTTGCATCCCCTTGATAATGTTCCCGATCGGAGGACAAAACAATTTTGAGGTGGGTAAAAAAATTTAAGGAAACCGCTAATGGCCTTAATAACAAGTCTATTGGTCGTCCAAGAACTCAACATACACCTGAACGAATTCAAGAAGTCCGCTACTCACTGCTGAGTTGACCTCGGCGATCAGCTGTTAGGAACGCTTTGGAACCTGGCATCTCTTACTGTTATTAGTGATCTTTATGTGCAGATGTTAACTGAATACTTCATTCCAGAGTTGGCCAATAGAAATAAGAGACTAATATGGTTTCAGAAAGATGAAGCAACTGCCCACACAGCCCGTCAGTCCATGGCCATGCTGCGACAAGCATTTCCCAAGCGTCTTATTTCCAGATTTTGGGATATTCATTGGCCGGCAAGATCACCGGATTTATCGGTCGCAGACCTCTTTTTTGTGGAGGTATCTGAAGAGCACAGTGTATGCTAGTCGACCACAGTCAATTGCAGACCTAAAAGATAGAGTTCGACACTGCATTCAAAATATCGCTTTGAACATGTTTAAATGGTGTTATGCAGGAATTTTTCAGACGCCTGGCTGAATGTATCAAATGTAATGGCGGTCATCGAACCTGAGTAATTTTCAAAACCTACATATGAGTGTCAGTAATAATAAAAATACCCACTTTTCTGAGCTTCATTTCACTTTTTTTTTAATACCAAAAACATGTATAGTGCTTATTTATTTTCCATGTTTAAAATCCAGCTATGCTTTATGTCGGACCCTGCATATATAGTCAACAAAGTCTGAACTCCCTCATCCACTTTATCAGTCTGGCTATCAACCAAAGAACCATCCGCCCCTCATATTATCCGAATGTCCGTTCTCCTGTCCATCCATACATGTATCTATTCGAGTTACATCTTTCTTCCTCCACCGGCCTGGAACTGCTAGATGCTGCTCTCTGCAGCCGATGCAGTGAAGACGATGAGGCAGAGCAGCGTTTCGGACAGGGAGCGGGTTGTGGAGGTCACTTTTTTTTCCAGGCCCTGAACGGTGGGGTATGTAAAGATTTTTCAGCAAACTCCACCGTCATTGGGGGATTATGATGATCACTGGCCAGGCTGGCCCTGTTACTGGTGAGTAAGAAAAGAGAGGTGGGACAGGGTCTGGGTCAGCTATGGTTCGGCAGTCCCGACAACAGCATGCCAGCTATGGGTCAATGACTGCGAAATGGGGCAGTGTCTTCAGACCTCCTCAGGTCACATCTATCTGCCATTTAGTCCCAGTAATTATTATTATTATTATTATTATTATTATTATTATTATTATTATTATTATATCGGACATCTTAAGCGCTTTATATTTTCGAGGTAACCGTCCATTCTTCTGCCTTAGTGGGTGATGACGATGTCCGATGAGGCAGTCAGCGACCAGAAGCAGATATGCTTGCGTCAGGGTTAGCGAATCATAGCTGATCAAGACCCTGCCCCACCTCTCTGTTGGCACCCTCAGTAAGAGGCCTAGCCTGCCTAACGGGGCAGGAATCGTCACAGTCCCCATGGTGGTGGAGTCTGCTATGAAGTACTGCATACCCCCTACTTTTTTGCTGCACTCCGGGACTGAGAAACTAACTGCCATAGTCCGCTCCCAAGCCGATACGATGTTCTGACCTTCACAGCATCGGCTGCAAAGAACACCAGCTCGCAGTTACAGGGAGACAGCACAAGACAATTCTTCTGCCTTTCGCCCTCACCCCTTCCTCTCTCTCTCTCTCTCTCTCTCTCCCTCTCTCTCTCATGCACTCACATTCAAATCCCTATTTCGAACACTATTCCACTTAATTTGCTATGTAGATAAGCCTCACACATGCGAAGACTTTTTGACTATATTTTAAACCGAAGAATATCGCGGAATAACTCTGTAATTGAACTTTACATTTATAGCCTATCCTCTTGCAGGTAAAAAACTTCAGGCTGCCAAACCTAATACCTGAACATCTTTCTCACGTTAGAAACTTACTGGCGTTAATTAGTATATGATGAAGCTAATACGTTATATAGTCTGCGTTTCATAAGAAAGAAAAAGAAAGAAAGAAAGAAAGAAAGTGACGTAATGCTGAGCTTTAAAACAAATTGTGAAAAACGTTTCCCAGTGTTTGTTTCTGTGGTCTCCACAGTTTGCTAGCGCACACACGCGTGCTCATGGCGCATCTTCTCACCAGACTCTAAACCACGAGTGAGTACTTGTGAACCTTGGCGACCTCTGCACGTTCAATAGATGTACGATACTGCTGCTGAGTATGGAGGTAACAACGAGGGAGACGGAAACTGAAGAGATGAGTGCAAGGAAGGAGAGAAAGAAGGTAGAAAGATATAAACGACAGGACATGGGATTAGAAACGAGAGAGAGAGAGACAAACAGACAGACAGACAGTCAGACAGACAGAAGACAGACAGACAGAGAGGAAATGGTTAAAAAGGAAAACACCAGAAGTCAGGCAGCAAAACTGGACGGGAAGTTAAAGAAACAGAAAGTGAAGAACTTAAATAATCACGGAGTGAGCAAGCAGGGCAGAGAGAGAGAGAGAGAGAGAGAGAGAGAGAGAGATGACAGAGACTTTGAAAGAGACTGAGACGAAACAGAAAGCATATTATGAAGAGTGAAAGTTGAGAAAAATGGCCAGAATAAGTCTGAAAGAGTCTGGCGACGAAAGAGAGATACTGAGAGAAATAATGAAGGAAAATACGACAAGGAAAAATAATGGAGGATGAAGCAGAATAGGAAGACACAACCCAGGGAATAAATGAAATATGTGCAGGAGAAAGGAATAAAAATGACGGGAAAACGAGAAATTTATATCGCGAGAAAATAACAGATACGGAGAGAATAAGAGAAATACTTCACGATAAAGGAATAAATATGAAGGGAAAACGAGAAATCTGTATCTCGAGAAAATAAACGATACGGAGAGAATAAGAGAAATATTTCGTGAGAAAGGAATAAATATGAAGGGAAAGCGAGAAATTTGTATCGCGAGAAAATAACAGATACGGAGGGAATAAGAGAAATATGTGTCGCGAGAAAGGAATAGATAATAACGGAATATGAGTCATGACAAAGTAACAGATACGGAAGAAATAAGAGAATGATAGGTCATGAGGATGGAACAGATACTGAGTAAATGACTGACAGAGACTGGCAGGTTCATGGGCGACCAGTACTTAAGATTTAGGACGAAAGAGCCGGATACTTCTGCGTCTGGCTGTAGAGAGATGAATAAGGCGGAGTTCTCGACGAAACAGAAATCTACACCTGGCTAAAACAGAACAGAAAACCACCCACCGAAACTAGGTCACTGACAGCTCTACATTTTCGTCGCCACTAAACATTTTTTTTTTAAATGTGAAAGTTAAAAATGTCACAATCCGGAAACATTGTGAGAATATATATATATATATATGTTTCTTCCCCCGTCATTTTTGACCTCGTTGCTAATGATAAATGATATACAGAACTAAATTCAGGTATTTTCTGCAAAATTATGGTAACATTTTTTACGCACGTCTGCTCGTATGAAATTATTAACCTTACAAAATCCAACATGAGAAATCTTTAAAAACTCATATGCGCTGTACGGGTATTTTGCTGCTTACTTTGCGTTATTTCCGACTTACGTAATTTCACAGCTAAGCAAATTCGTCATAAATTCAAGTAAAAATACGCCTCGTTTATGTTTTCTTCACTGGTTCCCCGAACTGTGGGTTTGCTTAATCTGTTCCAAGGCCTTCAGCATCTCAAGCGTTGAAGAGACAAGTCCAGAAATCTGTCGCCTGGATTATAGCGGCTACGATTTTATCTAGATTCTGGTGACAGTTCCACAGATTCTTTCCCCGGGGGGCAGATCGGAAGCCCGACTTACCCTGGCCGGTCTGTGTGTTCTGGGCAGCCTTCTAGTACCTGCTCTGAAGTCATAACCCGCACGTACACGTTTGTTTATGAACGGAGGCTGTTCTTGGGACAACGGTCGTCCTCCAGCTGACATGGATTCCTGGCGGAGCTACTTAAGTAATCGCGGCTGAGCTAATAACCTCCTTCAAAAGAGGAAATCGGAGCATCCATGAGACTAATCTGGAGTAGCAACATTGATCTTAAAACATTTTAAAGACAACTTAACACTAAAAACAAACTTTTTTTTTTCCGTGTGTGTTCCACGATACATTCCGCTACCTTTACGAACAAATCTGGTAGTGACCCTAGTCTTGTATGGCAAAACACACATTCAACAGCACGAGGACAGTACTGTTGTCCGGGAATCTGTCCAGAAAAAAAAACAAAAACCGATTTGCCAAACGTTCTATCTGCGCTGTTTTACTGCGTGGAGCAGAAACCTGGACTCTAAACAAAAAGTCGGAGCGCAGGATAAATGCAGCAGTTGTGCTTCTACAGAAAAAAGGTCATATAACATAAGAGAATGAAGACAATAAATGCACAAGTTTTAGAACAGCTCCAAGTGCAATGTGAACTTCTTAAAGAAATAAAGATGAAGAAAACTAAATATTTTGCCCATATAAAAAAACATAATAATATACTGAGGACCATACTTGAAGGAAATATGGAAAGGAAAAAGAGGAAGAGGAAGACAGAGATGTAGATGGGAAGACAGCATACGAGAGTGAAAAGGACACAACCTGGCTGAAAGCTCCATAAAGGGGGAGGAGCGAGGACAGTGGAGATTCATCACCGCCAACCATCGTTCTGAAGAATGCACTAGTTCACTCAGCTTCCATATAGTGGAAAAGGCCATGCAGTTTCTAGCTTCTCTGTGTCCCATCTTCAGATTTGTCTCCGATCTCCACTCTAGACCGGGTTATCTCCCTTATCTGCCCAAAGATGCTCTTTCGCCAAACTGTCTCTTGGCGTCCCATGCTAGCCTTTGTATTCATCACCCATTTCAGTTCCCACAACTCAAAGGAAAGTTTCGTTCATGAAGAGTTACATCCCGTCTCTTCCACCAGTCATTAATGCCAGAGCATGACAGAGAAGCTTATCTGCCTTCTCGTTTAAATCTATCGGGAAGAACTAGTAACAAAATACGTCTGAGCATTAGATACACAGACGACTCTTATCTGTATCTGTCCTCGTCATATTGTATGTAAATGTAGTCGCCTCTCCCATCCTCGTGTATGCTTGATTACCTTATCAATTTTTTTTTTTTTTCAGAGTGACGCGATTTCACTGTAAGTGTGCTTGAGAATGTAGTACTGAGTTATCCCGATGTATTAGTTATTTTATATGTGTGAAGGCATGGATAAGAAGATGACTGTTTTATCCATGCTCCTTATGTTTTTATATACTTGGGCTGATTGACTGGGAAGAGTGAATGAGGAGAGATAGAGGGCAAAGTGTGAGACGGGGCTGTGTGCCCAATTCTTCATTCTTTCTAAATAAAGTTCAATCAATCAATCAATCGATCCTTCATGTTTTCTCTTTTTTATTGTATGTATATACAATATCCCCTAAGTGTGGGATAGATATGTCAAACCTTCCCTTAATTATGTACACTCTAACTGTGATATATTTAATAATGATTCATTTCCTCCTCCCCCCCCCCCCATAATTTTTGTCTTGTGACATTGTGTGTGGGTGTTTGTGTGTCTATGTCCCGTGGCATCTGCATGCTGGTTGACTGTGCCGTGCTAATGCCTTCACATTTCTAGGGGTAGGGATGTCAAGCACTGGTCCTCGCTGCTTTTGTTTTTCCTACGGAAATCCAAGGTACCCATTTTATCGAGGGCTAGGTTGGCCCCGAGGTGCTGGTCGGTAAGGCCACCCACTTTATTGAGGGCCGGGTTGACCCCCATGTGATGGTTGTTCCCAAAAAAATTCTGCCCGAGTACGAAATCGAATCAAATTGCCTCTGATTAGCGGGGGGGGGGGGGGGTGCGCTAACCACTACACCACGGCGGTTTTATGTTTATGTGGGCGTGTTGGCAGACGGAAGCAGAACCTAGAGCTATGAGAAAACACAACTCTTAGACAGGAAGTCGACAGAAATGCCCCATCACCGACCCGACGAAGAGTTCTTGCCTCTGGGCATTCAAGACGATTGATCGCTGTCCTCTAAAACAAGGCAGTCTCTACAGTTACTTGACACCAAGAAGCTTAGTAAGAAAGCCATCAAGTGAAGGCTTATTGTAATTCTGACATGTCTACAAACAACCCCGAGGATGCAGATCTCGGGGCAAAAAAAAAAAAGCACCATGTGGGAGGGGGTGTGGATTTATGTGGCTTTTCTTCAACATTCGGTTGAACTTCTCAGCAATATCCATGACCAGTGACATAAGAACCTCCTCTCTGTTAATCAGCGCAAGTGAAAAAAAAAACAGCCTGTTCCAATAAGGAAAAGAAACAGCCTGTTTCAATAAGGAACTAAACAACCTGTTTAAGTAATGAACGAAGCAGCCTGTTTTATAGGAGCTGTAAAAGAATGAAAGCCACTTTTAGTCGCCTGTAACTCAACTGCCAGTCTACCTCAGTGTGCCCAAAGTGGACGGTACTGTCTTTCCTTTGGGGGGGGGGGGGTGAGCATCAGATCCACTTCAGCAAGAAACATTCTTGAATGACTCTAGGGATGTGGTCTTAGAGGCACGGGGGGGGGGGGGGGCCGACGACGACTGGAATCAAAAAAAAAAAAAAAAAACAACAACAACAACAACCCAAGAACCGAAGAACCATTCAATCTGTCTCAATCATTTTCGATCTCTGTCGGTGAAGAATGGCGTATGAGCGACCTAGCACAACTGCTTCAGAAAATCGCTGTACCTAGGTACGATCTGAACATATCACTTCTGCTCTTAATCCACCAATGACACTTGACCTCTTCCTTCATGCTCAAGATCAGCGGACGCGCTAGACTCGGCGACTGTTTCGATAAAATAGGCCATGTATCCAGGTTTCAGGTCAACGGTTATATAGACAAGGGTAGCTGACTATCAGTCTATGTCAGCATTATATATATATATATATGGGTAAGTCAGTCCGAATCAAATGAAAACTTTAATTCTTCCTCCCATACTTTACTGACGGATACAAATGCATCACTATTCTATGCAGTCTCCACTACGTCCAGTGCACGCCCTTCAGCGCTTAGAAAGTACATAGATTTCCCTTATATCGACACGTACAAGTATAATTTCTTTTTTTTTCCGTGGAAACAAAGTGTTCTTAGATACAGTTTTCCTTCAGTTGCCCTGTTTCTGGCTGCCCATATGTCTTGTATGTGGTAACTAACAGGACCGATGATGATGATGATGATGATGATTTTGGCTGTTTGGTGAAGGAGGTATAGAGACATATGGAGTAATCCATAGTGGGTACGGTGTCATATTGGGCAACCAACACAAGAGTATGGGGACACATTTGGCAATCCATAGGGAGCATTACAACATAATGGGCAATCAATTGACAAGAAAGTAAAAAGTTCAGCTAGAAGGGATAAAAGAGAATACATAGAAAATATGGCGAAAGAGGCAGAAAAAGCAGCAAAAACAGGAGACAGCAAAACTTTATATAACATACAAAAGATGCTAACAGGTTTATTACATCTAAAGAAGGACCAATCCTTAGCAACACTGGAACCCTATTAACATCAAGTAAAGACCAAAAGCAAAGATGGGCTGAACACTTCCAAGAAATACTTAATCGACCACACACAAATCATCATCATCAGGTGCCGTGCCAACTAGCGTTGGCTATTATATTTCTCCAGAGTACACGATCCTTCATGCAGGCCATCAGTTCAGTTGGTGATCTCCTCTCACACCATCCCGTCAGACTGTCCAGTATCATTTCTCTTGGTCTTCCTCTTGATCTTCTTCCTTCTATTGTTCCTGCTGTTATAATATGTTGAATGCCCCCTCTTCTCATTGCATGTCCTATGAAAGTACATTGTCTCTCTCTTATATTTTTGACAAAGTTTTTTTGTCTCTCCAGCTCTTCTCATACATTTTTCATTAGTTATTTTTGCTGTCCAGGGGATTCGCAACATTCTTCTGGTTCTGTGATGATCGTTCTTAGAATATTCTCGCAGTACAGAGAAAAAAGGTCTGGAGATAGTACACATCCTTGTCGCACCCCTTGTTTTATAGATTGATATTTTCCAATTATATTTTCAACTCAAACTGCTGATTCTTGCTGCCAGTATAGATGCTTTACAATCCTCAGGTCTTTGCCGTCTATACTGATGTCTTCAAGCATTTTAATAATTTCATTATGTTTCACCTTGTCAAATGCCTTGGTGTGATCAATGAAGCATAAGTAGAGATCTTTCTGTACTTCTAAAGCTCTTTCTGTTAGTGTTCGTAAAGCATAAATGGCATTGTGTGTTCCCTTTCCTTCAACAAATCCAAACTGTTCATCTGCTATTTCCATTTGTATGTTTTTCCTTGTTCTTCTCATAATGATTCTCAGAGGTAGCTTCGTTATGTGACATGAGAGGCTGATAGTCTAGTGGTCACCACATTCCTTTGCACCTGGTTTCTTTGGCTGTGCTATAAACGTGGATTTAATCAGGTCATTGGGAATATAACCACTGTTGTAAATGTCGTTCAGTAACTTGGTTATTATTTTTATTCCTGTCTCCTCTAGTGCCTCTATTTCTTCTACTGTTATATTATCAGGCCCAGTCGCTTTTCCTTTCTTCATGTGTTTGATGGCATCTATGATTTCATCTTCAAGTATTGGTGGTCCATCACATTTTTCAGTAATTGGTGTTAATTCTGGTCTTTCTCCTCCATATAGCTCACCGATATACTCTGTCCACCTGTCCACAATGTCTCCACACACAAAAGAATTGTTAAACCTTGAAACCGACTTACTAGCCCCACAACTAAATGTCAACCTAGATGAAATTAACTTGCATGAAATTGAAACAGCAGTGAGTTTAATGGCTAACAAAAAAGCTGCAGGTGAAGATGAAATAACACCCGAAATGTTAAAAGCTATCAGTAGTGACAACATGAGACAACTACAGAGAATGTTTAACAAGATTTGGAAAGAAGAAAAGGTTTCTTCTAAATGGAAAAAAGGAATCATTGTTAAAATATAAAAAAAGGCAACCTTAGTGACTGTAGCAATTGGAGAGGAGTAACCTTGGTATCAGTTATGTCAAAAGTATTTTTGCAAGGTCATTTTGAATAGACTTAAAGATATAGTGGATACTGCAATGAGAGAAGAACAAGCAGGATTTCGAAAAGGAAGAAGTTGCCTTGACCAGATCTTTAAGAATAATACTTGAAGAACATACTGAAAAGCAGAAACCATTAACACTGAACTTCATAGACTTTAAAAAGGCATTTGATAGCATACACAGAGATTCATTGTGGAGAACTTTAAGTCTATATGGAATATCATCTAAAATTGTCAACATCATTAAGGACTTCTACTATGGATATGTTTGTGCAGTTAAAACAGAAGAAGGGATGAGCGAATGTTCCAGATTGAAACAGGCGTGAAACAGGATGTATACTATCTCCTTTGCTTTCTGAAATTGCAGTAAACTTCATAATGAAAAAATGCTGCACAGGTAACATAGGTATTGACTGGGTACATAGAAGATCTTGATTTTGTTGATGACATAACTCTTATCAGTAACAATGTGAATTCCATGCAAGAAAAAACAGATAGCCTGTCTTCATTGGCTAGCAAAATAATACTTGAAATTAACAAGGACAAAACAAAAATAATGAAACTTCCCATTAATCAAAATGGAAAAATACACGTAGAAGGGATATATGTTGAAGAAGTCAATCAATTTGCATACCCTGACAGCTACATAGACCAGGATCGTGACACCAGACAGGAAGTTAGAATCAGAATTGCAAAAGCAGCATCGATCTTGAGAACATATGGAATTCAAAAGTTATAAGCACAAAAACCAAGTTAAGACTATTCAATTCAAATGTAATATCCACCCTCATTTATGCATGCGAAAGCTGGAAAACAACTAAAGAAAAAGACAATAAATTAGACTCCTTTGGAAACAAATGCATAAGGAAAATACCCGATAACAAGTGAAACGAATTCAAGAACAATGCAGAGATAAGACAGATGAGCGAACAACAACCAGTCTCATGTGTGATCAGAAAAAGGAGATGGACGTATGTTGGTCAAGTGATGAGAAGAAACGATCAGAGAATCCCAAAAACAACCTATAAAGTGGAACACAACAGGCCAAAGAAAAAGAGGCAGACCACGGGAAACTCTCAAGAGGACATTGTTAAAAGATGCCAAATTAATAGGCATAAAATACTTTGATGAGGTTGAAATGCTCGCTGAAAACAGGAAAAATTGGTGAACTACCCGCAAGCCCTATGTATTTAACGGCACATTTATCTTATCTCTGGGACTCTCTGGACAGTATTAGTGCCAAGCCCTCTGAGTGTGTCGCATCTGGGTTTTGGTGACCTGAAAACAGGATTGTCTCCCCTCTTGCTATTCTAAGCTTAGCTGTTCCTGGCCAGTATGTTTCGCTCAGCACCAGTATATTTTATCTGTTCATTCCTCTCGCTATCATGGCAGCCCTTTTTCACATGCATACAATGTTCTAACGTTCCAACATGCAATGGTAAAAGGTGTCCTGGTACTCAGTTGGGATGCCGGTTCTGCTGCTTCTTTTCGGCTTTGACTGCATAACGTCATGCGCTTTGTTATCAGAGTGCCTTCCTTTTCCAATGTAAAGTTTCCTGGTTTTCCGTAACGCTCCAGTTTTTTACAGGGAACAGGTCGTCGGCCTATCCCACAACCTCCTTGGTCGCCTCTTACGATATACGTGGAAGGTGGCAGTGGTTCTATTCTTTTCTGCCCAGATCTGGGCCCCGATAACCATACGGGCGAGACAATCCGCGGGAGTATTAAAACATAATGGGCAATCCAAAGCGGTATTAAAGCATACTGGGTAATTCATAGGGGATATTAAGGAACATTCTGCAATTCATAGGGTGTATGAGGGAACATTCGGTAATTCATAGGTTGTACGAGAGAACATTAGCCAATTCATAAGGGGTATGAGGAACATTCGGTAATTCATAAGGTGCATGAGGGAACATTCGGCAATTCATAAGAAGTATGAGGAACATTCGGTAATTCACATGGTGCTTGAGGAAACATTCGGCAATTCATAGGGGTACGAGGAACATTCGGCAATTCACAAAGGGTATGAAGGAACATTCGGCAATTCACAGAGGAATTAGGGAACATTTGGGCAATCCATACAGGGGTATGAGGGAAACACTGGGCAATCCAATAACGGGTACGAGACAAACTGAGAAATCAAAAGGGGTATGGAGGCATAAATGTACCTGGGGGTACTAAAACACAGTGGGCAGCCAGCAGGGGCTATTGAAATATACTGGGCAATCCATAAACTGAGGGGGAGTTGTGTAATCACAAAACTGGCTATGAGCCCCTGGCCTATTCATTGACCCGAGAGAGAACTGCACTCAGACCAGAAAAGCTAGAGAGAAACATGTAAGACACGACATACTCTTAAAAATACATAAACGTGAGCCCTGAACAGAGTGCAAAAATGATCAATACTCGGAATAAGCGGGCCTATTTACAATGAAAAGATGGATGAATTGATTGGACATGGCGGTGACGTCATGTTATCATTACGCACTAAAAATAGATCTCTCTTTATCACAAAAAAACGTTTAATGTAAATCAAATATCGTTAAAAGGTCAGGTAGTTAGATAACAACTGATGTCATACCGACCTGACTGTTCTCAAATTCAAGGCTGCTGTATTGTTTTGTGAATGTCATACTCTGACGTTCATCTATAGAATCTCTGAAGTGGCTCATGAAAACGTACTTCCATGGCTATAAACAGGCTCGTTTCATGGCTATAAATAGGTTCCCTAACAAAATCAAAGAAAGAACTAAACGATAAATGCTGAAGAATAAAACGTGGCAAGTATAGATGATTGCTGGTAGATGAAATCTCTTGGAAAGGACATGAGAAGAAAGGGGGGGGGGGAAAAAAAGGAATGCAAAATGCTAAAATGTATAATGAACAACTTCTTGGATACCTTCGAAACATGCAGTTAATTTCATGATTTTCTTTGGCTTACTAACTTCACATAATGATCACCCGCGACAGCATTTCAGACAAGTCAGATGATTCTTCGACACACAAAGACATGTTAGTATCAGGGTTGATGAACCAGTTCCGATCATGACACCCCCTACCGCCCCTCCCCCCCCCTTTTTTCGGGAATTACCCAACTTTGAAAGCTGAAGCTTCAATCACAAGAACTGGGGAGAGGAGCGGAGAGAGAGAGAGAGAGAGATAGATAGATAGAGAGAGAGAGAGATATCGGCTTTCAGTTCTATAGATCAAGCTTCAATATGAGTGCATGTTTCTTACACGTTGGAATATATTTCCAAGACAACACAGATGTTGCTGCGCCATGCCTGCAACGCGGTCCACAACCGTACTCTAAGCTGGACAAAGACGTCCTATCCGGCTGTTCGGGCCTCTCTTTCCAGTTCTGCCGCCATGTGTTTTTATTGTTTCGTATTTCTGGTCCCATGATATCTCTGACCTTGACCATTTCACGCTTCCTGGGGCTCCTCGTCCAGGCAGGACACACTGAGACGAGGGTTTTCTTATTGTGTAGTTTATCCGCTTTCTCTTTTGTTTCTTCGTTTAGCGTATTCTCCATTCCCACTCCCTTTCCCAGTCTGTTTCCGGTCTGCCATCATTCACTTCCGGCGTTCATGAAACCAAAGACAATCCGAAAGTCGACTGACAACCAAAGATAGAACATCCATCTATCTTTTGTTTTCCATTCTGTGACATTTGATATAGACTTTTTCTGTTGTTTCCAAATATTTAACTTCATTAGAGTACTACTACACAACGGGGACGTAGAAAACCGTTCCGTCCTGATCAATATCTTATGCTATATTCTAATCTGTTTCAATATCTTATGCTATATTCTAATCTGTTTCAATATCTTATGCTATATTCCAATCCGTTTCAATATCTTATGTTATTTTCTAATCTGTTTCAATATATTATGCTATATTCTAATATGTTTCAATATCTTATGCTATATTCTAATCTGTTTCAATATCTACAACTTTATTTTCACAGATACATTAGTAACATCAAGAAGTGGATCCAAACATAAACAACACTCTACTTTGTACAAACTATAAGGGTGAAGACGATGTCTGATCTTGGCACTCAGCATCCCACAGCTGATATACGAGCTGGCATCAGGGTTGGAGAATCATATCCGATCAAGACCCTGACCCACCTCTCCGCTGGTACCATCCGATAACAGGCCTAGCCCGGCTAACAGGGCAGGGATCGCTACAGCCCCCCCCCCCCCCCATGACGGTTGAGTCTGCTAAAGAATTGCACACTCCTTGTTATTTAGCTGTCTCTAGGACTGACAAACAAACCAAAAAAAAAAACAGCTATTGTAAACCGCTCCCAATCAGATACGATGCTGTGCTGCAATATTTTCACCTCTTTGGCTACAAAGAATCACAGAATATCAAGCTCGCAGTTCCAGAGAGACAGAAGATTTTTAAAAAAAAGAATCTATAATTATGATTTTATATAGTAATTATGTAATAGTATAGGATTATTCTTTTTTCCCACTATGTACCGTCTTGGAAGGGTACATAATGGGGAAAAAAGAAAGAGAGGAAGACCAAGGCGAAGATGGCTGCAAGACATCGTTGATGATCTGCAAATGAATGCAGCAGGCCATCTTGCTCACAACCGAGAGGCCTACAGGAGTGCTGTTAGGGAGGCAAAGTTCCGCAATGGACATGCAAATGAATGAATGAATGAATGCATGGGATTAGGTAATAGGGTTGGATATATAATAAGGTAGTAGTCTCCCCTGCAGAGATTTAAGTTTGGATATTTGTAGGCGTGCAGTGGGAAAATCCGTTCTAGAGTCGCACGCATTTGTACTTGTAATGAACGAATTGGCAGGAGACACAGGAAGAAGCAGGCGAGAAAAGAAAATAAAAACGGTTAGGACCGGGAGAAGTGAGAAGCCTTCAGAATGTAGATTCACAGAAGTTTTCCTTTATAGTTAGTAGTTAGCTGTGCTCTCGTAATAGCAGTAAGTAGATTTGTAGTCTGTCCTTGTAGAAGTGCCTAGTGGTTGTTAAGATTGTCCTTTTCAGGACAGTTCCTTAGATTTTTAGTTTTGAGTGTAAAAATATCTGTAAGAAGCAATGTCCTCTACCATCTCGCCGTGTGGGAGGTCGTCCCATGGCGACGTCAAGTCGCCCATATATAATTGTAAAACTCCATCAGTCTTTTTCACATACTCCCATTCTGGCAACATCCACAAACAAATGTGCTTTCATTAATAAATGTGATTCTCTTGTGATGCCCGGAGCTGGGTGGTTGTTGGTTTATGTTTGTAGCGCAACTATGAGGTGACATGTTTGTAGCGCAACTATGAGGTGACATGTTTGTAGCGCAACTATGAGGTGACATGTTCAGTTGAGTTTTCTATACGATTCACAGTCGTGTATGAACTCTACCTTAACTGATCCTGGGTCATAGAAGTTCCACACAAAAAAAAACGTTTTTAATATTTATAACTAAACTAATTTATCTAGTATTTATCTAATCTATGTAGTATTTATAAACTAATTCACCTTTCATAAAAATTGTATACACAAGTATAAAGTTACTGCACAGTCCTTGACGATCTAAGATATCTTAAATCTCTTTACTCGACATAAAACTTCTCGCTATACGTACGACATAAAACTTCTCGTTATACGTACAACATAAAACTTCTCGTTATACGTACAACATAAAACGTCTCATTATACGCATCAACAAACGTAGCATTTTCACTGAGTCGGACTTTCTGCAGCTGCCAAAGGAAAGACGGCCATAATTATTATTATTCCACTTCCTCTTCCGATTTCTTCACATTCCTACACCGAAAAAAAAAAACAAAACAAACAAGCTGGCAGTTCGTTTCAAACTGCTCTAATCCCCGCTACCACCCTCCTTAAGAATCCTAAAACACGGTCAGATTTGTTCTCCTCTCCTCTCTTTCTCTCCCCCCTCTCTCTCTCCTCTCTCTTTCTCTCTCTCTCTCTGTCTCTCTGAATCAACAACTTTTACAGGACGTCATCCGCTGTTTATTCTCAGCGTACTTTCGGAATGCCGGACCTGAAATCTGATCAACAAACACCACATCAGCCGCCACGAGATGTGCCAATGCATCCAATGAAGCAATTTTAGAACAAAGTGCTCGGAGATACAACCAAAAAACTGTCTCAGACTGGCAGAGAGAGGAGAGCAAAGCGTGGTGAATGTATTGCTGGAATGATGTCCCTTGTCTGAAGACAAAATCAATACAGCGTGACGTTAACTCTGGCAAATCTTGCATCTTCTGACGTTAGTCTCATGAACTGTATGCATGACTAAGATGATTTATACAGTACAGGACAACGTGCTAGAATCAATTTATACCTTAAAACCAGTTTAGATTTGTGGCTCTTAACTAGGACTGCGCATGCCCCTCGCTGGACTACGCACGGGAGATGAGAAGAGTATGGAGCTCAAAGATTTCTAAACAACAAATGAAGGAACAAAGGCTGCTCGATTAGAACTGCCTTTCCGCTGACACCTTTTGAAGTCACACTTGCAGCTAATATTCTTCTTCTTCTTCTTCTATCTCCCTGGAACTGCGAGCTGGTGGTCTTCGCAGTCCATGTGTAAAAGATGTTGAAGAGAAGCACGGCACCGGCCTGTCCGCTTCTTGCGGCAGACCTTTTTTTTCAGGCCCTGGATGGAACCAAAACAAAACAAAACAAAATAAAAAACAAAACAAAACAAAAACGAGCAGGGGATGAAAATGCTTATTTAGAAGAATCCACTGATATAGGAACTATGACGTAGATCCCTATCCCCGTCAGCCAGGCCAGGCCTGTTACTGTAAATTAAGAGACCACAGTTTAGCAGGATTAGACCTCGAAAAAAATCGTAAACAAAGCACTTTAGTGAGACGTGAGAGAAAGAAAAATCACAAGAGAATTACCTAGGATTCGAACACGGACTCCGGTAGGATGTGCAGCCGCCTAGCCGCGAGAGAACAGCGTACTATCGACTTAGCCAACTAGCACCCTGTTACTGGGTGCTGGCAGGCCTGTTACTGGGGCTACCAAAGAAGAGATGAAGCAGGGTCTATGTCAAGTATGTTTCGCAAACCCCTAGGGTAACATATCAGCTATAATTCGCTGATTACAAAAAAAACAGTGTTTTCAGCCCCGCCCCCCCCCACCCTCCACCCCCTTGCAACTAAGAAATGGTGATGATTATGACTTCAACACTCTGGCAGGATAGCTATGGAGACATAAAGGGTCGGCCTTTGGCGCTCTTTGATCGTCATAAAAGCTAAGAACCACACTTTTCAAAAGACAAAGACACTCGACTAACAAGCCACATGGATCCTAACAAACAAACAGTATTGAGAACGACGCAGACAACCCGCCAAGAACTCATGTTGCGGCAATGGCCATAAACTATCAAGAATTTCTGGATTTCTAAGGTAACAAAGCAACAACCAAACGAACCTGAGGGTTCTCAAGCTCTGTGCAATACTCTACACTCCCCTACGACGCAGAATAATGAATCATAAACGAGTAACAGGTTTTCCATAGGGACCTGGAAATGTGAATATACAGAAGAATGTGGCATAGTTCAAGGACAGATCAAATGACAAACCAGAAAGCACTTGGCTAAATGAGTTTGACAACAGAAGTATTGAAGGAAAACATGATGATGATAATAATGACGACGGTCAATTCAGAAAGCGCCCAGAAAAAGTATACGGTAAACTCCACATACAATGACATGAAAATAACAAAAAAACCGCGTTGAAAATTATCCTGACCATTATAAGCCATGATAAAAAAATTATCTTCACGATCAAATGTCAGGAAAAATATTATCCTCACGATAAAGTCAGGATAAAAATTATCTTCAGGATTAAAAGTTAGCTTTGGAGAAGAGAAAATAAAAAACACTTCATAATCAAAAGTCAAGACAAAAAGTATCTTCATAAGCCAATATCAGGGACAAAATGATATCAAGGACAAAAGAAGTATTTCACGATAAAGTTTCACAGAAAAAAAAAAAACGTATCTTCATGAACAAATATCGGGGAAAGAAAAGTGTTAGGGGGAAAAAAAAAAGTATTTTCACGGCCCAATATCAGGGACAAAAAGGTGTTTTCACGACCAAACATCAAGGACAAAATAATACCTTCATGATCAAACGGAAACTCAGGACCAAAAAAAAAAAAAACGTTCACGATCAAAAGTCATTTAAAAAGTTATCTTCGCTAGGGTTAAAAGTCAGTGTTAAAAAATAAAACGATCTTAAATATTATAACAACAAAAGCTAAAAGACTCCCGGCGATGCAATAACTTCATTTACCACGTGAAAAATATCAAAATGCACACACACACACAAAAAACGGCACACAGACATGAAAGAGAACTGTAACAGACAAACTCGACAGCACCACAAACTGCAAAAAGACAAGGTTTCCAGCTTACAGGAAGATCAACTCGAAAGCGAAAACAGAAGAACGAATTCAATTTAATTCTAACAAATGCTTCTCAAAGCTGAATTTGTCAGTCATCTCTACCTTTAGCGACACCTTTCCATTAGGGAAAACCAGATCTTCTTAAAGCGCATGCGTGAGAGGAAATTGTAATTATCCAGTTTGTTAAACACGTGAATCATGGTTAAAAAAAAAAAAGGTGTGGCCCGAGTTTTGGTGAATGAATCAGTCAGGAAACAACAGCAACATTGGAGAAACTGACTCTTTGCTTTCTTTCATTCGTGTTTATAGTTGTAACCAGCCTCTAAAATGACGAGAGTGAAAAAAAAAAGATAGAAGTATTATTTTTCTACCTAAAACTCTGAACGCTATATCTAATAAGATTTCGCGTAATAATTTTTTGTCAACGATAGTTTATGTTCCGTAGCATTTGCAGCTGTAGCGGGCTGTGAAGTGTTAGTGCCTTCGCATTTCTAGATCACTACAGCATTTGATGTAGGGATATCAGCACATGTCCTCCCTGGCTTTGTTTTTCTAAGGAAAACCCTTGAGCCTATTTTTTGAGACTTTGCTGACCTCAGTGCCGGTCAGTCCGAAATATATTCGCTTGAGTGAGAAATCGAACCACAGACCATCTGGTCGACAAGCGAATGCACTAACCACTGCATCACCGCGGCGGTTCAATGGGAAATAACCGCAATAATAACCCTTTATATAAGGGGAAATACTTTCAGATATACCTGTTATCCGTAGTAACATACCAAGCAGAAATCTTGCTACAAGTTATACAAAAAACAAAACAAAAAAATGATTTTAAACAATAATGATCTTCAGACGCAAAGGAGAGAGGCGCATGTGCCTGCCGCGCATCTCTAGCTTCGACACCGGCGTACACACTGTGACAAGGCTGTTGTGAAAACTAACTTGGGCTGCCTGACTATGAAAACCAATAAAAAGCCCCACAAATATGGGCCTCGTTGACATTTTCCTGAATACCGTGTTTTCCTTAACACACTGACAACCGGACTGGCCAACGCCCTCCTGTGTCTCTCGCCTTGCAGTCCGAAGCATCGGCTTCCTCCGAGGTAACCGCGCAACGATCATTCTGACTGGAGAGTGATAGACCAATCATAACTACTGGCCACGACCAGCCGGCTAGTGTTCGTACACTCCGGCTAACTAATCTAACTAGCCTACCTTGGCTAACGAGACAGGGCTTTCTGTGGTCCCGGGGTTGTTGGTGTGGGTGGTGGTGGTGTTTTGTTTTTCTTCTGGCCCAACCCAAGTCTTCAAGTAAGCCATTATAACCCACTCCTCATCCATAGATTCCAACATCATCATGGCATCAGCTGCTACGAAAATCCCGCTCGCAGGTCCAGTAAGTTGTAACGGCAACAATACTGAAACGTTGTAGGTATTCCCACGTGAATTCTGTCGGCGCTTCGGCTAACAAGTCCGGGCTCCCCTGGCCACTGCTTAACCACCAACACAAAAGAAAGAGCAATCATTTCTCCGTTCTTCCCTTTACTACTATTTCTGCATTCCCCCTTTAATTAAAAAGGGCGTTGGTTGTGCTGTGTCGCTATTTATGCGACTTGCATTGGCCAGATTCATCAGATTTCGGTTCAGCTACACGTGCTGCATATCAGTGTTTTCCCAATCTGTGCTCCACGGCGCATTATGATATGGTCCGTAGTTGTGGTTTATATATTTGGTACTTAGTGTCGTATATTATATGATAACAGTTAAAGGTTTCTGGCATTACCATATCTGATATAAGATGGTGGTCAGCCACATTACGATATCAGATATAAAATGGTGGTCAGCCACATTATGATATCAGATATAAAATGGTGGTCAGCCACATTATGATATCAGATATAAAATGGTGGTCAGCCATATTATGATATCAGATATAAAATGGTGGTCAGCCACATTATGATATCAGATATAAAATGGTGGTCAGCCACATTACGATATCAGATATAAAATGGTGGTCAGCCACATTATGATATCAGATATAAAATGGTGGTCAGCCACATTATGATATCAGATATAAAATGGTGGTCAGCCACATTACGATATCAGATATAAAATGGTGGTCAGCCACATTATGACATCAGATATAAAATGGTGGTCAGCCACATCATGATATCACAAATAAAATGGTGGTCAGCCACATTATAATATCAGATATAAAATGGTGGTCAGCCACATTATGATATCAGATATAAGATGGTGGTCAGCCACATTATATCAGATATAAGATGGTGGTCAGCCACATTACGATATAAGATATAAGATGGTGGTCAGCCACATTATGATATCAGATATAAGATGGTGGTCAGCCACATTATGATATCAGATATAAGATGGTGGTCAGCCACATTACGATATCAGATATAAGATGGTGGTCAGCCACATTACGATATCAGATATACGATGGTGGTCAGCCACATTACGATATCAGATATAAAATGGTGGTCAGCCACATTATGATATCAGATATAAGATCGTGGTCAGCCACATTATGATAACAGATATAAGATGGTGGTCAGCCACATTACGATATCAGATATAAGATCGTGGTTAGCCACATTATGATATCAGATATAAGATGGTGGTTACCCACATTACAATATCAGATATAAGATGGTGGTCAGCCACATTACGATATCAGATATAAGATGGTGGTCAGCCACATTACAATATCAGATATAAGATGGTGGTCAGCCACATTATGATATCAGATATAAGATGGTGGTCAGCCACATTAAGATATCAGATATAAGATGGTGGTCAGCCACATTATGATATCAGATATAAGATGGTGGTCAGCCACATTACGATATCAGATATAAGATGGTGGTCAGCCACTTACCAGGTGCAGTCAATAAATGCCAGGACTGAAGAGGTAAAAAAAATGTATCTTATATGTCAGTGCCTACCATTCTTATATATCTTATATCCTTCCCGTGCCGTTAAACGTCACATAGGGCTCGTAGAGTAGTTCGCCAATTTTTCCTGTTTTCGGCGAGTCTTTCAACCTCATCAAAGGATTTTACGCCTGTTAATTTGGTCTCTCTTAATAATGTCCTTTTCAGAGTTTCACGCGGTCTGCCTCTTTTTCTTCGGCCTGTTGTATTCCACTTTATAGCTTGTTTTGGGATTCTCTGATCATTTCTTCTCATCGAGTGACCAACATATGTCCATCTCCTTTTCCTGATCACCCATGAGACTGATTGTTGTTCAGTCATCTGTCTTATCTCTGCATTGTTCTTGAATTCGTTCTACTTGATGCTGAGTATTTTCCTTAGGCATTTGTTTTCAAGAGTCTAATTTCTTTTCTATTTCTTTAGTTGTTTTCCAGCTTTCACATGCATAAATGAGGGTGGATAACACATTTGAACTGAATAGTCTTAACTTGGTTTTTGTGCTTATAACTTTTGAATTCCATATGTTCTCAAGATTCTTGAAGATTGATGCTGCTTTTGCAATTCTGATTCTAACTTCCTTTCTAGTGTCACCATCCTGGTCTATGTTGCTGCCAAGGTATGCAAATTGATTGACTTCTTCAATATCTGTCCCTTCTATGCGTATTTTTCCATTTTGATTGAGAGGAATTTTCATTATTTTTGTTTTGTCCTTGTTAATTTCAAGTCCTATTTTGCTAGCCAGTGAAGACAGGCTATCTGTTTTTTCTTGCATGGAATTCACATTATTACTGATAAGAGTTATGTCATCAGCAAAATCAAGATCTTCTAGTTGGGTCTCATGTACCCAGTCAATGCCTATGTTACCTGTAGTGCCTACCATTACCCTCATAGTAATCCCCTTCTCAGTCTTGGCATCGATCCCAGCGGTACTGCCCTTTCGGAAGCATTCCAGGAAGTCATTTTCTCCCAACGTGTTGAGAACAGCCTGCGAGTTTGCTTGAATTTCCTCTACTATCTTGAAATCTTCGCCCCTTCACCTTCGCTTTCAGTTTTGGAAACAGTCGCAGGGTGCAAGGTCTGGTGAATATGGAGGATGGGTTACAAAAGTCATGTTGTTACTACATGGGCTTGTGCTTTGTCGTGATGGAAAAGCTGATTTCCCCTAGCGCACTGATTTCATCTCAACTATAGCTGTTGGCGAGATCTTCAGCTGCCGTGCGTGGAGCGGTGCTCTTCCCGGCCAATGAAGAAATTTGCAAATGAGGTTGCCGCGCAGCATCACTGCGGAAAAGGTGGTTGAAAGGATAAATCGAAGCAAACAGTCAAATCACGGCACCTCTAGTCTGGAGGTCGGCCACGTCCTGAGTGCAGTCATATCGGGTGAAATGCATGAACCGGCTTGTCCCAGAGGTTAAGTCACTGCTGGCTTGACTCTTCAAATGCCGCGCGTGGAGTGAAGCTCCTCCCGGTTAAGGAAGTAAATGCGGAAATAAAGGTTGCTGTGCGGCGCCGATGGGAAAAGGTGGTGGAAAGTGAAGTTTAACCTGGTATGTCCAGTAGTATCGCTACGAGAGCTATACCACGGCGCCTCTGCTCTAGAGGCCGCCTACGTCCGAAATACACCTACACTGGTGAAATATGCCTAAACCGGCACACACCAGGGGTGGAACTCGATGGCTAGACATGTCATGCCACCTCCGCTCTAGAGGTTGGTAACGCCTGATAAACACCCATACTGGTGAATTTTGCCTAAACCGGCTTATACCAGGGGTAAATCTTGAAGGCTACGAATGTCACAGTACCTCTGCCCCAGAGGTCAGTCCCGTCCCAAACACGCCCATACTGGGAAATGCCTAAACCGGCTCAACCCAGGGGTAGAAGTCACTAGTGGCGAGGATTCGTCCTCCTGGACAAAAGCTCCATCCTGGTCACAACTAGGAAGGGTAGCGGCCACGACCGCAAAATGCTGAAGTCGGAGACACTGGACCAGGGAAGTCTAGATAGGCAACCACCTCTCACCCGGCGGGGATGTCTGCGTATCCTAATCACGCTGAGGTTTTCCGGTGAGAAAGTCCAACCCTGGACTGGATGGGCAACCACCTCTCACCCGGCGGTGATACACGGGTATCTCAAAACACGTCGAGGTTTTCCGGTGAGAAAGTCCAACCCTGGACTGGATGGGCAACCACCTCTCACCCGGCGGGAAGATGGTGGTCAGCCACATTAAGATATCAGATATAAGATGGTGGTCAGCCACATTATGATATCAGATATAAGATGGTGGTCAGCCACATTACGATATCAGATATAAGATGGTGGTCAGCCACTTACCAGGTGCAGTCAATAAATGCCAGGACTGAAGAGGTAAAAAAAATGTATCTTATATGTCAGTGCCTACCATTCTTATATATCTTATATCCTTCGGTGCCGTTAAACGTCACATAGGGCTCGCTAAGTAGTTCGCCAATTTTTCCTGTTTTCGGCGAGTCTTTCAACCTCATCAAAGGATTTTACGCCTGTTAATTTGGTCTCTCTTAATAATGTTCTCTTCAGAGTTTCACGCGGTCTGCCTCTTTTTCTTCGGCCTGTTGTATTCCACTTTATAGCTTGTTTTGGGATTCTCTGATCATTTCTTCTCATCAAGTGACCAACATATGTCCATCTCCTTTTCCTGATCACCCATGAGACTGATTGTTGTTCAGTCATCTGTCTTATCTCTGCATTGTTCTTGAATTCATTCCACTTGATGCCGAGTATTTTCCTTAGGCATTTGTTTTCAAGAGTCTAATTTCTTTTCTATTTCTTTAGTTGTTTTCCAGCTTTCACATGCATAAATGAGGGTGGATAACACATTTGAACCGAATAGTCTTAACTTGGTTTTTGTGCTTATAACTTTTGAATTCCATATGTTCTCAAGATTCTTGAAGATTGATGCTGCTTTTGCAATTCTGATTCTAACTTCCTTTCTAGTGTCACCATCCTGGTCTATGTTGCTGCCAAGGTATGCAAATTGATTGACTTCTTCAATATCTGTCCCTTCTATGCGTATTTTTCCATTTTGATTGAGAGGAATTTTCATTATTTTTGTTTTGTCCTTGTTAATTTCAAGTCCTATTTTGCTAGCCAGTGAAGACAGGCTTTCTGTTTTTTCTTGCATGGAATCCACATTATTACTGATAAGAGTTATGTCATCAGCAAAATCAAGGTCTTCTAGTTGGGTCTCATGTACCCAGTCAATGCCTGTGTTACCTGTAGTGCCTACCATTACCCTCATAGTAATCCCCTTCTCAGTCTTGGCATCGATCCCAGCGGTACTGCCCTTTCGGAAGCATTCCAGGAAGTCATTTTCTCCCAACGTGTTGAGAACAGCCTGCGAGTTTGCTTGAATTTCCTCTACTATCTTGAAATCTTCGCCCCTTCACCTTCGCTTTCAGTTTTTGGAAACAGTCGCAGTGTGCAAGGTCTGGTGAATATGGAGGATGGGGTACAAAAGTCATGTTGTTACTACATGGGCTTGTGCTTTGTCGTGATGGAAAAGCTGATTTCCCCTAACGCACTGATTTCATCTCAACTATCAGACGACAGTCTTCTCTGATAATGTAAGGCACTCTCTCAATCGTTTATGACGTTGAACCGGACACTGGTCGACCTGGACATCAATCGGTGTTTCTATCCCCCTTAAACCTGCAAAACTACTCAAATGTCTTGGAACGACACTGGGCTAGTTCCTCTAAAAGCCGACTTCAACATCTGACAGCATTCTGTAGCCAGTTTTTCTAACTTGAAACATAATTTGATGCAAACAAACTCCTCGCGAACATCCGTCGTGTCACAAATCGCATACAAAACTTAACATGTGTTTAAAAAAAACAAACATGTGTTGTGCCACTTCCACTGCACACAAGGTACCCATTTTCAGCACACTTGTCAGTCATACACTGGGGAATGATGATCCTAGCGGTCGGTGTCATAATTACTTTCCTTTCTAAAGCGGGGAAATTCAATCCCGATATTTACTGACTGCACCTCGTAAAAGTGGTCCACGAGTGTTAAAAGGTTGGGAACCTCTGATGTAAAGATATCCCGCTCAATGAAAAACCATCCGTTCTCGAGTGTCTTGGAATGCTGGGTTGAATGGCGCTACAACCTCTACGTAAAATCAATATATGACTAATCTCTTGCTTACAATAGCCTCTAATGATTCACGGCCACAGCATGACAGAAGAAGGCTGCTAGCGGTGAAATCAATAGGTTAGTGAATATTGTACTCACAAGTGCTTCGATGGAAATGAAACTATACATAGATATAGATCAGTTCTTGTACTCTGGGTAGGTACTGAAGCCTTCATACTGTGGTAGTTAAGTCTCTACGCTTTAGTGTCTGTATGTGTGCATGCATGTTGAGAGTTGTACACAATGGTTAAATGTTTGTATGTAAGTTGACTGTTTGTGTCTAAGATGTTGGTGGCTGTGTGTGTGTGTGTGTAAGTTGATGGTCACATGTGTGTGAGGTGACAGTCATGTGTGCATAAGTTGATGGTCATGTGCGTGTAAACTGATGGTTATGTGTGAGGGCGCGAATGCGCGTAAGCTGATGGCTATATGTGAGGGTACGAGTGCGTGCAAGCTGATGGTTATGTGTGTGGCTTTCATGATTGCACATTTGTGATTGTGGCTGTCATATATGTACAACCACACGATTATGTGTGGGCTGCCTGTGTGGACAGAAATGATAAGCTTGGGGGGGGGGGGTGTTAACATCTATTACATAAAATAAACCCCTGTACAGAAAATCGAAACTTTTCATAAGAGATGTAGTACAGCAGTAATATCATAAACAGATGTAATTCCGCAGTAGTATCACAAGATGTAATACAACAGTGATATAACAGCTAGTACATGTGTGTGTGTGTGAGAGACAGACAGAGAAGGGGGGGGGGGGGTACAAGCTGTTGAAAAACTCCCCGTCCTAGCCTGATTTCCCTCCCTCTCAGTCTTTATCCACTACAGCCCCGAAAGTCTCCAGGTCCACCCTTAAGACTGGTCCCGGAGAGTTGAATCAGCTGGACTCCCCGCTCCTATTGGGCCTGAGCTAACGTACTCGCACACTACAATCTCAGAGGTCAACGTATTCACATACTACAATCTCAGAGACCAACGTACTCGCACAATACAATCTCAGAACCAACGTACTCGCACACTACAATATCAGAAACCAGCTTACTCACACACCACAATCTCAGAGACCAACGCCCTCACATGCTACAACATCACAGACCAACGTGCTCAGATACTACAATCTCAGTGACCAACGCATTCACCCACAATCTCAGAGACCAACGCCCTCACATGCTACAACATCACAGACCAACGTGCTCAGATACTACAATCTCAGAGACAAACGCATTCACACACACCACAATCTCAGAAAAAGCAACGTGCTCGCACACTACAATCTCGGAGATCAACGTACTCGCACACTACAATCTCACAATCTAACATATTCATACAGCGCAATCGACCGGGGCATTACGTGTACTGCTTGGAGTTTCTAGTGAAACGAGTTTTTTCAAGAATGGGATCTCGTTTGAAATGCATCACCGCCTGCTTCAAGAGAGACTTTGTTCTCGTCTTTCTCCTGCTTCTAGAGAGACTATGTTCTCGTCTTTCTCCTGGTCCTAGAGAGACTATGTTTTCGTCTTTCTCCTGCTTCTAGAGAGACTATGTTCTCGTCTTTCGCTTGCTTCTAGAGAGACTGTTCTCATCTTTCTTCTGCTTCTAGAGAGACTATGTTCTCATCTTTCTCCTGCTTCTAGAGAGATTATGTTATCATCTTTCTCTCTGAAATTCTGCCGTGTTTTTTTTAAATTTATCTTACTTTGTGGCACTTGGAAACCGCATGAAACCCAAGAATCCTTTCATAAACGAAACCAGGTCTTTAAGAGAAAAAAAAACAAACAAACAAACCCGGATGTAAACTCTGGTCCAGACAAAGAAACAGCCAGGTGGGCTTACCTTAGTTGCTGATGCTTCCAGTTTGTAGCCGTCTTGACGTTGTCTCTATCTCGCCAGAAGCGTGTACTTTTAGCACAAAAACGGCTAACGCTACGCATTTCCGGTACTTTGTTGCTCAATGTCGCCCTGGTAACCCATGGGAACCTGGAATCTGTAATATCTCACGAGAACTGGGTTTTGATGTGGTGTGGTGCCTGGTTTAATTTTACCTTCACTCGGGCCGGGAGTGGGGCCTGGCTGGAGGAGGGGGTGGGGCCTGGCTGGAGGAGGGAGTGGCGCCTGAAGAATCTCCTCGTGTTCTTGAAATTGTGATCTTTTTCTTGTCTCCAGTTGTCATAGAGAGAAAGAGAGAAACTGAGAGGAGGAGGAGGAATGAAGAAATGAAGCGGAACGGAGGACATAATGGGCAGGAGGAGGGATTGAGGACGCAATATAAGAAGCTGCGTGTGACTAGACAGAGTAAAAGAAAGAAAAAAAAAGAAAAAAGCGAAAGAAACATTCTTCTTCTCCGAGAGAAAGAGAGAGAGAGAGAGAGAGAGAGAGAGAGAGAGAGAGAGAGAGAGAGAGAGAGATGGATGGAGAAACGAAAATTTACAAAAGAAGAGAGTTGAAAAGTGATAAGAATGTACAGAAAGTGAAGAAAATATGGAGAGATGAAAAGGAGAAATAAAGACAGGGAAGGATAGAGAGAGAGAGAGAGAGAGAAAAGGGAAAGAGAGAGAGATGGACAGAGACAAAGAGAGCTACACAGGCAGAGCTTTACAAAGTCAGAGATGGATAGTGAGAGAGACACACAGTTGTAGACAGAGAGACGGAGATAGATACAGACAGACAGACAGTCAGGCAAACAGACACACAGAAAAGCAATGAATGTCAAATCTTCACACATCCCAGCCCCCCCCCCCCCGCCCTCAATACTGTCTAGAAAACCCAGCGAAACAAAGAACACACGTACCAACACAGCAACAAATCATCAAATCTCACGCTTCCATCAAGATTTAATCTGAAGAGAAAAAAAAAACCACCATCAGAAAAAGAAACCCATCTATTTTAGAATCTTGACTAAGGCTGAATGTATGCAGTTCTAAAATAGAAACTGAATTGCTTTTCTAATTGCAGTATTAAATATCAGGAGAAGAAACAGCAAGAAGCATGTTCAGTACTTTAAAACTCTTCTCTGATAAGTGTATTTATAGCCCTCTCGTAAACAATGTGAACTTTCATTACGGAAGGCTTCAGATTTCCGTGGTCTCCTGGAATAAAGGAATGTCGCCCAACAGTTAGTGGAGGTCACAATACAAGTACTGTGCTGGATATTTGTAACCAAAAAACAAATCCCACACGTTTAAAATGTACGTTTTTTCCTTGGTAAAACACACAATAATTTTAAACAGAAGTTTTAAAATAACAGATCATTGAAGAACTTGGGAAAAAAAACCCCAAAGTAAACGGGAGTTATGTGTATTTTTACAATAATGTGGGCAACATCAGGCGCACTTTATTTCTCTTGATCTGTCGGCACATTCTGGACAATGGCCTGGTCAGTATAATGTTCGGTTTCCTTTCCTTTCCTTTCCCAGCTCCTGAAAGAGTCAAGTACCCACTTCTATAGCGCTAGTGACTGAATCCTTCATAGGATTCGAACCACCGACATTAGCCATGAGATGCGAGTTCACTAACCACTTCGTACTCTGGTACACTCGGCTTCACTTTGCTGCTTCTATTACAGTACGTTAACTTTCTAGGTCAGAGGTTCCCAGAACAGCGGTACCGTCCCCTTGAGGGTGTTATGAAAAGCCAGCTGCAACCGCCACAATCTAACAGTAACTTAAGTCAACCAGTCATCATCCATGGTGCTTTCAGCTGTTTGTAAGACGATGACGGATGTCGAAGTAGGGGGGCGGAACAACGGAAGGGGCGTGGCTCACAACTTCTGAACAGATGGACAGAAAGAAAGCGACACTAAAGAACAACGAGATGAGAGAATAGAAAAAGTCAGACGATTTCCTGCAGTTAAAATATAACGCGATTCTCTCAAGAGCTGTCCTCGGAATCTGAAAAGCATCATAAAAGTTTCTCTACTCCACACAACGGCAGCTTTGTAGGCGGATGTTTCAAGGATGGCCTAGTTGCAATAAACAGAGGAACAAATATTTGAACTGCTGTTCTGTTCTCGTCTTGTCTTGTCTCCTTCCTCATATACCTTTCGGTGTTGAGCGGACAAACAGACGTCTTTATAGGGCTCGACGATTTGCTTCACATAATGCGATATTTAATGCTTCTGTAGTTTCCTCTCTCCATCTCCAGCGTGGGCGGCCTCTTCCTCTGTTACCTACAAATCTCAGTGGGAATGTTGTCTGTGATACACTGTCTGGTGGTAACCGTGTAACATGGCCAAACCATTTGACTTGCTGTTTCTGGATATATAGTAATACTGGTGTTACTCCAACCTTTTCCCTGATGGTGTCATTTCTTATTTGCTCTCTTCTTGTCACATTTAGTATTCTCCTTAAACATTTCATTTCTATCCTGACGATTTTTCTTTTGTTCTTGGCTATTAGTGTCTATGTTTGACATTAATACCATAGAGCTGGGAGGAAAATTGTGTTGTACAGTGCCCTTTTTGACTCAGTTGTGATATATCTGTTTTTCCAGTAAAGAAGTCACTTGTCCAATGACCTGATTTGCTTTACCACATCTGTTCTCAATCTCAGCGTCAATTGTCCTTGAGGATGATATTGTGCTACCTGGATATTTAAAATGTTTCACTTGTTTCAAGGGTTGGTTGTCTAGGAAGATCTTTGTCTGGATTTCTTCTCTCGCTATGGCCATGACTTCTGCTTTTTTTTTTTTTCAGCGCTGATCTTATGTTGTGTCTTTGGCATGCCCTTGCTAAATTGTCCATGTTCTGCTGTAGGTCTTTTTCTCATGTGGTTATAGGTGCTCGATTGTCAGCAAAAAAGGAGTTCGTTTATGGTCCTCCTATTGGGTATGTCTTCTGGAAGATGTTGTGAGTTTATCGGTATTCTTTCTAGGGTTGGGCTGTTGGGCAGCTTTGTGGTGGAGTTTCTACTATGTATGTTAGCTTCTGTTCCCCTTGGTGATTTCAACCCTCTCTTCTGTTGGGCAGCTTTATGGTGGAGTTTTTACTATATACGAGGGTCATACCGAAGGTCGTGAGCATAATTTTTAAATCAGAATTTATAGATACAGAAAATATAAATGGGGGGGGGGGGAGGTCGGGGGGGAGAGAGTGTGTGTGTGTGTGTGAGAGAGAGAGAGAGAGAGAGAGGAGAGAGAAAAGCGTGACAGAGGGAAAAGGAAGGAAAATAACCACCTAAGCGAAAAAGAAAGTTTCTGGAAACACTAAGGATATTTCCTGGGAACCAAAAAGGAAGGGGGGGGGGGGGAGACCAGGCCGAAAAAGTTGAGAATCAGTGGGTTAAATCCTTTTTTTTTTGTCTCCCCCAAAATAAAAAATTCCGCTATTACCTCCCACTATATATATATTCCTTCCCCCCCCCCCCCAATAAAAAAAGAGACGGTGTTAACAACTGCAAGGCCCGTCGCGAGGGACAATTGCGGGGCCCTTTCGTATTTTCCTGCCAATAATTTTCAACGTAATAAATCATGCTATGTAACAAATGCTATATTGATATTTCCTGATAATCAGGGTCAACACACTGGTAACATTTTAAAATGTTAACTACGTTAAACCAGCAATTCATTCCTCCTATGTCTTCGCCCATGGGGGGGGGGGGGGGGAGGTGATGATGTTAAAAAAAACCAACCTTTATCATATTTGGTAGTGTTGCTCGCTTTGCAGGTCGGCTAGAACTGACACGAGAATTCGGACGAATAAGGTTTGAACCTTAGTATGAATCTTTTTCTTCACTTCTCAACATAATCTCCATTTCTCTGCAAGTTTGAAAATACCCCTCCGGTAGAGTTCCGTTCCAGCTGACCGACTTCACAGACGCGCTGCTTTCTGGACGTTCTCTCCTGCGGGACGCAGCGGGCACAAACTTTTCTACAGCCTAGGGTTTCAATCATTTCCTGTACTGCACTATGTCATATTCCAAGATTTATAGCGATTTAGATACTGCGACACGTCTGTCTTCTTTAATGATGTCAATCTTTTCACGTTGGGTTCAGTAGAGGCAGCTCGAGGGCGACGGCTGGATGCTCGTCTTTCTATCTTTGAAATGTTTCACCCACCTCCTAACACTGCTAGCACCCATACACACATTTCCATAAGCAAGTTGAAGTCTTTGGTGACTTTCAGCGCGGGGATTTGCTCTTTAACGAGGAACTCAATAACAGCACGTTGACGAAACGAAACTTCAGCACTCGCCATTTTGTTTAAGCTCCGCGTGGTCACGTGACACATGATGGTGATGTCATGTGACCTCTACATGAAATGCAAAGGATGCACTTTAAGTTGATACATTTATATTTTATCTCTCTATAAATTCTGATTTTTCTTTAAATTTTGCTCACGAATTTCGGGATGACCCTCGTACGTTAGCTTCTGTTCTCATCTTGGTGATTTGACCCCTCTCTTCTGTTGGGCAGCTTTGTGGTGGAGTTTCTACTATGTATGTTAGCTTCTGTTCTCGTCCTGGTGATTTCACCCCTCTCTTCTGTTGGGCAGCTTTGTGGTGGAGTTTCTACTATGTATGTTAGCTTCTGTTCTCATCTTGGTGATTTGACCCCTCTCTTCTGTTGGGCAGCTTTGTGGTGGAGTTTCTACTAAGTATGTTAGCTTCTGTTCTCATCTTGGTGATTTCACCCCTCTCTTCTGTTGGGCAGCTATGTGGTGGAGTTTCTACTAAGTATGTTAGCTTCTGTTCTCATCTTGGTGATTTCACCCCTCTCTTCTGTTGGGCAGCTATGTGGTGGAATTTCTACTATGTACATTAGCTTCTGTTCTCGTCTTGGTGATTTCACCCCTCTCTTCTACGGCTATTTATTTCAGCATTATCATCATGCGCCATCTCCACGGGGATCTCCAGTTTCCCTGGTCTCTTATTTTCAGGCGCATCTTATCAGTCTGGTTCTGTGCTGTCTCCTGATGTTGTTCAAGCAACATTTGTACCGATGTTGTTCCCCTCATCTGTATTAATGCTGCCATCCCCTCTCCTTCCCCCCCCCCCAACTTCGTATCGATGCTGTCCCGTCGCTCTTTTCCCTCAAGTCAAGGTCAGCCGAATACGACATCTCTTGATACAGCCAAAATATAGTGTTTAATTCATCATCATCATCATCATCATCAGGTGCCCTGCCGACTGGCGTTGGCTATTATGCTTCTTCAGAATACACGACCCTTCATGCAGGCCATCAGCTCAGTTGGTAATCTCCTCTCACACTATCCCGTCAGACTGTCCAGTACCATTTCTCTTGGTCTTCCTCTTGATCTTCTTTCGTCTATTTTTCCTGTTGTTATAATATTTTCAATGCCCCCTCTTCTTATTGCATGTACATTGTCTCTCTCTTATCTTTTTGACAAGGTTTTTTTGTCTCTCCAGCTCTTCTCATACATTCTTCATTAGTTATTTTTGTTGTCCAGGGGATTCGCAACATTCTTCTAATAAACCACATTTCTGCTGCTTCCAATGATTTTTGTGCAGACCTGCCTATTGTCCACGATTCATTTCCATATAACAAGATAGATTCAATATAGCATTTTAGGACGCGTTTTCTAACATTCATTAATAAGGATGCGTAAATAAACGGTTACCAACTTGAACGGCATGGTTAGTTGAGTGGTTAGGTTAGGTTAGGTTTACTAATCCAGTGCTACTAGGTTCAGTCCCAGCAGTGAGATTTTTTTCTGCTACACACCGAAAAGGCGCCGGGGTTCACACGGCCTCTAAAACACGGGTAGCAGAGAAATCTGGGAAGGTAAATGCGGCCTGCCGTGATAATGACGTCACAATTTCATGTGCCGAAGATCATGGAAATATGCCTTATTGACATGGAAACGGGGATTTTACCTTTTAACTTAAGCGCTGGCCATTTTTTTTTGGGGGGGAGGGGGGTGTGTGTGTGAGAGAGACAGAGAGAGAGAGAGAGAGAGAGAGAGAGAAGCGTGTTAGAGGGAAATGAAAGGAAAAATAAGCAACTAAGCGAAAAAGAAAGTTTCTGAGAACGCTAAGGATATGCCCTGGGAACCAAAAGGAGAAGGGGAAACCAGGCCGAAAAAGTTGAGAACCACTGGTTTAAATCCTTTTTTTGTCTCCTCCAAAATATAAAAAAAAGTTCCGCTACTACTTCCCACATTATATTCCCTCTTTCCCCGCGCCCCCCCCCCCAAACCAGAAAAAATAGAGACGGTGTTAACAACTGCAAGGCCCGTCGCGAGGGACAACTGCGGGGCCCTTTCGTATTTTCCTGCCAATAATTTTCAACGTAATAAATCATGATATGGAACAAATGCTATATTGATATTTCCTGATAATCAGGGTCAATACATTGATAACATTTTAAAATGTTAACTGCGTTAAACCAGCAATTCATTCCTGCTATGTCTTCGCCTGTGGGGGGGGGGGGGGGTGTGATGTTTAAAAAAAAAACTTTTATCATATTTGGTAGTGTTGCTCTCTCTCTGCAGGTCGGCTAGAACTGAAACGAGAATTCGCACGAATAAGGTCATCTTATTATGTTTTGTTTGGAAGTTCTCCCAGGACAGTACTAGAACCACAATAAAGCTGTACCAAAGTTGTGTGTTATCTTTACTCCTCTATGGAGCAGAATGCTGGAGAACAACTGAAAAGGAAAATGAGCAAAGCATCCTCCCTCCACACAGTCCGTCTCAGATTTTAAATACTTACTGGCCACAGGCAATAAATAATAGAGGACTACTTGTCCAATGTGAACTAGAAGATATGCATGTCATAACAACAACAACAAAACACGCCGGAAATGGATTGGTCATGTGCCTTGAGAGACCCCAGCAACATCGCTAAAACAGCCACGCGATGGACACCCGAGGGAAAAAGAGAGGACGACCAACCTGGCAGAGAACTGTAGAAGCAGAAACGAGTAGCATACAGCACAGCTGGGGCATAATACAAAGGCTGGTCGCAGACCGTGAGATGTGGAAAGAATTTGCTGCTGTCCTGCAAGACGCCACAAGGCGTACTGGACAGGAACTGCGTAGCTGATAGCCGACCAAGGACATGGATGGATGGAGTACGTTTTGTGCTTCCGGTAACTGCCGTGTCTACCTCAGTCAAGCAGTCAAATCAGGGACGCACTCAGATATGTATTAAATTAATGTATAATGCAAACGACATATTTACACATACAGAAGCCCATGATGTCACAATTTCAACAACTAGGCTATACAGTTATCACATTTTAAAATATTTATATAAAAATAACTTATTTACTGCTTTTCTTTCTCGTAAAAGTTCACCTGAAGGAAATTTTTCAGTGCTTTTTTCTCAGCAAAATATTCTTAAGTTGTCTCCAAAGTTGCCTCTGGATCCTTCACATTCTATTGATAATATAGTAAGATCTCCGGATTCTTCACATTCTACTGATAATATAGTAAAATTTCTAGATTCTTCACATTCTAATGATAATAAAGTAAGATTTCTGGATTCTTCACATTCTACTTCTTCTTCGTTCGCATCTAACATCAAGACTGCCCTGTGAACCTGCTGAATTTACGCATGTGGTCCTCGTTAGGTCCTTTGGTTCCCCCGTATGGTCCCCGAGATGACCACAAGAGGTTCAGAGTATCGTAGGGCTTGAGCCTGTATTCTTAGTGGGTCTCAGAAGCGGGATTGTGTGACACTGTGGTTTTCGTTGCACCAGTTTAATCTTGAGTTGGACTTTCTCATCGGAAAACCTCGAGGTGTTTAGGATACGCATACATCCCGCCGGATGAGAGGTTGTTGCCTATCACATTCTATTGATAACATAGTAAGATCTCCGGATTCTTCACATTCTAATGATAATATAGTAAGATTTCTGGATTCTTCACATTCTACGGATAATACAGTAAAATTTCTGCAGTAGTCCAGTGTCTCCGACTTCAGCATTTTGTGGTCGTGGCCGCTATCCTTCCTAGTTGTGACCAGGATGGAGCTTTTGTCCAGGAGGACGAATCCTCGCCACTAGTGACTTCCGCCCCTGGGTTGAGCCGGTTTAGACATATTATCCCAGTATGGGCGTGTTTAGTACGTGACAGACCTCTAGAGAGGAGGTACCGTGACATGTGTAGCCATCAAGTTTCACCCCTGGTGTAACACAGGCTTTGGCATATTTCATCAGTATGGGTGTATTTCGAACGTGACCGGCCTCTAAAGCAGAGGTGCCGTGGTATGAGTAGCTCTCCCCACGACACTACTCGTCATACCGATTAAGCTCCACTTTATCCTTTCTGAGAATAAGAAACATATTATCCAACACATCCTTATCAATGAATGTTAGAAAACGAGTCCTAAAATGCTATATTGATCCTATCTTGTTATACGGAAGTGAATAATGGACAATAGGCAGGTCTGCACAAAAATCACTGGAAGCAGCAGAAATGTGGTTTATGAGAACAATGTTGCGAATCCCCTGGACAACAAAAATAACTAATGAAGAATGTATGAGAAGAGCTGGAGAGACATAAAAAAATCTTGTCAAAAAGATAAGAGAGAGACAATGTACTTTTCATAGGACATGCAATGAGAAGAGGGGGGGGGGAATTGAAAATGTTTTAACAACAGGAAAAATAGAAGGAAAAAGATCAAGAGGAAGACCAAGAGAAATGATACTGGACAGTCTGATGGGATGGTATGAGAGGAGATCACCAACTAAGCTGATGGCCTGCATGAAGGATCGTGTACTCTGGTGAAGCATTATAGCCAACGCCAGTCGGCACGGCACCTTATGATGATGATCCTTTCCGTCACTTTTTCACATCGGGGTCACACAGCAACCCTAACTGCTTTTCCGCATTTTCTTCCTTGGCTGGGAGGAGTTTCACTCCACACGCGGCACCCTAAGAATCTCGCCAGCAGTGTCTTAACCTCTGGGTTAAGCCGGTCCAGACATTTCGCCCGATATGAGTGCACTTAGTACGTGGCCGACCTCCAGACCAGAGGTCCCGTGGTTTGACTACTGTTTACTTCGCTTAATCCTTTCTATTACTTTTTCCACAGTGGTGCCGCGCGGCAACCCCATTCGCACCTTTCTTCACTGGCCGGGAGGAATCCCACTCCACGCACGGCAGCTGAAGAATCTCGCCAGCAGCCGCAGATGAGTTACCAAACATGACTCTCATATACCCGAAGCGTCTGGTTTTCAGGCCCCAGATATTCGCCTTCGCCCCGTCTCCAGTCAGTTTAAACAGTTCTGCCACGAGAAGGCCAGGAGCTGGACTTGACTGTCAGTGGCTATTTGAGACGCACGCCGTTGGAGTGGAGAGCGTATCCTCCACTCCACCTCCGGCAATAACAGTCCTTAGAACCTCACATTCTACTGATAATATAATAAGATCTCCAGATTCTTCACATTCTACTGACAATATAGTAAGATTTCTGGATCCTTCACATTCTAATGATACTATTACCTGTATGGAACAAGTCACGAAAACATGGTGGCTGGCGTCATACATCCCCCTAGGCATCAATGACCTGGAACGAGGCTCCTCCGTTTTCATAAGATTTGTTGCTGTTTTTAACAACTGCCTGGGGCAGTTTGTACCTGTTACACCGGAACACCATCAACGGGAGATTCTGTCATTTAAAACCAAGCAAACCGTTTCTTTTCCAGCAAAATTCCGCGACACATTTGCGGATCCTTCGCGACACACCCGTTGGCGAGGGCTGCATCTGACGAGTTACCAGCTCGTTACTGCCCTCGCGTGGGCAGCTTCCACTGCTATCGGTACTACTACTGGTCGTTTTCCTCTCTTAAATCTAACCATGGAAATGAATCTAGCATTGCAACATTTGACCTCCTTCACCTTTAACCTCTGTGAGAATTATATATATATATATATATATATATATATATATATATATATATATATATATATATATCTGAACCTTAAGTGCCCAGGGCACATGGGGCTTCCGCAAGGGTTTTCCACAAATGCCTGTCCTTCGCCTTTTTTTCTGCTCTTGCCCAGGTGAGCCCTCTATTGCTCAACATCCTTTCTGTTGTTCTTCTCCATGTCTCTTTTGGTCTACCCTTACTTCTGTTCCCCTGTGGTGTCCATCTTAGTGCTATTTTTGGTAGGGAGTTGTCAGTCATTCGGAACACATGTCCCAACCATCGCCAGCGTCTTTCATCAATAATTGTTGTGAGAATTATATGGTTCTTAATAATTTTTGTTGTTGTTGTTCATGATCCCCCCCCCCTCCTCTTACCAGCTTGTGGGCCTCTTATTAAAAATAAAGCTCTAAATATAACCCAGATAATGATAAGATTTTTTAAAAAATTGAACCAACTCATTTGCTGGTCGACTAACCCCCTCGCCCCTTAAAAAAACCCCTTCTGTGGACCCTCCGGGGCTTTACAGACCCCCAGGTTGAGAACCACTCATCTACAACTGTTTTTTTTTAAAGTGACATTTCTACATGTCTCTTGTATCTTCTTATCTCTTTCTTCTTTTGTTTAGAAAGAAAACTCTGGGTTTTTTATGTGTGCTGGGTTATTATCTTTCCTGCTGACGCTGCCGGTGAAACTCTTGTAAACCTCCTGGTTTATGCCCCATCTACCGATGAGCAAACGAGATAACTATAAAGTACAGCTGCGCTCTAACAAATAACTGCTCTTTTCGTCTTGGATGAGATGGCGGATAATATGGTAGTTAGCTGTTTGAAGGAGGGGCGAAGGCGCTGTCCAATGTGACGGTCAGCGACCCATGGCTGAGATGTTAGTGTAGCACAGCCGACCAAGACGCTGCCCCATCTCTCCGCTGGTGCCCCTAGTAACAGGCCTAGTCTGGACAAAGGGTGTAGGGATCGTCGTAGGTCCCAGGGTGGTGGAGTCTGCTAAAGAAGTTCTGCACATCCCCTGCCTTTCACTCAGGACAATTCACAACACTCATCCAAGAAGTCATATCAAGGCTGACTGGGCCGGGCCTTCCCTGGCCCGTAGCAAAGGGCAAGGAAATCAAAGAACCATAACTTTTATATACCTCTGTGTCACAGAAAACACCTACAAACTGAACAGGGTATAGAAGACAGACATCTTCGCCAACATCCAAAGTAAGTAAAAACATGTACTTATCTACAAAACAACGAACACATGTCTTCTATTACTTGCCACAAACTAAGCCCAGGCATAAAACCTCTGCCACAACACACAACTCTACAACATAAAACCTCTGCCACAACACACAACTCTACAACATAAAACCTCTGCCACAACACACAACTCTACAACATAAAACCTCTACCACAACACACAGCTCTACAACATAAAACCTCTACCACAACACACAGCTCTACAACATAAAACCTCTACCACAACACACAACTCTACAACATAAAACCTCTACCACAACACACAACTCTACAACATAAAACCTCTGCCACAACACACAACTCTATAACATAAAACCTCTACCACAACACACAACTCTACAACATAAAACCTCTACCACAACACACAGCTCTACAACATAAAACCTCTGCAACAACAACAACTTCTTTTTCATAACTCTGTGACTAAGCGGAGCCCACAAACCTCGTCACATTCCTCTTGTCATAATTCATTTCCCGTGCAGAACACATAAAACTTTCACATTACTTGTGAGCTCCCATGAAAAATGTGAATGTTTTCTTCCCGCAGGCTGACAATAAGCTGAATCAACCATCACATCTCTCTTACTTTGTCGTCATTCCCCCCCCCCCCCCCCACGACGGGGCCACCCATCCCCTCTCTACCCCCACCCACACATCCCCTCTCTACCCCCACCCACACATCCCCTCTCTACCCCCACCCACACATCCCTCCTCTTTTTTCTTTCGGCTCCCAACTCTCAAAACAATATTCAACAAATCTTCTTCTTCTTCTTCAATGGAACTGCGAGCTGGTGTTCTCTGAAGCCGATGCAGTGAACACGCTGAGACGCCATGGTGTCGGATTATGAGCGGGTTATAACGAGCTTTTTTTTTCAGTGCAACTAACAATGCAGTGGGTGTGCAATTCTTCTTTACCAGACTCCACCACCATGAGAACTATGGCGATCCTTGCCCTGTTAGCCTGTTACTGGGGCTGGGTGGGGAACCAAGAGAGAGGTGGGACAGCTATGGTTCGCCAACCCTGACGCTAGCATGTCATCTGTGGGTCGCTAACTGCCATAAAGGACAGCACCATCGTCCCCTTGATTAGGCGTAGCTACAAGCAAAGAAAGCCCATGCACACATGGTCTCTCGCTTAGGACAGGGTTCCGTTCCGACAGTCCTACAGTAAGCCGACATAAGTCGAACACCTCCTCTAACGAAACTTGTTTTATATTCATTCTACTATTACAGCTATTTATCATCGGTGTCTTAATAATTCTGTTTCTTGCTTGTTTCAGAAGGTTAGAAAACATTAAATACCAAGCAATTAAAATGTTATCATAAAACACTATGTGACATTTCAACTTGTTTTAACACAAAAGAAGTATAAGAACCCGATAGTCGTACCTGTGATCATCGTAAACCGAGTACGTCGTAAGTCGAGGATCATCGGTAGCCGAAGAAACTCATACACTTTAACCATATATAATACAAAGAATATACTGTACTTTTTCTGTACTTTTTTCATTTATTTTTTGTGTGACTGAGGAAAAAAAAACATTTTAAAAATATGTTTATAAGGGCCACAGAGACCCGTTTATATCCTTAGATATTTATATCACAAAGTCTAAGACAAGTAGCACAGGCGATCATTTCGATCATTCTCTAGCACCGCATTTCAATTTTGAATCAATTTATAAACGCAGTCAATGGTACCATCCTGTGGGAGCTAAGGAGCAGCATGGGTTAATGTTAAACAGGAATGTATTTTCTACAGGGAGTTCGGAAAGTCAATGTGCGGTACCCCAGTATATATCAACTGTTCTGGCAGAAGGGATGCTGCTTGTGTACTCAGGCTTCTCAAGATTATGACGAACATTTGAAAACTAAAACTGGAACTGGAAAACAGCCTGTGGATTAGCCCATCAGCAGGCTGAACCAGCTTAAGTCTAGAGCAGTGGTTCCCAAAAAGGGGCATACTTTAAAATGTTTGACTGGACGGGGGCGGGCAATTAGAATACATTTATATTATAATTTTTTTCAGGTTCTAAGGACTGCAAACGCGCCACAAACAGCCTCTGGCAGTCAAGTCCAGCTCCTGGCTTTCCCGTGGCAGAACTGTTTAAACTGACAGGAGAAGAGGCGAGGGCGAATATCTGGCGCCTGAAAACCAGTTACTTAGGGTAGATGAGTGGCACGTTTGGTAGCTCATCTGCCGCTGTTGGCGAGATCTTCAGCTGCCGTGCGTGGAGCGGTGCTCCTCCCGGCCAATGAAGAAATTTGCAAATGAGGTTGCCGCGCAGCATCACTGCGGAAAGGGTGGTAGAAAGGATACAGCGAAGCAAGCAGTCAAATCACGGCACCTCTGGTCTGGAGGTCGGCCACGTCCTGAGTGCAGTCATATCGGGTGAAATGCATGAACCGGCTTGTCCCAGAGGTTAAGACACTGCTGGCGAGACTCTTCAAATGCCGTGCGTGGAGTGAAGCTCCTCCCGGTTAAGGAAGTAAATGCGGAAAAGAAATAAAGGTTGCTGTGCGGAACCGATGGGAAAAGGTGGTGGAAAGTGAAGTTTAACCGGTATGTCCAGTAGTATCGCTACGAGAGCTATACCACGGCACCTCTGCTCTAGAGGCCGCCCACGTCCGAAATACACCTACACTGGTGAAATATGCCTAAACCGGCACACACCAGGGGTGGAACTCGATGGCTAGACATGTCATGCCACCTCCGCTCTAGAGGTCGGTAACGCCTGATAAACACCCATACTGGTGAATTTTGCCTAAACCGGCTCATACCAGGGGTGAATCTTGAAGGCTATGAATGTCACAGTACCTCTGCCCTAGAGGTCGGTCCCGTCCCAAACACGCCCATACTGGGATAATGCCTAAACCGGCTCACACCAGGGGTAGAAGTCACTAGTGGCGAGGATTCGTCCTCCTGGACAAAAGCTCCATCCTGGTCACAACTAGGAAGGGTAGCGGCCACGACCGCAAAATGCTGAAGTCGGAGACATTGGACCAGGGAAGTCTAGATAGGCAACCACCACTCACCCGGCGGGGATGTTTGCGTATCTTAATCACGCTGAGGTTTTCCGGTGAGAAAGTCCAACCCTGGACTGGATGGACAACCACCTCTCACCCGGCGGTGATACACGGGTATCTCAAAACACGTCGAGGTTTTACGGTGAGAAAGTCCAACTCTGGCCTGGGTGGGCTACCGCCTCTCACCCAGCGGGGATGCACTGATATCCTAAACACGTCGAGGTCTTCCGGTGAGAAAGTCCAACCCTAGACTAAACTGGTGCAATGAAAACCACGGTGTCACGCAATCCCGCTTCCGAGACCCACCAAGAATACAGGCTAAAGCCCTGTGATACTCTGAACCCCTTGTGGTCCTTTCGTGGATCTCGTGTGGTCTATTTTGGATCACACAAGGGACCACGGGACCTAACGAGGACCACAGGCGTGAATTCAGTAAGTTCACAGTGCGGTTTTTGGTGGTAGAAGTGAACGAAGAAGAAGAAGATAATTTTTTCAGAACTTGGTTGACTATTAGTGGAGGGGAGGGGGGGGAGAGAGAATCGAAAGCTTTGAGGCGTGGAGGTAGGGCATCGTCCAAAAAAGGTTGGGAAACACTGACCTAGAGGTTCTGAGGAACGGCCGGCGTTGGCGCAAAAAAAAAAAAACCGCAAATACAGACTGTTTCATGTGACAGTCTTCTTAGCAACCAGACAGACTTTGACGCAATTTGGAACAGAGTTAGAGGCGGCAAAGATGTACAATCTGATGGACTTGGAATTGAAAAATAACAAAGATTTGAAAAGCTTGACACAATTCTGGGCAAAGTCGGTAGAAATGGACCATTTATGAATAAATCGAAGTCAGACAGTAGAAAAACAGAGTCTAAAGTTTGGCGCATCGACTCGGTAATCTTGATGGACGCAGAAACTAAGCAGCGAATGAAGGCGAATCGAGAAATGCTTGCTATCTGCTCATGAAGAATAATATAGAAGGAAAAATACATGACAAATATAGACTTAACCAAGTGTATACTTTTTATTTGTTTTTTGTGTTTTTTATCTCTCGTGTTGTTTTTTAACGTGATCCTTGAAAAGGACTTTTGCCGAAATGTTAGATTGTTGTATGTTCTTCATTTCTATGTGTTCATCTCATTTTCTGTCATTCTTGTTTCTGCTCATTTTCCTCATTCCATCTATCCTGTTGTAAAACTTTACCATATATCTCTACCTACTTCACTACAAGAACCAGTTTCACCGCAGTCGTCATTTCTTTTGCCACCTGCTTCAAGACCATATGCGAAGACGCAGCCCTTTGAAGTTACATCAACCGCTGCTGGCGAGATTCTTCAGCTGCCGTCCGTGGAGTGGGGCTCCTCCCGACCAGTGAAGAAAGGTGCGAATGGGGTTGCCGCGCGGTATCACTGTAGAAAAGGTGAAAGAAAGGACTAAGCAAAGTAAACAGTAGTCAAATCATGACACCTCTGGTCTGGAGGTGGGCCCCGCACCAAGTGCACTTATATCGGGTGAAATACCTGAACCGGCTTAACCCAGAGGTTAAGACACTGCTGGCGAGATTCTTCGGATGCCGCGCGTGGAGTGAAGCTCCTGTCATTCAAGGGAGAAAATGCGGAAAAGCAATTAGGGTTGCTGTGTGGGGCTGATGTGAAAAGGTGATGGAAAGGATAAAATGAAGCTTACTCGTAATGTCCAGTAGTATCGCGGAGAGAGCTACTCATACCACGGCACCTCTGCTCTAGAGGCTGGCCACGTCCGAAATATACCCATACTGGTGAAATATGCCTAAACTGGCTTACACCAGGGGTGAAATTTGACGGCTACGCACGTCACAGTACCTCTGCTCTAGAGGTCGGTCATGTCCCAAACACGCCCATACTGGGATAATATGCCTAAACCGGCTCAACCCTGGGGTTGACGTCACTAGTGGCGAGGATTCGTCCTCCTGGACAAAAGCTCCATCCTGGTCACAACTAGGAAGGGTAGCGGCCACGACCACAAAATGCTGAAGTCGGAGACATTGGACCAGGGCAGGCCAGATAGGCAACCACCTCTCACCCGGCGGGGATGTATGCGTATCCTAATCACGCTGGGGTTTTCCGGTGAGAAAGTCCAACGCTGGACTGTATTGGCAACCACCTCTCACCCGGCGGTGATACAGGGTATCTCAAAACACGTCGAGGTTTCCTGGTGAGAAAGTTCAACTATAGCCTGGATGGGCTACCACCTCTCACACAGCGGGGATATACTGATACCCAAAACACGCCGAGGTTTTCCGGTGAGAAAGTCCAACTCTAGATTAAACTGGTGCAACGAAAACCACGGTGTCACGCAATCCCGCTTCTGAGACCCATCGAGAATACAGGCTCAAGCCCTGCGATACTCTGAACGTCTTGTAGTTCTCTCCGGGACCAAGGGACTTATCGAAGACCACAGGCGTAAATTCAGTAGGATCACAGGGCGGTCTTGGTGGAAGAAGCGAACGAAGAAGAAGAAGTCAAATCACCAGAAAATCATATCATTAGACTATTATCAGAAAATCATATCACTAGACTCTATCGCCAGAAAATCATTTCATTAGACTATCATCAGAAAATGATATCACTAAACTCCATCATCAGAAAATAATATCATTAGACTATAACCAGAAAATCTAATCAACAGAAAACCATTTAATTAGATTATATTATCAGAAAATCATACCATTAGACTAACGCGGGAAGATCTTATATCTTACATCCTTCCCGTGCCGTTAAAAGTCACATAGGGCCCGCATGGTAGTTCATTAAGATGTCCTGTCTTCGGCGAGTTTTTCAACCTCATCAAGGGATGTTATGCCCAATGAATTGGCTTCTCTTAACAATGTCATCTTTAGAGTTTCACATGGTCGACTTCTTTTTCTTCGAGAAGATCTAATCACCAGAAAATCATATCATTAGACTCCATCATCAGAAAATCATATCATTAGACTCCATCATCAGAAAATCATATCATTAGACTCCATCATCAGAAAATCATATCACTAGATTCTGTCATCAGAAAATCATATCACTAGATTCTGTCATCAGAAAATCATTTCATTAGACTATCGCGAGAAAATCATATCACTAGGCTATATCACTAAGAAGGACCATATCATCAGAAAACCATACCACTAAACTCTGTCATCAGAAGATCCAATCATGAGAAAATAGAAGTGATAAATCTTTAGAGCCGCTGACATAAACCCGCATACCACGGGGCAGAACGTAAACAGTGCTTCGTCAAATATCAGCAGGAAAACAACTGCCTAGCCCATGGTTTACTGCCGCCAAAAGAAACCACCTGTTGCTGGGCTGTCACAACACTATCATCATGATGCTCTGCCTGCTCGTCCCCAGCGCTTGCCTCACTTTGTCCTGAAAAAAAAATACATTCGTGTGCCTCGCACTCTTCCTTCCATAAACACGAAACCGTGTTCTAACTCAATCCAGGTCAATAGGACAGCAAACAAAGACAACAATATGAAGTGGCAAAAAGTAGGTTAGTTGGACACCACAGTTTTGAATTCTAGTACAGGATGACTTCAGGTGTTAAATATGTGTGCGCACACACACACACACACACACAACGCGGAGATTAAGACTTGTTTTGATCCTATAATGGGGGGAACCTTCACATGGAAATCTTACTGTAACTTTGAACTTAAGAACGCTAGGATGGAACATTAGAGACGGGAGTAATTCAGACAAAGCACAGAGTCAAAGAGTGGAAGTGTGGCTTTGTGTGTGTGTGTGTGTGGGGGGAGGGAGGGGTGTCCGTCTAGAGGACTGACCACCCCACGGGCGCCCAGACAAATTTGACCATAGGCACCACCACCCCACCACCACCCACCTTTCGACCTATACCATCCCCCCACCCACCTTCCGACCTATACCATCCCCCCACCCACCTTCCGACCTATACCATCCCCCACCCACCTTCCGACCTATACCATCCCCCCACCCACCTTCCGACCTATACCATCCCCCCACCCACCTTCCTACCTATACCATCCCCCCACCCACCTTCCGACCTATACCATCCATCTCCTGAAATAAAATTCATGAAACAATAACCGAAGTTTTGTGGAGTTTTCTCCCCTTGACACCACGTAAACAGCCCCCACCCCCCACCCCCAGTTCTACATGGGTCCTAGGGTTAAGTCTGTGCAGAGTAACAGACAACCCGTCACCAGGGTGGGCTAGCAGAAGTAAAAAAAAAAAATTTACAAGTGAAGTTTTTCTGGTAGGAAGCTCATTACCGCGAAACATCAAACCACCATCATCATCTTGTGCCATCGCGACACGAAGGTCGCCTACAACAGATCTCCAACATGAAGTGCTGGCCCCTAACTGTATAATGCGGGCCGGGCTAAGGGTGATTCCTGTCCCACTTCTTCATGCTGTCCACCCATCTACTTCCCTGTCTTCTTCCTAGCTCTTTTAACTTCAGACTTTTCCCCCTCTCAACTAACAGACCCCACGCCGGTTGTTTCAGCTCGTCCTGTCTTGTCTCCTTCCTCATATATCTTTCAGTGTTGAGCGGACAAATAGACATCTTGATAGGGCTCGACGATTTGCTTCACATAATGCGATATTTAATGCTTCTGTAATTTCCTCTCTCCATCTCCAGCGTGGGCGGCCTCTTCCTCTGTTACCTACAAATCTTAGTGTGAATGTTGTCTGTGATATAGTCTGGTGCCAACCGTGTAACATGGCCAAACCATTTGACTTGCTGTTTCTGGATACAGTGTAATACTGGTGTTACTCCAACCTTTGTCCTGATGGTGTCATTTCTTATTTGGTCTCTTCTTGTCACATTCAGTATTCTCCTTCTCATTTCTGTCCTGATGGTTTTACTTTTGTTAATGTCCGTGTTAGTATCCATATTTAACATTGATAGCACAGAGCTGGGGGATTGTGTTGTACAGTGCCCATTTTGATTCGGTTGTGATGTATTTGTTTGTTTGTTGTTTTTTTTTCAGTAAAGGAGTCATTTATCCACTGACCTGATTTGCTTTACCACATCTGTGCTCAATCTCAGTTTCAATTGTCCCTGAGGATAAAATTATGCTACCCAGGTATTTGAAATGTTTCACTTGTTTAAAGGGCTGGTTGTCTAGGAAGATCTGTGACAACCAGCCCTTGAAACAAGCTGTTTCAGCTTCTCCATATTTTAGAGTTAACAGTTACTTCAAAGCGGATCAGTGGTTCTTAACATATGAAAAATCGTGCACCCCTGAAGTTGATGACAGTTCTAGACTTGTTTTGCGGACTCCCTCCCCTCCACTCACTTGGCCCTTTCAGTATCTCAGGTAGAGAACCACTGTACTGAATGATGTATCGAAAAGTCCATTTAGTCTGCTCTTGCGGCCATCCACTCCTCCGTCGTATTTGGCTCATCAAGCGGGCACACTTGCAGGCATGTGAACATATGGGGGTGTTGGGGGCAAGAAGCTGATCGTTTAGTAGTCACCACCCATGGCTGACCTGCTAGCGTCAGGGTTAGCGAACCACAGCTGATCAAGACCCTGCCCCACCTCAGTCTGGCTAACGGGGGAAGCCAGCTAGGCAAGAAGATGTTTCCTGATCTATCTTAGATGTTACCTTTGTTCATTGTTATTAATACTTTACAAGACAAATCGCGTTTCTCATATTGAAAAAAATCACACACACATACACCCACACACCACACACACACACATACACACGCGCGCGATAACATTCTTGATGGAAGCGTCGATGATAGCAGACTACCTTGGATTTCATATCCGTGGACGTATGAAAGAAAGTGGGTGATATCTACCCATTTTGCTGCAATGCCAAACTCCTCTGTTTGCTCCACCACCATCACCACCACAGGATGACAATGATTTTCCTGTCATCCTATTCCGCCTCTCCAGATAAGGCTGGCCCAACTTAGCTCCGCCCATTGTTCTCACAATAAACCTACTCAAGCTGAACCCAGCCCATCTCTTCACGCTGTCCATCAGACTACATCACTACTATCCTTGACAGCTCTTCTCTCCTGTCAGCACTTCTCAATCTCCGCCTCTTATTTTGTAAGTTTCTGTGACGCAGTTTTCCAGACAATTCATGGAATTCAATTAGCGACCTTGGTACGCCATGCTTCCACAGTGTCTGCGTCACAGCGCAGACTTCTTTGCGCCCATATAGCAAGGGTAGTTTGTCAGGACACATTCCATATCATGAAGCCCGTCCTACATGCACATACTGCTACATATATCAGCTGCTGATTCTAATGCTGAGTATATGTGCTTGTCTTATAACGAAGGGGACAAACCAAGGTTTCTCAACATTTTGTTTTGTTTTGTTTACGCTCATACTTCCTTTTCGCTCAAAATTTGTCTTTGACTCCCTCTACTGTAACCCCATTACAGTGGTTCTTAAACTTTTTGGGGATGTGGGAACCCCTCCCACCCCCAGCACTTTCTGCCTGAGAACACCTATAGCTCTAGTTTTAAAAAAAAACAACAAAGCAATAAATAACTCCGATTTTTTTAATCACGCCAATCTATCTGCATCTGAAGAAAAATGTCTTAGGAAAAGTTTAAATAGAAGAACATGTGACAGACGAGGAAATAACACACGAATATTGAGAACAATACTAAAGAGGTCAAAAGACGAAGAGAGAAATGGCTGGGCCTACATACTTTGACTTGGACACCTCAAGGGGAAAGAAAGAGGGCCAGGTCATTGGGGACATGGAGACCCACAATACAGGAAGAACTAAAGGAAGCAGGAAAGACATTTTTTTTATTTTTGAAGTATCCCGACGTCCTCACGATAAGACAAGCTGGAGAACCTTTGTTGATGACTTATGCTCCACTGGGAGTACAGAGGACTGATGATGATGAATCTATCTGCTGGTCAGTGGACCTCTAAAACTTCTTCGATGGATCCCCTGAGGGTCCATGGACCCCAAGTTAAGAATCACTGCCCCATTACTAAAGAAGAAAATTTCTTTTCGATGCTCCTGCTCCTTCAAATTCGGCGCATCCCCTCCCTCCAGTAGCGAGTACTGGCCAGTGGCCACCCATGAAGAAACCATGGTAGGAAGAAATGAAGGTAAAACTGTGACCAGACCTTGTCTAAGTGCTGAAAACATACACCATAAACCTTGACTAGACATTGTCTAAGTGCTGAAAACATATATCATAAACTGTGACCAGATCTTGTCTAAGTGCTGAAAACATATATCATAAACTGTGACCAGACCTTGTCTAAGTGCTGAAAACATATATCATAAACTGTGACCAGACCTTGTCTAAGTGCTGAAAACATATATCATAAACTGTGACCAGACCTTGTCTAAGTGCTGAAAAAAGATATCATAAACTGTGACCAGACCTTGCCTAAGTGCTGAAAACAGATATCATAAACTGTGACCAGACTTTGTCTAAGTTCTGAAAACAGATATCATAAACTGTGACCAGACCTTGTCTAAGTGCTAAAAACAGATATAAACTGTGACCAGACCTTGTCTAAGTGCTGAAAACAGATATCGTACACTGTGACCAGATCTTGTCTAAGTGCTGAAAACATATATCATAAACTGCGACCAGACCTTGTCTAAGTGCTGAAAACATATCATAAACTGTGACCAGACCTTGTCTAAGTGCTGAAAATATACACCACAAACTGTGACTAGATGTTGTCTAAGTGCTGAAAACATACACTACAAACTGTGACCAGATGTTGTCTAAGTGCTGAAAACATACACTACAAACTGTGACCAGATGTTGTCTAAGTGCTGAAAACATACACTACAAACTGTGACCAGATGTTGTCTAAGTGCTGAAAACATACACTACAAACTGTGACTAGATGTTGTCTAAGTGCTGAAAACATACACTACAAACTGTGACCAGATGTTGTCTAAGTGCTGAAAACATACACTACAAACTGTGACCAGATGTTGTCTAAGTGCTGAAAACATACGCCATACAAGTGGAAACATTTTACAAAAGTTTTCATTAACACGCACAAACAACGTCATAAACTCACTCACTCTCTACCTCTAATACCTTGCTCTCGTCAACATCTATTCTTTATCGTCTCGTTCCCTGTGTTTTCAATTTCATGTTTCTCCTTCTTCTTCTTCGTTGTCTTCTTCTCCTTATTCTTCTCCTTTATTGTCTTCTTCTCCTTCGTTGTCTTTGTCTTCTTCTTTTTCTTCACTTCCACTTTCTTCTTATTCACCTCCTCCTCGTTCTTCTTCATCTCCTCCTCCTTCTTCTTCTTCTTCTCCTCCTCCTTCTTCATCTCCTTAGAATGTAAGACGGGCCTGCGTGCCCAATTCTTTACCCTTGAAAAATAAAGATTATTCATTCATTCATTCATTCTCCTCCTCCTCTTCCTCCTTCTTCTTCATTTTCTCCTCCTCTTCCTTCACCTCCTCCTCCTCCTTATTCTTCTTATTCTCCTCCTCCCCCTTCATCTCCTTCGTCTTCTCCTCCTCCTTCTTCTTCTTCCCTGGAACTGCGAGCTGGTGCTCTCTGTAGCTGACGTGATGAAGATGTTGAGGTACAACATCGTGTAGGCTTGGGAGCGAAGCTAGAAGCTATTTTTCCAATCCCTGAGAACTGCTTAAAAAAAAAAACGACAAAACAGCGGGTGTGCAATACTTCTTTAGCAGACTCCACTACCATGGGGACCATGACGATCCCTGCACCGTTAGCCAAGCTAGGCATGCTACTGGGGGCACAAGCGGAGATGTGGGACAGGGTCTTGGTCAGCTATGGTTAGCCAATCCTGACGCTAACATGTCAGCTATGGCTCGCTATAAAAATTACCGGAGTTGGCATTCGTGCGAGCTACGACAGAAAGAGATTTGTGTCAAAGCCGCGTGACCGAGCTAAAAGTGGAAGTACCGTCTTAAGCCTGACAAACATATCCCCAATTGTCGAAATAAACCTGACAACCGATACAAAAACAGGTTAGTTCATGACGGTAGAGAATACAACTCGTATCTACGGAAACAATATGCGCCATATTGTCTACTGTACCGTCACATGGTCCCTCTGGAAACATACAAGTCTAAGGGAAAGAACTCAACCTGTTCATCTTTTTAACAGCGGTGTGGTGTCCCCTTGAATGTTGCTAAGGACGCCAAATTCATATTAACGTCGTCGTTTGTTCGCACGCACTGCGTGGCGTAATGGCGGCTATAATCTAGCAACACACAAACTAACTTTAAATTCTACAAACTATTATTTCCAAGTGTACGGCACTACTGTAATTTCTGGCAAGTTTTATAGTCAAATTCTGATCCTTAATCAAATGTCTATTATGTCATTTTCTTCACAGGATTTATGACAGAAAGAAAGAAAGAATGCAAACATAAAGAGGGAAAATATCCCCGCTACAGACTCCTCCGTCTCTTACTTTCATACTTTTAAGCATTTATTTCCACTTCTCCATATCCCAGCCACATACGCTTCTCTTCTATCCGCTCGCTTCTCCATATCACAGCCACATACGCTTCTCTTCTATCCGCTCGCGTCTCCATATCACAGCCACATACGCTTCTCTTCTATCCGCTCGCGTCTCCATATCACAACCACATACGCTTCTCTTCTATCCGCTCACTTCTACATACCACAGCCACATACACTTATCTTCCATTCAGTGCTTCTCCACATCCAGCCACATATATATCTCCATCCAATCACTTCTCCACATCCAGCCACATATACATCTCCATCCAATCACTTCTCCATATCCAGCTACATACACACCTCCTCCACCCAATCACTTCTCCACATCCAGTCACATAAACACTTCCTCCATCCAATCACTTCTCCACATCCAGCCACATACACACCTCCTCCATCCAGCCACTTCTGCTGTAAGGAAGAAGAAAGCAAGCCTTTCTGTACTCAGTGCCCGTAACCCATTGACGGGGTGGTCCACGAGAAAGACAACTCGGTAAGAAGACCACTGACGGCACATGTATGGTTTCACAGCGCTGAATCAATACAAACATTCTGTGACTACAAGAAGCGACGAGCCTGGAGATGCCAGCTGGTAACCGCCAGACAGAGCGAGTACATAGGCCCTCAGACACTGAATTAGGGTCAGTGTCGTCTTGTGCTGTTTAGTTTTATCTTTCTCTGTCTCTGTTCCAGCTTACAATACACACAAACATACAAACTCGCAAATGCTCTTTCTCACTTCATACCTGTTGTTGTGTTTTGTTTTGTTTTTTTTTCTCATAAAAACTGTAGTTAAAATCGGAAAGGAAATGAAAAGAGAAAAGAAAACAAAAGAAAACAAACTAGAAACACCGACAAATCTTTTAAACTCTTTCCTGCAATTTTTCTGAAATCTGAAGCGGAACTGCTGAACTTAATTTATTTACGACTTCACTTACATGTGATTCCTCCTGCTACCACCCCCCCCCCACCAATTCCTCCTGCTACTACACCCCCCCCCCACCAATTCCTCCTGCTACTACACCCTCTCCCCCCCCCCACCAATTCTTCTGTTCTGCTTGTTATGTGAAATTCATATCACAGTTTAACATATGAGTCATTAAATGATTTATTTTTATGACACTTTTCAAAGAACACTTCGGCGTGTGACTTAAACAATGAAAAATTAGTCTCGTACAAGAATTTGACACAGGACAGTAATTGTTTTTAATTGGGAGTGAAAAAAAGAACTTTTAAAATATGAAATTTATCATTAAAATATAAGGAGTTAAAAAAGAACTCTAAATACTAGTATCAAGTAATCTGAACATGATAACAAAATGAAAATGGCATTTTCTGTTTCTTGGTCTACAATGATCATCTGCCAAAATACGGAATTATCCGTCTTTGGCCAAGAACGTAGTTCTCTCCTCCTCCCCCCCCCCCATATGGACCATATGGAGAGCAAGGTTGGGGGAGGGGGAGTAGCAGGAAGAATCATATCAGTGCGAAAAAAAAGTTGGGTGGGGGGGGGGGGTGGGGGGGGGGGGGGCAGAGTGATGTGGCAGGGAAAGAAAGTTTGAAAACCACTGATGTGTACGAAATCTTACAACTCTAGTCCAAAAACTGCGCTTAATGTGCGTGGAATTCTCGCTGACTCATGTTTATTTTCAAGGCGGATGAGTAAGACGTTTGGCACCACTTTTGCATTCCTGGGCCATATGTTATTAAGATAACCGCGTGCCCACGTGACTTCGTGCTCTTGGATTTGCTTCTTACAGAGCGCAGGTGTAATGTCGTGAATCAAAGTCAAAAGTACAGGTTTCAATCCGGCTCCACGGCGCTCCAGTCAACCCAGATGTGAACATACGCTCCCCGCTAACGATTACGTTACGTTCCGATGAACCCGTTGTATCTCGAGAATATCGTAAGAAAGTAACGGAGAATGTCTGTCTGCAAGGCCAGGCATACCGTTATACTCTGTACATCTTGTTATCAGTGTGTATGCTTAAAAAAAAAAAACCCATTTCTGAGAAATTTAAATCCCACGTAAATATCACTACGCCTGACGGGATAAACAAATTAGTTCCGTTATTCCAGATTCCATCAGGTTTCTCTACTAAAATCTCTGTCCTTGATATATGGACAATTTACCTGTCCCAGATTTCTGTACAAGAGCTGTCCCAGACTTCAGTAAGGAAGGAAGGAAGAAAGGAAGGAAGGAAGGAAGACTTACTTGAAGTTTGCCCACCGACCGCCGTAGCTATTGCGATCCTGACCACTTGTTGGTATCCCCTCTTCTGGGCTACCAGACCTTGACCTTTCTTCTGTATATTCCCAGTCCAACGTATAACCGACTCTGGGCATTTACCTCAATGGCTTGCCTCTTATAGCTTCTTTGTAAAAATGCAACGCTGCTATAGAAACCACCTTAAAATCTGAACACAGAGCCATTCTGATACCACTTCTGCAGTCCTTGCCTCAACATTTTTCTTTTTTTTTTCTTTCTCCGAAAGACGTGGACGTGAACGAGATCAAAGGAAAGCAACTTCCACCTGTCCTTTCAAACAAAGCTGCGAAAAGGATGGATCACATCAGACCACTTCTGACTATGTTCCCACCAGTCGCTGGCCAAAATGGAGGAAGCTGCCATCAGCACCTAGAACAAGACAAGCAAAGATATTTATACAGCAGCATGTGTTTTCAGAAAACCGTGTTTCTTCTATGTTAAGTGTTTAGAAAATAATTCAGGATGTAAACTTCGCGTAGACACAAACTTATTTCCAACTATATAAGACGCACCGTAGTACATGTATAAGACGCATCTATAATTTGCAAAGGAATATTACATTAAAAGCTAAAATCCCCATATTTTATATGCAGTTCATAGCCTTCTTAGCAGTTTTTTAGTCCAAGATTGCACGCTACTGGAGGAGACACGCTCAACGCCTTCAGCGAAGCATGCACCTAACCTTAGAAAATGCTGGTATATGCGCACTCGTAGCTAACTTTCATGGGCGTAACCTGCCTGTGGTTTACGGACAAGCTCACCAACGACTCTCCTGTAGACGCGGCACCGACATACGCTTCTATCACTCGTGGAATCTCAAACCTGAGGATGACTTATATCTATAATTTATACCTGAACTACCTGACAAGGACAGGGATGGCAAATGACTTTAGGGGTTCAAAAGACAGGGCGTAGAAACTACATCTATTAGTGGTACCCCTGGCGGCATCATAAAGTTCAACAATAACATTCGGCATCGCAATAACTGCAGCAACATTCACTGCATTCTTGTAACTGCTGACAATCTATGATATACGCGCTCTCAGAATCGACAACCGGCAAGAAAAGATCCAAGAACAGAGAGGAATGGAGACGCGAAGAAGACGGAAGAATAACTTCCTTTCTGCTTGTAACTTACCACTGTTAACTGATTATTACCATAAATACAGTAAACAACACACCTCTTTAGGTACCTATAACCAAACTACAATAAACAATAAGGCAGTGTAACTATACCCAAAAGTGATCGACGATAGGTGACAAAAACTTGATTTTTACTTTAATAGTTACCCATATTTTTTATTTTTATTTTATAAAGCCGTAATTGTCATTTCCTTTATCTTTTAACGAGCATTTTATCCCGCGGAATATCCCGTTTATAGATGGCGAAGACGCTGCCCGTTCTAGCACTCAGCAACCCACGAATCGAGTGGCAGGACGCAACTAAATCCGCCAGTTTTTGCTGAAGTATATAAACATGAGAAAATGTGACAATTAAGAAGAAGTAAACGTGAATTGCTCGTTTTTAAATTAGTTTTTAACGTCTTTCAAAAATGTTTGTACACGTTTTGGTGAAAGATAACTCTCTTTGCTGTGATGTATCTTGCTATATCTTGCAATTCCTTATTAAAAAAAAAAAATAATTCAATGTTTACCTTCTTCTTCTTCTATCTACCTGGAACTACCAGCTGGTGTTCTTTTCAGCCGATTTGAAAAAGAAAATAAAGACAATCTTATGAGCTGGTTTTTTCAGTCCGTGAGTGGTGCTAGAAAGCATGGGGCGTGCAATACTTCTTTAGCAGACTCCACCACCATGGGGACTATGGCAAGCCCTGCCCCGTTAGTCAGGCTAGGTCTGTTACTGGAGGCACCAACTGAGGGGTGGGACAGGATTTTGGTCAGCTATGGTTCGTTAACTCTGACGCTAGTAAGTTAGCTACGGGTCGCAAGCTCTGACGCTAGTAAGTTAGCTACGGGTGGCCAGCTCTGACCGTAATATGTTAGCTATGGGTCGCCAGCTCTGACACTAGTATGTTAGCTATGGGTCGCCAGCTCTGACGTTAGTAAGTCAGACATGGGTCTTCAGCTCTGACACTAGTAAGTTAACTATGCGCCGTCAGCTCTGACGCTAGTAAGTTAGCTATGGGTCGCCAGCTCTGGTGCTAGTAAGTTAGATATGGGTCGCCAGCTCTGGTGCTAGTAAGTTAGATATGGGTCGCCAGCTCTGGCACTAGTAAGTTAGCTATGGGTCGCCAGCTCTGACGCTAGTAAGTTAGATATGGGTCGCCAGCTCTGACGCTAGTATGTTAGCCATGGGTCGCCAGCTCTGACGCTAGTATGTTAGATATGGGTCGCTGAATGCCAAATCGGGCCGCGTCTACGTCCCCTAAACTTTACCTAAAGCAGCCTACGCTGAACAGTCCAATACAGCTTTGATGATTTCTTTCCTTCAGCACAACATACGACTAATGTATCCGTTCTCGACTAACAACAAACTACATTTTTTATAACCTCGCTAGACGCAGTGGGAGACCCCAGATGGGCACTCCTGAACAACAAAACCTGAGCTGGTTCTCACGTGATTGCCCATTTTATCCATTAATACACTGACAGCCAAACGCACCGTGTAAAAACTGTGTACCTCGACTTATAGATAGATTTCTCCGCTTTCGTCTACCAGCATTTCTCTGACGCTGAAGTGTCTACCCGTTTCTACAGCCGGGTAGTTGGCGCACAACACGGCCCGTTGACACACGGTGGTCTTCGAGAGAGACAGCTCGTCATAAGCAGCTCAACCCTGCGCTCGCTTTACCAACAGCACAGCATCAACACATCGCTTATCTATGTAAAACTTCTGACTAAGCCAGGCATCATCATCATCATCGGGTTGCCAGATTCTGTAAAGAAAAAACTAGCACATTTTTCTTAGACTGATAAACAATAACGGACATGTCCTAAAATCTAAGAATTTTGTTTTCTGATAGCTTATCTAAGGAAAGAATATAAGTTACGCCATACTAATGTTACCGTACAGCTCAGAAGAGCAGAAATTATTAGTATTTCATGCATGCATAATACCTATGTTTAATGTTTTATTCCTTTGATGAGGTTGAAAGACTCGTCGAAGACAGGAAAAATTGGCGAACTACTTTGCGAGCCCTATGTGACGCGTTTAACGGCACGGGAAGGATATAAGATATAAGATAAGATTAATGTTTTATATTTTGCATGCATTTTGAAATGAAAATAAGCGTAAATTAACTCATGGGAAGCAGAACACATTATTTATATGAGAAGAAGGTATTTTACTGTCGGATTTTTTTTATCTTCAAGACCCTGCCGACCTGCGTTTTGCTCCTAGTATCTACCGAACTTCCAACTTCTGGAAAGATGATCCTTGCCGATGACTGACTTAATCATAGAATTCTTAGCACCTTATTCGGTAATTAATTTAATTACTGCTTCAACCGCTGAGACGTGGAGGCGATTTCGTTCCTCTGTCCACTGAACATGCACGGAGAGAAAAATACCCTTTCCACATCTGCATTATGTCCAGTGACACTAAAGATAAATTCACGCAGTTTTAGTAACTCCGAGTACTGCTCCAAAGATTCAGACTGTCCAAAGAACTAGGTCCGTTTCTCCTGCCTGGATTTGCCACCCCAGTTTTCCCTTCTCTGATGTGAGTACTGCTTCAATGCCGAGCTTCACTTATGTGAGTTGATCAAACAATAGTGAATTTGCAGAAACTTTACAGTCTCCTCCACTTCAAACCATGCTGGTACGGAGACTAAAAGCACCCGTTTACATTTGGAAAATTCATTCAAAGCTGTCATCCACCTCTTTACATAAGCATATGCTCCATAAAACTACTCCACCTCAACATAAAGGCGGCCTGGTTAGCTGAGTGGTTAGGCGCTCGGCTTACTAATCCGGTGGTGCCGGGTTCAGTCCCATCAATGGGAGTTTTTTTTTCTGGTACACACCAAAAAGGGCCCCGGGGTTCACCCAGCCTCTCAAAATTGGTGCCAGAGAAATCTGGCCAGGCGTGATACTGACCACATCAGACTTTCATGTGCCGAAGGTCATGGAAAATACGGGCCTAACACCGTATCCCCCAATATGCCTTAATGGTATGGAAACGGGAATTTTACCTTTACCTTTTACCTCAACATAAAATTTATTTATATCTACATACAATGGCCTGCTTCATCTTCTGGTTGTTTCACAATAGATTTCACTTTTAGGGGAAGAAATCTTTCTTCTTTCCGCTATTTTATCAATGCAAGGGTTTCCTCTAAAATTATACCTACTTCTAAAACGCTACCATCCGTCTTCTCCAGTTTAAGTACTTGCTTATTAAACATACTCATCTGGCTTTAGACAAATCAAAGATAGGGTTCGCTGAGGGGATTTTCAAACAGGGTAAGTGCGAACGAAGAAGAAGAAACAGGGTAATCAAGACTTTCGGTGCATTTTCTTCTGAAAGGAAATAACGATTTTAGCGCTTCACACAAGTTGTAATACTCTTTCCTCTGAAGGAAGCGCATATAACCACTTTTTTTTTTTTTTTTGGGGGGGGGGGGGGTTATATGACAGCAATTTGTAATATTCTACTTCCACAAATCTGCAAAATTCTTTCAGGCACTCTGTACGTACGATATATATTGAGAAATAACTGAACAGTTTAATTACTATAGTTTCCACATCTACAGTTAGAATTTAGCATTTGCTAAATCATCACATAATCGCTTAGTAGTGTCGGGATCTAAAATGGATTTTGCTATTACTGTTGTTCAACTTCTTCCCAATGCCACATTTTTTGCTGTTTTGGAATCATTAATAATTTTAGAATTTAACTTGGTGGTACAATCCACTGAAGTGAATGACATGTTTAACTGTGTCATCGTACACTGTCAATTCTGCCACTCGTACTGATTTTTCCTGTTACGAAGATTTGGACATAAAAGAACTATGTATCTGCACAATACAAGTTTGATTTATGCTGTTTTCTTGATACGCTGTCTTTTATATCCATTCTTCCGCCATGCACAGTGACAATGTAACATTTACACACATTTTACATCATACTTCATGGTCATTTCTCTCACGTTTTATAAAAGACCATTTCTGTGAATATATTTCCTGAATGGAATACACACACACACACACACACATTTATATATATATATATATATATATATATATATATATATATATATATATATATATATATATATATATCAACACCTATAGCAGTGAAAAAAAAACACTGTCATAAATCTGGAAGAGATGACACATTATCAATTTTCCGGGCTATGACTCGAATACCGGTAAAACAGATATTTTCCTCACTAAGGCGTGAAAAATTTGCAGCTTCTGTAGTCTTCAAATAAAAAAAAAAAGGCAGACTAATAGACAGTGGACAGGACAGATGTTGGACCTTAACTTTTTTTTTCCCAAATAGATCCTCGTTTTCTTTTTGCGTGGAGACGCGGAGGAGACATGGCCAATAGAAAACGTTTCTCTCGCCAAGACAAAAGAATGAAAAACGAAATGACACGAAATCCACCAATTCCATTAATTCCAAACTCAGAGGCAGGAATAACAAATTAAGTTTCCACTATCTTGTTGTTTTTAAATGTGTATAGCAGTTCTACCAACCTGAAATCATAGAGACAGAGAGAGACACACAGAGAGAGAAAGAGAGAGAGAGAGAGAGAGAGAGAGAGAGAGAGAGAGAGAGAGAAGAACTCAAATGAGAAGTTCTTTCATTTGAAAGGAAAAACAAAAACCGGGACAAACAGGCGCCCCGAAAGCATTTTTCTCTAAAAACCGGGACTGTCCTGGAAAGCTGGGACGTCTGGCAACCCTACATCATAATACCACTTGGCGTATCAGAGCACTTACGGACGTCCTAAATCGGGGTTTTTAAGAAAATTCTTCTTCTTCTTTGAGAAGCAGCTGAATTCAGTAGCTTTCCGAGCCAATGAAGTTCATTGATGCAGACAAGACACGTCTCCAGTCCTCTCTGTTCTTGATCTTTTTCTCGCCAAATGTCGATTCCAAGAGCGCGTATATTTTCTTCTAGGCTGTCTCGCTATCGTTGTCTGGGTCTTCCTCTTGGTCTATCCCCTTTCACCACTTCTGTATAGGACATTTTTCTTTGTCTGCCATCCTCCAATATCCCTAAATGCCCAAGCCACCTCATTCTGTTGTTTTTCATAATCAGTGTTATAGGCATAGATTCCTTTGTTACTTCTTATATTCCACTGTATCTTACGGATCTCTTAATGCTCCACTGCAAGAACATGACTCGCCATTTTAAACTTTCTTACTGTGCCATCTTCCTATAACTTCAAACTTGGGTTCTTACAGCCGATGCTGTGGTGGAGATGTAGAAGCAAAGGCATCGAGTCGGACAAGAAGCGTACCACAGTCGTTTTCTTTAGTTTTCTAACAAAGACTTATGAAAATGCATTCTCTGCGGGCATTAAAAAGTGGGCGGCATACTCGATTCTATCCTGATGACACAACAGCCTGCTTTGCTTGGAAAATAGACGATTTTACCCGGTTCTGTACGTGATGTCAACGACTGATGATTTGTCATCTACAAGAAACTGCTCATCAAAGATGACGAGGAATACGACGACTGCATCAATGTAGCTTCCACTGGTAGTCGGTCAAAAAATATGAACGACGCGTGGAACCGAAACACTGCCGGTAAAGACCGTATTTCACGTTTTAGAAGGGATTTTAGATAACTGACTGTATCCTAGATGTCTGGTAAGTAAAGGGTGGGCTGATGTGGTCGCTGAAGAGATGGAGCCTCTGAGAAGCCTGGCATGGTAGCTCGCAAAGATGACATGGTAGCTCGTAAAGATGGCATCGTTCCATCTTTTTTCGTGCATGGTTCTAGGACATGAGGAAAATGACAACTACGACATGAGGAAAGTGACAACTACGACATCAGTAAATAGGCAATTTTATTATCATCGTCACATCCCACTGTCACCAGAGGATATGTGAGTGAGGGTAGTGATGATACTAGAGTGATGATAGTGAGGATATGGGAGTGATGATTGTGACGATATGGGAATGACGATAGTGAGGATGATAACAAAATGAAACATCATCTGGAGCAACATCTAATAGGAGAGAGCAGGTTAGGTGATGAGCCCAGACAGCCAAACATAACAATCTACTATCCAATACCAAAAGAAAGATCACTTACCCTTCTGTCGCGAAAGATCCGTAACAAAAGTAAAATCTCAAAATGTGACACAATTCCAGGCCAACCACGGAACGATGCGCACCAAAGCGACACAGAACCAGGACACATCTCTCATTTCTAGCGCACGGATAATCCCCAGAAACATCGATAGCCCCGGCCAAAACCATTGGTTGTTTGACACACAAAGGGGCTCAGTTTGGGTGGACCGGCTGACTGACCAAATGATGAAGAAAGGTCATTTTTTTAAATGGTAATTTTTAAAAACAAAACAAGAAACACGGCGCGGCTCGATGACATCAGCCACAATGGCGGCTTCAAGCGAGAGCAAGAGAATGATGAATAGTGGCATTATATTTAACTGATTTTGTCTGGTCGAGGGGTTGGCGAGGGCGAAAGAAATCAGCCACGATTTGTAAATACGAAACGCGAGAATGTTTTGGCAGACTATAGCTAACGATTAAAAGATGGTGAAAATAAACAAATAAATAAAACGCGAGAAAGGAAAGTGACAGCAGACATAGAAAGTTAAAAACATTGGAAGGTTTTTTTTTTTAATTGAGCAATTAGAGAAGAGGCAGGGGTTCTAAAACTCTTTCAGACCGCGGCACATTTGGTAACATACATTTCTGTCGCGGCACACCTGTGTTCTTAATGTTTGACTATCGTGCAGTGAATCATATATTTTCATCATTTTGAAAGTTGGATATATTTAAATTTTATAAGCTTTATTATACAAGACATTTTTTTCTATGTGAAATATGAGCCCGTTTTGAGGTACAGATCTCTGGCCATGTCAGTTCGTCCTGGACTGGGACTAATAACGAAAGTGCCGAGAGTTCTCTACCTGGCAGGTATTTATCACATACATAAACAAAGATGCGCTGTAATATGCTCATATATATATATATATTTTTTCTTTTTTTAATGGCAGCACGCCTCTAGCTTTCTCTTGGCACACTATTGTACCGCGGTACACCATCTGAAAAACTATGGAATAGACACTGAACAATTATTTTTTTTTTAAAGACATCGGGATATTATAAAATAATGAATAATTATAATAAAATAGTCAATGAGCAATTAATTATAAAATAGACACTGAATTATTATAAAACAGACACTGAACAATTATAAAATAGACGTTGAACGATTATAAAATGTCCTGTGGGAAAGCAGATATGGGTTGTTAATACTGTTCCACATGCTATGAGTGGCTTTTAGAGAAATGATACTACTGCTGCTGCTGTTGAAAGTGAATTGTGCGTCAAGAAGACTCACCATAACAACATATTGTGCACCCTTCTGCCCCGTCCTTTCACTTGAAATGTTACATGAGACAGGCTGTTGTGCCACTGCTACATGATCAAAAGGGAGCCGGATGTACCCTTGTCATGATGGGCGAGCTTGCTTTCAAAACAGCCTCGACAACTGAAGAAAGAAACCATTTCCAACTTATCCCCAACTGAAATGAAAGAGTTACAGAAAGAATTTTCCAGGCGCAAGCAGAATCTGACAAGGTCTCGAGAACCACCAGACAACCCGTCTAATGAGGCCAGGGAAGAACGCGTCTAACAATGTCTCGGTCTATTCATTACCTCCCTTCTACTCTGTACTCTGTAAGATAGATAATCTGGTTTTTTTGTTAACTATTGATCTTATATTCTGTCTCTATCACGCATTACTCTGAACAGGAAAAGTTATTTTTTTTAACATCAGAACCTCTCAATATAAAATGTTCATCTTGAATCACAAGCGCAAGCAATATGGGGCTTTTATTACAATCTGGATCTGAAAACAAAACACACTGAATCTCTATGCCAGGGCCGTGGAGAATTTGTCGGGCCCGGCGTCAGTTACGGCCCCCTACCCAAAAATGGAAAGGAAGTCATACAATTTTGTCTGTAATAAGACAAGGGGCGGATAACAGAGCCACAAGGACCCCTCCACAGCCCAGGCCCCACGCCCCCCACCCCCTGTAGATCTGCTCTATTCTCGGTCAATTCATCACTAACATAAGAAATGTCTGAAAGGACTGCCTCGAACAGCTCTCATGACTGAAACAACTAATATCACACACGATTACTGTAAGTTGTGCCTCGTACGACAGACAAGTGAAATTATAAAACAAAGTACACAGAGATGAGACAAAGCGAACCCGCGTCATACAATATAGAGTGGGGAGGGGAGATTTCTAGAAAACTCATTAACAATTAAATTTCAATCACACATGGTACAAAACTGGTGAGTGAGTGAGAGAGTGTGGGGATGAAGGAAGGAAGAGAGAAATGACATTCAAGAAGACTTGGGGAACTCTGTAAACGTGTGGATAAAAATGAGATCATTGACCCCGCATTCGCGAGAGCAGGACTGATACGAGTGCCAGAGAGTAAGAGAGAGAGAGAGAGAGTTAGACAGAGAGAGAGATGCTAGAGTGTAGAGTGACAAAACGCTGTATCGATTGAAGTCCCTGCTCATTTGACCGCCCCCGAAGACAGACGGAAAGAGACAACGTCACGGGGACACTAGTATTGATTGACTGCAGGACCGCTGGTGTTTACGCACGCCCCAAAACTCCACAGACACTCTAACCTCATTCAAGCTCCATGTTTATAAATAGCCCTGACGTCAGCGAAAAATTCCTTATCTGTTAACGGGAAGATCGGGTGATCGTTCCACGGTATCGTTTCTCTTCTTGTTTTCCCGACCCTTTGATGCCAGGTGCTGTGCTTTTTTGTCAGCTGCTGCTGATGATGAGACTGGCATGAGTGTCTTTTTTTTCGTGAAAGGTGGACGGTCGAATTCATCTACCTCTTTATTATTTGCCGTATAGCGTTGGCGATCAAGTTTCTCTATTTTGTGCAGTCTTTGATGTTTCCGATTAATTTAGGTGCCTTTGTCCACGCCACTTGGTCAGTCCACTGAGGTATTTTTCCTCTCTTCCTTATTCCCTTGAATTTTCCAGTCATTACTAGGTTCTCCAACTTCTGTCTTCTCCTGACATGTCTAAGAAATGTTGATTGTCTTTTTCTTAATCATTCTAACTAGTTTTCGTTGTTCTCAAACTTCTCTGATGACCTCTTCGTTTGTTTTTCTGTCTGTCCAGGGTATTGTTGCATCTTTCTTCAAAACCACATCTCTGTTGCTTCCAGTTTCTTTGTTATCTTTTTTTTTTTTTTTGGTTGACTGTTAAAGTTTCGCAACCATATAGCAATATTGGCTTTATATAGCACTATGATACTCTTTTACTCACTTTTAGGGACATTTTCTTATTTGTTAATTATCTTCTTCATGTCATAAAAAAAGCTGTCCTTACCTGACCTATTCGCGAGTGTATTTCATCTGTTCACTTGCCATCACCTGTTATTGTAGTTCCGAGGTAAATGAATGTATTTACTTGTATCAGTGTCTTGCCGATTGAAAGGATGTTGCACTTTGGTATGTTTATTATTTTCGATATCACCAATGTTTCCGCCTTGTTGCTGTTTAGCTCTAGCCCTTTTTTATTGCTCTCTTCAACAATCTTATTCACGAGTTTAAGTAAATTGCTTTCGTTTTCTGCTATTAGAACGGTGTCATCTGCACATCTCAAGTTACTAATATTATCGCATGATAGTTTAACTCCTTTCACATTTGTAATGCCTCTCGTGATGGTTTCACTGTATAATGAGAATAGATCATGTGACAATACTCACCCTTGGATATAATGCTTGGCTTCTAATTTAGCTCCACCACGACCAGAATAGCACTGAGACATTTCCGTTAATCAATTTTATTTTTGGAGAAAACACCAATCTTCCCCGAGACAAGAATAGATGGTTCCCCGTTCCAACACGAGCGACTTGGAGCCACAACAAAAACAAATGAAGTTTTAATGTACGAGACAGCTGCGCGCTTACAGACAGAACGCAATTAATCTTGTAGAGATTCTCTCTTTCTCTCTCTAACATACTCATACATACTCTCACACATACACGCAGGCTCACTGAAGGAGAGATTCTGTAAGAAAGTGCCACCTATTTTCAGGCCCCCTATCGTATTCCGTGTTTTGCCTCTGGTTATCAGGGCCCCCTCTTTAATTAGCTCTCGAGACTCGAAGAGACAAGGCCACCTTCTCATTCAGCTTACACGCTCCGGAGTAAAACACCAGCTGCAAACGCTCCCCCACCCCACCCCGGATCAGGATACATGCATACCCCTGTCGTAGTCCTGCTCTCGTGGATGCGGTCAGTTCTCTCATATTTATCCACACGTTTACACGGTTCCTCTGCTCTTCGACAGCACAGTACAGAACATGGCAGTTTTCAGAAAATTCTCTCTCTCTCTCTCTCTCTGAGATTGTTTCAGACTATATTATAAAGCCAGTTACTATTTCACTGCCATTTTACTTTATTTTGTCCACATCTTATTAAAATGAGGCAGGCACCAACGTGCTTGGACTTTCATGAGTGGAGCCAGCTCACAACTAATTGACGTCCGATACTGTTATGGACATCTTTGTGGAAGGATTTTCTTTATGTCAAAAACAACAAAGTGTTTTTCCCTTTTTTTCACCTGTTTTCCCTCTCCATTTTCTTTTAAAATCCTAGATAGCTAAATTCTTTCACTTCTCCTTATGTCTTCCTCTAGTACCCAGTGTTTATGTTTTAACAGATATACCCTTTCCTTTTGTTCTGTTGTTGATAAACTCTAAATTCTGACTGGTACACTCAAAAAAGAATTTTAACCAATAGTTATTAAGACATTTTTTCCTGTATTCAGTTCTCAGTACTGTATTATGCACACATATCTCATATTATTAATATTGTAGCCTTTTATTCATTTCAAATCTATGCTTTTTGTGATAGTAGTATTTCATTCACAGAAAAAAAAAAAACCATTTCAACCTGCCAGATCTCTGGGAGCGATGACTTGCGTTCAATAACTATGTTATAAGATCCCATCTTGCTATATGTCTTTTTTTTTCCCTTCAATTTTGGCCCTCGCTTCCTCCTCCTGTAACACCACATCCTTACCACTTTCCATATGGCTCAGTCTTTCACCAGTTATTCCCAGTCCATGCAGCTGATGGAAAAATCTTTCACTCATGATTCATAAATATCCCTGTACCTCAGTTGTGGTCCACCACATGACCCTCCTTACCACCACAAGTTCTTCATTTAATATTTGCACAGGGATAAAGTTGTCACCCATTCTTAGACCTGTGTCCCAGCCATCTTAATCTTCCACTTTCCAGTACTGTCAACATGGGTGGAAGCTTTGAAGACAGCTTCAGAGTTATTTACTTTGTCCTGTAATTCTGATCCCCCCTGTGAAGACACTGAAGGCAGAAACTTCACTTTTTTTTTTATTCCCTGAATATGATCCAGTTTCAGATCCACAGAAAAGAGTATTAAGAGCCATCATCATCATACTTATTTACATAACAGAGCACAGATGGGCACACTATGAATAACAAGTTTGAAGACCTCTATCTTCAATGTTAATCTTCTTGAAGTTCCATGTCCCTTTTTTTATTTGCCAAATGTGACAGCTTCCTTTCCTGTTCAAGTATCAATATCTTTGCCCAGCTAGTGTGGTCATAGTTGCAGATATGAGATTGTTTGACCTGTCTGCTGGTTAAAGTATATTTCCATTCAATGTTAAACTGATTTGTTTAGTTCAAACTTTGCTGTTCTCACTGATTATGAAAGTTAGAATACTTCTTCTTCTTCTTCTTCTTCGTTCGCTTCTACCACCAGAACTGCACTGTAATCCTAATGAATTTACACCTGTGGTCCTCGTTAGGTCCCGTGGTCCCCAAAAAGACCACACTAGATCCACGAGAGGACCACAAGGGGTTCAGAGTATCACAGGGCTTTAGCCTGTATTCTTGGTGGGTCTCGGAAGCGGGATTGCGTGACACCGTGGTTTTCATTGCACCAGTTTAGTCTAGGGTTGGACTTTCTCACTGGAAGACCTCGACGTAGTTAGAATACAAATCACATCCTTTGGTAAAAAAGTAGAGGTACTCCTATATTGCCATGGAGGCATCAGAAGATGTGGTGTTAGCATTCACTTTTTCCTTGACCTGGTGATACTAGAGGATCACATGATGGTCAGGACCATGCTTGGCTGTCTTTTCTTCCACAGCACCAGAAACTGCTAGGTACCCATTTTTACAGCTGGGTGACTGGGGTGTTTCTGGCTGGTTTTGAACCCCTAACCTTCACAGTGAGAGACTAGTGTACATGCTCTGGCCACAATGTTAATGAATGACTACAAAGTAGTCTTGCTCTGAGCCACAGTGGGTGGATCACCGGCAAACAGAAACCCCATGCTTAAGAATTTAATTGCCACTGCCTTAATATGTCTGTTTTTATATACAACAAGCAAATAGTTCACGCCAACAATAAATCAACAGACATACAAAGCATATGTATAAAAATCTACAGCCCTTTGAATTTCACTTGATGAGGAAACTCAAAACTAATCTGAGTGCATGGCCGAAAGAGCTTTTATTGTCATTTTAACACATTTTTTTCCCCTTTCATTTCCTGCTCACACACAAAATTCAATTTGCCTACTCCTGACACTTGGGTAGCTGCCAGAACCTCCACTCCAGAGGGGTAGTCTTGTCAAGATCTTTGTTATAAGCCAAACTGGCCAGTCAAAATGCAAATTTTCTGCTATGACTGTTACAAATATTATGCATAATTAGGAAACCTGGCTGCTCAACCACCTATACAAATGTTCTGTGACAGAGATCAGTGACTCTTCATTTTCATTATAGTTACCCAAACCTGTCACTGAACATTATTTACACTCAGTAGGTTTGTAAGTGGAGTCTGAAGTAATTTTGGGTGACACCAGAGCTGAAATTTGCAGAAATATATCATTTTTATGAAGCAGTCGGAGTTGGGGGAGTCAGACGGCAGAAAAATAGAAGTCTAAATCTGGGTCAGACAAAAGAAAGAAGCAGGGAGTCAGAAAAATAGAGGAATCAGGGTTAAAGGTTTGGTGTTCTGACCCCACTGTTATGACGCCTCATGGAAGATACGGAACACCACAAACAAATCAGTACTCTAAGAAAGTTGAGCTAAATTAATCCATGCATGTCATCAGGCAACAGTGATGAACCTGGAACTGGTGCATATGTCACTAGATGACAGCAGTTTCCCCGACATGCCATAACACATCATTAGATGACAGCTGTTTCCAAACATGTCATAGCATGTCACTAGATAACATCAGTTTCCAAACATGTCGCAGCATGTAACTTTTAAACATATCATAGCACATGTCACCAAATTACAACAATTTCCAAACATGCCACAGAACATGTTACAAAATAACTGTAATTTCTAAACATGTGACAGGATATGTCACCAAATTACAACAATTTCCAAACATGCCACAGAACATGTTACAAAATGACTGCAATATCTAAACATGTGACAGGATACGTCACCAAACTACAGCAATTTCCAAACATGCCATAGCACATGTCACTAAATGACAATGCAAGAGAAACTGACAATGACATGAAAAACTGAAAGCAAAAGGGAGACACAAGGAGCTTGAAATATATCTAGAAAGAAAGACAAAACACAAGACTTAAAACACCATATGCCATTAGGATTTCCTCCAAGATGTCCACATCAAGTGTATTACAGCAACCTTCAGCTGACCATGGCTAGTAGGTAGGGTCTGGTGATGAAGGCAATGCTAGACATAAACATGACAGATTGTTTCCTGGGCATTTTGCATGGAGAAAGTGACTCTCTTAAGTGTTTTATTAGCCCCTTTCTAGCTCTGTGCTCCAGAAAGACAAGGCATTCCTCTGCATACACAAATAAACTTTTACCAAAAGAAAAACGTCATCTTTTACTTTCTATGAGAGGTCAATGACCCGTGGTTGATACTCCACCGTATCTCATAGACCAAGCACTCAAACTAAAACTCTCTACTTGTACGTGTTTAGTTAAGCTTACCTTCAGCAAATTCCTAATTTTGAGAACAAAATACGCAACATGACATTCTCTTTTGGAAACTGGTTGTGGGGAAATGTGGTTTCAGTGATGAACCCAGCAGAAGTGACATTCCGAAATCTGTGACCAAAAGATGAAAGTAGCGGAAGTCAGTCTTAAAGAACGGCTACTCTAGTTTGTTTTTTTCTTAACCTGTAAACACTGTGTTTTATACAGTTCCTTCCCTTGTTTAATTTCTCTCAAGTGCCAAGCGGATAGGCATTGGTGGACATCCCTTTCCACAATTCTGTTCCGAATGTTAAGTATGAGCTAGACTAATGTTCTTTATCCATGCTACTTCATCAGTCCATTTATCGTCTTCCTCGGGCTCTTCATTGTCCACGGTATCTTTAGCATCCCTCCAAGGAACCACATTCCTCCAGACGGCGCTCTACTTCCCTGCTGCCTGTCCCATGTTTCAAACCCAGAAAAAAGGAATGGTTTAGTATAACATCGGAGCGCTCTTTTCCTCACTTCAGTGTCAGTGATTGATTATATCAAGTATTTTTCATTCTCTAAAACTTTATTTGTTTATTATTTTATATTTTATTTCATATTAAATATATCCATACTACAAGAACTTATATTGAAGAAGGCTGGCTAGTAAAGAGGATTAAACAGAGAAAACTTAAATATTTTTGACACATTAAACATCATGATAATCTTGAGAAGAACATCTTGGAAGGGTACATAGTGGGAAAAAGAAAGAGAGGAAGACCAAGGCGAAGATGGCTGCAAGACATCGTTGATAATCTGCAGATGGATGTATCAGCAGCAGAGCTTCTTGCTTACAACCGAGAGGCTTACATGAGAGCTATTAGGGAGGCAAAGTTCCACAAAAGGACATGATTGACTGACTGACTGACTGATCTCCATTTGACAACTTCCGTCTAAAGTTATTAATGTTCCTAGATATTTGACCTTGTCCATCTGCTTCAGTGTTGTGTTGTTGTTGACTGTTATTTTACAACTCGGAATCACTTTCTTCTTAGAGATGACCATCACTTCCGTTTTCTTTTCAAGCTGATTCCTCTTTTTCACGTTCCATAAATAACTACTCTATTTATACTTTCCTGCAGCTTCTTTTCATTCTTTGCTATTAAAAGCTATGTATTATGCATATCTCATATTGTTCAAATTACGTCCTACTGAAATTCCTGATAGTCCTTCTATGTAACGCATTATATTTTCTTTGCAAAAATTAGAACAGGTCCAGAGATAGCACGCATTCTTGGCGAACTCAACAACTTTGATTTCCTGGAAATTACCAACTTCTTGCTCCACCTCATAGATGTTCGCCTCACGGACAAGTATTATCATTATGCGCTGTATTTACAAATGAAACGTAAAGAAATGTTTCATGCCACTGAGGCACAAAGGCCTGACTTCTGTCACGCTATTGTGAGCCCTAGACACAGCTAAGAACGGTAAGAAACAGAAGGAGAGGCCGCCCATGCAAAGAAATGGAAGAAATTACAGAAACCTTAAATACCTTGTTACATGAAGCAAACAGCTGAACACGGTTATGAAATCCACCTGTCCCCTCAACATCGAAATGAGGGGTATAAGGGGAAAAAGACAAGACAAGCAAGTCTAACTTTTATGTATAAAACTGTGCCCCCAAAGGTCTGCATTGTGCTCCTCTGAGGCCTGCAATCCGTGCAACTGTCTAGTTCGCCCAGCGTTACCAACAGCAGACATGATGTTAGTGTCCACATCTTCCTTGACCTGTTGACACATTAGATGTGTATGATGATGATGATGAAGTAGTATTTACCCCTGGCCATCTTTCTTTTTCTAAAGTTTAGAGCAAATAGGTACCATTTTGTACAGCTGTGTGTACGGGGGGGGGGGTAGAAGAGGTGAAGACGGTGTCCAATTTGGCAGTCTGCGACCCATAATGAGATACTAGCATCAGGATTGACCAATCACAGCCAGCCAAGACCATGTCCTATCTCTCTGTTGGTACTCTCTCCCTACGTAACAGGTCTAGTCTGGCTAACAAAGCAATGATCACCACAGCGGCCATGGTGGTGGAATCTGCTAATGAAGTAATGCATGTCCCCGCCCCTGCTATTTCAGCTCCACTAAGGGACTCAGAAGATATCCACCATAACTAGCTTCCAGTTGGACATGACGCTGTGCTTCAACATCTTCACTGCTTCGGCCACAAAGAACACCAGCTCACAGTTCCAGAGAGATAAAAGAACTAGGTTACAGGTAATGGACGTTGTGGATCAGTAAACAAAATGCCAGGTCTGTGTGTACTAAACTCTTCCATAGGCGAAAGCCATTTCTAGAAATGACTTTAGTTGCAGTGGGTACTAGCTTATTCAATCTCATGCCTTGATCACACATGTGAACAAACCATCTTCTCATCATCTCTTCATTTACTCCATCTTTCTCCTCTGTTGTACTCATGCTGCTGAGTTTTTCATCTAATCTGGTCTTCACACTCTTTAAAATACTTTAGCATTGCAGACATCAACTCCAGGATATCAAAGATGCTCAAAACACCACACACACTGAAGCATGCATCCTGACTATAGAAGACATTTTCATATTGGCTCTATGAAAGGCTGGCCACATGAGCATAAACTTTAATTTTCTTTGACTGCTATGCTTCATATTAATTCTTCTTGTTTATTTCCATTTCAGCATCAGTTTGTCCAGGACAGAACATTGCCCAATCAACAGAAAAATTGTATAAACCCTAGAGAAGGCTAGAAAGGAGTAAAATTTTCATAATTGCACTTATATTATAAATAAAATGATAACTTTCAAGCCAGTCACATGTCACAAAAAAGTGAAAAAAAAACATAATGTGGCTCACCACCGCAAGAAAAGAAAATCAGGGTTTCAACATTGTATGTGTCCTCCTGGGGCAGTTATCACTGCCTGACACCGCATTCTCATCGAACCAATGACACGTTGTATCAATTGTTGAGGCATGTTATTCCATTCTTCTTGCAACGCTTTGGCTAATTCTTGGCCGGTTCCAGGACGATTGTGTCGTCTTCGCAACCTGCGGTTCAGTTCATCTCAAATGTGCTCGATAGGTGATAGGTACGGTGAAACTGCTGGTCGTGGCAAGACAGTAATCTGGTGCTGTTGAAAGCGGTCCCTGACCACACGTGCGACATGTGGACGAGCGTTATCCTGCCACAGTATCACGCCTTGTCCATTAGCATCCAGAAAAGGCATTACGTGGAGTGTAACGATTTTGTCCCTATATCGTAAATCTGTAAGATTGCCACTGAGGAAGACTAGGTTTGTTCGGCCAGCATAGGAAATTCCTCCCCAAACCATTACACTGCCTCCTCTCCTCCTATCCACCTCTAGCACACAGTTATTTGCAAAGCGTTCTCCTCTTTGCCTGTACACTAAAGCACGCCCATCATGGCCTTGCAGACAAAATCTGGACTCATCAGTGAATAGGATCCATCTCCACTGACGATAGCGCCATGCCACGTGGTGTCTGACCCAGGTCAAGCGGGTTTGTCTGTGGCGAACTGTCAGTACTGGTCTAACTGCAGGCCTATAAGGTAAGAGATTTACCTCCCTGAGTCTGTTCCTCACTGTCCTGCCCAACACAAGTCTTAAACCTGGAATGTTGCTGGTAGTCTATGTTGCCTGGAGAAACCTGTTACGAAGGTGCATGAGGTGGATGTAGCGGTCTTGTGCAAGGGTGGCAACTCGTGGTCTACCGCAGCAATAGAACAATTTTGGTTAAAACGACTTTGAAGGTGTGATATTGTTTTTCTGTGAACATTAAAATGTTGAGATACTGCTGCTACTGTTGATCCAGCAATTAACATCCCAACAGCTATTTCTCGCTGATGTTCGTTCAATCTTGGCATGATGAAAACAGATGTTTATGTTGGAATTTCACTACTTCTTTCTTCAACGATTAGTGAAGAGATCCCTGAGAACAGAATTACACACTTACCTTTATTTTATCCGTGGTCAGTAACCAATCATGGATCACTGCACGTGATTTCACTGGAGCTGTGGTTATCTCCCCACGAATGGTGCGATCAATTTCGTGCAGCACGAGGAAGTGGACAACACTCAGACAAAACTTTGTGCCAAATTTGATTTCATTTCAGTCATGACAACGTGACTGGTGCGCCTAACACCACACTTACTTTTTTCCCTGAGTATAGTTTTAAATTTTGAATCTCTGAAAAACAATAAAACGTGTGCAGAAGCAGTTTCTTTATTTGTAATCTCACTTATCAAATCATTTAAGTGGCCCACAGTAGGAAAAGAGTTAATCCACTCCCCCCCATCGGGTCTTTTTCTCCAGCATCCTGTATTCCACTACACACTAATCTGTTCCAACTGTTGGCATTTTCATAATCCACATTCCTACTGCTTGCAATCCCTTCTATCATGTTCATATCTCATCTCCACTTTACCCAAACCTCTTGTGTCTGTTTCTATATTCTTAATCTATAATGTCTGTTCTTATATTCTTAATGTTTGTTTTTATATTCTTAATCTTTAACATCTGTTTTTATATTCTTCATTCTGTTTCTTTATTCTTTATTTTCAGTATCTGTTTCTATTTTCTTGATCTTTATATTTATCTATATTATTTCTTTATCTGTTTATATATTCATAACATAATTATCTCTCTCTGAACCTTTAGGTACCCAAGGTACCTGAGGTTTTTGATAAATGCCTGAGCTTCACTTTTTTTTTTTCCTGACATGATTATAGTGATGATTTATATTTTTTAAAAAAAATAACACATCAGACCAAACTATCACCATTTATGTTCCAGTTTATTATTCTTGTAATAACCAAAATCAGTGTATATAAGTAAGCAGTAACATAGCTTCTTACATTTTATATCTTCTCCAATTACTGCAGTCACTAAGGGCATTTTAACAATGATTCCTTTTTTCCATTTAGAAGTGAGCCTTTCTTCTTTCCAAACTGTAGTATGACATTCTCTGTAGTATATAGCTACAGAAACAACAATTAATAAAACACCAATAACTTTGCTGAATTATATATCTATTAGTTGTAGATGAATAAAATTGATACTGAACATCTGACATAATCATGTGACAGCAAATGTAAGCCTGGTTAATGTTACTACAGTCAACTTTTGCCCCAACCTGAAAACTAAAAAGACAGTCCCTGGGCTGGAACTTATCACTGAGGTTTTTTCTGAGATCAATCCAAGCCCTCTCATGGTTAGATGGTTGCTCATCCTCCCAGACCACATCTAATTCCGAGTCATTCTCTTATTTCTGTATATTTTTCTTCTCCCAACATTTCTCTGCCTCTCTTCTTTTGTTAATGACCAAAAAAAATGAACATAGCACCAGGAAAAAAAACAATAACCGGATAATTATATATGATAAAAATAACCATAACAATAAAAAAAAATACATGGCAAGATACAAGGCACTTAGTTAATACAATACTGTATTTACAAACAAGCTAAATGTGTATGTCAGTCTTCCCATAGTCTGGAAGTCCTTTGTCTTTACTGAAAAGAGATTTTTGTAGCTGTCTACTTCCCTCACCAACTCATAGCCTTGGCTGTCTACTAATGAGGTTTAAAACAAATCTTATACTTGTTCAAGCTGATATATATAGCCATGTTTTGTACAATGCTGTAACTTGTATTTATGCAATCATTAGCTTTATTAAATCACAACCATATTATTACACTGAGCACCTTTCTCTATGTGGTGCAATTCTTCAAGTCCACTGTTACTATGAGCAACCTCTTACAAGTTCATCTTCATCAACTGTCTGCAAGAACTTTCTTCAGGAACTTACAATACTACATCGAGTATTTTCTCACATAAAAAAAAAACAAGTTTTGATGTTTCTACAAACATCACTACATTGAGCAAACATGGTAAAACACTTGTTCAAATTATCTGTATATACATCTATTCAATTCTTGTGTTTGGAAGTTCAATCACATGAATAGCACTTATAAAAAAAAACAATTTAATGACTATGCAACTTTGTCAATTACTTCTCTGGAATAAAGAAAACTGAGTAGACTTTCAAGTCTAAGTTTGTTCATATCTTAGAAAAATGAAATAAATACCAACATCCTTACATCCTTCCAGTGCCGTTAAACATCACACAGGACTTGCATGGTAGATTGCCAAGTTTTCTTGTTTTCAGCAAGCTTTTCAACCTCATCAAGGGATTTTATGCTTACTAATTTGGTCTCTGTAATGTCCTCTTTAGAGCTTCACATGGTCAACCTCCTTTTGTTTGGCCTGTTGCGTTCCACTTGATAGCTTGTTTTGGGATTCTCTGATTGTTTCTTCTCATCATGTGACTGATATACGCCCATCTCCTTTTTCTGATCACTCTTGAGGTAGGTTGTTGTCTGTGCATCTGCCTTATCTCTGCATTGTTCTTGAATTTGTTCCACTTTATACAGAGTATTCTCATTAGGCACTTGTTTTCAAAAGAGTCTAACTTGTCCTCAGAACTTCATAAAGAGACGATCCTGTCCTCAGATGGTAATGTTTTGAAAAAATCATAACATCTTCACATCAAAATAAAATTCGTAAACGATTTTGTAATTCTGTGTCGATAACAACAGAGAAAAAAATCTGGTGTAAGTTACAAAAAAAAAAGATATTTATACTTCAATATGAGCAAGTTAAAGCACAACAAAATGATTTTCAATATACAACAGATCTTCAGATTTCTTTCCAGCTGTGTGACATGCTCAGCCACTCTATCATGCCACATGTTGTTGTTCTTCTGTGGTCAAGATCTATGCCCAGTTACATCCAGATGACTGTAACTAGAATGGAATCCTCAGCTTTCTCCATGCCCCAGTGGTGACCATATAGCTCCTCCTCCAGATCTAGTCAGTATGGCCTGGGCTATTGTGTAGATTTGCTGACTACAATCAGGTCTTTTACACAGATTAAAAAGCTCTATGGTTCCATACATGAATTACAAAAAACAGTGAAATTTGTCCAAGAGACAGGACTGCAGATATAGACAGACAATGCGAATGAAGAAGAAGAAGAAGACACAGATTAAACATTCTTGTACAAATATATTTCATGTCCTTCTACCAGATCTATCTGCAAGTTTAATATACATTATCAAAAACTTGTGTATACAAGTAAAAAAATTTGTTTAACATAAAGTAAAATGCTGAAAGGTATATGTTTAGGCTGAAGCGCAAACAAAACTGCAGCAATAAATTTCTCCATGAAATGAATTTGGTTAAAAAGTAAATTAAATTGAACATAATTTCATACATGCATTGTTAATATATGAATTATATCAAATATGTTGTTGACTGTTTAAAGTCCAATATTAATATGAGAATTATCTAATGCTGATTTTTCTCACTGCAAACAAAAGAAAACATTAATAGCATAATCTATTCAACAATACCTGCAACACTAGCCAAAAGAAAAAGTGGATTCAGAAATGTATTACCTTCAAACAATGAGCAATACAAAACTTACTTCTTAACCAAAGTATCTACAATATTCTTAGATGTGTTTATGGCCATGTTCAGTCTGGCCTTGGTGGAGTTGGTACCCAAATGTGGAGTAATTATGCAGTTCTTTAAGTGAACCAGAGGATGATCTGGCGGCAGCGGCTCAGGGTCGGTCACATCCAGGCCTGCTCCCCCGATCTGACCTGTTGTCAATGCCTCAAGCAGGTCAGCTGTGTTCACGACCGGACCACGAGAGGTGTTTATCAAGATTGCAGTTGGCTTCATTTTCTGAAAAACTTCCTTGTTGATCAAGTTCTTTGTCTGTCCAGTTAACGCACAGGACACCACGAGGAAGTCCGACTCTCTGAACAGCGTGTCCAAATCAACGAACTCCGCTTGAAGGTCACGTCCACTACCAGACTGGACAACATCATAGTACAGGATTCTCTTCACCCCAAATGGCTTCAAGCGACGAGCAACTCCAAATCCCACACGCCCAAACCCAAGAATGCCGAGGTTCCTGTCGATGATCTCTGTACCACAAATCCACATTGGCTTCCACAACCCCCACTCACCATTAACAACTGCCTCAGCCCCTGGTCAATACAGACAAAAGAGAATTTCACTACAAGATCAAATTACAAGCAACTCTCTCCATTAATTTCGTTTACATATTAAGAACAGCAAAGACTGAGCAGAATAGCTAGGATCAGTCTCAGTTATAATGAGCACTTTAGACATGTGAAAAAAGACAAATAGTAAGAGAAATGTCTGATAGCAGAACCCTGACTCAAAAAGGATGAGCAACCACCTAGTCATGAGAGGTCAATACACTAACCACTCAAACACAGAGAACACAAGGGTGCTAACACAGGACCAATCCTGTCTACACTGCTGCCTCACTTTACTCGGAATAAGCTTACTGTAAGATAAGCTCACTATTATAAGCTTACAAATATTAGAACCGTGAAGGTATGGCATACATAAGCTTCATTTCACCTTTTATGAATATTTGGTTAATCAGTAAATTAAATTGAACATAATTTCATACATGCATTGTTAATATATGAATTATATCAAATATGTTGTTGACTGTTTAAAGTCCAATATTAATATGAGAATTATCTAATGCTGATTTTTCTCACTGCAAACAAAAGAAAACATTAATAGCATAATCTATTCAACAATACCTGCAACACTAGCCAAAAGAAAAAGTGGATTCAGAAATGTATTACCTTCAAACAATGAGCAATACAAAACTTACTTCTTAACCAAAGTATCTACAATATTCTTAGATGTGTTTATGGCCATGTTCAGTCTGGCCTTGGTGGAGTTGGTACCCAAATGTGGAGTAATTATGCAGTTCTTTAAGTGAACCAGAGGATGATCTGGCGGCAGCGGCTCAGGGTCGGTCACATCCAGGCCTGCTCCCCCGATCTGACCTGTTGTCAATGCCTCAAGCAGGTCAGCTGTGTTCACGACCGGACCACGAGAGGTGTTTATCAAGATTGCAGTTGGCTTCATTTTCTGAAAAACTTCCTTGTTGATCAAGTTCTTTGTCTGTCCAGTTAACGCACAGGACACCACGAGGAAGTCCGACTCTCTGAACAGCGTGTCCAAATCAACGAACTCCGCTTGAAGGTCACGTCCACTACCAGACTGGACAACATCATAGTACAGGATTCTCTTCACCCCAAATGGCTTCAAGCGACGAGCAACTCCAAATCCCACACGCCCAAACCCAAGAATGCCGAGGTTCCTGTCGATGATCTCTGTACCACAAATCCACATTGGCTTCCACAACCCCCACTCACCATTAACAACTGCCTCAGCCCCTGGTCAATACAGACAAAAGAGAATTTCACTACAAGATCAAATTACAAGCAACTCTCTCCATTAATTTCGTTTACATATTAAGAACAGCAAAGACTGAGCAGAATAGCTAGGATCAGTCTCAGTTATAATGAGCACTTTAGACATGTGATAAAAGACAAATAGTAAGAGAAATGTCTGACAGCAGAACCCTGACTCAAAAAGGATGAGCAACCACCTAGTCATGAGAGGTCAATACACTAACCACTCAAACACAGAGAACACAAGGGTGCTAACACAGGACCAATCCTGTCTACACTGCTGCCTCACTTTACTCGGAATAAGCTTACTGTAAGATAAGCTCACTATTATAAGCTTATAAATATTAGAACCGTGAAGATATGGCATACATAAGCTTCATTTCACCTTTTATGAATATTTGGTTAATCAGTTTTAAATTTTAGTCCCTTATGCTAGGCTAATAATGGAGTTTTTTTTGTGTTTTTTTTTCCTAACCACTGTTTCATTTTAGATTATACAGATGATGGGAGGGGGATGGGTGTCTGTGATGGTGGTGATGAGTGTGCTTGGTGGGACAGAGATCTGGCAGTCCAGCAGATGATGGGAGGGGGATGGGTGCCTGTGATGGTGGTGGTGAGTGTGCTTGATGGGACAGAGATCTGGTAGTCCAGCAGATGATGGGAGGGGGATGGGTGTCTGTGATGGTGGTGGTGAGAGTGCTTGGTGGGACAGAGATCTGGCAGTCCAGTAGATGATGGGAGGGGGATGGGTGCCTGTTATGGTGGTGGTGGTGGTGAGTGTGCTTGATGGGACAGAGATCTGGTAGTCCAGCAGATGATGGGAGGGGGATGGGTCCCTGTGATGGTGGTGGTGGTGGTGAGTGTGCTTGGTGGCACAGAGATCTGGTACTCCAGCAGATAATGGGAGGGGGATGGGTGTCTGTGATGGTGGTGGTGAGTGTGCTTGGTGGGACAGAGATCTGGTAGTCCAGCAGATAATGGGAGGAAGATGGGTGCCTGTGATGATGGTGGTGGTGAGTGTGCTTGGTGGCACAGAGATCTGGTAGTCCAGCAGATGATGGGAGGGGGATGGGTGCCTGTGATGGTGGTGGTGAGTGTGCTTGGTGGGACAGAGATCTGGTAGTCCAGCAGATAATGGGAGGGGGATGGGTGCCTGTGATGGTGGTGGTGAGTGTGCTTGGTGGCACAGAGATCTGGTAGTCCAGCAGATGATGGGAGGGGGATGGGTGCCTGTGATGGTGGTGGTGAGTGTGCTTGGTGGGACAGAGATCTGGTAGTCCAGCAGATGATGGGAGGGGGATGGGTGCCTGTGATGGTGGTGGTGGTGAGTGTGCTTGGTGGGACAGAGATCTGGTAGTCCAGCAGATAATTGGAGGGGGATGGGTGTCTGTGATGGTGGTGGTGAGTGTGCTTGGTGGGACAGAGATCTGGTAGTCCAGCAGATAATGGGAGGGGGATGGGTGTCTATGATGGTGGTGGTGGTGAGTGTGCTTGGTGGCACAGAGATCTGGTAGTCCAGCAGATGATGCTCCACAAAGTACCGGAGCTTATTACTCATGAGATCACGAGAGGTTATGCTACTATTTAGAGAACCACAGTCTCATTTAAAGAAATCTAAGCTACCTGGTAGGATTTGAACTGTGGACTTTTTTTTTGCTCAGTAGCTGGACATTTTGATCACAGAACCACCAAACGCTTTTCTACAGATAATAATTAGTGTATGAGTATATACACGGTACCACTGCAGTAAAGCTGTGATACCAAATGTATAAACTAGGAAAAAAGTAGGAACAGCTTTATTACTTAATGAGTACACAATTGTGATGTTTCAGCGTGAGCCTTAATCATACAAAAAACACAAAAAAAAAAAGAAATAGAGAGAGGAGATAAGTATAAATTCACATGAATGCTGTGTTAAAAAAAGTATAAAATAAAATGAATAGAGCACTTAGCTGTAACTTGTAAGAAGCTCTATTCATTTTATTGGATTTTTTTTTTTAACACGGCATTCATGTGAATTTATACTTTATCTCCTATTTCTTTGTCCTGTGTGTTTTTATGTGATTAAGGCTCACACCGAAACATCACAACTGTGTACTCATTAAGTAATAAAGCTGTTCCTACTTTTTTCCCAGTTTATACATCTTCCACAGCTAATGCCAATATACATAATTTAAGAGGATGCTTCAGTATTTGACAGGCTTCTCAGAAAACTCCACTACAATTAAGACAACTCCATTTTTCACTGAGGACACTGCCCAACTTGGCAGTCAGCAACCTACAGCTGACATGCCAGCATCTGGGTTAGTGAACCATAACTGACTGTGACCCTGTTCCACCTCTCCGTTGGTACCTCCAGTAGCAGGCCTAGCCCCCGTGGCGGTGTAGTCTGCTAAAGAACTGCTGCACACCCCCTAGTTTTTAGCTGGTCTCAGGGACTGAAAAAATAGCCGCCGTAACACATTCTCAATCCAATATGATGCTGTGCCTCAACATCCTCACTGCATCAGCTGTAAAGAACATTAGCTCATAGTTCTAGGAAGACAGAAGAAGAATAGAAGCACTTCAAGGAAGTGAACCATGGTCTCAGGCAGCAGCTGTAAAGAACATTAGCTCATAGTTCTAGGAAGACAGAAGAAGAAATAGAAGCACTTCAGGGAAGTGAACCATGGTCTCAGGCAGCAGCTGCACAGAACATTAGCTCATAGTTCTAGGAAGACAGAAGAAGAAATAGAAGCACTTCAGGGAAGTGAACCATGGTCTCAGGCAGCAGCTGTAAAGAACATCAGCTCATAGTTCTAGGAAGACAGAAGAAGAAATAGAAGCACTTCAGGGAAGTGAACCATGGTCTCAGGCAGCAGCTGTAAAGAACATTAGCTCATAGTTCTAGGAAGACAGAAGAAGAAATAGAGAGAGGAGATAAGTATAAATTCACATGAATGCTGTGTTAAAAAAAGTATAAAATAAAATGAATAGAGCACTTAGCTGTAACTTGTAAGAAGCTCTATTCATTTTACTGGATTTTTTTTTTTTAAACACGGCATTCATGTGAATTTATACTTTATCTCCTATTTCTTTGTCCTGTGTGTTTTTATGTGATTAAGGCTCACACCGAAACATCACAACTGTGTACTCATTAAGTAATAAAGCTGTTCCTACTTTTTTCCCAGTTTATACATCTTCCACAGCTAATGCCAATATACATAATTTAAGAGGATGCTTCAGTATTTGACAGGCTTCTCAGAAAACTCCACTACAATTAAGACAACTCCATTTTTCACTGAGGACACTGCCCAACTTGGCAGTCAGCAACCTACAGCTGACATGCCAGCATCTGGGTTAGTGAACCATAACTGACTGTGACCCTGTTCCACCTCTCCGTTGGTACCTCCAGTAGCAGGCCTAGCCCCCGTGGCGGTGTAGTCTGCTAAAGAACTGCTGCACACCCCCTAGTTTTTAGCTGGTCTCAGGGACTGAAAAAATAGCCGCCGTAACACATTCTCAATCCAATATGATGCTGTGCCTCAACATCCTCACTGCATCAGCTGTAAAGAACATTAGCTCATAGTTCTAGGAAGACAGAAGAAGAAATAGAAGCACTTCAAGGAAGTGAACCATGGTCTCAGGCAGCAGCTGTAAAGAACATTAGCTCATAGTTCTAGGAAGACAGAAGAAGAAATAGAAGCACTTCAGGGAAGTGAACCATGGTCTCAGGCAGCAGCTGCACAGAACATTAGCTCATAGTTCTAGGAAGACAGAAGAAGAAATAGAAGCACTTCAGGGAAGTGAACCATGGTCTCAGGCAGCAGCTGTAAAGAACATTAGCTCATAGTTCTAGGAAGACAGAAGAAGAAATAGAAGCACTTCAGGGAAGTGAACCATGGTCTCAGGCAGCAGCTGTAAAGAACATTAGCTCATAGTTCTAGGAAGACAGAAGAAGAAATAGAAGCACTTCAGGGAAGTGAACCATGGTCTCAGGCAGCAGCTGTAAAGAACATCAGCTCATAGTTCTAGGAAGACAGAAGAAAAAAATAGAAGCACTTCAGGGAAGTGAACCATGGTCTCAGGCAGCAACTGTGATTCAACAGTTCTGACAAATTAGCTGATATCTCCACTCTCATGTATATGATATCAGTGAGTCGCTTTTTCATTTTTTATTTCTTTGCATTCACTCACTCTGAACTTGGGATAAAGTTCCTTAATCATGGGACTAAACTTCTAAACTTCAAATGCATCATAATTTTACTCTTTCATTTACTGACAACCACATATACAATGTGATATATGCTTTATTTTGAATGCAAATATTCTGAATCTTTAAAGGCTGTTTTTCTCAACACTAGAGTGTCACGTACCTATTTCTACTGATGGGTGAAACAGAGAGCATCTGTTGGGAGCACTGAATCCACAACCTTCCAGCTGAGAAAGCAGATCACTATCTATCTGCCTACTCACATCTCTCCCTTACTGAAACCACAGGACAATGAACACAGAAAACTCAAACCTTCAAGGCATCGCCTGGCCACCATCAGCAACAAGGTGACTGTGAACTCGGCAGCACTATCAGCAGCCACATCTGGGGTGTTTGCAACATAAATATTCCTCTTCTTGCAGTCTGATAAACTGATGTGGTTAGTTCCAACAGACATGGTGCCAATTATCTTTAGTTGAGGACCTGTTAAACACATTTTTCTTTTTTTGGAAATTTATCTGGTAATTTCAATAATCAAAAGATTGAAAAAAAAACATCCTAAAAAAAAACGTCAAGAATATACACTTCATATAAATGTCACATGCCAAATTCATTCTCTCTCTCTCTCTGAACCTTACGTGTCCAGGGCACAAAGGGCTTCCGCATGGGTTTTCCACAAATGCCATCCTTTGCCTTTTTTCCCCCCGCTCTTGCCCAGGTGAGCCCTCTATTGCTCAACATCCTCTCTTTTGGCCTCATTTGAGGCCAAATTAGTAGGCATAAAATCCCTTGATGAGGATGAAAAGCTCACCAAGGACAGGAAAACTTGGTGAACTACCTTGCAAGCCCTATGTGATGTCTATCAGCACAAGAAGGATGTAAGATGTAGGTAAGATAAATGTCAAAAATATGTTGAACAGAATGATAGCTGTGAAGGGCAGGTTGTCAAGATTGTCTGTATGTCCAATTCTTTACCTCCTTACCTTTTGAAAACTGATCATTCAGTTCAGCTCAATTTAAGTGTCCTGTTCTCTACCATTGCCACTCCCTCAAATTCAAACAGAGAGCATTTCTATAAAACCTTTCATAAACCGAAATGGTGTAAAGTTAAGAAGCAATTATCAAACATTTATATGGGAAAAATTTCTGAGTGTTCTCAGACCCAAAAAATAACCTACCAAATCACATACAAATAAAACCTAAATTAACACAACATACAGTAAAAGTATGAACGATATGATAAATATGCTGCCTATATAAAGTAGAAATAATGAACAAAAAAACATTATGCCCACTTTAATATCATGAAGGTTCTAAGGACTGTTATGGCTGGAGGTGAGGTGGGGGATACACTCTCCACTCCAACGAAATGTCTCCAAGGCGTGCGTCTCAAACAGCCTCTGACAGTCAAGTCCAGCTCCTGGCCTTCTCGTGGCAGAACTGTTCGAACTGACAGGAGAAGGGGCGAAGCTGAATATCTGGCGCCTGAAAACCAGACGCTTCGGGTAGATGAGAGTCATGTTTGGTAGCTCATCTACCGCTACTGGCCAGATTCTTCAGCTGCTATGTGTGGAGTGGGGCTCCTTCCAGCCAGTGAAGAAAGGTGCAAATGGGGTTGCCATGCTGCGCCACTGTGGAAAAGGTGAAAGAAAGGATTAAGTGAAGTAATCAGTAGTCTTGAGATCAGGACTGCTCAAATCACTACACCTCTGCTCTGGAAGTCAGCCACATCCTATGTGCACTCATACTGGGCAAAATGCCTGAACCAGCTTAACCCAGGGGTTAAGACATTGCTGGCGAGATTCTTTGGATGCCGCACGTGGAGTGAAACTCCTCCCAGCCAATGAAGAAAATGCAAAAAAGCAATTGCCGTGCGGTGCCGGTGTGAAAAAGTGATGGAAAGGATAAAGTGAAGTTTAATTGGTATGTCCAGTAGTCTCACGGTGAGAGCTACTCATACCATGGCATCTCTGCTCTAGAGGCCGGCCACGTCCAATGTACACCCATACTGGTGAAATACGCCTAAACCAGCTTAAACCAGGGGTGAAATTTGATGCCTACTCATGTCACGGTACCTCTGCTCTAGAGGTCGGTCATGTCCTAAACACACCCATACTGGGATAATATGCCTAAACCAGCTCAACCCAGGGGTGAAACTTATTAGTGGCGAGGATTCATCCTCCTGGACAAAAGCTCCATCCTGGTCACAACTAGGAAAGGGAGCGGCCACAACCACAAAATGCTGAAGTTGGAGACACTGGACCAGTGCAGTCCAGATAGGCAACCATCTCTCACCTGGCAGGGACGTATGCGTATCCTAATCATGCTGAGGTTCTCCAGTGAGAAAGTCCAATGCTGGACTGGATGGGTAACCACCTCTCACCCGGCCGGGATACATGGGTATCTTAAAACACATCAGGGTTTTCCAGTGAGAAAGTCAAACTCTAGATTAAACTGGTGCAACGAAAACCACGGTGTCATGCATTCCCGCTTCTGAGACCCACCAAGAATACAGGTTCAAGCCCTACGATACTCTGAACCTCTTGTGGTCCTGTTGGGGATCTCGTGTGGTCCTTTTGGGGACCACAGGGGGACTACAGGACCTATCGAGGACCACAGGAGTAACTTCAGTAGGATCACGGGGCAGTCTTGGTGGTAGAAGCGAACGAAGAAGAAGACGAAGACGACATGAAGAACATCCTTATGATCTCTCTCAGGCTTTTCCGATACCTTAGGACACATCCTGCTATTGGAGATGCACAGAAATCGAGATAAAGCACAGATACTCACAGTTCAAAGCCATGGTGGGTTGATGATGTTGAGAATCTCAGAATAGTTTATGGGGAAGGAGCTTGAAGGCGTGTTCTATTTACAGGGAAATAAACAACCAACCTGACACATCCCCAACCTCTACTTAAAGGGAGATAACCAACCTGACGCATCCAGAACCTCTATTTACAGGGAAATAAACAACCAACCTGACACATCCCCAACCTCTACTTAAAGGGAGATAACCAACCTGACGCATCCAGAACCTCTATTTACAGGGAAATAACACACCAACCTGCTGCATCCAGAACCTCCGCATCAATCCTGTCACTGATAGTACAAAAGATGGCATCTGCTCCCTTCACTTGTTTCAAAAGTTCATCTCGTGGGACCACTTCATCACTGGCCCATACTTCTACATCAAAGTGTGCAGTCAGCAGGTCTAATGCCTCTTGATGGACTGACCTTGTCACATACACCTTCTGCTTTGTCATCTTACTTGTATGTAAAACCGTCAACTATCTTCTAAAAAATATCTTGATGAGAAAAAAAAATCTTATAAACGCAGAGTGACAAATCTGTCAAAATTATACATGGGCAATTCCAAAATTGGCCTCCAATTGGCTGAATAAAAATAAACCAGGTCCCACAGTGACACAGTGCACTTCCTGTAGCAACCAGTATAGTATTAACTAAATAAATGGCAACCTATAGTCTATTTTGTTCAGCTGCACATGAGCAGTGACTGAATAAACATGGACACTGTAATGGACATTTCTGTCAGCCATGAGGTCCATGAAAACTGATCATCCAGTAAGAATTTTCTGCAAAGCCGAAGGACATAATGCTGCCAACTGATTGTGTTATATATACAGTGATAACATTATGAGTGACAGTTCTGTGAGGGACTGGCGCAGGAAATTCAGGAATGAGCACACAGATGTGCATGAGGGGGAACAAGAATGACGCTGTTCTGAACTGTAAAGAAGTTCATTCAAAAAGTCAACCAAATCATGTGTGAAAAACGTTTTTTGATTTAAAGACCCTTCTCATGAATTTCCTCAACTTTCGAGGAACAGTCTGATTCAAAATGACACAGAGCTATTAGGTTACCAATGGGGAATAAACCCTTGTGGAACCATTCTTTGATGAGAGATTCAAAAGCTGGCGTCAAGGTAAGACAAGTGCCTGAATTTCAATGGTGACTATATGGAAATTTAACGTAGTTATATATTTAAGTTTCACATGCAATAATTTTTTTCCCTCTATTTTTTTACTTTTTTTTTAGCCAGCCAACTGTAAGGTGATTTTGGAATGGCTTCCTTTTATATGCCAGCAGAACAGAGTGCTTCTGTTTTATGAAAGTAAATAACATTGCATTAATATACTTTTTTTAACCAAATAAAGATATAGCTACCTTCTTTTTTTTTAATCAATTAGTATATGTAAACCAGACGTTTTTATTTGTTATCCTCAAATTTGTGCCAAAATCTTCAGATAACTTTCAAAACTATTTGCCATTCATAAATCCTTTTCAAGTCACAGTATTTTAATCTTACCAGGTGTTGTTACATGAAGTTTAAAGAGAAGAACTTTGTAAACAGATAGAACCAGAATAGCTACTGATGTTGGCAACATTAACCATTTTTGAGTCTAAAGTTGAGGGTAAAAAGACCTGACTAAGACCGCTGCACTCTAGCACATCAAAAAACTGCAAGTTAGGTAAAAGATAAGGTAAAAATCCCCATTTCCATGCCATTAAGGCATATTGGGGATACAGTGTTAAGCCCGTATTTTCCATGACCTTCAGCACATGAAAATGTGATGTGGTCAGTATCACGCCTGACCGACCACACATCAGACAAGTCCATAAGTGCTCAGACCTTCTCATGTGAAAGATCACATCACAGTGCACAGGCTCTATAGCATCAGTGAGAACCCCGCTGACTTAGCGGTGACAGGAACGATTCGATCCAACACCCTGAGTCTGATACTGACTTTGAGATCCCTGACATGCTCAGCCAATCCAACCCCCTGATACATCTAAATACACCAAAAGGAACAAATCATACATTTATCTTTGCACTCAAAAACCACTGTCTGATTGATCATACAAAACAGGATAAAGTTACCATATTAGAGAATAACAAGAGTATGCAACAAAGAAAAAAAAAAAATTACTTGATGACTAAAAAAATAATACAAGACAAGAGTGGTTACTCATAGAAAAACAGGACAAAATAGGGAGGGGTGGGTGGGGGAGAAGGGAAAGACCAGATACCTGTCAGCACTTTGGGCAAAAAAACATACATGTTCTACTTCTTTATGTAGATCATTTATTTATACTAATTTACAAAAGAGCAGGAAGACTAAAAGAAAGGATGATCAGCTTTGGCAATACAGTGCCTGGGGCAGATGCCCACCCCCTTGGTATGTCACTGAAAAAAACATGTTACATAATATGAAAGTCAGAATCAAAGCATAACTCTGGAAACTACATAGAAAGTTAAAGAAGTATAGAAAGATAAAGAAGCACACAACAAAAAAAAAAAACATTTAACACAAAGATTTCAAAAATAAAGGAAGACAAATCAGTACATAAAGATAAAAAAAAGCACAAATAAATATAGGAACAAAAAAAAAAAAGGAACAGAAAGATAAAGATGCACAGGAACATAAAAAAACCACAAGAAGATAAGAAATCTGGAAAGATAAATAACCACAGAAATATAAAGAATCACAGAAAAAGAGTTAAGCATTGAAACATTAAAAAAAAAAACAGCAACATAACGCAGCACAGCTACACATCATCAAACCACAAGTTAATCTCTCTCTGAACCTTAAGTGCCCGGGGCACATGGGGCTTCCACAAGGGTTTTCCACAAATGCCTGTCCTTTGCCTTTTTTTCTGCTCTTGCCCAAGTGAGCCCTCTATTGCTCAACATCCTCTCTGTTGTTCTTCTCCATGTCTCTTTTGGTCTACCCTTACTTCTGTTCCCCTGTGGTTTCCATCTTAGTGTTGTTTTTGGTAGTGAGTTATCAGTCATTCGGAGCACATGTCCCAGCCATCGCCAGCATCTTTCCTCAATAACTGCTGTCAGTGGCTTCATCTGCATCTCTGCCAACAAGATGTTATTTCTTATGGTGTTTGGCCAAAATATTTTTTTAATTCTTCGTAAAACATTTAGTCTGGAAAGAATTCAACTTGTTTTCTATGGTTTTGGTGATTTTCCAGCATTCACTTCCATAGAGTAGTACACTTAGAACATTACGCCTAAATATACTGATTTTCATATTTATGCTTAGTTTTTTAGATTTCTATATAGTCTGCAGCACTACAAAAGCCTGGTTTGCTCTAGTAAGTCTGCTGTTGATGTCCTCTGTGCTGTCTCCATTTTCTACTACTCTGCTGCCAAGGTATACAAATTCATTGACTTCCTCCACTAACTTGCTATCTACTCTGAGTACATTTCTATTGTTCACATTTTGCTTCATTAACTTTGTCTTTCCTACGTTGATCTTTAGTCCTATGTTGTTTGCATTCTTTGTGGCTGCTTGATAGTAGACAAATGTCGTCCACAAAGTCAAGGTCCTCCAGCACTGTGTCAAGGGTCCATTGTAATCCTCTGCGTTTGTCTGCTGTTGCCTCCGTCATTAACCAGTCTATTGCCAAGATAAATAATGTTGGTGATAGTACACATCCCTGCTTCACTCCTGTTTGTACCCTAAAGCTGCTGGAGGTATGTTCTCCACAGATCACTCTGCACTGAAAACCCTCGTATAGGGCTTTGATTACATTCACTATGCCATCTTAGGATTTTCCACATTGCATCTCTGTTGACACTGTCAAAGGCTTTCTCAAAATCAATAAACAATGCATATGTTGTGTTATGCCACTCATCTGCCTGTTCTAATATTTGTCTAAGTACAAATATGTGGTCTATGCATGATCTACACGTTAATACTATGACCATAATGGTGATAAAAGTATTTTGTAAAACTGAACCATACACCCATCTATTTTAATATTAGTGGAAGATTTAAAACCAGGCATGGGTTTCAGAGTTGTGTGTGTATGTGGGGGGGGGGGGTGTTTTGAAACCACTGAATGAGAGACTCGAACTGTCGGAATACTGATCTATACTGTAGAATTCCACCAATTACACGAGAACATCTCTCCTACAGTTTCTCGCACTGACTTGTCCATTTTGAATTACCTGTCTGTCATCGCCTGCTCTCAGAATGCTCACATAACCTGTGACTGAACCTCTTAATGTTTCCAAATATGTTTAAACTGCCCAGATTTAATATTCTTATTTGTGTTTTTATTCAAGGTTCGACGTTTACGTCTTTTTTTATCCCACTATCACCGTCCATTAACCTCACCAGCAAAGCAACGTATTCTTGTGCAAACATATTTAGAAAGTAAAGCTCCGTGAGTGGCATTATTATTATTATGCAATAAAGCGAAACATAAGGAGTGAAAAAGAAATGTATAGCAGACATACACGTTAATACTAGTAACAAAAATTTAACGATGTTGTATACCGGGTTTGCGTGACAAACAAGGTCAGTGAAACGATGAAGCCGAAAACAAGTAGCAGAGGTAGCCTTCACCTTTAACAAGTGCTTCCGGTTGAAATAAGGTCACAGCCGATAACTCGTCACTGACGAGACACCGGTTGTTGATCCTTTGTTCATCTGTCGCCTTGTTGTGGACATAGTAATACACTGATGACAAACTAGCCGGGAAAATGAATGAGAGGCAGATGGGAAGATAACATACGAGAGTGGACAGGATACAACCTGGGTGAGCGCATCATGAAGGCAAGGAAACTGGACATTTATTGCCGCCAATTTGCACACGATGATGATGACTGTTGTATGAAAATGCAATGGACGCGCCAAGAGAAAAGGAAAATCAAAATATGACAAAGAAGTGCTGATATCGAGAAACAGGCTGATTGCGATCCGTGAGAAATAGAGGGAATTTGTTGGCGTTTTCGCAACTACTGGATGGAGTTTACTTAATTCAGAAGTTAATGTTAACCTGCTTTAATATTGTGGATCTCCCAAAACATTCCCACATACTGCCGGAACAGACGCGGCTACCAATCATACTTTGCACTGGCATGACTTGAGAGACGTCAACAGCTCGGTCTGTGGATAGCTGGAAGCAACAGATGAAGGGAAATTCTAATCAACAGGTATTCAGAGACAAAAGTGATGCAGCAGATGAAGGGAAATTCTAATCAACAGGTATTCAGAGACAAAAGTGATGCAGCAGATGAAGGGAAATTCTAATCAACAGGTATTCAGAGACAAAAGTGATGCAGCAGATGAAGGGAAATTCTAATCAACAGGTGTTCTGAGACAAAAGTGATCTACAGTCCCATATTTTAAGGATGTATCCAGGGAATCATATTACTTTGGTCAGAAAGTCCAAATGCCCCCTGTTGTAAAATATGCATCCTGTATTCTCGCAGTTTGTTTGGAAGAACCCTGGATTTTTAAATTATGTCAGCGGAACTGCTATTTTTTTTTTAAAGAGAAGTACAATCAGGCTTGATTGGCTCATTTGTAAGTAAAGTTATAAATCTTGCTTACTGATTAAAATTGTGGGCTAAAATTTAAATTCACCTTTGCGCACGCCATTCCAACCCCCCCCCCCCCAAAAAAAAAAAAATCTCACTTTTTAAATTACCTCCAGCACTTGGTCTACACATCACTAAAGAGTATGAACAGCTCCTGCTTAGATAACCACTAACTGTGGAAGCTCAGATGGGCAGACTGAACCATTTCTTATGCAGATCTTTTTTTTCCCCCATTCCTTCCTTTTTAGCACACACATGCTCATGTCATGCAACCATTGTTGCTATTGTCAGAGTAATATAGTGGAGCCGCCTTGTTTTCACAGCCTGTTTCAGGTAGGCCATGCAATCCTGCTCATTTCAAAAACAAGCAAACAAAAATGACTGATAGCCCTTAAAGTATGATTTCCATAACCACCATCATCATTATCCATTAAAGACATCATTAATACTGTGAATGAATATTGGATTCTGTTGAAACTTGATGGAAGAGATTTTCCACTTGATAAAATCCTTTGAGTTATTCATTTTTCAGAAAACTTGAGGCACACATTGAAGAGGGAAAGAACTTGGGCAATCTAAGTGGCAATGAACACAGGAACTGAATCATTTGATGGCTGATGATCTATTGCCACGGAACTACAAACTTGTGATCTTTGCCTCTGAGACTATTGAAAGTTTTTGGAAACAAAGGCTTCCAAAGAGTAGATGTGAGAAGCTCTGCTATGACAGGCAATACTACAATCCTTGAACCATGGGCATGATTGAAGTAATACACAACATCCTTATCCCAGGAGAACCTTGTGTAGGCAGTGAAAGGATACTGACCAGTCATGTTTCACTTGCTTTGATAACTATATAATCATCATACATATTTCACGTCCAGTGTGTTTAATGATCATCCTTTACCATGCCTACTAATCATTAAATTGATAAAATGAGCTCCAAAATGAAAAAATTATTTACATCTTCTCACATTTTACATCCTTCCCGTGCTGTTAAACATCACATGGGGCTCACATGGTAGTTTGCCAAGTGTTCCTGTTTTTGGTGAGCTTTTCAACCTCATTAAGGGATTTTATGCCTACTAATTTGGCCTCTCTTAAAAAGTCCTCTTTAGAATTTCACATGGTTTCTGCATGTTGTGTTCCACTTGATAGCTTGTTCTGGTATTCTCTAACTTCTTTACATTAATAACCATTAAATTACCATAAAATGAAAGAGAAGAGCAACATTCACATCACCAATATTCCAAAATGGCAAGTGACAAATTAGATTAGTACTTTTATTTTATTAAAGTTCTATGTAGTCATGAAAAATATGTACATTTTGTCCCCTCAAAAAATACATCTCCTGTGAATAACATACAACCAATCTGTACATTAATCAAGTGCTACAATAACATATGAAACCTCTGCAAACATTCTGCTGTCTCTGTGTGTGAACCATACACCATGACTCTATTTCATATCTTTGAAATGCGTTACGGAAATAGTTTGTGTAACATGTCTGCCAACAGAGTAAGAACCTTAGGGGAGCCTGCTGACAGGTTTGGTATTACAGCACCAACTTTCTGTGTATACGCCCTGGACATGAGAAAAGCTATGATATCTGTTATACATTACTATAATTAGTGAACCAACAAAGGGGCCTGGCCCTGTTCAAATCTGGACTACTAATGAGAAGTCAACTCTGCCTTCTCATGCCAGGAGAAAAAAGGTTCTCACTATGATAAAGAGCATAAAATATCAGCAAGGATGAAAGCTAATAACTAATCCTGCACCAGATGAACCTATATATAATAAAGAGAGGTCTCGGATATTTCACTTCACACAATTGTTACAGCTAAGAGTTCTCCTCCTCCTTCAGCAGTGGTTAAGAAATGACTGGATAGTCCTAATTAACTTTCAAATAACTGTGGAATCAAAGCAATCACATCAAGACTACTAGCCTGAATTTTAACTATTTACAAACACTTAAATAAAACAGAAGTTGCACAATCATATATATTTGCATGGTGTCTCAACCTTACTGCGGTGGAGGAGTCTGCATGCTCTGAAGATGCAAAGAGCTACACCAGTGGTTATCAAAAGGGTCACCCATACTGACCAGGTCAACAGACAGATGAAAAGAGACACCCTGGTCCTCCAGGTGGGGGGGTGTTGATGTTGGGTCAGCAACCTACCAAACTAAAAAAAAAGAAGTGCTACAGAAACATCAACAAAGGAGCCTACATGTCAAGTCTTGGTGGAGCATCACGGGGCTGTGGTAGAGATATCACCACACAGTTTGATGTATCGTGATCTGCTCCAGACAGGACTGGCTGGGGAACCTTTGTTGATGCCTTATGCCCCATTGGGAGTACTGATGACGATGATGAGAGTAACTATTGTTACAAAGTTAAAGCTATTTACAATATTACAATAACCATATCAACTGCTGGGGGGATGAGGTGTGGTGGCAGCAGCATCTTAAGATGCAGTACCCAGGCTGAATAATAATAGTGGTCAGCAAACCACAGCCAACTACTTGTAGCTGGGTTGGTGAACCATAGTGACCATGACTCTATTCTACCTCCCAGTGGAGCCCCCAGAAACAAGGCAGTAGTCTGACCAAATGAATAGGGACTGCAAGGTGAAAGTGAAAGATGATCTAAAAAAATAAACTATGTAAAAGTTAGATGCACTGGGCCTTGTAAGGCACATGATGGTGACACAATGCAGCCAACACTGTTTTAGGGAAGAATGCCAACAAAAAAAATAAAGAAGACAGGAACTGCTGACATAATAAGCAACTGTTTTATCCCTTTGAAAGTGTAAACTGTTCTTACTTTTTAAAATGAAAACTCATTTACAGCATGACAAGGGTGTACCAGAAAAGATTAATACAAACTGTTCAGCTGAGCTTAAAATGAGAGCTAGAAATGAAAAAAAGAACTGGAACAAGTACAATTTAACAAAGCTAAAAATACTCTTCTTTAAAACTGGGCACAATTTCATTAAACCAGCAGCCGTGACAAGAATATTATAGGTTAGTTATCTTGGTTAATATATCAGTCATGTGTAGTAATAATGATTCTCCATAAGATATTTAATAAACAAGTGTGAGTACAGAAATGACCAGTTCATAAATAAAATGTAAAGACCATTTTGTGTCTCAGAAACTCATCAACTGAATCCCACTCACTAACTATATGCTTTGTTTTACAATTTAATCTTATATCATCAGTTATCAGCATGTGGGGGGTTGGGGGAAGAGAGAAAAGAGGGATGAAAAATTATGAGGAGGCCTTTGAGAAAGTAATGTGAAGGCCCTCATAACAAGTCTAGATTTTGAATTATTTCTCATATATTTGTACATCACTTTTAAATTCCCAAAATATGGATATCTGAAAGGTTCTTCATTTAATACCTTATGGTATGGGGGGGGGGGGGGGACAAGATGAATTCATTGGCTTCAGGAGTCATCCACCTGAAAAATACTGAAAACCACTGATCTGTAACAATCATCAAAGATCTTACTGTAGTTTAATAGTTTAATTAATATATCATTTTAGATGATGGTACCTCATTGCTGTCTTCCACAAGCAAATGAAACAATATATGTAGCTGAGTGGTCAGGCGCATGATCTACTAATCTGGTGGTACCAGGTTCATGTCCCAGCAGTGGGAACTTTTGTCTGGTACCACCACACCAAAAAGGCCCTTGGGTCCATCCTCCCAGCCTCTACAATGAAGTACCAGAGAAATCTGGGAAGGTAAATGTGGTCAGGCAGGATGCTGACCATGTCACACTTTTCATGTCCCAAAAGGTCTTGGAAATACAGGCCTAACACTGTGTCCCCAATTTGCCTGAACAGCATAGAAATGGGGATTTTAAAAAACTTTAAAAAAAAAACAAGAGTACCAATTAGCAATATATCTGTAATGAACAAAAAACTGCAACTGTTAAAGACAAGAAAGAATATACTAACACTGAAAGCATACAAATTGTAACTTCTGTTAAAAAAAACAAAACAAAAGCAAGGAAAAACAGGAATGTTTAAAAAAAGTGCTTCCACCATAACAAAGTATAAAAGTCAGAAAGAAGTCTAAATGTTTATATTACATTATTTTTATTATGAACACTGTAGAATCAAGGGTATGCTCTGCATCCTCACAATCTACGAGAGACCACTGCTGTATTTCACCAACAACAGTAAACAAGTTTGTTTTTTTTTCTAAATCTCTAATAACACCTGAATCCCCAAGTCCACACAAACTATCATGTTTTTTACACATAACTGACATGATGTCTACATTTATCTTGAACAGTAGTTCAAAACAGTCTCAAAAAATCAATATAAAACAGTACAGATGCAGCTGTTTACTGTTATTTTCAACCAGGCCACACGTGTGACTCATAGTGGGGAAAACATTTTATCTAATCTCAGGGTATAAATAAAAAAATCTGGCCAAGGAAGGGCTGACTTGAGTGTAAATATTTGTTTAAAAAGCTGATTCTCTCCCCTTGTTTCCCTCACCTACATGTAAGAGTCCAGAAAGAACTGCTAAAATATGAAACACTTTAAATAGAGAATTACTGAAAAATTAAACACTTTAATCAGTCACAATGAACAGATTTCTCACATCAAAGGAGTGAGCTGAAGATCAGCTCCTGTCAATCTCCAATAAACACAGCTGGACAAAAAATAAAAAACAGCCACCTGACACAAATCTGCCAATGAGATGGATGAGTCCCAAAATGTGACTCACCAGAGAACTTCACACACCGCTGTCAGTGCATTAATGAAGAAAAGACATTAGTGTAAAAATGAGCCCTACATATATAGAAACACACATGTAGCATATATAATTTTCAAAAAAAATATTCACTAAAATCTACAAAAAAATCCACAAAAAAAACCTGGTTTGATTAATTGATTAAATGATTAAATAACTCTAATGCACCCATCACACAATAACAAAAGAACGTGTTTAAGAACAGCACTACTTAACTATATCATACATTCCAAGATATTTATGATGAATTACAAACTAGGACAGCACTACTTAACTATATCATACATTCCAAGATATTTATGATGAATTACAAACTAGGACAGCACTACTTAACTATATCATACATTCCAAGATATTTATGATGAATTACAAACTAGGACAGCACTACTTAACTATATCATACATTCCAAGATATTTATGATGAATTACAAACTAGGACAGCACTACTTAACTATATCATACATTCCAAGATATTCATGATGAATTACAAACTAGGACAGCACTACTTAACTATATCATACATTCCAAGATATTCATGATGAATTACAAACTAGGACAGCACTACTTAAAAAATATCATAAATTTCAAGATATTCCTGCTGAATTATAAACTGTACTTACAAAATCTACAAAACTAAAGCAAAACATGAAAGACAAAGATAAGTAAACTGCACCAAAGAGCAAATCACCAAAGCTGGAATGACATACTACTCTGCTTAAATTAAAACAACATCACGCTGCATGGAAGAAGACAGGAATAAAAAGAAAAAAAAACTCGTACCAAAGTGGCTTTGTACACAAAAAAAGGAATGCACTGGAGTTAACCCAGCTGCTAAAAATAGAATAAGTGACTACTGCAGTGAGAATACCACTGAAGTCAACAAATATTTGCCTGCAAGATGAGGCACACCAGAGTATGCAGCATGTATAATAAAACAAAACAAAAAAAACTGCTTGTGATGTAGCAAAAAAAATATTTTTAAAAATTGGCAAAACACTTGTAAATCCTGAAAATTGCTAGCATAGCATACTAAACAAAAAACTATACAATTTAACTTTGTTCATAAACCAAGCAAAGTGAAAGTGCATACAGTGTAATAAACTTTACATTTAAAACAGTATCCACACATCAATGAATGTCTCTGTAGACCAGGAATCAAGTTATCAGAGTGTGTGTTTTCCAGTACAGCCAGCTCACAGTCAACATCGTAGCCAGTCAAACAAGCTAGAGTTCTGATGCCAGAGCCTGGACAGGTCTGTGATAGAGATAAGCGGTTCCAGCACGATCAGTGAGGCTGGACATCAAAGAGGTGGTTAGTCCAGGCTTTCCTCGTTCACTAACCAACAGATCATATAAACCAATACTGATAAGCGTACTGGCCTTATTTATCATATGATAAACCTACAGAATCAACATTTTCACTTCATGTCAGAATAGTGAATTATGTGTTTTCCCTCAATACCTAACATATAAAGAGGTCAAAGTAAACATCTGTTGCTACACAAACACCTAAGGTGTGTGACTGTAACATTTACTGTTATAAACACCTACTGTGTTTGATAGTAAAATATTTACTGTTATAAACACTTACTGTGTAAACACCTAATGTGTTTTATAGTAAAATATTTACTGTTATAAACACCTAATGTGTTTGATAATAAAATATTTACTGTTATAAACACCTAATGTGTTTTATAGCAAAAAATTTACTGTTATAAACACCTAATGTGTTTGATAATAAAATATTTACTGTTATAAACACCTAATGTGTTTTATAGCAAAATATTTACTGTTATAAACACCTAATGTGTTTGATAATAAAATATTTACTGTTATAAACACCTAATGTGTTTTATAGCAAAATATTTACTGTTATAAACACCTAATGTGTTTGATAATAAAATATTTACTGTTATAAACACCTAATGTGTTTGATAGTAAAATATTTACTGTTATAAACACCTAATGTGTTTGATAGTAAAATATTTACTGTTATAAACACCTAATGTGTTTGATAGCAAAAAATTACTGTTATAAACACCTAATGTGTTTGATAATAAAATATTTACTGTTATAAACACCTAATGTGTTTTATAGCAAAATATTTACTGTTATAAACACCTAATGTGTTTGATAATAAAATATTTACTGTTATAAACACCTAATGTGTTTTATAGCAAAATATTTACTGTTATAAACACCTAATGTGTTTGATAATAAAATATTTACTGTTATAAACACCTAATGTGTTTGATAGTAAAATATTTACTGTTATAAACACCTAATGTGTTTGATAGTAAAATATTTACTGTTATAAACACCTAATGTGTTTGATAGTAAAATATTTACTGTTATAAACACCTAATGTGTTTGATAGTAAAATAAAAAATTACTGTTAAAACACCTAATGTGTTCATGTCACTTTGACTCTTTCCACCCCCCTAGTGCCAAATCTGAAAAGATATCAATTGAAACATTATCACTGTGTGTAAATTACAAGACCAAGCTAAATTTTCATCTTCTTTTTCAGAGCCTCTGTGAGATTCTTTGCAATAAGGACCGACACCTTGTGCCTCATATCATACACACTCTCCTCTGTCTGAGGCAAAAATGTACAGTTCTTCAGCCCCAGAAGCAGGGTCTTCAATGGTACTGGCTCCTGATTGCAATCATTGAGTCCTGCAGCTCTGATCTGTCCGTCACGCAGAGCAGCATACAGGTCCACATAGTCAATTGCCCTCTCGTAGCTCTGCGACGCAATCAAGATGGCCTGGTTCTTCATCTTCTGGAAAGTCTCTTTACAGAACACTTCCTGCGACTGTTCTCCTGAGGAACCACACACGCAAATAACATCAGACCTCCTCAGCAGCTCATCAAATGATACAATCTCACAGTCAGTCTCTGGGAAGTTTCCATTGAAGTTATCCAATTCTGCATCCTTATCTGCAATCAATACATCAGATACTCCAACAGTCTTGAGAATTCTACCAAAGCTGAGTCCGAGCTGGGTCATCCCATAGATTCCAAAAGTCTTCCTAGCGATATTTCTCCACGTTGGGCAGTTGGTATTTCCAGGCCTCCCATTGGTCCACTGGAAGGCAAGCTGCTCCTCCGAAAGACGCTTCATGAAATGAGGTCTGGTATTGGTCCAAACTACATTGTTCTGCTCATCAGTGCTGTTGGAGTTGAAGTCCTGAGTCAAGGGCTCACAATTGGCCAACCTCTCCTCCTCTGATGATTAAATGACATGAAACATTATTATTTTTCAGACCAAATATTCCAAAGTATAAACTAAAAATACAATAAACAATATGACAAACAAGATCAGCCCATTTTCTTTAGACACTGTGCTATCTTCTTACTTAAAAAAAAAAAAAAGAACACAAGGAAACATGGTAAGATAAGGTTCAGATGTGTGCCTGAATAGAGATGATGGTTAGTGTGCTTTCCTCCCGTGGCCATAGACAATGGCTTGAACCCTGCTGGAGGATTTCCAGTCGACCCAGCTGTACAAATGAGTATTTTATTCTTCTTGGAGCTGGGGAAGGTGACTTCCAACCTACCCCACTTAATGACACAGAACAGAGCCCCTTTTTTTCACTCTTTTCATGGTGCTGACACACCAGCTCACAGTCACTAGCAACATGATAAGTGCTAGTATTCAGAAATACTGATTATACTGACAATGCCTTATTAATGCCAGAAAGAATTGTCATTATATTGCGTTATACACACACAGACTGAATTATCATTTTCTTCACAATAAAATAAAAGAAAGAATTATTGTTAACTTTCACTATATAATAAAAAGAGAGAATTATCTTCTCTATATAACCAGAGACAGAATTATCATTAACTTTTATTACACAATCAATGAAATAATTATCATCTTTAATTATATAACCAAAGACAGAATTATCATCTTTCAGTGTGCATTCACAGAAAGAATTGTCATTACATTTTACTATAAAACCAAGGGAATAATTATCATAATCTTGAACTAAACGATCGGTTACCTGTCTGTGACTCCTTAATAGTCAACAAAACAAGGGCAATTGTCAGTTCTGCTAGGATCTCTGTTGGCTGGTCAGGGCAGGTAATTACCTGAACACCACGCTGGTGGCACTCTTCCATATCAATGTGCTGTGTGCCATGACCCATTGTTGCTACCACTCGCAGCTGTGGCCCTGGAGGAATAAATGGTAAATCCTCTCAACAGTAATATACTTAAATAATAAAAGAAGCCATTCCTTCTTAAAAGAAATAGAATTTGAATAACAATATCCATAACAGGTGCTTGTTCAGTTTCATCCTTGGTTTAGCCATCAGCTGATGCTATGTCTACGCCTCGCTTCACTCATCTTGCAGTGTTCGGCGGAAGCTTTTGTTGATACAGATATTTGGTTCTCAGTGATATAGTCTGGTGATACTCAAGTGGCTTTGTTGTACGGTTTTATGTGGGAATATGGTTCCTCCGATGACCGAGTTGTTGAACAAGAACAGATCTGCCAGCCTTTCCACATTCACTGTTCATAATCCATTCTGTTCCATTACTTCTTCATAACCCATACTAGTTTTGCCTACGTTTGCACTGATGGTTCCCCCCCCCCCCCTTCCGCAAGGGTTTTCCACAAATGCCTGTCCTTCGCCTTTTTTTCTGCTCTTGCCCAGGTGAGCCCTCTATTGCTCAACATCCTTTCTGTTGTTCTTCTCCATGTCTCTTTTGGTCTACCCTTACTTCTGTTCCCCTGTGGTGTCCATCTTAGTGCTATTTCTGGTAGTGAGCTGGAGCATATACTTGGATGATATTCAGCTTGCTGTTTTATGGTTTAGTGGCTCTATACAGGGTTGCTTTTTGTCTGGTACGTCTCTTGTTGCTTCTTTTCAATCCTTGCAGCTGATGACAGGCATCTTGGCGTTTTGTGTGTGTGTGTGTTTTGTTCACTCTTCTGAGCTTTCGGTTTGGATGGCCTCAGAAAACCCATGCTGTGTACGAGCCTACATGCAAGCAACCTCAAGACAAGTTAGCTCTGTGTCAATTACAATTTTAGCACGCTGTAAATAAAGAAGCTGAATTTCATTTCAGCTGATTCTTTAACAGCAGCGGGTGGGTGTGTGAGTGAGAGTCAGTCAGTCACAGACAGATAGATCAAATAAACATATTAAAGTGACAGAACGCATATAACCTTTAAAAAAAGACAATACCCTTCAGACTTCCGACCTCTTCTCAATCATCTAAAACACCTGTAACACCTTACACTCACCCTCGTGTACTTTCTGACACACTTCTTATCCCCCTCCCCCCCCCCCAAAAAAAAAAAAACGAAGACAGAGGTCAAAAAGCCAACGCTGTGAACTAGCGGGCAAATTCCAGGTGATGAAATCAGAACCGATATTTCCCAATCACCGAGTAAAGGTCGAATGACGCAAGCGTCATTTAACACATCCCAGCTGGAGAGACCGTGGCCTAATACAGTTTGGCTGAACCCGCACACAAAATAACCCCTCTCCACGCGATACCTTATTTAACACACAAAAAAAGCTTGTTCCATTTATTAAAATGAAACTCCTTTGCTTTATTTTTTTTTTTTTTGGGTTAGCGCTGAAATCAGGAAAGAAAAGAAGAGCAGACACTTAGTGATAGCTGACGCCTTGGAGCCACGGATAAGCATACAATTTCAAAAGAACTGACATATTGCGTAATATTTATTTAAGGGCGGAACGGTAATAGAAAGGACGACTCGGGCGGTACAACTGGTTCTAGTTAGAAAAGGTGGGAACACGTGCTGCTTTCTGTCTGTTGTTTTTGGCAAAGGCATTAGCCGAAATACTGGACTGTTTTATATATTTCATTTATGCGTGCTCATCTTATTTTCTACTGCTCTCGTTTCTGCCCGCTTTCCTCTATCTTGTTGTACAGCCGAAGCACACACACCTTTGTCTACCTTTATTTATGGATGAACCGGAGTTATTCTTAGAGATTTAAAACCCAGACCCTTCTTGGCAGAATTTAAAGCCTTTAACCAGGCAGGGTTGACTTTTTTCACGCATTAATCTAAAGCAAAAAAAAATCTTCCGAGAGTTTCTTCCCTTCTTTTCACAAAATGTTCTGCGTTCCTTCCGTGATGTCAGAACATCTTGAACCTGCATAATAAAGAACGCTGTCTCACACCAGGGGTGAATCTGGAAGGCTATGCATGTCACAGTACCTCTGCTCTAGAGGTAGGTCTCGTCCCAAACACGCCCATACTGGGATAATATGCCTAAACCGGCTCAACCCACGGGTGGAAGTCACTAGTGGCGAGGATTCGTCCTCCTGGACAAAAGCTCCATCCTGGTCACAACTAGGAAGGGTAGCGGCCACGACCGCAAAATGCTGAAGTCGGAGACACTGGACCAGGGCAGTCTAGATAGGCAACCACCTCTCACCTGGTGGGGATGTTTGCGTATCCTAATCACGCTGAGGTTTTCCGGTGAGAAAGTCCAACTCTGGACTGGATGGGCAAACACCTCTCACCCGGCGGTGATACACGGGTATCTCAAAACACGTCGAGGTTTTCCGGTGAGAAGGTCCAACTCTGGCCTGGGTGGGCTACCGCCTCTCACCCAGCGGGGGTGCACTGATATCCTAAACACGTCGAGGTCTTCCGGTGAGAAAGTCCAACCCTAGACTAAACTGGTGCAACGAAAACCACGATGTCACGCAATCCCGCTTCTGAGACCCACCAAGAATACAGGCTAAAGCCCTGTGATACTCTAAAGCCCTGTGATACTCTGAACCCCTTGTGATCCTCTCGTGGATCTCGGGAGACCACGGGACCTAACGAGGACCACAGGCGTAAATTCAGTAGGATCACAGTGCGGTTTTGGTGGTAGAAGCGAACGAAGAAGAAGAAGAAGATGAAGAAGAAGAACGCTGTAAGAGACCCATTTCCGGGAGCTGCCTTATTCAAATGACAGAATTTACTAACGTGGAAATTTTCTTGGCACCCACTAACATCCTGACCAATTCTTGGCTCTGAGATACGGAATGTATAGTCTACACTGTAACGCGTCGATTATTGTTATATTTTATTGCAAATAGTTGCAACAAACGATTACTTATGTACTTTCTTTCAAATTGTTAGAACAACATTATGCATTACTGCTGCATTTTACAGAGAACAGTTAGAACAATACTATCGATTACTGTTGTGTCTTACCGCAAATTGCTGCAATGAAGTATCGTTTACTGTTTGTTTTATTGCAAAATATTTGGAATAATATCGATTATTGTATTTTATTGCAAAACAGAGCATAGGCATCGATTATAATCGATTCTAACAATTATTATTGTACTTTACTGCAAACTGTTAGAACAATATCGATTATCGTTGCACTTTACAGTCTGGAGAAAAACTATCGACTGCTTTTTTTCAAGACTGTATCGATGCTGCATTTATCAGCGTGTTCATAAGTTTTCTGTGATAGGTATGATGCTATATCTGGTATTATCTAGCACTTCAGCGCGGATGAAGAGTCATCCTGTGTACATACAGAAAAACTGCACTACCAGTCTAAATGCAGGAAACGAACGCATAAAACAGCTGTCACATCACGTACTGATAAATAACAGACGCGGCCGTGCCTGAATTTATCAGCGCTGTTGACACTCTGAAATATTTAGTTCACGTGCCTCACCCTTCCCATGAAGCGTTTCTTCTTCTTACTCTTATTCTTAGTGTTTTGTCTGAATTTTCGGTGCTATTCTTAAACTATAAACTAGTGGTCTCTAAAAGAGGGTGCTATCAGATGTGAGAGATGTCATGTTATACATGTTTATGTGAATGAAGTGTGTGTGGTGGTGGTGGTGGTGGAAGGGAGGGGGTGGGGCGACGTCGATATACTGTACACGCGAGGGCCTGAAGTCTGTCAGGAGAACTGAGACGTCTGCTTGAATGGCACGGCGCATGATGATAGCTTGAACTTCAGCTTTTGTGCAACCAGGCAGCAAAAACGAATATGGGTCATGTACAGGAATCTACACTGCTAATCAATTAAACAAAGCCCAGCTTGGGTCCACATAAAAACTACAGTACAAAACAAAGACAAGACAACCTTCTTCCCGTATCTTACAGCCTCTTCTCTCCCCTGTACAAACGTGTTGTTCCCAGCTGTCACGGCTTTTTCCCCCCCACACACAAACACACGCACACACACACGTGCACGTGAAGGGAGCGTGAATGCTGCATGCCGCCGCCGCCGCCGACACGTTCACCCTATGACCGAAACCTTGACCTGGAATTACTAGAGGAACGAAACTTAAGTGCGTTAACCTAGAACACGAGAGGCAACAAAAAAGTACCACTTTTTTTTCTACATTTTGAAAACAACTTTGTGCCAAAGCTCAAGAAATGGGGTTAAAACTCTGTGCCAAAATAACAGAAAGTGTCAAACTGTCTCAAAAAACTGCTAAAACAACAGAAATAGTGCTTAAAAAAACAAGAGATAGTGTAAAAATCTGTGCCAAAACAACATATATTGTGTCAAAACATCAGATATTGTGTCAAAACAGATACTGTGTCAAATCTATGCGTCAAAACATAAGATACTGTGTCAAAACTGTGTTAAAACAGAAGTAGTGCCAAAATTCTGTGTCAAAACAGAAGTAGTGCCAAAATTCTGTGCCAAAACAGAAGTAGTGCCAAAATTCTGTGTCAAAACAGAAGTAGTGCCAAAATTATGTGTCAAAACAGAAGTAGTGCCAAAATTCTGTGCCAAAACAGAAGTAGTGCCAAAATTCTGTGTCAAAACAGAAGTAGTGCCAAAATTCTGTGTCAAAACAGAAGTAGTGCCAAAATTCTGTGTCAAAACAGAAGTAGTGCCAAAATTCTGTGCCAAAACAGAAGTAGTGCCAAAATTCTGTGTCAAAACAGAAGTAGTGCCAAAATTCTGTGTCAAAACAGAAGTAGTGCCAAAATTCTGTGTCAAAACAGAAGTAGTGCCAAAATTCTGTGTTAAAACAGAAGTAGTGCCAAAATTCTGTGTTAAAACAGAAGTAGTGCCAAAATTCTGTGTCAAAACAATAGTTATAGTGTCAGAACTCTTTGCCAAAACAACAGAAATAGTGTCAGCACTGTGCCAAAACAACAGAAAGGGTATCAAAATTAAACTACGTTTTTTCGTTTTCATATCGCTAACCTTGATAGTTATTGGAGGGAGTGGGGGAGGGAAAGAGATTGATTGATCTTTATTTCAAAAGGGTTAAGAACTGGGCACGCAGTGTAGCATAGCCTTGTAAGTAATGATTATAGTTATTATAATTATTATTATTATTATTATTATTATTATTAGTGACATGATCAGGAATAAAGAATGTATTGGGGGGCAGAGAAGGGATAGTTAGAAGGACGAAGAACGGATACTCGGTACTTCAAAGACCTGATCAAAGGTAAACCGAATCGACATGGGTACGCCGATAGATCGTAACATTGCGACTTCACGCACACCTGCAGTAGCCGAGGGGGAACAATTGACCAGTAGATCAAACGACTGAACAGAGAACGGACTAGGTCCCGAAGCAGGTAACATGAAAGAGATGGTGGACTTGTTAATGGGAGGTAACAATTAGACGACGGAGAAGAAAGCGAAGACGCTAGTTGCGACCGGTTTTGGCGTGGTCAGAACTTACGAATATAAAGAAGGGAGGAGGATTCAGAGAAAAAGGCCGGCGAAGAGCAGATAGGGGTTCTGAAAGAGAGAGGAGACGCAGAGAGGAGGGGAAGAGGCATTCAGCAAGAGAAATGTAGAGATAGAGACATAGTGTTAGATTGAACTAGTGTAGCAAGAGATCGTACAGTAATTGTTACCAAGAGCTTTTGTATTACTGAATATTGTGAACGCTGCTTAAATACTGCTTGTAGAATTATGAGAATTATGATATTGTGATTGTGTGAGATTTCGTGCTACTATGATGAAAATAATGAAATGTGTATAATCTTGCCTATGCCTATTATTACAAGTGAGTTATCAGCTATACGTATTGATCATATTGATATTAATTGTCAAATTAAAATGAATCAGTGAAATGATCATGAGAAATCAACTATTGCCATGTATGTGAAACTTCGACGTGTGATGTACCAAGGTGAGATGTGATGATAATAGAACATTCAATAATAACAATAATAATGAACAATATAAAATAAAACATTGTTAAACTGGTGCCCGTGCCTATTCCCGACATTTGGGAGGAGACGACCGGGCGTATAAGCGGCCACAATGCGAAGTGTTAGCTATTAACGATCACGTGCAAGACTGTTGAACTGATGTGACATACGCGAAGAACAATTGTTTAACAGTGTTAATTAGAGAACATTAAAGAGACATTCACGAGGAACAACAACATCAGCGACAGAGGAACAGGAGATAGTTAGGTATTAGTTTGATTGTTGTTGAAATTGCAGTGTACATTGGTTTGATTTATATTGCTGTGTTAGAATATTTTTTTTTACTAGAAATTATTGTATTTTCACCAAATATTTCATAAAGTGTGAATAATACAGAGATTTTTGTTCAGAGATAGTATTAGAGAAAATGACAGAAACACCAGAACTAGACATACTGAAATGGGAGGTCAGATATTTGAGGAGAGAAGTATCTAGATTAGGTAGAGAGTTGAGACAGGAAAGACATATGAAAATACATTACAATTTTTATCCCAGAACAGATGTTGGACAGACACACAACTCTTGTTATAGAAATGAGAGAGTTGAAAGTAGAAACAAATATCTAAACATGAGTTATAAAACCAGACAACCAGCCTACAACGACACAAGGTTTAGAGACACCAGACAACCAGCCTACAACGACACAAGGTTTAGAGACAGCTACCAGCACAACTCTTTTAAACGAAACGATGGGCATAACTATGAGACGAAGAGGAATAAAACTAGGGTAGAATTAGTCGAGGCTGGTAGCCAGACAGTTAAGGACAGAAAAGACAGGTCAACAGACACAGAACTAGGCAGATTAGCTCACACAATGGTTGATGTAAGTGTGGGGGTGAGCGAAGATTGTTTGGTAAGAAAGAGTGATGTAGCCACAAACACTTTACTCACAGAAACATGTGATATTACCATAGAAACAGACAGGATCGTGTTAAAGGACGTAGCTACGCAGTCAGGTTATATGACTAAGGATGAAGAAACAATTACGGTAGATGTAGTATTAAGAGATAGTTATACATGTATGTCAGAGACGAGGATTGATTTGAAAGAGGATCATGTAAGAGACTGCAACAATAGTCAGAGAATACTAGATAGTACAGAGGGCTCACAAGGTACATTAGGTGCAGTAGATGTTGCTGAAATTAATATGAATGAAGAAATGGTGTCACCTGATTTTAAAGATGATGTGGAGGCATCCTCAGATGATGAGGAAATACCAGAGGCTCTGTTAGCATACATGGAAGAACAAATTTCTAACATTATAGAGACATGTAAATCAATAACTTGCAGGGAGGATCAGAACAAGAATATTCATAAAGATGAGAGAATCTATGAGAGAGGATATAATAATACTACTACAGGATACAGAGAAAATAGTTTTATGTCAGGCCAGAACAGGACAGCTTTTAATGATGAGAAACTCTATGAGAGAGGTTATAATAATACTACTACAGGATACAGAGAAAATAGTTTTATGTCAGGTCAGAACAAGAGAATTTTTAATGATGAGAAACTCTATGAGAGAGGTTATAATAATACTACTACAGGATACAGAGAAAATAGTTTTATGTCAGGTCAGAACAAGAGAATTTTTAATGATGAGAGAAGGTATGAGAGGGGATATAGTAACCCCAGAGGAAACAGAGATAATAGTTACTGGGGCAGAGGAACGAGAGGAAATAGAAGGCGATACTAGTGAGAGATCTCTAATGTTATTTTACGGGTTCAGTTTGGCGCGCCTACATGTATATAAATATACAGGTGGTCATTCTTTTTTTTCGATGATAATGTGACTTAATTTTTTTATGTTTATGAGACGAGACTAATATGGCTCGCATTGATGATGTACATTTTTTTTGCATTGCTACTAGGGTATTTTTAATGTTGAAATGCTCAGAAATTGAGAGTGTTAGTAGTATAACACTCTATGTATCTTTTATATGGTGAATAATAATGTAATATTGCATATTTTTGTATGATGAATGAAGTGCATATACAATATTTTTTTTGGAGATATGGAAACAAACTTATCAATTGTATTAAGAAGAGTAGGGTGAGATGTTTGGGTGTTGCCCGATTGTTTAGTGGAACCGAGAAGGTTGTGTTGCGATTATCAATACGAGGATACCCTCACCACTAAAAATGGTTGGCATAGAGGATGGAGACCCAAGAGTTATCATGATAGAGGAGTACTTGGGGGGTAAAATAATTGAAGTCAGTGGAACAAATTTCGTGAGAATACGATGGGAGTATTCTGGTCTTTCAGGAACCAGTACATCACATTTCACACTGAGTATGTATCAGGGAATGTGTATGAGATATCCTATGGTTGCCGCTGATGATGAGAAACGGGAGGTTTGTCGACTGAAAATTCATCATAAGGGCAATAAGTGATTCGTTTTGAGGTTGGGCCTCAAATGTAATGACAAATTATTTTTGGTCATTTGAAAGAATGTATGTTTTTATTTTTCTTGAGTATGTATGGGAATACACTTTGATGCAGAATATGTATAATCTAAAGAAGAAGAATGAATTTATGTTTTATGGGCATGTGTAACAAGATGTAACTATTATTTTACATATTTTTCTATGATGGTTCAGAGTTATTGAGAGAATGTAACTACCATGTTTATGGAGATGTAGTCGGTACCGTTAACATTCTGACTTAAACAAGGGGAGGTGACCGCAAAGTGATTTTTGTTGGTACTGTGGTCCACATGGAAATATATTTTGGTAGCTCATTACTTACAAGGCACTTTGCTAGTTTTTTTTGTGTAGTCATAATGTTAACAATATGACTTAAACGAGGGGAGGTATGTAGCATAGCCTTGTAAGTAATGATTATAGTTATTATAATTATTATTATTATTATTATTATTATTATTAGTGACATGATCAGGAATAAAGAATGTATTGGGGGGCAGAGAAGGGATAGTTAGAAGGACGAAGAACGGATACTCGGTACTTCAAAGACCTGATCAAAGGTAAACCGAATCGACATGGGTACGCCGATAGATCGTAACATTGCGACTTCACGCACACCTGCAGTAGCCGAGGGGGAACAATTGACCAGTAGATCAAACGACTGAACAGAGAACGGACTAGGTCCCGAAGCAGGTAACATGAAAGAGATGGTGGACTTGTTAATGGGAGGTAACAATTAGACGACGGAGAAGAAAGCGAAGACGCTAGTTGCGACCGGTTTTGGCGTGGTCAGAACTTACGAATATAAAGAAGGGAGGAGGATTCAGAGAAAAAGGCCGGCGAAGAGCAGATAGGGGTTCTGAAAGAGAGAGGAGACGCAGAGAGGAGGGGAAGAGGCATTCAGCAAGAGAAATGTAGAGATAGAGACATAGTGTTAGATTGAACTAGTGTAGCAAGAGATCGTACAGTAATTGTTACCAAGAGCTTTTGTATTACTGAATATTGTGAACGCTGCTTAAATACTGCTTGTAGAATTATGAGAATTATGATATTGTGATTGTGTGAGATTTCGTGCTACTATGATGAAAATAATGAAATGTGTATAATCTTGCCTATGCCTATTATTACAAGTGAGTTATCAGCTATACGTATTGATCATATTGATATTAATTGTCAAATTAAAATGAATAAGTGAAATGTTTTATGAGGCCTCATCAATTGCCATTTATATGAAACTTCAATGTGAGATGTGAGGAGGAAAGAGTAACTGCTTGAATAATAAGACAGGACCAAGAACATCTTCTTGAACAATAATAGAAAATCAAAGAAACATTGTTATAGCAGGCCCGTCTGACATTCTGCCCTTTATCATACATATCTCACTCTATTCTCTAGAGGAGGCAAGAGACCAACAAAATGTTTACCCCACCTTTCTTATTATTATCATGCGCCGTGCTGGAAAGCGTTGACGATCTTGCTTCTCAACATACTCACCTCTGGGATAAACTTCGCACTGCCCCCCCCCCCTTTTCCCCCACACACATGAATGTCATAAAACAGTCTAATTTCGCATTTTTGTTTCATGTCTGCACTACGGGCCCCTTTGTTCTGTTAACTTAATGAGTAATCCGCCAGTGCCTATTCATCTTGTGCGGCCCTTAACGTTTCCGACTAGTTCAAATGTTTTTCCCATGCCACCTGGTCAGTCCACTGAGATATTTTTCCTTTCTTTTTTCCTTCTGGAATGTTCCAGCCACTACTAGGTTCTGCGACACTATGCCCAGGAAATTTGGCTATCTTCTTAACTACTGTAGTATCCGCTGTTCTGCAACTCCTATGAGGACATTTTCGTTCGGTTAAGGGCATGCCAAGGGAATCTGTTGCATCTTTCGTGAAACCACATCTCTGATGCCCCGCTCTTATGGGTATATCAGGAGTACCACTCCTCACTTCATTTTCTGTTCTGCTAAAACACCAACACGAAAGGTGCTCACACAGTAGTCCACAATAATTTGCACGAACTTTTGTCGCTTCCTGTAGCTTGTACAGCAAACCACTACTAGCAGCGAGCAGCGCAATGATCAAAATCTTGGCGCGTCCTTATTACAAAGTTGGAAGCGAAGATGTGTGTGTGTGTGTGTGCGCGCGCGCATGAATTCAATATCCAAGTGCTCTCTAGCTGACCCAATGACAAAACTGAAAGCTTGTGTTGGCCAATATGTGCCTTGATAAAACAAGGGTGCCTGTTAAGACAAATCATACAGTATCAAAAAACCTGTCCCGTGAATACGGAGGGCTGCCTACTACAGTCTCCACAGCTGGTGAGAGAACATGAGCGGAAATGGCGATGTGAGGGCAACCCAAACTGTCAAGGAAGGTGAGGTCAGCGTGACATTAAGACAAACAACAGGGCCACTACAGTTACCGAGCTTAAGGGCTCTGGGCGAAGCTACTCTTAGCCAAACGTCCCCGCCGGCGCTGAGTGATACCGGTACGTACTGTTTCAACATCCCGTTGTTTAAAGAAAATCCGCGAGACATGAGAACAAAGATCAACCTTAGATGACTGTGATGGGTTTCCACAAAAAGCAACATGTCGAGAAAGTCTACTTTTGAGAAAACTTTCAGGTTCCTACAATAATTCCACATCTTCTACGCGGTACCATGGAACTCGACCACTGACAGGTCCTTGTATATTACAAATGATGACGTTTATGCTGTATTGAAACACTCGGGCGGACAGGGGCGCAAACAGAGAGAGAGATGATGATGGTGGATTTTTATTTCAAAATGGTTAAGAATTGGGCACGCAAGCCCGTCTGACATTCTTCCCACATGGAGAGAGAGAGAGAGAGAGAGAGAGAGAGAGAGAGCAAGAAAACTGACCAGGAAAGGGGGGCGGAGCGGAAAGACCCTTTTTTAAACGACTTGTGCCATACTGGCTAAATTTGTTTTAAAATTTCTCTCGTGACACTAAGAATTTTACTGTGTAGTTTAAAGTGTAACATGTTAGAATTTTACGGTGCCAATGTGTACGTGTGAGTGTGTGTGCCTCTTTTGCCATGCTTCTCACTGGTTGCCTGAGACAAGCTGTTCCTGCTCTAGAGAAATTCTATGTCTTAAGAAACATCTTCTGAGATAATCTTCTGATTAGTATGACCTAATAAGGATGAAAATAAACACTCAGAACTGGGGCAATCTTCCAAATGTCAGCGTCTCTGATATCAAGTTCTGGGACGCAATCCAATCAAATGTGTATGTGCAATGTCAATACCTTCAGAAAACCTACTCTGGACTTAATCACTCATAATGATGATGATGAAATTTTTAACAGGAAACTTAGTATATCCATATACAACTTTCTAAACAGCCGAAATGTTTCACATAATAACAGCTATAACAATAACAATTAGTATTCCCTTATTGCTGCGAATATTTATGAACAGTTTTGTTTTAACGTCTTGTTTGTGATACCAATTATCTTAACTGCACATGCCGACATGAATCTCCTTTTATCAGGCTGAGTCACCACAACGTGTTTTATGCTTTTGTATGCAGTGACATGTAAATTTCACTACTGACGCAGTGAACTTACGGGGGGGGGGGGGAATGGGGATTGAGTCTGTACAATAAAATTCCACCACTGCTGGGTCGGAATGTATGGGGGCTGTATTCTTGTGTTACTAATCTTGGTAGAGATACTGCACAAACATCGCCATAACAAACACCAAGAGAAAGGCAAAGCCAATGAAATAAAAACCTGGTAGTCACTGACATATGTCTGCATGACATTCATGAGATGCTTATCACGCTAGAAGAACAGAAAGAGTTGAGGACCATGCCAGGAAGACATAAGGCAGTGACGTCCACAGTGGAAGACAAGAGACACGTTCACAAAGACTCAGCAACACAGCTGTGATTGGTTGATATTGTGGACAGTTAAGCCAATCAAATACTGGTGGTATAAACCATGAGACAAGCGGCTAGGCGCAACGATTTTCAGCATTTTAATTAGAACTTTTCGGTGTCATCTCCTTCAAGTCTTCCACAACTAAATAAGCCAATACAAAAATGAAAGAGCCGTAAGTATCTGCCACTCATGACACAAATGAAAGAGCCGTAACTATTTGCCACTCATGAGATAAATGAAAGAGCCATAACTATCTGCCACTCATGAGACAAATGAAAGAGCCATAACTATCTGCAACTCATGAGATAAATGAAAGAGCCATAACTATCTGCAACTCATGAGATAAATGAAAGAGCCATAACTATCTGCAACTCATGAGACAAATGAAAGAGCCATAACTATCTGCAACTCATGAGATAAATGAAAGAGCCATACCTACCTGCAACTCATGAGATAAATGAAAGAGCCATAACTATCTGCAATTCATGAGATAAATGAAAGAGCCACTACTATAAGTTACTCACGAGACAACGGAAAGTACCTAATGAAATGATCTAACCAAACATTTCTGACATCAGAATGAGTTCTTCCCTAGAATACAAAATAAAGAGAGAACAAAAAATCCTACCAGCAGCGTCCAAGACGTCGGCATCAATGTAGTCGCCCTGCATGCACAAAATCCCCTCCACGCCCACCACGCTGTACAGGAACTCTCCTCTTGGCACTGCCTGCTCTGAGTCCCACTGTTTCACGTCACACGCGTGCAACAGGATGTCAACGCCCATCTGTGGGATGCGACGTGTGACGTAGACCAATGGACGCGAAGACTGCCGGGTGTAGCGGCCTGAGGGCGTGGTTTGATTATCCAAGTTCGTGACTGGATTGGCCACATCAGCAATCACGTCCTTGACTTCTATTGCAACTGTTGTCATCTTTGGAAGTTTGGAAACAAACCAGAAGCAATGCTCAACTCTAAAATCTCCGAAGAAAATACAGCAAAAAATGGTCGATGTTTACAACAAAAACTGACACCTGCTTGACTGGTCGTGTCTAAAATAACAAAATTGTTTACTTAAATAACAAAATTGTTTTACTTAAACAAATATAGCATAAGCTTGTGCAAACGTCCTTGGTGAACAGGTAAAACACATGAATGACTGTTCTTGGTCTATGACTATCTGGACGCTATACCACTTGCCTCACACAGCAGATGTAACACAAAGAAAACAAAGTATCTCTCTCTCTCTCTCTATTCTATTCTCAGATCGAGCTCAAAATCCATATAAAAATTTTCGTTAGACGAAACAGTTGTTTCTTGTCTGTTCCTGAACGAAACGGACAAATCTAAAACGTCCGCTGTTTCTGAAAGTGTCATCAATCTCATGGAAGCTCTCAACCTGGACTCTGCCGTTTTGGGAGGGTGGTGTACCAAAATGCCTAAAGTGTGACGGCTTCGACAGTATCAGCCGCAACAGACTGCGGCCTGTGTTGCTGCGCTGGGGTAATTAGCAACTGCCTTGCTCAAATTCTCCCTAAACAGCCTTTGTCTGAATATCCAAACCAAGATCTTTATCAGTCACTGATATGCGATACCGTCATAGAAACTCAATGCTTGATGAATCAGGTTCTGCAGATGTATGGTTATGCCTGACAGAACTTTCCCTTCCTGAAAGGCCAGTTATTCGCGGTTAGCCCAGTAAAAGCGCTTAGTTGTATCTTTACAGCCGAAGTACGTTCCACCCGTTAGAATCCTGAAAGGAGAAAAATATAAATTTGTTAGTATATTTTTCAAGGTCTAATCCTACAAAACTGTCTTCTCTTAGTATAATATATCAAGCTTTCTTGGGGTTTTTACTAAATACATGTTTGAATTTTTTTTTTCTTTGAGGGGAAGGGGGTTGATTCCAGGGTTCTCGTAAGTTTAATGTCAATAAACATTCAATTCTTTACATATAAATGGGTCCGAGACATAAGCATTAAACGTCATCATTATCATCATCGTTCAGCGCTGTTTCCACAGTAAAAAATCTGACCCCAATTCATCTCCAGCCCGACCTGTTTTCGTTGTAATGCTATATCTTGGAATGCCATCTACTGCTCCATTTTTTTTTGTTTTGTTTTGTTTGCGATGTTGCTCTTTACCGTTGTTGCGATATTTTTTTTCCTCAAACATTTTTCTTTAAGATGGCATTCAGTGCCCTGTTATGTTAATCTCATCGTCGATCCAGTGGAACATCGAGTGAACCAGGACCAAACTTCCCTGGTTTGAGCACGTGACAACAACAAAAAAAAACTGAGGAAAAACTTGCAACATCATGTTTTTTTTATTTTATAATCCAAGTCTACTTATAAATTCACAACTGACCGATTTTTAAAAAGTCTATATTCTTCAACTTGGAGTTTATTCAAAAGACTAGCTCAGACAAAGCATCGTATCTTACCAAAATGTCCTGTATACGTGTTATCTTACATCCGTCAGCCATCAATAATCCAAATCTATTTATAAATTCACGATTGACCGAGTTTAAAGTCTATTTTTCAGCTTGGGGTTTATTCAAAAGACTAGTTCAGACAAAGCGTCTTATCTTACCAAAATGTCCTGTATACGTGTTATCTAACATCCGTCAGCCATCAATAATCCAGATCTATTTAGAAATTATAAATTCACAATTGACCGATTTTATTTAAAGTCTATTACATTTTTCACCCTCCGAGTTTATTCAAAAGACCAATTTATACAAAACGCCTTATCTTGCCAAAGTGTGCTGTATATGTGTTATCTTACAAAAGTAATTCTGCAACTACTGGCGCACCAGAACAGCTCTTGACACGGCTGTATTTCTTTGTATCTTGCGTGTTTTTTTTTTTTGGGGGGGGGGGTGTCAATGAGTGTATTTCAAAACGCAGCTTACAAGTATGCAAGCACTAATAATGAATGTCGGACAAGAGATGATATTGTTAAAAAAAATAATAAAATAAAGCACGACATAAAAGAAACCAAATGCGTTATGTGTGAGATTCGTACTTACAAACAGAAATGAGCAACTGATGTCAGCTTCACCGCATCGACATACAAGATCAACCTCAACAATTTTTGCTAGACACGATTCGCTGCTGAAAACTACTTCCCCTCCCCTACCCCACCCAGATTTACGTCACCGGTGTTATCTCACAAACAGCTGTTTATCTTTCTAAGTTAACGTTTCATGAAGACTAAAGTACGAGACTTATTAATAATAATGTCAGTGTTTTTAGAACAATCACTCGTGTTGTTAAAAGAAGAAATGTATTCATGCTCTTCGGTGGTTCTCGTCCTGTAACCGCAAACATGAAGTTCAGTCCCGTACAAGATTTCGTATTATACCCTATTTCCCTGATTTAACGCCTGCTGTGGGCGATGTTTCGAATAACTGAATGCTTCATATAAACGCCGGGTCACTACATCGTCTCAGCCGTTCTATGCAAAGGCGTAAGGTGTATGCTAATATCGATGCTGGGAAACCGTACATGATATTTTGCGAATAAACGCCGAATCACGACAACTGTGAATAAACAGGCGTTTATTCGAGGAAATACGGTATTCCTGTGTCTGTGATATGTATAAATACACACTGTATACAAACACACACAATATATATATATATTATAACGGTAAAATTCCCATTTCCATGCCATTAAGGAACACTGGGGAATACGGAGTCAGGCCCGTATTTTACATTACCTTCGCATATGTGACATGGTCAGTATCACGCTTGGCCGCTTTACTTTCCCAGATAACGGCTGGGTTTTTAGAACCCCGGGGCCTTTTTCGGTGTGTACTAGAAAAAATACAAGAACTTAATACTGAAGAAGGCTGGCTAGTAAAGAAGATTAATGAGAGAAAACTTAAATATTTTGGACACATTAAACGTCATAATAAACCAGAGAAGACCGTCTTGGAAGGGTACATAATGGGAAAAAGAAAGAGAGGAAGACCAAATCGATGATGGCTGCAAGACATCGTTGATAACCTGCACATGGATGTATCATCAGCAGCGCTTCTTGCTTACAACCGAGATGCCTACAGAAGAGCTGTTTGGGAGGTAAAGTTCGGCAAGGGACATGCAAGTGACTGACTGACCAGAAAAAAAAATCCCACTGCTGGGATACAACCAGATTAGTGAACCGAGTGCCTAACCACTCAGCCAACCTGGCCGCCATGCTAAAGATAAAACATCAACCACATCTATCTCAGATTTATGTACAATACAATGACGAAAGGAGAACTTCCAGTACCATGTGTCTAGTTCATGAGAATCAACATAATAACAAGCCTCAGAAACTCATTAAAACCATTCTGTTTCTATTTCGCTGATGATGCACTTGTAAAAATGCCAGTACTTACCAACATCGACTCACGCAATACATCAGCTAAGTAAACATGGAGAAATTTAGCCTCTTGTCACGAAAACCCCACTTTCCACCGCCAAGCGAAGACAATTTAAATCCGGACAGCCTCGTTGGTTTTGCTAAGATGGCTGTTTGTTGTCATGAGAATCCGTCTATCTATTAGGTCAAGTGCTTAGCGCAGTATTTTTTTTTCTCATGAAGTGGATTTTAGCTACCTGTTTCTACATGACCTTTTTTTGTTTTGCAACAATCTTGCACAACCTCCGACAACCTTTCTCTGATAAATAAATTAAACCGTGGATTAAACATACATAAAAACTGCACAGCTAATTTTTGTTTGGACCTGGAAAGGACCTTAGATAAGGTTCAGACACATATGCGTGTCCTTGTGCAGCAGCTCTGCAGGATTGAAACTTTTTTTTTTTAATCGGGAGATAATTAGGACACTAGCCTTGGTCACGTGACTCACTGTCGGTCATTATCTCGTGGTTTACTGAATAGCATCTTTGCAACTCATCGGATGTAAAAGTAACGGTAGTTTCATCATGCCATCCCATCCAGGCGAGCAACGCCAGGACCCCTGTCGGTGCAAAATATAAACTGAAGAAGAAGAAGAAGAGGAAGAAGAAGAAAGAGGAGGAGGAGGAAGAAGAAGAAGGAAGAAGAAGAAGAAGAAGAAGAAGAAGAAGAAGAAGAAAAAGAAGAAGAAGTAACTTTAAAGAAAATTCTCAACTATCACTGAAAAGAAATTAAGATACACGAATATTCATGACGCAAGAGGTAAATCCCATCTGCGTTGGTATGGACATCCAATATTCGACAAATGCTGAAATAATGGCTGGAAAGCAAGGACTGAAAATCCATACACTGATATTGAAATCGGACTCCCAGAAATACGCTGGAGATGACTTGGTCTTCTGCTTTGAAAAGACCCCCACCCAACACTCGGTTACAACTGTCATGCGATAGGTACTCAAAGCGGCCCACCAAAAATAATCAGACGGAGAACTACTTAAAGCTGAACTGACAAGTGTGAACATCGTACATCCTTCCCGTGCCATTAAACGTTATATAGGGCTCGCATGCTAGTTCGTCAGGTTTTCCCGTTTTCAGCGAGCTTTTCAACCTCATCAAGGGACTTTATGCCTACTAAATTGGTCTCTCTTAACAATTTCCTATTTAGAGTTTTACGTGGTCGACCTCTTTTTCTCAGGGCTGTTGTGTTCCACTTGATAGCTTGTTTTGGGATTCTCTGTTTTTTTTCTCTCACCACGTGGCCGACATATGTCCATCTTAGTGTGAATATAATCCAAACGTTAGCTGCATGTATGTCCATCTTAGCGTGAACATAATCCAAACGTTAGCTGCATGTATGTCCATCTTAGCGTGAACATAACCCAAACGTTAGCTGCAGACTGCGACATGGAAGGAAAGATATTCTAGTGCCTTACCATATGTCACAAAGCACAGTGGGCGGTGGCTGTTTACTTGATCATTGTCCAAAGGCGGAGAGACTGAAAAAAAATAATGATTGCCATAAAACCTGGACAGGACAGGTAACAACGGATAAAGCAAACTAGAGTGCTCTTCTTCTAACAGCTGCATTGCCAAGTGGAAACACGAGGTGTCCTGGTAAAGAATTATCAACTAACTGACTGACTGACTGACTGTCTGTCTGTCTGTCTGCCTGCCTGCCTGCCTGTCTGTCTGAGCAGAAGTTTTAAAGTGCTGTGGGTTCAAATACTTTTGTACAGTCAAATTCCAACCGAACGTTGCTATGACCTCGATACGTGTACAGATAACGTGTTGTGTTTAGAAATAAAGTGCTCCACCAGGGGTTCTTAGCCTACAGTTTTTACAGCCCTTGACGGTCTGAGAAGCAAATGATGCGCGCATGGGACTCGACGTTAGCAAAACTTGTTGTCAGATTACAATTTTCTTTCAGCTCTTCTGTTCCTAGCTACCCATATGTGGAATAAGAAAGAAGCTTTCGACACCCTGGTACCCAGTGGGGCACAGTATGGGACATATTGGACAATCCATAGAGGGGCTGCAAACATAAAAAGGAAATCCAAAAAGCTGAGCACGAAATAAAAAATCAGGATCTCTCTCTCTCTCTGTGTTCGCTCTCTATGAACCTTAAGTGGTCAAGGCACATGGGCTTCAGCAAGGGTTTTCCACAAACGCTTATCCTTTGCCTTCTTTTCCGCTCTTGCCCAGTGAGCCCTCTATTGGCTCAACATCCTCTCTGTTGTTCTTGTCTCCTTTGGTCTACTCTTATTTCTCTTTCCCTGTGGTGTCCATCTTAGCGTTATTTTTGGTAGTGAGTCGTCAGTCATCCGGAGCACATGTCCCAACCATCGCCAGCGTCTTTCCTCAATAATTGCTGTCAGTGGCTTCATTTGCATTTCTGCCAACAAGATATTATTTCTTACGGTGTTTGGTCAAAATATTATTCTAATTCTTCGTAAACATTTAGTCTGAAAAGAAATCAGCTTGTTTTCTATAGTTTTGGTGAAAAAAGCAGGATATTTAGGAGTAATGTGATACTCCACGGAGGTGGGTGCTGGAAAACCACCAAAACTATAGAAAACAAACTAAATTCTTTCAGGACTAAATGTTACACAGGATAAGACGAAGATTGTGGGCAAATACCACAGGAAATAACACTTTGCTGGCAGAAATGGAGATGAAGCCACTGACTTCGATTATTGCGAAAAGACGCCGGCGATGGCTGGGGTATATGCTCCAGACTACTAAAAACAGTATTGAGATGGACACCTCATGAGAACCAAAGTGTGGGTTAACCAAAGGAAACACCGAGAAGAACAACAGAGAGGATACTGAACAATTGAGGGTTCACCTGTGAAAAAAGTGGGTGAAAAAAAGAGGGGGGGGCGAAAGACAGGCGTTTGTGGAAAACCCTTGCGGAAGCCCCTGTGATCCTTGGGCACTTAAGGTTCTGAGAGTGAAAGAGAAACATGAAAGGTTAAGAACCTCCCTGTATGAAGTAGCTGCATGTATGTCCATCTTAGCGTGAACATAACCCAAACGTTAGCTGCATGTATGTCCATCTTAGCGTGAACATAACCCAAACGTTAGCTGCATGTATGTCCATCTTAGCGTGAACATAACCCAAACGTTAGCTGCATGTATGTCCATCTTAGCGTGAACATAATCCAAACGTTAGCTGCATGTATGTCCATCTTAGCGTGAACATAACCCAAACGTTAGCTGCATGTATGTCCATCTTAGCGTGAACATAATCCAAACGTTAGCTGCATGTATGTCCATCTTAGCGTGAACATAATCCAAACGTTAGCTGCATGTATGTCCATCTTAGCGTGAACATAATCCAAACGTTAGCTGCATGTATGTCCATCTTAGCGTGAACATAATCCAAACGTTAGCTGCATGTATGTCCATCTTAGCGTGAACATAATCCAAACGTTAGCTGCATGTATGTCCATCTTAGCGTGAACATAACCCAAACGTTAGCTGCAGACTGCGACAAGGAAGGAAAGATATTCTAGTGCCTTACCATATGTCACAAAGCACAGTGGGCGGTGGCTGTTTACTTGATCATTGTCCAAACGCGGAGAGACTGAAAAAAAAATAATGATTGCCATAAAACCTGGACAGGACAGGTAACAACGGATAAAGCAAACTAGAGTGCTCTTCTTCTAACAGCTGCATTGCCAAGTGGAAACACGAGGTGTCCTGGTAAAGAATTATCAACTAACTGACTGACTGACTGTCTGTCTGCCTGCCTGCCTGCCTGTCTGTCTGAGCAGAAGTTTTAAAGTGCTGTGGGTTCAAATACTTTTGTACAGTCAAACTCCAACCCAACGTTGCTATGACCTCGATACGTGTACAGATAACGTGTTGTGTTTAGAAATAAAGTGCTCCACCAGGGGTTCTTAGCCTACAGTTTTTACAGCCCTTGGTCTGAGAAGCAAATGATGCGCGCATGGGACTCGACGTTAGCAAAACTTGTTGTCAGATTACAATTTTCTTTCAGCTCTTCTGTTCCTAGCTACCCATATGTGGAATAAGAAAGAAGCTTTCGACACCCTGGTACCCAGTGGGGCACAGTATGGGACATACTGGACAATCCACAGAGGGGCTGCAAACATAAAAAGGAAATCCAAAAAGCTGAGCACGAAATAAAAAATCAAGATCTCTCTCTCTCTCTCTCTCTGTGTTCGTTCTCTATGAACCTTAAGTGGTCAAGGCACATGGGCTTCAGCAAGGGTTTTCCACAAACGCTTATCCTTTGCCTTCTTTTCCGCTCTTGCCCAGTGAGCCCTCTATTGCCTCAACATCCTCTCTGTTGTTCTTGTCTCCTTTGGTCTACTCTTATTTCTCTTTCCCTGTGGTGTCCATCTTAGTGTTATTTTTGGTAGTGAGTCGTCAGTCATCCGGAGCACATGTCCCAACCATCGCCAGCGTCTTTCCTCAATAATTGCTGTCAGTGGCTTCATTTGCATTTCTGCCAACAAGATATTATTTCTTACGGTGTTTGGTCAAAATATTATTCTAATTCTTCGTAAACATTTAGTCTGAAAAGAAATCAGCTTGTTTTCTATAGTTTTGGTGAAAAAAAGCAGGATATTTAGGAGTAATGTGATACTCCACGGAGGTGGGTGCTGGAAAACCACCAAAACTATAGAAAACAAACTAAATTCTTTCAGGACTAAATGTTTACACAGGATAAGACGAAGATTGTGGGCAAATACCACAGGAAATAACACTTTGCTGGCAGAAATGGAGATGAAGCCACTGACTTTGATTATTGCGAAAAGACGCCTGTGATGGCTGGGGTATATGCTCCAGACTACTAAAAACAGTACTGAGATGGACACCTCATGAGAACCAAAGTGTGGGTTAACCAAAGGAAACACCGAGAAGAACAACAGAGAGGATACTGAACAATTGAGGGTTCACCTGTGAAAAAAGTGGGTGAAAAAAGAGGGGGGGGGGCGAAAGACAGGCGTTTGTGGAAAACCCTTGCGGAAGCCCCTGTGATCCTTGGGCACTTAAGGTTCTGAGAGTGAAAGAGAAACATGAAAGGTTAAGAACCTCCCTGTATGAAGTAGTAATGAGACGATATCTTTAAAGTGGCGAACTATTGCTCCTTACAGTGATGTGACACTGTTGAGCACGGGAATCTGGTAAGATGGTAAACAACGGCAGGACCTCCTTCAAGATATGCTAATGTCAGAGAACAAATGCTTCTAGGCCAGACTCTACCAACATGAAGAACCAGAGCCATGTCTACTCTGTTAACCTGGCCGAAGAAGCAGGTCAGCGTGTTACTGAGGGCACTGGCTCATCATGACCAATAACAGTCGGGCTACTCCAAACATACTCCCTAAGTTTCCTCCTTTGTAATACAGAAATAAAACATTACGAGTTTTTACAAGCAAGTAAGTCTTCTGAATACAGAAAACACGCTAATCGCCGTGTCCAATCCACCAATAACAAGGCCCTTTAAATCTATCCGAAGCTTGGACACTGAAAGAAAATGTTAAGAGACCAGAGTTCTCATTGTGGACGGAGTCGTATTTAGCCATGATATAGTTTCCCTTCCTTCCCTCTTGCTCTCTCTCTCTCTCTCTCTCCCTCTCTTAACCATTTTGAAATAAAGATCAATCAATCAATATCTCTCTTTCTCCCTCTGCAGAAAATGCTCATTATGTTTCTTCCCCAAGCTGCATGGAGTTTGCAGAGATGTATGTTTATTATGTTTGCACTTACAAACAGCAAACAACGAGGCTTTCGAGTGGTAAAGTAACAGAACACAGTATTAGAACTCGGAAAATCATAGACAAAGCACTTTTAAATATGAAAGAAAAACGAAACAATTTTTTTAATTTAAAAACCAAGCCACAAGTCTTGTCATTTTTTTTTTTATTTCTCTCACGTCTAAAAGTCTCAGTGGTTTTTTTTTTCAAGTTCTAACCATAAAATACTGTGTTCTGTTACTTTGCAAACTACAGCCCGTACAAAAAAAAATATACGAAATGAAACCCTATTCTGAACCTCTACAAAGTCATCAGTCGCAAAGAACTTTCAACTAAAGATTTACATTTAAAATAAACAAGTTTTTATACACAGAACAAACTTTTCCCCCCTATACTTCAACTTCTGTGAAGACAGCCAAACTAAGTTTAATCTTCACTACACCAGGCATACACAGGACAATGATCAGTCAATACAATCAAAGCATACGCTTTCGAACTACCCCGGTAAATGAAGTCTCTTGAGATCCGCTTACCACTAACCAAAAAATAAAAAATCGTATTGTAAGCAAAACATAAAAAACAAAAACTCCACACAATGAGTAGATCGGTGATACTGATTACTAAACATAGCCTACAACAGATTTCCCCTACACAGATTCGTCACCTGCCTGGATTCCCGGCCCTCGACAGAGTGCCCGTGCTGCGGGTTTATTTCTTGCTTGCGAGGTCACAAGACTGGAGGGCTGGGGATCTCGGCCACTACACAGACCTGGACCGGGTTCAGCGACCACTCCTCTTATTTGCTTAAAAACGACAGGGCAAAAACTCGGTTAAATAATACAGCCTCCCACCCCTTCCCTCCGCCACCACCCAGCTTCATCACCCCCGTTCTCCTCCCCTCCTTTACTGCAGTTTCGGGCACGAGTCAGTTCATTCTGACATGCCTTTCTACCTAGGTGTACAAATGGACAATTGAGACATGATGGCTGGGCGCGATGTGGTGAGGATCAGACAGGGATTGTCTCTTAAAACAAAAAAAATGCGCAGAGTTAGTACGGCCTTTGGTGCATGAACGCAAAAGTCTACATCGCGTAAATATCAGTTCTAAGAACATGCGACTATACCTGAGCCCAAAACCACGGAACAAGGTGAGTGGGGGGGGGGGGGGAACGGACGGAACTTACCTGTCTCTTTTTCTTCTATACGAGCCAAAAAATTATTAAAACTATATGATAATATAATCACTGACATACGAATTTACCCACGGATGATTAAAATTAGTACGGACTACCAGTAACCTCCCCCTCAACCTGGTCTACAATTAACAAAGTGATTCAGCTTAATAAAATAAATCACTATTCCTCCACCCCCCCCCCCCCCCCCCACTGAACAAACAATGACTCCGCAAGGTTTGATGTAAATAATATTACAGACATCTGGCAATCTTTATAGGTTCATGTCAAAGTTTTTTTGGCTGCAAAAATACTTTTAACTGACGTCAGCATTTATCTGGGTGCCAAAAGATATCCACCCTTGAAGAGATAACAGATATGTCCTTTTTTGCTTTTTTTAGAATTGAACAATTGTGATTTTTTTAAAAATGCAATTCTGCTTATTTATCCGAGTGTTTGCAGCCCACCCAAACGCAAACTGATATGAATCCTCATGCTGACAGCACCAAGTATGGAGTTGGATCGGTGATTATCGTGGCTGCACTACACAAACCTCACACATGCTGTGACTATTTTTGCTTCATTACACTCCGAAATGAAAGGCTCTGAAATCTTAAACTACACATCTAGTGTTCCTTTCTTCTGTTCACTATAAATAGGATACGGTAAAGTAAGAGAACACAGTTTAAAATCGTAGACAAAGCACTTTAGTGAGACGCGAGAGAAAGAAAAATCACAAGAGAATTACCTGGGATTCGAATACGGACTCTGGTAGGACGAGCAGCCGCCTAGCCGCGAGAGAACAGCGTACTTACTGACTGCGCCACTAGCACTTCCAATAAAAGGTGTTTTATAAACATAATCAACAAGATCGTGACACAAATTCCGTAACTTCAGTCTCTCTGGCATGTACTATCTTTTAGACAAACACACACATGGTCTCCTGCCACTGATATTTTACACCATGCAAGTTGGGAAACAGAGACGACTGTGTTAGAGTGGTGGAAAACATCTAAAACATCTCTCGGTGTATAAGTTAATGTTCTCCAGCTTGGCTAAATAAATAGGGTTTGCAGTGGTCCTCGTGTTAATGCTCCTCCAGCTTGGCTAAATAGGTAGGGTTCGCCGTGGTCCTCATGTTCAGCTCATACAGCTTGGCTAAATAGGTAGGGTTCGCCGTGGTACTCATGTTAGTGCGCTTCCAGCTTCACTAACGAAAAGCCAAGTGAACGTTTCTTGGGTCCGCATGGGTCTTTAAGCCAATAATTGTAGTCCTTTCTCATCCGACACGCCGCGGTTGCTACAAAGAACAAGTTTTCATACCACATGGGGAGGTAAAAACAAGACACTCTGCACGTGACACCACGTGAAGAACACGTTTCCTTGGTTTTCATGGATCTACAACCTGTCTTACGGGCTACCACTAATGACCACATATTGTTATGACAGTCTAAGCATATCCTCTTACTCCTTCCCCCACTCCCTTTTTTACGACTGTATTTGCAGCCATAGTATTACGAGAATCCCATGTACTACTTCCCATATGTGGCAAGACCACACAGTTCTGTAAGGAAACCAACGGATGATTCCTTGGAAGTGTTCTGTGACATCTCCGTTTTCATCTAACTCAAGTCTTCAGTTCGGCGACATATAATTCAGTCTTCAGTGACATCTAACTCAAACTTCTGTATATCCCAAAGGCGGGTTTAACTAATCAGCAACCAAGGACACGGGTAGATTGTTTCCTCGTGGTTATTTTGTTTGTATAAGTGACCCAACATTGATCTCATCGCCCGCTTCACGCGCAAATACAGGTCTTTATCTTAACGTGTCTGTTAGTCTTTATCATCAGACTAATTCTGACCCTCTATATCTTGGGCCACGGCTCCTAATTCAATCTTCTCATATGGCTGAAATGTAAACATTCATAGAAATAGAGATAACCAGTTCGTTCAAGCAATTTCGGGCATACGTAGACAGAGTGTGTTATCAAAAACAACTGATTAACTAGAAAACTGTCAACGTCATTTCCATAATACTGTAATTATAATTATTTGTGTTTTACATTTAAGTTTATTATTCTTGACTAATTTTATGGTTTCAATTTGTACTATTATTTTTACTTTTTTTTTACTATTTTCTTTTCTTATTTTATCATTTTAATTTCAGTTTTGCTAATTCTATTTTATTTTATGTCTTCGTTTTAAGTTGTACTATTTTTATTTTCTATTTTTATCATCAATCATCATGGCATCCATAATTCAACAATTTATTTTGAACTGATTATGCTCCATTTTGCAAATATATTTTTGACTCATTAGCAGAAAAAAAGAGCTTGGTAACTTTCTGCAACATATTTCAAAATCAAATTTTACAAATACTATCCAGAGCTGTGTTCAATTTCATGATAAGATTGTATATTCCCATCTCGGGTGTGACTCAATCACTGCTAAGTCTATTTTCCCCATTTTTATGTCTGTTTTCCTCACTACAAAGTTTGGTTTTCCCTAACTGTTATGTTTGTTTTCCCCACTGCAAAGTCTGTATTCCCATATATACTTGTTTTCCTAATTGCTATGTTTGGTTTTTTCCATTGTTAAGTTTGTTTTTCCCATTTTGTGTTTTATATTTCAACTTGTATAAACTGTACAGATAACTCTGTCCACTGATACACTAATCCTGTGCTTTTACGTCCAGTTCTACTGAGTTTCTGTTTTAGTTCTGCATTCTGAAAGTCTTTCATCCCTCCTAACATGTTTGCTTCTAACATCTGTAACACAGAAATGCCTATTTGTACACATAACAGAATGTTAGAACTCTATTCCAGGCTGGAAAATTAGAAAATGTAAAGAGGGAAAAGGAAAGGATGAAGATCAACATATTAGGAATGAGTGAAGTTAGATGGACAGGTGCAGGGAAGATAAACTCTGATAAATATACAATAATATATTCAGGAAGTGAGAAACATGAAAGAGGAGTAGGAATAATATTTGATGAACAAACAGCAATGATAACTGTAGGATATTTGAACATCTCGGACCAAGCCCTGCTAGCCCAACTGAAAGGAAGACCAATAAACATAAATATTAAACAAGTGTACGCTCCAACATCTGAAAGTTCTGAGGAAGATCTACAGCTATTTTATAATGACATAGAGACAGCCTGAAACACACAAAGTCATATGAAGTTACTATAGTCATGGGAGATTTTAATGCCAAAGGTGATAAAGGAAGAACTTCAAACATTGCTGGCGACTACGGACTGGGGGAGAAGAATGACAGAAGAAGTAAATTAATTGAATGGGCATGGTTGTGGGAAAAACCTGGTTTAATCAACATCCCCATATACTGGCAACGTGGTGCAGCCAAGACAAAAAGACTTTTAACCAAATAGACTACGTATTAATCAACAAATGGAATGCATTACTGACAAAAAAAACCATGCCAGGAGCTGACTGCGATAGTGACCATGACCCATTGGAAAAATTAGAATAAAGCTAAAGAAAGCACAAAGAAAAGCAAAAAACATCACACTGAATACAGAACTCCTTAAAAATGACCAAGAACTGCGAGAGCAATACTGAGTTATTATAACAAATAGATATAATGCAGTAGCAAAGATAAATAGTATAGATGAACAGTGGGAAATGTTAAGAGATTATATCCACCAAACTGTTAAGGAGATAATACCACCAAAAACACAAGCCCCCCAGAATAAACGGATGACAGATGACATTTTAGGACTGATGGACAAGAGAATGAGCAGTAAAAATAACCAAGAAAAATTTAGCAGGATAAATAAAGAAATAAGATGCAAATGCAGAGAAGCAAAGGAAGTGTGGTTAAATGAACAGTGCAGACAAATAGAGGACTCCCATAATAAGTACAGCAAAAACACGCACAAACGAATTAGTGAACTCACAGGCAGGAGGACAAAATATAAAATAGGATGCCTGAAATCAAAAGAAAGTAAAATGTAAATGAAAAGATGACATTGTGGACAGGTGGAAAGAGTACATCGATGAGCTATATGGAGGAGAAAGACCAGAATTAACACCAGATACTGAAAATTGTGATGGACCACCAATAATTGAAGATGAAATCATAGATGCCATCAAACACATGAAGAAAGGAAAAGTGACTGGGCCTGATAATATAACAATAGAAGAAATAGAGGCGCTAGAGGAGATAGGAATAAAAATAATAACCAAGTTACTGAATGACATTTACAACAGTGGTTATATGCCCAGTGACCTGCTTAAATTTATGTTTATAGCACTACCAAAGAAACCAGGTGCAAAGGAATGTGGTTACCGCAGGACTATCAGCCTCTCATGTTACATAACAAAGCTACTTCTGAGAATTATTATGAGAATAACAAAGAAAATGATAAAAATGGAAATAGCAGATGAACAGTTTGGATTTGTTGAAGGAAAGGGAACACATAATGCCATTTATGCTTTATGAACACTAACAGAAAGAGCTTTAGAAGTACAGAAAGATCTCTACTTATTATGCTTCATTGATTACACCATGGTGAAACATGATGAGATTATTAAAATGCTTGAAGACATAAACATACACGGAAAAGACCTGGGGATTGTAAAACATCTGTACTGGCAGCAGGAAAACAAAACTGGAAAATATCAACCTATAAAACAAGGGGTGTGACAAGGATGTGTACTATCTCCAGACCTTTTTTCTCTGTACAGAGAGAATATTCTAAGAATGATCATCACAGAACCAGGCATAACAACTGGAGGATACAATATTAACAACCTTCGGTATGCTGACGACACAGTACTGATAGCTGAGAACCAACAAGACATGCAAAATCTCTTGGATAAAGTCGCCAAACAAAGTGAACAGAAAGGCCTTACTTGGAACATCTTGTTATATGGAAGTGAATCGTGGACAATAGGCAGGTCTGCACAAAAATCATTGGAAGCAGCAGAAATGTGGTTTATTAGAACAATGTTGCGAATCCCCTGGACAGCTAAAATAACTAATGAAGAATGTATGAGAACAGATGGAGAGACAAAAAAAATCTTGTCAAAAAAAAATAAGAGAGAGACAATGTACTTTCATAGGACATGCAGTGAGAAGAGGGGGGGATTGAAAATATTATAACAACAGGAAAAATAGACGGAAGAAGATCAAGAGGAAAGCCAAGAGAAATGATACTGGACAGTCTGACGGGATGGTGTGAGAGGAGATCACCAACTGAGCTTATGGCCCGCATGAAGGATCGTGTACTCTGGAAAAGCATAATATCCAACGCCAGTCAACACAGCACCCGATGATGGTGATATTACTATTATATATTAATACTTTATTTAACACATTACAGTTCAGCATTTCATATGAAATGAGATGAAATCTTTCTTTGTTCCTATTATTTTGTTTGTTGTGATACATCACTAGCTGGTGAACCCACCTCAACACATCTGGTGGTGGGGGGGGGTGATGTTGTTACAGGCTGTATATAAAAAAATCTTTGTTGTGTTTTATGGGTGTAATTTTCTCAATGATTCATTCATTCATTTGCATGTCCCTTGCGGAACTTTGCCTCCCAAACAGCACTCCTGTAGGCCTCTCGGTTGTGAGCAAGATGGCCTGCTGCTGTTGCATCCATTTCCAGATCGTCAACGATGTCTTGCAGCCATCTTCGTCTTGGTCTTCCTCTTTTTCTTTTTCCCATTATGTATCCTTCCAATACGGTCTTCTCTAAATTGTCATGACGTTTAATGTGTCCAAAATATTTAAGTTTTCTCTCTTTAATCCTCTTTACTAGCCAGCCTTCTTCAATATTAAGCTCTTGTAGTATAGATATATTTGTTCTTTTTTGTGTCCACGATATTTGGAGAACTCTTCTGTAGCATTTACATTCAAAGGCATTTATGTGTTTCTCAGCTGTTTTGTTAAGTGTCCAGGTCTCACAGGCATATGTTGCGATGGGAAAGATGCATGCCCTTAAAAATCTTATTTTTGTGGTTCTGTCTGCTCCTCTCCACAGATTCTTTATTTGTTTTACTTTCTGAAGAGCGATAGATGTCCTCCTTTTAATTTCCCTCCTTTTAATTTCCCTCATTGTATCTCCATTATTAGTTAGTAGCGATCCAAGATATTCAAAACTCTCCACTTCTTCCAGTTTTTCCTCATTGATACATATTTCAGTTGCCTTGTTTGTTTTGTCAGTTGTCATCAATTTAGTTTTCTTTGCATTAAGATAGAGGTTCTGCTCTTCGCTGTTCTCAATGATACCTGAACATAATCACCATTACAGAACATGTGAATATTTCTGGAAAATTCAGTCCCCAAGTCTATTCTAATACAAGATGCAACATGTCAAAAATAACTGGAGAATAAAAGAAAATATGGCCTTCTGCTACCTATTAAAAAAGTATGAATAATTAATTGCTACTGAAAATCCAGTGACACTGAAATAACCATCTCCCATGTACAGTATAACCAAAACAATATAAAAGAGGATACAAACATTCATGAAGTACTGCTTGAGGAGGATTTTAAACATTAAATGGCAGGGCAAGATCAGGAATGAGGAGGTCTGGGAAAGGGCAGGACGTGAACCTTCTTCTTTGTTCGAAGTGTCTGTCTATATCTGCAGTCCTGTCTCTTGGATAAATTTCACTGTTTTTTGTAACTCATGTATGGAACTGTAGAGCTTATCTTCTTTAGTGGTTTCACTGGGCCATATATGATGAGAATCAGCTTAGCAACAATATATTGTAAAAAAAAAAAATACCCAAGAGCAGGGAAAGAACCAATATTTCTCATGGTTTTTTTGCCGTATGTAACAACTAAAATCTAAACTGTAATAGAGTGCATTATAACACGTGTCCAAAATAAGGTATATGTCTTTACTCACTGCTTTATAGCCCTTGGTGTTTCAATTGTGCTGGCCCGTATTTACCAACTCAATGTCCGTCTTAACGTGCAATCCCCACCGCCTCGGGTTTACGTACTGTCGTTGACACATTTTTAAAAACTTTTTGAAACAATCTACATACCACGCTTCTCCTTTTTTTAAACTACATATATGATGCAGTGTAATCTGGTCAGCCAAACTTAGAAAATTATGGTATTAGATTACACTTGCGTGTATATCCTTGAACGCTCCATGCTAATAGCGCATTTCTAAACTACACTTTAGCCATGCTGAATAGCCTTTGGATTAAAAAAAACATCTTAAGGAACCGCTGGAAAAAAACACGTGGTTCACAGAGATGACTGCTTTGGTGACCTTTCTTCGTGATCGAAATATATGAATAATACTAAAACCACAAGAAGCTTTGAGTAAACAAAAACTGCTTACCTAAACTACAGCTGTGGATAAGCACCCGTTCTTGCAGCTCCGTGGTTTGTTGACAGCTGCAAAAGAACGAAAGCTGCACTCCTTGCAAAAGTGGTCACTTGTTCTTGTTTTGTGGTGTGTGTCAGTGTAAGCAAACTACAATAACAACTGCGCAAAGAAAATAGCAACGCAATGGAGGAGTCGACCATTCACTTCCCAAATTTCTCTCAATATAACTTGCAGACGACAACTGTGTGCGCATGTCTGGTGGGGGGAGACGCATGAAGCGGCCGCGAAATCTATTTATAGTCTGCGGTTTCAGTTTCCAGCTTTACGATTGGTTGGCTGTCTGGCGGGGATGCCGATTCTTGCACTGTCATTGGTTCAGTGTAATAAACTAGGTCCCGGCTGATGTAAACATTTCAGTCGATGGATTGTTTTGTTTGGATTGTATCCAGGCAGGAAACAATCATAAAACAGGCTACATCTTTGTGCGCAGGTAGGTTTACTCAAAAGTGTATCTGCCGGGCATTTCTCCAGCAGACAAACCCAAATGCCCTTTAAAAAAATGTGAAGTCCAAAAATGTCTCCTTTACTTCAGTGTGATGACAGTTCCAGCTAAACCAGTACTAATGGCACAGATAGACAGAGCTGTGTCTGTTCGGCATACACCTAACCGTGCGTCACTTCACATAAAGAAAACCTGCAGCTTTCCCGTTATAATGATACAAACGACACCTGTGCCACGTACCTCACCCTAGTTACACCTCTGATATTGCCTAAAAGCACTTTTGAATTACTTTAAGAGTTTTTTGTTGTTGTAAACAACTGTTTACTTAATTAAATCTGAATGGATCACTGCAGAATTTTCTCTTGCATAAAAGTTGACGAAGGCGTATGGCTCAGTTTTACAGAAGAGGACAAAGCGAAGAAAGTGGACAGGTACAAGAATGGCAGAAAGTAAGGCGATAACATGATAAATGAAGAACATGCAACAATCTATTATTTCGGCAAAGCCTTTTTCTAGGATCACATCCGAAAACAACACATTTTCTCTTGCATACCATAGTTATGGTTTTTCATTTTTGTATTCTTTCTACCCTATACACGACATCAAACTTGACTTCGGATATAAAATTAATGTTGTACCCCCCCCCCCCCCCATTTCATTATTCCATCCATGTTGTTAAACATCGACAAAACAGCCCAATTCAAATCAGCAGCAGACATAGACGATCCATCACAATCATCATCAGGCGGTGCCGTGAATTCTATTATTTCTTCTTACAAGATTTTTTCTATCTCAAACTGTCCTCAAACACTCTTCATTAGTAATTTTTGCTGTCCAGGGAATTCACAATTCTTCTAATAAACCACATTTCTGCTGCTTCCAATGACTTTTGTGCAGATCTGCCTATTGTCCATGATTCACTTCCATATAACAAGATAGGTTCAATATAGCATTTTATGACTCGTTTTCTAACATACATTGATAAGGATGTGTTGCATAATGTTTCTCATTCTCTGAAATGCGGTCTTTGCTTGACCTATTCTGTTCTTAATTTCTGTTCTGCATTTCCCATCTGAAGTTATTACTGCTCCAAGATATTTGAATGTATGCACTTTAGAATAGTTTCGTTTAATTTTATACTGCATTTTGGTGGATTCTGTTCCTTAGATATAACCATGGTCTCTGTCTTTTTGATGCCCCAAGTAAGGCATTTCTGTTCACTGTCTTTAGCGACTTTATCCAAGAGATTTTGCATTTCTTGCTGGTTCTCAGCTATCAGTACTGTGTCGTCAGCATACCGAAGATTATTATTATTGTATCCTCCTACTTTTATACCTGGTTCTACAATGATCATTCTTAGAATATTCTCGCTGTACAGAGAAAAAAGGTCTGGAGAGAGTACACACCCCTGTTTTACTGGTTAATATTTTCCAGTTTTATTTTCGACTCGAATCGCTGCTTCATGCTGCCGGTATAGATGTTTTACAATCCTCAGGTCTTTTCTGTGTATGTTTATGTCTTCAAGCATTTTAATAATCTCATCATGTTTCACCTTGTCAAATGCCTTGGTGTAATCAATGAAGCATAAGTAGAGATCTTTCTGTACTTCTAAAGCTCTTTCTGTTAGTGTTCGTAAAGCATAAATGGCATTGTGTGTTCCCTTTCCTTCAACAAATCCAAACTGTTCATCTGCAATTTCCATTTTTATCTTTTTCTTTGTTATTCTCATAATAATTCTCAGAAGTAGCTTCGTTATGTAACATGAGAGGCTGATAGTCCGGTGGTCATCACATTCCTTTGCACCTGGTTTCTTTTGTAGTGCTATAAACGTGGATTTAAGCAGGCCACTGGGCATATAACCACTGTTGTAAATGTCGTTCAGTAACTTGGTTATTATTTTTATTCCCATCTCCTCTAGCGCCTCTATTTCTTCTATTGTTATATTATCAGGCCCAGTCACTTTTCCTTTCTTCATGTGTTTGATTGCATCTATTATTTCATCTTCAAGTATTGGTGGTCCATCACAATTTTCAGTATCTGGTGTTAATTCTGTTTTTTTCCTCTATATAGCTCATCGATGTACTCTGTCCACACTGTCTTCTTTTCCATTAACGTTTTACTTTCTTTTGATTTCAGGCATTCTGTGGTATATTTTGTTTACCTGCCTGTGAGTCCACTAATTCGTTTGTGTATGTTTTTGCTGTCTTTATTTTAGGAATCCTCTATTTGTCGGCACTGTTCATTTAACCACACGTCATTTGCTTCTCTGCATTTGCGTCTTATTTCTTTATTTATCCTGCTAAATTTTTCTTGGTTATTTTTACTACTCATTCTCTTGTCCATTAGTCCTAAAATGTCATCTGTCATCCGTTTATTCTTGGGGGCTTGTGTTTTTGGTGGTATTATCTCCTTAACAGTTTGGTGGATATAATCTCTTAACATTTCCCACTGTTCATCTATATTATTTATCTTTGCTACTGCATTATATCTATTTGTTATAATAACTCAGTATTGCTCTCGCAGTTCTTGGTCATTTTTAAGGAGTTCTGCATTCAGTTTGATGTTTCTCGCTTAGACGATCCACAACTCTAAAATCGAATTCAGTTGAGTGACCATTGTTGATACTATTCACGGTCATGTGACTGGATATAAACAGCCAGCAACTTTAAATAACTTTCTGTATCGAATACACTAATTTATTTGTCCTCTCTCGTTCCAACTCATCTTTCAACTGCGTATGCTGGAATATAAACTACAAAAGTATCGGTTTTGAAAGAGCATCGATACAGCAAAGTGAACTGAATAATGACTCGTTTCATCGCGGATGGCGGATGTGAAGTAGGCGAACATCATTCTAGCTATTTCCTCCTCACATGTCAACATGCTTTTAAACAGAGTCGTTTTATATTTACCATGGTCTTTCATCAGTTACTTGTTGTCCTCGAAGCCAATGAAAATAAAACTGGCGATGGTCTTGCAGGTATCCCTATGTCTTAGTTTTTACCTACTTTTGGGCCATTAACAGGCATTCTCAAAGGCAGAAAGGTGGATCCCAGAAAAAGAATTTCATTTTAAGGCGAGGGTGTCCAGATGAAACTGTCTACGTTTCAATATTTACCACCGAAAAAGAATGTTTATTTGTGAAAATCCTTTCAAAATGATGATTTGTTGTAAAGAGGAGGATTCGGGGGCAATCTGGGCTGAAAAGGAAGAATGGGGCTTTGAGAACTACTGATGGAAGTTTGCATGGTGATATGCCCAACACTTGACCAGTATGCCTCTATCAGCTTAATCTGCCGCAGGTGGATGCTAGGCAAAACCCACAGCGGCTAACATCTGGCTGATTCCAAACCATCTTCCAGGATTACATCTGTGGATAAAGGCCTCTGATAACGATGATGTTCACAGAATGATTCTCCCTATATTTAGGAATATTTTATTATTTCCATTCTGTTTGCTACTCTCCAGTCTAGTATATTCAAAGTCATCAACTCATGCCATCTCCCCACAGAAGGTTGGCTGCAATGAATCTCCACTCTGCTGTTTCTTATCTTTATAGTGCACGTGGCCAAGCTGGTTCTTGTCCATCTCTTGATGCTGTCCAAGTCTGACACGTTAAAATATAAAAATGTGTGGGGAAGTGAGCACCTCAACTAATGCAGGAATGATGTCTATAGGAAGCTTGGCAGAGATGAAGAGGTCAAACCCACAACAGACATTATATGTATAATAAATTGAAGATGGGCACAAATGATGAATGCACCTATGGCAATAGAAACAAATTATACTCCCAGGATCTGTTTAGGACTATCCTGCATATAAGATCTATGAAGACACACATGGCTATCACCAGTACCAACCCAGACCAAGCTGTTCAGTGATACAGACAACATAAGGTGAACTGTTGCAAGGTTTAGGATTATTTAGGTGGACATCTGAGAATGTCTGAAGAAGCTCAAGTAAGAATCAAGAACAGATTACATTTATAGAAAACATTCCTAAAACCAATAAATAATATGTAAACAGTATGTATAAATTTTAATTTGCAAACACAAAGTACTTAAAGCACACCATAATCTGCATGAATATGTACCGTATATCAAAACAAAACTTTAACATGATACATTTTTTAAAAAATTATATCACAAAGCCATCACCAACATCTGCATTAAAAATGACACGGCCAAAATGAAACAATTTTCAGAACTGACCAAAAAATTTAACAAAATAAACTTGTGTAAAACTCACAATAAAAGTAAAATAGTTTCCCCATGAAAAATATTCTTATGGCACAGATGCACCCAGGGTATATGTCCATATTTTCCTTGATTTGTCACCACACTAGAGAGTGATGTGGACATCATCACACCAGGTCACCTTTCCTTTTCCAGCATCAGAGAAGAGCAAGGGACAGCTGGGTTATTGGAGCACTTTCAGCTGAACCTAAACCCTTATCCCTGCCACAACACATGAATGCACTAACCACTACGGCAGTTTCCCTGTGAGCTCTGTGAACAGCAAGATCCTTACAAAAGCCCGTTTAAACCTCTGCAGCTAGGGCTATACCTGGTTTTAAGTGGTAAATAAACAGACATCAGTGATGAGCCATGAGTGTGTCAGTTTGTTCCAAGATCTATTCTCATTCAATCATATTTACTGCAATCCTTCCATAGGTTTCTTATATTTCATGGATTATTTCTTTTGACTTTTTTTTTTAATCGACTACTTTATCCATTATATCAAAAGTGTAAGTGAATCATGGACAACATGCAGGTCCACAGAAAGATCATGAGAAGCAACAGAAATGTGCTCCACCAGAAGAATGTTGCAAATTTCCTAGACACCAAAGACTACTAATGAAGAATGTATGAGAAAAGCAGGAGAGATAAAGGCCTGTCTTACATTCTGCCTTTCATCATTTCATTTTTCATTCTTCCCACACACTCAATTTAATATAGTGTGACAAGATGGTGTGAGATGAGATCACCAACTGAACTGAAGGCCTGCATGAAGGATCGGTTACTATGATAAAACATAATAGCCAATGGCAGTCAGCATAGCACCTGAAGATGATATTAAAAAAAATATATAAGCACACTAAAAGTGCTCACCTATAAGAATATATAAAGACCATGCATAACAGATACCAGAAAACTGGCAAGTTTAAATAAAATGAGAATAAAGTGGATGTGAAAGAGTTTGAATTAAGAAAACAAAACTTCACTATGCCGACTTCCACAGCTCATTGTTATTCTGATCAAGTCAGTATAGTTTAGAATGAAAGCTCCAAGAGAGATTATGTAAGCAATGCCAAACACATCTCCCCCCCCCTCCAAATCTAGTTTTATTCATTACAGCCCATTCCCCCCCCCCCAAAATAAACCCTCTGGACCCCAGTGCAATGCACTAGCTGGGACCCAACCCCCACCCCCAAATATGGCCTGGTTTTGGCTAAGAAATATTGTTTCTCTACTGCCCATACCTCATGGCATCTACTTCAAAATTTATAACAAAAGCACTTTGCATTGACAGTTTCCTGGCCTAGGAGCAGTTTCTGCCTTTTTATCTATGCCATGATCATGTACTTCCTTTTCCTAGATCTGCATGTGCACCGGACGAAGATCCCATTAAACTGCTAGCCAGACATTATTCTACAAAAAAAAAAAAAAACCTCCATTTTTTTTTTTTTTTTGGTTAACTAAGTCTTCTGACAGTGATCAGTACTAGTAATTGTGATGACAGACAAAATCCTGACAGTGTTACTAAGGAAAACCCCTGCATCAAACTAAAAATAAAAATAAGAGTAGGAACATGGAATGTGAGAAGTATGTATGAGGGAAAGTATCAAATAATAAGTGACCAGGCACAGAAAAATGATATTGTATTAATAATGCAAAGATTGGTACAGAAAGAGCAGATGATGAAGGACATGTTGTAGGGAAATTTAGCATAGGACATAGAAATGAGGCAGGAGACAATCTAATGGCATTTTGCATGGAAAATGAGCTAATGATTGCTAACACATTTTTTAAGTAACATCCAAGACTACTTTACACATGGACATCACCTGATGGGAAAATCAAGAATCAAATAGATTACATTTTAGTGCAAAGAAGGTGGAGATCAAGTATAACATCAGCAAAAACTTTACCTGGTGCTGATTGTGACACAGACCATGAGTTATTAATAGCAGACATGAAGATAAAGATAAAAAAGACAGTTATGGGATCAAGACCACTCTGCTTTGATCTTACAAAAAATACCAGAACAATATGGTATAGAAGTGAAGAACTGTTTTGAAATCCTGATGGCTGCACAGGAGGAGATGACACCAGATGAATTGGCTATACAAGCCAGAGATATCTTAATAACAATAGCTAAAGATGTGGTTCCAGTAAAGAAAACACAAAAGAATGGATGGATTACAGCAGGCACACTAGAACTGATAAAACAACATAGAGGAATGAAGACGCAATGGAAAGTGACAAACAACAAAGAGGAATATAAATCTTTAACAAAAGAAATACGAAGAAATATAAGAAAAAAAATACATACAAGATTGTTGTGAAAGAATAGGATGACATAAGAAGTGTGGAAGAGATAGTGAAATGTTTAAAGAAATGAAGACATTGACGAGAAATATCACACCTAAGCTATTGGATCACTACTAACTAATAATGGAGATACAGCGAGGGAAATTAAAAGGAGGACATCTATCGCTTTTCAGAAAGTAAAACAACTAAAATATCTGTGGAGAGGAACAGACAGAACTACAAAAATAAGATTTTTAAGGGCATGCATCTTTCCCATTGCAACATATGCTTGCGAGACCTGGACACTTAACAAATCAGTTGAGAAACACATAAATGCCTTTGAATGTAAATGCTACAGAAGAGTTCTTCTGATATCATGGACACAAAAAAGTACAAATATATCCATACTACAAAAACTTAATATTGAAGAAGGCTGGCTAGTAAAGGGGATTTAAGAGAGAAAAAACTTAAATATTTTGGACACATTAAACATCATGATAATCTAGAGAAGACCATCTTGGAAGGGTACATAATGGAAAAAAGAAAGCGAGGAAGACCAGGGCAAAGATGGCTGCAAAACGTTTCTGCAAATGGATGCATCAACAGCAGGCCATCTTCCTCACAACTGAGAGGCTTACAGGAGCGCTGTTAGGGAGGCAAAGTTCCGCACGGGACATGCAATTGAGCGAATGAATGAATTCTTATGATTCAAATAATTAAAGAAATTTTTTTAAAATCTGCTTCTTTAGAATCAATTCATCAATATTTTTGTTCCATAAGGTACAGTATTTTGTTCTGGTGCCCATGGTGGTGGACTCTGTCAAGATGTCTGCTTTCTGTGTCCACTTCAGGTTATCAACCTAGGCACCATATTCTAACATCTGTGCATCAACATCTTATGATAAGGATTGCAAAGAATATTAATGTATATTTCCATGTACATCAGAAATCTGTGTCACTTGATCTGTCAACTAGTGCATTGCCCCAGGCTGTGGAACTGGCACAAACCAACTCCAACAGTAACTTTGTCCCCTACTGTCAGGCTCTAGTTTATTCATGAGCAGTGCATGTATACTAATCTCCAGCTTCACCCAAAATTGTTTGTGACTCTTTGATCCCAAAACCCTGAGGGAAGCTAACATACTTCTGATAGTCCTTTTTTAACAATGCTAGTTGGTTCTATCACACTGGATGTCTCACAGCAATCTCCAGCACTCTAGAGTCATTGACAAAACTTTGTATCACAGCCATGTACTGAAACAAAACATCAATTTCAGTCCACTATAAATGGACTACAAAATATAAAGATAAAATATCTTTAAAATATATATAAATATGTATAAAAAATATCCACCAGGATGTAGCACTGTACTGCAAGAAGAGCAAACTGCAGCTACCATTCAGATCTGTGGTCGAAGAATACAAGGTAAGAAAGACAAGACTTGTAATGATGCTGTAAGAATCTACGGATCCGATGGTATGAGAAGTTCATCATCATCATCATCATGTGCCGTGCCGACTGGCATTGGCTATTATGCTTCTCCAGAGTACCCGATCCTTCATGCAGGCCATCAGCTCAGTTGCGGATCTCCTCTCACACCATCCCGTCAGACTGTCCAGTATCATTTCTCTTGGTCTTCCTCTTGATCTTCTTCCTTGTATTTTTCCTGTTGTTATAATATTTTCAATGCCTCCTCTTCTCATTGCATGTCCTATGAAAGTACATTGTCTCTCTCTTATCTTTTTGACAAGGTTTTTTTTGTCTCTCCAGCTCTTCTCATACATTCTTCATTAGTTATTTTTGCCGTCCAGGGGATTCGCAACATTCTTCTAATAAACCACATTTCTGCTGCTTCCAATGATTTTTGTGCAGACTTGCCTATTGTCCATGATTCACTTCCATATAACAAGATAGGTTCAATATAGCATTTTAGGACTTGTTTTCTAACATTCATTGATAAAGATGTGTTAGCTAATATGTTTCTCATTCTCTGAAATGCAGTATTTGCTTGGCCTATTCTGTTCCTAATTTCTGTTCTGCATTTCCCATCTAAAGTTATTACTGCTCCAAGGTATTTGAATTTCTGCACCCGCTTTAGAATAGTTCCGTTTAATTTAATACTGCATACTGGTGGATTCTGTTTCTTAGATGTAACCATAGTCTCTGTCTTTCTGATGTTCCAAGTAAGGCTTTTCTGTTCACTTTCTTTGGCGACTTTATCCAAGAGATTTTGCAGGTCTTGTTGGTTCTCAGCTATCAGTACTGTGTCGTCAGCATACCGAAGGTTGTTAATATTGTATCCTCCAATTTTTATGGCTGGTTCTGTGATGATTGTTCTTAGAATATTCTCGCTATACAGAGAAAAAAGGTCTGGAGATAGTACACATCCTTGTCGCACCCCTTGTTTTATAGGTTGATATTTTCCAATCCTATTTTCAACTCAAACTGCTGCTTCTTGCTGCCAGTATAGATGTTTTACAATCCTCAGGTCTTTGCCGTCTATATTGATGTCTTCAAGCATTTTAATAATTTCACTATGTTTCACCTTGTCAAATGCCTTGGTGTAATCAATGAAGCATAAGTAGAGATCTTTCTGTACTTCTATAGCTCTTTCTGTTAGTGTTCGTAAAGCATAAATGGCATTGTGTGTTCCCTTTCCTTCAACAAATCAAAACTGTTCATCTGCTATTTCCATTTTTATCTTTTTCCTTGTTCTTCTCATAATTCTCAGAAGTAGCTTCGTTATGTGACATGAGAGGTTGAGAAGTTCAGCCAACACTTAAAACTGGACGAAAGTGGAAAGTAAGTGAGGAAGTGACCACAGCCAGGGAAATGCAGGGGCTGAAAGAAGTAATAGGATACACCCAGATCAACAGAAGGGGATTTGGTCATGGTGAAATCAAATGGCGATCAAAGGCCTCCTGTAAGGAAAGAATGGACATCATCAGCGAAGTAAGGAATTCAGAAGATGACAAGTGGTCCCAGAAGGCAGTCCAACAGGCACAGCAAAGTTAATGGACAACATGGGAGGAAGTCCTGCAGAGATCACTAACATGGAATGACATCTGGAAAATGGCACCCTTGAGGCTCAGCTTCATCATCAAAGCTAGTTATTACCTTCTGTCTACAGGCTCCAACCTATACAAATGGGGTTTATCAGAAGACACAAAGCGCCCTCTCTGCAACGAAAGGCAAACTTTGGAACATGTGCTTCAGCATGTAGAGTATCATTTGCCCCAAGGACGCTACACCTGGCGGCACAACAGAGTGCTGCAGGAACTAGTAGCCATTGTAGACAGGGCAAAAGATAAAGCAAATAACAGCAAAAGAGCTAAGGTCCCAACTAAATACTTCATAGGCACTGGTACAACATCAAATACTGAAATCAGGGATATTCCCTCACCATCACTGCTAGATGGTGGAAATATTTGGGATGTGGCAGAGGACCTACCAGGAAGAAGAGAATACCCAACTGCCATCAAGAACACAGGAATGCGACCAGACATTGTAGCACTCCATAGAAAAACAGGAATTAATAATGATCGAGTTTATGGTTCCATATGAAACAAGAATAGAGGAGCAGAATCTATTCAAATGTGAGAAGTACAATGATCTGGTTATGCAACTGAGGCAGGGGCAGGAGTCAGGGCAAGCAAGAGGATTCGTAGCAACATCGGCATATGACCTATGTAAGCAACTGAGCATAAAGGGACAAGCAAGAGCAAGGGCATTGAAAAGCTTTTTAGAAACAGCAGAAAAGGCCTCATGCTGGCTGTGGAGTATGCAAAAAAAGCATTGAGAACATAAATGATTTCATTTGTCACAACCAATATCAGTCGTGGCTGGATCGCTAAAGACACACTTCAAAGTGCAGTGCCAACTGGAAGATCACGGGTTCAATTCCAGGACAAAAAAAAAAAAAAGAAGCAACAACTCACAAGACCTCTGGGAGTCATGACCCAGAGGGCCCCCCCTCCAAGAGTGTCAGGAGTTTAATAGGGCCAAAACACTTTTCTAATGATCTGAAAGAGCTGCATTGTTGTTCCTCTCTCTACAGTATAGAGTTTCCTGCATATTGCAAGAATTATTCTTACTTTTTCCAATATAAAATATAAATTACGCTCATATAAGTGAAAAGGACCTGATCACAGCAACAGAAGCCACAAAATGGCTCACAAATACATTGACAACAGTAAATTCTGCAAGACACGAGGGAAAAAAAATTGCTGCAACTTTAAAAATTAACTGTAAACATCAAATTCAAGAACAATGAATAAAAGTGTAAAATGTAAACTCGATCACATACTAATATCAAAAGGCATTGTTCAAAAACTAAAATCATAGGTGCATCAAAAAGACAGGGCAAAATTAAGTAAAAATTTCCAATTATACGAAAAAAGTTTAAATTAAAAAAAAAAAAGACAAGTTTTGTTTTGCTCTTGGACCCAGCGATTATCTTTAATTTGTCCTTATGTTTAACCTCGGACAAGTCCTTCTGGAGTTTGGTTGTTGATGGCAGCTATACAATTACGGGCAGCAATTGAAGCCATAGCATTACGAGAATCCCACGTATTACTTCCCATATGTGGCAAGATCACACAGTTCGGCAAGGAAACCAACGGATGGTGGTTTGGAAGTGGCTCCGGTTCAGTGACATCTAAACCTGCTGCCAGAATATCTCCATTTTTCAATGCCTCCATTAAAGCATCATGGTCTATCACACCACCTCGGCCAGTGTTTATCAGGATCGCTGTGTTTTTCATCTTCTTGAAGGTCTCCCTATTAAACATATGTCTTGTCTGGAAAAAAAAAAAAAAGAAAAAAAAACTCCCAATTAAAAAAAACAACAAACTACAATTCACAACATACATTAATTCACACAAAAATCCAATTAATCCAACAGATGACTCCCTAAACGGATCATAATGACTTTTTGTCCATCTATATAGAGTGCAAGAGTGGAGAAATGGCTAGTGCACTTGCTTATGATGGCGGTCAGTTGTGTGAAAGCCTGACTTCTGGAGCTAGGAAAGAAAAAGCATGAGGCAAACCACATCACCCTCTTATGATCCAACAATCAAGGAAAATATGGGCACTAACACATCCTGTAATGTCTCGCTAACATGGAACTGGGCTCCAAACATAAGTTACATATTACCCAATATGTGCAAAGACAGAAGACTGCAACCTGGCTCTGATATATGATGTCTCAGCTGTATTCTTTTGGTCATTGCTGATGGTACTGAGGTTTGGCATATGGCATAGAAAAAAAAAGCATGTTAAAACTGTCTAAAACATTTCATTATAGCTATAAGATGGATACCACAGGGGAACAAAAGTAAGGGTAGACCAAAGAAGACATGGAGAAGAACAACAGAGAGGATGCTGAACAACAGAGAGCTCAACTGGGAAACAGCAGAAGAAAAAAAGGCAAAGGACAGGCATTTGTGGAAAACCCTTGCAGAAGCCCCATGTACCTTTGGCACTTGAGGTTCAGAGACAACATTTTCACTGCATCCTTATCATTCTTGAAGGATTTAACAGTTAAACTTGAAGTGTTCTTGCCTTGTCTCCTCGCTCATGTACCTTTCAGTGCTGAAGTTGAGGACTTCTTGAAAAGACTTGGTGGTCTGCTTCATATATAGGAATATTTAAAGTTTCTATTATCTCCTCCATCCATTTCCTGTCCATATGCAGGCAGCCTCTCTTTATAGTTCTACTATTCCTAGCATGAGTGCTTTCTGTGGTTACTGTCTGGTCAAAGTAGTGTAATGAGGCTGCACCACTGGGCTTGTTTCTGGATGTAGTGTGATACTGACATTACTGAAATCCTTAAACTGATAGGGTTACTTCTGATTTTGCCTCTTTTCTGATTTTGTCTCTTCTTGTTACATTTAGTAATCTCTCTGATATCTCATTCTTGTTGCGATAACTTTTCTTTTACTTTTGGCTGTCAGTGTCCATGTCTGGAGGGCAGACATTAAAGAGCATAAGAGTTGGGATGTAACTGTAAATAAGGGGCCTAGCTCTCTTGCTGGTCCTAGAGAGCAGCTTCCTTACACCCTGGGCATGCTCATACAAGTTCAGCCTTTGACATCAGGATTTCCTTCAGTGTTTTTAGAGAGATGACTCCAATGTGTTGATTGTGTGTTGCTTGTGATCTAGCATTTAGTTGAGATTAATTACTGTCACCCCCCGTGTGGTACCCGGGATCTGCAAAGAATAGGACCACTGTACCCTACCACGCATGATCGTAAAAGGCGACTAAGGAGGGTTCAGCATAGGGCCAGCAACCCTATCTGGTAAAAAAAACTATCAGACTGCTACAGAAACGGAAGCAAAGGAAAAAACAAATGCAGGTGGAAGGAGAAATGCTTATCAGGAAACTGAGCCCATGAAGGCTGTGGATGAAAGCCAGCCACTGGAAGTCCCCAGCCCAACTGCAGTCCTCCTGGAACCTAAACACAAGATGCAAATAGGCAGCTGGAATGTAAGAACACTAAACCAGACTGGAAAACTAGCACAAACCTTCAAGGAAATGCACAGATACAAACTAGACATACTAGGAATACAAGAAGCAAGATGGACAGGACAAGGCAGAAGGAAATTAACAATACAGCACACAGAAGATACAATAATATGGTCAGGTAAAGAAGATCTTCATGAAGGAGGGGTAGCATTGATTATAACAAAAGAAGCATCAAGAGCATTGCTGAAATGGACCCCAATAAATGAGAGATTATTATATGCACGGTTCAACTCAAGATTCACGAAGCTGTCTATTATAGTTTGTTATGCACCAACAGAAGCAGCTGAAGAGGAATTAAAAGAAGATTTTTACAACAGCCTCCAAGCCACAGTAGAAACAATACCCAAGCATGATATGCTACTCATCTTGGGCGACTTCAATGCAAAAGTAGGTGAAGGAAATGAAGATAGAAGAAAAATCATGGGAAGAGAAGGAATCGGAGAAATAAATGAAAATGGAGAAAGAATGTGCAGTTTCTGTGAAGAAAACATGATGACCATCGCAGGGACAATTTTCCAACATAAAAACATCCATAAAGTGATTTGGAGGTCACCAGATAAAACCACAGAAAACCAAATCGATCACATACTAATAAACAACAAGTGGAAACGGTCACTACAAGATGTGCGAGCAAGGAAAGGAGCAGATGTAGGAAGTGATCACAACCTTCTGGTAGCAAAAATAAAACTAAAATTAAGGAAAGCCAAAATCGGAGAACACAGAAAGATACATTTTGATACAAGAAAACTGATAGACCAGCAAACAAGAAATGAATTCTCAATAGTACTTAAGAACCGCTTAAGTGTCCTACAAGACGAAGCAGAAATGTCCATACTAGACAATAAAACACTACAGGAAACAGCAAAAGAGGTGCTGGGATATCGGAAAAGGAAAAAAGAGGAATGTATAAGCAAGACCACATGGGAAAGATAGAGGAAAGAAAAGAAATCAAGAAAAAATTACTGAACACCAAATCACAACGGCTTAAAGAACGAGTTTTAAGTAATTATGCACAAAAAGACAAAGAAGTGAAGGAATCATGCCGTCAAGATAAACGTCAGTATTATGACAACTTAGCAGAAACAGCAGAGAAAGCAGCATATACAAATGACATGAAAACCACCTACAAAATCACAAAGCAGAAGACAGGTAACTTCAACACAAGATGTGAAAGTGCAGTAAGAACACAAAATGGACAACTGGTCAGTGGAGAAAGAGAAAAAATTGAAAGATGGAGGGAACACTTTAACACCCTACTAAACAGAACACAAGCAGCACAAACAATAGACTTACCTGAAGCAAAAACGGAACTAAACATCAATACAGGACCAATAACAATAAGTGAAGTAAAGGAGGCGATAAAGAAGCTAAAATCAGACAGGGCACCAGGTGAAGATGAAGTGACTGCTGAGATGTTGAAAGCAGAAGAAACAGAAACACCAAAACAACTTTGCCGGATATTACAACAAATTTGGGATCTAGAAAAAGCCCCAGAGGAGTGGAAAACTGGGCTTATAGTTAAACTACCAAAGAAGGGTGACCTCAGAGATTGCGGGAACTGGAGAGGCATTACCCTACTGCCACTCACCAGTAAAGTATTTTGCAGAATAATCATCAACAGAATTGTACCAGCACTTGAGGAAAAACTTCGGAAAGAGCAGGCAGGATTTAGGAAAGGAAGATCATGCATAGACCACATATTTGTACTTAGACAAATATTAGAACAGGCAAATGAGTGGCATAGCACAACATATGCATTATTCATAGATTTTGAGAAAGCCTTTGGCAGTGTCAACAGAGATGCACTATGGAAAATCCTAAGATGGCATGGCCTCCCCCATAAAATAGTTAATGTAATCAAAGCCCTATACGAGGGTTTTCAGTGCAAAGTTATCTGTGGAGAACATACCTCCAGCAGCTTTAAGGTACAAACAGGAGTGAAACAGGGATGTGTACTATCACCAACATTATTTATCTTGGCAGTAGACTGGTTAATGAAGGAGGCAACATCAGACAAATGCAGAGGATTACAATGGACCCTTGACACAGTGCTGGAGGACCTTGACTTTGCGGACGACATTTGTCTATTATCAAGCAGCCACAAAGATATGCAAGATAAAATAAACAAGCTAACTCAGAATGCAAACAACATAGGACTAAAGATCAACGTAGGAAAGACAAAGTTAATGAAGCAAAATGTGAACAACAGAAATGTACTCAGAGTAGATAACAAGTTAGTGGAGGAGGTCAATGAATTTGTATACCTTGGCAGCAGAGTAGTAGAAAATGGAGACAGCACAGAGGACATCAACAGCAGACTTACTAGAGCAAACCAGGCTTTTGCAATGCTGCAGACTATATGGAAATAAAAAAAACTAAGCATAAATATGAAAATCAGGATATTTAAGAGTAATGTTCCATGTGTACTACTCTATGGAAGTGAATGCTGGAAAATCACCAAAACCATAGAAAACAAGTTGAATTCTTTCCAGACTAAATGTTTACGAAGAATTAGAAAAATATTTTGGCCAAACACCATAAGAAATAACATCTTATTAGCAGAAATGCAGATGAAACCACTGACAACAATTATTGAGGAAAGACGCTGGCGATGGTTGGGACATGTGCTCCGAATGACTGACAACTCACTACCAAAAATAGCACTAAGATGGACACCACAGGGGAACAGAAATAAGGGTAGACCAAAAGAGATATGGAGAAGAACAACAGAGAGGATGTTGAGCAACAGAGGGCTCACCTGGGCAAGAGCAGAAAAAAAGGCGAAGGACAGGCATTTGTGGAAAACCCTTGCGGAAGCCCCATGTGCCCTGGGCACTTGTTCAGAGAGAGAGAGAGAGAGAATTACTGTCACACCCAGAGTCACATAATGCCCTGAGAAGACAGCTCATTATTTACTGTCACATCCAGTGCAGTGAGAAGACAGCTCATTAATTACTGTCATATCCAGTGCAACGAGAAGACAGCTGATTAATTACTGTCACATCCTGTGCAATGAGAAGACAGCTGATTAATTACTGTCACATTCAGTGCAATGAGAAGACAGTTGATTAATTACTGTCACATCCAGTGCAATAAGAAGACAGTTGATTAATTACTGTCACATCCAGTGCAATAAGAAGACAGTTGATTAATTACTGTCACATCCAGTGCAATAAGAAGACAGTTGATTAATTACTGTCACATCCAGTGCAATAAGAAGACAGTTGATTAATTACTGTCACATCCAGAGACATAAAACACAGACAGCATGGAGAGGGCTATGAAAAAATTATATTAAAAAAAAATTATTACATTACCTGGGGTGTAAGGTTGCAGCATACACATATAAAATCACAGGTTCGAAGGAGCCCTTCAAAATCTATAAATTGGGCATCAATCTCCTTGGCATAGCTGACCTAAAAAGTGAAAGCAACAGTACTAATTATATAATACACTAGTGTCACACACTCATCAAGGTGTATAGTAACAACACTGAAAATCCCTTACCTGAGAGTCCAACTGGACAAAGGATGTGACTAATCAAGAAGTTTGAGAAGATGAGAAGAGGCCCTAAATCTGATGTCAAATCCTGGGCCAAGTTTAGTTTAAAGGATCAATCATGGTGGACAGCTGACAATCACCAAACTGTGACTGTTATCATTTGGCCTGCAGCGAGTTGATGTCTCAGTAAATAACTTGCCTGCCTTATGTTGTTCAATTCTGAACTTCAAAGAGGTTCTGGAGTGTATTATTATATTGACACAGAGATCTTTTTGTGGCTGAAACTGGCATTTTACAGTTATTCTGCAGTGCGTTTTTTAAAGTAATTCACTCTTTGGTTAGTGATCTCCGTCCCATCATTCCATGCTCCTTCACTTAGAAAGGACATGTCAGCGGTTCAAAATTGATCTCTTTGGCGGTGAAGATTCGTGCCACAGAAATAGCCTGGTCACTAGAGCTGGCCAAAGCCTTACCTCCAAGCCACTCCTACAGACTGCCAGTATTATGATTTAACCTAACAAACTGAGGAGGGACCTGTGTACTCCTGACAGTGTCAGAGTCTTGGTCTTGGATCTACTCCGATGATTAAAGAAAGCTATTGCTACTCACTCCCAGTCTGATTAATCAAGTGCCATGCCATGTGTCGTAGGCGATCACTTCTCTCCACAATTTCCTGTCTTTTGCGTTGATTATGAGATCCGCCGGTGACTTTATTCCTAGCCACACTGACAGCCCATCCAGTAACTTCTCTCTCCGTCTCCCTGTCTCTTCTTCCCTCAATTTTTCCAGTTGCCACAATGTGTTCAAATTTTCCTCTTCTCAGAAAATGTCCTACAAATCTTGCTTGTCTGCCTCTGATCTTTGCTGTAATTTGCCTTTTAACTCCAGCCTCTCTTAAGACTTCATCATTGGTTTTCTTAGCTGTCCATGGTACCTTCAACATCCTTCTTATGAACAACATTTCCATGGCCTTCATTTCTCGCTGTACTCTCTTATTCATGGACCATGCTTCACATCCACAAAACAAAATTGGCTCGATGTAATATTTAAGTACTCGGAATCTTGTTTCCATTGATATGGATCTGTTGCACAAGATGTTTCTCATTAAAAATCATTTACTGGAATTCTGACTTGGCCTGAGCACGTCTGCTAGTCTGATTAAACACATACATTTTCAAGATCATCACATACAAATACAAAAAAAACTCTGCAGTTACAGGGGAGATAACCAACTAACCATACTTCCCACTCAATAACTTCTAACAACAATCATTAGAGTCAACGTAAGCTTACTTCTGAGTCAACTGAGTTATTTCAATTAATTCTCTTGATTAACTCCTCAATCTACTGACTATTCTTTCCCACTATCACAATGTGATTATTCCTAACAAATGAAATGAGCTGACCACTCCACCCTCCACTCCCTGAAATCAACATTCACATTTATTTCTAGCTGCTCTGTCACTATCACAGTTTGGTATAGCAAGCTGAATCTCATTATTCAGTTTACAGACCATATAATGCTCATGAACAAGAGAAAGAAGGAAACATGCAATACAGCATACAGGCAAGGATCTGACATAAGATCACCATCACCTTACACTGGGATGTCATTAAACAGTTAGCCCAATAAGACAGGATTACACAAACCCATACGAACATTAAGGCTGGCTTACACAAACCCATAAGCCTTGTCATGTTAAATTTCTCAAGTATCATCTCTCTCTCTCTCTCTGAGCCTTAATTGCCCAGGGCACATGGGGCTTCTGCAAGGGTTTTCCACAAATGCCTGTCCTTTGCCTTTTTTTCTGCTCTTGCCCAAGTGAGCCCTCTATTGCTCAACATCCTCTCTGTTGTTCTTCTCCATGTCTCTTTTGGTCTACCCTTACTTCTGTTCTACGATGGTGTCCATCTTAGTGCTATTTTTGGTATTGAGTTGTCAGTCATTCGGAGCATGTCCCAACCATCACCAGCATCTTTCCTCAATAATTGTTGTCAGTGGCTTCATCTTCTTTTCTGCCAACAAGATGTTATTTCTTATGGTGTTTTGCCAAACTATTTTTCTAATTCTTCATAAACATTTAGTCTGGAAAGAATTCAACTTGTTTTCTCTGGTTTTGGTGATTTTCCAGCATTCACTTCCATAGAGTAGTACACTTAGAACATTACTCTTAAATATCCTGATTTTCGTATTCATGCTTAGTTTTTTTTATTTCCATATAGTTTGCAGCATTGCAAATGCCTGGTTTGTCTGCTGTTGATGTCCTCTGTGCTGTCTCCATTTTCTACTACTTTTACTGCCAAGATATACAAATTCATTGACCTCCTCCACTAACTTGGTACATTTCAGTTGTTCACATTTTGCTTCATTAACTTTGTCTTTACTACACTGATCTTTAGTCCTATGTTGTTTGCATTCTGAGTTAGCTTGTTTATTTTATCTTACATATCTTTGTGGCTGCTTGATAGTAGACAGATGTCGTCCACAAAGTCAAGGTCCTCCAGCACTGTGTCAAGGGTCCATTGTAATCCTCTGCGTTTGTCTAATGTTGCCTCCTTCATTAACCAGTCTACTGCCAAGATAAATAATGTTAGTGATAGTACACATCCTTGCTTCACTCCTGTTTGTACCCTAAAGCTGCTGGAGGTATGTTCTCCACAGATCACTTTGCACTGAAAACTCTCGTATAGGGCTTTGATTCCATTCACTATCTTATGAGGAAGGCCATGCCATCTTATAATTTTTTAAAGTATTATACACACACACACACAAAAGTATGAAAAAATCTGATGAAAAAAAAGGCACTGAAAACACAAGGCTCCAGAAAACCAGACATTAAAAACATAAGGGTCCAGAAAACCAGACATTAAAAACATAAGGATCCAGAAAACCAGACATTAAAAACATAAGGCTCCAGAAGACCAGACATAAAAAACAAGGCTCCAGAAAACAAGACATTAAAAATATATCTTGAGAAACAGATATTTTAAAAAAAACAGGACTTACTGACAAATAAAAGAACAAACCAGGACATATTTATTTTAAATCAGTGACTATGAAGTTAACAAATAGAAACCTTTCCCATATTTCCTATATTTTGTTAGCAGGTAACATTCATTTACAACAGATAAATGGAAATTTTTTTGTTTGTTAAATCTAACCTCTTGCACGTCACAGTAATAGATTTTGGTGAAGCCAAATGATTTAAGTCGGCGAGCAACACCAAAACCAATTCTTCCCAGACCATAGACACCCAGAATTCTGCCCGTGAGTTCAGTTCCACATATCCACATTGGCTTCCATGGTCCCCACTGGCCGTTCTTCACAGCATCATATCCTGAAAATAGAATTATTGTCTCTTAATAAACTATCAGTTTGGGCACTCATAATTGTAAACCATACTTTTTTAAATTTCATAACCCAAAAAGAGAAAAAGAAAATACAGAACTCACCATATTCTTATGAACTTATCTGCCTCTAACATCCAAATCTTCTTCTTCTTCTTCTTCGTTCGTTTCTACCACCAAGACCTCCCCGTGATCCTACTGAATTTACTCCTGTGGTCCTTGATAGGTCCCGTGAGATCCCGACAGGACCACAAGAGGTTCAGAGTATCGCAGGGCTTGGGTCTGTATTCTTGGTGTGACGCAGAAGTGGGACTGCGCTACACAGTGGTTTTCGTTGCACCAGTTTAGTCTGGAGTTGGACTTTCTCACTGGAAAACCTCGATGTGTTTTGGATATCAGTATATCTCCGCTGGGTGAGAGGTGGTTGCCTATCCAGCCTAGAGTTAGACTTTCTCACCGGAAAACCTCGACATGTTTTGGATATCAGTATATCCCTGCTGGCTGAGAGGTGGTTGCCCATCCAGTCCAGCGTTGGACTTTTTCACCATAAAACCTCAGCGTGATTAGGATACGCATACATCCCTGTCAGGTGAGAGGTGGCTGCCTATCTAAACTGCACTGGTCCAGTGTCTCAGAGTTCAGCATTTTGTGGTCGTGGCCACTACCCTTCCTAGTTGTGACCAGGACAAAGCTTTTGTCCAGGAGGATGAATCCTCACCACTAGTTAGTTTCACCCCTGGGTTAAGCCGGTTTAGGCGTATTATCCCAATATGGGCATGTTTAGGACGTGACCGACCTCTAAAGCAGAGGTACCGCGACATGAGTAGTAGTCGAGTTTCACCCATGGGTAACTGGTTTAGGCATTTTTCACCAGTATGGGTGTATATCGGACGTGGCCGACCTCTAGAGCAGAGGTGCTGTGATATGAGTAGCTCTCGCCGCATGACTACTGGACATACTGATTAAACTTTACTTTATCCTTTCCATCACCTTTTCACAGCGCCCAGCAACCTTAATCGCATTTTCTTCATTGGTCGGAAGGAGTTTCACTCCACGTGTGGCAGGTGAAGAATCTCGCCAGCAATGTCTTAGTTTAACCCCTGGGTTAAGCCAGTTTAGGCAATCTGCCCCAGTATGGGCATATACAGGACGTCGCCGGCCTTTAAAACAGAGGTGCTGTGATTTGAGTAGTCCTGACCTCAAGACTACTGGTTACTTCACTTAATCCTTTCCTTCACCTTTTCCACGACGGTGCTGTGCGGCAACCATAATCGCATTTTTCTTCATTGGCCGGGAGGAGTTTCACCCCATGCATGGCAGCTGAAGAATCTTGCCAGCATCGGGTTTTAAATCAGAGTTTTCCTTCTCCTAGATGAGCTACCAAACACGACTCTCATCTACCCAAAACATCTGTTTTTCAGGAGCCAGATATTCGCCTTCGCACCTTCTCCTGTCAGTTTGAACAGTTCTGTCACGAGAAGGCCAGGAGCTGGATGTGGACTGTCAGAGGCTATTTGAGACACATGCCCTGGAGATATTTAATTGGAGTAGACAGTGTATCTCCCACCCCACCTCCAGCTATAACAGTCCTTAGAACCTAACATCCAAATAAACAAAACCACATCTTCAACCTTAACAACTTGATAAAAGATTCCCTGCTTTCTAATGAATCAGAATGAAACATATAAAACCATAAACCACATCTTCAGCCTTAACAACCTGATGAAAGATTCCTTGTCTTCTAATGAATCATACTGAAACATATAAAACTGTGTAAGCCACATTTTCTTCAACTATAAGGTCTTCAACAGCATCAATACACTGTTTATTCTTCTATGACCAAACAAAAATACAGAACACAATAAGGAACACAACACCAGAAAATCATCTGTAGATATCACATTGTGGCATTAGGCTGAAGAATTTGCAAATGGACTGATCCTTAACAAGCATGATACAAAACACAAACCCAATTAAAAACATGATAAAGACACACAGGTGATCACAAATGCCACCACTACACACTGACTATCACTTGCTAAAGTGAAATTAACAACTGACTCTTTTCCCCCTCAGAACAGAAAACCACACGTAAGCAAAGTTCTTCTCTTTGTGCACGTGACCAGATTCTGCAAACCGTGGAATACATCCTACAAAAATGCATCGACAACGAAACACCAAGACACATCTACTAGTCCCACAAAACCATCCAAGGAGCTAAGCTCTACTGTTCTATCCAGGAACTACAAAAAAAAAAACAGTCCACTTTATCCAAGAGACAGAATTTCAGACATTGAAGAAGAAGAGCAAACGTTTATGTTAATCTCATGGCATCAAACCTAAACCTTATACATGATGGACACATAATATATATATGATAAAAGGAAACAAGCCTGAAAGTTGATCTCCTATAGAAAATTAGTGGAAACTTACTTTTCAAATAAATATTAAAGAACTGAAAGTCTAAATCTTTACATCTGTACATGCATGGAAGTTTCAATGCCCGGAGATGCTGTCGAGGACCATCAAAATTTAACCAGGAAAAATAATAATAAAACAGATTATACAAGCAAGCATTAAATATTAACAGAAAATTGTTCATAATCAAGCTCCTTTTTCGTGCCATTGCTCCAAGCGAAGATTTCAGACCTACTATGTCTGTTGTTCTATCTCTTGCTTCTGTAATTTTACTAGACTATCCCCTCCACCATGCTTTTTGTATCAAAGTCAAAACCATGTTTAATATTATAGTCCTTGTATACTCATTGTACCTTTAATACTACAGTGCTTGTAGTAAACTCACCGTAACCTTACAACTACAGTGCTTGTAAACTCACTGTAAACTCATTGCACCTTTAAAACTACATGTAAAACCACTGTACCCTTGATACTACAGTACTTGGAGATTCTTACTCTTAACACTACAATATATATAAACCCACTGTATCCTTAATGCTATAGTGCCTGAAGCTCTTAATACTACAGCACTTGTAAATTCACTGTACCCTTAGCACAACAGAGCAGGTAAACTCATTGTGTTTGCTCATGTATTCAGAAGTGTCTGACCTTCTACTGTTCTCCTGGCGGTCATCAACAGCAGTGTGCATGTCAGTTCTGCCACACTGTCAGTAGAGACACCTGGCGTGTTGGCCACCTGAGGAAAAGTTGGCAATATCAGAACAGTAACAACTTACATTAAACCCATTTTTTTTAAAACTAGAAATTCTCATTAAAAATGATAAAGAACCAAACATTCAAATCTTCTGCTCACTGATGATGATGATGACGATGATGATGTTGATGATAGCAGACTGCTACAGCTTTCTTCACTTCCCAAAGGATATGGAGGAATTCCCTCCCAGCAAAAGATACAGGCCGGGTTTCTCTACATGCTACACATCTTCTTCTTCTTCTTCTTTGTATGCATTGTCTGTTTATATCTGCAGTCCTGTCTCTTGGATGAATTTCACTGTTTCTTGTAATTCATGTATGGAACCATAGAGCTTATTTTCTTTAGTGGTTTCACTGGGCCAGTAATTATTTCTCAGTGTCTCGTAGTTGGTGCAGTTTTGTAGGAAATGTTCCACAGTTTGTACAAAGATTAGTAATACCAACCTTAAACTTTGTATACATATGACTTCGGAGTCAGCTGTGTCCTGTTCGGAGACGGAAAATGGTGACTTGTTCTTTTCTGTTTAGCACGTGATAGTCATCATGTGGTGGTGTTTGTGGCTTCCTGTAGGTTTTTATCATCCTTTTCTTCTGATTATAGGTGATTGGTATATCTGGTTGCTCCACTTCAGTGTGGTCTTTGGCCAGACGGTCAGCTTTCTCATTGCCTGGTATCCCACAGTGGGAAGGAATCCACTGCAAGGTGACTCCGTGTTGTAAGCCAATTTTTGACAAGGCATCCTTAAGATCTGGTAGTTCGTTGCACTGATGAGCTTCCAGTACTGATCTTGCATCTGTGAGAATTACTACGGGGCATGTATCAGTTCTGGAGTCTGATAGTTTTTCAGCTGCAGCAATAATTGCCCTAACTTCTGCATCATAGTTGTTGCAGTATTTTCTAGTGGGTATGGAAATCTTGTCAGTGGTGTTGTTTGGATATTCAATATGTGCTCCTGCCCCTCTATTCTTTATGGCATTGTGTGCAGATCTGTCCGTATACACACATATCCAGGTGTCACATGGATATTTGTCATCTAGAACACTAAGTGTGGCCGTTGATCTTACAAGACTGCTTTGCATCTCACCATTCTGCACACCTTTCACTTCAGTCTGAATAGTTATTTGTGTGCAATCTGCTTCTTTCCACAGTGTATGCTCTGGTACCTTTCAGAAACAGCAGAAAAGGCTTCATGCTGGCTGTGGAGTATGCGAAACAAGCACTGAGAACATAAATAATTTCGCTTGTCGCTGACAACACCAGCATGCCTAAATCACTAAAGATGCACTTCAAAACTGCAGTGTCAACTCAATCCCGGGACAAAAAAGCAAAAACTCACAAGAGTCATGACCCAGAGAAGCCCACCCGCTTTAGAGTGTCAGGAGTTTAATAGGGCCGAAACACTTGTCTGAGGGGGGATACTTCCTCTGATGATCTGAAGGAGTTGTGTTGTTGTTCCGCTATCTATAGTAGTTTCCTGCATGCATGGTACAGATGACAATGGAGCAACTACAGTTGGAAGATCAGGTATCAGCTTATGCATATGCTTGGCCTGATGAATGAAGCTGCTTCTTTTAACCCTTCTTAGTGCCAAGTTATTGAATCTCTCCTTCAGGGGATGGCTTACAGAGCTGAGGAATTTCTCTCCCAAGGTGTCTCTACGTTCTTTTAGTGCTTTAACACTATTTTCTGCATTTCTACTACTGATGTGGACCTCATGGCATCTGTGATAATCTGTAGTGACTGATTTTGTACCTTGTCTAGATTATGCAGCTGGTGTTTTATGCTGTGCACCAGGCTGTTGAGACATATTCAAAATGTGGTAGAATACTTTGCTGATATACATTCTTGAGGATTCTTTCACTAGCTCCCTATGTGGTTCCGCTCAATTTTCTAAATATGGCTAGTTTTCTTCTGGCTTTTGCTTCTGCACTGCTGATGGTCAGTTTTGAGTCAAGAGTCACTCCTAAGTAAGTGGGTTGGTTGTCCATCCTTAAGGATACTTCAAAGATCTTACCTGCTTTCTGTTTAGATGAGAGAGTGAACAGAGTGGTACTTGATTTCTCTGTTGTGATACTTACACACCATTTGTTTGTCTATGATGTCAAGATGTCTGCTGCTCTTTGGAGTCTGTGTAGCAACTGTCACGTATTCATCTGTACACCACATGACCAGATCATCTGCATACAGTGCCGCTTTGATTCCATAGGGAAGGTCCTTGACCAGGTCATTAATGAATACCAGGAATAGTGTAAGTGAAAGGACTCCTTGTAGTACACCATGTTGCAGCAGTACTTTCTGGCTTTTGTGTCCATCCATTACTACTCTAGCTCTTCTATTGTGTAAATAGGACTTTATCCAGTTGTACAGTTTACCATTCATGTTGCAGTTTGCCACACTTAGTGTGCTAGAAGACAAATATCCATGTGACATCTGGATACGTGTGTATACAGATGGATCTGCACACAATGCCATAAAGAATGGAGGGGCAGGAGTACATATTGAATATCCAAACAACACCACTGACAAGATTTCCATACCCACTAGAAAATACTGCAACAACTATGATGCAGAAGTTAGGGAAATTATTGCTGCAACTGAAAAACTATCAGACTCCAGAATTGATACGTGTCCTGTAGTAATTCTCACAGATGCAAGATCAGTACTGGAAGCTCTTCAGTGTAGCAAACTACCAGACCTTAAGGATGCCTTGTCAAAAACTGGCTTACAACACGGAGTCACTTTGCAGTGGATTCCCTCCCACTGTGGGATACCAGGCAATGAGAAAACTGACCGTATGGCCAAAGAGGGCACTGAAATGGAGCAACTAGACATACCAACCACCTATAATCAGAAGAAAAGGATGATAAAAACCTACAGGAAGCCACCAACACCACCACATGATGACTATCACATGCTAAACAGAAAGGAACAAGTGACCATTTTTTGTCTCCGAACAGGACATAGCTGACTCCGAAGTCATATGTATACAAAGTCTAAGGTTGGTACTACTAATCTTTGTACATGTGCCTAGGTGCCACAAACTGTGGAACATATTCTCCAAAACTGCACCAACTATGAGACACTGAGAAGAAATTACTGGCCCAGTGAAACCACTAAAGAAAATAAGCTCTATGGTTCCATACATGAATTACAAAAAACAGTGAAATTTATCCAAGAGACAGGACTGCAGATATAGACAGACAATGTGAACGGAGAAGAATAAGAAGATATTGCAGTTTATTAGTTTCCATGGGTCACTTGATCTTCTGTACTGTAGTACTGCCTAAATCCTGCTTGTTGTGGAATGAGGTTATCACTAAGTACCATTTTAGCCTCAGGTCAATGATGCGTTCCATCGTTTTGCAGAGGCAGCTGGTGAGACTGACTGGCCTGTACCTGGAGGCCGCATCACTGTTTTTTCCCTGGTCTAAGCAGTGGTACCATGCTTGCTTCCTTCCAGATGTGAGGTAACTGCTCCAGCACATACTGAAAATATCCAACAGCTTTCCCATTGCTGCCATTCCCAGGTTCTTGATCATTTCATTGGACACTCCATCTGGTCCTGGTGATTTCCTTGGTTTCAGTTTACTGACTGCTAGGTCTAACTCGCTGCGTGTGATTGGTGCATCCATGACCTCCACTTTTCTGACTTGTTCCTCTTCTTTCTGTGGGTCAATGCGCACTGTACGCTCTTTCTCTGGATGGATATCAATGTTGCAGTCTTGTGCAAACATGCGAGCAAAGTGATCTGCTACCTGCTTACCTGTAAGAGTTTTCCCATACTCTATTTGTGTAATCTTTGTACGTCTTCCAGTGCTCTCATCGTTTAACTGTTTGATTAGTTTCCACAGTTTTCTTCCATCCTTTTCAAAGTTTAAGGACTCTGTTTTCTCTCTCCAACTTTCCTGTCTGGCTTGCAGCTTGGCTGTCTGAAATTTGGCCTTAGCATGTTGGTAATTATTGTGGTGTTCTTGGCACGGTCTATTTTTTGCTTGCTTTCGAGCTGTTTCCATGTCATCATGGAATTTTCCCAGCTTACTAGACCAGTATTGTTTATAGTCCCTATAAGCTTCTCTGGGAATGGTTTCACGGGTGGCCTGAAGGATCTCTCTCTCTCTGAACCTTAAGTGCCCAGGGCACATGGGGCTTTTGCAAGGGTTTTCCACAAATGCCTGCCCTTCGCCTTTTTTTCTGCTCTTGCCCAGGTGAGCTGCTTTTTCCCTTGCTTCCGTTTCTGTAGCAGTCTGATAGTTTTTTTACCAGATAGGGTTGCTGGCCCTATGCTGAACCCTCCTTAGTCGCCTTTTACGATCATGCATGAAGGATACAAGCATTGAATTCCTTCACTATGCTGTTAATATCCTTACTTTCTATGGACAGCTGTCCCACCAGGATACCTATATGATGTCTGTACATTGTCCAATTTGCTTTTTTATAGTTTCATCTGGGGAGAGGGCTACTGGTGTTAAGGAGTTCATTTTCTATTGTCAGGAAGACTGGTCGATGGTTGCTACCTCCAAGTTGTTTTCCAACTTCATGTGTAATGTCCCACTTCAGGTCTGGAGAGTGGAATGCCAGATCTGGTGTTGAGGTTGTATGCCAAGCCCTTGAGTAAAATGCTGGGGAACCATTGGCTGGTTGATCAGGAGAAGTCCATTATCATCCTGCCAGCTCTAAACTTCCTCTACTCTCTTGTCTATATGGTCATAGCCCCAGCTCTGAGAATGGCTGTTAAAATCACCACAGATCATCAGTCTCTCTTTGTGTGGGATTGTTCCTAGAGCAAGTTGGTCATTAGGACAGTAACAGTTAAGGAAGTGAAAGTCTGTATTACTGGTTTTTAGATGGATCATCTGGTATTCAGCTCCTTCCACGTACACTCCCACCTGACATACGCTGATGTTATTCTTAACAAGTGTGAGTACTCCTCCTTTTCTTCTGTCCTGTCGGTCTGATCTAAAACACTGGTAGCCTCTGATTTTAAAGGCGGCATCTTTGGTCAGGAGTGTCTCCTGTATGCAGCATATACTTACCTGCTCTGCAAAGAGTATGTTCTCTAGTTCCATCTTTTTGCTATAGCCATCTCCAACATTGCTGACACTCTCAGCATTCCACTGCATTATTTTAAGTTCTTGCTTTTTGGCAGTTTTCTGATGTTGTATTTTTTGGCCAGTAGCTCTACTCTCATGTCTCCTGACTCCACAAGACGAACTGAGAGGACCTCCAGTAGCATTGGGTGGACCCTTTTGAGGCAGGGGGCCCGGCACTGCACCTACCTGGATAGTCGTCACAGGGCAATCACCATGTTTGAAAACTGCAGATAGAGACATTTCATTAGCGATAATGCATGGTACCCTGATTTTTGAGATGCGCCTTTTGGCTGGGTTACCTCCGACTTCAGCACCTTTCCTTGCTAGGGCTGACTGTGGTCTTGCTTGGACTGCCATGAAGACAGCGGTGTAGGCTGGCCTGGCCAAAACTTTGTTTTCTAGCCTCTGGTGGCTGTACTTAAGTCCATTATCCATGTCAGACAATTTTGAGACAGTTCCACAAAGACACTCCAACTCTGGGATGAGGAATCTGACGAGTGCTTCAACGATATCCATTCCCTGCCACCTATAGTCTGCTGGCTCTGTTTTGTTTACATCATTCTGATAGCCATTGTTGTAAAGACCCATAGGCTTGTCACGTCCTGGATTCATTGGTTTCACACCAGGCTTCCCTCATCCCCGCCAGAGATCTCCATGTTCCCATCCGTCCACCAACCTGACATTACATTTTACAAAAATAACAATTACAATTAGTGTTGACTGCTACAAGTTTCTTGGCTACAGAAGTAGGTCAGAGTTTTTAAGCAAACAGATCTATGTTCCCTGTCTCACAAAGACTATGTTAAGTGTTTCTTAACACATTTGTTTCCAGGGGGATGCTACACATCAAAAATTGTTACATCGCTCGCCAGGCTGTTCCTACAGTGTTTTAAATGAACTGAGAGTGGGTCCCCTGGCCTGTTATGGTCTGCCAGTATGGACAATGTTTCCAAAAATCAGTAACAAGCCCTCTTTTCAAATAATTTCAGGTCTTGGCTAGTCTTTTTTTATTTTTTTTAAAAATATACTGTTCTGTAGTACCTGGTACCAACAAGCACCTGGAGTGGCTGCTAGTGGTCACATTATGGACTACTCTGCCTTTCAATTTGTGCCTTCATTCTGCAACACTGTGACGTATAGAAAACTGTCATTTGATCTCCCCTCAAGATTTGGTGCATTTTGGTTTCTCTGGCTAAGATCTTCAAATTCTCTAAAATACATCAACAATCAACATCAGTCCTCTGTGCTCCCAATGGAGCACAAGGCATCAACAAAAGTTCTGCAGCCAGTCCTGTCTTGAGCGAGTCGGGATACCTCAGACCATGTCTTTCCTGCTTTCTTTACTTCTTCCTGGATTGTATGTCTCCACTTCTCCAATGGCCTGCCCCTTTCTTTTCCTTTGAGGTGTCCAAGTCAGGGCAGTGTAGGGGTGTCCTTTTTTTTTTTTTCATTTGTAGTATGTGGTCCAGCCATTACATCTTTGTCTTCTCAGTGTATTCTTAAAATTTTTCTGAGGCATCTTCCCTCAAATCCTCTCTCAATCATGTTTCAGAAAAAGAACAAAGGACAAATGGTTGTGGAAATCAATGATGACCAGTGCCTGATTGGCATGGACCAGAGAGTTGTAACCTGCCACACCTATTTAAGATAAACTTTTTTTTCTAAACTATAAATACTTTTCGGTCTAAACAATTTCTTACAATTTGTCAAAGAAAGATAACTTAAAAATATGTCACAATTATGTCCCCTTGCTAGAGACCTTGTACTTTTAAAGACAAAAATACTTTTCTAAAGACCTAGTATCATCATCATCAGATGCCATGCTGTCTGGCGTTGGCTATTATGCTTCTCCAGAGTACACAATCCTTCATGCAGGCCATCAGCTCAGTTGCTGATCTCCTCTCACATCATCCCGTCAGACTGTCCAGTATCATTTCTCTTGGTCTTCCTCTTGATCTTTCTCCTCTATTTTTCCTGTTGTTATAATATGTTCAATGCCCCCTCTTCTCATTGCATGTCCTATGAAATACCTATTATCTTTCTGACAAGATTTTTTTGTCTTTCCAGCTCTTCTCATATATTCTTCATTAGTTATTTTTGCTGTCCAGGGAATTCGCAACATTCTTCTAATAAACCACATTTCTGCTGCTTCCAATGATTTTTGTGCAGACTTGCCTATTGTCCATGATTCACTTCCATATAACAAGACAGGTTCAATATAGCATTTTAGGACTCGTTTTCTAACATTCATTGATAAGGATGTGTTGGATAATATGTTTCTCATTCTCTGAAATGCAATCTTTGGCCTACTGTGTTCCTAATTTCTAGTTCTGCATTTCTCATCTGAAGTTATTACTGCTCCAAGGCATTTGAATTTCTGCACCTGCTTTAGAATAGTTCTGTTTAATTTTATACTGCGTGCTGGTGGATTCTGTTTCTTAGATATAACCATAGTCTCTGTCTTTTTGATGATCAAAATAAGGCCTTTCTGTTCACCTTCTTTGGCGACTTTATCCAAGAGATTTTGCAGGTCTTGTTGGTTCTCAGCTATCAGTACTGTGTCGTCAGCATACCAAAGGTTGTTAATATTGTATCCTCCAATTTTTATGCCTGGTTCTGTGATGATCATTCTTAGAATATTCTCGCTGTACAGAGAAAAAATTGCATTATTTAATTGGACATTTTTTTTATCGCTAAACAGAAATCATGCAAGTGGCATAAAATCATGTCAAATAAATTATTATCTTTACTTGTACGCAGAGGTCTGAATGATTTTTTATAAATAGAAAACAACGAGGCTTTCATACGGTAAAGTAAGAGAACACCGTTTTGTAGGATTAGACCTCGAAAAAATCTGAATGAGTCTCTCAGGCATCTGTGACATCCTCAATAGCAAAAAGCGGGTCAATGACCTGGGCTATCAGACTAAGTATCCTACAATAGAAGGCACATCTTTTAATCTCTTTGACCCTAAACTATGAAAAGCTTCAAGATCCCACTGACAATAATTGAAACAAAAATTCTCAAAAGTGTTCAGCAACTAAAATTTAGTTTATTTTCTTGTACATGGGATCATCTGTTTCATTTTTAATGCCCCATCGCTAGAATTAATCACAAGTACGAAAACAAAACCAACTTACCAATACATTTCGATTGCGGCACTCCTGAAGATCAATGTGCTCATAGCCCACAGACATAGTTGACACTATTTTTAGCTGAGGACCTGCCCAAAGCAACAGCAAGGAAAAAAAAAAGCTTTAGAAATTTTTAAAAAAAAGAAAAAAGGGTAAAGGTAAAGGTAGCCCTATAGCATTAGTGCCCAGATTTTCCTTGGCCCGTCAGCACTCTAGAGGGTAACGTAATCAGCATCATGCCTGGCTGTATTTCCTCACAGCTCCAGAAAGAGCCAGGTACCCATTTCCACAGCTGAGTGACTAGGGATCAGGGAAGGATGTTCAGTCAGTGCTAGGAAAAATGTATCATTTATGAAGGACCTGGAAAGGGTGGAGGAAAAACAGATGAGCCATAGCTGGAAGGAAACCTGAATGGTAAAAAAGTCATAAGAATTGTGATTTTTATGAACAAGTCCCGGTGTTGAAAGATAAAAGTCATAACTGAAAGCTAGATACTGACCCCACAGCTTTGGAGGCTGGGCCTATAACAACAACAGGAATATATAAGACTTTATACAAGGGCAGCAATTAAGATCAGTAGAACTTTTATGCCTGACCTAACAACACAGACTTTATCCTCTCTTCTTGCTGCCCCTGGTGATAGGCAGTTCCTTAAAACTACAGTTTTCCATACAATTTCAATAGTTTTCCAGTTTCCTGCAGTATTTCTGATACTGTTATGATTCAGAGTACGAAGCAATTTTGGTGTGGCTAGAGCCAGTAGAAATGCAGTTTTTTATAGAGTTTCACTCTGTAGAAAAGACGGCCTGGTTAGTTGACTGGTTAGGCACTTTGTTTACTAACCCGGTGGTACAGAGTTCAGTCCCAGCAGCTGCATTTTTTTTCTGGTACACACCAAAATGTTCCCAGGGTTCACCCAGCCTCTAAAAATGGGTACCTGGGGAATCTGGGAAGTTAAAGTGGCCAGGCATGATACATCGCACTTTTATACGCCGAAGTCATGAAACATATGGGCCTAACACCGTTTCCCCAAAATGCCTTCATGGCATGGAAACGGGGGATTTTATCTTACAGTAGAAAAACAGAGAAGTCCATTTATGAGAAACAGCAGAAAAACAGGAGTCAAACCTGCAACTCTGATTTCTCGTTATGTATTTGTCTGCTCAATTAATTAGGGCAAGATACTGACATGGTACAAGTACATCACTGCCACTGATTCCATGTCAAGCAAAAAAATGCTCTTCTGTTCATTTGGCCTGGTCTAGAAAGGAAATGGGTGTCTGAGTGGCGAAGAGGTTAGTGCACTGGTCTCTCATGGCGAAGGTCGGGGGTTCGAATCCGGCCGGTGGCACCCCCAGTCACCCAGCTGTAGAAATGGGTACCTGACTTCTTCTGGAGTTGGGGAAGGAAAAGGCTGCCAGGCGTGATACTGACCATATCGCCCTCTAGTGTGCCGACAGGTCAAGGAAAATATGGGCACTAACACCATATCTCTATGTGCCTCTAAGGCATGACAGGGTTACCTTTACTTTACTTTACTAGAAAGGAAATATAAATGTGTTTCCCCAAAGTGGAAAAGACTGTTCTCTTCTTATCCTTTTTTCAGTCTCCCTGGAATTATGAGCTGGTGTTCTTTGCAGCTGATGCAGTGAAGATGTTGAGGGACCACACTTTGTCAGCTTGGGAGTGGGTTATGGCACCCATTTTTTTTCAGCCTTTGAGTGGAGCAAACAAGCAGGGGCTGTACAGTGCTTCTTTAGCAAGACTTCACCACCATGGGGACTATGGCAATCCCTGCCCAGTTAGCCAGGCTAGGACTGTTACTGGGGGGGGGGGGTATCAAGAGAGACGTGGGGCAGGGTCTTGGTTGGTTGTAGTTCACCAACCATGATGGTACCACGTTTTATATGGATTGTCAATTGTCAAAATGGACAGCTTCTCTGCCCCTCCCCCGGAAGGGGTATGCTTTATAGGTATGTTCTGGGAAGTCATGAAAGCCACAGCATCGTGTTACCTTGATGATATTTTTCATCTTCTTTTTCAAGAAGGCATCAACTGACAAGAGTTCTCATTTAAACATAAATCTTACAAAACTAGACATTGAAATAGAAAAAAAGGGGGTGGGTGGGAAGCAAAAGTGGGTGGGGGGGAGGACACATGCTAGAAATCAGAAGCAGCAGACAGCAGTGTTTCCCAGGCTTGTTCGGGCTGCCACCTCCTCTTATCCCAGGCTGCATCCTCAACACCCCCCCCCCCACTTTATGTACTACTCATACAATGACCTACTGAACCAGGACATGGATTACACAACTAAAAACTTCTTCCCGTGCGTTTGGTCGAATTTTCGACATTTCCGGGGGTCCCAAGCTACCGTATGGTCGAAAATTCGACATTGTTTGTTTCATTAAAACAAGTGGTGTAACATTTAGATGGTACATATTTTGTCCGCGATTCCGGTGACACTTTCAAAATGGCGAATGCGTGCCTAGTTACGAGCGATGCCGAGCGAGAAAAAAGACGCGAAGCATGGACATTTTTCAATTTTTGACGATGTAGATAGGGGTATGGACATAGCCTATGGCCACTCCGCTGCTCTTGAATGTTTTCTAAGTAGATTTAGACGACTGGAGAAGTAGTTAGGAGGTTATTTCAGACATTCATTCAGCGAAAATGCAATACGGAGTCACAATACGAGATCGACAAGTAGATCTACACATCTCAGATGGTAAGTAGCGCGAATCTAGACCTAGCCGATGGTGAGCTGGCCACAATCAGTGTCTAAAAACATCACATTACTTCTTTTTTCCTAAAAAACTCTGCATTTATGAAATTTTCATTCATTATGAAATTTTCATTCATTTAGTTATACTTTGAAACATAATAAGTACATGGAAATACTGTTTTCCATTCCATTTTATAACTAGACCCCCAACCCTATAAAGACCCGCGTTTTACTCCCGCACGCCACGACACGTCCGTGTTTCTTCTCCCGCACGGAAAGAGCTAGCAAGCCAGTTTATTTAACAACATGAAGGAGTAAACTCATCTACTACCTTATTTTCTCAACTTTTAATGTGATTGATGAGTTTCATGCAGGGACACAAGTTTCTCAATATCAGGTTGAAAAGAAACAACATAAGAAACAACATCTTGTTGGCAGAAATGCTGATGAAGCCAATGACAACAATTATTGAGGAAAGACGCTGGCGATGGTTGGGACATGTGCTCCGAATGACTGACAACCTCACTACCAAAAATAGCACTAAGATGGACACCACAGGGGAACAGAAGTAAGGGTAGACCAAAAGAGACATGAGAAGATCAACAGAAAGGATGTTGAGCAATAGAGGGCTCACCTGGGCAAGAACAGAAAAAAGGCAAAGGATAGGCATTTGTGGAAAACTTTTGCAGAAGCCCCATGTGCCCTGGGCACTTAAGGTTCAGAGAGAGAGAGAGAGAGAGAGGTTGAAAAGTCCTAAGGAAAGAAGGGAATGCTGCCCCGGTCTGCTGTTTCATTTTCCTTTAAAGACCCTCTCCCTGACCCTTTTTCTGTCATCATTTCTATGGTCCTTTCCAACATCCTCAAAAAGGGGGGAGGGGGGTAGAGTTATTGCCAATTTTGGTGGGCCCAACTCCATGAATTCTTTCATCAGCAAGAGTTACAACCCATAGTTCCCCCCCCCCCCCCAAAAAATATATAAATATACCAGTGGTTCTTAAATTGGGGTCAGTGGCCTCCCAGAAAAAACGAAGATGGCTGCAAGACAGCGTTGACGATCTGCAAATGGATGCATCAGCAGCAGGCGATCTTGCTCACAACCGAGAGGCCTACAGGAGTGCTGTTTGTGAAGCAAAGTTCCGCAAGGTACGTGCAAATGAATGAAATGGACTCCCAGGGGCCCACAGAAGAGTTTTTGAGGACAAGAAAAAGGATCTGCTCCGTTAAATAACAAAATCTAGCACAATCTTGATTCTATTTATAGTTTTAATGTGGAGTCCACAGCTGTTCTACAAAGGTGGTGGTAGGTGGTGGTATGTCCACTGCTATTCTCAAGCTGGGATGGGGTCCACTACAATGGGATAAGAACTGTTGATTTAAACTTCTGGTTATGGCTCTGAACTCCCTACCGCGAACGCACGTTGACGAGAAGCAAAACATGTACTGAATTTTTATCAAACGTCTTCAAGTAGACTAAATGAAAGATTAGAAGAGCATGTTTAGAGGTCAAGGTTGTTGCTCTGAGAACAGGTCATACTTGCCTGAAAAAAAAATATTGAGCGTAAAATACTTTACTGCTGTGTAAGAACAGAATTACCTGCCGCATCTAGGACCTCGCGATCTATCTGATCCGTCAGCATGCACAGCAGTGCGTCGTAGCGCTTTGCTCTCAATTTGTCGCAGAGAACATTATGGGGTATGGCCTCGTCATCATCGTAGTAATCAATTTGAAATCCTTCTGCAAGTTTGTCGAAACCTGGCTTCGGTATCCTGCGAGTTACATATATAATCTTGTCCGGCATTCTTGACTGCACTCAAAAGGAACCGCAATGAATGTTATGATTGTGTTATTCAATCTCGGTTTTCGTAAGCAAGTCCTTTTGCCGCTGTAGATTTTTTATAGGACGATCGTTTAGAACAAACGTTTCTGATTGGTTGAAAAACTTTACTTCCGGGGCACGATGAAAGGTGGGTGCGGTTTTAAGTTGGGCATGGTTCTATGATAATTTTACCCAAACTCGTCGGCAACATCTTTTGACTGTTTCATCACGCTCTTTTGCTTGCTTGTGTAATTATGATGAAATAACAAAAGTCCTGAAACTGAGTGGGTGATTCAAATGAAGCAACACTCAGCTAATATTTCAGCTCTACAAACGAAGGGAAAGAAAAATAAGATATACTTGAGCTGAGACTATCACTTTTATCTCAGTGATGTTGGTTATAAATATGCAAAGGTATTTCACCCCGTATTATACTGGACAGTTCCTTATTTCAAAGATATGTCCCGGGAATCGTATTACTTCGGCCGAGACACCTAATTGTCCCATATTTTAGAACATGCCCGTATTCTCATCTTTGATCGCCGCATGTTAAGAAATACCCTAAATTTTTAAATAATCTTAGTGGAAGTGTAGAGAAGTACAACAAGTAGGTCTGATTGGTACATTTGTAAGTAAAATTATAAACCTAGCCTATTGATTAAAATTTTAGGTTAAAATATAAATACAGGTTGACATGTTATTTCAGCTTTGCAATCAGATGGAGTGGGAGTGGTGGGGGGGGGGGGAGGAGGGAGAGAATGGGCTCGACCAGTCAAAATAGATAGGAAGCCTGCAAAATCATTCATTCAGTCATTTGCATGTCCCTCGCGGAACTTTGCCTCCCAAACAGCACTCCTGTAGGCCTCTCGGTTGTGAGCAAGATGGCCTGCTGCGGATGCATCTATTTGCAGATCATCAACGATGTCTTGCAGCCATCTTCGCCTTGATCTTCCTCTCTTTCTTTTTCCCATTATGTACCCTTCCAAGATGGTCTTCTCTAGATTATCAAGACGTTTAATGTGTCCAAAATATTTAAGTTTTCTCTCTTTAATCTTCTTTACTAGCCAGCCTTCTTCAATATTAAGTTCTTAAAACAGATATATTTGTTCTTTTTTGTGTCCATGATATTTGAAGAACTCTTCTGTAGCATTTACATTCAAATGCATTTATGCGTTTCTCAGCTGTTTTGTTAAGTGTTCAGGTCTCACGGGCATATGTTGCGATGGGAAAGATGGATGCCCTTAAAAATCTTATTTTTGTGGTTCTGTCTGCTCCTCTCCACAGATTCTTTGTTTGTTTTACTTTCTGAAGAGCGATAGATGTCTTCCTTTTAATTTCCCTCATTGTATCTCCTTTACTAGTTATTAGTGATCCAAGATATTCAAAACTATCCACTTTTCCAGTTTTTCTTCATTGATACATATTTCAGTTAACTTGTTTGTTTTGTCAGTCGTCATCAATTTAGTTTTCTTCACATTAAGATAGAGGTTTTGCTCTTCACTGTTCTTACGAACTGACATAATTAGTTTTTCCATTTCCTTTTTGTGTTGTGGACAGTAATACTGTGTCATCAGCATATCTAATCTCTGGTATTTCATAACCTCCAATTGTTATGGCATCGTAATATTCTTTGTCTACATCTTCTCTAACATTCCTCATTATATTTTCAGTATAGACGTTAAATAAGTAGGGTGACAATATGCACCCCTGACGGACCCCTTGTTTTATGTCAAACCAAGTTGTTGTTTCACCATTTATTCTTACTGCTGCTTGCTGGTGTAGATACAGCAGTGATGTTAATTGTATCAAATGTGTTGGAAATCCCATTCTGTCCATTATTTCTCAAAGTTTCTGGTGTTGTACACAATCAAATGCCTTTGAGTAGTCTATAAAGGATAAATATAGATTCACATTAAGCTCTCTGCATTTCTCTATTATTAATCTTAGATTGAATATATGATCTCTTGATCCTCTTCCTTGCCTGAAACCAGTTTGGACCATATTGACTTCTTCTATTTTCTTACGAAGTCTACCCATTATGATTTTTAACAGAATTTTACTGGCATGACTAATCAGGGCAACAGTTCTGTAGTTTGTGCATAATTTCAGGTTACCCTTTTTTGGCAGTGGTATCAATATAGTTATTTTCCATCTTTTGGCCAAATACCTGAATGTCATATCTTTTTACATAGTGCATGACAGATTGTTGCACATTCCTTTCCTCCCGCTTTAATAACTTCAGCTGTTATCTCATCACATCCTGGTGATTTACCATTTTTCAGATTCTTTATTGCCCATAAAACTTCTTCTATTGTTGGTTCGGGTTCTTTCTCCTCCAATAATAATTCACACTGTAGATTTCTGCTTTCACAGTCGGTTGTTTTATACATTCCTCTGCAATATTCCTTCCATCTTTCTAAGAATTTCCTCTATCTCTGTCAAGGTATTCCCTATCTCATCACAAATTACATTTATCTTAGGTGTGACATTTCTCGTCAATGTCTTAATTTCTTTAAACATTTCACTATCTCTTCCACACTTCTGATGTTCTTCTATTCTTTAACAAGAATCTTGTATGTATTGTTTTTTGTCTTTTCTTATGTTTTTTCGTACTTCTTTTGTTAAAGATTTATATTCCTCTTTGTTATTGTTTGTCACTTTCCATTGCGTCTTCATTTCTCTACGTTGTGTTATCAGTTGTAGTGTGCCTGCTGTAATCCATCCATTCTTTTGTGTTTTCTTTACTGAAACCATGTCTTTAGCTGTTGTTATTAAGATATCTCTGGCCTGCGTAGCCATTTCATCTGGTGTCATTTCCTCCTGTACAGCCATCAGGATTTCGAAACGGTTCTTCACTTCTTTACCGTATTGTTCTGGTATTTTTGTAAGATCAAAGTGGAGTGGTCTTGATCCTGTAACTGTCTTTTTTATCTTTATCTTCATGTCTGCTATTAATAACTCATGGTCCGTGTCACAATCAGCACCTGGTAAAGTTTTTGCTGATGTTATACTTGACCTCCACCTTTTTTTGCGCTAAAATGTAATCTATTTGATTCTTGATTTTCCCATTAGGTGATGTCCATGTGTAAAGTCTTCTTGGATGTTGTTTAAAAAGTGTGTTAGCGATCATTAGCTCATTTTCTATACAAAACGCCATTAGATTGTCTTCAGCCTCATTTCTTTGTCCTATGCTAAAACTCCCTACAATATGTCCTTCATCTTCTGTTCTTTCTGTACCAGTCTTTGCATTAAAATCCCCCATTATTAATACAATATCATTTTTCCGTACCTGGTCTATTGTCATTCGCAGTGTGTTATAAAAGTCTTCTACTTTTTCTTCTTCTGCTGCTGATGTAGGTGCATATATCTGGATGATTGTTACATTTCTAGGAATGCCCTTAAGTCTGATTGTGAGGATTCTATCACTTACTGGATTGTAGCCTAGTAATGCTTTTGATGTTAATTTGTCCAAGTAAAAAGCCACTCCATTCTTTCCTCCTAATAATCCACCAGAGTATATAAAAATATTATAATTCTCGCTTTCGAAGTTTCCTGATCCTTTCCATCGATGTTCGCAGATTCCCAAAATGTGTATCCCCGTTCCTTTCATCTTGTCACTTATTATTTGATACTTTCCCCTCATACATACTTCTTACATTCCATGTTCCTACTCTTATTTTTCTTTTTAGTTTGATGCAGGGGTTTTCCTTAGTAACACAGTCAGGATTTTGTCCGTCATCACAATTACTAGTACTGACCTCTGCCTCACACTCTTCCCCAGTGTTAAAATTAGATCTATCTGGCCCGGGGGACTCACCACCAGATCTTTTTCCTATCTGACTTTCCATGTTGCTGTTTGGGTTTCTTGGTATATTTCTAGAAGATAGTTTACCATTGCTTTCCTTCTGGGCAGTGACTGTACTAGTCAGTGATCGTAGCCATTGTCCCTACATTGAGATCATCTGCCTACCATCATAGAATGGTGACCACAACCAACATTATCTGTCGGCTGCTCTCCCATTCCATCCACCACCTGTTCCCATGGTTTCACGTCATCCTGATCGGGGGGCTATACGGGTACTCCACCTTGCCCAAGGGTGTCCCGTAGACTGACGGAGGTAAGGAGGCGTCTTACTTCTCCTTTGATAGGGGATTCCCCTACCCCGCTAACCTGCAAAATCATCCTTAGGAATTAAATGTCTTCAGTACAGGCATCAGGTGGTCCTGCCACGAGAGAACACCACATTAATCAACTTTTATGTCTCGAAATCTCCTTAAAAAAAAAAGTTGTTTGACAACGAAGATTTCAACGCCTGTCTACCCGAAATCGTGACACCCGGAAAAGGAACGAGGTCATGACACAGAAATTCTGTCGCTGAAACTGAGTCTCCCATGCGTACCAAATTTTTGAGACGCAAACACATGGTCTCTGCAAATGTCTAGAACATACTGGACAACAATAACAACAAATAGACGAATACCTTTTACACAAAGGTTAAAAAAAGAAATTATAGCTGGATATAATCTTAAACTACCTTTGTAGATACAATTTCTGTGTCGTGACCTCGTTCCTTCCTTCATCATTTAGGCCGAACACTGAAGTTTTGTCGAACTGGAAGTGGATTACTGTATTTTACCAGAAGACCTATAGTGGGAGACTGGCCCATCATCTGAGCCACTGCTAGCCCAACCCCGTTAGACAGGTTTGAGCAGACTGAGAAGTAGGTTAGGGTCTTGGTCAGAGCTGGTCCCGCCGGCCCTGATAACTGTCCTGTCACTCTAGTCGGCCCTGGTAACTGTTCCATCACTCTAGTCGGCCCTGGTAACTGTTCCATCACTCTAGCCGGCCCTGACAACTGTTCCATCACTCTAGTCGGCCCTGACAACTGTTCCATCACTCTAGTCGGCCCTGGTAACTGTTCCATCACTCTAGTCGGCCCTGGTAACTGTTCCATCACTCTAGTCGGCCCTGACAACTGTTCCATCACTCTAGTCGGCCCTGGTAACTGTTCCATCACTCTAGTCGGCCCTGGTAACTGTTCCATCACTCTAGTCGGCCCTGACAACTGTTCCATCACTCTAGTCGGCCCTGACAACTGTTCCATCACTCTAGTCGGCCCTGGTAACTGTTCCATCACTCTAGTCGGCCCTGACAACTGTTCCATCACTCTAGTCGGCCCTGACAACTGTTCCATCACTCTAGTCGGCCCTGGTAACTGTTCCATCACTCTAGTCGGCCCTGACAACTGTTCCATCACTCTAGTCGGCCCTGACAACTGTTCCATCACTCTAGTCGGCCCTGACAACTGTTCCATCACTCTAGTCGGCCCTGACAACTGTTCCATCACTCTAGTCGGCTCTGGTAACTGTTCCATCACTCTAGTAGGCCCAGGTAACTGTCCCGTCATCCTAGTCGGTCCTGATATCTGTCCCGTCACTCTTGGCCCTGATAACTGTTCTTTCGCTCTAGCCGGTACCGATAACTGTTCCGTCACTCTAGTCGCCCCTGGTAACTGTCCCGTCACTCTAGTCCGCCCTGGTAACTGTCCCGTCACTCTAGTCCGCCCTGGTAACTGTCCCGTCACTCTAGTCCGCCCTGATAACTGTCCCGTCACTCTAGTCCGCCCTGGTAACTGTCCCGTCACTCTAGTCCGCCCTGGTATCTGTCCCGTCACTCTAGTCCGCCCTGGTAACTGTCCCGTCACTCTAGTCCGCCCTGGTAACTGTCCCGTCACTCTAGTCCGCCCTGGTAACTGTCCCGTCACTCTAGTCCGCCCTGGTAACTGTCCCGTCACTCTAGTCCGCCCTGGTAACTGTCCCGTCACTCTAGTCCGCCCTGGTAACTGTCCCGTCACTCTAGTCGGCTCTGGTAACTGTCCCGTCACTCTAGTCCGCCCTGGTAACTGTCCCGTCACTCTAGTCCGCCCTGGTAACTGTCCCGTCACTCTAGTCCGCCCTGGTAACTGTCCCGTCACTCTAGTCCGCCCTGGTAACTGTCCTGTCACTCTAGTCCGCCCTGGTAACTGTCCCGTCACTCTAGTCGCCCCTGGTAACTGTCCCGTCACTCTAGTCCGCCCTGGTAACAACACAGACGAAACTTTGAGGTAACGTCTGATACATCACGGATTTAGGTTGCTGTTTTGTAATAAACTCAGCACTCCCTCTGCGAAATAATTTTATATCCTGTTGTGATGACAATGCGAAAGCTATTTTTGTTAGAATACGAAGTAGCAAAGGGAAACAAATTGCGACAGTTCTTAAAACATTTCATACCGGATACATTGAACATGTTAACTATTAATCAGTACTCCGTTGGATAGTTACTAGAGCAAAGAAATGAAGAAATAGTATTCTTGGATGAAGTTTAAAAAAAAAAATCAGTTTGTAAATGTAAGAAACTACCTTTCTCTTTCGTTGTCTCTTTCTGTCTATGTCTCTGTCTCTGTCTCTCTCTCTCTCTGGCTATCTCTCTTTCTCTATCGTTGGCCCTCGATCCCCTGTCTCTCACAGTGTCTGTCGTTCTCTCTCTAACACACACATGCATTAACACATACACAGACTGGCATTACTTTTTACGACCAAAAACCTTAAAACACAGAAATGTCCCGGATAGTACGAAATGATTGGTCACATCGTCACCACTACCACCACCGCCACTATCACCATCACCACCACCATCATCATCATCGGTATTGGAAGTAAAATAATAATGGATGTTTAATGATTTGAAAGAATTCGAATTGTGAAAACAGCTTTGACCTTCAAGAATCTTGAGAACATACGGCATTCAAAAGTTATAAGCACAAAAACCAAGTTAAGACTAATCAAGTCAAATGTAATATCCACCCTCATTTATGCACGCGAAAGCTGGAAAACATCTAAAGAAATAAACAAGAAATTCGACTCTTTCGAAAACAAATGCCTAAGGAAAATATTCGGTATAAAGTGGAACGAGTTCAAGAACAACGCAGAGATCAGACAGATGAGCAAACAACAACCTGTCTCATGGTTGATCAGAAAAAGGTGGGCATATGTCGGTCATGTGATGAGAAGAAACAATCAAAGAATCTCCAAACAAGCTATCAAGTGGAACACAACAGGCCGAAGAAAAAGAGCTCGACCACGTGAAACTCTAAAGTTAAGAGATGCCAGTTCAGTCGGCATAACATCCCTTGAAGAGATTGAAAAACTCGCCGAAGACATAAAATCTTGCGGCACGGAAAGGATGTAAGATAAAGATTTGCACAGGGAAGCATATTACAATGGTCAGGGTGCCTAAACGTTCCCTATTTGAAAACGTGTGTTCCATATTATCCCGTATCCTCATCTTTATCACCATATTTCTTTGATCTGAAATACTCAGAATTTAAAAATTATCTTAGTTGAAATATTGCTATTTTTAAGAAAATTCACTCTGTAGAGAAGTACAACAGCTAGGCCTGATTGGCACATCTGTAGGTAAAATTATACACCTGGCCTGCTGACTAAAATGTGGAGTTAAAATTTACATTTAACTGTTCCCCTCCCCCCCCCCTTTTTTTTTTCTTCAATAGGTTACAGCTCGCTCTCACCCACAGCCGTCTTAACGCATGGGCACACTGAGCAGTTGCCGAGGGGCCCTTGATTCAACGTTTGTCAGTGTAACTCTTCTTTCATCATCATCATCATGTGCCGTGCCGACTGGCGTTGGCTATTATGCTTCTCCAGAGTATCCGATCCTTCATGCAGGCCATCAGCTCAGTTGGTGATCTCCTCTCACACCATCCCGTCAGATTGTCCAGTATCATTTCTCTTGGTCTTCCTCTTGATCTTCTTCCTTCTATTTTTCCTGTTGTTATAATATTTTCAATGCCCCCTCTTCTCATTGCATGTCCTATGAAAGTACATTGTCTCTCTCTTATCTTTTTGACAAGGTTTTTTGTCTCTCCAGCTCTTCTCATACATTCTTCATTAGTTATTTTTGCTGTCCAGGGGATTCGCAACATTCTTCTAATAAACCACATTTCTGCTGCTTCCAATGATTTTTGTGCAGACTCTTCTTTGTGTGGGTTAATTAATGGTCGGTGTGGGTAGGGACCCCAGTGCATTACTTTGCCCAGGGCCTGTAATGCTTTTAAAACAGCCTGGTTCTCATCATCCCAGCGGGTACAACAACAAGCTTTCCTGTACCTTCCACCTTGACATGAATTGCACAGTTCTCCATCTTTCTTTTCCAAGCTTCTTCCGGTGAGCTCTTCGTGGAAGTGAGGTAGAATCGTGCCAAGTTATATACATATAGTTCGACTATTCTGGAGCAGTGTTGCCAGATTGGGCTACAAGTAACGGATTTGGGGACTTTTTAACTGCCCTTGCTACAAAATTTCACTTTGGGCGACACGCTACGTTTTTGGCTACTTTTAATTATCTGCGGGCTATAAATCTTTAAAATACGCTACTTTTTCATTTTCATATATAAAAATATGTCACAAAATCGTTATTACAGAAATCAGGTCAGAAAATATGGAAAACCTGGGAGAGGAACATTCTCACACTATGTATTGTAGACAGAATAGTAACGCCAAACAGCAACAAACAAAAGTAAGTAGGAAAGGTAGAGACAGGTATAAAGCAAACTTCCATGACACTAGCACAACAAGACGCTGAGAAATGTAAACAGAAGAGTAGATACTTAGAACTACTAGACGCTGACAATGCATACGGACAAAGAGGATTTGGTCAGATAACAATAGTACAAAGGAGATGGACACAATGAAAAGCGAGGACACGATGAAACCTCCGACATGAAAGAGCAAGATAATGACTTAGATAAATGACAAGTATATAGACAGTTGATGCATCTGACACGTGATGTAGGTAACGACAGATGGAACACATGGATAATTAGATTAGAGCAATAGATATTCAGGAGATTGAAAAGTGATTTATTGTAGCACCGCGCGAGGAATGCAGAAGATAGGACACATTTGAAACATTGTGTAAAGCGGTTTCAGACCGCCAGACGAGGAATTAGAAGATGACCACGTGTTGCAGATCTGAGGCAGTACAGAGTTTGGAATGGTTCTCGTTTCTCGTGTAGAGCATAGTGAAGTTGAGAACATTGCCGAAATGCTGCATGTAGAATATGATAGCGTTAGATATAGTGAACAGATGATTATGTGCTTCAACGACGAAACTAATGAAGTTATGTCATATTACATTTTATTACAAGAATTTTGTCGACGATACATTTGAATATTATGCTTCAGATTAAATGAATTCAGTGAACACTTCATCGGACGTGGTCTAGCGATTGATGTCATATGGTGAAAACAAATCTACACAACAGTAATTCAGGTTGTGTGTGAAATAACCTCAGAAATATTCAGCAGTATCATCGATAAAAGTGGCAGGATTACAAAACATATTAATAAGAAGAATTACAGGATAGAAGAACACTACTTCTACATATTATAGCTGCAGTATCACTGACTGTGTTGCTGTCTCAATTAATGTCTAGGCCTAGTAGTTGAGCGGTGTTGTGTAAACGTGAACATTGCAAATTTAATTATTTTACTTACTACCCATATTAACACAATGGGTAAGCAGAGTAAGTACAATAAAAACTTCCAAAATTCATAGTTCGCAGATAAAGAATTTAGCAAATGGATTGAAGAAGTGAGGAATGATAATGAAAAAAGCATACAGTAAACTTTGTAAAGTGTATCTCAGAGCCCACAAAACTGACATGCATCTACTGGAAAACATGTTAAGAACGTTGCGTGCGTAACTTCGCCATCTCAACAAAGTTTGACAACCATATTTTCTCAAAAGTGTATGGTCACTACACTTGAACTCACGTTAGCTGCGTTTGTTGCCTGCCATACAAGCAGTCGAAATGTTGATCATTTAACAGAGTTAGTAAAAAATGGATTTCCTTCGTCGAGTACATCATCGATGGAGGTAAACATGAAAAATGTACAAATGCATAGAACTAAGTCCTCTGCTATTATTAAGAATGTCATAGCTCCTGGATTGCTGCAAGAGCAAACTGAGGATATTAAGGTTCACGTTTTTTCTCTTATCACTGATGAATCAACAGATATTTCTTGTTTGAAACATCAATGCTTGTGTATTAGATATTATAGCTCAAAGGATAATCGAATAGTGTCCCAATTCCTCGTATTAATTCCTGTCACAGTTACTACCTGCAGAGGCACTGCACGATGCTGTTAAACATTTTTTTTTATCTGATGTTGGTATCAGTATTCAACAATATTTTGCTATTGCAACTGATAGTGCATTATTAACAACTCTTTTTGCACGCGCATGAAACAGGATAACCCAAATATAATATTAATAAAGTGCATCTGCCATTCTCTTCATTTATCCTGTTCACACACATCAGAGGAATTGCCTGGAAATATAGGTGATCTGCTGAGAGAATCATATAACTGGTTTCACAGATCTGATTTGCCCACTGATTCCTATACGGAGCTATACAAACTGATAAACGATAGCGAGGAACCCTTGAAAATTCTTCCTCTTTCTCCTACACGGTGGCTAGCAAGAAGCAACTGAGTAAGGTTAATCCTACATCAGTGAGATGCTTTACAATTGCCGTGATAGATATTATGTGAGAGAACTATCTACTATGTAGTCTGATGCCGCGAACAAATGGTGCCGGTACTGAGTGAGTTTGAAAAAATAAATTTACCTTTCCAAAAGGAAATGGCCGATATTTGCGGTGTATTAGAAGATTTACTCAACTTTGCTTCATCATTGTCGAGAGGAATTTTATGCCCTTCTTACGCAAATGTTGAAAGTATCTTGGATAATGTTGATGAAAAGGACTACGTTTCATACGTGGATGCCGATTTTGGTTATGAATTTACCAATATATTAGCGGAGAACTTACCTTCAGGAGAGATTTATCCAGAGCAAGGGTGTTACATACAACAGCGTTGTTTTCAGTTCTTAGAAAGAGCGTGTAAGGAATTATTAAATCGTATTCCAAGGAATATGGAGATTCTTCTGAAGATTCACAACTTTTCTCCTAAGATCTGCTTGTCTCACACACGCCCACCATTTTCCTCTCTACCATTAGAATTATCTAAGAGATCTCAGATTGGTGAAATAGAAAATCAGTGGTGTTCTCTGCTGACGATAAACTGGGGAAATTTTTTTTTTCCCCTGACGGCATACCGACAGATGGAGCAGATTTCTCGTACAAAGCAATAACTATTAAAAATTCGGTTGGTGATTTCGTTTTGAAAGAAATGTCTCTATTTGCATTGACTGTGTACGGATTGCCAATTAGCAATGCTACAGTTGAAAGAGTGTTTTCAAGAATAACAGCAACAAAAACAAAACTCGGAAACAGAATGGGGCTAGATCTTCTCTCCTGCGTGGCCAATTCTTAACCCTTTTGAAATAAAGATCAATCAACCAATCAATCAATTCTCTGAGTTAAAATGATGTTTCAAGACATAAATAAATGCTGTTATAATTTCACACCATCAGCAAAAATCATCATCATCATCATGTGCCGTGCCGACTGGCGTTGGCTATTATGCTTCTCCAGAGTACACGATCCTTCATGCAGGCCATCAGCTCAGTTGGTGATCTCCTCTCACACCATCCCGTCAGACTGTCCAGTATCATTTCTCTTGGTCTTCCTCTTGATCTTCTTCCTTCTATTTTTCCTGTTGTTATAATATTTTCAATGCCCCCTCTTCTCACTGCATGTCCTATGAAAGTACATTGTCTCTCTCTTATCTTTTTGACAAGGTTTTTTTGTCTCTCCAGCTCTTCTCATACATTCCTCATTAGTTATTTTTGGTGTCCAGGGGATTCGCAACATTCTTCTAATAAACCACATTTCTGCTGCTTCCAATGATTTTTGTGCAGACTTGCCTATTGTCCATGATTCACTTCCATATAACAAGATAGGTTCAATATAGCATTTTAGGACTCGTTTTCTAATATTCTCAGCAAAAATGCTCACGTTTAACTCGAAATCTATCACAAAGAACCAGCCAAAAAAGGAAGATGAGGAGACTGCCTAGATTTTTTTCTTATACAATTTTAAATAGAAGGTGAGTAATAAATAATTTTGCACTTATTACATTATTAATTCATTTTACGATAAATATAAATATTAATGGTTAGATAAAAAGAATATAGAATAAGCTTTTTACTGACCACTCATCGGAGCATGTGATCTTTATTGGAGAAGACTGATCGTTCATAAATTGATATTTTATACGATGGGTGATTGATAAGTTCTTGGCCTAAGGTACAACGGATTATGTGTGGACAACTTTTTAGGGTAATTTCTCAACATAAACCCCTTGCAAGTTTATGCACTTAGTCCAGCGATCCTGGAGCGTACGGATCTCTTCTTTGTAAAAGTCAGCATCTTGTGCCAGTAGAAAGTGGTCTACAGTATGAATGACGTCATCATCTGAAGCAAATTTGCGACCACTGAGCTCCTTTTTTGAGTTTGGTAAATAGGTAATAGTCCGAAGGGGCCAAATCTGGGGAATAAGGAAAATGTTCAAAAAGCTGGAAGCCGCGTTCATGAATGGCAGCTATTGCCACCGTCTACTTGTGAACTGGAGCGTTGTTTTGCTGAAAGATGACTCTTCTCGTCAATTTCCTTTGATGCTTTTCTTTCATTTTTACCCGCAGTTGCTTCACAAGATTAGCGTAATAGGCCCCGGTGACCTTTCTGCCCTTTTGAAGATAGTCTACCAATAGCACACCTTCTGAATACCAAAAGATGGATGCCATCACTTTGCCTGCAGACAGAACCACCTTTGCTTTCTGTGGAGGTTGTTATCTATGATGTTTCCACTGCTTTGACTGTTCTTTGGTTTCTGGTTGAAAATTATGAACCCAAGTCTCATCCATAGTCACAAACTGCTGAAGAAACATTTCAGAATCTTCAGAAAAATGGCCAAGATTGTATCTTGACATGTTGAGACGCTGTCGTATGTGATCAGCTCCAAGAAGTTTCGGGACCCATCGAGCAGAGACCTTTGTCATTTGAAGATCATTGTGAATAATGGCATGAACACGTTCCTGGGAGATGCCCAACTCAGTAGCAATGTACCGCTCAGTTAGTCGTCGATCCTCCATTATCATGTCATGGATTATGCCGGTGGTTTCATCAGTGGTTACCGTTCTTGGTCTTCCTGGACGGGGATCATCTTCCAGACTCTCCTTTCCATGTTTGAACTGACCTGCCCATTTCTTCACTGTGCTGTAAGAAGGGGCACTCTCCCCTAGAGTCTACCATATCCTCATGGATCTCCTTCGATGATAAGCCCTTGGTGCAGAAGTAGCGAATGACTGCTCGATGAGAAATTTTATCCATTTTCTCCATTTCTGCCACCCCTTACCACTTCAGTAGCCTGTAAAAAAAAATTGCTTGCAGTTAGTTTCTTGAAACTTGGTGTTTAATCTTACACTAACCTGATCTACAAATGCACCTAATATCAACTGTGTGTTTCAAGTATTTGTACCTTATGCCGAGAACTTATCAATCACCCCTTGTCTCTCTCTCTCTCTCTCTCTCTCTCTCTCTCTCTCTCTCTCTGAATCTTAAGTGCCCAGGGCACATGGGGCTTCCGCAAGGGTTTTCTACAAATGCCTGTCCTTCGCCTTTTTTTCTGTTCTTGCCCAGATGAGCCCTCTATTGCTCAACATCCTCTCTATTGTTCTTCTCCATGTCTCTTTTGGTCTACCATTACGTCTGTTCCCCTGTGGTGTCCATTTTAGTGCTATTTTTGGTAGTGAGTTGTCAGTCATTCGGAGCACATGTCCCAACCATCGCCAGCGTCTTTCCTCAATAATTGTTGTCAGTGGCTTCATCTGCATTTCTGCCAGTAAGATGTTATTTCTTATGGTGTTTGGCCAAAATATTTTTCTAATCTTCGTAAACATTTAGTCTGGAAAGACTTCAACTTGTTTTCTATGGTTTTGGTGATATTCCAGCATTCACTTCCATAGAGTAGTACACTTAGAACATTACTCTTAAATATCCTGATTTTCATATTTATGCTTAGTTTTTTTTTTAATTTCCATATAGTCTGCAGCATTGCAAAAGCCTGGTTTGCTCTAGTAAGTCTGCTGTTGATGTCCTCTGTGCTGTCTCCATTTTCTACTACTCTGCTGCCAAGGTATACAAATTCGTTGACCTCCTCCACTAACTTGCTATCTACTCTGAGTACATTTCTGTTGTTCACATTTTGTTTCATTAACTTTGTCTTTCCTACATTGATCTTTAGTCCTATGTTGTTTGCATTCAGAGTTAGCTTGTTTATTTTATCTTGCATATCTTTGTGACTGCTTGATAATAGACAAATGTCGTCCGCAAAGTCAAGGTCCTCCAGCACTGTGTCAAGGGTCCATTGTAATCCTCTGCCTTTGTCTGATGTTGCCTCCTTCATTAACCAGTTTACTACCAAGATAAATAATGTTGGTGATAGTACACGTCCCTGTTTCACTCCTGTTTGTACTCTAAAGCTGCTGGAGGTATGTTCTCCACAGATCACTTTGCACTGAAAACCCTCATATAGGGCTTTGATTACATTCACTATCTTGTGGGGGAGGCCATGCCATCTTAGGATTTTCCACAGTGCATCTCTGTTGACACTGTCAAAGTCTTTCTCAAAATCTATGAATAATGCATATGTTGTGCTATGCCACTCATTTGCCTATTCTAATATTTGTCGAAGTACAAATATGTAGTCTATGCGTGATCTTCCTTTCCTAAATCCTGACTGCTCTTTCCGAAGTTTTTCCTCAAGTGTTGGTACAATTCTGTTGATGATTATTCTGCAAAATACTTTACTGGTGAGTGGCAGTAGGGTAATGCCTCTCCAGTTCCCGCAATCTCTGAGGTCGCCTTTCTTTGGTAGTTCTACTATAAGCCCAGTTTTCCACTCCTCTGGGGCTTTTTTAGATCCCAAATTTGTTGTAATATCCGGCAAAGTTGTTTTGGTGTTTCTGTTTCTTCTTCTTTCAACATCTCAGCAGTCACTTCATCTTCACCTGGTGCCCTGTCTGATTTTAGCTTCTTTATCGCCTCCTTTACTTCACTTATTGTTATTGGTCTTGTATTGATGTTTAGTTCTGTTTTTGCTTCAGGTATGTCTATTGTTTGTGCTGCTTGTGTTCTGTTTAGTAGGGTGTTAAAGTGTTCCCTCCATCTTTCAATTTTTTCTCTTTCTCCACTGACCAGTTGTCCATTTTGTGTCCTTACTGCACTTTCATATCTTGTGTTGAAGTTACCTGTCATCTGCTTTGTTATTTTATATATGGTTTTCATGTCATTTGTATATGCTGCTTTCTCTGCTGTTTCTGCTAAGTTGTCATAATATTGACGTTTATCTTGACGGCATGATTCCTTCACTTCTTTGTCTTTTTGTGCATAATTACTTAAAACTTGTTCTTTAAGCCGTTGTGATTTGGTGTTCAGTAATTTTTTCTTGATTTCTTTTCTTTGCTCTATCTTTTCCCATGTGGTCTTGCTTATCCATTCCTCTTTTCTCCGTTTCTGATATCCCAGCACCTCTTTTGGTGTTTCCTTTAGTGTTTTATTGAACTCTAGTATGGACATTTCTGCTTCGTCTTGTAGGACACGGAAGCGGTTCTTAAGTACTATTGAGAATTCATTTCTTATTTGCTGGTCTTTCAGTTTTCTTGTATCAAAACGTATCTTTCTGTGTTCTCCGATTTTGGCTTTCCTTAATTTTAGTTTTATTTTCGCTACCAGAAGGTTGTGATCACTTCCTACATCTGCTCCTTTCCTTGCTCGCACATCTTGTAGTGACCGTTTCCACTTGTTGTTTATTAGTATGTGATCGATTTGGTTTTCTGTGGTTTTATCTGGTGACCTCCAAGTCACTTTATGGATGTTTTTATTTTGGAAAATTGTCCCTCCGATGGTCATCATGTTTTCTTCACAGAAACTGCACAGTCTTTCTCCATTTTCATTTATTTCTCCGATTCCTTCTCTTCCCATGAGTCTTCTTCTATCTTCATTTCCTTCACCTACTTTTGCATTGAAGTCGCCCAAGATGAGTAGCATATCATGCTTGGGTATTGTTTCTACTGTGGCTTGGAGGCTGTTGTAAAAATCTTCTTTTAATTCCTCTTCAACTGCTTCTGTTGGTGCATAACAAACTATAATAGACAGCTTCATGAATCTTGAGTTGAACCGTGCATATAATAATCACTCATTTATTGGGGTCCATTTCAGCAATGCTCTTGATGCTTCTTTTGTTATAATCAATGCTACTCCTCCTTCATGAAGATCTTCTTTACCTGACCATATTATTGTATCTTCTGTGTGCTGTGTTGTTAATTTCCTTCTGCCTTGTCCTGTCCATCTTGCTTCTTGTATTCCTAGTATGTCTAGTTTGTATCTGTGCATTTCCTTGATGGTTTGTGCTAGTTTTCCAGTCTGGTTAAGTGTTCTTACATTCCAGCTGCCTATTTGCATCTTGTGTTTTGGTTCCAGGAGGTCTGCAGTCGGGCTGGGGACTTCCAGTGGCTGGCTTTCATCCACAACCTTCATGGGCTCAGTTTCCTGATACGCATTTCTCCTTCCACTTGCATTTGTTTTTTCCCTTGCTGCCGTTTCTGTAGCAGTCTGATAGTTTTTTTTTTACCAGATAGGGTTAATCACCCCTTGTATTGATCGAAAATTACTTGCGGGACATATATATATATATATATATATATATATATTATATATATATATATATATATTATATATATATATATATAGTAGTAAAAGTGAGTAGTTGCAAAATAATTCATTTTTATGTTTGGCCTACAAATTGTTCAAATCCGCTACTTTTGGAGCACAACTTTTCTACTTTTTAATCTTCAGATCTGGCAACACTGTTAAAAAAAAAAGATGGACTGGTTAGACCTGATCTCCTTTACGAAATTGACAGTTTGCAGGATTTAATTAACACGAGAGTTCCCAAACTTTTTTAGCTGTCGGCTCTACGCCCTTTTTATTTATTTATTTATTTATTTTTTGTACATTTGGTTCTGATGTCATCTGTGTTACCCTTTTCTCTGATAGCCCCACTAGATGTTTCTCAAAGCGGTACAGCCGCTGGTTTCCAAAGTGGGCGGTCAATATCATGACAAAAAGTATTCAATTTTTCTGCTTTGAAATGATTCACGGTCAGTGGCAAAACAGAATGACTTATAAAAGTTATGTGTGAAAATATTGGGAGAAGTAAATAAATATAACACAATCAGGAGTGTGAGAATGTGGCAGAAACAAGCGAGTCCTTGATAAAGGAAAACAATTTCGTTTTCTGGAGTCTTATGGTATGTTATGTTGCTGACACTCCAATGATATGACAAGGAATGCTTTGATGATGATGATGATGATGATGACGACGATGATGATGATGATGACGACGATGATGACAACGACGACGACGACGACGATGATGTTGATGATGATGATGATGACGACGACGATGATGATGATGATGACGACGATGATGACAACGACGACGATGACGATGATGATGATGGCTGCCTTGAGTTTCCTCTAATCATGGGACCTCTATGTGAAGTGGCCCCCCCCCCCTCCACTCCCATCTTTTTTTTTTCAAGCCCGCTCCACATGTGCCAAGGTGGTCTCCAGACTTCTCCCATATGCTGCAGATTCATACTCTTTGCTGAGACTTAAAATCCAGGAAAGCCGGCCATAAATGGAAATGTGCAGAGCACACGAGACCTCCTGCTGAGATTCATGATGGCAGCCTGTATCAATGCCACAATGACTGAGCTTATTATGCCGAATGAATAAGATGAAAACCTCAGTGTGTCTGCCATGCTAGGAATATTGGTCAGCTCCATATTTGGGGCCCCACCTCATCACATTCGAAGGGTTATCATGAGAGTATATACGCACAAGATACACGCGCGTGAGGACCAGAACAAAGTGACCACTTTAAGCTATACAATGGAGAAGAACTGTGGGAAGTTGGGCGTGTTCAAGTCAAGTGGCAACCAGGATGGAAGTGCAATGACGTCAGCATACAGGAAGTCTATTTTTGAAACGGGGAAAAAAGCAAAATACTAAAGATTAAGCTGATAAAGAAAGAAAGAAAGATGGACACCATAGGGGAACAGAAGTAAGGTTAGACCAAAAGAGACATGGAGAAGAACAACAGAAAGGATGTTGAACAATAGAGGGCTCACCTGGGCAAGAGCAGAAAAAAAAAAGGCAAAAGGACAGGCACTTGTGGAAAACCCTTGCGGAAGCCCCATGTGTCCTGGGCACTTAAGGCTCAGAGAGAGAGAGAGAGAGAGAAGAAAGAAAGAAAGAAAGAAAAAGAAAGAAAGAAAGAAAATTTAACTGTATAATCTACAAAATATGAGCCTTAAAATGAAAAGTATAGAACATCAAAATACCAAAACAAAACACAGAAATTTTTCCTCTAAGTAGGTACTTTTAATAGTTAGCATTTCCAGCATTATTATTATTATTCTAACTGAAGAAAAGGATGTAGCATATATTAAAACTTTATATATCCATAGCAATAAATGAAAAAATATGAAAATTTAATACTGGAAGAATATCTACAGAACAAATAATGGTTTGTCATGTACAGACTGACTTTATATATAAATGAAATGCTCAAGAAAAACACAAGATCTCTTGGCACAATATAAAGAGAAAAATTATAGTGTATTTTTGTCTTCTCTAGACTTTATCTCAAGATATCAGGTATTCAGTTTTAAAAATTCTTTTTTAAAAAAAAAGGGATTTGATTACAACTCATTTCTACAAATAAATTATTGTTTCATTAGAAAATGCAGGTTGATGTTTTATAACTCTGTAGTATGTTTTTGTCCGAAAATATTCAAGGAAGAAAAAGAAGAATTTTTAGTCTGTGGACTAAGACAGTGGTTCCCAATCTTTTCAAAGTATAATTCTAAACCAACAACTGGACATAACCCAGAAAATATGAAAACTAAGCAAAAATTATTACTCACTAAAAATTATTTCACAGAAATGTAATGAATACAATTGTTGTTATTTTAACAGATTTTAAAACATGAAAGTAACAGGATTTCCCTAAATCCTGTAATCTGTAAGTTTTTTTTTTTTAAATTTTAACTTATTATTTCTCTTTTTTTTCCATATGTTTTCAAGACACTGTCAGACCCACCCCCAGACTCTAATTTGGGCCATGATCTGAGGATGGGAACCAGTAATGGATCAACCACCATCCAGTCCCCTAGATTAAACTTAGTATGGGCCCCCATTTGACTTATACCATTTATCTCTTGATATAAAATTCAAAACAATAATCTATATTCACAATTTTTTCATGATGTTGGGCCCCTTGCTCTTCTGGGTAATCTATCACATCTTGTAACCACTTAGCTTAAAGATGTCGAAAAACAAAAACAAAAAAAACAACAACAACAAAAAAACAGTCATTCATTATTAGAGATCATGTATAATGATCCATCCAACAATTTAGATCAACAGTGCATGTATTAAACGAATCTGCTTTGGATTTAACTACAGCACTGATGATCTTTTGTATGGCATGGTTAGAGCGCCTAGACTCCGTATCACTGGTCTACCAAATCAACGATGGTCAGTGTTAATTAAAAACAAAATAAAATTTCACATCATTGGTTCTATTTAACTGTTATTTATTACTGATTTCACTATATACTGGACACATACAGGGAAAGCACAGCAGTTTAAACATTGTTAATACATAACTGTAATTCTTTAAATGAAAGACTGTGTACAGATGACTACTGTTAAGACAATTATAAAATATATGTTAATATTATGTGTTAATATTGAACCTATTTTATACATATATATTTTTTTAATTTTTATTTTAAACCACCATCTGCTATATTGTCTTAAAACTAATTATAGTGATAACTATAATTTCTAAGAGATTTTTTTTTTTTTTTTATGGAAGACAGTTTGGTCTCAATAAGGCACTGGTGTGTTACTTAGTTCTTTCAGGATTTCTGATTCGGAATCAAAAGATGTATCTACCAAAGGCTAATACTTATCATAGGCTAATACTTATCATAGGCTAATACTTATCATAGAAAAGCCAGTGATATAGAGCCTGAAAATACTGAGCTGTTTTCATTTAAAGGAAAAAAAAAAAGGAGATGAACAATTATTCAACTCTGATTTCATAAATTATAGCAATATTTTGTTAGCCATCTTAATGTTGGCAGTTGCAGTAATTCCTTAATGCTATATGAGTGATTATAAATTAATTACTAGATAATTTCAAAGTATGGTCATATATTTATCAGAAATCTGACCAAAACACTATGTGTATTTTTAATATTAAAAAACAAAAAAAAAACTAATACATTGGACATACACATGATATTATGATTATTCATTTCTACAGTACATACAGCAGAGGCACAAACGTATGGCATAAGATTAACATAGTTAGGCACCATAAATGGCACATTTCAGTTCAACAGATAAATACATGAGATTATTATTTATTTGTTACATTATTTGCCATTGTGGATATCACGGTATCCTCTGTTAGTTTCGTGTTACAACTCAAACAGTGCAATAACAACACAGATGAAGGAAGTTATAAGAATTAAATAATTTTTAAAATGTGTAGAATTAAACATTATTCTACAATTCAAAAAAGAAATATTTCTAGTTTATATTACAAAATTTAGAAAATATGATTTTAATAATCTTCTATTTTCAATACAAATCACATTTTGAGAGAAGCTAGATATTCATGAGATTTTTTTTTTTAATGTTTTCTCTAGCTTCCTCTTGCATCACATTTCAGCAGATGAAACATTTAAAACTTTTTCCCTTATAGCCTAGAAAAAAATATTCAAACTGTTGATAAAAACATAGCTTCAATTTTTTTACCAAATTTGACAATGAGTCTGTGTTTGCCTATGTGTGTGTGTGTGTGTGTGTGTGTGTGTGTGAAATACTTGTTGCAGGAATCTGTTAACAGGTAAAAGAACAAATTCAGTCCAGTTCTTATCGTCTTTCACAAAAATTTTACAGTGTTTTATATTTGATAAACAGGCAGCTGAGTAGTGAAGTAGTTAGGGCACTTAGCTTTCATAATAAAGGCCAGTTGTTCAAGAGGTGGCCAGTTCACCCGTTTGTAGAAATTGGTACCTGGCTCCTTTTGGAGCTGAGGAAGGAAAGGCAGCTAAAGGTGTGATGCTGACCATATCATAGAGTGGTCAAGTAAGGAAAAGATGTGTAGTAACACTATATCCCCTAGGTGTTTCTGACATGGCAGAGGCATCATGTACTTTACATATGCATAATTGCAGTGAAATGTCAACACCTAAATTTCATCAAGTGAATGGCCTCTGCAGATCATGTACTTTACATATGCATAATTGCAGTGAAATGTCAACACCTAAACTTCATCAACAAGTGAATAGCCTCTACAGATCATGTACTAAATATTTTCATTCTTTTTCTGCAGTTTTTCAGGAATTATTAAAATACTATTAGTTCCTATTATACCTACAGATGCAAGAGACTGAGATGACAAATCTGCACCTGACCAAGTCTTATGCCCACGTTTAATGTTCAAATGCTCCAACTCATTTTTTTTTCTTTTACTTCGGTGTTCTGTCTCAAAAGTTAATTTCCATGAATCTCAGGGTCTGTCCTGTCTTCTCTCTTTGGTTCAGTTTGTCATTTGTCCTGCTCATCTGTTCTTTATCATGAACAGCACATAACCAATCCGCCTCCACCGTCTTTGTTTTATCACAAGGCATGTATTTTGGGACACACTTGGACTTCCATTTTCATTACTCTTTCTTCTCAAGTTACTACCAATATATTTTTTTCAGTGCTTTTCTCGTAAAACCTCCTAACATATTTTCTGTTTTATTATCTCTCTCTCTCTGAACCTTAAGTGCCCAGGGCACATGGAGCTTCCGCAAGGGTTTTCCACAAATGCCTGTCCTTCATCTTTTTTTCTGCTCTTGCCCAGGTGAGCCCTCTATTGCTCAACATCCTTTCTGTTGTTCTTCTCCATGTCTCTTTTGGTCTACCCTTACTTTTGCTCCCCTGTGGTGTCCATCTTAGTGCTATTTTTGGTAGTGAGTTTTATTATGAAATTACATAAATGGCTTCTACTCTTGTACCTGTTTCTCCAGCTTCCATAATTTTATGACTTTACTAGTCTCTATAATGCTTGTGATTATTTTTAAATTCACATCTATCAATTTTTTTTTAAAAATACAATCTGTTAGAGATGAATGCATTTTAAACTCATCTTTTTGTAATACTCTAAAGTGAATATTATTAATCTCTTTCTAAAAGTGTTAAAAAGTATTGCTGATGGCTACAAAACACATCAAAATGTTTTTAAAACCAAAAATAAATTTACAGAGGCACAGAAAAAGACTTCCAGTCTTTTGTTCTTCAAAACTTCTTTTAAAAGAGAATAAGTCTTCTGGTAAGTATTAATCAGATGGCTAAAGACTTGAAAGCAAATGGTAAGAGTTTATTGCACTTTTGCTTGGGTATATAAATATTTTATAATACCATAGGTGACTTTTAGAGAAGTTAGCATACAACTGTTTCAGTTTGAAGGAAATAAGAAACTTGGCATAGTCAAAGCTATTTGAGAATGCCACTAATACTTAATCATTAGCTATCTTGTTAAAGGACATTAAGTTTAATCAAACAAAACAGTTTATTAGAGGAATACAAAATGATTCAAATTTATGTAGGCATATATGCCCAGCTCAGTCACAATGTGAACAATATGAATAATGAGTTGTATCACATCCATATATTATCTACATGTTAGATATCAGTTTTAAATACATTTGTTTTGTTATTTTTAATACACATACTGTATACAAATTCACAAGGTACATTTCCTTAAGTAGCAATGCTGTTCTGAAACTAAATAACATACGTAAACACATAAATGATTATCTTGCTTACCCATGTTATTTTATTCAAATATTAAAACTACAAACATGTACGTGAAAAAAATATGTTTCTAAATCAGCAATTCCCAAAGGGAGTGGTATCATCCCTCCCCCACCCCTCATGAGGGACAATGGAAAGATTGAAAGGGAAGAGGAAGCAATGGGGAGGACATCGTAACCATACGAATGAAAAAATTTTTGCAGGGGTGCTAGGGATGTGCTCTGTGAGGCAATGAGGCAGAAGTCTGTAAATTTTGGGAATCACTGTTCTAAATTATCGCTAAATGCAGAAAAATCTTGTTCCTCTGCTTCAGTTTATCACATATAAAAACCTCTACTTTCTGTTTATTATTCTCTCATGCCATGCTGTGATATACCAAAGCAAATCCAATTTATATGCATTTTAAATACAAAAAAATCTAAACATTCAAATCCTTCTTTCTATTTCAAATAATTATGTATTTAAAATGATTTTCACATACACACAAAACTGTGACCTAAAAAAGAAAAAAACAACTATTGTTCACTCTGTACTGATATTGATTAAAAATATATAAAATTTAAAAAAAAATTTTTTTATTAAAATGACCAAAAAACCAACCCAGCAATCACTAGGTTATTTCACTAGTTTATATTTTTCCTTGCAAGGAAAAAAAAATATTCTAATTTTATTAAATTAATTCTGTTAAATATAATATTGCTTCTTCCTCATCTTCTTCTTTGTACGCATTTTCTGTCAATATCTGCAGTGCGCCTCCTGGATAAATCTCACTGTTTCTTGTAGTTGTAATATTGTTGAGAGCAAGTCTGCGATAAATTTGCTTCAGTAGAATGCTACGAAATGCTTTGCAAAATTTCTGTGTCTGTATTATCAAATGAAACAAATCAAAATATTTTGTTGATTCTTTTTTTTTTAGATCAGACCATAGCTTGGAGATGCTGGCATGTGCATACATTTGTAGTTTGTATGTGCTTGCATGCATATGTGTGATTGTATGTGTATGTGTGACTGTATGTACATGTGCATGTGCTGGTATGCTTGTATGTGATCAAAGCCTGTGATGTGAACCACAAAAAAGTAATTGCCTGCAGACCAAACTTCCCCCCCCCCCCTTAGTACAGAACTTTGCACTGTGAATTAATGCTGTTTTTGGCATATGGATAAGTTTCTTATACCAAAATGAAGAGGTTCTTAACCTTTTCATGATTACAGCCTCCATATGGATTGCCCAATATGTCTCTGTGCCCCCTTCATCAAAAAAATCATCATCATTATGAGTCCTATTAGACAGTAGTATGGCTTCAAACCTCAAATGCTACATGTGGCCTAGAAATGTGAAGGCACTAATGCTTCACACTGCTAGACAGAAGACTTCAAAAACTTCTGTAGCCTGGTATTACTTTACACATCAATAGATAGGAAAAGAACAGCTGAAAAAACTTCTAATTTATTAAGATTTTTTTTTTCTCAGCAGTTATTTAGAGATGATCTCGAGTTCCATAGCCTCATCATTTGGTTCCCATACCCCCGTTTAAGAACCCCTGCATAAGAATTTTAAAAAAAAAAAAAATTAAAGATGCTCCCTGATTTACAACTTGGGCATATCAGTGGTGAAGTGGTTAGTGCACTAGTCTCTCATGGCAAAGGTCAGGGGTTCGAATCCAGCTGTAGCCGCCCCAGTCACCCAGGTGTAGTAATGGGTACCCAACTTCTTTTGGAGCTGGGGAAGGAAAGGTGGCCCCAGGCATGATACTGACCACATCACCCTCTAGTGTGCTGATAGGTCAAGGAAAATATGGGCACTAAGTCATATCCCTATGTGCCTCTAAGGCATGACAGGGTTACCTCTTTTTTGGTTTTTTTTAAACCTGATTTCCAATGAACTACTTTAAGTTAAAAAAAATCATAAATCAAATATATGACTATGATATGGAATAAATAAGTAGTACTAACTCTTTTGATAGATGTCATAGGCTAAATTTTTAGGTGGAATCTGATTGTTTTATATAAAATTTGTTCAAACCACACTACCTCATTGGTTCTAACAAGGGACATGTTTGAAAATATAGCACACTGCTAATCAGGGAACAGATCAAAATTCAAAATTTGATAACTACTCAAGATGTATCGCTATCACATCATCATAAATGATGAAATATTGTTAAGCTCAACCATCATGACATCATAAGTTGAGAAGTATCTGTAACTTGACTAAGACTGTTCATCAAATTTTCTTTTCTACACTGTTAACTTACTCATGACCAGATATGCAACATCACAGAATATGTCAATGCTGTGACAAAGTAAACAAGGAACGTAATATTACATAAAGACAATAACTTTGCACATACTTGACTAGAACACACTTGCTTTCTTTTAACCAAGTCTACAAATGCAAACTTATGTTACCGGTACATACAATTGTATTTAAATCCGAATATAAAAGCCATATTTTCTGAGTTTTTCCTTTTTAATGATAGATGCAGCAACATTTGCAACATTAGTATTGCATACAATAGATTAGTTAATTAGTGATGAGTATTTTGTCATTTCCAGGTGTGAAATTTGTCTGAAAAAAAAAGAAGTGAATATTCACATACATTTCTTCAGTATTTAGGGTTTCTCTCTGTCAAATTCTTCTTCTTCTTCTTCTTTAGTCCATGGTTCTAACCTCAGACATGTATATTTATTGTCCAGATAAATTGTGCAGTCTGTTGGAGGTCATGCTTTGTACTCCATAGTTCCAGTGTAGTTCCCTGTGGCCAGAGCCGAGTCAAAACTTCCTAGCTCAAGGAGCAGAATGGCAGGATATACTACGGAGTCTGGATGCCTGTTTTGCATGTGCAACCATGGCTGCTTGACAGTCCGAGGCGATACAGGTGTGATATTACTAATGGTTCCCAAAAGAAGGCAAAGGAAGATAGAGGGGATGATGGGATATCTTATAATATGACAACAAATCTGTTTCATTCCCTAATCCTACCACAGATCATCATCATTTTCATCATTACTGACAGAAATTGTTTCTTGTTACTTGCATTTAGTCCTGCAGGTGAATTTCTATCATGTCTTTGCATAAAATGTTCATTATCATTTCTATCAGGCACTCTTCTGCTTCTTTTCTTTTCTCATTTATGTTTCTTTTTTCACTTTTATGTTTCTTTTTTTCTCTTTGTGATGTTTTATACTATCCTCCTTACCACTATAAGTGAATGTGGTGTTATTTGTACGTATAATTACAAATGTATTCTAGTTTTTTGTTTTTATTTTTTTTTTTTGTACTGGCTTTGTGACACACATCTGAAAATTGATATTCTTCTCCTTCTATGTTCAGTTTTATATGCTCAACCAACTAGACAAATAGACAGGTTGCCTCCACGAGATTCATCATCATCAGAAGTTCTTTATATGTGCCAGAGTTTTTCCATCCATGCTCTTTTTTTCTGGGGGTCAGGTTTAGGCACTCAGGTCTCTGTTGAGGTTCTGGAGACCACTCTGGCATGTGCAGAGCGGGCTTTGAGTGGCCTTCACTTTGCGTAGATATCTCTTGCCAGGATGCCTGTTTCAGTGAGTGCAGTGTTTAGTGTCAGTCATATCATGGTCCTTCATCTCTTCAGAAGGCCCCCTTCTCACTTTTCATAAACCATATCTTCCATACAGTCACCATATTATTTAATATTACTAAAGAAGGATAACTGATAACCAACAACAAATAAATTTATTTTCAGTTTTCAAAAGAAAAAAAATTAACTTTTAATTAAGATTAGTTTTAAGAGAACTTTGAAATAGGATTAAGACATTAAAACTAGAATCTAATAAATCTTTGACATGGACAGGAAGTGGCCAGAGAAACCCTAAATATTCTGAAATATAAAGCACCAAATCTATAGTTTCTTCTGTCTTGCATCGACAAAGTTGCTGCTGCAGCTGAGAGAGTGGCCACTACCACCATTGCTGTGGCTGCTACTAGTGTTATTGTTATTACTGCTGCTGCTGCTGCTTGTGCTGATGATCATGGACAGCAGCAGTCGTAAAATCAAAGGAAACATCAGGAAGGGCAACAGAAGCCAGGTTAGAGGATTACCTGTAGAAGATAAAGCAGTTAGGTTATCCATACTATAAGAATCCTTCTTCTTCTTCTTCTTCTTTTCAGTGACACTACAGGAATGTGGGAAAGGGCTTCAATGAACTCTGGTTTACTGGTACTGATAAATCTTTTACTTCTTCATCACAACAACTGCTTTCACAAAATGAGGAAAAATGAAAAGGCTCATGAAATATTTGCGGGTTACTGTTTCTTTTTAACAAACTGAAGAACTGAAATTTAGTCCTAAGAAGAAGAAGACAATGATGATGATGACTGAAGTGTACAGAAGATTGGAAGCAAGCAGTTCCTGGCTGAAGTGTGGAGAAGATTGGAAACATGTCATTTCTGAGGAAGTCTACAGAAATTTGGAACCTTGCACTTTCTAATTCCACTTTCAGAAAATTATTTAGTTTTTGACTGAAGTACAGAGAAGATTGGAAGTCTGTATTTTATAAATGATATTTTCAGAGAGGCACAGGTTGTAAATGAGAATAAAATTTTTTTAAAATTCATGTTGAAACACACAACTTATCATTATTATATCATTTTTCTGGGCAATTATTTTCATTTTGTACTTACTCAAGTTTATGTTGGGCCATGTCTCATTCAGCCAGTGAGATTTGCTGATTTTATCACATGACTTCACATCTTTGTCTTGTGACTTCGAGTTCTGGGCCTCCTGATGAATGGTATGAGAAGCTCTGGGTGGAGACTTACATCCCACCTTTGGCATAATGTGAACAGGGATAATGTCTCCTGAATCATCTGTGGTATCCTGATGAGTATTTGAAAATGGTATGTCTGAATCTGTATTCATCAACTGTGCCTTTAACTGTTGCTCTTCCTGTTTCTTTTTCTTTTCTGCTTTAATCTTTTCTAAAGTCTCCCTTGCCTCCTGCATCATCTTCTCTGTCTCTGTGCTGTTCTCTTTTGCTGGAAATATTTCTGCAAATTTTCGTCTCTCAGCTTCCTGCATAGCACTTATTCTAATCTCCTTCATCCTTCTCTCCATACTTTCCAACCTGTTGTTCTGTTCATTTTGGAGTTTGGACAGAACTGGGTGATTATCTAAATACCGATAGTTGCTCATCTTTGAGAATTTGCTTCGTGAATTACGGCGAGATGTGCTATATAAGTCTTTAGAATCGGTTACCACATTGACAGATACCCTTGTATCTGTGGTTAATGCTGGTGAATGTTCTTCTAATGCTGTATTGCTCAGATTGAACTCTTCTGTGTCTTGGGCACCACTGAAAACAATGTAAGGTAGAGCCCTGTATCCTGAATCTCCAGCAGCTTCTTGCTGTTGTATATGTTTACGAAGAGTTCGCAGCTGCTGTGTCATTAACTTTTGTCGTTGCCATCTTGCAAGTTTAGACTCCTCATCTTCCAAGATGCTGATGATTTTCTTTTGAGTCTGTCCTGTGTCCCCAGTTTGTGATGTAGCACTTGAAGTCAGCACTGTTGTTGATGATGACGTTGTGGTTGCAACAGATGTCTGAACATTTACATCTTCATTCTCCACATTGCCAGTCTGTTGTCCATATTGTATTGCACTTGCTGAAGATGACAACTGTCCTTCATGGATGTCACGGCACTTCAGGAGACCTAACAGTTCTGCAAACTCAGAACTCCTGGACTGGGCAAGTTTTGAAGATCTGCCAGTCATGTTTCTATTCAGAGACATTGTGCTTTTTTCAACTTCTAGGCGAGGTTGGATGTTCTTAGACAGCAAGTGGAGGTTGAGCAGCTAGGACAGGATTCGTACCCATCCCCTCTGTCACTCATCTCATCACTGTGGCCTCTCCAGCACGTGTGACTAAGTACATTATGAGAACCTCTTAGAGAACTGCAGCGTGTTTTCTCCCTTAACTGTCGACAGTGAGGACAGGAGATTGCAGAAACTCCAAGTGTCCGAATGACATCAACACTGGCACTTCGAGGCATTTCGAAATCTGACACAAGTCCTTTCTGCATTTTCTTTCTTCTTTTTCTCTCTTTCTTACGTTTTTTGCTTTGTGCAGCTCCCATTCTCTGAAAAACACATGAAAAAAAATTTGGGGATGAATAAATACCCTTAAACAAACTGAAAGTCCAGTATTTATTAATGCTTTGAAAAATTAAATGTCTCTGTCATTGCTGTAAACCAGTGGTTCTCAAACTATGCAGCACCACCCTCCCTGTGGCAATGTGAAGATCCTAGGTGGCAGTGAGGGAAAAGATACTGGCAGGGGCATATAGATCAAAAAGGGAGAAAGAAAGTTTTAGGAAGGGTCCCACGGATGTGGTCTGGGATGCAGCTTGAAAAAGTCTGAGAATTACTGTCACAAATGCTTCTAATGAAATGAGATCATCGTTTCAATTTTCTGCTCAGATTTGATGATGGCAACAAATAATGATGATAACTCACTGTTACATACTCTTTTGTTTCTTAATGTGTACACAAGAAGATGATAAAATGCCTTTTCAGTACTGCCATGTCATGGGTTCTTAATAAGATCCACACTGATGAGAACTATGCTAATCTTTTAATGAGCTGCCAGACTATTATGATCCAGCATTTACAAATGAGAAATGTTGGATCTTGGCTGGCCATGATTTATTGGATGATCCTGGCATGATATCGGATATTGAAAAAACATTCTTCACATTCAACAGAAATAAATTTAAAACACACACACACACACACATGCACGCAAGCACGCACGCACACAGAGAGAGAGAATTGACCGCCAGGACTTTTAGACAACTGGGGAATATCAAAAGATCTTCACCATATAGAGATCTGATAAAGTTAACTTTTCTTCAGCATAGAGAGATCTGATAAAGTTAACTTATTCAAATGTAACTTCTCTCAGTGACTCCCACATGTGAAAGACAAAAGCTAAAAGTGACAATCACTGAAAGAGGGCAAGTTTTAAAGTTATTCTCTAAATCTGACCGCATTTTTAGTTTACTGAAAGTTCCTACAGAAAACGAATTAATAACAAGAAAGACATAATCAAAATAAAATTAAGACGATGTAGCGATCAATAAGTTATTCTTATCTACCTTGCATGAAATCCTCTAGATCAAAGAGATAAAAGAGATGACTAAAAAAAAAACACAGGACAAAAAAAATGAAAGACAAATAAAATAGCAAAGATAGAGAAAACTTTAAATGACCTGAGATGAATAGTTCTGGGCAGGTCTGAATGGTAGAAGTTTAAGTCTTTTTCTGATCATCCATATGAAATCTGAGGAATATTTCACTATTTACTAGAGTGAGTTATCCCTAGGATGTATAATATATATATAAAATCATACTCACTCTCACAACAGTGTAACTCCAAAATATTCACAAAAATCAAAAATACATCAAGATAGCAAATAATCTATTCAAGATCTCAGCAACTGTTGCTTGTATAAATCACAATATTTTCAGTGATGCTGTGTCATACAGCTGCCTGATTTTTAAACTTCCTTGCATAACGATCAAGTTACAAGCTTAACAGTATATATATATATATATATATATATATATATATATATATGTATATCTGATTTTAAAGTAATAATGGAGCTATTTTCAAGTGCTTTGTCAATCCCTTTAACGAAGGATGGACATGGTGTCATTATCAAAGATATCTGTCAAAATCTCAAGTAGTGCTAAAGAGTGGACAAAGAAATGACACTTTACGCATATCAACTGTGACATTCATAAACACTCCCTTTCCCTACCTCTCTTATGTTTTCCTGCATCTAGCTTTTTTTTAAAACTCTTAGTAACAGAAGCTACCTACAAGGTGCTCACTGTTTGTTGATTTTTTATTTTCTGAAAACATGGAAAATCCATTTGCACTCTGGCGGCACTTAATTACTTTAAGAAAGTACATCGTAACACTAGCTAAAAAAATTATCACATCTACAATTACTTTAAGAAAGTACATCGTAACACTAGCTACAAAAATTATCACATCTACAATTACTTTAAGAAAGTACATCGTAACACTAGCTACAAAAATTATCACATCTACAATTACTTTAAGAAAGTCCCTCGTAACACTAGCTACAGAAATTATCACATCTACAATTACTTTAAGAAAGTACATCGTAACACTAGCTACAGAAATTATCACATCTACAATTACTTTAAGAAAGTACATCGTAACGCTAGCTACAAAAATTATCACACCTACAATATTAACTGCTCAAAGCTTTTTCTTTATTTGTCTGCAAGTATGTGATGAAGGTGTGAACTGTAACCATATCAGTTTACCAAGGTAGAAAGAATGAGTGAGAATCAAAAATAGAATACAATAAAAAGTAGAGAAAAAGAAAACAATCAATATTTTGGCAAAGAAGCTATATTAAAAATAATGAAATAAGTATAACATTAAATAATGAAAAAAAAAAAGGAAATCCATTTGTCCATCAGGAAGTACAGCTTTTGTGAAGTTTGAAAGTTTAATCGGAAGACTACTTGTAATCATACTGGTTGCTTTGTTAAACACCTTCTTTTTCTTCAACTGCATTCAGGAACTAGTCCCCCTGCCAAATGTACATCTTGGCTTCTAGGATAAAGTCCGCAGTTTTCTCCAGGTTTTCCTGCCAGTCTTCTTCTTCTTCTTCTTCTTCGTTCGCATTGTCTGTCTATATCTGTAGTCCTGTCTCTTGGATAAATTTCACCGTTTTTTTTGTAACTCATGTATGGAACCGTGGAGCTTATCTTCTTTAGTGGTTTCACTGGGCCAGTAATTATTTCTCAGTGTCTCGTAGTTGATGCAGTTCTGGAGGATATGTTCCACAGTTTGGGGCACCTGGGCACATGTACATAGATTAGTAGTACCAACCTTAAACTTTGTATACATATGACTTCGGAGTCGGCTGTGTCCTGTTTGGAGACGGAAGATGGTGACTTGTTCCTTTCTGTTTAGCATGTGATAGTCAACATGTGGTGGCATTTGTGGCTTCCTCTAGGTTTTTATCATCCTTTTCTTCTGATTATAGGTGATTGGTATGTCTGGTTGCTTCATTTCAGTGCCCTCTTTATTCCTGCCAGTGTCAAGGCTTCTGTTTCGGACCTAGACCCTGTGGTCAGGTGCGTGCGTGCGTGCGTAGTCAACCTTTCACCTACATGTGACATGCCCTTGGAGATTTCCTAAATCTTACATCCTTCCCATCCCATTAAACATCACATAGGTCTCTCATTGTAGTTCGCCCAAGTTTTTTTTTTTTGTTGTTTTCAGTGAGTTTTTCAACCTCGTCAAGGGATCTTATGCCCACAAATTTAGCCTCTCTCAACAATATTCCCTTTAGAGTTTCACATGGTCGACCTCTTTTTCTTTGTCCTGTTGTGTACCATGTGATAGCTCCTTGATCTGTCATATAGTTACTTTAAGACAGCAACTGAGTAGAGAAAATGATTAATTCATTTCTTGATCTTATTCGTGCTGGTTTGACTTTGGGCCTGTGCAATGGAGTCAACCCAGCTGTAAAAATTGGTACCTGGCTACTGCTGGAATTATGAAAAAAAAAAATGCAGTCAGTGCATGATCCTGACCAATCACTCTCCGGCATGCTGACCTGTCAAGGAAAGTGTAGGCTTTAATGCCATATCCCCTGTGTGCCTCAATAGTGTGGAACAGGTCAAGGAGATAAGGGCATCAATCATATCCCAACATGTTCAGCAGCATTAAAGATGTCTCCTTTTATCTCTTATTTATTGCACGTAGTGTGCGTGCATTTGTGAGCTTATAATGAAGATGGCAAATTTGTGATAATATAGGGCGGGTGTTAAGTACCAGAGTATGATACATTATGCATACATTAACAAACTTTATATTCCTGCAATATCAAGGATGCAAGATTCGTGAAGTCCAAATGACCCAGCAGACAGGTTTCATGATTGGGGCCACAACTGCAGTCACCAGCTAAGTGGTGAGAAGCCTCATCTGAAGCGACTAGTTTTGTAGAATTCATGATATGTTTTGAAAAATTTTACTAATAACTGTACAATCTATTGCAGCTATGATAGTTTCTTCCTTATGCAGCATAAAACTTGACCTCATCCTTGGCTAACGATTTTAATACAATATATTTTCATAATAGCCCCGATAGTTGGACACCATTGTACTAGAGGGTGAAGTGGTTAGCGTCACGCCTGGCTGCTTTCTCTTCCACAGCTCCTGAAGATGCCAGGTACGGCCGAACCTTCTGCCTTTATTGTGAGAGAAGAGTACCCTAACTACTCTGGTGGCCTTTGTTTCCCCGCCATGACATGACAAAATTCGCCTTTTATTTGCCACCTCTTTGGACGGGGCAGTGAAAGGCGGCTTTCTTCAAGCGTAGATAATGTTTAGCCGTTGTCTGGGATAATATCCTGGTTCTTTTCCTCTCGAGACACGAGTCTATGAGTCACGTTTGATTGTTTTCATCCGTTACACCCCCCCCCCCACACACACACACACACCCACACACAAAAGACAATCATTTACCTGATGACTGGCTCCTCACAGACACTCTTAAAGCAATTACGACATCAGAGTGACGAGTTCTGGGGCACTCTCATGTTCTCCTATGTTATGAAATGCCAGACAGCCTCGAAATGAACTAAAAGGTTAGCGCTGTTAATCCTCAGCAGTCAGGTCTTTCATTTCTTTTCCCCTCATTTACCTGGGATAGTTTTTAAAAAAAAAATTGCAGCATTAATATTCAGATGTGAGTATTACTCATATGAAAAAGAGGGAAAATAACTACCCCCCGCCCCTTTTTTTTTTCCTTATTCGAATGATCAGGGAAATCGGCTCAACAGAAAACTGGAACTAGTCGAAAAGTGGAATCCAGGCTTTACTTAGCTTGCAAGTGCATCTCGGCGGCCGGAACACGCGAATAACTGACCACGTACCACTTCGAAGGTGGCGAAGAATAAATTAACAAAAATAAACCAAATCTAAATACATGTCATCTTCATCCGGGGAATTCCGTGAACGATGGCTGTGGCTATGGCGTCTTGAGTAAAGAAAAGGACTGAAGTCTGCCACACACGTCTTTCTCTTTTCTGCATCAGGACATTAGGTCTTGTAGATCTGCACTTATTTTTGCACTTTCCTTTCAAAGCTGAGATCGACTCTTTCCAAATAAGCGATGAAATCATCTCTCTTTCGGCGGTTCCTTTCTCTCAAATCCTGTAATTGCCATCTCCCTAGGCAGTGCAGTACCACCAGACTCCTGTTCTGTGAACACCTCTCTCTGTTGTTCATTCAGATCTGTTATCTGTTAGCGGCATCTTACGAGAGCTAAGCAATTCTGTAACATCTTAAGGCTGGACTTCCCAGTTCTAATTCCCTTGCCATGCCAACAACATCTGAAGTATTTTTCGTCTAAAGGATGATCAAAACACTCAGAATCATCCATCATGGTGGGATTTCATGACTTCCAAACTCCTTTTCGTGTATTTTGCTTCATTTCCTCCCATTTATATCTGAATTCTAATTTCATCCAGAATCGTGAAGCTCTTCCCAGACGCCTTTAGATTATTTTGTTTCGATGCCTCAGAAAAGAAACACCACTATCTAACGCAGCTATAGTCTTAGTGGACGCTCTTCTTAGATAATAAGACCTGAAGGCTGAATTCACCCCTGGATTCACTGAGTGAAGCAATGAGCTTGTATTTGCAGGTAAGAAGTCAACCTGAGTTTCTTTGTGGGCCTTAGTCAAAAGTTTCTGGTGGCATAGAGCATTATCAACAAACAGTAGAACCTTAAAAGCGAATTTTACTCTCTTTGCAATAAGCCTCAGCTGTAAGCTGGAAATAATCCAAGAACCAAGCTGGAAATAAATCACCAGTCATCCAGGCTTGCGCATTAAGACTTGCAAGAAACTGGAAGGCTGGGCTTATGATAGGTCTGAAAGGACTTAGAATTCTCTGGATGATGTACAAGCATCAGCGTCGGCTTTATCTGCTGCATCTGCTTTAGCCCTTGGCAAGAAAAATGACAACTGCGGTAAAACTAATTCTAGTAATAAAGACAGACAGAGGTTTATGGTTCTGTCTTACGAAATGATAGCGCGGAAAGTGGAAAGAATGAGTAGTAGAAAGTTAGATGACCACGTATATAACGAACATATAACAATCCAATACTTCAACAAACAACCCCAAGCAACAGTATTAAGACTGTCTCTTGCAGCCTTCAATTCATGCATAGATTTCTCTCCTTTTTCCTGCAATAAAAGTTGTAGCTGGCAGTTTTCTTCCAGTATAGGTCCATTTCATATACACAGAGTATCTGTTGCTTCGTATATCCACAATCTTGTATGATTTCTTTCACGCTCTGGAGAATATATTTCTGCACTTGCAGTATCTGCGCTTGCTCCTTCTCCCTGCACTGCTGTATTAGTAAATCTGAAATAGTCTTAAATCTCTTAAACCAGTATTTGCTTGCTTCAAGTGTTTTTTTTTCCCTCACCGATGTCTCTTCTTTTTGACCGTTCACTGCTCTATTCTGTTAGTACTTTATCCTGGATTATGCCCGCGCTACTATGAATACTGTGGCTTGTTTGGTCTTGAATCAACATATTTAACACTTTTTCTATATCAGGAATTTAACGTAGCGTTTTTAATGTCCTCTAACAGAATGGGTTTAGTTTTGAGACTTAAACTAGCCGTTGTGCCAGGTATGCCTTAGCTTGCGGTTTATATCGGCATGGGTCATGCCCGGGTGGCATAGTTTGATTAGTTCTAGCTTTTATTGCAAATTGAGAACTTATGAGCTCTTTTAAACATGTATTACCACATTTATAAGACATTACGCATACTATTAACACAAATATAAAATTAGACGCACAAATGTAAAAAAAAAACAGACTTACCGTTCATTACAAACAAAACAATATCCACTCTGAAAAGAAACTTTTGGCGTTGATTAAACTTGTCCAGATTAAGAACTAGAGATCCCAGATTTACTTTTCATGTGATGTAAGTACTACAAAAATATATTTAAATATGTCTACTTTTTTTTTCTTAAATTCAACCAGTGTTGCTTCACTTTAAATCAACATTTCAATCTGGCAACTGCGTGGAGGTAGTAGAAATCGATCGGAATAGAGGACTATGAGGTCGAATGCGTGGATTCCAGTTATAAATTACAACAGTCGAAAGAGCGAGACGTCGAAAAGCTGGGGTGTGTGTGGGGGGGGGGAACGACCTGCATGCTATACTGACCGCAAAACTAGCGAACCAGAGCTGACCAAGACCCTGTCTCACATATCTGTTGGTGCTCTCAGTAAAAACCTTAGACTGCCTAACAAGGCAAGGACTGTCATGGCCTTTATGGCGGCCGAGTCAGCAGTGATGCAATACTTTTTCTTCTTTTCAGCTCCACTCCCGGTCAGCAAATTAGCCGCCTTATCCCACTGCCCATCCAACACGACGCACATTCTTCAACACTTTCACCACATCAGAACAAAAAAAAGAACATCTTGTCTTGTTGGCATGTCAAAAGAAAGAACAAGAAATGGCCACGTTAAGAAGATTAATTCTCGTGAAAAGATCTTAGAAATAACGTTGTGTAGAAATTAACTCGCTTTGTGTATGTGACTGCGACAGGTAAAAAAACAAACAAACAAACAAACAAACAAAACATTAACTTGTCAGAATTATGGATTGCTACAACATTCAGTTTACAGGCAGCAAGTAGAGTGTCTTCTTCTTCGTCGTCGTCGTTCACCCTCAAAAGGGCGTTGTGTCACAGTTATGTGACTTTCGGCCCAACTCATCTGACTTCGGCTCGAAGCACTTTTAAGACCAGAGTTCGTCTGCGATCACTATTCATTTGGCCAGACTAGTGCCAGTTTCTACGGACACCACAGGGACGCAGAGTAGGGTCTTGGCAGGCTAAGCTTCACCAACCCCGACGCAAGCAGTCAGCTATGGGTCACTCAGTCTGATCAGGGCATCTTCGTCACCAGGTACAAATTTCATAACGTTTAAAAATAAAATGTTAAGGTAAATAAGCGATATACTTCCCCACATTAAAATGGATTTATTCTCCCTTCAGCTAATGTATCAAGACGACATCTGCTTTGGCATTCAGCGATCTATAGCTGACATGCTAGCGTCAGGGTTGGCGAACCATACCCGATTAAGACCCTGTCCCATCTCTTCGATGATACCTCCAGTAGCAGGCCTAGGCTGGCTAACAGGACAGGGATCGCTAAAAGGCCCAATGGCGGTGGAGCCTGCTGAAGAAATATTGCGAACCCCTCCCACCCTACTCCTCCTCCGCTTATTAACTCCACGCAGGGATTGGAGAAAAAAACCTACTCCCAATCCAACACGACACTCAGCTCAACATCTTCATCGAATCGGCTGCAAAGAACATCAGCTCGCAGTTCAGAGAACCTGCAGAAGGAGGAGAAGAACCACGCGGAGAAGGAGCTAGCGAAGAATTACTCGTATTATTGGCTTTAGCGGAGTCCATGGCCTGAAAGAGTTTGAGAACCGTTCCTATAATCTATGCTTACTAAATAACGAAAGATGGCTCAATGAAACTTGCAGGTAGGCTTCCAGCACATCATACTGAAGAGGAAAAAAAAAAGAAGAAGAAACCTGCATTCACTACAAACTGGATTGTTAATAATAGTAAACCTTCAGCTGATAGTTCATATTATAATTACATTCTATATCATTTCGTGTTTTGGATTATTTATGTCGTATACCATTATGAATGTTACATATTCGTTATAAAGTTTAATATAACAGAAATACATAACAACAAAATATGGTGTCACAAAAATATGGTTTGCTATAACTAAAAGGAAATACATGGCATTTCTTTTCTATTTCGTTGGGGGGGGGGGGTGTTAACCTATAGTGGGATGATTTTGACATGAACATCCGTTTATCTTCAGTACTCCAACACCTATGTATACAGCTGTCTCTAGTATGCCTGGTCTTGCATGCAAGCATACTCCAGTTTCAAAGGCAGTCTACCTAACTGATCTCTACATCGAGTTCTCATTTTTAAACAACTAAGTTGCAAGTAATTTTACTGGAGTACAACGGAAGCTGATTTGCAACTTTTTCTTTGCCTTCTCATGAAAAGACAGTTCCCGACGACTGTGTTACTCCCGCACTTGAATCACTGGATACTACAACCTCAAGAATATCATCCATCCCACGCCCATATAAGAATGTAAGAGAGCATATGAAAGATCATATAAAACGTGTTTCCACGGTTTAAAAACTTACAAAAGAATATATTATAATTACAAATATACACCACAAATGGTTATCAGCTTAAAAAAAGTAATGTATATTCAGTATTAAGCGACAAATTTAAGAAAGAAAGAAAGAAAGAGAAAGAAAGAACAACGGTCACAAACTGAAAGTAAACTGTTATGTCTGAAAGTGACTGAAGTTACCCTCAACTCCCAGATTCTGCTCCACAAGAATTCAGGAAAAAAACAACAACAAACTTTGTGAAACTGGATTCTGAACACAACTCAAACTCGCCTTCATGGCGCACTCAAGGAGAAAACGGTAGAGCAGCACCCAACGGACCACGTAATCATAGAAATATGCCATTATAGTTGCTCGTACCAGCTCGGAAACAAATGAGTCATACGCCTATGTCTTGAATTTCGGCTAAATTCCTCGCCATACCACAACATAAAATCCACCGCACCCCACCGACCAATTGCTGTTTCACATCGTTCATCAGGCCTTTAGCCAAAATACACGTTGCTACTTTCCTCCACTGCTGTAGACGCGAGTAGAGAAACACAGACAAGATGGTGGATAAAGTAGCATCGTCATTTGTTTTTGTTTTTTTTTATTTTCCTCCCTTCTTTAAACACCAGGATAACGTCAAAACAGGTGGTTGGGTATTGGATTCTTGCAGATGTATAGACAAGGATTGCCAATATTGGCGTGAAACCGCTAGATCTAGCATTTTTAAAACTTCATCTACAGGAAATAATACTGGATATTAAAATTATTTACAAACTGTTTTAAAATATCTAAATGTCTTTTGCCAGAATCTTTTGCCATATATTTGTAACAAGTCTTTTTTTTAGGATCAAATATTCGAGTTATACTTTCTTGATTGCTGCAAACACCAGGACCAAGTATTCCAGTTAATATTTTACTGATTGCTGCCAACCCATGGCCAAGTATTTTAGTTAATATTTTCTTGATTACTGCCAGCCCATAACCAAATATTTCACTTTTAATTTTCTTGACTGTTGCCAACCCAGATCTAATATTCCAGTTATTTTTTTTTTATTGCTGCCAACCCATGACCTAATATTCCAGTTATTTTTTTTTAAACTGCTGTCAACCCATTACCAAATATTCAAGTTTCTTTTTTAATTGCTGCCAACCTAGGACCTAATATTCCAGTTATTTTTTTAATTGCTGCCAACCCAGAACCTAATATTCCAGTTTTTTTTTAAATTGCTGCCAACCCAGAACCTAATATTCCAGTTATTTTTTTTAAATTGCTGCCAACCCAGAACCTAATATTCCAGTTATTTTTTTTAAATTGCTGCCAACCCAGAACCTAATATTCCAGTTATTTTTTTAATTGCTGCCAACCCAGGACCTAATACTCCAGTTATTTTTTGTAAATTGCTGCCAACCCAGGACCTAATATTCCAGTTATTTTTTTTTAACTGCTGCCAACCCAGGACCTAATATTCCAGTTAGTACTGTAGTCAACCCAGGATCACACATTCCTGGGGATGCTTTCTTGACTGTAACCGAAAAAGGAACCGAATATTCCAGTCAGTACCCGCTTGACTGGGATCAAACTTAGGCCACATTCAAATTAGCTCTACGGACACCTGACTGCGTCCTGTATCAACAGAACCCTCACCCTATCTTTTCTTCCCCCCCCCCTTCAACCTCAACCCCTTCACCCACCTTTCCGTAAAAAGCTTCATATTTGAAGTTTAAGAAAAACCCCGTTATCTCAAATATACCTGTAAAAGAAATAAAACCAAAACCTATAAGGATATTTATGTATAAGAAGCGCGAAATAATTTACTTTCTCGTGTTATTAATTAATAATTAATTGCATTTGATTATTATTATTTATTTCTAATTGCTTTGTTTTTGTTCTGCTTCCTAATTTAAGAGTATCGATCATTTTTTTTAAACAACTCAGAGATTTTGATGATGCGTATGTGATAAAAAGAGGCAGACCTCGTGAAACTCTGAAGAGGACATTATTAAGAGAGGCCAAATTAACAGGCATAAAATCCTTTGATGAGGTTAAAAGACTAGCTGAAGACAGGAAAAATTGGCGAAATACTTTGCGAGCCCTATATGACGTTTAACGGCACGGGAAGGATATAAGATAAGATAAGATAAGATAAGATAAGATGTGATAACTGACTGTCATTGCTTTGTGCACATCCTCAGGGGCAGTAATTCGAGAATACATGATAATGATCTCCAAGATCAAACTTCGGTCTTCTAAGTAAGTTTTTTCTTTACGGAAGTGTTTGATCTTTACTGCCTCATTGGACAGGTTGTTGTGAAACATGGTGTTTTCCCCGGGGGGGGGGGTGATATAAGGAAGAGGTACTGACAGATATTGTTTTGATAAATATCTAATCGGGAGCAGGCATTTTTGTTCCAGTTTTCTGGGTTATGTCCCCGCCTATCTCCTTTAAGAGCTTAAATCTATATAGCGTCATCTGCTGTATTTACATTACTTATCGTGTCTCTGCTTTATTGCTTCTATTGTCTCCTTTATATGACTTTTCCTCTATCCACCAGTTATTACAGACGCACTAACATACATATACAATTTGTGCATTGATAAACATTATTACTCTGACGCTTTTAAACTTGCCAAAATGTTTCCTCTTTTTAAATCTGGACATACTAGTGACCTCTCAAACTATATACCCATATCTACTCTGTCATCACTATCTAAACCTCTTAAAAAACATATACAAAAGTTAACACTTCTACACATGCAGGAAAACAATCTACTAATAGACAGCCAATCAGGTTTTAGACCATATCACTCCTGCCACACAGCATTAACTAAAATGACAGAAAGCTGGCTGTCTAATATAAATGAAGACAAATTGTGTGGTGCTGTCTTTGTTGATTTTAAGAAAGCCTTCGATGTGACTGATCATGAAATTCTTGCAAAAAAGCTGGAAGGTTATAGTTACACTCTGACCTAACAAAATGTACTACATCTTTTCTCTCAGGTAGAAAACAAGTAGTTTGATTTAGAAACAAAATATCTGACTCTTCTGTGGTTGATACTGGTATTCCTCAAGGTTCCATTCTTGGTCCTCTTCTCTTTGCTATCTACATTAACGATTTACCACTACATTTAAAGCACTCTTCATGTGATCTTTTTGCTGATGACTGTACTATTGACAATAGTGACTGTGACATCAATAACCTACAGATAACGCTCCAAAATTATATAAACAGTTTGGTTAAATGGAGTAATAAAAATAGTATGTTGATAAACACCAACAAAACAAAATCCATGCTCATCACTACAAGACAGAAACTGCAGAATGCAACAAAATCTTCACTACAGCTCTGTGCTGGAACTAAGGCAACAGAAAATGTTCATGAACATAAACTCTAGGGCTCATCACTGACTAGCATTTAACTTGGAATTCTCACATACATAACCTAACAAACTTGACTGCACAGAAAGTATATTAACTAACCAAAATTAAACATTTTATCGACAAAAACACAATAAAGATATACTACTTATCACACATACAAACACACTTAGATTACTGTTCAAAAATCTGAGATGGATGCTCAGTCTCAAATACAAAAAGACTCTACTCACTTCACAAACGAGCATTAAATCTGATTTGTGACAAACACCCAGTACAGACTATAGATCACCACAAACAACTCAAAATTCTACCCCTCAAATATAGAGTAATTTTTAACAGAGTTAAGTTTGTTCACAGAATTCTGTCGCACAATGCTCCGCCTTACTTGTGGTCACTGTTTACGTATAACACTAGACATAGCCAGCGTTAAAAAAAAACTGCCTCCTTCCTAAACCCAGGATAGATCTGTACAAGAAAAGCCTTGCATATCCTGCAGTACAGCTCTGGAACACCCTCCCTTACCATTTAAAATCCATTGGTAATACTTCATCCTTTAACTCAAACGTGTTTCATTATTTACTTGTTTGTAATTAAATGCCTCCATAGAATAACTAGCATTCTCTCAACACATGACTCGCCATCCATCAAGTAATAAAATGCCATAGTTCGAAAAGTAACTTGCTAGATACTGTTAGAAATTATTTTAATGTTTGTTAAAACATATGTTAGAAGATCTGTACTGACAATGTATTTTTGATTATGTATATGTCCGTATGTGAACGTGTATGTGTGTGTGAGTGCTATTTTATTATGTTAATTATTTCTTTTCTTTTACTTTGAATGTAATAGTTTAATCTTACAATCTTTTGATATTTTTTTTCCTAATGTAATTTGTATACTTGTATTAAATCGAGTGTGTGGGAAGAATGAAAGATGGAGTGATGAAGGGCAGAATGTAAGACGGGTCTGCGTGCCCAATTCTTTACCCTTTAAAAATAAAGATTCATTCATTTATTCATTCATATCCTTCATAGGGCTTCTCTTGAATCTTTTATATAAGCTTCTCCTACACACTTCTTATTGCTTACCTCGTCTATTTTATATATCTTCTCCTCTCTCCTTTATACAGCTTCCTTCATATCTTTTATATACATGATTAAAATTCTTCGATCGTTTCAGACTTTTTGGCGTGCCATACATTCTGGTGACGACGTATTTGAACCACAACCCGCAGTGAAGTAGCACTGCTCTGTTCTTAAAGCAATTTCGTGAGGTTATAGAGAATTTTAATATAAAATACAGACATAGATGCTTTGTTCTTAAAGCAACTCCGTGAGGTTATAGAGAGTTTTAATATAAAATACAGACAGACACAGATGCTCTGTTCTTAAAGCAACTCCGTGAGATTATAGCGAATTTTGATATAAAATGACAGACAGACATAGATGATAAGTTCTTAAAGCAACTCCGTGAATTTGCGGACGGACGGACGGACGGACGGACGGACGGACGGACGGACGGACGACGGACGGACGGACAGACGGACGGACGGACGGACAGACAGACAGACAGACAGACAGACAGACAGACAGACAGACAGACAGACAGACAGACAGACAGACAGACAGACAGAACAGACAGACAGACACAGACAGACAGACAGACAGACAGACAGACAGACAGACCGACAGACAGACAGACAGACAGACAGACAGACGACAGACAGACAGACAGACAGACAGACGACAGACAGACAGACAGACAGACAGACAGACAGATAGATAGATAGATAGATAGATAGATAGATAGATAGATAGATAGATAGATAGATAGATAGATAGATAGATAGATAGACAGGAGCACTTTTGTTTCGTAATAAAATACGCACTGCGACATTTCAACTTACGTGGCTTGTCTGACAAACAACTTCACGGACATAAAGAAAACATTGACGCACATCATGTTCCTGTGTAACCACATTAAATTATGATTTATACAACAACAACACAACAACAACAACAAAACGATGATTAACTATTTCACTCCAAAACAACACTCGCACTATTGTAGATCTTGCTCCACCTATGCGAATCTATTCTCAGAGCAATATTGAGGCAGTCTAAATACAATGAAAAGTTGCACATTTCTAACCAAATCTATATTTTTAAATTATAGAGTACCTTCCCTCTAGTTTTTTTTCTACCAACATTTCTAATCAAAATGGCTTCTGGCAGAGCATGGCAATTAATTAAGGAGTGAAAAACTTAAGTTACTTGCGGATTAAAGCTCTGGTTAAACTGTCAATCTGTCAGCATCCACGGGTGCGATATTACACTTTATAATAAAATGTCATCAATCATGACTATGACAAAAAAAGATGACTTATTTCACGCCTATATTTACGTGATTTAATAAGGCGGAAATCTTTTCCCGCTCGCTTAGAACCGTAGAAGGAAAAATGTAGTTATTTCATGCCACAAGAGGCACTGTGGGATTTCGTATTAGCGCGCATATTTTCCTTGATCTTTCAGCACACTAGAGGGTGATGTGGTCAGCATTATACACGGCTGCCTTTCCTTTTTCAGTTCTAGAAGGTGATAGGTACCCAGTTCTACAGCTGGATCACTGAAGTGCCTTTTGACGGAGGTGAACCGCGAGACCTTCTTAACTCTTTCACTCAGTAATTAATTCCCATACTCTGCCAGAATAAATGTTGATGAAAAATTTTGGTAAAAATAAACTGGAAGTAAGTTACTATGTAGTTTAAAACTATGGGTTGGATTAGAAATGTGCTTTTTTTTCCATTTTATTTAGACTGTCTAAAATTCGTTTATTTGCGTAGGAGTGCAGGATCTACCAACCTTGCCAGAGCTGTTTTGTAATGAAAGAGTTAATACTGTAAGAAGAGTCGAATACCGAAAAAAAATCATGATCGCTGATACTTATCGAAACGTCACTTACTGGTTCAATAAAGGAATGAATCGATCGATCAATCAATCAATCAATCACCCAACTGAATGATTTGTAATACTTTTCAATCAAAATATTTAACACAATTAATTTTTTTTAAAATTTCAGTTAGTACTAATGGAATGAGATACTGATGATGATTATGATGATGATTATGATGATGGTGGAGATGATGAGGATGGTGTCGTGCTGATGTGGCGAAGGCGATTGAATTAATGTCGCCTATGGAGTTGGTGATAGTGGCCTCAGTGATAACAAGACATAAATAGTTATAGCTGTATGATGGTGGTGATGGTGATGGCGGCGTCTGCGATGACAGTGATGATGGCAAAAGTGAAGGAGAAGAAGAAGAGAAGAAGAAGAATGAGGGGGATGAAGAGGAGGAGGGATAGGAGGAGATTAGAAGAATTCCAATAACCTGTCTGAGGTATGCAACAAGAGTCTAGCCTCTCATCGTTCACTTTTCTTTCTCATGCTTTCTAAGAATCGAGGTGAGTAACGTCTTCTCAAGTGCACCTGAGCATGATGCGCATGTTTGCAAGTCTGCGATCTCTCACTCATACCTTGAGCCGGACAAGCAGGAAGTGAGTAGTCACACATGTATGAAAGCTGGCGTGGGTTTTTTTTTATATGAAGTCTGAATATTAAGAAGAAGAAGAAGAAGGAGAAGGAGAAGAAGAAGAAGGAAGAAGAAGAAGGAAGAAGAAGAAAGAAGAAGAAGGAAGAAAGAAGAAGAAAAGAAGAAGAAAAAGAAGGAGAAGAAGGAGAAGAAGACGAAGGAAGAAGAAGAAGGAAGAAGAAGAAGAAAGAAGAGAAGAAGAAGGAAGAAAGAAGAAGAAGAAGAAGAAGAAAAAAGCAGCAACAACAATAACAACAGGAAAGACAAAAACAACAACAACAATAACAGCAGCAGCAGCAACAACAACAACAACAGGAAAGACAAAAACAACAACAACAACAACAGGAAAGACAAAAACAACAACAATGATAAGAAAGACAAAAACAACAACAACAATAACAACAGGAAAGACAAAAACAACAACAACGATAAGAAAGACAAAAACAACAACAATAACAACAGGAAAGACAAAAACAACAACAACAATAACAGCAGCAGCAGCAACAACAACAACGATAAGAAAGACAAAAACAACAACAGTAAGAACAACAGCAACAATAACAACAACACCACCACCACCAGCAACAACAATAATAACAACAACAATATCAGAAATAACAACAACAATAATAACAGCAACAAGAATAACAATAACAACATTGATTGTAAAACAAAATGATAGAAAGAATGGAAAATAAACAGAACAAGAAAGTAAAAGAAAATAGCAGGAGCAGAAGAGTTAGAATAAGCCTGGAAAATGTACAGCTCAGACAACTTTAAGAGAGAAGAGGAGGAAAAATATTTAAAGAATAACTAGGAGCCGAACCCCAGGCGCTTCAGCAGACAACTGGCCATCTAGTCATCTGAGAACAACACGCTAAACGTCTGCCAAAAAAAGGGGGGACGGTTGCACAAAAGAAAATTTAGAAGAAAAAAAAGTGTTTTGGGGTGAGGAAGAGAAGGGAGAAGGTAGGAGGAAAACATAAACAGCAGCGAGATGATAGTGAAGTAAACTACTATCCGAAGATGTTGCCATGACAACTAGGGGCAAGTTACTATCTAGAGATGTTGTCATGGAAACTACTGTTTTACTCACTGGTAAGACAAGATTCATGCAAAAATCCCGCGTACTAAGACACGTATTCGAAACGGAGATGCATTGTTTTAAGTATTCGGTAGAAAACAAAAGTTTTCTAAGTGACCGAATAATAAATCGAATATGAACAACAGAGTCAATGAAATATATAATATGAAAGGAATGCTATAAATTATTATTAAGACACTATTTCAGAAGTGAAAGGGGTATTAGATACTAACTACTAGCTTACCATTTCACTTTCTAGACAGACGTAATCTGACAGAAATATTAATTTGGTGTCACAGTCGGGCACTCTATGCGAAATATTTCTTTTCTAAGGTTCGAAAATTTGCTGTTCGAATTTCAAATACGAATACTCTATTTTCTTTATTACTCGGTCGAATTCAGTAACCTCGGACTAGAACCAATGCTTTTGTATTCTTGTAAATCTTGACTCTTGTGATTTCTACTTGGATAACAACAGCAATAATAATAATAATAATAATAATCATGTAGACAGTGCCAAAAAGTGGAGCGAATGGTAGAACTGTTCTAGTCCCGAAAAAAAAAAGATGTTAAAGATGGGACAGCTTCCTGTAGCTAAAGTAAACACAGGCTGTCTGGTGTCTTTTGATATGACACTAACCTACGTTAGTAGGGTAGCTACTTAAGATTACTTGGGATCGGTTGTGTGTCCTAAAGAAGGTACTCTGATGTAGCCATTGCGATGATGTTTGTTTTGTTTTTTACGAAACCACGTGACGTCAAGATTCAGTACAGGTGATACATTTTTAAAATAACAAATATATCCATACTACAAGAACTTAATATTGAAGAAGGCTGGCTAGTAAAGAGGATTAAACAGAGAAAACTTAAATATTTTGAGCACATTAAACGTCATGATAATCTAGAGAAGACCGTCTTGGAAGGGTACATAATAGGAAAAAGAAAGAGAGGAAGACCAAGGCAAAGATGGCTGCAAGACATCGTTGATAATCTGCAGGTGGATGCATCAGCAGCAGAGCATCTTGCTCACAACCGAGAGACCTACAGGAGAGAGCTGTTAGGGGGGCAAAGTTCAGCAAGGGGCATGCAAATGACTGACTGACCCAGTGACTCGGTCAGTTTTACGCCCCCCCCCCTCCCCCGGGAGCCAGCTGAGAAGAAAGTATTTATAACTACATAAATAAAACAACAATCAATAATCTCTTCAGTGGAATTTAAATAATTCCGCTACGGAAGTTTCATAAACTCATTATTCTTCTGTTTCCCTGGAACTCCGAGTTGGTATCCCTTGCAGCTGACGCTTAGATGTTGACGAACTGTGTCGGATTGGGAGCAAATTACAGGGTTTTGGGAGAGGGGGTGGGGGCTATTTTTTTCAGTTCGTGTGTGGAGTTAAAAAGTAATACTTCTTTATCAGGCTCCACCACCATGCGGACCGGGCGATCCCTGCCCAGTTAGCCAGGCTAGGCATGTTACTGGGGGTGCAACGGAAAGATGGGACTGGGTCTTGGTTAGCTATGATTCGCCAACCCTGAAAGCTAAATATCACAGGATTTTCCAGCCCCCCCCCCCCTTTTTTTCCCATAAATTCACTATGAAAACTGCTTTATAAGAGGAAGCCTTCTACTACCGGTTTATCTACATCGTTTTACTCTGTATAAGCCTTGAATGAAGTAGACTACGAATTATATAAACGGAACATTCCAACGTCAGAAACACGACAGAAACTAACCATAACACTCCTTATGTGCAGGCCTCTAAATACTTTGCCAAGTTTGTTCTCACTTTGCTCTCTGTGTCGATAGCTGCACCCCGAAGTCTCTTAAAACTCCTCGTTCATAGGAAGAATCGTGCAGACAGCACAACTGATTCATTGAATTTCCACGCGTTTTGGTCACTTTCCAGGTAACCTACGTGTTTTCGAGAAGCACTTACGTGTTTTTGCGCAATTGCAAGACGCATTTAGCCTGCGCATAAGTGACATCATAAGTAGAATTTACCATCAACACCAACGCTGGGATGCTCCCCCACCCCCGGGATTGTTGCGAAAAGGGAGGTAAGTGGTGAAGATGTGCCATGGAGTCTGAAATGTTGCTTGTTTTAGCAAAAAAAAATTTTTTAAGGCAAAACAGTGCTGGTCAAGACCTTATCTAAAATCGACGTCCAGCAAAGTGGGTTTCGATGTATATCCTAATGGTGGTGGGGCCAACCAATAATCTACCTCTTTATAAACAAAAAATGCCGTGAAAAGAAAAAAAAAACTGCAACAATAAGTTTGGAGTGGGCCAGTCGACAGCGACACGGCATCTTGGACTGAACACAGTGGGTTCTACCGTCTGGACTGGACACAGTGGGTTCTACCGTCTGGACTGGACACAGTGGGTTCTACCGTCTGGACTGGACACAGTGGGTTCTACCGTCTGGACTGGACACAGTGGGTTCTACCGTCTGGACTGGACACAGTGGGTTCTACCGTCTGGACTGGACATAGTGGGTTCTACCGTCTGGACTGGACATAGTGGGTTCTACCGTCTGGACTGGACACAGTGGGTTCTACCGTCTGGACTGGACACAGTGGGTTCTACCGTCTGGACTGGACATAGTGGGTTCTACCGTCTGGACTGGACACAGTGGGTTCTACCGTCTGGACTGGACATAGTGGGTTCTACCGTCTGGACTGGACACAGTGGGTTCTACCGTCTGGACTGGACATAGTGGGTTCTACCATCTGGACTGAACACAGTGGGTTCTACCGTCTTGCTGTGGCTCTCCAGGCACTGAATCTGACTATCAGAACGGAAGTATGAGCACATATGTTCAGACTATCCTTCCCAAGGATGAGTTCTGAAACGGATATGGACTTGCTTGGAATACGATGACTGTGATGACGATAATATTCTGAACAACAACAACAACAATAATAATAACAACAACAACAACTAATAATAATACTGTATTCCGCCCCCCATAACCGATGGGATAGGTTAAAAACCCTATTCCCACCCCCTCCTTCACAGCTGCTGTGTTGTCGCTATAGATGTGCTTTCAGTGCTCCTCGTAATCTGATCTCAACTAACGGCTGAAGATTATATCTCCGATGCTGCTCTCTAGTCCTTACAACGGTTTTAAATAAATGGATACTCGGTACATTGTGTTGCGAAAAAAAAAATTATTCAATACAGATTCTCTTCGGCACTATAGAGTACATCTAGCTCTGATGAGACCTTTCTAGTCAGTTAAAGCGATTATCTCCCTTACACGTAGAAGTGACGTCATCGGCTGCTGTGTACTGAGCGATACATCAAGGTTAAGGTAGGAGCACTTACAGACTCGTCCTGTTGATGATTCTAAACCTGTAACTTTACACCTGGTCACTGCATCCTGTAACACGTGAATTTTCATTATCTTTGTTAAAAAAAAAAACTGAAAAACTAAATTGTTTTTCTCATATCTTCCATAAATTTTACCTGCTTAAGGTCCGCGCAAGGAAGTGCTAAATACTTTGGGTGTTGCCTGCAGAAGACTACATAAACCAGCTGGTGCCAATGTTCTTGATCAAAGGTGGAGCCTTGTTAACTTGTCACAGCAGCATGGGCTGTGGGGGAGTAGGTCGGGGCCCGGCCATGAGTAAGGCCTCCTCTCCAAAACACGGAAAATAACTCACATGCACGGCTTCCCAAATTTTGTCTGTAATAGGAAATAAGGAGGGGGTGGGGGGACTCTTCAACATCCCAGACCCCAAGAGCATTTTTCTGACCCCCCCCCCCCCCACCTTGGACCTAACAGCACAGGCAATGACAACAAACAGCAACATGCATTAGGTAGAAGAAGAACTGTGCGGCTTGATGGGCTGAATTCGTTTCCATTAAAACTCTTACTACAGAAAGATTTCAACCAATCGCTGAACTATTCCAGAACGGTGCTGATTTCAGAAGGAAGAAATACAGCCCAGTGAACAAACAACAAGCAGCAAGTTAGAACAATGGGAGCTTGACTCACATCAGCGCCTCATCTTTCCTTTTTTTTTTTCTTTTTTACCATTTCCTTTTCTTTTGTCGTCGCTCATGCTCAACCGCACACCTGGCTATAAATAGATCGACCTTGACACGGCAGAAAGAACGAGATCGTAAGGAGATGATGAAAGAATCACAGCCAGAACTTCCAGCTCGCACAAAACCCGAGTCGGCGCGGAAATCCCCAAGTTCTTCGCCACTCTTCGCAAATGTTGAGCATTTCTGAACTATTAATAATACCTGCATGCCTACTTGCTGCATGCCTGCCTGCCTGCCTGCCTGTTTACCTGTCTGTCTATTTATTTTAGATTTATCCTAAGTGTAATCTCTTGTGGAGAATTTAAAGCTGATGCACTTTTACTGGAAGAGGAAAATGATTTCAAAGAAGAGAAAAACTGAAAAGAAAAAAATCTTGGGCGAGTATATCTGACATAAAGTCACTTAATGGTTTTTCAATAAAATTTCTCTAATCATTTCTTGTATCTTGTGTGAAACACACTTTAAAAGGGAAAAAAAATATGTGCACCATCTTTGTATTCCAGATCGATGGAGGAAGCGAGCTGATAATACAGACTGGCCTCTTTATGGATGTTAGCTGTCTGTCTGTCTCCATCCATCCATCCATCCGTCCGTCCGTCCGTCCGTTCGTCCGTCAGTCTGTCTGTCTCCATCCATCCATCCATCAATCCATCCATGTCCTTCCGTCTATCTGTCTGCCTGTCTGTCTCCATACATCCATCTGTCTGTCTGTCTGTCTGTTGGCTTGCAGTCTGGCGGTGGCTATCATGCTCTTCTACAGCCCCCTGCTCCGTGTGCTGATTTATAAGCTGTGCTGGTGTTCTTTGTCTGTGCCATCTAGTTAGTCCATCCATCATTCTCTCTCTCTCTCTCTCTCTCTCTCTGTGTGTCTACCTCCATCTCTTGTGCCTTCTGTCTTTCTCGTTGTTACAATGTATTCTGCCTTCCCAACTGTTAGAACGTACACTAGGACGTAGCTTCGCCGTAGAACGTGTCCTGAGAATCTGAACTTTTTCTGACTTTTGTTCTTGCTTGTCTCGTCTCTCCGGGCTCTCTTGGAACCTCCTAGTTTGATTTATTCGCTGTCCACGGTAATCGTAGCATTCTTCTTAAGGAACCACATTTCAGTGGCTTCTAGTTGGTGGCATTGTAGTTCATTAGTGACTGACCACGCCCCGCATCTGTAAAATAAAAGTGGCTCAGTGCAGCCACAGAGGTACTCTTTTCCTCACTCCCAGTGACAGTGATTTGTTACTCTTTATTTTCTGAAACATTATTTTAACTTGCATTATTCTGCTCTTTATCGCAGTTAGGCATCTTCCATCTGAGCCCAGTAGTGTCCCCAAATATCTAAACTTGTCCACTTGTTTCAGCACTGTGCTATTTACTGTTATTTTATATTCAGGAATTTTTTTTTTCCTTTGAGTTCAAAATATTGACTGGAAATCGGGGATATCACTGTTTCTCTATATCCAAAGTCAGCATTTTCTTTACGTAAGTTTTCTAGAATTTGAGTTCTGTTATCAGATCGTTTCTATATGCCTTGTGAAATACTAGTTTTTAAATGCAGCCAGTGAAGTCTCAATCTTTTACTTATATTTTTATACACATTTACTAAAGTCTCAATCATTTATTACAAAAACTACTCTAGTTATAATTGTAGTTATATTACACTTACTAAAGTACTCTAGTTATGTATGTATTTATATTACACTTACTAAAGTACTCTAGTTATATATGTCTCTATATTACACTTACATGAGTACTCTAGTTATATATATCCTCCTTCTACGTTCGAGGTTGCTGGTCACATCAGATCCTGATCCCTGTCGACATGGCAAAGCCCGCAGTCCTCTCCAGATGGGAGCCCCAAAGCTTTTACCCCAAGCTTGTGTCCTCTGGCCATGTCTCACGCCTCAGGTCTGCATGGTTTGGGAACTCTTGAAAGGTATGTTCTGGAGTCTGGACTCCATTGCAACATGGACACTCGTCTGTGTGAGACATTTTAAGTCAATGTAGGTGGCTCAGTAGTCTGTAGTGGCCTGTCCTTCGGCGGAAGAGGACCGTTTACTGATATCTTTGTAGATGGTGTATTGGATCTGGTTCGTTGTTGCATTTGAATTGCTGGTTATGGATTATAGTTTTCGCTTCTTGGTAGTTTATCTAGTTATATATGATTACACTTACTAAAGTACTCTAGTTATATATGATTACACTTACTAAGGTACTCTAGTTACATATGTCTTTATATTATACTTACTAAAGTACTCTAGTTATATATTTATGTACAGTTACTAAAGTGTCAATTTTATAGTTATATATTTATATTACACTTCTAAAGTGTAATAGTTACATATGTCTTTATTATGTCACATAGTTATATATGTATTTATATCACATTTACTAAAGTACTCTAGTTATATATGTAGTTATATTACACTTGCTAAAGTACTCTAGTTGTATATTTATATACACTTACTAAAGTATAAATTTTCTAGTTACATATATATTTTATACACTTAGTAAAATGTCAATTTTCTAGTTATATATATCTTTATACAAGGTCATGGTCATTGGAGGAACAATATTTCCACACAAAGAGATACATAAAACAACATGGATATCTCCAGATGATAGAACCAGAAACCAGACAGATCATTTTTGTATTAGAAAGCAATTTAGAACATCTCTGATAGATGTAAGAACATACAGAGGTGCAGATGTCAACAATGATCACAACCTGTATGTAAGGAAACTAGGACTAAAACTGAAAAACCAACTTTATGACATCAGTATTCTGTAAGACAAACAGCCACAGCCTATAGGAGGCGCGGAAATTTCAATTTGGAACTTACCAATCATTTCACAGCACTCAGTGAGGTAGAGGAGATAGATATAGATGAATTATGGAGTTCTTACAGCACAGCCATAATCATAACAGCAAAAGCAAGTGCTGGACTGCAAAAAAAACAAAAAGAAAAGTGTGGATATCGGAAAACACATGGAAATACATACAAGAAAGACAAGCAGCCAAATTAGACATGCTGAATGTAAAGACAGATCTTGGAATAGATTTGGCAAAAGCACCATACAAAGAACTAGACAATAAAGTAAAAAGTTCAGCTAGATGGGATATAAGAGAACAAAGTCAATATGGCGAAAGAAACAGAAGGCAGCAAAAACAGAAGACAGCAAAACTCTATATAACATACAAAAAGGTTAATGGGTACAACTGCATCCAAAGAAAGACCAATCTTTAGCAAAACTGGCACCCTATTAGCATCAAGTAAAGACCAAAAACAAAGATGGACCAAACACTTTCAAGAAATTGACCACACCCAAAAGAATTGATAAACCTTGAAACCAACTTATCAATCCCACAACAAAATGTCAGCCTAGATGAAATTACATTGAATGAAATTGAAACAGCAGTGAATCTAATGGCTAACAACAAAAACTGCAGGTGAAGATGAAATAACAGTCAAAAATGTTAAAAGCTATTAACAATGACAATATGAGCCAACTATAGAGAACGTTTAATAAAATTTGGAAAGAGGAAAAAGGTCCCTTCTGAATGGAAAAAGTTAAAGTACCAACAAAAAAAAAACAGGCAAACTTAGCCTTAGTGTCAAATGTATTTTGCAAAGTTATTCTGAATAGAATTAAAGATATAGTGGATACTGCAATGAGAGAAGAACAACCAGGATTTCGAAAAGGGAAAAGCTGTCTCGACCAGATCTTTACTCTAAGAATAATACTTGAAGAACATATTGAAAAGCAAAAACCATGAATCCATAGACTTTAAAAATGCATTTTATAGCACACACAGAGATTTATTGTGGAGAATTTTAAGACTATATGGAATATCATCTAAAACTGTCAACATCATCAAGGCCTTCTATAAGGGATATGTTTGTGCAGTCAAGACAGAAGGAGGAATGAGTGAATGGTTCCAGATTGAAACAGGCGTGAAACAAAGATGTATATTATCTCCCTTGCTTTTTGGAATTGTAACAGACTTCATAATGAAAAAATGCTGCACAGGTAAAACTGGCCTTGATTGGGTACATGAGACCCAACTGGAAGATCTTGATTTTACAGATGAATTAACTCTTATCAGTGATAATGTGGATTCGATGCAAAAAAAAAAAAAAAACAGATACCCTGTCTTCACTGGCTAGCAAAATAGGTCTTGAAATTAACTAGGAAAAAATAATGAAACTTCCCATTAATCAAAATGGAAAAATATACGTAGAAGGAACAGCTGTTGAAGTACACCAGTTTGCATACCTCGGCACCTACATAGACCAGGATGGTGACACCAAAATGGAGGTTAGAATTAGGATTGTAAAAGCAGCATTGACCTTCAAGAATCTTGAGAACATATGGCACTCAAAAGTTAGAAGCACTTAAGATTATTCAATTCAAATGTAATATCCACCCTCATTTATGCATGCGAAAGCTGAAAAACAACTAAAGAAATAGACAACAAATTCGACTCTTTTGAAAACAAATGGCTAAGGAAAATACTCGGTATAAAGTGGAACGAATTCAAGAACAACGGAGAGATAAGGCAGATGAGTGAACAACAACAGCCTGTCTCATGGGTGATCAGGAAAATAAGATGGACATATGTCAGTCACGAGATGAGAAGAAACAGTCAGAGAATCCCAAAACAAACTGTCAAGTTGAAAACAACAGGCTGAAGAAAAAGAGGTCGACCACGTGAAAATCTAAAGTTAATTCTTTGTTAAGAGAAGACAAATTAGTAGACATAAAATCCCTTGATGAGGTTGAAAAGCTTGCCGAAAACAGGAAAACTTGGCGAACTAGCATGTAAGCCCTATGTGACGTTTAACGGCACGGGAAGTATGTACGATGTAAGTAAGATATTTTTATACACTTACTAAAGTGTTAATTTTCTAGCTATAAATTTATACACAGTTACTAAAGTTATAGTTATATTTTGTAGTTACATATTTTTATACAATTACTAAACTGTCAATTTTCTAGTTAGTTTATATATATATAAAGTGTCCATGTTTTTATGCTGACGAATTAACACTTTCTAAACCGTACCCAAGTCCGGGAAACTTTCCCTACGTATCAAGGTCAATATAAAGGGCGATCTATGATCTGTGGGGTCACTTGATAACAGTGGGTACAATTCAGAAAGACATACCTGTGAAAAAGTCTGATGTCACGCTTAGCTTTTCTGTCACGTGAATTTGGTGTGAAGTTATACGGGGGTTTTTTTGTGTGTTTTATTTCTCGCAACTGCAGTTTGTTTGTGGGGTTTTTTTTATACATAGAGTTTATGATTATCATCAAGCCATTCTGGTCAAGTCCATCAAACTTGTAGCCTCGCTACCAACTCTGCTGTGCTAGAAGGTATTGACTTTCCGCCCTGAATTAACTTCCGTGCTCTGCCAGTGTAAATCTAAAGAGAAATTTTGATAAAAAGAAAATAAAAGGAACTAAAGTTTAGAAAATATGTGTCGGGTTAGAAATGTGCTACTTTTCGTGTTATTTAGCTTTTGCTTGAATATCACTTTAAGGGTTAATTAATTCCCAGTTTTGAATATCACTTTAATGGTTAATTAATTCACAATGTTGAATATCACTTTAAGGGTTAATTAATTCCCAGTTTTGAATATCACTTTAATGGTTAATTAATTCACAATGTTGAATATCACTTTAAGGGTTAATTAATTCCCAGTGGCACGCAAGATCTACCAACCCTCCCAGTGTTGTTATGGGGGTGAAAGAGTTTTTAAAGGACATTTCTGAGTAAGATGGACGAATTTTGTTGATAGAAATGGTGGAAGAATGTGTCCCTCAAATATTATTTACAAACCTACGCAAAGTAGCAAGGTCAAGGTTTATGTGGTACCACAGTAACTTTTTTTTATAAGTCCCAGTAGTCTACTTCAGTGATTCCCAACCTTTTCGCATCCAAGACCACTTTTCCAACACTATTCCCAGTGTCATAAAATCTTAATTGTTTTATACGATAGAAAGCACTTAATACACAATCAATAACACAACTGCGGACCATCTGACAATGCTCTGAGGACCACTTGTGGTCAGCCGACCACGTATTTGAAGCCACTGAACTACAACACAAATGATAATAGTCGTCCTGATTCTAATACCCCCCACCTTCTACCATCACTCCCCCAGTTTTCCCTGAAGTGGTTCTTCCCACAGATTTCATTCAGGCAATCCCAATCCCCGGCTCAGTCCATTCAAAAGGCCAAAGGGTAATCAGCTCAAAATAATTAGAGGACTCCGGTTATCTGCATGCTAAATAACACAACGTAACAGATGGTGACAGAAAGCATAAATCAGTAATATCTGCAGTGTTAGGAATACAACAATATCAGAGAACGGTAAAATAAAGAATTCGTAATATCAGAAATCAGTGAAATCATTGTAAAATATGCAGTTACTAAGTCAAGGGGGCCATCTTTAAAATTAAAAAATATGCTTGTTTGTAAATATACAGCTTACCGCGAGGTTATGTTATGATGAATTCATCGTAAGTTGAAAAAATCGTGCCTTGACCATAAATATGATATGACAGTACATAACTACCACCGGTGAATAAGTGAACAAACAGATAATTATGTAACTAACTATTAACTGTAGCTAAGCTTAACTTGTGTGAAAATATAACATATTGCTAGTCTGGGAACAGATTAAAATTCAGAGTTTGATGACCGTTAAATATGCAACGCTATCGCGCCATCATAAAGTCCAAGTTCATGTTATCGTTGTATTATTATCACATCTACAGTCTAGCAACCAGTATAACGAATCTTAAGACGTAAATGTAATTTCTGTACAGAAAATTTCCGAAATAAGACAATAATAATCAGACTAAGAGGTTGAAAAGTGGGCTGCCGCAGACTACTCTGATTGTTTATTCGGTCCATCAGTAAAGGTCCAAGGGAGTAGTGAGGCGAAAAGCGAGCAAAATGGGGTGGGGTGGGGGGGGGGGGGTACCAGAACCAAGGAAACAAAACAAGTTTATATGGGGTCCTAAGGATGCGATCGGAGAAGCAAGCAGCATGTGGGCTGGGGAAAAAAAAGGTTTTGGAACCGCTGCGTATATTACGACAAATTAAAGCTATTCTGCAATTTTAAAAAAAACAGGTAAGGTAAGGTAAGGTAAGGTAAGGTATGGTATGGTAAGGTAAGGTAAAAGATAACCTTAATCTCTCTCATGAAGTGTTACCTTGTGGTGAGAGGGCCCATAACCCAAAAAGCTAAGCCGGCGGGGGGTGCAGGTCCTGGCAGTCACCCAAGCCAGACAGATCTGAGGGTAGGGGGCCAAGCAGATCTGAGGGTAGGGGGCCAAGCAGATCTGAGGGTAGGGGGCCAAGCAGATCTGAGTGTAGGGGGCCAAGCAGATCTGAGGGTAGGGGGCCAAGCAGATCTGAGTGTAGGGGGCCAAGCAGATCTGAGGGTAGGGGGCCAAGCAGATCTGAGGGTAGGGGGCCAAGCAGATCTGAGGGTAGGGGGCCAAGCAGATCTGAGGGTAGGGGGCCAAGCAGATCTGAGTGTAGGGGGCCAAGCAGATCTGAGGGTAGGGGGCCAAGCAGATCTGAGGGTAGGGGGCCAAGCAGATCTGAGTGTAGGGGGCCAAGCAGATCTGAGTGTAGGGGGCCAAGCAGATCTGAGGGTAGGGGGCCAAGCAGATCTGAGGGTAGGGGGCCAAGCAGATCTGAGTGTAGGGGGCCAAGCAGATCTGAGTGTAGGGGGCCAAGCAGATCTGAGTGTAGGGGGCCAAGCAGATCTGAGGTAGGGGGCCAAGCAGATCTGAGGGTAGGGGGCCAAGCAGATCTGAGTGTAGGGGGCCAAGCAGATCTGAGTGTAGGGGCCCAAGCAGATCTGAGTGTAGGGGGCCAAGCAGATTTGAGGGTAGGGGCCCAAGCAGATCTGAGGGTAGGGGGCCAAGCAGATCTGAGGGTAGGGGGCCAAGCAGATCTGAGGGTAGGGGGCCAAGCAGATCCGAGGGTAGGGGGCCAAGCAGATCTGAGGGTAGGGGGCCAAGCAGATCTGAGTGTAGGGGGCCAAGCAGATCTGAGTGTAGGGGGCCAAGCAGATCTGAGTGTAGGGGGCCAAGCAGATCTGAGGGTAGGGGGCCAAGCAGATCTGAGGGTAGGGGGCCAAGCAGATCTGAGTGTAGGGGGCCAAGCAGATCTGAGTGTAGGGGCCCAAGCAGATCTGAGTGTAGGGGGCCAAGCAGATTTGAGGGTAGGGGCCCAAGCAGATCTGAGGGTAGGGGGCCAAGCAGATCTGAGGGTAGGGGGCCAAGCAGATCTGAGGGTAGGGGGCCAAGCAGATCCGAGGGTAAGGTGCCAGACAGACTTGAGGGCAGAGGACCAGATTGATTGACTGATTGATCTTTATTTCAAAAGGGTTAAGAATTGGGCACGCAGGCCCGTCTGACATTCTGCCCTTTATCATACATCTTTCACTCTATTCCAGACATTCTACAAATATGCGAGAGAGATCTGAGGGTGGTCGGGGGAGGGGGGCAGACAAAGCATAACTCAGACCCTGCTCGCCTTGCTGGAAGGCCGGGTACAGTCAAAGATCACGGAAAGAAACGCGTGCTGAAGACGGACGTACTGGACCCAGGACTCGACGAAGACATGCGAAGAACTGTAATTCAGCTCAACTTAACGCTCAGACGACATGGCCCTGACGTATCATCGAGGCAACCAGGAGATTTTGTGATCATTTATCTCTTTACCTGTCAGCACGCTAGAAGGTAATGTGGTAAGCATCATGCCTGATCGCCTTTCATGCCAGCTCCAAGATACCCATTTCTAAAGACAGATGTCTGGGGAGTCTACGGCCGGACTTGAAGCACTGATCTCGTCACGAGTGACTAATACTACTTCCTTTCAGGCATTCTCTTCAGGTTATGCACACTTCTTCTTCTTCTTCTTCTTCTTACGCATTGTCTCTTGGATAAATTTCACCGTTTTTTTTTTTTTTTTTGTAGTCCATGTAGAGCTTATCTTCTTTGGCGATTTCACTGGGCCAGTAATTTCTTCCAGGTGTCTCATAGTTGGTGCAGTTTTGGAGGATACGTCCCACAGTTTGGGGCACGTGGCCACATGTACAAAGATTAGTAGTACCAACCTTAAACTTCGTATACATATGACTTCGGAGTCGGCTGTGTCCTGTTCGGAGACGGAAAAAGATGACTTGTTCCTTTCTGTTTAGCATGAGATAGTCATCATGTGGTGGAGCTTGTGGCTTCCTGTAGGTTTTTATCACGCTTTTCTTCTGATTATAGGTGATAGGTATTTCTGGTTGCTCCATTTCTGTGCCCTCTTTGGCCAGACGGTCAGCTTTCTCATTGCCTGGTATCCCACAGTGAGATGGAATCAACTACAATGTGACTTATGCACACATATAAACTATGATAATGAAAAATAACATTTCATTTTGTTATTTTCTTTTTCTAAAAACTCATAGCTTTAATTCCTCTCTGTGAAACCGGTTTCCTTTGTTTGTGGCTTCCCTGTAACTCCTTGTTACATATTCATGCGCGCTTACTACAAGTAGGCCAAAAGGAACCCTAAACCACGAGTTTTACAATGCATGTTGTATTCCTTATGCACTAAAGGAGGCGCCCGGTTCTGTGCATTACAACACAGCAGTGCTGTAGAAGAGTAGGTTGGAAAAGTATAAAGTACAGAATTAGTTCCCTCTGACTCATCCACTGTAATAGATAATTAACAGTCATGTAGCACGAATTGTGATTTGCATCTGTGTGTGCTGTCTGTCTGTGTGTACGTCTCCGTTTCTCTTGAAGGTATTTCCTTTGTTAAATTTTCTGTTAACTTATGTGTATAAAGTACACCATGTTGCCTTCTAGCATCAAAACTGAACAAGAAGCTAGTCATGTATGAAACTGATTGCTCTGCCTTAGCATATGTTGATAACTACACTGATGGTCATATCATGGTGTGTTCTGGTGTGTCCTGCATTGCGAGTAGATATTCTCCCTTTTCAAAGACTGGGCATGTTATCCTTCCACACAAGAAAGCAAAGGAGAGCATGACACCAGTTAAGTGTAGAGGTAGGACTCGAAGTTATTTCTTGGAAGACCCTAGGTTGTGTGTGGCCCTCACTACTAGCTGAGGGCCCTCGACCGTGTTTGATTATAAAAAAAAAACCGAGGGCTTTCAATTATGTCTAACGCTCAACAGCAGTAGGACCCTAAGTTGTATCTAAGGCCTCAACAGCTGAGGACCCCAGGATACTTACTTCTGTGGGCAGACATTGACAATTTGGGGGGGGGGGGGTCTTCAAGTTTCAATGTGAGCCTCTCTATTTTTAGAACCCCAGGCACATAGGCTAGAAATTTAAATACAGGGAAAGCGAGGGGGAGAGGGGGTAGGGGAGAGGAGAGAGAGAGAGAGAGAAGAGAGAGGGGGGGGATAGAGAGAGCTGAAGTTGTAGGTTACCGAAGCCAAAATAACTCGATCACAGAGTAGGAAATGGGTCATTCGTAAACCGAGCCAGGATGTTATCAGGTTGTTTTTTTTTTAGGTCTTATCAATGGTTTCTGTCTTACCGATATTTACCTATGTTTACTGTTTTATCGATGTTTATTGTCTTACCAATGTTTACTGTCTTATCAATGTTTACTGTCTTACCAATGTTTACTGTCTTATCGGCGTTTACTGTTTAATACAACGTTAATGGAAATGGAACATTTTCTAAACTTTAATCCACCGTAAGTTTAATCTACATTAATCTTAAAAGATGTACTCAGAGACGAGGTTTATCTACATTAAGTCTGATCTACATTAATATTAGAACACCGTACATTTATTCACTGTAAGTTTTAATCTACAATAGGTTTTGATCTCTAAAAATACTATATATTTGTTCAGCAACGAGGTTAATCTACATTAAGTTTGATCTGCACTAATTTTAATCTACAATAATCCTGCTCTGAGGTATGCCCAGTATCGTGTGAGATTAATCTACAGTAAGCTTAACCGACAGTAATAATTAATCTACAGTAAGCTTAATGTAATTTAAGTTAATATATAGAAAATGTTATTAGCAGTACTAGTAATGTCAGCTGTGTATACCACGGGAAGGTTCGCTATAATTGCCCCCCCCCCCCCCATTTGCGTTAGTGGTTTCTAAACCCTTTTACATTCAAGGGCCACTTTTGCAACTACATATAAGTTGCGGGCCACGTTTCCTGTGCACAGTACTGTTATGCTATAAAGCCTTAATTGTTTTTATTCCAGAGACAATAACTAAACACTGAATCGACAACGCATCACTTGGTAATGCTGGCGGGGACCACTGTCCAGCACGGGTTGGGGAACACTGCGCTAAATCCATCCTCCTTGATTCAATGATAACGCTTTGAGAAGATTCTTACTGTTCCAACAATGTGCAATATGGCACAAATAAGACGACAGCAGACCACATTCTGCAGAACTGCCCAATAGTATGAGCAACAGAGGAGACAAATATGGTCAGCTGACACACCAGCCCAGGACTGTATGGTAAAGTCCACGCCCTCCAAATGACCACCAGCTACTTCAAAAGTATACAAGTCGACGTCTGACACTGGAAGAAGAAGAAGAAGAAGAGTCCCATCTCTATAACTTATGCATCTCCTCTGATTTCACTGAAATTGTTTTGTTTTGTTTTTTCACTCTACCTTCTTACGATGTTGAAGAACAAGCGCGGATTCGGATGAGGAGTGAGTTGCAGTGGTTTGTTTCAAGACCTGGCGTGGATCAAATAAGCAAGAGAGAGAGAGAGAAGAGAGAGAGAGAGAGAGCTATTCAGCTTGCTGTCCCAGAAGAAGCGGGTACATCAGTCCATGATTAGCAGCGCCAAGATGGGGTAGGAGGCTGGATAAAATATTGTGATCTTATCCTCTTTCCGCAGTTAATGTTGCCCTGTTGCTCTCGTATACAAGAAGTTCTCCACTGCTTCAGTTTTTGTACATTATCTTAGAAATTACATTCCATATATCATTCTTGAAATTATAAAGACTAATAGCAATTCTCTACTATATTCTAAAAAATTACAATACTAAAACTAATTCCTTTTTCATTATCATATAGATTATAAACTAAAACAATTATTATATTATCCTATAAATGAAGTACACCACTAAACCAACTCCTTTTCTTATCCTTGAAAACATAACACTAAAAACTAATTTCTTTTATTAGCCTAGAAAATATAAGACCAAAAACCAACACCTTTTATTATCTTAGAAAATATAAGACCAAAAACAAATTCTTTTTATTATCCTAGAAAATATAAGACTAAAAATCAATTCTTTTTATTATCCTAGAAAAAATAAGACTAAAAACCAATTCTTTTTATTATCCTAGAAACTATAAGACTAAAAATCAATTTATTTGATTATTCTAGAAAATATAAGACTAAAAACAAATTCTTTTTATTATCCTAGAAAATATAAGACCAAAAACCAATACCTTTTATTACCTTAGAAAATATAAGACCAAAAACCAATTCTTTTTATTACCATAGAAACTATAAGACTAAAAACCAATTCTTTTTATTATCCTAGAAACTATAAGACTAAAAACCAATTCTTTTTATTACCATAGAAACTATAAGACTAAAAACCAATTCTTTTTATTATCCTAGAAACTATAAGACTAAAAACCAATTCTTTTTATTACCATAGAAACTATAAGGCTAAAAACTAACTCTTTTTATTATCCTAGAAAATATAAGACTAAAAACCAATTCTTTTTATTATCCTAGAAACTATAAGACTAAAAACCAATTCTTTTTATTATCTTAGAAACTATAAGACTAAAAACCAATTCTTTTTATTACCCTAGAAACTATAAGACTAAAAACCAATTCTTTTTATTACCCTAGAAACTATAAGACTAAAAACCAATTCTTTTTATTATCCTAGAAACTATAAGACTAAAAACCAATTCTTTTTATTATCCTAGAAACTATAAGACTAAAAAACCAATTCTTTTTATTACCCTAGAAACTATAAGACTAAAAACCAATTCTTTTTATTATCCTAGAAACTATAAGACTAAAAACCGATTTCTTTTTGCACTAACATTCTCGTGTGTTTCCTACTATTTTCTTCCCACCGCATAATCACGGGACGTCCTGTGCTAAAGATCTAAACAAGAATATTTAAATGTTAATTTATGGGACGTTCCGTAATAAAATACTAAACAAGAATAGTTAAGTTATAGTTAATTTATACGGCCGGGAACGCGAGCATGTGGGAGTATTGTGCATGTGCGTCAGTGAAAGAGGAAGAGAGAGAGAGAGAGAGCTGAGCCCGTGATGGAATGGGTGGGGGAGGTGGGAGGTGTAGAGAACTCACTAACAGATTATGAGACATCGTGCCCGGGCGGAAAAACTAGAACAACGATAACTTTTTTGCTCTTCTCCTTTATCTCGTCATCTTTCGCCCTTCCACTTCACTTTCCCAATCTTAAGAGATTTAGCCGTTACTTAAATCGACCTTGAACTCTGAGCTATGTGCGAACCTTGTGGTAAATTAGGAGTGAAAAAAAAAAAACGCTAGGGGTAACCTTCTCTATGGAACACTGTAAAACAATGCAGATTATGATGCGAAGTATAAACACGGCACTTTGGTTAAGGGATTACACACTGCCTACAGACGGAGACAGAAATAGTTCTGTATTTACATACTTGGCTTGTCAAGGGAGTAGAACTCGCCTGGAACAGTCTAACTAGGCTAAACACTTTTTTTTTTTTGCCTCAAGCCGTCATAAATTGCTGCCAGTTCTACCTAGCCTAACAAGTGGTTAAAACATAGAAGAAAGGTGCACGTATGAATTGAGCAGGGCGTGGGGGGGGGTGGCTTATTAAATAAGTACCACATGGTATTTAATTCTGTCGGATATATTACTCACCAGTTATATCACAGCTGTTGCTGGACTGTGTACTCACTGCAGTAATATCCCAGGTACCGAAATACTGAAGTAACTCAACCAGCAGAAGCGACTAGATTCACAGAAGATCTAGTTCTCACAATCGGGAGAGGCAGTAGTGGGGGGGCCGTGGCTGTTTGTGTGATCTTGTTTGGATCACTGTTGGTACAGCTGAGGTCGAGTCAACAAAGTGGCCAAATCGAAAACCCGTCGAAACAACAGCACGCATTAGTCATGACGAGATACATCGCCTCTCGCTTCCCTTCTCCTCGAAAACTCGAGCCTGGATCGACGCATGCCCTCCATCTGTGTGGTGTTCATGATTCAAACTCGGCAAACGCACCATCGCACAAACACGCACACACACACACATACACACACATGCTTCCCTACTCGCCGCCTTCATTGGATGAGTCATTCACACAGGCCTACTTTTTTTCCTCCACAGTGCAGCCGTTCAGATTACATGGAAATAGTCTAAGTTGTATACAATGTACATGCTATCAGTACGTACACAGTGTTTTATGTGCACGCAAAGTGTAGTATCCTCGGCTCTACAGACCTATTTTTATACACAAGTAAGAGTGAAAGTGCATTGTAATGTGTAAAAAAAAAATGTCTCTTGTATCAAAATGATATAGGTTGTATATAAGAAAGAGGACTGGCGTAGAAAATTAACGTAGCTGTTATATCAGAGCACGACAACATACAGTCATGTGCGCTAATGTAATCATGAAATCCTTTGGGGGGGGGGGGGGGGAATTTAAAAAAAAGCAAGAGATTAACAAAAAATATAGAATGGGCTGGACCGAGCTTGGCTGGGGGTGGAATTGGGAAAGCAAAGTTTTAGAGCAAACTGAAGGATCGTTGCAGTCAGCCTTTTCTGGCGTGAGGGCATATGATGATGATGATGATATACTGAAAACATGAACTGGCTTAGCGTTTTCCTTCAGTCTGCATGTCGTATTAGGGACTTGATGTGGGCCCCATGGCAGCGTATCTGAGCAGTGACGGATTAACCACCACACAGGCCCCCAGACTAGACTTGGTAGGGCCCCTCCCCCTCCGGCCTATAACGTTTAGCTTCTGATATGAACGTCAAGGAAAATAATTTATAATCGCATTTTTCTCGTGATGTCGAGGCCCCTGAGCTTCCAGGCCCCACGGCGTGTTTAGCCTAACAGGTAACATATGAGTGTAATTTTGTAAGGTGGTGTAAACCATTTTCGGGGTCCCTTGTTCTACTGATTAGTAATTCTGTTTTCACTCACTTAAAGTAGAGGAAAACTCTTGGTGCCCTGAAGTGATGCACTCTCCACACCTCCATCGTACCTGGTGTGCCCCATGGTGATGACACTGTCAGAGAACAGCGTTTCTTGGACCCATCCATGGCTTCATGTAAGCCTGCTGTAAATCACTCCCCATCCGATACTATGTCTGTAATTCAACATCTTCTGAATGTGGGCTATGAATAACGCAGTTCCAGTCAGATAAGAACAAAAGGAGAACATAAAAAGATAGACGGGAAATAACGCAAGAAACGGGTCATAGAGATGAATCAAGTTACAGCCAGTCTGGGCGCCAAGCAGGTCACTAGTCTCTCTTAAAGAGGTCGGAGGATCAGTCTGGTCACAGTTTAATCAGTTGTAGAAATAGCACCTAATTTCCCTTGGATCTGGGGATGTAAAGGTAGCTAGGCTCATCTCTGACTCTAATATGCCCAACTAATCGGGGGAAAAACGGAAGGAAAGCATGGCCACTGACATCATGTCCACTAGATGCCTTTATGGCATCAGAGGCGTCCCTTCGCCTGTACTATCCCTTAACTTGTGCTTCAGAATTACTATGTCGATTTGCAGAAGCCACAAACTTGTCTGTCCTGGAAGATCAACAGCCAATCACATAATGAATATATAAGAACAATTCCTATGACAACTTTTCTGATAGCGAATCTATGAAAAGAGACACGAGAATTGGAAAAGAAAGTTGTGACTGGCTGGTTCTTCGTCTGGCAGAAGTTGCTGGTCTCAATGTAGCTACAAACTTGGGATCTAATTTAGAAACACGGTCATCAAGATGTGGATCTCCTTGTGTCTGCGAGTTTTGATAGCTGAGGCCGTAGTAAAGAGCTTGGCTGTCCTTTGTAGCTGTTCATTCTTGGAATATAGACACCTTTGTATTGTGGGGTATCTTGGAAGTAGTAAAGAATTTGGCTGTCCTTTGTAGTTGTTCATTTTTGGAATATAGACACCTTTGTATTGTGGGGTATCTTGGAAGTAGTAAAGAATTTGGCTGTCCTTTGTAGTTGTTCATTTTTGGAATATAGACACCTTTGTATTGTGGGGTATCTTGGAAGTAGTAAAGAATTTGGCTGTCCTTTGTAGTTGTTCATTTTTGGAATATAGACACCTTTGTATTGTGGGGTATCTTGGAAGTAGTAAAGAGCTTGGCTGTCCTTTGTAGTTGTTCATTTTTGGAATATAGACACCTTTGTATTGTGGGGTATCTTGGAAGTAGTAAAGAGCTTGGCTGTCCTTTGTAGTTGTTCATTTTTGGAATATAGACACCTTTGTATTGTAGGGTATCTTGGAAGTAGTAAAGAGCTTGGCTGTCCTTTGTAGTTGTTCATTTTTGGAATATAGACACCTTTGTATTGTGGGGTATCTTGGAAGCGGTTATACTCGTTGTTCATTACGTCTGAGGGCAAAATGTTCTGTAGTTTTATCCTCCTTGTGGTTTTTTTTTATGATCAAGGTAGAACGGTTTCTTTAGGGAGTGAAAAATGACGATTTGATTTAGTCTTTTTAGACTTCATATGGGTCACGTTTGCTCGTGTGTTTGTATAGGGCTCATGCAGTATTCTTTCTTGCCCACTAAGTCCAGCCATTTTTTCTTCATATAACTATGTGATATGTTAGTTCTGTAATTGGTGCAAATCCATTGCGCAAACCGTTTGGCAAAGTTGTCTGCCTTCTCATTATAAAGAATTTCAGAACGACCTGGCATCCACTGCAGCATTTGTAAAGCTGCTATATTTGTGTATTGTCTCATTGTATGTGATATAACAAAGTCTTCTGTCTTTTATTAACGTTTTGATATAAAGTTGTCTTTCTTTTCTTCTTCATCTCCATCTTTCCTTGTTCTTTCCCCTGTTCTTCTACATTTTCTAGATAGCTGGGCTCCTGCTGTCAGTGACTGCTAGAACATACCGAAAATATGATGACTCGTTTATACGTTGAGATGAATAAGGCGCAGATTCTATCGTTTTTTTTTTTTAAACATTTTTATAGCTATATTTGATTGACATAATCAGCCTGGAAATAACGAAAATCCAGTCTGCGTTGCAAGCACTAGTCTGCTTGCACTTGGCGCTGCATCTTCTATTTTCAGTTTTAGCCCTCGTTTTCTCCTCGGATGACGAAGTGCTGTTTTTTCTTGCGGAAAAAAAAAAGTCGGCTCATAAGAAAAAAAATCGTGCCAAAGGGAAGTAATTCCTCGCAGAGGCTCTACTTCATTTGAGAAGGTAATGAGGTCCAAACGATTAGATTAGAGAAGTAATAACACGTATATATAATAGTATAACATTGGATAACACACGGTTTATGACTGTTTTAACCGATTATGTAAATATTGATAGAATTAGTAATAAAAGTATCAACCAAGTAAATATTATGTAGAACGGTTTTCGTGGTAGCTGACATTCATCTACTTCAAAAATATCTTCAAGGGCGGACGAAAAGAGCCAGTTCCATATTGTAATCATGAATCCCTCGTTGGTGTCTCCACCGTGGCCCGTCTTCATTTCTGCACGTTTAGTCCTGCCACATTCCCAGTACTGTTTCAGTAAAGATTAAGCAGAATAGTGGACTGAGAGAGAGAGAGAGAGGAAGATAACTATGAGAGAGAGAGAGAGAGCACAAAGAATCTCTAAAATTTAGAGGAACATATAAAACTCCTGTACACAAATCCCGTTGTAATGTCGGGAAAAAAAGAGAAGAAAAAAGAAAAAGAGGGGAGAAAAAAGAGGAAAACAAATAAAGAAAAAAAAAGGGAGGGAAACCCACACACACAAACACAAAAGTGTCACGTGATGACAGCGACAAAGACCACTCACACGAGTCTTCCAAAGTTGCACAGTGAAAGGTCCCGACAGACCACTCACTGAGTCTGAGACACACACGCAAAAAGAAAAGTGTCTCCACCGTATCGTGGTGGTGGAGTTTGTGTGCTCTGATGGTACAAAGAGCTGCACCGGCAAGAAAGGTCCCAAGTGATAAGTAGGTCAGAAGCATCAACAAAATCTTGATGGAGCAGCGAGGGACTGTGGTACCGGAGGCACCCCGACTTACTCAAGACCGGTGAACCCTTGTTGATGCTTATGCTCCATTGGGAGTACAGAGGACTGAAGATAATGACGAGAATCAGGAATCATCATCGACACGAAGCGGCTAGATTAGTGCACTGTCTTCGTTTTATATATCTAAGTCTGTTGTCTTATATTAATGTTTTGATACCGTGTGTCCTAGTTAACAATTTAACAATAGGAATACAGTCAATGCCGGATGTAGGCATATGGTAAACAAACTATATTTAGAGCTTTACACATCTTCTGGTATCTTCTTTTTTTTAAGAAGTGGGTGGGGGGGGGGGGGAGACTTTGCATAGCTTATGGCCTCTCCAAGTCTAAATCCGCCACTGCAGCTTAATACATACCAAATTTAAATCCGTGACTGCAATGTAGGTCATTAACAAGTCTAAATCCGTGACTGCGATGTAGGTCATTAGCAAGTCTAAAAAGTGACTGCAGTTTAAGTCATGAGCAAATCTAAATCCGTCATTGCAGCTTAGGTCCTTGGCAAATCTAAATCAGCCACCTCAGCTTAGGTCCTCACAAATCTAAGTCCGTGACCTCAGCTTAGGTCCACAGCAAGTCTAAATCAGATCCTGCAGTTTAGGTCCTCAGCAAATCTAAATCTGGCCCTGCGCCCTTGATCCTCATCAAAGTCTAAACCCATCAATGTGCGCAGTGCGTAGTCTTTGCAGCACGGAAACTGCTATATGACAGCCACCCTATCAAAATTACAGGGAGAAGACCAACAACAGTTTTTTTTTTCATTGCAGTACTTATCACCAAAGACTATGCCAAAGGGTAACAAAGACCAGCGGCAGACAATCAGACCTTTGCGGGAAAGATCGAGCTGTGCACAGTCAAAGTGCCACTGGCACTGTCACCCAACACACACTACGAGCAACACAGAGGTTAAAAGCCGAGCAGATATGGGCGTGTCCAGAGTGCATGGAAGCCCATCTGTAGGCCAGCAGCAGAGCATGTTCTTCAAGTTCTTGGCTGTATGTAAAGAAATAACTGCTGAATTTCTCTCGGTAGATGTAGAACTTTGAAAAACTAATGAAAATAATAATAATAATAATAGGGACAGAAATGTTATGTTTTCATTCTACGAGAACACTGACCTTTGAACACGAAGAAGGGGCTTGGCTGTCTATACTCAGTTTGGAAACAAAATGAGTGGGGGGGACGGGTGGTGGTTGGGGGGGGGGGTTATTTACTGATGATCAAGATAGGTTCTTTATTGCGGGTCTGAATTTTTTTTTTTTTGTTTTACATGATATTTTTTTTTCATTTAAATGCAGAGTCACTTAGTGTCCCTGGCTCTACAGGCTGATACCCGTCGTTTCTCCAACATTGGTGCTAAGGGTTGACGGATTCCAAGTCAATACCGCCATTCTAATCTTTAAAAAAAATAAAAAGACAAGTTTCACCACTGACTGTGTTATTTCTGATCCTGCACCGCACATAATGATTGCGGCTATGGCGGTTTTCAAATTTTCGTTCATCTTTACTTTCTAAGCAATAGATTCTCATTCATTCATTTGCATGTCCTTTGCGGAACTTTGCCTCCCTAACAGCACTCTTGTAGGCCTCTCAGTTGTAAGCAAGATACTCTGCTGCTGATGAATCCATTTGCAGATTATCAACGATATCTGTCATTCATTTTCGCCTTGGTCTTCCTCTCTTTCTTTTTTTTTCCCATTATGTATCCTTCCAAGATGGTTTTCTCTAGATTATCATGACGTTTAATGTGTCCAAAATATTTAAATTTTCTTTGTTTAATCCTCTTTACTAGCCAGCCTTCTTCAGTATTAAGTTCCTGTAATATGGATATTATGTTGGTCACTTGATGAGAAGAAATGATCAGAGAATCCCAAAACAAGCTATCAAGTGGAACACAACAGGCCGAAGAAAAAGGGGCAGACCGCGTGAAACTCTGAAGAGGACATTATTAAGAGAGGCCAAGTTAACAGGCATAAAATCCTTTGTTGAGGTTGAAAGACTCGCCGAAGACAGGAAAAATTGGCGAACTACTTTGCGAGCCCTATGTGACGTCTAACGGCACGGGAAGGATATAAGATATAAGAAGAAGAATATGGATATATGTGCTCTTTTCTGTGTCCATAATATTTGAAGAACTTTTCTGTAGCATTTACATTCAAAGGCATTTATGTGTTTCTCAGCTGTTTTGTTAAGTGTCCAGCTCTCACAGGCATATGTTGCGATGGGAAAGATGCATTCCCTTAAAAATCTTATTTTTGTAGTTCTGTCTGTTCCTCTCCACGGTTTCTTTAGTTGTTTTACTTTCTGAAGAGCGATAGATGTCCTCCTTTTAATTTCCCTCATTGTATCTCCATTATTAGTTAGTAGTGATCCAAGATATTCAAAACTCTCCACCTCTTCCAATTTTTCCTCATAGATACATATTTCAGCTGCCTTATTTGTTTTGTCAGTTGTCTTCAGTTTAGTTTTCTTCGCATTAAGATTTTGGTCTTCGCAATAGATTCTTCTCATGAAAAATAACTGTTTTCTACGAGTCTGTAGATGGTTGTACACTGAACAATGACAACCTCCAAACTCGACACATAGAAATATTTCCAAACGAGCATATTTTGAACGTTGCAACGGGCATATATCTGTACGTATGTCGGAGACGCTCCATATTTTTTCCAAGGCATTTCTAAATTAACGTCGGACAATCTACATATTTTTTTTCAAGCTAAGTGCTCTATTCATTTTTTTTAAACATAGGATCCATGTGAATCTATACTTTAACTCCTCTCTCTCTCTCTCTCTCTCTCTAATTCTTCGTCCTGTATGTTTTTGCATGATTAAGGTTAACGCCGAAACGTCACACCTTTGTGGTCGTTAAGTAATAAAGCTGTTCCTACTTTTATTCTAGTTTATACATTTCAGAAATATTCCGCACGTTTTGATGACGTCATATATATATATATATAATTAAGTTGAGAGAAAACTATGAGCAGCTAGAGCTCGTATCTTGAGATGCAGGCAAGGTAAATCTCAAAGCGAGTGTAAACGGCTGAAAACATACTAAGACGCTTGTGTGCTGGAAATAGAATTTGTTTTCTTTCTTTCTTTCTTTCGTTTCTTCAATCCAGTCTTTCTTTTAGTTTTCTTTTTTTCTTCATCTCCATTAATCTTATTTGGTCTCCTTTCTTTCTTCCATATTTCTTTCTTTCTTTCTTTCTTCACCTTCATCATTCTTTCCCTCTGTCTTTTCTTCCTTCACCCCTGCTTTTTTTTCTTACTTTCTTCCTTACCTCCTCATCTATTATTGCCTGTGCTTTGGAAATTTTAAAGAAGACATTTATCAGTTTCCTACCCAGACCACGTGGCGAGGCCTGGCATGCCGCCATATTTGTGTTACTTTAGCTCGCCTACAACCCCATCTATTCTCTCCCTCCCCCCCCCCCCCCCCATTCTTTCCGTTTGTTTAAATCTCGCGATGATGGACGGCAGAGATTCTTCTCTTATGTGTTCTAGAAAGTTTGTTCTGCTTTCTGAAGGCGCTCCTTCTTCTCTTCCGCCCAGCGATGACGAATGTGATGACGATGTTATTAAAGATGAGTAACGATGGCAGCGCTCTTGTGGCATTCTACATTTCTTCGGGGGGGGGGGGGTAATGTTACAGAAGAATACGGGACGATGTCTCCTAACCTGCCTAACTAAAGTACAACATTTCACAGCTCCACCACCATCGGGGTCACATCAATCCTAATCACAATCTCATCCATGATCGGGGTCACATCAGTCCCTATCACAATCTCATCCGCCATCTGGATCGCATCTGTCCCTGTCACAATCTCACCTATTATATGGACCACACCTATCCTTGCCACAGTCTATGATCTGAACAACACCTATCCCTGTTACATTCTCACCTGTGAACTGGATCACACCTATCACAATCTCACCTGTGATCTGAACCACACCTGTTCCTGTCACAATCTCACCTATGATCTGAACCACACCTGTTCCTGTCACAATCTTACCTATGATCTGAACCACATCTATCCCTGTCACAATCTCACCTATGATCTGATCAACACATATCCCTGTCACAATCTCACCTATGATCTGATCAACACATATCCCTGTCACAATCTCACCTATGATCTGAACCACACCATCCCTGTCACAGTCTCACCTATGATCTGATCAACACATATCCCTGTCACAAAATCAGCACCGATCTGGATCACATCGAGGAATGAATTCTCAGTAGTACTTAAGAACTGCTTCAGTGTCCTACAAGACGAAGCAGAAATGTCCATACTAGAGTTCAATAAAACACTACAGGAAACAGCAAAAGAGGCGTTGGGATATCGGAAACGGAGAAAAGAGGAATGGATAAGCAAGACCACATGGGAAAAGATAGAGCAAAGAAAGGAAATCAAGAAAAAATTACTGAGCACCAAATCATAACGGCTTAAAGAACAAGTTTTAAGTAATTATGCAAAAAGACAAAGAAGTGAAGGAATCATGCCGTCAAGATAAACGTCAATACTATGACAACTTAGCAGAAGCAGCAGAGAAAGCAGTATATTCAATGACATGAAAATTATATACAAAATCACAAAGCAGATGACAGGTAACTTTAGCACAAGATGTGAGAGTGCAATAAAGGCACATAAGGGACAACTGGTCAGTGGAGAAAGATAAAAAATTGAAAGATGGAGGGAACACTTTAACACCCTACTAAACAGAACACAAGCAGCACAAACAATAGACATACCTGAACCAGAAACAGAACTAAACATCAATACAGGACCAATAACAATAAGTGAAGTAAGGGAGGTTATAAAGAAGCTAAAATTAGACAGTGCACCAGGTGAAGATGAAGTGACTGCTGAGATGTTGAAAGCAGAAGAAACAGAAACACCAAAACAACTCTGCCAGATACTACAACAAATTTGGGATCTAGGAAAAGTTCCAGAGGAGTGTAAAACTGGACTTATAGTAAAACTACCAAAGAAGGGTGACCTCAGAGATTGCGAGAACTGGAGAGGCATTACCCTACTGCCACTCAACAGTAAAGTATTTTGCAGAATAATTATCAACAGAATTGTACCAGCACTTGAGGGAAAACTTCGGAAAGAGCAAGCAGGATTTAGGAAAGGAAGATCATGCATAGACCACATATTTGTACTTAGACAAATATTAGAACATGCAAATGAGTGGTATAGCACAACATATGCATTGTTTATAGATTTTGAGAAAGCCTTTGACAGTGTCAACAGAGATGCACTGTGGAAAATCCTAAGATGGCATGGCCTCCCCCATAAGATATTGAATGTAATCAAAGCCCTATACAAGGGTTTTCAGTGCAAAGTGATCTGTGGAGAACATACCTCCAGTAGCTTTAGGGTACAAACAGAAGTGAAGCAGGGATGTGTACTATCACCAACATTATTTATCTTGGCAGTAGACTGGTTAATGAAGGAGGCAACATCAGACAAACGCAGAGGATTACAATGGACCCTTGACACAGTGCTGGAGGACCTTGACTTTGCGGACGACATTTGTCTATTATCAAGAAGCCACAAAGATATGCAAGATAAAATAAACAAGCTAACTCAGAATGCAAACAACATAGGACTAAAGATCAATGTAGTAAAGACAAAGTTAAGGAAACAAAGGTTCTAAGGACTGCTATTGTCGGAGGTAGGGTGGAGTATTCGATTTCCACTCCAATGGCGCGAGTCTCACACAGCCTCTGGCAGTCAAGTCCAGCTCCTGGCCTTCCCGTGGCAGAACTGTTTAAACTGACAGGAGAAGGGGCGAGGGCGAATATCTGGCGCCTGAAAACCAGATACTTAGGGCAGATGAGTGGCACGTTTGGTAGCTCATCTACCGCTGCTGGCGATATTCTTCGGCTGCCGTGCGTGGAGCGGTGCTCCTCCTGGCCAACGAAGAAAAGTGCAAATGGGGTTGCCATGCAGCATCACTGCGGAAAAGGTGGTAGAAAGGACAAAGCAAAGCAAACAGTCAAATCACGGCACCTCTGGTCTGGAGGTCGGCCACGTCCTGAGTGCAGTCCTATCAGGTGAAATGCATGAACCGGCTTGTCCCAGAGGTTAAGACACTGCTGGCGAGACTCTTCAAATGCCACGCGTGGAGTGAAGCTCCTCCCGGTCAAGGAAGGAAATGTGGAAAAGAAATAAAGATTGCAGTGCGGTGCCGATGTGAAAAGGTGGTGGAAACGATAAAGTGAAGTTTAATCGGTATGTCCAATAGTATCGCTGACATACCATGGCACCTCTGCTCTAGAGGCCGGCCACGTCCGAAATACACCTACACTGGTGAAATATGCCTAAACCGGCACACACCAGGGGTGGAACTTGATGGCTAGACAAATCATGCCACCTCCGCTCTAGAGGTCGTTCACGCTTGATAATACACCCATACTGGTGAATTTTGCCTAAACCGGCTCACACCAGGGGTGAATCTTAAAGGCTATGCATGTCACAGTACCTCTGCTCTAGAGGTCGGTCACGTCCCAAACACGCCCATACTGGGATAATGTGCCTAAACCGGCTCAACCCAGGGGTGGAAGTCACTAGTGGCGAGGATTCGTCCTCCTGGACAAAAGCTCCATCCTGGTCACAACTAGGAAAGGTAGCGGCCACGACCGCAAAATGCTGAAGTCGGAGAACTGGACCAGGGCAGTCTAGCTAGGCAACCACATCTCACCCGGCGGAGATGTTTGCGTATCCTAATCACGCTGAAGTTTTCCGGTGAGAAAGTCCAACTCTGGACTGTATGGGCAACCACCTCTCACCCGGCGGTGATACACGGGTATCTCAAAACATGTCGAGGTTTTCCGGTGAGAAGGTCCAACTCTGGCCTGGGTGGGCTACCGCCTCTCACCCAGCGGGGATGCACTGATATCTAAACACGTCGAGGTCGTCCGGTGAGAAAGTCCAACTCTAGACTAAACTGGTGCAACGAAAACCACGGTGTCACGCAATCTGCTTCAGAGACCCACCAAGAATACAGGCTAAAGCCCTGCGCTACTCTGAACCCCTTGTGGTCCTCTCATGAATCTCAGGTGGTCCTTTCGGGGACCACACAGGAGACCACCGGACCTAACGAGGACCACAGGCGTAAATTCAGTAGGATCACAGTGCGGTTTTGGTGGTAGAAGCGAACGAAGAAGAAGAAGAAGCAGAATGAAACAAAATGAGAACAACAGAAATGTACTCAGAGTAGATAGCAAGTTAGTGGAGGAGGTCAACGAATTTGTATATCTTGGCAGTAGAGTAGTAGAAAATGGAGACAGCACAGAGGACATCAACGGCAGACTTACTAGAGCAAACCAGGTTTTTGCAATGCTACAGACTATATGGAAATCTAGAAAACTATGCATGAATATGAAAATCAGGATATTTAAGGGTAATGTTCTAAGTGTATTACTCTATGGAAGTGAAAGCTGGAAAATCACCAAAACCATAGAAAACAAGTTGAATTCTTTCCAGACTAAATGTTTACGAAGAATTAAGAAAATATTTTGGCTAAATACCATAAGAAATAACATCTTGTTGGCAGAAATGCAGATGAAGCCACTGACAGCATTTATTGAGGAAAGACGCTGGCGATGGTTGGGACATGTGCTCCGAATGACTGACAACTCACTACCAAAAATAGCACCAAGATGGACACCACAAGGAAACAGAAACAACAGAGAGTATGTTGAGCAATAGAGGGCTCACCTGGGCTGGGCAAGAGCAGAAAAAAAGGCAAAGGACAGGCATTTGTGGAAAACCCTTGCGGAAGCCCCATGTGCCCTGGGCACTTAAGGTTCAGAGAGAGAGAGAGAGAGAGAGAGAGCGAGAATTTTGGCATTTGACTTTAACAAACAGCGAATTTTTACTTTCGACTTTATCAAACATCAGGTTTAAGAAGAAGAAGAAGATTTAAGGAACTTTTTTAACTTTATGTTTCAGTGTTTTGTCCTTGCCATGGATTGGTCATCTTCTCTGAAAGAATGACAGATTAGCAACCCCCACCCCCACCTCCTTTCGACTTACAATGTTCATTTCGTGATATGTGACCTGGATCTACTGTAGTTGTGATCTTTGCTATTACTATACGGCTTTTTATACCACAGACCGAACATAGCTGGTACGTTACTGTCTATGATACCCAGTCCTTCCCCCCCCCCCCCCCCCCCGGTTTCATCTAAAATCCATTCAATATTTTTGTACATATTGAAACTGAACAAAAATTATTTCAATGAATATTAAGGTTTGTGGTTATTGTTATTCTAATATTTAGGTTATAAAACATTAACGAGGCTCCCCCATATAATCCTGTTTAAACATTTTTTTTATATATCTTCTCGTGCCCTACCCCCACGAGATCACAGCCTGAGGTTTGTAATCGCTGACCGGTTTTGTACATATTAAAAACATAACAATATTTCTTAAACTTCTGTGTTTGAATTTGAACTGGCAGTATTTGTTGATGTGAAAAGAGAAGCGAATAAAGGTAGACTTTGTCGATGTCTTCTGGCCTTGAATGTATCTCAAGATACAGAGACTTAATAAATTCCATAAAATACCTCAGTTTTCGGCGCTTTATTTATTCCTTAACCTCGTTATACCCGTGTTTTAAGCGATATCAATTATACATCCTCCAGCTTATGAATGAATGCATGACCCAACTTCTGGGTGCCTGTAACCCGAACTTCAGTCAACTTTCGAAATTCAACCGACAGCATGTAAGTGGGCATGAATTTCGAAACAGGAAGGTATGTTTTGCTTAAGATACTTGAGAAAAACAGTATTTGCGTAAACTGCTTTTCTTCTTCTTCTTCTTTTAAGTTAGCGTTTACGTATGTGATCACGCGCAGTGCGTAGGAGCATGTCAAAGTGCTCACGCTATTGTCTCTACCTTTAAGTTAACTGCGTCACGTTTTCTTCAACGATTCTCACCTGTATTTTAGATAGAAAAAAAAAATCGGCACTTATGTAGCAATACTTAGTTCTGTATTTCGCTAGTGCTGTAACACAATGGTTCCCAACCTTTTCTCAGCTCGCGGACCTCTGAGACCATGATATTCTACGTTCCCCATTCACTTGATAATAATCTTCTACTGTAGCTCTTAGAAATACTTTGGTTTGCGTGTTTTTTAAGGCCAGAATCGTTTTCTCGCTGCTATCTCTATTCATTAGCCCGGGGTGGGGGCGTCACCGAACACGCTGTCCGTTTTGGAAATCAACGATCCATAGCTGACCAAGACCCCGTCTCACCTCTCAATTGCCCCCCCCCCCCCAATAACAGATCTAGCCTGACTAAGAGGTAGGAATTGTCATAATCCCCATGGTGGTGAACTCTGCTAAAGAAGTATTGCATACTGTTTATCTGCACTCAGGGTCTGAAAAATATCTGCCATGACCCGCTTCCAAGCCAGCATCTTGAATCTGTGCCTCAACATTTCCACATCTTCAACTGCAAAGAACACCAGCTCGCAAGTTCCAGGGTGACGGGAGAATATATCTATTCACTGCTATACCACTGGGAGATAGAAGCAATGTCTTGGTCGACTAAGATCCGCCAGCCTTGACAAAAGCAGTCAGCTAGAGGTCGCTGATAGTCATCTCATTCAGTCCTGCCTCTTGGCCCTCGATAATAAACCGTCAAATCTTCGTTCATTTCTAGTATTCTGTATAATCTAGATCCGCACATGTTAGTTCGAGGACTAACAATGATCGAACAGAAGATACTAAATATGCATAAACGCGATTCTTTCCTTCTGCACTCCAATGCTACGTTCCAGTTCGTCTACTGTAAGGCGTCCTGCTTAACATGCCGTCATGTTTGACCTCCCTACAAGATTTATCAACCAAATTATTGTGGGATTTTCATACAAAGTGCCCGATACAATCACATTTCAGCCGACCCAGTTGTAAACAGTGTTAGGGAAAACTGCCTTTGAAATCGGAAAGTGCTTGCCTTGACGTGGCGCAGAATACACAGTGTACAACGAGTAACCAATATCTTTACTGCAGTGGTTCGTAACCTGGGGTCCATGGATTGACTTTGCATCATCTAAGTTCTGTTTATTGCTTTCTTTTTAATGAAGGGGCCATAGGTGTTCTCAGGCCGAAAAGGAGGGCCCAATGTCACAAAAACAACCAAAAAAAAAGTTATGAATCACTGTTTATAGCTTTTACACTGAATGACACTTTAAATCAGCTTTTTACCTCAGTATTCCTTAATCTGTCTCACAGATCCACCCTATGCACTCAGTCATGTATTATATGAAAATGGATATCAAAACATTCGGAGAGCGAAGATTGTGCTAAAGCGATGACACAGTTGTCAATGATCCATATCTAGCCTCGACCCTACCACGATCTCTCCATTGCTACTTCCAGTTTCGGGCTCAGCCAGACCAGCGGGGTACTATTGTCCTCGGGGGATGTGGACTTTCCCCGAGAAGCTTTGCACTGTTCCTGCTTCTTTTAGCTATAATCCACGTCTACGAGATTAGCGGCTGTAACCCATTCTCCTCTTATTTCTGCTTCGACACCTTCACCACGTCGGGTGCGAAGAACATCCAGCGCGCAGTGTCAGGAGACAGAACAAGACTAAAACGGGGACTAAACTCGTCAGAACTAGCCAAGACGACATCTCTACATTCAAATAATACACATTCTGTGTTGCTGTAGATTACCATGCGTAATGAGAAGCCAATGTTTCACGTATAAATAAGAGACCTACTGTTATTGTCACAATAGCAAGAGAGAGAGAGAGAGAGAGAGAGAGAGAGAGAGAGAGAGAGAGAGAGGAAAAAAAAACTGTTAGAAATGGAGAAATGGTCATGTGCTCTGAAAAGACCCCAGCAGCATCGCTAAAACAGGCGTGTTATGGACAACGGAAGGGCCAGCAAAAGGCTACCAGGTGGAGAACCGCGAGAGGTGGCGACAGTATTGTCTTATCGACCATTTGTTAGTCCCCGAATGAACATGTGCGGGTCTAGATTATGCAGAATACTAGAAATGAACGAACATGTGCGGATCTAGATTATGCAGAATACTAGAAATGAACGAACATGTGCGGATCTAGATTATGCAGAATACTAGAAATGAACGAACATGTACGGATCTAGATTATGCAGAATACTAGAAATGAACTAACATGTGCGGATCTAGATTATGCAGAATACTAGAAATGAACTAACATGTGCGGATCTAGATTATGCAGAATACTAGAAATGAACTAACATGTGCGGATCTAGATTATGCAGAATACTAGAAATGAACGAAGATTTGACGGTTTATTATTGAGGGCCAAGAGGCAGGACTGAATGAGATGACTATCAGCGACCTCTAGCTGACTGCTTTTGTCAGGGTTGGCGGATCTTAGTCGACCAAGACATTGCTTCGGTCTCCCAGTAGTATAGCAGTGAATAGAGATCTTCTCCCGTCTCCCTGGAACTTGCGAGCTGGTGTTCTTTGCAGCTGAAGATGTGGAGATGTTGAGGCACAGATTCATGCTGACTTGGGAGCTGGTTATGGCAGATATTTTTTCGGACCCGACTGATACACTTAGGGAAATATTACAAAACAAAACAAAAAACCTGGCCTGAAAACTAGCTTCAAGTGTACCATACTATGTGGGGGGGGGGGGGGGGGGGGGGGGGGGGGAAGGGAAGACATGTCAATCCCAGCCTTTTTTTTTTTTATGTCCACATGAAGCAAAAGGTGTTTTACTAGATGCATGTGCCAAGCAATAGCGACTGTCATTTTTCTGTTACTCTGATACCAAGGGAAGATATTTATACTGAAAATATGTTTATATACTCACGGAAAAAAGTAAGTGTGCAATGCTTTAAAATGCACAATGAACGTGCTCAGGTGATGACTGAAATAAAATTTGGCACACATTATGTTTGATTATCCAATAACAGATAAAATGATAACTTTCAGGCCAGTCACATGTCACAAAAAGGGGGAAAAAAACTCATTTAATGTGGCTCACCACCTCAAGAAAAGAAAATCAGGGTTTCAATAACGTGAGGCACTGCTTGACACAGCCTTCTCGTCGAACCAATGACACGTTGTATCAATTGTTGAGGCATGTTATTCCATTCTTCTTGCAACGCTTGGGCTAATTCTTGGCGGTTTCCAGAACGATTGTGTCGTCTTTGAAACTTGCGGTTCAGTTCATCCCAAATGTGCTCGATGGGTGACAGGTCCGGTGAAACTGCTGGCCATGGCAAGACAGTAATCTGATGTAGTTGAAAGTGGTCTCTGACCACACGTGCGACATGTGGACGAGCGTTATCCTGCTGCAGTATCACGCCTTGTCCATTAACATCCAGAAAAGGCATTACGTGGCGTGTAATGATTTCGTCCCTATATTGTACACCTGTAAGGCTGCCATTAAGGAAGTAGGTTTTTTTCGGCCAGCATAGGAAATCCCTCCTCTCCTCCTATCCACCTCTAGCACACAGTTATTCGCAAAGCGTTCTCTTCTTCGCCTGTACACACTAAAGCACGCCCATCATGGCCTTGCAGCAGAATCTGGACTCACCAGTAAATAAGATCCGTCTCCATTGATGATAGCGCCATGCCACGTGGTGCCTGGCCCAGGTCAAGCGCGTTTGTCTGTGGCGAACTTTGAAGGCGTGATATTGTGTTTCTGTGAACATTAAAATGTTGAGATACTACTGCTACTGTTGATCCAGCAATTAACATCCCAACAGCTATTTCTCGCTGATGTTCGTTCAATCTTGGCATGATTTTTAAAAAAATGTTTATATTGGAATTCACTACTCCTTTATTCAACGATTACGTGAAGTGATCTCTGAGGACAGAATTACACACTTACTCTCATTTTATCCGTGGTCAGTAACCGATCATGGATCACTGCATGTGATTTCACTGGCGCTGTGGTTATCTCCCCATGCAGCACGAGGAAGTGGACAACACTCAGACAAAACTTCGTGCCAAATGTGATTTCATTTCACTCATGACAACGTGATTGGTTCGCTTGACACCACTCCACACTTACATTTTTCCCCGAGTATATGTAAAGAGAAAATGGCCTAGCCAACACATGCTCACCAGCCAAGAGGTTCGTGGTGCAATTTGTTTTCTGCCAACAGAAGGACCTGGTGCCACTGAGATTCATTTTCAGTTGTGTTGTGTATACAGTGATGAAATTAAAAGTGACAGTTATGTGAAGGAGCAGTGCTGAAAGTTGGGGATATGAGTATAGATGTCCATAACAAGGGACACTCAAATGTGGCTTTTTAAAAAAAAAAATCTGCCAAGTCATACATAAAAAAAATATATATCACATACTTTTTTATTTTGTATATTTTATTTCAGATAAAATATCAGATTCTAATATTTCTTCTTCTTCTTCTTCAATGTCCAAGGAAGGCTGGTCATGCTAAATCTGTAGCCCTGTGGAAGTCCACCATCTTCTCCAGCATGAATCCCATAGCTTTTCTTTTAGTTCCTTTCCATCGATATAGATCCACACTGGGAGGTTTCAGTAGGTTGGACAGGTTTGAAAGGATGTGTTCTACCACAGCCACGCTCATGTGTGTGTATTTTGAGGTGATATAGGTGACTTATAAACCGACAGTGTCCTGTTCTTAGCTAAACAATTGTGGGGTTTTTTTGGTTTTTTTTTTGGTATCTCTGTAGTTGATGAATGGGGCCTTGTTTTACTCTATTTTTATTTTTTGTTTTCTACTTGGTGTTTAGTTTGTTGTGGATGATGGTTTTTGCTTGCTAAGTTACTGGGAACTAAGATTCTAATAAATCTTCTCACACTTCAAGAACTAGTCTGCTCTGAACTGTCACAGAGATTAGGTTGCCAGCAAGGAGTTCACACACACAGAGAGACTAGACAACAATCGGGGACTGTAAGCTGGTACCACAGTGCTTGAATCTGGGTGGCAACTATGTGGAAAAGGAGTGCTGTATGTAATCAAATTTTTTTTCATTATGATTTTACCGGCAAATTGTATGTTGATTTTGGAACAGCCATCGTAACTGATTAGGAAATGCACGGGAATTTGACTATACAATTTTTAGAAAGTTCACGAGAATCTGATATACAATTTCTACTGCATTAAGAAGCATTTTTTAAAAACTATTATTATCTTGCTACGAGGGTTGATTGACAAGTTCGCGGCCTAAGGTACAAATACTTGAAAAACACAGTTGATATTAGGTGCATTTGTAGATCAGTTTAATGTAAGATTAAACACCAAGTTTCAAGAAATTAACTGCAAACCAATTTTTTTACAGGCTACTGAAGTGGTAAGTGGTGGCAGAAATTGAGAAAATGGATAAAATTTCTCATCGAGCAGTATTTCGCTACCTCTGCATCAAGGGCTTATCATCAAAGGAGATCCATGAAGATATGGTAGACTCTAGGGGAGAGTGCCCCTTCTTAGAGCACAGTGAAGAAATGGGCAGCTCAATTCAAACATGGAAGGGAGAGTCTGGAAGATGATCCCCGTCCAGGAAGACTAAGAACGGTAACCACCGATGAAACCACCGGCAGAATCCATGACATGATAATGGAGGATCGATGACTGAGCGGTATATTGCTACTGAGTTGGGCATCTCCCAGGAACATGTTCATGCCGTTATTCACAATGATCTTCAAATGACGAAGGTCTCTGCTCCATGGGTCCCGAAACTTCTTGGAGCTGATCACAAACAACAGTGTCTTAACATGTCAAGTGACAATCTTGGCCATTTTTCTGCAGATCCTGACAGGTTTCTTCAGCAATTTGTGACTATGGATGAGACTTGAGTTCATCATTTTCAACCAGAAACTAAAGAACAGTCAAAGGAGTGGAAACATCATGGATCCCCACCTCCACAGAAAGCAAGGGTGGTTCTGTCTGCAGGCAAAGTGATGGCTTCCATCTTTTGGGATTCAGAAGGTGTGCTACTGGTAGACTATCTTCAAAAGGGCAGAATGGTCACTGGGGCCTATTACGCTAATCTTGTGAAGCAATTGCAGGTCAAACTGAAGGAAAAGCGTCGAGGGAAATTGATGAGAGGAGTCATCTTTCAGCAAGACAATACAAGACGGCAGTGGCAATGGCCACCATTCATGAATGCGGCTTCCAGCTTCTAACATCCTCATTTCCCAGATTTGGCCCCTTCGGACTATTACCTGTTTCTTACATCTTACATCCTTCTTGTGTCGTTAAACGTCACATAGGGCCTGCACGGTAGTTCGCCAAGATGTCCTGTCTTCGGTGAGTTTTCAGTCTCATCAAGGGATGTTATGCCCACTGAATTGGCTTCTCTTAACAATCTGTTGCCAGTACATTGCTGGCGAGATTCTTTGGATGCCGCACATGGAGTGAAACTCCCCCTGACCAATGGAAACAAATGCAAAAAAAAAAAAAAAAACAAAACAATTAGGGTTGCCGTGTGGCACCAATCTGAAAAGGTGATGGAAAGGATAAAGTGAAGCTTAATCGGCATGTCCAGTAGTATCACTGCAATAGCCACTCATACCACGGCACCTCTGCTCTAGAGGGCGGCCATGTCCGATATACACTTATACTGGTGTATGCCTAAACTGGCTTAAACCAGGAGTGAAACCTGATGGCTACTCATGTCACAGTACCTCTGCTCTAGAGGTTGGTCACATCCTAAACACGCCCATACTGGGATAATATGCCTAAACTGGCTCAACCCAGGGGTGGAAGTCACTAGTGGCGAGGATTCGTCCTCCTGGACAAAAGCTCCGTCCTGGTCACAACTAGGAAGGGGCCATGACCACAAAATGCTAAAGTCAGGGACACTGGACCAGTGCAGTCACTTCTCACCCGGTTGGGATGTATGTCTATCTTAATCATATCGAGGTTTTCCGGTGAGAAGTCCAACTCTAGATTAAACTGGTGCAACAAAAACCACGGTGTCACACAATCCCACTTCTGCAACACACCAAGAATTCAGGCCCAAGCCCAGCGATACTCTGAGTCTTTTGTGATCCTCTCAGGGATCTCTTGTGGGCCTCTCAGGGACCACAGGACACATCAAGGACCACAGGAGTAAATTCAGCAGGATCACAGGGCGATCTTGGTGGTGGAAGCGAACAAAGAAGAAGTTGCCAGTTTTACCATCTTACTTGTTTACCAAACTCAAAAAGGAGCTCAGTGGTCGCAAATTTGCTTCAGATGATGACATCTTTCATGCTGTAGACCACTTTCTCATTCATTCATTTGCATGTCCCTTGTGGAACTTTGCCGCCCAAACAGCAATCCTGTAGGCCTCTTGGTTGTGAGCAAGATGGCCTGATGCTGCTGCGTCCATTTGCAGATCGTCAACGATTTCTTGAAGCCATCTTCGTTTTGGTCTTCCTCTTTTTCTTTTTCCCATTATGTATCCTTCAATACGGTCTTCTCTAAATTATCATGACGTTTAATGTGTCCAAAATATTTAAGTTTTCTCTCTTTAATCCTCTTTACTAGCCAGGCTTCTTCAATATTAAGCTCTTGTAGTATAGATATATTTGTTCTTTTTTGTGTCCATGACATTTGAAGAACTCTTCTGTGGCACTTTCTACTGGCACAATATGCTGACTTTTACAAAGACGGGATCCAAATGCTCCAAGATCGCTGGACTAAGTACATAAGCTTGCAAGGGGACTATGTTAAGAAATAACCAAAAAAAATTGTCCACAAACAATCCATTGTACCTTAGGTCGAGAACTTATCAATCACCCCTATTACCTCTGAAAACTCCAAGTTTTCTGTCAATTATTCACTGGTCTGTGTAACATACACACAACACTAAGATAATCATCTATAAGAACTAGTACTGTTCACATTTTCTCACTAACTACTCCTTCTCTCACTGTTGTATCTTTGATCTAAGCATTAAGGAACTTACACAACTAACATGCAATGTGAATCTAAATAAGCCATGGTGGATTTCATCAATGCTCACAAGTTGCTTCCACCACTTTCCTTGCTCCACCAAAAAGAGGCACAATTCGAGCACTTGCTAAGTTAAGCACTGCACAAGCCTGGATCAAGGACCTCACAGAAAAGCTGCACAGGAAGTTCAGCTTTGGTTTAGTGCTTCTGAACACTGACTCCTCACAGGCAATTTTCCCTCAAATACCTAACAAAGTGCTGGTGTGATCAACACAGCATTCTTGTCTGAATCTTCAAACTGGCTTCATCTGCGGCACCAGCTCATAGAATCTTAAAGCCACAGGACATTTGTAAATCTACCGCGTTCCACTGATCATGGGAACTATTGCTTAGTGCCATGTCTTTGCATACCTGGCTTGTACAAAAGTGCTCAGGTAAAGCAGCTAATCGTAGATATCCCAAAGATCAAAAGCTGCAATTCAGAAATCTAATGCAGTCACATTACATGAAAAGTTACACTCACTGCCACAACCACCACATCACCGCAACATAGTCAACCATTGCAAAGCAAAGAAAGAAGAACCTGACTTGAGAAAAGAAACTGAAGACTGTTTATCCGACTGTCCACACCTTGCAGACAAAACTTTTATTTCTTAAACCATTCACTGACAATGCAAATGAAAACAAGACCAAACAACAATCAGTTGCAGGAGTTAGTCTTCCTCCTCCTCTTCTTCATCCTGGTTAATCTGGAAGTAGCGAAGCTCGAATGCCTCCCTTGAAGATGCGACAACCCTCAGCCAATCTCTGAGGTTATTTTTCTTCAGGTATTTCTTGGTGAGATACTTGAGGTATCTGGAACCATTAAAAGTACAGTATGAAACAAATATTTCAGAAAAAAAAAAAAAGTAACAAGTGTTACTAAAGCCATGCCTTTAGGCAAAAGTAGTTTTTATCACTTCTGTGTGCATGGCATACATCACTTACCAAATGTGGAACTAGCAGAGATTTAATTCATGGTCATGGCTCTGACAAAACTTCTGAACTTATCTTCAGAACTTATCTTCAGAATGTATCATTATCCCTGATATCCTTTACAGTCAATAAATAAAAAACAACACAAAAAACACCTCTTCTGAAAGACATCCAATGCACACAGAAATGTTTTTATATATGCTCAGGGACTGCCAATTCAGCAGCTGATATGCTCAAGGAAATCTTACCAAAACAAAACAAAAAAACCCTGGCCTGAAAACTAGCTTAAAGTGTGCACCATACTATGATGGAGACATCCCAGCCTTTTTTTTTGTCCACATGAAGCAGAAGGTGTTTTACCAGAAGCGTGTGCTCAGCAACAGTGACTGTCATTTTTCTGTTACTCTGAGACCAAGGGAAGACATTCATACTGAAAATATGTTTATATGTACAGAGAAAATGGCCTAGCCAACACACAGCAAATGCAAACACAAACAATTCAGTGACTTTCAAATGCTTAAGGTTATCCATGTAGAACAGGAGTCCTCAACCGGGAGGGGAACTTGAGGGCTGGGGATGGATGACATTGTGATGTGTGGTGAAAAGGGTGCACGGGGGCACAAAAAAAAAAAAAAAAAGGTTGAGAACTAAGGCAAAGCTTTATGGTTCAACACCTGCAGCAGAACAGTGTACTTCAAGACTGACACATGCTATATATAAATCTCTCTTCTGCTTCATCATACAATGTGTTTACTCTGGAAATGCCACAGCCTGCTGTAATCAGGATGATTCTTTGCCTCACAGAAAGCATGGACAAGAGCATGTGGAGGCATCAGTCATGGTAACACTCTTGAAAATGATAACAGTAATAAAAACTAGCCCCATCTACTACTTCTCCAACCACTTCATATCACACTATATTAAACTTACACAAGCTACATCAGTAGTTCCCTAAACTTTTCCAGCTGCTGCTCTTTAGCTTCTCAAGTCTCGTCCCTAGAGGCCCCAAAACTTTTTCCTTCCCTTGGATCTCTTGTCTTATCACTCCCTTTTCCATCACTGTACTCCCACACACACACACATCTTCCTGTCACACTGGCCAGGCCATACTGCCTATTCTGAGATGCACTGAACTACCACATCCCTTTCACACTCTCACCTCTTAGAGAAAGGAACCTCACTGGTTAGGTTGATCTTATTTTTCTGAAGTTCCAAGGAGACATTATTTCCAAAGTTGCCAGTTTTACCATCTACCTTGACACGCTCATCCAGGTACTTTTTCTGAAGACAGCAAAAAGAAAGGAGGCAGCGGCAGCCACCTCACAGATATTAGGGAAGATGGCCCTAATATGCCACTAGGGAAGGTGACCCTAGTGTTTAAAAGAACATTAGAAATCTAGGTACTCCTAAATTTATAATCATCAAACAAAATCTCACAGTACACAAACTGGAAGTTAAAGCAAGCAGTATAAAAGGACATACAAGAATATAAGTTCTAGGTTTGTGAAATTTGAATGGAGAAGGAGAAAGAGGGCTAATATAAAATGAAACAAAAATAAAATGTTACACTAATATCATTGAACAAATTTTAAAAAAAGAGAGAAAACATTTTTTGACCAGTCGTTAAAATAAACAGAAGATCATTTATCCCCTCCAAGCTATTTCCTGATATAAAAAAAAAAAAAAAGATAACCCTGTCATGTCTTAGAAGCACATAGGGATATGGTGTTAGTGCCCATATTTTCCTTGACCTGTCAGCACACTAGAGGGTGATATGGTCAGTATCACGCCTGGCTGCCTTTTCCTTCACAACTCCAGAAGAAGTCGGGTATCCATTTCTACAGCTGAGTGACTGGGGTGCCGCCGCCCAGATTCGAACCCCCGACCTTCGTCATGAGAGACCAGTGCACTAACCACTTCGCCACTCAGACACCCTATTTCCTGATATAGTCACTGTCAATTATTTGACCTTCCCTGTTCAGGCTACCGCTTCCAAAAACAATCATAAATCATTTTTAGTCTGTACAATATTTAAAGCTGGCCAATGAAAGTGCCCTCAATGAAAAAAAATGGGGGGCATGCCATTGGGAACATGGAGACGAACAATACAGGAAGAACTAAAGGAAACAGGAAAGAAACGGTTCGTGGTATCCCAACTTGTTCAAGACAGGACTGGCTGGGAACCTTTGCTGATCCTTAAGCTCCATTGAGAGGACAGAGATCTGATGATGATGAATGAAATTGAGTGTGGGGAGAGGGGGGGTGGGTGGTGGTGGTTCCAAAATCTTGCAATTTGTAAGTTTAAAAAAAAAAAAAAAAACACTATCAAAAGACAGGACATCTTTGAATCACTGTTTAGAACCAAAAAAGTCCAATGAGTTACAGGTTAAAAAAGGAAACGGAAAAAGAATATCTTCAAAGAACAATGAAAACCAAAGCAAAATTCAGTTTGCTGAAACACTGAATGCTGGAATAATCTGAAACCTCACATAAGACAATATCCCAGAGCTTACAGCAAGTGGATGTACTCACAAAGCTTGCAGCATCCATGATGCCGTCCTCCACCGGGTGCGTGCAGTCAACGCTGAACTTCAACGTTGTTTTCTTCCTCTTGCCAGCCTTCCCCCCCTGCACTTTCCGTGGACGCTTCACAGCTTTCTGTAGTTCAATAGATACATATTTATTAATCTTCACATAGGGGTGCCAAACAGACAAGGAGATGTATGGCATACTGAAAATGATGGTAAACAGAGGAGTGACAAGGGAGACAATCAAGAAGATGGTGAAGGGCTGATAAAAGTGAAAATGTCATGCTGCCAGAGGCCTCATGTGCCTTAGGTATTGAAGGGACAGAAGTAAGAGAGAGAAAGGGGGGAGGGGGGACAGAAGTAAAAAAAAAGGGGGGGGGGCGGCGGACTCACCGATGGCACAAACTACAGTTTACAAATGCATACATTTTTCACCCTTGCCCGCCATATTTTAAATGGAGATGATTTTCTGAAATCTTATTCACAGCGTAATGTGTGTTTAATTTTTTTTACTTAAAAAAATATTTTAAAATCAATTACCAAAAGTATTGCGAAAAAAAGATATTTCATAAAGTACTTTATGCAAGTTGAAAGAAGGGCACACGGGTTTTAAAAAAAATTCTAGCCCAATTGTGGCTAAGGAATTTGTTAGTCAAATGTTCGATGTCTACCATTTTCCCACGGCCCAATCTTAATAAACAGTAAATTTCTACTCCATCCAAAAATGTGACATCTGGTAATTTAGAGAAGATGAACTTATAAATAACCTGAATAGACTATTCTAATTTTTGTAACCTTTTTTTAACATTCTCCAATGTAAAGTACATTAGAGGTAGAAGGATTTAGCTAGAAGGGTAAAAAAATTGAAAAGAACGGATTGATGGCAGTCAGTTCTCGTCTGTCTCCTCCTCAAAATAGCAAAAGAACTGATATCAAAAGTTCTGAGAAAACACAAGAGTTGTCTTGCAGCATAGCTTCCAAAGAAGACAAACAAACCGTCGCAGGGCGCAATTTCAACGTCACAAACAAATGTGAGAAATGGATACTTTCACCTGATCACTTTTTACATGTATTCATTCATTCGTTTGCATGTCCCTTGCAGAACTTTGCCACACAAACGGCAATCCTGTAAGCCTCTCGGTTGTGAGCAAGATGGCCTGTCGCTGATTTTACATGCAACACATTCAAAAGACACTAATTTTGTACACTTTTTGGTATACAAATATTTAAAAGCTTTACATAAATTTTAAATTACTGTTGTAACTAATTCAACGATAACAGTCTTTAGCCATAAAAGCAAAAAATTTAGGAGAGAAATATCTCACAGGTGGCATGCTTGACCCAACGTGTACGCCAAAAAGGAAGTAGAATTCGATAACGAGACCGAAATCTCGTCTCGGAGAAAGAAAACGAGATTTACACTTTCCTACAACAGTAAATTCCACCCACATTTAACATTTTTCACGCTGTCTTCATTTTCTTCAGTAGTTCCTCAAACATTGATGTTTCGTGCCTTATCTGTTCTTAATATATATCTTTCGCTTAGTCATACAGCAATCTTCAGACTGAATGTTTTTAATTGCCAAAACTAATCGAATAAGCCTTTGTCCACTTCACATTAAAATTGTAATAGAATAGAGAACTAATTCCGCAATGGCGAAAGCGACAGAATGAAAACTTGTCGTATTACGAATCACACTTACGACCACTGAGCAAGGAATATAGGGGAATAATTAAAAGACAAGTAATGTACAAATGAAAATAATAAATCTATTACTATACAAGCAAGCAACATTAGATGGGAAATGCACTAACGAAAAGAAGAATAGAATATGATTCGTCAGAACGGTTTTCAAACATGCGATAAGCATCTTGTGCAATGCATCTCTGTCATTGGGCGTTAGAACAAGAGTTCTAAAATGCTACAATAAGCCTAATACTGCTCTATGAAACTGAGTGTTGCATTCGCTGATGGCAAGATTCTTCAGCTGCCGTGCGTGGGGTGGGTGAAACTCCTCCCGGCCAATGAAGAAAAATGCGATTAGGGTTGCCGCGCGGACCGTCATGGAAAAGGTGACGGAAAGGATTAAGTGAAGGAATCAGTAGTCTCGCGGTCAGAGCTATTCACATCACGGCACCTCTGCTCTAGAGGCCGGCCACGTTCTATATACACACATACTGGCTCAAATGCCTAAACCGGCTTAACCCAGGGGTTAAACTAAGACTCTGCTGGCGAGATTCTTCGGCTGCCGCGCGTGGGGTGAAATTCCTCCTGGCCAAAGAAGAAAAATGTGATCATGGTTGCCGCGCGGCGCCGCTGTGAAAAAGGTGATGGAAAGAATTAAGTGAAGTTTAATCGTTATGGCCAGTAGACTCGCGGTGAGGGCTACTTATACCACGGCACCTCTGCTCTACAGGCCGGCCACTTCCGATATACACCCATACTGGGACAATATGCCTAAACCGGTTTAACCTAGGAGTGAAACTTGATGGCTACTTATATAACGGCACCTCCGGTCTAGAGGTCGGTCACGTCCTATATACACCTATACTAGATAGGCAATAACTTCTCACCCGGAGGGGATGTATGCGTATCCTAATCATGTTGAGGTTTTCCGGTGAGAAAGTCCAACTCTAGGCTGGATGGGCAACCACCTCTCGCCCGGCGGGGATATATTCATATCCAAACCACGTCGAGGTTTTCCGGTGAGAAAGTCCAAATCTAGACTAAGCTGGTGCAACGAAAACAAGTGTCACAGCCTCTGTGACCCACCGAGAATATAGGCCCATGCCCTTTGATGCTCTGAGCCTCCATCCTAAATGAGACTATCGGGAGAACCGCAGGAGTGGTTCGGTAGGAACACGGGGTGATCTTAGTGGTAGAAGCGAACGAAGAAGAAGAAAAAGAAGAAGAGTCCTGCAATAATGAAACATCAATGCAGAAGACCATTATAGCGGCAACAGACGTTGCTTAGAAGAATATTAATAGCACCACGTCTTTAAAAAAAAATTATAGAAAGGAACCTAATCAAATCCATAAGAAAACGACAGTCATCATTCATTGGACATATAATGAGAACAGGAGGGCTTGAAAACATCATAACAAATAACAACAGGAAAAATAAATGGGAAGAGAGGCATGGGAAGACCAAGAGGAAAAAAAAATTCACAGACAGTCTAAGGTGATAACAAAGTAAAAGGTAAACTCCACCCTCCCAAGCCAATACGGCATATTGGGGACATGCTGTTATGCCCGTATTTCCACGACGTTTGGCACATGAAAGTGTGATGTGGGCAGTATCACGCCTGACAGCATCTACCTTCCCAAATTTCTCCTGGTACCCATTTTTAGAGGCTGGACGGACACCGGGTCTTTTTTTTTTATTTGATGGGGCAATAAATAGATCTAGGAGAAGTATGACCTCCAACATATATATATATATATATATATGCATTTGTATTTGTACGAACTCCCTGTAACTGCGAGCTGGTGTTCTTTGCAGCCGATGCTGTAGGGGTGTTGAGGCACAGCATCGTATCGGCGTGGGAGCGGGTTATGGTGGCTACTTTGTCAGTCCCGGAGTACAGCTAAAATGCAGGGGGTGTGCAATGCTTCTTTAACAGACTCCACCACCATGGGGAATATGGCGATCCCTGCCCCATTAGCCAAGCTAGGCCTGTTACTGGGGGTACCACGGAGAGGTGAGACAAGGTCTTGGTCAGCTATGGTTCGCTAACTCTGACGCTGGCATATCAGCTATGGGTCGTTGATTGCCTCATCAGACAACATCTTCACCCCCATATATATACATAGTAAAAATTCCAACACAAAACAGCCCAACCTCAGAAAAATTGCAGTTAAACCAACAACACCTTCCGGAAGACATACCCAATAGGAGGACGATAAATGAACTTCTTTTAGCTGACGATCAAGCAGTTATAGCCACATCAGAAAAAGACCTACAGCAGAACATGGATAATTTAACAAGGGAACGTCAAAGCCACAACATGAAGATCAATGCTGAAAAAATAGAAGTCATGACCACAGTGAGAGAAGGTAGATAGGGCTGTATGGTACAGTTTTACAAGGCGGCAGAGGGAGGGAGAAAAGTGAGAGAAAAAAAAACGAATAGAAAGTATAAGAGTAAGATGATTTTTCTCACTTGCTCACTCCCTCTCCCTTGATACACGGGTATCTCAAAACACGTCGAGGTTTTCCGGTGAGAAAGTCTAGATTAAACTGGTGCAACGAAAACCACGGTGTCACGCAATCCCGCTTCTGAGACCCACCAAGAATACAGGCTCAAGCCCTGCGATACTCTGAACCTCTTGTGGTCCTCTCTTGGATCTCGTGTGGTCCTTTCGGGGACCACGGGACCTATCGAGGACCACAGGCGTAAATTCAGTAGGATCACAGGGCGGTCTTGGTGGTAGAAGCGAACAAAGAAGAAGAAGAAGATTCCCTCTGCCGCCTTGTAAAACTGCACCACACACCTCTATCTACCTTTATTATTTGAACCAGTTCTGCTGCAGCCATCCCTTTTATCTGACACATAACGAGAGAAGAACTCCAAAAAAAGATCTTCCTAGACAATCAGCCCTTGAAACATTCAAATACCTGGGTAGGTAGCACAATATCATCCTCAGGGACAATTGATACTGAGATTGAGAACAGTTGCAATAAAACAAACAAAGTCTCTGGACAAATGACTCCTTTACTGAAAAACAAATACATCACAGCTGAAACAAAAAGTTCAGTGTAAACACAATTCCCCCCCCCCCCCCAACTTTATGCTATCAATGTCAAACATGGACACTAACAGCCAAGAGCAAAAGAAAAATCATCACGACAGAAATTAGATGTTTAAGGAGAATACTAAGTATGACAAGAAGAGACCAAATAAGAAATTACACCATCAGGGCAAAGGTTGGAGTAACACCAGTGTCATACTATCTCCAGAAACAGCAAGTCGAATGGTTTGGCCATGTTACACGGTTACCACCAGACAGTATATCACAGACAACATTCACACTGAGATCTTTAGGTAACAGAGGAAGAGGCCACCCACGCAGGAGATGGAGAGAGAGGAAATGACAGAAGCATTAAATATCCCGTTATATGAAGCAAATCGTCGAGCCCTGTCAATGTTTGCAGGAAACTCTCTACTGTAGAAAGCGGAACAACAACACAACTCCTTCATATCATCAGAGGAAGTACCCCCCCCCCCCCAGAATGTCAGGAGTTTAATAGGGCCGAAACACTTATCTGGGGGGGGGGGGGGTGGGTCCCTCTGGGTCAATATTCCCAGAGGTCTTGTGAATTGTTGCTTTTTTTCGTCCTGGGATTGATTTGCACTGCACTTTGAAGTCGTCTTTAGCGATTTTACAACGGAGGACTGGTACTGGTTGTGGCAAACGACATTTATGTTCTCAATGCTTGTTTCGGATACTCCACTGCCAGCATGAAGCCTTTTCTGCTGTTTCTGAAAGGCGTTTCAATGGCCTTGCTCTTGCTTGTCCCTTTATGCCCAGTTGCTTACATAGGTCGTATGCTGATGTTGCTACGAATCCTCTCGCTCCCACTTCTACAGCTATCACTTTTGCCCTGACTCCTGCCCCCTGCCTCAGTTGCTCGACCAGGGCATTGTACTTCTCATATTTGAATAGATGTTGCTTCTCTATTCTTGTTTTGTATGGAACCGTAAGCTCGATCATTATTAGTTCCTGTTTTTCTATGGAGTACACTACAATGTCCGGTCGCATTCCTGTGTTCTTGATGGCAGTCGGGTATTCTCTTCTTCCTGGTAGGTCCACTATCACACACCAGTCATTTCCACCATCTAGCAGTGATGGTAAGGGATTGTCCCTGAAGCATTAAATATTTCATTAAATGTAGCAAATTATCTAGCCTTGTCAATGTGTCTTTTTGTCTACTCAACACAGAACGGTATATGAGGAAGGAGACTGTATATATATACACACACACACATAAACACCTCAACCCACTTTAGACAGCACTTTAGACAGCTTCATAGCTACTTTGATTATACTCTGAAATAAAGTGTCTCTAAGTGGACACAAACTGATGACGTCATTTCTATGTCGCGAATTTAATGCACTACAAGAACTTAATATTGAAGAAGGCTGGCTAGTAAAGAGGATTAAAACAGAGATAACTTAAATATTTTGGACATATTAAACGTCATGATAAACCAGAGAAGAAGAAGACCGTCTTGGAAGGGTACATAATGGGAAAAAGAAAGAGAGGAAGACCAAGGCGAAGATGGATGCAAGACTTCGTTGATGGTCTGCAAATGGATGCATCAGCAGCAGGGCATCTTGCTTACAACCGAGAAGCCTACAGGAGAGCTGTTAGGGAGGCAAAGTTCCGCAAGGGACATGCAAATGAATGAATGTTAATGCCCATGGCCGGGTGACGCTGAAATGTCAAGCCAAAAGAAAGATCTAGAGGATAAACCCTAACATGCTCCGAGTATGTGACGTTATTCTGGGTCTTTAGTCCAAACTGACTTGAAAAATAAAAACGAAAAGATTCTTGAAAACGGTTTGACATTTACAACGTGTTGAAATAATAATAATACATGATCGAATTAGTTATCTTTCTCCAGTTAAAATTTACAATATTCCTAAAAAAAAACATTCTACAACTTTTTACTTTGAAAAAAAAACAAACAAACAATCAAGCAAACAAACAAACAAACTACCCTAACGATTATCACCTCTGACAGGCACGTTTTTGACATCTGATTACTAATGCTCACACATCTTTGAAAATTCATTCATTCATTGACGTGGCGTGTCCATTTTAATGGAGTCTCTCTTGATTAACAGCACGAAGATATCAGAATGCCTGTTTTCCAGAGTGCGATGTTTATAGTGCCAATGTTCTAGACACTGCTGGACCGTCTACCCTCTCTTCCGTTATATTAGGACTCAGAATTGAAAATATAGACCTATACTCACACACCAATCTCACCATTAGTCACTTCTTACGGAGTACTAAGTCTACTTAGAAAATTATAACACTCATCACAGTGCTAATCTGTGTGCCACAGATTGTCTGCTGGTGTGCTGTGCATGTTTGGCGGAAGATATAAAATAATAATTTACTGTTTTTAAATGATAAAATCTCCACTAAAATCTGATGCTATGTCAATGGAATTCTTTTTTTTTTGTTTGTTTGTTTAGAGTGCCATGGACTGAAATAAATCTATGGTGTTGAAAACATGTTGTTGAAGATGTAATATATTTTCGGTTTTAGACAAACCTTGAGAGCCTAGAAAAAACATGGATTAGAATATACGTTTTTTTTTAAAAACCAGACCGGAAACACTTGTATTCAGCTATTCAATTTTTCAATGGCGTCTGTCCAAGACCACAAACACGGAATGTATGGCCTGCAGGTTGTCATCGAAAAGCACGAAGCAAGAGCTTTATTGTTGCTAATGCTAAGTTAAGCATGGCCAGATGTGGATTTTGGACAGTATTCCTTCTCTGGATAGAAGTATCAGCGTCAGTAGAGTGTTTAGCGTTAATAAAATTGTGTTTACAGTACGGGATATGGAGGTGGAAGGCTTGTTTGTCAGGACAGCTAATGCATTCTGCTAATTGAGTGTGTTTATAAGAAGTCAGACAACCAGTACGCACTGTTGTTCGATTTATTCGTTCGTAACTAAAGCCACTCCTTTTAGAAGAGAGGAATTTTGAATGTGCATTGTGTATTCGCGGATTTTTTTTTTTTTTTACTGAAGAAAACAGGAAATAATACCTTGTATGCGTGGAATTAAATGACGAATTCCCGGATTGACTGTTACAGGCAAAACCTCACCATTCTAGAAAATGCATATAGAAATGAGAACAGGCTTCCTCAACCTATTTTTGCCCATGACCCAACCCTTTTTTTCATATTAAAACTTTTCTTAGCATGCATGTTTGTATATAAATGATGCTATCTACTGTTATGCAACCTGGTTGGCTGAGGTGTTACATGCTTGGTCTGCTATTCTGGTGGTACTGGGTTCAAGTCCCAGCAGTGGGGATTTTTTTTCTGGTACCACCCACCAAAAGGGGCCTGGGATCCAGCCAGCCTTAAAAAATGGTACCAGAGAAATCTGGGAAGGTAAACATGGCCAGGCGTGATGCTAACCACATCACACTTTCGTGTGCTGAAGGGCTTGGAAATACAAACCTAACACCGTATCCCCAGTACGTCTTAATAGCACGGAAACAGGGATTTTATCTACTTTTAAAATTTAGTAGCCATTGTGAAATATCTATATTTTATGATGGGAACAAAAGATACCACATATCATAAGTAATGTGGATCACATTGTGGCTAACTGGCCTAGAAAGTGAGCATTTAGTGAAATGGTTATTTCTGTGCCAAGATGGGGAGAAGATGTTTGTGCTGGAAGGATAGTGCAGCTTTCTTCTTCTTCATTGATCATTTTCAGAAGTTGACTTTACGCTTCTGAAGTAATCAATTAGGGTTTATATACATTCTGAACAGCTTTTCTTGGATTCTGTAGGCATTGGCCACATCTATTTCCTCTGTTCCTTGTATGTTGGGCCACATGCTTTCCCGTCATCCTACTGGTGCCACAAGTGCACATGTTGATCAAGCCGATCTTGATCTTGTTGAATAGGTGGCACCTTAGACTTGTGGCAGATCATGAACTGAAGAATGACTTGGTAACACTTTGGGGGCCAGGGTGTTATTTCAACAGTTCATTCTTGTGTTTTATATTTGTCATTGACTTAGCTACCTTCTTCTTTTTGGTGGAATGTCTGCTGCTTCATTCCCCAGTGGTGGAAGCCACTGTATTGCAACTCTTGAGAATGAAGTAATTATCTGGTACATTGCCGCAGCTTTTGAGAATAAAGTACTTATCTGGTACATTGCCGCAGCTCTTGAGAATAAAGTACTTGTCTGGTATATTGCTGCAGCTCTTGAGAATAAAGTACTTATCTGGTACATTGCCGCAGCTCTTGAGAATAAAGTACTTATCTGGTACATTGCTGCAGCTCTTGAGAATAAAGTACATATCTTGTACCTGTACGAACTCTCTGTAACTGCGAGCAGTTGTTCTTTGCAGCTGATGCTGAAGAGATGTTGAGGCACAGCATCGTATTAGCGTGGGAGTGGGTTATGGTGGCTACTTTTTCAGTCTCAGAGTACAGGTAAAATGCAGGGGGTGTGCAATGCTTCTTTAACAGACCCTACCACCATGGGGACTATGGCGATCCCTGCCCTGTTAGCCACGCTAGCCCTGACGCTGGCATATCAGCTATGGTTCGCTAGCCCTGACGCTAGCATATCAGCTATGGGTTGCTAGCCCTGACGCTAGCATATCAGCTATGGGTTGCTAGCCCTGACGCTAGCATATCAGCTATGGTTTACTAGCCCTGATGCTGGCATATCAGCCATGGGTCGCTGATTTGCCTCATCGGACTGGTTTCCTCACCCCTAGTACATATCTTGTATATTGCTGTTCACAGGATGCTCAGATTATGTGTTCTTCAGTGTAGTAATCACTGACAGTGTATCAGTTCAAGAATGCTACGTTTTCTTCAGCACTTTTTATTCCCCCCCCCCCCCCTGATATTAGTTCTTCTGCTGCAGGTCCTCAGCTCCGTAGTTGCTGGAAAGTTTCTCTGTTGCTGCAGCATCTTCCTGTTCTCCATTGTTTAGTACAATAAGGAGCACTCAGTCTCAGCCCATTTCCCCCCCCCCCCCCCCCCACCATTTTCTGTAGCACTGGATGCAGACTCTTCAGTGTGTGGGCGTGGGTCCAGCTGCTGTTTGGCAGGTCATTGATTTGCTCTTCTTTGATGGTAGTGTCTCAGTCCACACCCGTCTTGTGTCTTACATTTTGTCTTATTCTTGTCTCTCCACGTTTTCTTTTAAAATTTGTTCTTGTCTCTCCGTGTTTTGTTCTAAATATGTTTTTTATGTCTTGTTTTTTGTTTTTTTTTTTTAATTTTTATTCACTGCACTGAATATTTCTGTCAGTTTTAACAGATGTTAATTTTACAATTTTTTTAAAATTTGTATTTTCTTGTTTCAGACTACCAGGTTTAGCATCTTGAAGTTCTCAGCACCATAATCAGATGGTCAGACAGGGCAAAAAATTTCAGTTATTTTATCTGCATTTTGTGTTTCAACCATTTTATCAGGAAGATAGCATAGACTACATCTTGTACTGCAGTAGCTGAACAGTGTAATCTACCCATGTTCTAAAGTGTCTGAATTTATTTTAACCTTATGATGGATGAGAAGAATATACAGCATAAAGAAGAATTATTGAAGATTTCAGAAAATGTGCTAACCAGTGACCGTCAGTTTTCAGTAGGTTCAGATAAGGAAAGTTCCAATGCTGGCCCTGCCTCTGTGGATGATGTAAAGAGTATCCCATGTAAAGAACCAGTGCCTCATGTGAAGTCTACAGTTTGTATGATACCAATCTCTTGTGAGATGAAAACACATGGAACTCTGACAGTTCTGTACACTTCTTCAAGGAAATCACAGATCACCATTAAGAAAATGGATAATGCAGTCTTAGAATCAGGAAAGATCACCTCTGTGGCTGGTTCAGCCAATGGTTCTGCAAAAGCAGAGCAAGAATTGACAAGAATACACGAAGCAGACACTTCATTTGTTTGTGAAAGACCTGAGCAGTATGACCACACCTCCATGTTTGATGATAATGTAGAGCATGGTTCTTTTGGAAGGAGCAGAGTCATCAAAGGATGTGGTGATGGTTCTAAAAGCCAAAGCAATGTTGAAACCACAGGCCATGTGATCTCAGCATTTGCAGCAGAAGATACCGCACACAACCCTGGCAGTTCTGCTGGATCCATGTTAAGTAGCAGCCTCACCAAGGTAGCAGTTTTTGAAAACAGCCAGAACAATAACAATAATGTTGAGAAGCAGGCTGAGATCCGTCCCAAGACTGACCTGTCTTTGGGCACCTGGAGGCAGAAGCAGAATCTCCCTGGGGCTGGGAAAGTAGGGCATCAGGTATCTGGTAGAGACACTGGAAAATCTATGAGCCAGTCACACATGAGCCACATTTCTCCTTCTTTTGATGAACCCAGATCACGAGAATCATTGCTCATCTGTGATAGTGGTGGCCCAGGGTGTGATAAGGGTTCAGTCAGCACATATTTGTGTAATCAGTCACTTCCTGCGGTCAGCTTGACTCTCGGCGAACCTAAATTGTCAGTGGCTCTTCATTCTGCAGGAGGCATTATGGCTGTCAGTGATCCGGTCACTTCTTTTTCTCGGCCACATAACAGGGAGTCCACAATTCTCACAAGCCAGCTAGAACCTGTTAAACCGGCCACTCTTCATGCTGTAGCCACTTCACAGTTGGGAGAGAGCATTAACATTCAGCCAGTCCCAGAATGCCCAAGAACATATAAAACTTTAGTACCCTCGAGTCAGATGTCACTCATTCTAAATATAAACGAGACAGGATTGCTAAGCTGTAATGCAGATGGCAGAGACAAGATGGCATCCAGTCAGAGCAAAAGTTATGCCTCACATCTCTTGCTTAGATGTTTAGATGAAAGTTCAGATAATTTAAAAGACACTTCTTTTGAATCAGAGAAGAAGAGGAAATTAATTGTTCATCCATATTCTGCAAACAAATCTGAAGACTCGTCAATACCATCTAGCCTTGCTTATCCTGCATCTCTCTCAGTTGTGGCAGATCATCCGAAGTCATCATTTAACCAGTCTTCAGCTTTATCAGCAGCAGTACAGCAGCCGTTAGTGAGCAGTCAGCTTTTGATAACAGACAGTCAGCCATTTCATTGTAAATCCTCTTCTGCCATATCACCCAGAAGCAAGGAATTTGCACCGAAAGCCACCAGGAAACCTCGCTCAAGAACTATTAAATTTCAGAAACCATCTTTACTTCCTGTTGATGATGATGATGATGGTGATGATGATGATGACAATAATGACTTTATCCCAGTGGGTATGTTACACCTGTCATCTAAAAAACGACAAGAAGATGGTGAAGGCGAGGCTGTAAAAACTGAAATGCTGGTAGTTGAAGGCAGTGTAAGGGCACCTTACCAACTGAATCAAGGGCTGAATGTTCTTTATGATCAGCAAGTTCAAGTTAGAGATGACCGAGGTCAAACAGCTGGAAATTCTGGTGTCAAAGAAGGACTGGGATTTGTAGAAGAAAAGCTGAAACAAAATACTCAGCAGTTTAAACCAAAATCAATCCAAATGGGCCAGCAGATGGATGCTCAGTTTCATGAGCTGGCCCCAAAAGTGGAGGCTCATCACCAGCAGAAGGACGAGGAACAGCAGAGGCATCAGCTTCTGCTACATTTGGTGCAACAGACACAGCAGAAACAGTTGTTAGCTAAACCTGTAAGTTTTCCCAAGAACCAAGGTTTGATCATTTATCAGCCACAGGATGTCAAGGCTGCCTCAGGTCCTCAAGGTGTGAATTTGCATAATCTTGTGAAAAGTAGTAGTGTGGAATCTGAACAAAATGATGGGGCACAGCTCCTTCAGGAGCAGAAGTTAGAACAAGGTGGACAGCCAGTTCGAACTGGTCATATAACCCACGAGAAAGGATTTCATAAATCTTTGTTGCACAAACAGCAGAAAGAAGAGCAGAAATATTCTCAGCGGCATCAAGTGGCTGCAGTGCCAGCAGCACCATCAGCTCAGTTGAAACAGGAGACTTCTTCAAGACAGGCAGACACTCCATGGGTGGGTCATTTACCAAACATTCCCAAAATTGCAGAAAGGCTGCTTCAGCAGTCAGGGAATGAACACGCGTCATTGAGGACAGACCAGATGGTGCTGCACTGTAAAACAGACCAGCAGATGCAGCCTTCCCAGCAGCTATTGGGCTCAAGATCTGATCAAGTGACATCACAGCCCATAACATCCACATCTTCATCTGTTCACCATCCTTTGCCATCTGTGAACCAGCAGCATCCTGAGATTGCTCGGATGCTGAATTCTCCAGTTAGTCCAAGACAGCCAGCAAGTCCAAGACAGTCTTTGAGCCCGTCATGTCACATGCTGAGCTCCAGCCAGTCTTCAGCCGGTGCTGCAGCCCTTATTGGTGCTCGACAGTTGGTCAGTCTCAGTTCTAGGCAAACTACTAGCCAGTCAGCAACCTCCAGACCAGCTTCCAGCCCGCAGCCTTTAAGCTCTCAGCAGCCTATGAGACAAGTAGCCACTTCACAATCATCATCTGATCCATGGCACTCAGTTCCTCCATCCGCTTCTTCTGCAGGTCACTCCCAGCCTGTTACAGGGCAGGCCACATCACCTGAGCTTTTTACAGACCGGAGACAGGATGATGTAACCAGAATTGTTTCGCAGCCTCAGAAGCCACAGTTCTCTGAAAAAGGGAAACATAAACTCCAGCAGATGGCCAGTGATGGTCAGCAGGTGACCAGTGATGGTCAGCACACTGCACACAGTTTTTCCAGCAGAGACTCCTTCAGTGATGAACAATTACAGATTTGCCTTTCGCAGTCCATATCTGCAGACCAGCCTGCTGAGTCTTTCAGTCCTGGTCAGGTTGTTCACCACAGACCTCTAGAACATAGAAACATCCGAAGCAAAGTTCCAAACTCACGCAAATCACAGCCATCTCTTCCTGCTCAGTTTCCACCTCCAAAAGTGCCATCTTCAAAGCCACCAGTGCCTGTGATCTACAGTACTAGTACAGTACGGTACTCTGTTCCAATTCAGGACATTGCATCAGATCAGAAACCTGTAAGCACCTACTCATCACAGACACAGACAACAGCAAAGAATGTTCAGGATCAGCAGACAACTGAACATTATGGGCAGGACCATATACCAGACAGCGCTGGTTTTGAACTCCAATCTCATCTAGCTGTTCAGTCACTTCCTGCAAAAGGATTGTTAGGTAGAACATCTTCCAGTTTTCAGAGTCAAGGACCACAGAAGCAGGTGGTAGAGATGCAACTGTATCCTTCATCTTCTCATTTTGTTCAGTCAGTAAACACGGCTGTTGATTCAAAGTTAGGTAGCTCTAATATTCTCTCCACTGTCCATGACCGACATTTACAAGGTCTCGGAAATCTGACGGAGAAAGAAACTAGCCTAATTCAGTCATTATTTGCTAATAGTGCATCAAATGAGACTAAGGAAATGATGCAGAGTGACGTAAACCAAATGTCACATACAATGTCTTCAGTGCCAACAGTTTTCAGCAGTTCACCCGAATTACCAAAGAAGTACAAAGATAATGTAAGAATGTATAATGCAAATGCACTCTTTCCGTATCAAGGTATGAGAAAAAATGAGGGAGGCCTGAAGGTTTTGTCGGAAATTGCCAGTGAACGCTACGTTTTGGCTGTTGCAGGTAAAGATGATGTGATTCCCCATGAAACTAACCAGGCATGTCATCAGTACAAAGACCACAGTACATGTGACATTTCAGAGAAAAGTGATCTTATTGGTCAATCAGGGGCCAATGGTAGTACAGCTCTGAAGACAAAACCTTCAGACTTGGAAGAAGAAAATGATTTATCAAAGAAGAAAGCTGACATTTCTCCGGAAAAAGCTGACAGACGTACTGATGATAAAAAGAGCTTTCCGAGTTCTGTAAGTAAAGTTAAGGAGAAAGAAGCTAAGGACTTTTTATTGCCAGGTAATGAAACACCGCGAAGAGAGGTCAGGCAAAGAAAACCAAAGCGACCATTTGAGCAGGAAGATATGTTTGTGAAGCGTAGTCCCAAAAATCCACAAAAGAATATCAGCAACAAAAAACATATTTCCGTTACTCCTGTGCAGAACCGTTCTCCATCGAAAGGTCGGGATCATATAGGTGCTCAGGTGAAGTTGAAAGTGAAGACAGAACAGGATGAAGTGAAAGATAAACTGGCACGACAGGCAAAATCATCCGTGGAAGACAGAATTGGCGATGACGTAAATAGAGAAGAGATTGAAGATCCCATTCAAGGTAGAACTGGTTCTTCACCTCGTCGATTGTCAAAAAGGCTGCTGGTGAAAGAAAAGGAACGGTTAGAAAGTCAGAAGAAAGCAGAAGATGAAACGAGCAGACGGGTGAGTAGGCAGTCTGCAAGAGTAGATTATAAGGAAGATGGCTTTGATGTAGTTGATGAAGTCGTCTCAGCCAAAAGTGCAAGGTCAAGTAGACAGGCAAGCATATCATCCAACGATGATGTTGCACTGCCCGATAACCCAGAGAGAATGACAACAAGAAGTAAAAAGCATGATACAGGCAGTGAAACAAACAATGAAATTAGTAAAAGAAATAACCCTCATGAAAAGAAGCACGAAAGTTCCACAAAAACAAAAGTAACAGAAACATATTCTTCCAAGAGTAAGTCTCATAAAGCAAAGTTGTTTAACAGTAATGAGAGTAGAAGAGCCACAAGGAACTTATCCAGGAGGCCAAGACCAAGTTCACGTCCCAGAAGCTCAGTGAGATTAGGCAGTGCCTCTGCGAAAACTCCAAGGAGAATGATGACGCGGCAGGCAGCTGCTGAACTGGACAGAACAGAACATAGCAAGGGAATGAAAGCGAAGCGATCTTTACCAGTCGAGTTTGTTGATAAACTGCCGCAGTTGCAGAAACGTGTAAAAAAAACTGATGAATCAAAAGACGTTCTAGGGTCACCCAATCAGAAAACTGTAGCCGCCAGAGAAGGCAAACCAAAAGAGGAATTAAAGACTGAAAGAGATGAAGAAGCGTTTAAGCTCAAAGAAGGTATCTCACCAAAACTGACCGAGAAAAAGAAGCAAAGCAGTGCCAAAAAGAACAAGAAAAACAGCAAATTAAATGCGTTGGTAAAGATTATCAGAGAGGGTCCAGCAAGACCGAAAACTGAAATACTTGAAGATGAAGGAGGTAAATGTGCTGTTTCCAAGAAGGATTGCAAAACTGCTGCTAAACCACAAGAAAGTAAGCTAGATTCTAATTCAGAAACCCTTGAAGTTAATACAGAGGACACATTAATGAAAAACGAAGTTACGAAGAGTAATGTTCAAGGAAGAGGTCCATTTAGGCCCACTGCTGAGAAAATCGATAAAAAAGTTACCAGATCTGTGAAGAATGATTTGGAAGATGTAGAAAAGGGCATGGTCGAAGATTCAGAAGTAATAAATTAGGAGACTCAAAAGCTCAAGGAACAGCGTCAGAAGCCACGATGCAGCCATCGGTTATCAGATCCACAGCGGCCCTATCAGGCCTGGCAGCTGTTAGCAGAGGATCAGCTTCATTTTCCCAGCATTCAACAGTTTCCACAGAGAGTTCCCTTTTGTCCGAGGATCAGGCTTCAGGGCAGAAAACCCTTGCCAGTGAGAAGCCGAAGTTGATGATGTACAAAATTGTCCCCATCCTAGATGAGGCTGTGCCAGATTTAGAAGGTAATTAATGTACTTTTCTGAAATCCTCATTAGTTGCACACAGTGTACTTTTTCTTTATTCATTTTCATATGTTCATCCATGTAAACAAGAAGGCAGGGTGCCGCCATAAATCCCGTTGTCAGCAGGAGTTTTTTTTTTTTTTTTAATGCGTACTCCAGAGTTTTCCATTCATGCTCCTTTCAAGATTTGAGCTGTTGAGTGAAGCTTTGCAGAATGTGTTGTTTGATTTAGGAGATTGTTTTGGCATATGTTGATTGGGGTTTGGGTGGTATTTAGTTTATGTGGGTGGGTTACATGGTATATGACTTTTGTTCCTTCAGTGTCTGCAACACATGGGGCTGATTGTAGCAAGAGATTTCCACTTTTGTTGCACACAATAATTAGTGTATAAGTATATAACTAAACACAAAGCCACTGCAGTGAAGCTGTGATACCAAAATGTATAAACTAGGAAAAATGTAGGAACAGCTTTATTACTTACCGAGTACACAGTTGTGACATTTCAGCGTGAGTCTTAATCATACAGAAACATACAGGATGAAGAACTGGAGAGAGGAGATAAAGTATAAATTTATATGAATGCTATGTTTAAAAAAGAAAGAAATAAAATGGATAGAGCACTTAGCTGAAACTTGTAAGAAGCTGTGGTTTGTCCAATGCTGTGTTCAGAAATGCACATGGTGGAATGTAGAGAATATTTAAATGGAGACTTGTGATGTGTGATAGGTGGGTTGTAACTGAGGGTGGTGGGTGGGGGAACCATGGAAGGGAGAGAGAGTGATACAGTGGTAACCTAGCCAGGCGAAGGTGAAATAGGTGATTATAGTTGGGGTAGAGGGGTTGTAATGTGATGCTGTGAAGAGGTTCTGAACTATATGTAACAAGTAAGAAGGGAGTTGAACTTAGTGGGGAGGGATTATGATTGTGGAAGAACAGAATGTTAGGTGTAGCTGAATAACAAGTTCAAACCATGTGGTTCCAGTGTCCCATATTCCTGAATGTGGAATGCTAGGCAGCTTCTGTCATCTGCGTGACATTGTTTGGTGGCTGTTACCAGAAAATCTTTTTGTATCCTTTGCTATCTTTTTGGCTGTCCCGTATCAGTTCCTTGTTTACCAGCATTTTCTCTACTGTACGTCTCTTCGGATTACAACATTTTGGATTTTCTTGCATCAGTCTCTGTATCTGCTGTTCTTTTTATGAGGTGGGGTTGCTTGCCCCATGCATCAACCCCCTAACCTGGTGGATCAGGGAGTCGTTTTCTTCTGGACCTACTCGTTTGGCAGCTGCCTGTCATGTCATGTCATTCTCCTTAAGAGTTTTAGCAGAGCCACTGTCTAATCTTATATTAACAACCTTCGGTATGCTGACGACACAGTACTGATAGCTGAGAACCAACAAGATCTGCAAAATCTCTTGGATAAAGTCGCCAAAGAAAGTGAACAGAAAGGCCTTACTTTGAACAGAGACTATGGTTATATCTAAGAAACAGAATCCACCAGCGTGCAGTATTAAATTAAACGGAACTATTCTAAAGCAAGTGCATAAATTTAAATACCTTGGAGCAGTAATAACTTCAGATGGGAAATGCAGAACAGAAATTAGGAACAGAATAGGCCAAGCAAAGACTGCATTTCAAAGAATGAGAAACATATTAGCTAACACATCTTTATCAATGTATGTTAGAAAACAAGTCCTAAAATGCTATATTGAACCTATCTTGTTATATGGAAGTGAATCATGGACAGTAGGCAAGTCTGCACAAAAATCATTTGAAGCAGCAGAAATGTGATTTATTAGAAGAATGTTGCGAATCCCCTGGACAGCAAAAATAACTAATGAAGAATGTATGAGAAGAGCTGGAGAGACAAAAAAAACCTTGTCAAAAAGATAAGAGAGAGACAATGTACTTTCATAGGACATGCAATGAGAAGAGGGGCATTGAAAATATTATAACAACAGGAAAAATAGAAGGAAGAAGATCAAGAGAAAGACCAGAGAAATGATACTGGACAGTCTGACGGGGTGGTGTGAGAGGAGATCACCAACTGAACTGATGGCCTGCATGAAGGATCGGGTGCTCTGGAGAAGCATAATAACCATCGCCAGTCGGCACGGCACCTGATGATGATGATGACTGTCTAATCTTGCTGGGTTTCTGGGATGTAAATTTGGTCTTTGGCTCTTGGATGTGTTCCTTGTGTTTCTTCTTGGTAGAACTTGCCAGGAATAAAACTCCTACTGATATAGCTCTAGCGGTCATCAGGACACACAAGCTGTGATGTCGTGTCAAGACCTATGCAGATAGTGGCAGACCTGTACAGCATATTTCAACCATTACTAGTCAGAAGCTTCCAGGGATCTAAGAAAGTGAAGCATGGTACTACAGAGGGTCAAGATATTTCACAGCTGAGTGAAGAAAAGAATACCACCAAAATGTAGCATTACCATCAATGGCTCAAACCTGAAACAAGCTGATAGATTCAGGTACTTAGGAATGATTATAACAACTGATAGGAAATGTCACAATGAAATAAAAAGCAGATATGCTCGGGTCAAGTCAGCATTCCAGACAATGAGATGTATCTTGTGCAACAGATCCGTATCAATGGAAACAAGATTCCGAGTACTTAAATGTTACATCGAGCCAATTTTGTTTTATGGGTTTGAAGCATGGTCCATGAATAAGAGAGTACAGCGAGAAATGGAGGCCATGGAAATGTGGTTTATAAGAAGGATGTTGAAGGTACCATGGACAGCCAAGAAAATCAATGAAGAAGTCTTAAGAGAGGCTGGAGTTTAAAAGGCAAATTACAGCAAAGATCAGAGGCAGGCAAGCGAGCTTTATAGGACATTTCAGGAGAAGAGGAAAATTGGAACACACTGTGGCAACTGGAAAAATTGAGGGAAGAAGAGACAGAGGAAGACAGAGAGAGAAGTTACTGGATGAGTGTGGCTAGGAAGAAAGTCACCGGCAGATCTCATAATCAAGTCTAAAGACAGGGAATTGTGGAGAGAAATGATCTCCTACGCCACGCGGCATGGCACTTGAATTGAGTGGTTAGGGATTGTTTGACATTCTTCATAATCAACTCTTGGCCATTTTCCTGTGATTTTTTTTTTTTTCCTCTCAGATCTTTGTGCTTTTTCTGTACAGGCTTCCCTACCTTTTTGGGGGAAGACTGATTTTGTTTATAACTGGTGTTTGTTATTTGTTTCATTTCTTGCATGTTCATTGGTTTTTTTTTTTCGTGACTTACTGTAAATGTACAGGGACTGGCTAGTGTAGTAGTTAGAGCACTCATCTAGCAACCGAATGGTCGAGGGTTTGAGTCCCCAGCTGAGTGGGATTTTTTTTTTTTTCTCCAACCAATATGGCCCCGAGGTCAACCCAGCCTCGTAAAATGGGTACCAGTGAAAATCTGAGAAGGAAAGGCAGCGAGGAAAGGAACTGGCCACCCTACCCCATATGCTGATGGTCCAGCATAAAGAGGTCTCTAACGCTTCATCCCCTACGGCATTTGCTATGGGACTACCTTTACCTTTTTACTGTTTGCTTTGGCTGTCTTTCATCACATCATGTGATTTTAATGGATTGGATCCAGTCTCCTCCCACGTCAGTGTGAAGACATCCTTGAGAGAAGGAAGAGTTGCCGGATTAGGTATATCCTTGAGAGAAGGAAGAGATGTTGGATTAGGTATATCCTTGAGAGAAGGAAGAGATGTTGGATTAGGTATATCCTTGAGAGAAGGAAGAGATGTTGGATTAGGTATATCCTTGAGAGAAGGAAGAGATGTTGGATTAGGTATATCCTTGAAGAATTGCACCTGAGTAGCAAAGTGGTTAAGGCACTCATCTGTCTTGGTGATGTCAGTGCTGTGATTTCAGCTAGAGCCACTCCAGTAACCCTGTTGTAGAAATTGGTACCTGGCTCCATCTAGAGCTGGGGAAGGAAAGGCAGTCAGGCATGGTGTGTGGACACCGCCCTCTAGTGGGTTGACGGGTTGAGAAAAATGTGGACATTAACACCATATCCCCTACATGCTTCAGTAGCATGTGTTAGGGCTGTTACTCTAAGGCAGCTAAGTTTTGGGTGTGTCCCAGCTGTGCATTGATGTAGGACTGCACAGAGAAAGACTTCAGTCCTCTCTCTACCAAGACACCAGCAGACTATCCTGTTCTGTCTAAGGACTGATCAGTGGAGGCTGCAGAGTCAGCTCATAGCAGCCGTACACAAAGGATTGTTCATGTGGGAGTGGGATCTAAGCTGCAGAACTTATGCCCAGTCTGTGGATATCTACAGTACATTGCTAGACCTGCCCAGAAGGATTCAGAAAGCCCCATTTCATGCCATTGAGGAATAGTGGGAATTGATGTTAATGCCCATATTTTCCTTGGCCTTGTTGGTACATTAGAGTGTGATGTGGTTAACATTATGTCTGTGTTCTTGTCCTCCTTAACCCTTAGAGAAGGTGGGTACCTGTTTTTTTTAACAGCTGGATTAACTGCACTATCTATGATTAGATTCTGACCCGCAGTCACTGAAATGCTGACGGAGTGCTCTGTTTCCACTGTTCAGGCCTTTGGTAAGGGATTGCTGTTGAAGCAAAACTGCAGCAAGAACTCCAGAGAAACTGAAATTTATGCTTGTGACAAGGCTGCAAATGTGTCAGGATGTAGAAAATTGAACACAAAAGATCAGAATCGGAGGGAAGAATGAAAACATTCATATGAATAATAAACATTTTTTTGGGTCTACAGCTATCAAGCCCTGTCTGTTTTGCAGCCATTGCCATGTAAACTCAGCATTACTTTCTTGCTTGTATAATGAAGTTATTTCAGTTTTCTGTTACATGCAATGATTGTTTCAGAATGTTATGTTATTCAGAATGAATGTTATGTTTCAGATTCTGTGGTTCCCTTAAGTGGCTATTTTATCCCTGGAGGGAATAATGATCGCATTCTTCTGCCACATAGCTTCATTCTCAGACCAGCTGTTGCTAAAATGTCTTCCTCCATTCCTACAACATCAGCGGCTTCATCATCAGATGCAGCCAGACATGCAGTCATATCATCAGCAACATCACCAAGCCTGCCTGTGGCATCCTCATCCAACTGGGCACCTGGACATACAGTACCACACAGGGCAGCAGATAAACCTTCATTTTCTTCAGTGTTGATTTCTCCTAGTGCTGCAGACATTTCCACTGTAAGAACTGCCCTTTCCACAGCAAGGTCCACGCTGTCCTCAGATATGTGGAATTCATCATCACAGATGCCAACAGTGGTATCATCACAGATGCCAACAGTGGTATCATCACAGATGCCAACAACAGTTTCATCTGCAACACATCACTCAGTGTGGGGTGCACAGCCATCTCACCCACAACAGAACTCACAACCCCCACCTGCAGTAGGTCAGCTCACCATGATATCACAACCAAGGACATCTACATCAGCAGCACCCCAAGCTTTACCGCCACAGTATGGACCATCCACTTCCTGGAATACCACACAGACGCCTGTGGCATCATCCCTGTCATCATCATCATCATCTCTCACATCTTCACCAGCGTGGAATTCATCTTCCTCAGCAGCAGTACCACCTCAGCCATCCCAGCAGCTCCACCAGCAGCAGCAGCAGCCTTGGTCAGCAGCATCAGAAAGAGCATCTCTGGAGCCAGCTTGGAGTTCATCAACATCTGTAGCAGTTTCCACTGTTGAGTCTTGGAGCAAAGATTATTACCCAAATACAGTGTATACAAGTGTAGGGATTAAGGGAACTGGAGAACCAGTGAGCCAAAGAGCACTTCAGCATGATAATTCATCAGCTCAGGTAAGTACAGCTTTTTATCTTTATCAGTTTTATATACTTTTTTTGGGGGGCATCCATTGGTTGACCGTAGGTGGATGAGAACACATTTGTCTTCCTAGTTATCAAGCTCAGGCTTTGGTCCATGTCTCAGCGTATTTCCCTGCAGGTGTTAGATGGGTAGTAATGGAAGCTCTTTCATTCAGCAAACCACCAGACTGAAAAGATGCTTTACCCAAAATGAACACAGAGCTTAGAGACACTCAGCAGTGGATCACTGCCACAGCATGACCCCCCCCCCCCCGGACCACCCTCATCCCCCCCCCCCTTTTTTCAGAACAACATGTAAACCCATCAGTCACAAATCTCAAATCTTTTGTGGTGTCCATACCCTGGCCTACCTAGGGATGCTGCAGATTTTTTTCCCCTGATTTTTATTTTAACCTCGTGCTTGTACTTTGAAGGCATGATCTCCTTTAGGTTTGACAGCCTGACATGTCGAATCATGAAGTCTGTTATTTCTTGTCTGGTGGTGGAGCCTAATATTAGTCCAGATAAAAGGGATGGCGACTGCAGTAAAACTGGTTTAAATAAATAAGGTAGATAGAGGTGTATGGTGCAGTTTTACAAAGTGAGGGAGGAAGTGAGCAAGGTGAGAAAAAAAAAACGAATAGAAAGTATGAGAATGTATAAATGAAAAACATACAACATCCGATATTTCGGCGTGAGCCTTATTCGAGGATACATACACATTTTTTTTTTTTTCCTACTCCTTTTTTTCCTCCTCCTTCTTCCACACACATTTCTGCTTCTCACTCGGAGCAAGACACTTCAGATAAGTTCTATGTGTTTGTATTTTGTTGTGTATGTATCCTCGAATAAGGCTCACGCCGAAATATCAGATGTTGTATGTTTTTCATTTATACATTCTCATACTTTCTATTTGTTTTTTTTTTCTCACCTTGCTCACTTCCTCCCTCACTTTGTAAAAAAACTGCACCATACACCTCTATCTACCTAATATTAGTCCAGTCTGGGAAGTAAGGAAAATCACCAGAGTTTTGAAGATAACGTATAGCTGAATCAATAATGGCATGATTTATTGAATTAAGTCGTTGGGTTTCTCTTCCTGCACCTGCCTGCCCTCAAGTTGACCCAGCTGTAAATGTAGGTACTCCACACACAGTGTTGAGGAAAGCATGTTAAGGCACACTTTAATCACACTGAAGGCATGTGTACGCCTCATTTGTGCACAGCCTCACTAGAGTACACAGAAGGCAGACTAGTTCTGTCCCCACCTCCAGATCTGATGGTAATTTTCCAGCATCTTCGGTAAAACAGCGCAGGGAGGGTTTGTAATTATGTGCGGTATCTTAGCTCAACGCTGTTAGTTTCCCTTTTTTTTTTTTATGTTACATTTCAAATAGTATAATTTGTCACTTCTAACACTGGTTCTGGGTGGCAGAGTTGGTGAGATGCATTTGAAGATTATGTGTCACATGAGAGATGGTGGTTCGAGTCCGAGAATGGAAGAGAAAAAAAAGAGGAGAAAAAAAATTTTTTTTTTAAAATTCAGCAACTCAGACTTTTGGAAGTCACGGCCCAAAATACCTGTTTGTGGAAAGTATTTCCACTGATGATTTAAGGGAGTGGTGCAGTTGTTTCACTTTATGTAGCAGGTTTTCTGCATGCAATGAAAAATGATAGGTGTTTTTCCAAGCATCTTCGTAGGTCTTCTGTATGAATTGAAAGCTACTGTAGCCTTATCCCATTTGACTTGAAGTAGATGATTCAGAATCTTCATTATATTAGAAAAACAATAGGTGTTAAAATGTCTTCAGCATTATATCAGTTTGGAAAAAAAGTGGGTGATTTGAGATCTTCAGTATTATATGTTTAGAAAAAAAGTGGGTGATTGGAGATCTTCAGTATTATATGTTTAGAAAAAAGTGGGTGATTGGAGATCTTCAGTATTATATGTTTAGAAAAAAGTGGGTGATTTGAGATCTTCAGTATTATATGTTTAGAACTTGTACTTGTACAAACTCCCTGTAACTGCGAGCTGTTGTTCTTTGTAGCCGATGCCATAGAGATGTTGAGGCACAGCATCGTATCAGCGTGGGAGTGGGTTATGGTGGCTACTTTTTCAGTCCCAGAGTACAGCTAAAAAGTAGGGAATGTGCAATGCTTCTTAACCAGACTCCACCACCGTGGGGAATATGGTGATCCCTGCCCCATTAGCCAGGCTAAGCCTGTTACTGAGGCTACCATGGAGAGGTGAGACAGGGTCTTGGTCAGCTGTGGGTCACTAACCCTGATGCTGGCATATCAGCTATGGGTTGGTGGTTGCCTTATTGAGTGTCTTCACCCCCATATGTTTAGAAAAAAAAAGTGGATGGTTCGAGATCTTCAGTATTATATCAGTTTAGAAAAACAAGTGGGTGATTTGAGATCTTCAGTATTAAATGTTTTAAAAAAAAAAGTGGATGATTTGAGATTTTCAATATTATATTAGCTTTGAAAAAAAAGGTAGGCAATTCAAGATCTTCAGTTTTATATCAGTTTAGAGAGAAGTTGATGACTAAAGATTTGTTGGTGAGAGAAGTCAGATTGATTAAATTAAGTTGAAATTTGTGAATAAATTATTGAACATCTATTTCAAATGCCATGTTTTTTAACCCTTCAGAGCATGTTGATGACATCACGATATGGTGTTGAATCAGCTGAATCAGGCACACCACAGCAGCCTCCAATGTATCCCTCCGGCCAAATTCACTCTGCCAGCTCCAGCACCCTTTACAATCCCGCTGGCTCACAGGAGCCAGAGTTTGTGGACAACAGGCCTGATGCTTTAATCCAGGGTTTTCTGAGGCAGGTGTCATCAAATCCTGGTGGATTCAGCCAGGAGCTGGCAGAATTCAATCTCGGCCAGCAAGATTTTGCTTATTTAGAAAATCGGCTGAGGCAGACTTTGTCTCCAAATACCCTGTTCTCCGCCGTCACGGCTTTTGATGACACAAATGGACAGGGAGCTGGAGTAGGTCATGACAGTTCTCTCCAAGAGAGCATCAGCCTCGTCCACACGGTTAACTTGGACATGGAAGAAAGTAATTTAGATGGCTCGGCCAATCTTGATCTATCTGGACTTGGAGCATCGTCTGTGACAACTATGAATCCGTCCAGGGTGTTGGATGGTCAAGGGAACCGCAGGCATCTTCAGGAGGAAATTCAGGCACCAGCTGATGAAAATTTAGATGGCACTGAAGATTTGGATAGCTCGCTGCAGCACATAGAGTCTCCAGGTTCTGGTGAGCCAAAAGGTGAGGGCAAGAAGGTCCCACGAGAAAGGAAATCTCAGTACAAGGTGAGCTCTGAAAATATTGCTGTTCTTCGGTAAACCACATCAGACTCAAATTGAACATTTGCAAAGCATGCACGCACACAAACCCATGCACGCACACACCCATGCATGCACACACATACATATATTTGCCACTACGGACCATATCTCCCCTATATAGTCCACCATATTGAGAACATACAGCATTTAATAAATTTATTGAGAATGCATTGTATTTGAAAAAATTTGTCACAGTTACAAAGTATTTCATGAAATTGGTTGAAAACACAGTATTTATCAGGAATGCACTGTAATGCATAACATTTATTGAGAATACATTGTATTTAATGAAATTTATTAGTAATGCACCATAAGAAATAACATCTTGTTGGCAGAAATGCAGATGAAGCCACTGACAGCAATTATTGAAGAAAGACGCTGGCGATGGTTGGGATATGTGCTTCGAATGACAGACAACTCACTACCAAAAATAGCACTAAGATGGACACCACAGGGGAACAGAAGTAAGGGTAGATCAAAAGAGACACGGAGAAGAACAACAGAAAGGATGTTGAGCAATAAAGGGCTCACCTGGGCAAGAGCAGAAAAAAAGGCAAAGGACAAGCATTTGTAGAAAACCCTTGCGGAAGCTCCATGTGCCCTGGGCACTTAAGTTTCAGAGAGAGAGAGATTAGTGATGCACCATATTTCATGAAATATATCAAGATTGCAATATAGTTCATGAAGTTTTTAGAGAATACTTTGTATTGAGTGAAATTAATTGTGAATATTTGTGAAGATTTCTCTGTATCCAATAAAATTTTTTCCTGTTTTTGAAGCATATTACTTATTTTCTCAAGATTATCATGGAAAATGGCATAAAGAGATACAAGTGCTTATTGTGCAACAAATGCTTTGGGAATGCTACGATATATCGCCACCTTCGAATACATGACCCAGATTACAGAGTTAAGTGTAGCCTCTGCGATAAACAGTACACTCAGCGACATAGTCTCCAGATGCATATGCGGAAATTTCACAGCGACCAGTCTGTCGCTTCAGGTTTGATTAAAAGTAAGGTTTGGCTTGGAGGTTGCTCTTAAGTGTTAATCTTGATTGTTGTTTTTAATGTTACAGTATTGTGTTGGTTTTATGTTTTTATGTTTTAAATGCTTGTTTTGAATTCTGTTTTCATGCTTAAAAGTTCAGAAGGTGTGTTTTAGTTGAAAAGTTGAGAAAAAAATGTTTTGGTTAAATAGTTAAGAAAACATGCTTTTGTTAAAAAGCTAAGATGCATGTTTTTGTTGAGAATGCATGTTTTGATTAAAAAGTTAAGAATGCATCTTTTTGGTTAAAAAGTTAAAAGAGTGCATGTTTTGGTTAAAAGGTTAAGGATGCATGTTTTGGTTAAAAGTTAAGTATGCATGTTTTAGTTAAGAATGCACATTTTGGTTAAAAAAAGCTAAGAATTCATGTTTTTAATAAAAGTTAAAGAATGGACATTTTGGTTACAAATTTAAGAATGGATATTTTAGTTGTAAAGTTAAGAACACGTGTTCTGAATACTGTCTTTGTGTTACAGTTTACGTTACAACTTGACTTTGGCATAAAAGAGAACACCTAGATCAGCAGTTTCAATCCGCTGTTGGCGAGATTTTTCAGCTGCCGTGTGTGGAGCGGTGCTCTTCCCGGCCAATGAAGAAAGGTACAAATGAGGTTGCCGCGCAGCATCACTGCGGAAAAGGTGGTAGAAAGGATAAAGCGAAGCAAACAGTCAAATCATGGCACCTCTGGTCTGGAGGTCGGCCACGTCCTGAGTGCAGTCATGTCGGGTGAAATGCATGAACCGGCTTGTCTCACTGCTGGCGAGACTCTTCATATGCCGTGCGTGGAGTGAAGCTCCTCCCGGTTAAGGAAGTAAATGCGGAAAAGAAATAAAGGTTGCTGTGCGGAGCCGATGGGAAAAAGGTGGTGGAAAGTGAAGTTTAACTGGTATGTCCAGTAGTATCACTACGAGAGCTATACCACGGCACCTCTGCTCAAGAGGCCGCCCACGTCCGAAATACACCTACACTGGTGAAATATGCCTAAACCGGCACACACCAGGGGTGGAACTTGATGGCTAGACATGTCATGCCACCTCCGCTCTAGAGGTCGGTAACGCCTGATAAACACCCATACTGGTGAATTTTGCCTAAACCGGCTCATACCAGGGGTGAATCTTGAAGGCTATGCATGTCACAGTACCTCTGCTCTAGAGGTCGGTCCCGTCCCAAACACGCCCATACTGGGATAATGCCTAAACCGGCTCAACCCAGGGGTAGAAGTCGCTAGTGGCGAGGATTCGTCCTCCTGGACAAAAGCTCCATCCTGGTCACAACTAGGAAGGGTAGCGGCCACGACCGCAAAATGCTGAAGTCGGAGACACTGGACCAGGGAAGTCTAGATAGGCAACCACCTCTCACCCGGCGGGGATGTTTGCGTATCCTAATCATGCTGAGGTTTTCCGGTGAGAAAGTCCAACCCTGGACTGGATGGGCAACCACCTCTCACCCGGCGGTGATACACGGGTATCTCAAAACACGTCGAGGTTTTCCGGTGAGAAAGTCCAACTCTGGCCTGGGTGGGCTACCGCCTCTCACCCAGCGGGGATGCACTGATATCCTAAACACGTCGAGGTCTTCCGGTGAGAAAGTCCAACCCTAGACTAAACTGGTGCAATGAAAACCACGGTGTCATGCAATCCCGCTTCCGAGACCCACCAAGAATACAGGCTAAAGCACTGTGACACACTGAATCTCTTGTGGTCCTTTCGTGGATCTCGTGTGGTCTATTTTGGACCACACAGGGGACCACAGGACCTAACGAGGACCACAGGCATGAATTCAGTAGGTTCACAGTGCGGTTTTTGGTGGTAGAAGTGAACGAAGAAGAAGAAGAAGCAGTTTCAATTAACAACAGCAAGAATGTATAACAGAATGAAAATTATGTAGTACATGAGTGGGAAAATGATGTAGTATGTGAGCAGGAAAATTATGTAGTACATGAGTGGGAGAATTATGTAGTATGTGAGCAGGGAAATTATGTAGTACGTAAACAGGAAAATTATGTAGTATGTGAGCAGGGAAAAAAAATGCAGCACGCGAGCAGGGAAATTATGTAGTCCGACGGAGCAGGGAAATTATGTAGTACGTGAACAGGAAAATTACGTAGTACGCGAGCAGGAAAATTATGTAGTCTGTGAGCAGGAAAATTATGCAGCACGCGAGCAGGGAAATTATGTAGTACATGAACAGGAAAATTATGTAGTCCATGAAGAGGGAAATTATGTAGTATGCGAGCAGGAAAACTATGCAGTATGTGAACAGGAAAATTATGTAGTATGTGAACAGGAAAATTATGTTGTACGTGAACAGAAAAATTATGTAGTACGTGAACAGGGAAATTATGTAGTATGAGAGCAGGAAAATTTACAATCTCTCATAAATTGTAGTTCATGCTCATTTGTTTGATTGTATGAAAGAAGTTGTTATAGAAAGGGAAGCAAACGTTTGTTTTGGCTGATGTAGAATTTTGAAATGGTGACTGCATTTATGTTTGATCTTTTGCATTGTTTTCTTCAAGTTTTATCTGTCATCTGCTGTATTTCTTTCAGGCCCGAAGTACAAGGAACTGCAGAGCCCAGAACAAGAGAAACTGGCTGTGCTGAAGTCCCCAGCCTCACAGGTGAAACTGCCAGGCTCACCAGTGAGAGTACACGGCGCACCTGTTAAATCTCCTGGAATACCCATGGAATCACCAAATGAACCCATACAACCACAGACTGGAATACCCATGGAATCACCAAATGAACCCATACAACCACAGACTGGAGTACCCCTGGAATCACCAAATGAACCCATACAACAACAGAGAGTGTTTTCCACTTTTGACCCGCATGACGGGTCAGAGCTGTTGAAGCAGCAAGCAGCCCACAGGCAGGTGGAGGAACTGAGAAGGTCAAAGGCAGAGAAGAAGCATGCAGCAGCTCAGAGGAAGGCAGCTGGTCATGTTTCAGTCGAAGCACCCGTAGCTGATGATAGGTCATACAGAACCATTTCAGACTCGGTGAGTCGTGCTGTTGAAGATACTGCAGGTCAGTCAGAGAATAATGTTAGCAGCAGCAAATATAGCGAACGATCATCTGCAACATATTCACAAGCTGATCATCAGAACATGTCTTACTCACTTCCTGTCTCTACTGATGCTTCTGCATCCAGTTTCAGATTGGACTCATCTAAAATTTCTGCGAAGTGTCAGGGAGATTATGAAAATCTCTCCACCATAAAATTGTCAGAAAGTTGCTTCCAGTTTAGCAGTCCACAACCTGAGAAGCAAATTGTGCCACAGTTTCACGCTGACAACATCCCAAAACCAATATCTACCCCAATTGTGATGAGCAGTCAAAGGATGGAGCCTAATATCCAGAAGAGCATGATATCACCAGAGAGTAGTCAGCTTACACACCCAGCCACAGATGCAGGTAAACATGTCTGTGAAATCTGCAACACACGACTCAACACAAAAAGCAGGTATAAACTACACATGCAGCGGCACAGTAACATTAAAACAAAATTCTGCACGTATTGTAACAAGGGCTTCTATACAGGACAAGAACTGCGGTCTCATGAACGCACACATACAGGGGAGAAACCTTACAAGTGTGAGATATGTCATCTGACTTTTGCCCATTCTGGGTCGTACATATCACACAGGAAAGGTCATGAAAAAAGAGGAGAGAACGAGCCATTCCTTATCATAGACGGGAATGTACAGTACCCTTCAACGTTCAAAAAACCGCGTCTGAGTAGGGGAGCTGATGGAAGCAGCAAGAGCCCACACAGAGTCAGAAAGAAAGCTCCTAAGAGCCAGGAGGCGTCAGACCTTGAACTTCTGAGGCAGGGAAGTCAGGAGACAAGCATCATACAAAGGGGTAACCCAAGCATCAGTATAAATGAGCCTGGTGATCTGGCCCAGAGGGACTTTGATATGAATTTGCCGAGCAGACGACAGAGCCTTGATGACCGAAGTCATAGTGCAAACAGTTTTAGTACAAATATGGAAAGTCCCACTGTGAGTGATCATAATTTGAGTTCCAGTGGCTTGAGAATTGTGACAGCCTCGCAGAGAGCATTGTCTCAGGAACATGGCAGCAGAGAGTACATGCTTCCTGATGATGGTTATTCATCAACAACAGGGAACGTGTCCTCAGGTTATTATGGCAGTTCAGGGAGAAGTTCTGTGCAGCAGCAGGAGTTCCTGCCAGCACAGATGGACGCTTCATCATCACAGCACAGCTATTTTCAGCAAGACAAGCATTACCCAAGGTCTTCAGGTGTTGCCACCTACCCCAGCAGCAGTCCAGTCCAGACCGTCTCGACCCCCATGAACTTGGCCTTGGGGAAAAGCCAACAGTACAGTGGTTCTCAGAGTTATTCAGACAGTGGTCTGAGCTCCAGAAGCTATTATACTCCTCAAGGCCAGTCTTCAGAGTATCACTACTCAGAGCAGCCACGGGAAGAAAACGTTGACTACCAGCGTGAGAATTACGACGGGTCTCTTGGTCAGTACAAGAGTGATCCATCTTCCAATGAAATTGTCAAAAAGCTGCTTCAGCATTACAATGTACCCACATCATCATATCAAGAAGCCATGCCACTTGACTACAGCCAGCAGATTCAAGTCACCTGTGGCTTCAACAGACCAGATCGTGATGCAGGATCTGAATACTCCTCTCGGGACATTGCAGCTTCTACTCCAGCGCCCCCCCCACCTTATGGTGCTAGTGTCCAGAAAAGGCATTATTACAGCTCACAGTCTGTTTCATCAGATTATGACATAAGCATAGTTCATCAGCAGCCGACAACACAGGACCAGTCTCTGCTACATGAATCTCAGCAGGCTTCACAAACTCCACAAAGTCGAGACGGGCAGTACAGAAGTCAGCACTCACAAGACCATGCTCAGGTGCAGGTTGGGGTATGCAGTCGGGAGGACAGGTATCCGACGTCGGCTTCACAGCATGACATCCGATTTGCCAGTTCATCTCCTGCCCATCCACCAGCTCGACCATACTCACAGAGTTATGAGACTGGGCCATCTTTGCCTCGAGAATTCTATCCACAGTCACTGCCAAAAATTGAGAGCTTTGCAAGGGAACGCACTGGCAGCCCGTCTGCAAGGACTAATTGATCTGAAGACCTTTCTTATACGTTTTTTTTTTTTAAGAGAAGGCAGTGTTTGTTTTATGTTTCCATTTACCATAGGTCACCACAGGATATAATGTTGGCTTCTACAGCAAAGTAAAAAACAAACCTACAGGCTGTTGTACATAGGATACTGGCAAAATGAGAGTGGTGCATGTACTGCACGAGTAGTTTATGTGTGAAGAGGACTCATCTGTTCTGTTCTAGTGTCCTTACAAGACAGAGAAGGCTCATCTGTTTTGTCCTAGTGCCCTTCCCTGACAGAAGAGGCTCATCTGTTTTGTTCTAGTGCCCTTCCAAGACAGAGAAGACGTATCTGTTTTGTTCTATTACCCTTCCAAGACAGAAGGCTCATCTGTTCTTGTGCCCTTCCAAGACAGAAGGCTCATCTGTTTTGTTCTAATGCCCTTCCAAGACAGAGAAGGCGTATCTGTTTCATTCTGGTACCCTTCCAAGACAGAGAAGGTGTATCTGTTTTGTTCTAGTGCCCTTTCAAGACAAAGAAGGCTCATCTGTTCTGCACTTGTGCCCTTCCAAGATGGAAATTTTAAGCAATGTCCTCTATGAGTTATGGAGGATTTTAGCAGGAATTTTAAGTAATGTCCTCTTTTTGGGTGAAGATGTACATAAGAGGAAGAAAGAAGCAATTTCCATAATGTATCTCAGTATGAGTGCTCATTTACATATCTTGAGTTTGAGTTATCAGTAATTTTTCTGGGATGAGGCACTCAATTGTATATCAGTTCTCTGATTTACTGTTTTGATTTAGTAAATAAGTTGTAAGTCACTGTGTCATTGGCTGGTAGAAAGTGAATTGTGAGTCATTGTGTCATTGGCTGGTAGAAAGTAAGTTGTGAGTCATAGTGTCGTGATGGTAGAAAGTAAGTTGTCTCCTGCTGAATGCAGAATAAGTAAGTTGTGAGTCATTGTGTCATTGGCTGGTAGTAAATAAGTTGTGAGTCATTGTGTCATTGGCTGGTAGAAAGTAAGTTGTGAGTCATAGTGTCGTGATGGTAGAAAGTAAGTTGTCTCCTGCTGAATGCAGAATAAGTAAGTTGTGAGTCATTGTGTCATTGGCTGGTAGTAAATAAGTTGTGAGTCATTGTGTCATTGGCTGGTAGAAAATAAGCTGTGAGTCATTGTGTCATTGGCAGGCTTTTAAATTTACAAAAGCTTTTACAAAGTTAATGATGTTTGGACAATAAATAACTAATATCATTCATTAAACAGTTCAGCAAAGAGCCATATTTCATTTAGATGGTTAAATGCTGCCATGATTGAAATACTGCTGGGACTGAACCGGCTACCACCAGGTTAGTAAACTGAGTGAAATAATTCAGGTACCTTGACAGAAATATACCAGAGTAATTTGAGAAGTTAACAAAATAATGTGGGGAAAAAGAAATAATATAGACAGGTTAACAAAATAATATGGGAAAAAGAAATAATATAGACATGTTAACGAAATAATTTGGGAAAAAGAAATAATATAGACATGTTAACAAAATAATTTGGGAAAAAGAAATAATATAGACAAGTTAACAAAATAATATGGGGAAAAGAAATGATATAGACAGGTTAACAAAATAATATGGGAAAAAGAAATAATATAGACAGGTTAACAAAATAATGTGGGAGAAAGAAATAATATAGATAAGTTAACAAAATGATATGGGAAAAAGAAATAATATAGACAGGTTAACAAAATAATATGGGAAAAAGAAATAATATAGACAAGTTAACAAAATAATATGGGAAAAAGAAATAATATAAACAGGTCCACAGAATAATATGGGAAAAAGAAATAATATAGACAGGTTAATAAAATAATATGGGAGAAAGAAGTAATATAGATAAGTTAACAAAATAATATAGGAAAAAAGAATTATCTGGATAAATTAACAGAGTAACATGAAGAAAAGAAATATCAGGATAAGTTAGCAAAGTAGCATGAGACAAGAGAATACATACCTGATATGAGTTCTCAGTGAGCACACATTTTGGTAACATATCTAATGAGTATTAAGAAAATCCCTGCAGTCATTGAACAACTGGAATATACATCTTCTGTTAGAGACTTGTATCATCATTGTCAGAGTAAAGTTTGAGTTCTTTTCTGCCCCACAGTGGCATCTTTTAAGTGTCATTGTTAAGTCCATTATGCACATTTCTAGAGTTGGATGTTCTGTTTATATAAAGGTAAGAAATGATGGATAAAGTGGACAATTTTGCTGTTGTTATGGTGAATTTATCCTTATCTTCATGAAGGGGCTGAATTTGTGTTTCAGCCTTGACCTATTTGATTTGGGCTTTCAGAAGCAAAATCTAGCACAAATTAAGATCTATAGAATTTTATATTTTTAAGTTTTTAATACAAAATTTCTCTGTGGGCATGTCCAGATCTTTGAAGAATATGAATGAGCCATGTATATTAAGCAGTTTTTATTTTTTCGTCCTGTTAAGCCTTCTCCTGATTTAAAATTTTTCATATGCTCATGTATGTAATGGTCATTGATTTAGAGATGCAGACATTTTAGTTTTATGGTTTTTGTGGTCATTGATGTAGAGATGCAGACATTTTAGTTTTATGGTTTTTGTGGTCATTGATGTAGAGATGCAGACATTTTAGTTTGTATGGTTTTTGTGGTCATTGATTTAGAGATGCAGACATTTTAGTTTGTATGGTTTTTTTTTGGTCATTGATTTAGAGATGCAGATATTTTAGTTTGTATGGTTTTTTTTTGGTCATTGATTTAGAGATGCAGACATTTTAATTTGTATGGTTTTTTTTTTGGTTATTGATTTAGAAATGCAGATATTTTAGTTTGTATGGTTTTTTTTTTGTGAGTACTCCAGGTCTGTTCAGAAAGTTCTCATCTGTTTTCTTCTGTTTCATATCTCGAGGACGAGCTCTTAATTCTGTTTAATAACTCAAGGACGAGCTCTTAATTCTGTTTAATGACTCAGGGACGAGTTCTTAATTCTGTTTAATGACTCAAGGACGAGCTCGTAATTCTGTTTAATGACTCGAGGACGAACTCTTAATTCTGTTTAATGACTCAAGGATGAGCTCTTAATTCTGTTTAATGACTCAAGTATGAGCTCTTAATTCTGTTTAGATTCAAGGATGAGCTCTTAATTCTGTTTAATGACTCAAGAATGACCTCTTAATTCTGTTTAATGACTCAAGGACAAGCTCTTAATTCTGTTTAATGACTCAAGGACATGCTCTTAATTCTGTTTAATGACTCAAGGACGAGCTCTTAATTCTGTTTAATGGCTCAAGGACGAGTTCTTAATTCTGTTTAATGACTCAAGGACGAGCTCTTAATTCTGTTTAATGGCTCAAGGGCGAGCTCTTAATTCTGTTTAATGACTCAAGGATGAGCTCTTAATTCTGTTTAATGACTCAAGGACGAGTTCTTAATTCTGTTTAATGACTCAAGGACGAGAACTTAATTCTGTTTAATGACGCAAGGATGAGCTCTTAATTCTGTTTAATGACTCAAGGGCGAGCTCTTAATTCTGTTTAATGACTCAAGGATGAGCTCTTAAGACCAGCTTTTGTTTTTTTTTAATGTTAGACAGACAAAAACCATCTGAACCAGTTAATATCTCTTAACACCCAGTATAATGAGCAAAAGGAAGTTCAAGTGGCAGTTCTTTATGGCCTTCCTTTTCTTTTTTAATGTCAGAGTCAGCGGACATGATGAACTGCAAAACTAGGCTTCAGAGAGAGCTCCACCATGATAGGGACATGTATAAGAGATAGGGGGTGGGGAGGAGGGTTTAGAGGAAGAAATATTGAATAGTAATGATAAAACTGAATAAGCCACATAATTCTCATGTAATGAAGCAAGAGAGACAAGCCTATAAGGTAACTGGAATAGAAGAACAGAAATATGTATGCTTGTTGTGGCATGTAAAGCAAATGCAAAATTCTGTAGTTTAGTTTGAGTTATTTCTGTTGAAAGTTTGAAAGTTTGTGTTTTCAGTGAGCTTTCCTCTGTATGTGGAGTGTCTTATGTGCATAAATATAATGGTGGTGTTCATTTATTGTGTTAGATACTTGGATTGTTTCTTAGAAGTTTCATGGTGCAAGTTTTTAAATGAGAACTGCCTCTTTTTTTTTTTTAAAATACATTTTGGCATTACTGTAGATTTTTATTGGCTGTCACTGTAAGTTGAATGAGATTTGATACTTTACATAAAGACCTGTTTTAAAGTACAGGCACAGTTGTTGCTGTTCACCCGCCGTGTTCTTGGGCCTAGGGCTATTTTTAACTGTAGGCTACCATAAGCTGTTTAAGCAACTTTTTTAAAAAATTAAAGATGAAAAAAAAACACAAAAAACTACAGTCATTTGGTTTAATTGCATGTTTGGGGGTTGGTAATTGTAAATTGCTGTAAGTACTAAAAGTAGGCAGTTCATTATTTCCTAATGAAACATGATGGCCATTGATAACAAAAAATGTTTGTGTGTTGTGGACATTTTTGAGCAGTCAGCGAGTTAATGGACCATCTTTCACATGATAACCCATTTCCTTCATGTACTGAAAACCATGAATGAGTTCAGTGTGGTGTAGTTTTGTCTTGCTCGGTATACAGATATGTTTTGTTTTATAGTAAATTTTTTCCCCTGGCAACAGAGTGAAAGAAAGAATTTCTTAAAATATCGGAAGAAAATTGGCAACATTTTTGAGACTGATCATACGAGGCTGGAAGAATGAACAACAGAATATAGTGACGCTTTTTGTTTTCTCTTCAAGATGGCTGTAGTCTGTGAGATAGTAAATTTTTTATGCATTCTAGTGAACTTGTTCTCATTTTATTTCTGGTTCTAACAGTGTTCCGTTCCCAGCTGCGCCGCAAACATGGAGAAAGCACAAAAAAAAAGTGCGTTTCGTATTTCTGTTTTGTAATTCGAAAAGTCAAATTCATTTCACTGTTATAGATCCATGGTGCAGATCACAAGTGGCAATTTCACATGTCCTAGTTTCGTGCTATGTTTTGGGAACTGTTACATGTGCATTATGTTGAAGCTTATGAATGTGTTTAATTTTCCATCAGCGCTAAAAAATTAGTGCTTTAAATCTTATCATCTCATTTTGTTTGTTAAAAAGAAAAAAGCCAGATTTTTTTCATTTACACGAGTCATAATTTTTAATTGCTTCCACGTGCTGCAAGATTTTGTTATTCTCTCTACCTCCAATTCCTTTGTCTTCAAGTTTTCATCACGCAACAGATTTATTATTGTTTATTTTATATATCATATGCCAACATTTTATGCAGTTTCATTGTTTTAAATTGATTTATTTTGCTGCTTTTCAAGTTCATACTTTTCAGAATTTTGACATTTTTTTTTTTGGTGACTTCTGAGACTCTTTAGTTTGGAGTTTTTCAGAGTCACGTGCATTTTATTTTTAAAAGTTCTTTTTAATTTTATTTGGATTTTCATCAAATTTATTATTATTTTTTGTTCTTTCTCTTGCCATCAAATATGATTTGCCTCAGTTCTGTTATCAGAGCTCAAAGGACTCGACAATCTTTGTCTAAATCAAGACTAATATCACAATGATGGCTATCTCATTGTCACAGTATCATATATGTGTAACATATAACAGTTAAAATTTCATTATAGCAGAGTTTAAAGAGATTGGCAAACTAGTCAATTATATCCAAAGTCAATATATACATATAGGAGTGCGGCTGGGACCTGGTCTGTTATTATCGAGGCTTCGTTATAACAGAATTTTACTGTGTCATGAATTGGATGTTTGGTTATTATAATATCATGAGATTATACCTTAGTACCAGAGCATGGGATCATTTGTTATTGTAGTATGACTTGTCTGTAAGGGGCTTTATATTGTAAGGCACTGAATGTTTAGCTGTTACAGCCTTATGTGTCAGAATGCAGACTGTAATACTGAAGTCTTAAGATTATTTGTTGTTAAAAGTGACAAGAAACATGTAGGGACTGAAGATTCATTCATTCATTTGCATGTCCCTTGCAGAACTTTGCCTCCCTAACAGCACTCCTGTAGGCCTCTCGGTTGTGAGCAAGATGGCCTGCTGCTGATGCATCCATTTGCAGATCATCAACGATGTCTTGCAGCCATCTTCGCCTTGATCTTCCTCTCTTTCTTTTTCCCATTATGTACCCTTCCAAGACGGTCTTCTCTAGATTATCATGACATTTAATGTGTCCAAAATATTTAAGTTTTCTTTGTTTAATCCTCTTAAGATTATATTTGCATGCACAAATGTTCAGTTTGAGGTACTTTAAAACTGTAGCTTTATTCTTCATTGTCATTCACTGAAACATCAATGCCAGTCTTTCTCTGTCTCTGGTTGTCATTATCAGTGTACAGCTTCTTCTGTAGGGAGTGTTGTCCAGCTTCTCTTCCCCAGAGTTGCTTGTGCAGCTGACATCCCTGGAGGGACATGTGCTATCTGTGTCTCTTCATTGCAGGCACTTAGCCCTGTAGAGCCAATTTAGTTTGCAGCATAAATGGTGTTTCAGTCTGCAGTGGCGTGTTCTCAGTTGGAAGATTATAGCTGGGTTAGTTTCTTGGAAGTTTATAAGTATCATCTGTCTGTATTATCTCAGTGTTCTTCTGTCAGTTTTTTCTTTATATGTAGTTTTTATTTGGGATGACAGCTTAGAGAAGAAGAGGGGGGAAAATTTGCTACCTGTCTTGACAGTTGAACGTTCTGTTTGTTACTGTCTTGACAGTTGAAAGTTCTGTTTGTTACTGTCTTGACAGTTGAAAGTTCTGTATGTTACTTTCCAAGTTCAAAGTTCTGATCATTATTTATGGGGAGAGAAAAAATTTCAGAATATAAAACAACAAGAGTGCCCAGACCATGTAAATATACATCTCTGAAACATTAACTACAAGAGTACTTAGCCTCTGTAGACCTACATCTTTAGAACATATGCAATGAAAGTACACAGTCCATGTAGGTCTGCATCTCCAGACGTATACAAGAAAGCCTAGTCTGTGTAGACTTAGTTCTCCAGAACGTATGCAAGAATGCCTAGTCCAATGTAGAGGTCTATATCTACAAAACATGTACAGGAGTGCCTAGTCAATGTGGACCTACAGTTCTAGAAAGTAAACAAGAATGCCTAGTCCTTGTAGACCTGGTTCTCCAGAACATATACAAGAGTGGCCGAGCTCATATATGCAGCACATACCCAGAGGGGAAATACCAAGAAACAGATGCTGTAAGACTGCCAGAGAAAACTGACTTTTCCATTGACATGAAGTTTGCAGATTAAGCACAATCCAAAATGCAAGTAGTGCAGAAGAAACATGGGCAGAATCCAGTTCTTTCCATGCCAGCATTCTGAATGTAAAAATTGTACAATTATGCAGCTTTATGTAAATTTATGCAGCTTTATATGTTGACTTACTCAGCTTTATGTATATTTATGCAGATTTATGTTCATTTATGCAGTTGCTTTAAAAAAGAATCATGTGTTCTGTTTTTTTGTATTAAAAACAAATTTTTTTATTTAGTATGTGGGCTTGGTGGTGGCCCATAACTCAAAGGGGAAACATCTGAGCACTTCATCTATAATTAGCAAAAACGAACTCATCTACAGAGGTAGGGGAACGATTTAACCGCTTCTGAAGATACCAGCTCTTATTCATTTTTAATGAATAACTCTTGACATTTCTAGAGAAATGGAAGCCTTTTTATGTTTGAAGTGGTTATCATTCAGGAAAATAACCAGCTCGAAAGGTATCTACTGTGCTGGGGAACTGAACTTCTAAGAAAGATGGGCCCAAGTTCTTCACTGTGGCATCAGTGGCCTAGAGTTACAGCAAGATTCATTGTGCCAGGTGTTTTTTTTTAATCTCAAAGACAGCTTTATGTATCATAATTAACATCATAATCATTGTCGTCATCATCATCATCATCCAGCTTATCGGAGCTCTAGGGCTCATATTTTCTTGTTTAAATTATAGTTAGTGGCATATCAAGTTGATATCAAGTGGACCACAACAGGCTGAAGAAAAAGAGGTCAATCATGTGAAACTTTAAAGAGGACATTGTTATCATCATCAGGTGCATTGCCAACATGTTAAGAGAGACCAAATTAGGAGGCATAAAATCCTTGATGAGGTTGAAATGCTCGCTGAAAACAGAAAAACTTGGTGAACTACCATGCGAGCCCCATGTAACATTTAATGACACTGGAAGGATGTAAGATGTAAGTGGCATATGTTATTTGTCTAATACATTTGACAAATAGCAGTCATTGTAACATGCTATTTTTCTGTAGTACAAGCTGACCAAATAGAACTGGCAGTTGAGTGATTGTTGGATTTTCAAAATAATAGATCTGGTTAAAGTTTTTCCAAGACATTTTATTAAATAGAGTTGTTTTGTTATGTGTTTATTATTTGAATTTTTTTTTTTTTTTCAATATTTAGTGAGACTGCCATATATTTATGATTTCAACCATTTTTCTTTAAATCATTTAGTATTTTTTTACTGTTTCATTGTTTTAAATACATTTTTGTCTGCAATGTATTTAATGAAACTTATTTGAATGTTGAATTTGCACTCTTTTTTTCCCTTTTAATTCAATGAAAGTAGTTTAGTGTTTAGGTTTGCAATCCTAATTTTGTTGATGTGATTATTTTAATATTGTTATAAACAATTTGTGGAGTGACTGATGATCTTACCAATCAGCTTCCATCACAGATATAATGTTTTCAGATATTTTCCACTGTTGTTTTTTTCTAAATTCATTGAAAACGTGTAGCCGTTTCTTGGCATGAATTAACACTTTCTCACCTCCTAATAAATCTGTGTAGCCATTTCATAAACTGAATTACTCTTATGCTTGTGCGATGAAGCCACGTAGCCATTTTGTAAAATTACAGTTGCATGTAATGAAAAATACTACATCGGAAACAAATGTTGTATATATTTTATTTTTACATTTAGTTTCATTTGTTATGATATTTCGTGCCTTTTTTTTTTTTTTTGTCAGTCATCATTAAAATTATGAGTGGCAGAATGAATAGGATGCACAAACTATATTATCACGGTAAATTATGTTTCGATGTGAGGGGATGTAAGATGTTTTCTATCTTTTAAATATGGAAATCTCTTGTTCATGTGTATGTCTTGTAGACTGAGGAGATGTTAAAACTGTTGAAACTTAGAAATCAAAAAATCTGAATAATGAACAAAAGAGGGATTGGTCTGTAAAATACAATCTGAACATGAACAACAGAAGGGATCAGTCTGAACATGTTCATCAGAGGGATCAGTATGTGAAATGCTTAGGATTGAAGATATTAAGTCCCTTACAGTTCGCAGCTTTTCTGTGTGTATATAATCTTCAGAAAACATTGATTAGAAATCATATGGGGAAAAACTGTGGTTTCCTTTGTAGGAGCTACAACTTTTGTTTCCTTTGTAGGAGCTACAACTTTTGTTTCCTTTGTAGGAGCTACAACTTTTGTTTCCTTTGTAGGAGCTACAACTTTTGTTTCCTTTGTAGGAGCTACAACTTTTGTTTCCTTTGTAAGAGCTAAAACTGTGGTTTCCTTTGAATTTTGATCTTGTAGATGCTTTAAAATTTGACGGGATTTTCCCGTTGCATTTTGCATCAGTTTCTGTAAAGAAATATTCATTGATTGGTTGATTTTTAAAAAATTGTCTTTCTTTCATTGTTAACCAAAAAATGAAGATCATGGAAAGCATCAATTTAAAAAATCATAAAAATCATAAGTGAAACGGAGGAGTCCTTGCAGTTGGCATTTTATTTCCAAGTATCATTTTATGTTTGCTCTTGGAAAACTTTCAGTGTTCAGAGTATAAATACCTTTATTTAGTGTGCACAAATATACATTTCATTTGAAACGATTTGTAAATTTGCTGTTGTGCATTACAGTTGCACAATAAATGGACATGGCTTGATACCAATGATGCATTTTAAATGTGTGGTGTGTTAAGATGGCTGAAAAGTAGCACAATTCAGTAAGGCTACAAATGATATGTTCAGTTTATATTTATGTAGCAAGACCAAAAATAAATTTCTGTGCTGACTTCTATGCTGCTTATGATTTTATTATGAACTTTATCGTAATATGTTGGGTCAGATGTACAAATTACATATGCCATATGGTCAAATGTCGGGAGAAACTGTCACGAAAGAAGCTGTTCTGAGGAATGATGCTTGGTAACTTTCATAAACAGCTAATATCTACAGACTTCACACAATAGCTTTCAAAGATGGAAAGAGCTAATATCTACAGACTTCACACATTAGCTTTCAAAGATGGAAAGAGCTAATATCTACAGACTTCACACATCAGCTTTCAAAGATGGAAAGAGCTAATATCTACAGACTTCACACATCAGCTTTCAAAGATGGAAAGAGGTAGTATTATAATATTATCGCTGTATAAATGTAATCATGGCAGGATGGACCGTACAAGATATATCAGTGGCTCAAGTCACAGAGTTTATATCTAAGATTTGCATTAAATATATCATTCTTACATATTGTTAAGTGTATTAATATGCCCTCATTACAGAAATGTAAAATTATGGTAAATTGGTGAATGCCTTTTTTTTTTTTGTGCTCAAATTTTGCTTGTGGTTCTAACTCTGTACAGAACATGTACATGTACACCCATTTCTCATATTTGAGATTGATTTGTGTGTGAAGCATGGTCAGAGTGAATGTAAATGTAGTTTTATCTTTGATATGCACTACACATATAAGGAACAACTGGACACCCATAACTGTACTCATAAATTTGAACGGAGGAGGTGAAAAGGTGCTGGATGCAAACCTAACATTGGAGAACTCTTCCCCCGTGGAAATAACTCCTGAGTTGTTATCTTGGAAATCATGAAGGAGAGAAAAATTAGGGGAGGAGGGAAGAGAAGAATGGCAGACAAAACGAGGAAGAGAAGACTGGCAGACAAAACGAGGGGGAAAGATTGGTCTCAGTTCTAAGGTGCATCATCTCGTTTGTTTTTCTTCCACATTTTAATGTAAATGATTTTATTTTGAAAAATAACTCTCGGTGATAATTTTCAGTCCTAGATGTGGCACACAATTCAGACTTCCTATTTTAAATTTATTATTTGATTTTAACGATATTTTTTTCTTCTTCAACCCGGGTGGTATTTGAAAAATGTTTATGTTCATTGATAATGTGTTTATTACCATTCTTTATGCATTCTCTTCAGAGTTTATTATTTGAAAGGAAAAGCGATCTTATTACAGTGAATTGTTTTATCACATGAAAAAAAAAGGTCATCATCATCTTGATGAAGAGCAAGAGTTTTTCATTTCTCAGATTTTGTTATTTGAAAACTTTCATTTTGTGTGTGTGTGTGTGTGATATGAAAGAAAATTTATTTCATAAAACATGATTGTCTGGACTTGAAAATGAAGCTGACATGCATCATTTTCTACTTTTCATCTGTGCCTGGAAAGCGAACGGGTGCATTTTACTTTTTGAGCGCCTCTCTCAAACCATTTAGAAGTGTAATTGGCTTCAGACCCACTCACAAAATATTTGGAAAACCTGGTACATCAATTTCCTCGTTATTTTTAGACCACGGTCAGTATTTACAACAGTTTAAGAATATCAATAAAAACGCAGGAAATAATGGTTTTGAAGTTAAAGACTTTGCACAATTCATTCAGTTTTTCCATTAAAAAAAATTATAATAAACCCTAGAAATGCTGAAGTGCCTGCTTATATTTAAGAGTTTAAAAAAGACTGTGTGATTTTAATCACATAATCACATGATATCATATGCCAGTTATATATACAGGTCATGTAACATGTCTAACAAAGAAGGGTGAACCAATCCTGTAATGGTAATGTTTAATAGAGGTCAATGTTAGTGTTTATCAACTCTTTTGTGTTTTCATTTTTCTAAAGCCTGTGTTATACTGTAGTTAACTTTTTTATAACTTGAGATCTGGCTAGTGTAACTTTCCTGACCTAACATCTGGCTAGCTTAACTTTCCTGACCTAACATCTGGCCAGTATAACTTTCCTGACTTAACATCTGACTCACTTAACTTTCCCGATCTAACATCAGACTAGCATAACTTTCCTGGCTTATCATCTGATTAGTGTAACTTTCCTGACCTGACATCTGACTAGCATAACTTTCCTGACTTAACATCTGACTCACTTAACTTTCCCGATCTAACATCAGACTAGCATAACTTTCCTGGCTTATCATCTGATTAGTGTAACTTTCCCGACCTGACATCTGACTAGCATAACTTTTGTGACCCAAGATATGGCTAACTGTCTTGACCCAAGACATGGCTAGGATAACTTTCATGACCCAAGATATGGCTCAGATAACTTTCTTGACCCAAGATTTGGCTAGGGTAATCATTCTCACCCAAGTCCTGACTAACATAAGCATCCAGTCAGACTGGGAGTGAGTCATAAATCAGTTTTCTAATATCATGCTTCACCATTCTCCACCATTCATTGCTGTTATAGGTCAAAATAAGAAGACCTTTTCATTTCATACTATTTCATACTACTAACCATTTCATACGTTCAGCCTTTCTATTTAAAATGCACACTTGACCAGTTTTGCATCACATCTCATACAGTCGTGTTATTCCTGTCAATAAAGTAAGTCATTTGTCATTGTTATTTACACATACATAACATAAAAGGAAGATGATACATCTTTTTTTTGTGTCCTGTTTATTCTATGTACCAAACCCAACCCTAGGCGCACTTTCTGATGTAATTACAATGCTGCTGTTTTACGCTGTTTTTTTTTTTTTTGTCCATCACTCATTACAGTCTAGAGGACACAGTTTACACGGCCGAGGTATGGCTTCCCCTGATATTCATTTCATTTAACTCGTGGGGCTGCAGTTGTTGTTCTGGTTAAGATGGTGTTTTATTTGAAATATACTGTCTACAGTTTGCATTATATAATGATATATAATGATCATATATTAATAAAATATAATAAACTGGTTAATATTATTTGTCTAGGTTTTTATTATTAGATAGGAATAAATGTTTTGTCTGTTTATATTTAGTGAGAATGATCTTCGTTTTGTTTCTCTACTTCGACGAAAATGATCTTTGATGTTTTGTTTCTTTTCTGTAGTGAGAATGATCTTTGATATTTTAAAATCTTTATGATAGTGAGAATGACATTCCCACATTTTGTGTCCTTTTGGAAGTAGTTTACAATGGCAAGAGAACATATGTAGCGTGGATTTCGTCAACTGGTGGGTGATAGGTTGTAAGTCAATCGCATTACTCTTACTTATGACTGACAGACAGGCTGTGTCACCATCAGTTCAGTCACATCCAAAAAATTAGAAGGAAATGCCAGTAACAGATTAAAACTTGTAAAAACTTTGCTAGTACCCCATGGGGACCAGATAAAAACACACCATGACAGCTCTGTATAGATTACTTGTAGTCAGTAATGGAACACAATCAGGCAGTACATATAACATGCAGCAAAACAACTCAAAACATGCTGGATGAAGTACAGAACAAGCAGTACATTTTATCACAAGGAGCATGAGGTCTCCCCTCTCAGGAATGTATGAAGTTCATAGCAACATAGAAGCTTTAAGATTAAGAAGATAAACAGAGGTAGTGGAAATGCTGGAAAGAGCTTAGACATAAAACACCCTAACAGAACCATGGTGGAAAGATACAAGAGCTTAGACATAAAACACCCTAACTGAACCATGGTGGAAAGATACAAGAGCTTAGACATAAAACACCCTAACAGAACCATGGTGGAAAGATACAAGAGCTTAGACATAAAACACCCTAACAGAACCATGGTGGAAAGATACAAGAGCTTGGACATAAAACACCCTAACAGAACCATGGTGGAAAGATACAAGAGCTTAGACATAAAACACCCTAACAGAACCATGGTGGAAAGATACAAGAGCTTGGACATAAAACACCCTAACAGAACCATGGTGGAAAGATACAAGAGCTTAGACATAAAACACCCTAACAGAACCATGGTGGAAAGATACAAGAGCTTAGACATAAAACACCCTAACAGAACCATGGTGGAAAGATACAAGAGCTTAGACATAAAACTCCCTAACAAAACCATGATAGAAAGATACAAGAGCTTGGACATAAAACACCCTAACAGAACCATGGTGGAAAGATACAAGAGCTTGGACATAAAACACCCTAACAGAACCATGGTAGAAAGATACAAGAGCTTGGACATAAAACACCCTAACAGAACCATGGTAGAAAGATACAAGAGCTTGGACATAAAACACCCTAACAGAACCATGGTAGAAAGATACAAGAGCTTGGACATAAAACACCCTAACAGAAACATGGTAGAAAGATACAAGAGCTTGGACATAAAACACCCTAACAGAACCATGGTGGAAAGATACAAGAGCTTAGACATAAAACACCCTAACAGAACCATGGTGGAAAGATACAAGAGCTTAGACATAAAACACCCTAACAGAACCATGGTGGAAAGATACAAGAGCTTGGACATAAAACACCCTAACAGAGCCATGGTGGAAAGATACAAGAGCTTAGACATAAAACACCCTAACAGAACCATAGTGGACAGATACAAGAGCTTGGACATAAAACACCCTAACAGAACCATGGTGGAAAGATACAAGAGCTTAGACATAAAACACCCTAACAGAACCATGGTGGAAAGATACAAGAGCTTAGACATAAAACACCCTAACAGAACCATAGTGGAAAGATACAAGAGCTTAGACATAAAACACCCTAACAGAACCATGGTGGAAAGATACAAGAGCTTAGACATAAAACACCCTAACAGAACCATGGTGGAAAGATACAAGAGCTTGGACATAAAACACCCAAACAGAACCATGGTGGAAAAGCAGAGATCTCAAAATAGACTGAAGAGAAAATTCATAATATATATATATAGCAAAAAAAACTCAATGAGCAGCACCAAATGCCAAAGTACAGAGAAGAAATTCAAATAGTACCAGCCGAAATACTACTGAATCTGAAGCTGATGAACCCAGAAGTAAAAATGTTAATCCAAAAGACAAGAAAGAAACATGACCAATAGACCTAACGACCATAGTACAAAGAACCACCAAGAAATATACAGAAGAATGGGATACCTACATGTATATATATACAGACGGTTCAGCCTTTAAAGGAACAAAGCATGCAGGATATGGAATATGAATAGAATATAAGAAGGAGAATATAAAGAAGTGCACGAGGCATGCGGTGACTGTTGTACAAACTATGAGGCAGAGGCCAGTGCCATAGAGGCAGCCGCTGAACACTATTTTTATACAAAATCCTCAAAAAGCCAAGAATACTGTCATCTTCACTGACACTAAATCAGTATTGGAAACATTAGATTGCTCAAACTGGAAAGACAGGATATGTCAATCAGTAGCATGTAAGATCAGCTCCTTAATAGAAACACAATATATTAAAATAACACTACAGCTGATACTAGGACATATCAACATTCAAGGAAATGAGAGGGCAGATAGACTGGCAAAAAAAAAAAGGAGCAGCAGGGAACCAACCCAATAATACAATCTCTTTATAGACAGTAAAACAAATAATAAGAAATAACAAAAAGAAGATATGGCTGAATGACTAGGCACAAGGAAACACAGACAGAGCAGTTTTCCAATACATGACCAATGATTGTGAAAGATTCCATAAATAGACGAGAGCGGACCATTTTCAATTAAGAACAAGGCACATCCCCCTGAATGCACACATACACCGGATAAAGGCAGATGAAACCCCAAATGCCTGTTGTATGATGATAACTAAGAGACAGTCACATACCAGCTACTAGAATGTCCAGTACTCACAGATATACGACAAGAATCCTTACCTGAACATCCAAACATTGAAAACACATTATATACAAACTCAGTACAATTACTTTACCATCGCTTCAAGCCAAACAGCACAAGCTCGAATGGCTGCTGGATCGGAGAAATGAAATCAGTCAATAACCATGTCTCCAAAGTGTCTCCATGGCATAACCGGGCTACCCAACCTTCTTAACTTAAAATGTAAAGAACCATTACTACCATGTGGGCCCTATGTGACATTTAGTGACAAGGGAAGGATGTAAGATGGTGATGTGATCAGCATCGCTCCTGGCCACTTTTCCTTTCTCAAGTTCCAGAAGAAGTCAGGTACCAATTTCTATAGCTGGGGGTGATTGGTGTGCTTCCGGCTTGATTTAAACCACTGACCTTTGCCATGATAGAGTAGTGCACTAATCACTTCCCCACTCGAGCATACGTTTACATGCTATCAGGTGAGCAAATATGACCGTGCTTTTGTGACTGTAAAGTTGTTAGGATAAGTGCACCCGATCTGGCTAAAAGTCCATCCTACCTCTCCACTGATGCTCCTAGCAGGCGGTTCAGCATGGATAATGGGGCAGGGGCTCTGTGTTCTCCATGGTGCTGGAACTGACCAAAAAGCTTGTTTCTTTTTTTGGGTCCACCCTGGTTCTTCATGCTTGCCACTATAACCCAGTTCAATATGAACCTTTGCCTTTTTTGCACTCAACTCTCATGTCGAATGTCAGTGACTGGAGGCACCCAGTCACCTAGCAATAGAAAAAGGTCAAATCCTTCACTCCAGTCACCTAGCAGTAGAAAAATATCAAATCCTTCACCTAAGTCACCTAGCAATAGAAAAAGGTCAAATCCTTCACCCCAGTCACCTAGCAGTAGAAAAAGATCAAATCCTTCACCTAAGTCACCTAGCAATAGAAAAAGGTCAAATCCTTCACCCCAGTCACCTAGCAGTAGAAAAAGATCAAATCCTTCACCTAAGTCACCTAGCAATAGAAAAAGGTCAAATCCTTCACCCTAGTCACCTAGCAGTAGAAAAAGATCAAATCTTTCACCCCAGTCACCTAGCAATAGAAAAAGGTCAAATCCTTCACCCGTCATCCAACAGTAGAAAAAGGTATCTGGCTTCTTCTGGAGCAGTGGAAGGAAAGGTGTCCAGGCACAATGCTAACCACATCACTCTCTAGTGTGCTGACAGGTCATGGAAAATATGGACACTAACACCGTATCATTTAAAAGCCTCCATGACCTCTTCCTTACCTACCTTTCTTACTTGTTTGTTAAGTCTCAGGAAAATGTGACACATAACAGGGTGTTGATGCACTGCTATGAGATATAATGATGGCAGAGACACGTACAAATCATGAACACTTTGAGTATATGCATGCACACATATGTAAGTGTGCCTCTCTCTCTCTCTCTCAAAGCACAATGTGCAGCAATGATGATGATGATGATGATACAACTTCTGGGGAAACAGGCTTTTGTTCCTTATTTCCTGACTGTGAATCTTAAATTCCAACATTTCTTCAATCACATTATGTTTGAAGTTTTAATGGCATTCAACATACAAATTCTGCCATCATGGCCAACTTTTTCAAATTGGTTCCCACATAAACTCGACATGTGGATGCAACTAATGAGTTTCATTTTCTATTACAAATCATAAATATTAAACTTTCTCTTAAGAAAAATAATCCTGCTACAGAAGTTAAAACAAAAATGGCTTCATTTTTTAGAGCTTACTGCGTATAACTGCACATTGTGGTTTAGTATAAGAATTCAAATCTCTTACACACTGCATAGTTGCCATTCATTCTCACATGAGGATATATCTGACCAATTTTGTTATCTGTCCCTACATCAAAAACAACCATAACATCACTGCACTTTTGTCAAAGAATGGCCAAATAGCAGAACTGCCTTTAAAAAACTTGAGAAGTCTCGGTGAAAAAAAAAAAGAGAAGAATGGGAACCATCAGTGAAGAACAGAACTCTGTGAAGAACAACATAACGGTACCTAATAAAAAAAATGGAATTCAATGATGTCTGACATACAACATGGAGACAGAATGTGGCTCATTAACATTCATACTTGAAGAGAAGTTGTCTTCAATTAAGAAATTGTAACTGCAAAATACTGAGTCATCAAGAATTCTCATTCAAACGAATGCCTCTGGAGAAATGAAACAGATTATAGAACATACGTCCGGTGCCTAACATTTGTAGAGGATACTGTCAGGCCAAACCACAAGGTGGTCTATTTCTGAAGCAGAGAACATGAGGTTTCTACTGAACCTCTTAGCACAGAAATATGGCCTTCATCCGGGTAACAAGATTTAGCATGAACTAGCACTCAGTCTTCTTCTTCTTCTTCGTTCGCACTGTCTGTCTATATCTGCAGTCCTGTCTCTTGGATAAATTTCACTGTTTTTTGTAACTCATGTATGGAACCGTAGAGCTTATCTTCTTTAGTGGTTTCACTGGGCCAGTAATTATTTCTCAGTGTCTCGTAGTTGATGCAGTTCTGGAGGATATGTTCCACGGTTTGGGGCACCTGGGCACATGTACATAGATTAGTAGTACCAACCTTAAACTTTGTATACATATGACTTCGGAGTCGGCTGTGTCCTGTTCGGAGACGGAAGATGGTGACTTGTTCCTTTCTGTTTAGCATGTGATAGTCATCATGTGGTGGTGTTTGTGGCTTCCTGTAGGTTTTTATCATGCTTTTCTTCTGATTATAGGTGACTGGTATGTCTGGTTGCTCCATTTCAGTGCCCTCTTTAGCCAGATGGTCAGCTTTCTCATTGCCTGGTATCCCACAGTGGGAGGGAATCCACTGCAAAGTGACTCCATGTTGTAAGCCAACTTTTGACAAGGCATCCTTAAGGTCTGGTAGTTTGTTGCACTGAAGAGCCTCCAGTACTGATCTTGCATCTGTGAGAATTACTACAGGACATGTATCAATTCTGGAGTCTGATAGTTTTTCAACTGCAGCAATAATTGCCCTAACTTCTGCATCAAAGTTGTTGCAGTATTTACCAGTGGGTATGGAAATCTTGTCAATGGTGTTGTTTGGATATTCAATATATGCTCCTGCCCCACCATTTTTATGGCATTATGTGCAGATCCATCTGTATACACACGTATCCAGGTGTCACATGGATATTTGTCATCTAGAACACTAAGTGTGGCTGTTGATCTTACAAGACTGCTCTGCATCTCACCATTCTGCACACCTTTCACTTCAGTCTGAATAGTTATTTGTGTATAATCTGCTTCTTTCCATGGTGTATGCTCTGGTACAGATGATAATGGAGTGACTACAGTTGGAAGGTCAGGTATCAGCTTACGCATACGCTTGGCCTGATGAATGAAGCTGCTTCTTTTAAGCCGTCCTAATGCCAAGTTATTGAATCTCTCCTTCAGGGGATGGCTTACAGAGCTAAGGAATTTTTCTCCCATGGTCATGACCTTTGTGTCTCTACGTTCCTTTAGCGGCTGAACACCAACTATTTTCTGCATTTCTACTATTGGTGTGGACCTCATGGCACCTGTGATAATCCGTAGTGACTGATTTTGAACTTGTCTAGATTATGCAGCGTAGTGTTTGATGCTGTGCACCAAGATGTTGAGCCATATTCTAAATGTGGTAGAATACTTTGCTGATATACATTCTTGAGGATTCTTTCACTAGCTCCCCATGTAGTCCCACTCAATTTTCTTAATATGGCTAGTTTTCTTCTGGCTTTTGCTTCTGCACTGTTGATGTGTTGCTTCCAAGTCAGTTTTGAGTCAAGAGTCACTCCTAAGTAAGTGGGTTGGTTGTCCATCCTTAAGGGTATTTCATTTACAAAGATCTTACCTGCTTTCTGTTTAGATGAGAGGGTGAACAGAGTGGTACTTGATTTCTCTGTGTTGATACTTACACACCATTTGTTTGTCCATGATGTCAAGATGTCTGCTGCTCTTTGGAGTCTCTGTGTAGCAACTGTCGCATATTCATCTGTACACCACATGACCAGATCATCTGCATACAGTGCTGCTTTGATTCCATAGGGAAGTTCCTTGACCAGGTCATTAATGAATACAAGGAATAGTGTAGGCGAAAGGACTCCTCCTTGTGGTACACCGTGTCGCAGAAGTACTTTCTGGCTTTTGTGTCCATCCATTACTACTCTAGCTCTTCTATTGTGTAAATAGGACTTTATCCAGTTGTACAGTCTTCCATTCACATTGCAGTTTCTTAGTTTCCACAACAGACCTTTTTTCCATACTTTATCAAAGGCTTTCTTCAGGTCTATCCACGCTGCTAGTACAAGGTTTTTCTCTTGGAATGCATCCTCAATCTCTTGAGAGAGATAGGTCACTTGATCTTCCGTACTGTAGTACTGCCTAAATCCTGCTTGTTGTGGAACGAGAAGGTTTTCACTTTCTAGGTACCATTTTAGCCTCAGGTCAATGATGCGTTCATCGTTTTGCATAGGCAGCTAGTGAGACTGATTGGCCTGTAGCTGGAGGCAGTATCACTGTTTTTCCCTGGTTTTAGCAGTGGTACCATGCTTGCTTCCTCCAGATTTGAGGTAACTTACCTGTGCTCCAGCACATATTGAAAATATCCAACAGCTTTCCCATTGCTGCCATTCCCAGGTTCTTGATCATTTCATTGGACACTCCATCTGGTCCTGGTGATTTCCTTGGTTTCAGTTTACTAACTGCTAGGTCTAACTCACTGTGTGTGATTGGTGCATCCATGACCTCCACTTTTCTGACTTGTTCCTCCTCTTTCTGTGGCTCGATGCGCACTGTACGCTCCTTCTCTGGATGGATATCAATGTTGCAGTCCTGTGCAAACATGCGAGCAAAGTGATTGCTACCTGCTTACCTGTAAGAGTTTTCCCATCCTCTATTAGTGTAATCTTTGTACTTCTTCCAGTACTCTCATCATTTAACTGTTTGATTAGTTTCCACAGTTTCCTTCCATCCTTTTCAAAGTTTAGGGACTCTGTTTTCTCTCTCCAACTTTCCCGTCTGGCTTGCAGCTTTGCTCTCTGAAATTTGGCCTTAGAATGTTGGTAATTATTGTGGTGTTCTTGGCATGGTCTATTTTCTGCTTGCTTTCGAGCTGCTTCCACGTCATCATGGAGTTTTCCCAGCTCACTAGACCAGTATGGTTTATAGTCCCTGCGAGCTCCTCTGGGAATGGTTTCACAAGCAGCCTGAAGGATACAAGCATTGAACTCCTTCACTATGCTGTTAATATCCTTACCTTCTATGGACAGCTGTCCCACCAGGATACCTGTACGATGTCTGTACATTGTCCAGTTTGCTTTTTTATAGTTCCATCTGGGGAGAGGGTTACTGGTGTTAAGGAGTTCATTTTCTATTGTCAGGAAGACTGGTCGATGGTCGCTACCTCCAAGTTGTTTTCCAACTTCACGTGTAATGTTCCACTTCAGATCTGGAGAGTGGAATGCCAGATCTGGTGTTGATTTTGTATGCCAAGCCCTTGAGTAAAATGTTGGGGCATCCATTGGCTGGTTGATCAGGAGAAGTCCATTATCATCCTGCCAGCTCTCAACTTCCTCTCCTCTCTTGTCTATGTGGTCATAGCCCCAGCTCTGGGAATGACTGTTAAAATCACCACAGACCATCAGTCTCTCTTTGTGTGGGATTGTTCCTAAAGCAAGTGGACGGTCATTAGGACAGTAATAGTTAAGGAGGTGGAAATCTGTATTACTACTTTTTAGATGGATCATCTGGTATTCGGCTCCTTCCATGTACACTCCCACCTGACATGCGCTGATGTTATTCTTAACAAGTGTGAGTACTCCTCCTTTTCTTCTGTCCTGTCGGTCTGATCTAAAACACTGGTAGCCTCTGATTTTAAAGGCGGCATCTTTGGTTAGGTGTGTCTCCTGTATGCAGCATATACTTACCTGCTCTGCAAAAAGTATGTTCTCTAGTTCAACCTTTTTGCTATAGCCATCTCTAACACTGCTGACACCCTCAGCATTCCACTGCATTATTTTAAGTTCTTGCTTTTTGGCTGTTTTCTTCTGTTGTATTTTTTGGCCAGTAGCTCTACTCTCATGTCTCCTGACTCCACAAGACGAACTGAGAGGACCTCCAGTAGCATTGGGTGGACCCTTTCGAGGCAGGGGGCCCGGCACTGCACCTGCCTGGTTAGTCTTCACAGGGCGAGCACCATGTTTGAAAACTGTAGATATAGACATTTCATTAGCGATAATGCGTGTTACCCTGATTTTTGCGATGCGCCTTTTGGCTGGGTAACTCCGACTTCAGCACCTTTCCTTGCTAGGGCAGACTGTGGTCTTGCTCGGACTGCCATGAAGACAGTGTGGCTGGCCTGGCCAAAACTTTGTTTTCCAGCCTCTGGTGGCTGTACTTAAACCCCTTCTCCATGTCAGATGGTTTGAGACAGTTCCACAAAGACACTCTGACTCTGAGATGAGGAATCTGATGAGTGCTTCAACGATATCCATTCCCCGCCACCTATAGTCTACTGGCTCTGTTTTGTTCACATCATTCTGATAGCCATTGTTGTAAAGACCCATAGGCTTGTCACGTCCTGGATTCATTGGTTTCACACCAGACTTCCCTCATCCCCGCCAGAGATCTCCATGTCCCCATCCGTCCACCAACCTGACATTACATTTTGCAAAAATAACAATTACAATTACAATTAGTGTTGATTGCTACAAGTTTCTGGGCTACATAGGTAGGTCAGAGTTTTTAAGCAAACAGATCTATGTTCCCTGTCTCACAAACACTGTGTTAAGATAAGTGTGCTCTTAACACAGTTGTTCCCAGGGGATAGCACTCAGTAACACAGGAAGAAAATGAGCTGAGGTTGGTTGCAAGTAGATATGTCATGTGACACTTTGTACAAGTCTTCAAAATATACCTTCTTCTTCTTCCTCTTCTTCTTCTTCATATGCATTGTTTGTCAATATCTCCAGTCCTGTCTCTTGGATAAATTTGAGTGTTTTTTTGTAATTCATGTATGGAACCATAGAGGTTATCTTCTTTGGTGGTTTCACTGGGCCAGTAATTACTTCTCAGTGTCTCGTAGTTGGTGCATTCTGGAGGATATGTTCCACAGTTTGGGGCACTTGGGCATATATACAAAGATTAGTAGTACCAACCTTAAACTTTGTATGCATATGACTTCGGAGTCAGTTGTGTCCTGTTCAGAGATGGAAAATGGTGACTTGTTCCTTTCTGTATAGCATGTGATAGTCATCATGTGGTGGTGTTTGTGGCTTCCTGTAGGTTTTTATCATCCTTTTCTTCTGATTATAGGTGATTGGTATGTCTGGTTGCTCCATTTCAGTGCCCTCTTTGGCCAGATGGTCAGCTTTCTCATTGCCTGGCATCCCACAGTGGGAGGGAATCCACTGCAAAGTGACTCCGTGTTGTAAGCCAGTTTTTGACAAGGCATCCTTAAGGTCTGGTAGTTTGTTGCACTGAAGAGCTTCCAGTACTGATCTTGCATCTGTGAGAATTACTAAGGGGCACGTGTCAATTCTGGAGTCTGATCGTTTTTCAACCGCAGCAATAACTGCCCTAACTTCTGCATCATAGTTGTTGCAGTATTTTCCAATGGGGATGGAAATCTTGTCAATGGTGTTGTTTGGATATTCAATATGTGCTCCTGTCCCTCCATTCTTTATGGCATTTTGTGCAGATCCATCTGTATATACACGTATCCAGGTGTCACATGGATATTTGTCATATAGCACATTAAGTGCAGCTGTTGATCTTACAAGACTGCTCTGCATCTCACCATTCTGCACACCTTTCACTTCAGTCTGAATAGTTATTTGTGTGCAATCGGCTTCTTTCCATGGTGTATGCTCTGGTACAGATGATAATGGAGCGACTACAGTTGGAAGGTCTGATATCAGCTTATGCATACGATTGACCTGATGAACGAAGCTGCTTCTTTTAAGCCGTCTTAGTGTCATGTTATTGAATCTCTCCTTCAGGAGATGGCTTACAGAGCTGAGGAATTTCTCTCCCAAGGTCTTGACTTTTGTCTCTATGTTCTTTTAGCGCTTGAACACAAACTATTTTCTGCATTTCTACTACTGGTGTAGACCTCATGGCACCTGTGATAATCCATAGTGACTGATTTTGTACCTTATCTAGATTATGCAGCGTAGTGTTTGATGCTGTGCACCAAGCTGTTGAGTCATATTCTAAATGTGATAGAATACTTTGCTGATATACATTCTTGAGGATTCTTTCACTAGCTCCCTATGTGGTTCCACTCAATTTTCTTAATATGACTAGTTTTCTTCTGCCTTTTGCTTCTGCACTGTTGATGTGTTGCTTCCAGGTCAGTTTTGAGTCAAGAGCCACTCCTAAGTGGGCTGGTTGTCCATCCTTAAGGATATATCATTTACAAATATCTTACCTGCTTTCTATTTAGATGAGAGAGTGAACAGAGTGGTACTTGATTTCTCTGTGTTGATACTTACACACCATTTGTTTATCCATGATGTCAAGATGTCTACTGCTCTTTGGAGTCTCTATGTAGCAATTGTCACGTATTCATCTGTACACCACATGACCAGATCATCTGCATACAGTGCTGCTTTGATTCCATAGGGAAGTTCTTTGACCAGGTCATTAATGAATACCAGGAATAGTGTAGGCGAAAGGACTTCTCCTTGTGGTACACCGTGTCGCATAAGTACTTTCTGGCTTTTGTGTCTGTCCATTACTACTCTTGTTCTTCTATTGTATAAATAGACTTCTGTTTCCAGTTTCCAGACTTCCAGTCTTCCGTTCACACTGCAGTTTCATAATTTCCACAGCAGACCTTTTTTCCATACTTTATCAAAGGCTTTCTTCAGGTCTATCCATGCTGCTAGTACAAGGTTTTTGTCTTGGAATGTGTCCTCAATATCTTGAGAGAGATGGGTCACTTGATCTTCTGTACTGTAGTACTGCCTAAATCCTGCTTGTTGTGGAACAAGAAGGTTTTCACTTTCTAGGTACCATTTTAGCCTCAGGTCAATGATACGTTTCATCGTTTTGCATAGGCAGCTAGTGAGACTGACTGGCCTGTAGCTGGAGGTCGTATCACTGTTTTTTCCTGGCTTTAGCAGTGGTACCATGCTTGCTTCCTTGCAGATTTGAGGTAACTTACCTGTGCTCCAGCACATACCGAAAATATCCAACAGCTTTCCCATTGCTGCCATTCCCAGGTTCTTGATCGTTTCATTGGACACTCCATCTGGTCCTGGTGATTTCCTTGGTTTCAGTTTACTAACTGCTAGGTCTAACTCACTGCATGTGATTGGTGCATCCATGACCTCCACTTTTCTGACTTTTTCCTCTTCTTTCTATGGGTCAATGCGCACTGTACGCTCTTTCTCTGGATGGATATCAATGTTGCACTCTTGTGCAAACATGCGAGCAAAGTGATCTGCTACCTGCTTACCTGTAAGAGTTTTCCCATCCTCTATTTGTGTAATCTTTGTGCGTCTTCCAGTGCTCTCATTGTTTAACTGTTTGATTAGTTTCCACAGTTTTCTTCCATCCTTTTCAAAGTTTAAGGACTCTGTTTTCTCTCTCCAACTTTCCTGTCTGGCTTGCAGCTTGGCTCTCTGAAATTTGGCCTTAGCATGTTGTTAATTACTGTGGTTTCAAAATATACCAAAAATGGATCCATTTATCAACTAAAGATTCTTCATCGTAAAAGACAAACACGGACATTAAATATAAGATTATAAATGCCAAAAAAATGGAAATAAAAGAAATATGAAACAGGACAATGAGTTGCTATAGAAAATATATTTTAAAAAATTAATATTTCAGATTAAAAACAGGGAAAATTCCTCTATATTTATGGCTCTTCTCAAATGACTGTATCTCCAATAATGATGAATGGAAAAGACTGGCAGTTTAAATGAACGCAATGCAGATAAATAAAATGCAAGCATTAGCGTTCCTTAGTCAGTTCTGATCACCAAATTTTAAAATGGGTTCTTGAAGCAAGGCCAATCTTTGCTGTATGTTTTTATCACACCCTTCTTCTTACTGCTAGGTACAGGAGTTTTATCTGCCCTTCATGAACTGACAAACTCATGATATATTCTTGTTTCTGATGATGGCAGCACAGTCCATCTGGGATGTTGAACTGGATTATATTTTTGCATTTTGTTTGCATGCAATTAAGATCAATGTCTTGTTTTTTTGTTTTTTGTTTTTGCTGTATGCAAGAAAACTCCTTTGTGATACTCCATCTTCATGACCATTAGTTCTCTGTACTCCAAATGGAACATAAGGCACTGACAAAGGTTCTCCAGCCAATGTCTTGAGCAAGTTTGGATAGTTCAAACCATGTCTTTCCAGCTTCCTTCAGTTATTCCTGGATTGTGTGTCCCCAATGGCCTCCCCCTTCTTTCTTTTCCCTTAAGGATCTCCATGATAATGCAGATATTATCACACTGTAAGCAACTGATGATGATGCATTAATCATTGTCTGATAATTTTTTATATATGGCCAACAGCAAAAATATGATGTACATACAACTATATATAAGTATGTACAAATATTTATACTCTTGAATATGAAAAAAATTAGAGAAATATTTCAAGAACAAAAATCAATTAACCTCATAATAACAAAAATGAATCAATGCTCTTTTTGAACAACTGGATCAGATCCAAAGTCTGCTGTCATCAGTCTTCAGTCTTCCACTACACCAGATTTAAGTCTGTTGTTCTCATCCTTCTGTTACATCAGATCTAAGTCTGCTGTCCTGTATCCTTTTGTTACATTAGATATAAATCTGCTGTCCTGTATCCTTGTTACATTAGATATAAATCTGCTGTCCCTTATCCTTCTGTTACATCAGATCTAAGTCTGCTGTCCCCATCTTTATTCTGTTTTGAGCCTGGTGTTGATATACTAAACCTTTGACTTAACGTCCAACTTCATAGCCCTGCTTTTGTTAGATCACATCTTAAGTCCGTTGAATAAATCTCATTTCTAGATGAAGATGGGATGATTGCAAACAAAATGTCTGCTCTGGCATTTTATATTTAAAAGTGGTGCAAAACACAGCAGGTTTATTAAATGTTTCATTTCAGTTTTTCCACTACAAATTAGCCACTGGAATCAACATAAACACATCATTTCAACACTTAAAAGAGACAAATGTATGTGAACCAATTATTCCAAAATGGAATCCTCAAATGAACACAGATGATTCATTTCAGTTTCACAATGGAACAGATCAACACAGATGGCTTTTTTTTCTACTCTGGAAAAAAAAAGACGTTCAGATCAACAAAACTGTTCATATAACTTTATCAAGAACACAGAAGGCTTTTTAACAGATCTTATTCAATAGAAACAATTCAGATCTACAGAACTAATTAGAAGTGATTTAAACAAATCCAACAGCTGAACTTAATCTTTAAGAACTAACAAAATTATAGATCTTCCTATCATGCAATACAGGCACTAGGAGATAAATGATTGGTGCCCATATTATCTTTGACCTGACATCTCGAATCTTTAAATCGGCGAACCTGCACTCGGTTCACACTTACACGTGCTCTGCTCTCTGTTTCCGTAACCACCGAAGAGTATGAACACTAATTATACCAGTCAACTGCTGGTTCCAGCAACTTTGAATTCGCCTGCCAGCTCTTCCTTTCTCCTCACATATCCATCCTTCATCTTTTGTAGATATATATATTATCAACACATGCATTTTCTTCTTTCCATCCCAGTTTCTTGGCCATGATTCCATGGGAATCATACCTTTTGTGATACCAATATGTCTAACATGATCATTGCCTCTCCCTCCTGCATGCCCTGCGCAATATATCCAAGTCAGTCTGGTGACATTGGATTTCCCAAAAGCTGTACTCAGTATTGATGCAGCAAACTCATTTCTGTCTTGTGAAGCATGCTTTGAGAGTCCTTCACCACCACACCACGTGTATCATCTGCTGATCTAGGCAATACAGAGCCTCTGCCTCCATCCACATGCTCAAAGCTACTGCATAGGAGCTCCCTGCATTCTGTGCCACCACCCTGCCCCACCTACACACCATGAAGTTCCAGCCACTCTTTATGCAACCCAGCACTTTGTCATCTATAAAGTTCTTGGTTCAGCATGAGCATAAAGGAGATCTTGAACTTCAGACTCAGTCCTACCTCCCATCTGTTCTACGCATTCTCTGATACAGACGTCCTTTTCTCGCCTGAGAACAGCTGTGGAACCCCCCATTAAAAATAATGCAGTAGACAGAATCCAGCAGATGCCTTCAATTTTTATTTGAGCCAATCAATTTGCTGATCTGTGGAGCCCCCAAAAATCCTTCCATGGACCCTCTGGGAGGCCACGAACTCCAGCAGGTTTAGAACCGCTGTTTTGCTCTAAATGCTTTAACTCTTTTACTCTTGAATTAACTTCCATGCTCTGCCAAAATAAATTCTAATGAGAAATTTTTGGTAGAAAGAAATTGGAAGGAAGTTACTCTATCATTTAAAAATATAGGTTGGGTTAGAAATGTGCTACTTTTTATTTCATTTAGTCTTAGCCTAAATATTGCTCTGAACATTGTTTAGCATAGGCATGTAAGATATATCAACACTATCAGAGTTATTTTGGAATGAAAGAGTAAATAACATGCTATAAGGCTTAAAGGGACCACCAAAAAAAAGTTATTTTTCTTCATTTTACAACACCAAAATATTTTAGTATCTGTGTCCAAAATGCCAGATAAAAGATGTTTAAAAAAGGCATGTCTCCATCTGAGATAACAAGAATATCAACAGTGATATAACACAATGGAAATTCAATAAGAAGAGAGGACAACAATGAATAGTAATGGAACAATGGGAGCTTCACATAAAGAATTTATGGCAATAATAATTAAATAAACATGACCATGTACATCTCATATAAAGTACTGATGGTGATGATGACAATGATGATGATAATGAAAGCATCAGTAATATTTATCAAGAATTTAAATGAAGCAAGGTTTCAAAAAAATAAAACACAACATAAAACGTAATATATTGGTACACTTTTTCTGTTCTCACTGTTTGTCATTTCAAATTTTCTAATGTTCTATTTTATTCGAATGTTTCTATTTTATTTTATAAAAATATCAACCACAGATTTCAACGAAACATCCTGAAGTTCAACATACAATGCAGGTCTGAGCAGTGTGTCATGTTCTGCATCTTTACAGTGTCCATCTGGTATTACATGCCCATGTTGCTGGCTGGTATAGTCCCTTCCTTATAACATGTATAGGCTAGCACAGTCTGTTGTTTTTTATTATTAATTTAAGCCAAGCTGCTTCAGAACAAATGAGTTAGGAATGAACCAACAAATTACATCACAAGCATCTCTTCTTCTTCCTCCTCTAGGTTTATCATCAAAAGGGAATTGGTTGTGTTGTGTCACACAAGGCTGCAATATGTCCATCCTTCAGTCCAACACACCCAGATCTTCCAAGGCTTATTTTTAAGAATTGGGTTTGCTTTGTAAATGTGACCTGGAGTTCTTTACAACTGTTACCTTAGTGGAGGTCTTGAAACACAGACATTAAGTTCCTGCAGAACGGTCTCTTTTTGATTAGTTAATGTTCAGTTCTGGCATTGCAAAATGGCATATGGCACTAACAACGATTTCAAAATGCTATAAAACTTGGATAAACTACATAGACTTCATAAGCACATCTGCCAGGGAAAAAAAACCCATAATGACTGCATTTAAGACTAGGGAAAAAAAATCATAATGACTACATTTAAGACTATTTTATAAAAGTTAACACTTCTTCTTTTTCAGCTTTCCGAGCCATTAAGGCTCATTGCCGCAGGTAAAGTTCACCTTCGTTCCTCTCTATTCTTAATCTTCTCTCTCCAGTTGGTGACATCAAACTCCTTTATATCTTTTTTTATGTTGCACTGTAGACTTCAAGACCAAGAAGTTAACACCGCTGATCAAATGTGCATCCAACACTTCTACGTTATATTTCCATTCATAAAGAAGTGTCATCTCCTTTGCTTCATTCTCAGACCTAATTGTGCTACAGTCAGTATTTTTTATTTAGTCTATACATCAATTCATTCTCTTGATGCTGAAAATTCTGGAATCAATTAAGCATATAAATAAAACATTACTTATTAGGCTTATATGTTTATCAATAATATAACACAATATTTTCCTTTGAAAAACAGTTTACAAGTGTTTCTGTCATTCTTCTTCAAATGATGTTAAGGCATTCTGCCATTTTTATGAAATGAAGAACATTTTGCATTACATTTTAGAAAAATCTGGCAAGCATTGCAAAATAATGACAAAATTATGAAGATCCATTAAAAATGGCTTAAAATAAGGGACTATGTTGTCATATGCAACATATGCACTATGAGCATTTAATATTATGGCAAGAGGCAGTAGAAGATATTACTGTAAAGTACAACAGATAAAATGATAAGAATTCAGATAAGAAAGATGCATGCCCTTATAAATCTTATTTTTGTAGTTCTGTCTGTACCTCTCCACAGCGATAGATATCCTCCTTTTAATTAATCTCATTGTATTTTCATTATTAGTTAGTAATGATCCAAGATACTCAAAACTCTCAACCTCTTCCAATTCCTCCTCACGGATACATATTTCAGCTGGTAACATTACTATAACCACAGTTCTGTGGCACTATGACCTAAAAAATGGCAACATCAGACAAACATAGAGGATTACAATGGACCCTTGACACAGTGATGGAGGACCTTGACTTTGCAGATGACATTCGTCTACTATCAAGCAGCCACAAAGATATGCAACATAAAATAAACAAGCTAACTCAGAATGCAAACAACATAAGACTAAAGATCAATGTAGGAAAGACAAAATTAATGAAGCAAAATGTAAACAACAAAAATGTACTCAGAGTAGATAGCAAGTTAGTGGAGGAGGTCAATGAATTTGTATATCTTGGCAGTAGAGTAGTAGAAAATGGAGACAGCACAGAGGACATCAATAGCAGACTTACTAGAGCAAATCAGACTTTTGCACTGCTGCAGACTATACGGAAATCTAAAAAACTAAGCATGAATATGAAAATCACTATATTTAAGAGTAATGTTCTAAGTGCACTGGTCTATAGAAGTGAATGCTGGAAAATCACCAAAACTATAGAAAACAAGCTGAATTCTTTCCAGACTAAATGTTTACGAAGGATTAGAAAAATATTTTGGCCAAACACCATAAGAAATAACATCTTGTTGGCAGAAATGCAGATGAAGCCACTGACAGCAATTATTGAGGAAAGACGCTGGTGATGGTTGGGACGTGCTCCAAATGACTGACAACTCACTACCAAAAATAGTACTAAGATGGACACCACAGGGGAAACAGAAGTAATGGTAGACCAAAAGAGACATGGAGAAGAACAACAGAAAGGATGTTGAGCAATAGATGACTCATCTAGGCAAGAGCGGAAAAAAAAGACAAAGGACAGGCATTTGTGGAAAACCCTTGCAGAATCCCTGTGTGTCCTGGGCACTTAAGATTCAGAGAGAGAGAGAGAGTGAGATGAACTAAAGAATGCTACTGAATTTCCTTGTGGGTTTAAAAAACAAATTTTGAAACAGATTTAAATCAAAAACCTCATCCTTTTCAAGGATAATGGAACTGGCAAAGGAAAGTGGTCACGTAAGAATTGTTTTGGCCAGCAGGGATCTACTGAATCAGTCAATCAAACAAGTGCTGTGCCACGTGGCGTAGGCGATCATTTCTCTCCACAAATCCCTGTCTTTAGACTTGATTATGAGATCCGCCGGTGACTTTCTTGCTAGCCACACTGACAGCTCATCCAGTAACTTCTCTCTCTGTCTTCCTCTGACTCTTTTTCCCTCAATTTTTCCAGTTGCCACAATGTGTTCCAATTTTCCTCTTCTAAGAAAATGTCCTACAAATCATGACAATCCACTGAATCAGTACAGGATGATAACCTATTTCTGGATAAAAACTCATTACAGGACTTACAGCATGCAGATATTGTTATCAGTCACAGATGAGACAGTAGTACCCAAAGAGCTCATTTCAAAGTTAAACAGATCACAACATAGCACAATTTGATGACTCTGAACATGACACTGTAGACTTCAAGATGTATAAACTAGGAAAAAAGTAGACCTCAGGTCCATCTACACAAAGTGAAAATCACTCAAACTCCACTCAGCACACACAAGAATGGTCTCCAGACTACAACACATCCTGACAACCTGCGCTCTTTTTTTTTTTTTAACAGAGACTTAAGAGCCCAAATCTAGCTCAGGAAAAGAGCATGGATGGGAAACTATGGAGCACATATGAAGAATACGCCCTGCTGACAGTGAGATTGATGACAACTGACAAAACAAACAAGGCAGCTGAAATATGTATCCATGATGAAAAATTGAAAGAGGTGGAGAGTTTTGAATATCTTGGATGATTACTAACTAATAATGGAGATAAAATGAGGGAAATTAAAAGGAGGACATCTATCACTCTTCAAAAAAGTAAAACAACTAAAGAAGGTGTGGAGAGGAACAGACAGAATTACAAAAATAAGATTTTTAAGGGCATGCATCTTTCCTATCGCAACATATGCCTGTGAGACCTGGACACTTAACAAAACAGTTGAGAAACACATAAATGCCTTTGAACGTAAATGCTACAGAAGAGTTCTTCAAATATCGTGGACACAAGAAAGAACAAATATATCCATACTACAAGAACTTAATACTTCCCAGGCCAAAGATAGGAAAATCCATTTTCCAGTTTACATGTGTTGTTGGCCGAAAGACAGATATGCCATTTTCAATGGTCATCTTATTTAAACTGTTTCTAGCTTGTTATTTAAAGTAATTTTTGGTTGTCTGTATTTTTACTGCAAAGTTAATATAATAAAATATTGTTTTCAATCTTTGTAACTTAAAAAAATAGAAATCTCGTGGTTTTAGCTGTTGGGAAACATGTGTTTATGAGATCTCGCCAAGTTGACATTTTGTGGAAATGGCAGAGAAAACTTCTCTCGATGACATTGCGATTTACAATGAATTATGCTCTGATTTTTTTGTCAGTCTACCCCAGTGATGACTATAAATCACTGTTTAAAGTAAGAAAATATTATGCTCATATTTAAATCCTCAGAAACGGGAAATCCAAGACATAGTTGAGAATATTAAGCAGAATTATGCTACATACTTTTTTAAATAAACAATGTTTTCGATCTCTCATAAAACACATCATTCTATTCATACCATGGTCTTTAACCTTGTCCTTGAAGGAGGTGACCATCATGGAAATCTACTCCATTCAAATTTTCTCATCATCAAACATTTTCTGCTCCCTGCGGGTGGACTTCAACAAAAATCTGATCATTAAGCAAAGCTTCAGTATGTTGTTCTTGCTCCCTTGCCTCATCATGTTCATCAGGTTCAAAATTCCTGTTCGGTTCTCCTTCTTCAAGTCTTTGAGCACCTGCTTGTTTATCTGGCTTATCGACAGGAAACAGCCGATCTCGGAAACCATCGTTGACATTACCTTCAAGTCCCTCCATGCGTGAAGAAAACGGCAGAACCAGAATGTGAGAATAAATCAGTGCCCCTATGGCAATGATACAAAGTCCTGGCACCTAAAAATAGATGATATAAGACACATTAGTCTTCATAATTTTCAACTCTAATAGTTGACTAATTCAGAATGCATTTAATGCTAGAATGCATTTAAAAAGTGTTAGTACATGTAACAGCTTGGTGTACAGCATAATTTTCTAAATTCTTAAGAATATTACAAATGACAAATGTTATTGATTCTAAGGACTTACGAATTCTGGTACCTTCAAAATAGAAACTGTCTAGGATAAAGAAGCCATTATCTATGTTATATGAGTCTATGTTGCTCATATGGTATTAGTATTGCACATATCCTCAGTATCAATATGTAATTATCTTCTAAGTCATCAGCTCTCTTGGTCAATCTATTCACAGGTCAATATTACATTCACAAATGTGCATCTGAAAATCCAAATCTCTGCTTTATGTATTTACTTAAATCAGTTTTGCTAAATCTGTAACAATTTTACACTTCTTATAAGATTTATGAAACAATTTTATACTTCTTATAAGATTTATGAAACAATTTTATATTTCTTATAAGATTTATGAAACAATTTTACATTTCTTATAAGATTTATGAAACGATCTTATACTTCTTATAAGATTTATGGTTGGGCATGAAAAAGGAATACAAGTTAGCTAACACAACAGAAGCACTTTTTCTTTTGCATTCATCCTCGAAAGGGCATTGGTTGTGTTGTGTTACAGTTTTCAGCTGGATGTGATACCTGTGCCTTTCGGCCTGATAGGCCTGTTTTCAGCCTTGCTTATTTTTAGCACTGGGTGTGCCTACCTACTTTCATCCTTGTTTACTCAGCCAGGCTAATGTTTATTTTCATGGGGCATCAATGGTAGGCAAAATAGGGTTTGGTCAGCTATGATTCATTACCCTTTTAGCAAGCGGTCACTTACTGGTCACTGATCACTATCTCGTTCAGTTGAGTACTGCAGCTCTGCCCCTTCCACCACCCCCACAATGAAGCATTTGCAAAAAAAGTGGTCTTTAAAACACGCAAATTACAGATGATAATCATCTATACCTTATCAATGAATGTTAGAAAATGAGTCTATAATGCTATATATTGAAAATGTCTTATTACATGGAAATGAATCATGGACAATAGGCAGGTCTGCACAAAACTCTTTGGAAGCAGTAGAAATGTAGTTTATCAGAAGAATGTTGTGAATTTCTGGACAGCAAAGATTATGAATGAAGAATGTATGGGATGAGCGGGAGAGATGAAAAATAAAAATCTTGTCAAAATAATACAAGACAAGAGAGACAATGTACTTCCATAAGACAAGCAATGAGAAGAGGGGGCATTGAAAATATTGTAACAACAGGAAAAATAGAAGGAAGAAGAGCCAAGAGAAGGCTGAGAGAAATGATACTGGATAGTCTGATGAGATGGTGTGAGATAATATCACCAACTGAACTGAAGGCCTGCATGAAGGATAGGGTACTATGGAGAAACATAACAGTCAATGCCAGTTGACACGGCACCTGATGATGATGATGAACTATATCTGGAATTATTTCCAGAGAGAAATATATTTTTTATGTGAAATATATTATCATAATCAACATATAAAGATGTTGAATATGTTATCATGTAGAAAGAGTGGAGGAGAACAGACAAATGAAAATGATGTATGCTCAAGAGATGAGGGAAACAAGACCAAGGGGTAGATCAAGACAGAGATGGAAAGACAACATAGAAGAGGATATAAAAGAAACTGGTGTCACCAACTGGAGAGAGAAGATTAGGAATAGAGAGAAATGGAGGGGAACTTTATCTGCAGCAATGAGCCTTAATGGCTCAGAAAGTTGAAGAAGAAGAAGATATTATCATAACTAACATACAAGAATTAACTCTTCCCATGCCATAGTCACTACAGTGACAATTTCTGGTTACCGAGTTGCGTGCCGTAGTCGTTATAGTGACAATTCATTTGTTTCAATAAAACCAACCGGTGTAACATTTAGATTGTACATTTTTCGTTTGCGTTTCCGGTGACACTTTTCAAAATGGTGGAAGAGTCCTTAGTTACGAGCGATGCTGAGCGAGAAAAAGGAAGAGAAACATCAAAATTTTTCAATTTTTGACGATGTAAATAGGGGTATGGACATGGCCTGTGACCATCCCACTGGTCCTGAATGTATCCTAAGTAGATTTAGACATTAGATGACTGTAGAAATAGTTAGTATGTTATTTCAGACATTAATTTAGCGAGAATGCAACACAAATCACAATACGAGATCGACAAGTAGATCTAGACATCTCAGATGGTAAGTAGTGCATATCTAGACCTAGCCGATGGTGAGCTGGGCATAATCATTGTCAAAAAACACTACATTACTTCTTTTTTCCTAAAACAACTCTGCATTTATGAAATTTTCATACATTTAGTTATACTTTGAAACATAATAAGTACACGGAGTACATGTAAATACTGTTTTCCATTCCATTTTATAATTATACCCACTATACAGATCAGGACCCGCGCTTTTTGTGTGGCACGAACGGGAACATCCGCGTTTTTTCTTGGGCACGGGAAGAGTTAATCTACCCTAGTTCACGACCTTACTTGTGCAATGAAGAACTTCTCCCAATCAAAAGCAAGACACACGGCCCAGTAGATGCTCCACACAAATGTCTCAATCATAATCCTAGGCAAGGCACCCTGATCTCGGACCAGAAATAACCCGAGATAAGTATACAGGATATAGCTCACAAGTGAACCTGCAATGAATTTATAGAAGACAAAATCACTAGAAAAAAAAATGTTAAAACATACTAGTGGCCCCACATAACATGGTTCTTGGATACAAAAATGCCAACAGTGCTGTACATGAGGCCACCCTGTATGGAGGAAACCTGCCATGTGTACAAAACAACCCATATCACATAGTGGTCATTGTTTATCAACATATTTTCACCCTGCTTACATTAGTCAGTACAGATTATAAGCACAGCCTGGAAAACATAGCAAATTTAGCTAATTAATTTTGAACAGTGCTGCTGTTGGCCAGTTTAAATAGGTAGCCTACAAGAAGATGGAATAAAAGCATCAGGATATGAGAACAAAAACAGTCCGCAAGCTGTCTGCTTTATAGGTGTCTATCTAAGTGCTTTGTATTGAGTCGGGAATGAACCAACAAATTACATCACAAACATCTCTCTTCTTCTTTTTCTGGGTTTATCACCAAAAGGGCATTGGCTGCATTGTGTTACAATTTCCAGCTAGGCCGTGATATGTGCATGTTGCAGTCCAACACATCCAGCACTCTCAAGGCTTACTAAAGGACTAAGTTTGCCTCGTAAATGTGACCTAGAGTTCTTTACAGCTGTTGCCTTAGTGGAGGTCTTGAAACACAGACATCAAGTAGGCCAAAGTGTGGCTTTTTTAAAATTCCTGAAGCAGACATAAGAAGTCTTCCTCTTAGTAGGCTCCATGACCTTGGGAAATATGTCAAATCAATCACCATTTTGGTTACTCTGGAGTAATAAAACACTGTTTCTGGATGGACTGTGCAGAAGAAGGATACTATGATGGCCAGCAACAGCTCAACAATTTTTATAACTGCTCCATCAAGCATGATCACTTCATTCTTTACTCATACTCTGGTAAAACTTATGAATGATTGGATAGTTTTTCAGTGAATTTGTAGGAACTTTACCATGAAAGTCAAAAACATTAAAAAAAAATTACAAACATTCCCCCCCCACCCCCTCCCAAATCAAGAAAATTTCTCCATAAATGATAATTCTTATGTTCAGGTTCAAAATTCTGACTCTAGTGTCACTGCATTTAGGTCAGCCCCTATATGCTCCGCCACATGTCACAGCATCCATTCAAGAGTATGCTTGCTAATAGCTCCCTTCAAGTGTTGGTTGTTTACAATCCATTTTTTGCCACACACAGTTTGGACTTTCTGCCAGCACCCTTGATTTGTCCAGCTTCAGCAATCTCCTTATAACTACATTGTCCTTCTATTCTTACATCTTACATATCTTCTCGTGCCATTAAACGTCACATATGGCTTGCATGGTAGTTCACTAAGTTTTCCTGTTTTCAGCAAGCTTTTCAACCTCAACAAAGGATTTTATGCCTACTAATTTGGCCTCTAAGAACAGGGCCACTGTACCCTACCACGCATGATCATAAAAGGCGTCTAAGGAGGGTTCGGCATGGGGCCAGCAACCCTATCTGGTAAAAAAACCATCAGACTGCTACAGAAACAGAAGCAAGGGAAAAAAACAAATGCAGGTGGAAGGAGAAATGCTTATCAGGAAACTGAGCCCATGAAGGTTGTGGATGAAAGCCAGCCACTGGAAGTCCCCAGCCCGACTGCAGACCTCCTGGAACCTAAACACAAGATGCAAATAGGCAGCTGGAATGTAAGAACACTTAACCAGACTGGAAAACTAGCACAAACCATCAAGGAAATGCACAGATACAAACTAGACATACTAGGAATACAAGAAGCAAGATGGATAGGACAAGACAGAAGGAAATTAACAACACAGCACCTAGAAGATACAACAATATGGTCAGATAAAGAAGATAATCATGAAGGAGGAGTAGCATTGATTATAACAAAAGAAGCATCAAGAGCACTGCTGAAATGGACTCCTATAAATGAGAGATTATTATATGCACTCAACTCAAGATTTACGAAGCTGTCTGTTATGCACCAACAGAAGCAGCTGAAGAGGAATTAAAAAATTTTTACAACAGCCTCCAAGCCACAGTAGAAACAATACCCAAGCATGATATGCTACTCATCCTGGGCAATTTCAAGGCAAAAGTAGGTGAAGGAAATGAAGATAGAAGAAGAGTCATGGGAAGAGAAGGAATCAGAGAAATAAATGAAAATGGAGAAAGGCTGTGCAGTTTCTGTGAAGAAAACATGATGACCATCGCATGGACAATTTTCCAACATAAAAACATCATAAAGTGATTTGGAGGTCACCAGATAAAACCACAGAAAACCAAATCGATCACATACTAATAAACAAGTGGAAACAGTCACTACAAGATGTGCGAGCAAGGAAAGGAGCAGATGTAGGAAGTGATCACAACCTTCTGAAAGCAAAAATAAAACTTGAATTAAGGATAGCCAAAATCGGAGAACACAGAAAGACACGTTTTGATACAACAAAACTGAAAGACCAGCAAACAAGGAATGAATTCTCAATAGTACTTAAGAACTGCTTCAGTGTCCTACAAGACGAAGCAGAAATGTCTATACTAGAGTTCAATAAAACACTACAGGAAACAGCAAAAGAGGTGCTGGGATATCAGAAATGGAGAAAAGAGGAATGGATAAGCAAGACCACATGGAAAAAGAGAGCAAAGAAAGGAAATGAAGAAAAAATTACTGAACACCAAATCACAAAGGCTAAAAGAACAAGTTTTAAGTAACTATGTACAAAAGGACAAAGAAGTAAAGGAATCATGATAACTTAGCAGAAGCAGGAGAGAAAACAGTATATGCATATGACATGAAAACCATATACAAAATCACAAAGCAGATGACAGGTAACTTCAGCACAAGATGTTAGAGTGCAGTAAGGTCAGATAAGGGACAACTGGTCAGTGGAGAAAGAGAAAAAATTGAAAGATGGAGGGAACACTTTAACACCCTACTAAACAGAACACAAGCAGCACAAACAATAGACATACCTGAACCAAAAACTGAACTAAATATCAATACAGGACCAATAACAATAAGTGAAGTAAAGGAGGCAATAAAGAAGCTAAAATTAGACAGGGCACCAGGTGAAGATGAAGTGACCGCTGAGATGTTGAAAGCATAAGAAACAGAAACACCAAAACAACTCTGCCAGATACTACAACAAATTTGGGATCTAGAGTAAGCTCCAGAGGAGTGGAAAACTGGCCTTACAGTAAAACTACCAAAGAAAGGTGACCTCAGAGATTGTGGGAACTGGAGAGGCATTACTCTACTGCCACTCAACAGTAAAGTATTTTGCAGAATAATCATCAACAGAATTGTACCAGCACTTGAGGGAAAACTTCAGAAAGAGCAGGTAGGATTTAGGAAAGGAAGATCATGCATAGACCACATATCTGTACTTCGACAAATATTAGAACAGGCAAATGAGTGGCATAGCACAACATATGCATTGTTTACAGATTTTGAGAAAGCCTTTGACACAACAGAGATGCATTGTGTAAAATCATAAGATGGCATGGCCTCCCCCATAAGATAGTGAATGTAATCAAAGCCCTATACAAGGGTTTTCAGTGCAAAGAGATCTGTGGAGAACATACCTCTAGCAGCTTTAGGGTACAAACAGGAGTGAAGCAGGGATGTGTACTATCACCAACATTATTTATCTTGGCAGTAGACTGGTTAATAAAGGAGGCAACATCAGACAAATGCAGAGGATTACAATGGATCCTTGACACAGTGCTGGAGGACCTTGACTTTGCGGACGACATTTGTCTACTATCAAGCAGCCACAAAGATATGCAACATAAAATAAACAAGCTAACTCAGAATGCAAACAACATAGGACTAAAGATCAATGTAGGAAAGACAAAGCAAAATGTGAACAACAGAAATGTACTCAGAGTAGATAGCAAGTTAGTGGAGGAGGTCAACAAATTTGTATATCTTGGCAATAGAATAGTAAAAAATGGAGACAGCACAGAGGACATCAACAGCAGACTTACTAAAGCAAACCAGGCTTTTGTAATGCTGCAGATTATATGGAAATCTAAAAAACTAAGCATGAATATGAAAATCAGGATATTTAAGAGTAATGGTCTAAGTGTACTACTCTATGGAAGTGAATGCTGGAAAATCACCAAAACAATAGAAAACAAGTTGAATTCTTTCCAGACTAAATGTTTATGAAGAATTAGAAAAATATTTTGGCCAAACACCATAAGAAATAACATCTTGTTGGCAGAAATGCAAATGAAACCACTGACAGCAATTATTGAGGAAAGATGCTGGTGATGGTTGGGACATGTGCTTCGAATGACTGACAACTCACTACCAAAAATAGCACTAAGATGGACACCAAAGGGGAACAGAAGTAAGGGTAGACCAAAAGAGACATGGAGAAGAACAACAGAGAGGATGCTGAGCAATAGAGGACTCACCTGGGCAGGAGCAGAAAAAAGGGCAAAGGACAGGCATTTGTGGAAAACCCTTGTGGAAGCCCCATGGTTCCTAGGCACTTAAGGTTCAGAGAGAGAGAGAGAGAAAATTTGGCCTCTCTTAACAATGTCCTCTTTAGAGTTCCACGTGGTCGATCTCTTTTATTTATGTCACAATAATTGGTGTATAAGTATACAACTATACACTAAACACTGCAGTAAAGCTGTGATACTAGAATGTATAAAATTGGAAAAAAGTAGGAGCAGCTTTATTACTTAACGATTACAAAGTTGTGACGTTTCGGCGATTACAAAGTTTTTTTTGTATGATTAAGGCTCACGCCGAAACGTCACAACTTTGTAATCGTTAAGTAATAAAGCTGCTCCTACTTTTTTCCAATTTTATACATTCTTTTATTTATGTCCTTCTATTATCTCTCTTCACTTTCATGCAGTCTATCCAGCACAGCTTTACCAAATGTCACTCTTGTCTAATCTCAGCCTGCCTTTTATTTTAGCCTGTCTAGCAAGGACATTTCATTTCTATGTGCTCCCAGATGACCTAGATAGTAAATCCACATTAGACTTATTACATTTGAATGACACAACACGTCTTTTCAAAGAAATATTTTTTTCTGTCTTACGGAGCTTACACTGTGAATCCATCACAATGACACCATTAATCACATCATGGGCTACCGGTTCTTATGTTCACTTACCAATAACAGCCAGGATAATTCTCCAGCTATTTCTGAATTGAAGCCATGCATCAGAAATATCCTCAAGATATCCATCAGGCAATCTGGCATATTGTGGAGCGTTCACAAGACAGCACACCACCAGAAACACAAGGGCAAAGCACAACCCATATAATGCTTGAAAAAAAAAAAAGTACATTTTTAATCAGCATAAACCACATCTAAAGAGGTTAAAAAAAAGATAAACTCCCCCTTTTCCACATAATTAAGGCATATTGGAGAATACAATGTTAGGCCCATGTTTCCACAACCTTCAGCACATGAAAGTGTGATGTGGTCAGTATCACAGCTGGCCACATTTACCTTCCCAGACTTCTCTGATATCCGTTTTTAGAGGACAGATGGAGCCCGGGGCCTTTTTGGTGCGCAGCAGAAAACAATCCCCACTGCTGGGACATGAACCTAGTATCACCAGATTAGTAGACTGAGCGGCCTAACCACTCAGCCAACCAGGCTGTCACATAATCCACATCCACCAGAACTTAAGAAGCTGTTAAAGATTCATTTCTTTCATAATTTTTTTGTTTGCTACATAATAATTAAGTAACATTCATCTTTTTTTCAGCCATACTGTGTACATTACTCTTTTGTCATATTTATAGGACTGCTGCTGTTATTGACTTTGCTCAGTGTGTTGCCTTTTCTGTGGTCCATAATCACTTGATATTACACTTCAGACAAGTTTGTCAAGATGAACTGAAAACAGTACATGCAGCCTTGTCATGTCATTCAGGCATATATTTCCTTGATCTATTGGCCCACTAAAAGGTGATGTGGGGAAAAATGATATGTGAAGCCACACACATCATAACATAACAAGCATTTGATAGATGGAACAAGCCTGCAGCTAGGGGAAATGTATGATTTAAGATAAACTAAAAACCTATCCACTTTATCATATGATGACAACCACTTGCTGGATAAAAAGAAACAAACCATTTCTTCCTCCCAGAATGATGTACAAGCGACTCCGTGAGCAGATTTATAAAGCATTTTAAATTGGAGATATGCAGAAATTGGTGCTGTTTACTTGTGATTTGCCCCCTGGGAACAACTGTGTTAAGAACACGCTTATCTTAACATAGTCTCTGTTAGAGAGGGAACATAGATCTCTTTGTTTAAAAACTCTGACCTACTTCTGTAGCCCAGAAATCTGTAGCAATCAACACTAATTGTAATTGTTATTTTTGTAAAATGTAATGCCAGGTTGGTGGACAGGTGGGGACATGGAGACTGCTGTCAAGGATTAGGAAAATCTGGTGTGAAACCAATGAATCCAGGACATGACAAGCCTATGGGTCTTTACAACAATGGCTATCAGAATGATGTAAACAAAACAGAGCCAACAGACTATAGGTGGAGGGGAACGGATATCGCTGAAGCACTCATCGGATTCCTCATCCCAAAGTCGGAGTATTTCTGTGGAACTGTCTCAAAGCTGTCGGCCAGCCAGCGTTGCATGCTGGATCTGACATGGAGAAGGGGCTTAAGTACAGTTACCAGAGGCTTGAAAACAAAGTTTTGGCCAGGCCAGCCTACACCACTGTCTTCATGGCAGTCTAAGCAAGACCACAGTCTGCCCTAGCAAGGAAAGATGCTGAAGTCAGAGGTACCCAGCCAAAAGGCGCATCGCAAAAATCAGGGTACCATGCATTATCACCAATGTGCGCATGAAGAAGAAGAAGAAGACTTACCACTACAGAATTCAAAGCCATGCAGATGGAGTAAGAGCACTCAATAATCTACAATTTATTGAAAATCTACAGTTTTGATGTTTGCAGCTTTGTAGTCCTAGCTACACTAGGCTAGGAAGAAAGTAACCGGCGAATCTCATAATCAACACAAAAGATACAGAACTATGGAGAGAAATGATCGCCTATGCCATGAGGCATAGCACTTGGACTTAGACTTAGCTGTATAGTCTTTTTTTTATGATTGCTAATTGGATTTCTGCTGGTTTATATGACCTCATAAATATAAGTTTCACCTGAATGAATTCAAGAAGTCTGCAATGCATTGGTTCGTAGCCCTCAGTGATCAGCTGTTAGGCATGCTTTGGCACTTGGTATGTCAGATTGCTCGCTACATCGTATCATTCATAATCATCTGCATTTTCACCTTTACAAATTGCAAGTTGTGCAGCAACTGAATGATTTAGATAAATTAATAGACTTGACTTTGCTACCGATTTTCTAGCACGCATTGAAGAAAATCCAAATTTGCTCAATAATCTCATAATGTCTGATGAAGCATATTTTGAGCTGTCAGGAAGTGTGAACAGCAGAATTTCAGATACTGGTCAGCTGAAAATCCACAATTTTTCTGAGTTTCATTTCACTTTTTTTTTACCAAAAACATGTATAGCGACTATTTATTTTCCATTTTTAAAATCCAGCTATGCTTTATGCCGGACCTTGTATGTTAAAAACCATCAGGTTTCTCTGCCAGACTCTATACAATAACAGCTGTACTCTCTACTACAGGAAGAACTAAAGGAAGCAAGAAAGGCATGGTTTAAGGTATCCTGATTTACTCAAGACAAGATTAGTTGGAGAACCCTCGTTCATGCCCTATGCTTGAATGGGAGTACAGAAGACTGATGATGATCTGCACTCTCATGATAGGTGTTATCAGTCATCATTCACAGACGAAAATACTGTTATGGACATATCTGGCATGGAAAGATGATGGTCCTTTCAAACTATCTATCTTTTTTTTTAATCTTTTTTTTCTTTTGGACACCTGATAAAATTACTTTAAAAAAACACTGTATCTTAATAAAACATTAAAACATTTGTGTTGACTGACCTTCACATCCTAAAAATATCATGGGATGGATGGAATATTTGCGGATGAACTTCTCTTCATAAATTATCTTTGAGGCAAACATAATCTGAGCCATCACAATTAAGAGATCGCCTGGAAATATTTATTCATAAATTTTATCTGTATCATGAAAATATCCATATAATTTCATGAAATAATCTTATCTAGCCATTACTAATTAATTACAAAATTGTTTCCACATTTACTAATCATGAAACTATTCATACTATTACTAATTATAAAATTATCCTCACCACAACTAATAGCATTAAGTATCCCTGTTAGTACTAATCATGTATGCAAGAAACTCTCTACTGTAGAGAGCGGAACAACAACATAACTCCTTCAGATCATGAAACTATCCACTTATTCTAATTATGAAATTCTCCCTGAATTTCTTTAATTGTTGTTTTCTCACATTGCTGTTTGTCATCAAAAAGGAAAATAATTACTATGAATCTGTCACTGTATTCTTCTTTCAATAAAGAAACAAACCAGAAGTACTTTTGTTTTTCCTGATTCACTGTTATTAATGAAATCTGGACAAGAACTAAAAAAAAACAAGAACACATATTTATGAATTAAGGTTCTTATCATCATAGAAGATGGTGTGAAAGTAGGTCAATTCCAGACATTTACAACAGCTGCTGAACAATTTTGTTGAGAAAACTCTCATTGCTGATTCTGCCTATATTTGACTGACATGTTCTTCCACAGTAAAAAACAAATTATGTTTTCTGTTGCAATGATCCCATCAATCTCCATCTTAAATTTGGTTCTCAAATGAATACCACAGTACTCTTGCATAATAAAAGGTAAAGGTAATCCTGTCATGCCTTAGAGGCACATAGGGATATGGTGTTAGTGCCCATATTTTCCTTGACCTGTCAGCACACTAGAGGTCGATGTGGTAAGTATCACGCCTGGTCGCCTTTCATTCCCCAGCTCCAGAAGAAGTCGGTACCCATTTCTACAGCTGGGTGACTGGGGCACCTCTGGCTGGATCAAACCCCTGACCTTTGTCATGAGAAACTACTGCACTAACCACTCCACTACTCAGACACCACTCTTCCATGATACGAAAGCAAACTTTGTGGAATGAGATTCACAGGGAAAGCAGCAAACTGAACTGGATAAGATACAACACAGAATGAAATGATCACAAGAATCAGTGAAAAACCATGAGAAAACACCAGTGAAGTAGCACAGAGAAACAGAACCAGGAATTTTGAAAAATTACAACATGACAAGTTGCTAATTTTCCTAGACTGAACTAAACAACAAAAAAATATTATAATCTCTAGCCACAGTGTCCTGTTTACTGTCTCTGAACTTTCAGATATCAAAATCGTATAAAATCTTCTTTTGGATTAGCATGCCACATTGTTTCTTACTCATGTAATTTACACAGCTCTAAGTTTCTTATCTTGGCATCAAGAAAAATTTGATCTTCTCATCAACAGATTTTTGATCTTGCCATCAAGAAATAATATCACAGCTTACTACAAACAAACATCTTGTGTTCAGTGGATATTATATTATCTTGCCACCAAAATATTATCTTATTTGCTGTTATTGATACCGACTTTCCTGATCCCCGGTTTTATGAAATTTCACAATTTTTTCTTTTGTACTACATAGTGGAATCTGCAGGTCTTTTCAATTGTTTTATATATCTTTACTGTACCAGTGATGAAAGAATTTGGTGGTAGCAGGCATTTTTTAATCTTTCATTGCAGTGTAATCCAGTAGGTGGCACTGAACAAATCCTTGCTACAGAGCACTGTAAACTACGTTTGTACTCATAACTGTGACCTGTTCTTTGCAGCTGACTCTGTACAGGTGTTGAGGCACAGCATTGTATCGGTGTGGGAGCGGGTTATGGCAGCTATTTTTTTCAGTCCCAGAGTACAGCTGAAAAGCAGGGGGTGTGCAATGCTTCTTTGGCATACTCCACCACCATAAGGATTATGGCAATCCCTGCCCCATTAGCCAGGCTAGGCCTGTTACTGGAGGTACCGTGGAGAGGTGGGACAGGGTCTTGGTCAGCTACTGTTCACTAACCCTGACGCTAGCATATCAGCTGTGGGTTGCTGAATGCCTCATCGGACAAGTATCTTCACCCCCACTGTAAACTATAAAACACCTACCAGCAGCTATGCCATATTTCTCAAAACCATCTGGAGAATCATGAACATAGTCATTAATTCCTGATACAGCAAAGCCAAGTCCTGCAACTATCACTCCAAACCAGACATATCCTGCAAGCTGTTGTGCCAGGAAGGCCATTGCTAACAGAGCAGTGAAGAATGTTACCGTTCCTGAAAATGTAAATTGAATCTCCAGTGAACAAATTTGGCCTCAGTTTTTATATTCAGTTTCATTTTAAAAATGTCTGAAAAGCTTCATCAGAAAGTGAAATAATTCTCTTCAACAAATTGCTTCTCTAGTACAAAACAGATATCATTAGGTTGCTCGCTTTTACTTTTTAAGCATGGTACCTAATGCACGAGGTGCATTTTTACTTGAAATTTTGTTTCACCTTAAGACACCAGAAACCATGTGCAAAGTATACTTAGGTATGCTTTGCTTTGTTTTCCCAAGCAAGTCTCTGGTATCATTTATACAGCTGGGGTGACTGGAGTGCAGCAGATATAGTCAACAATCTATTACTTGAGAATGCTGGTCACTTCTTCCTCTGCATTTCATGGTTCTAGCCTCAGTCAGGCAGTTATTTGCATGTCCATGTCCTTTGTGGAACTTTGCCTCCCTAACAGCTCTCCTGTAGGCCTCTCGGTTGTAAGCAAGATGCCCTGCTGCTGATGCATCCATTTGCAGATCATCAATGATGTCTTGCAGCCATCTTCACTTTGGTCTTCCTCTATTTCTTTTTCCCATTATGTACCCTTCCAAGACTGCCTTCTCTAAATTCTCATGACGTTTAATGAGTCCAAAATATTTCAGTTTTCTCTGTTTAATCCTCTTTACTAGCCAACCTTCTTCAATATTAAGTTCTTGTAGTATGGATATATTTGTTCTATTCTGTGTCCATGATATTTGAAGAACTCTTCTGTAGCATTTACATTCAAAAGCATTTATGTGTTTCTCAGCTGTTTTGTTAAGTGTCCATTTTTATGATGCAATGGGAAAGATGCATGGCTGTAAAAATCTTACTCAGGCCTCAGACTATATTTATTGTCCAGAAAAATTGTGCAGTATTTTGGGGGAATCATGTTTTGTGCTCCACAGTTTGTCTCTCGGTGCTGCTCCCAGAGTTGATTCCAGGCTTCTGGCTAGAGGAAGCAGAGCTCCAAGATATGCTCTAAAGTCTAGATGGCATAATTTCTCATCTTTTGATTATAACAAAATTAGAAATACAGATCAGATGAGAAAATAATTTATTGACATGATTATGAAAAAACTAAAACAATGAATCAGCCAAGAGAATAAATCCTTATCTTTGATTATGATGAATCTAAAACAAACAAATCAGCAGAAAGAATAACTCCTTAATATTTTATTTGTGACAAAACTAAGATAACAGTGTCAGCAGTGATAATAATTCCTCAGCTCTCAGAATGATAAAACTGGACAAAATCTGAGAGACCCTACCTTTAAGCATGATAAAACTGGACAAAATCTAAGAGTCCCTACCTTTAAGCATGATAAAACTGGACAAAATCTGAGAGACCCTACCTTTAAGCATGATAAAACTGGACAAAATCTGAGAGACCCTTCCTTTAAGCATGATAAAACTGGACAAAATCTGAGAGTCCCTACCTTTAAGCATGATAAAACTGGACAAAATCTGAGAGTCCCTACCTTTAAGCATGATAAAACTGGACAAAATCTAAGAGTCCCTACCTTTAAGCATGATAAAACTAGACAAAATCTAAGAGTCACTACCTTTAAGCATGATAAAACTGGACAAAATCTAAGAGTCCCTACCTTTAAGCATGATAAAACTGGACAAAATCTAAGAGTCCCTACCTTTAAGCATGATAAAATTAGACAAAATCTGAGAGTCCCTACCTTTAAGCATGATAAAACTGGACAAAATCTGAGAGTCCCTACCTTTAAGCATGATAAAACTGGACAAAATCTAAGAGTCCCTACCTTTAAGCATGATAAAACTAGACAAAATCTGAGAGTCCCTACCTTTAAGCATGATAAAACTGGAGCCGTAGGTCAGTTGCAGGCCAAAGTACACCAACAGCAAATCAGCCTGCGCAAAAAATGCTGGAACCAGGTACAAGAAAATCGAAGGCCCCTTGTTTTTGCGCTTTTCATGTACCATTTCTCCGTTCTCTCCACCCAGAACATTTTGCATCTCTGCTTGACCATCTTCAATCTCTTCTTGATCATCTTCAGCATGGTGTCTCGCTAGGTTTCTATTTTGGAAGTATGCAGTGTGCCCGTTTCCATCAACTGCATCATCATCATCAACATCATCAATGAATCCAGGGTTGTCATTATACTTTGGGAGATCCAGAACACCACCTTGAGGAGTTGCTATGTGATCAAAGTAATTACTGTAGTTTTTGTCAGTGTGAACGATAATAAGTCAAATAAGTTCTAAAAAAACAAAAAGAAGAAATATGTACACAAAGTCACTAACCCAATATACAGGTTAGTTGGTTATTCTGTTAAAGTGACCAACTACCCCACAGTATAAGGGATAGGGCCATATTTTTAGATGTTTACTCCGAGAATCATATTACTTAGATTGGGATCCTATTATAAAACAAATGTCCCATACTGTTCAGTATTCTCATCTTTGATTGCTACATGTTCAGAAATATCCAGAATAGAATCTTTTAATTATCTTGGTGGAAATGCTGCAAGAAAATTCGCTCTGTAGAGAAGTACAACAATTAGGCCTGGCTGCCATTGTTGTAAGTAAACTTATAGATCTAGCTTACTGATAAAAATCTGGGGTTAAAATTAAAATTAAAATTTTGCTATCCTCCCACTTCTCCTATATTTTTTTACAAAAAAATAACTGTGCTATGTTGAAAATGTATTATGGCCTGTCATACAAATAATATTCAACAAACTATTAATATTTTGCTATCTGATCAGAAGTTGTCTTTAATTTGTGGACAACTCAACAAGAAAATCAAAGAGGCATAACTCTAAAATCCTTCACATATACATAGGACAGTCTTCGTGAAACACTAGAGGAGTGTTTGCGCTTTACTTGCTGAAATCTTACTATATGATATAGTGTAAAAGAGGGTGCTGCATCACTACTTTTCAGATTAACATACCTCGTGGAATGGGCTCTCCATGTTTAAATCGACCACAGCCATACCAGTTTCTGTCAATGGCCTTCCAAACAATAAGAAGACAAAGCTGTAGAAGTTGCTTCCACGTCCACTGTTGACAGAAATTAAAATTCTAAATCTCTCATTTAATAAATTTTGTTTTTGTTCAGTTCACCCAGTGTGAACCTTTTTCTTGAGTTCACTCACTATAGACTTTTTCTCAAGTTCACCCACTGTAGACTTTTTCTCAAGTTCACCCACTGTAGACTTTTTCTCAAGTTCACCCAGTGCAGATTTTTTATTGAACTTGTCCACTGTAGACTTTTTATATTCAGCTCATCTACTGCAGACTTTTTTATTGAGCTCATTCAACTATGGACTTTTTAACTGAACTCAGCCACTGTGGACTCAAGCAGAACTCCTCACTAATGTAGCTGACTTTCATGTGATATCTCTATTTTCCCTGCATTCACTGACAACATCTCTCAGTGAAATCCACTGTGTTTTCAAATACACACTCTGGGGATATTTTCCTCCACCTGTAGTGTCAGTTACAGGTCACCCTACATCTTCCAACATTAACTATAAAAACCAACAAGAGCTGCTACAAATTAGAGCTTGGAACAAATCTGACTTGGCTACGCAAGGAAGCATTATATCTACAGCCAATCAAATGGCACCTTACCATCAGAAACAGGTGATCGAATGTGTGGTATCTGTCTCCGTCTCTGTCTCGACCCCAGGCATTAGTCTGGATCTGCCATCTGAAAATAGAAACAACATCAAACTCTTCTCAGGCAAGTTTACCAGCTTTACGGTCAATAAAAAAGCAATGAGTTGGGAAAAAACAGGCAATTTTACCTCAACACATACACAGACATACCATTACACACATTTAGACATACCATCACAATGACCACAGACATACCATTACACACATTTAGACATACCATCACAATGACCACAGACATACCATTACACACACAGGCTACCATCACACACTGACATATTACCACATATGTGCATTCAACTATCCTGCAATTACACATAAACACAGACAGTTGAATCACACACACATATTCCATCACACGTGCGAATTCAATTGTCATGCACTTACAGCTTTCTATAAACACAGACACAGTTTTCATAAAATTACACACAGGCATCTCATCACACACACACACACACAAATGCAAATGTCATCCCACATCACACAGACACAATTTTCATCTTATGCAAGCAGACACAATTTTCATCTTATGCAAGCAGACACAATTTTCATACAGACATAATTTTCTTTATCCCATCAAATAAATGAAAAGAAAGAGGCTGCACTGATTCATGCTCCAACATGTCTGTGATAAAGTCACTGAATATGACTGGGAACTCAATATCTTTTTTGTGGATCAAGACTTTAGACAAGGTGAACAGAGACAAACTGTACACAGTATTAGAGAATTATAGGATACCAGAACATCTATTACAAAATGTACAAAAATAGTCAAAGTGCAGTAAGGACAAAAGCAGGAAACACAGATTAGTTCAGAGTAACAGCAGGAGTTAGGCAGGACTGCATACTGTCACCGCTGCTATTTATAATCTAAATGGACAAAATAATGAAAGAAGCAAAACCCAGACTTATCAGAACTGAATGAGTTAATGCTTGCAGATGACAAGTGCATTACAAACAATGACCTGAAAAGTTTACAAGATCATGGCTTGTAAACATTATGATATGAAAATCAACATTGCCAAAACAGAGACCATAAAAGTCAGTGTGAGTTCAAGCCCATTGAACATCTACATCAAAGAAAACAGAATCCAACAAGTTAAAGAATTCAAGTATCTTTGTTGTATGTTTACAGAAGATGGGAAGTTTGATAGAGAAACTGAAGTTAGAACACAAAGAGCAAATGCCATTACATACCAGCTATCCCTGTTGCTTTCCTATCCTAACATATCACTTGAAACCAAGAGACAACTAATTAATAGGATATCTATACCAATGTTGTCTTACCAATCTGAAGCATGGGCATTAACCAAGAAACAATCAATCAATCAGTCAATCAAGTGCCGTGTGGCATGAGCAATCATTTCTCTCCACAGTTCCCTGTCTTTAGACTTGATTATGAGATCCACCGGTGACTTTCTTCCTAGCCACACTGACAGCCCATCCAGTAACTTCTCTCTCTCTCTCTCTCTTCCTCTGTCTCTTCTTCCTTCAATTTTTCCAGCTGCCACAATGTGTTCCAATTTTCCCCTTCTCAGAAAATGTCCTATAAATCTCGCTTGTCTGCCTCTGATCTTTGCTGTAATTTGCCTTTTAACTCCAGCCTCTCTTGAGACTTCTTTGTTGATTTTCTTAGTTGTCCATGGTACCTTCAACATCTTCCTTATGAACCACATTTCCATGGCCTCCATTTCTCACTGTACTCTCTTATTCATGGACCATGTTTCATATTCATAAAATAAAACTGCCTCGATGTAACATTTAAGTACTTGGAATCTTGTTTCCATTGATATGGATCTGTTGCACAAGATGTTTCTCATTTTCTGGAAAAATGACTTGGCCTGAGCACGTCTGCTTTTTATTTCATTGTGACATTTCCCATCAGCTGTTATAATTGTTCTAAGTACTTGAATCTATCAACTTGTTTCAGTTTTGTGCCACTGATGGGAATGTTACATTTTGGTGGTATTCTGTTCTTTAAGATGACTATCACTTCAGTTTTCTTTTCATTCAGGCTGAGACCTTTATTTCTTTTACTTTCACGAACCACGATGTCCAGAAAAGCCTGTTGCTCCCCTTCACTTTTAGCAATCAGAACTGTGTCGTCTGCATATTTTAAGTTGTTAAGGTTGTACCCGCCAATTGATATTCCTGGCAAGGTCTTTATATTTCTTATTATGTTTTCACTGTACAAGGAGAAGAGGTCAGAAGATAGAACACATTCTTGTCTCACTCCCAATTTTATGTCTTGGAATGCTCCTATTTGTTCTCAACCTTCATTGCTGCCAGTATATGTTTTTGATGAGTTTAAAATCTTCCCATCTATGTTGATGTCTTCCAGCATTCTTATAATTTCTGTGTGTCTCACTTTATCAAATGCTTTACAGTAGTCTATGAAGCATAAGTATAGGTCCGTCTTTACTTCTATTGATCTTTCCATCAATGTTCTCAATATATATATGGCATTACTTGTGCCTTTTCCTGCTGTGAAGCCACGCTGTTCTTCAGCGATTTCTGGTTTTATTTTGCCCCTGACTACTCTCATGACAATACGAAGCAGGATTTTTCTCTATTTGTCATCTCATCTGTCCATGATATCTAATATTCTTCCAATAACCACATCTCTGTTGCCTCAACTGATCTTTGTAATGATCAGCTGACTGTCAATGACTGACTTCCATAGAGTGGGGCAGGCTCAATTTAGCACTTTAGAACAACGTGGCATTTTAAATTCATTACAGTTATAGTGCTGCACCTGTGTGTTTTCTTGTTAAATAACATTGTCCTGCTTATTCTAAATGTCAATAAAATTGTTATTATGATGATAATGCATTTGTTAGCAACAATAATTACATAATTTTATCTTAAACTAATGATCTTCTAATTTCAAAGATCTGGGACTGAGGGAGTATAAACTAGGGGAAAAAAGTACTAACAGCTTTGTTACTTAGAAAGCACACAATTACAAATGTGTACTCGTTAAGTAATGAAGTTGTTCCTACCCCCCCCCCCCCCCCCAACCCAATTTATACATTTTGGTATCACAGCTTTACTGCAGTGGCTCCGTGTATAGTTATTATACTCATACACTAATTATTGTGTGGGACTGAGAATAGCTTGGATAGCTAAGATAACTAATGGGGTATTGTCCAATTTAAGTTTACAGAAACTAGAATTTAGTTAAACCTACAGGAAGAAAGTTATATTCTTGAACACACGATGAAGGAAAGAAGTTGAAAACATCCTGATAAACGGTAACAAAAGCAGAGGAAAGCTGTGGCAGAAGTTAATGTTCACCTGGAACAATAAAAGTTTATCTGGTAAGACCGTATTTTAAAAAAAAAACTGACACTTATGATAAGTCCTGACTGACATCGGGGAAAGTCTATGTCCACTGAACTTACGGCACAGTATGCAATGGTTATAAATGGGTTATACTATGGGAAGTTAAAAAAAAAACCGCAACTCAAGGGACGTAACCAATGAAAAGAAATATTGTGAGTATTTAAAAAACTTTTTAAACACAAACACTGCATACTGTGGCCGATTACGTGGTAGATTCAGACGCTCCACCAACAGCTAACATTTACTTGCTCCAAACCGTCATCTGACACAACAACAACAAAAATCCCATTTTTATTACACGAAGAGGATGAAGAAGAAGAAGAAGATGATGATGATGACGATGATGACGACGATGATGATAATGATGCAAATAACACTAATGTTGACCCTGTTTCTCTGTAAATTGTTAAAATATTGTCGCAAATCGGCTGAATTAAGACGCCATTTAACCATCTTCTAGTTTCACTTTCTTACCTGTCACAAACGGCCATAATAACTCCAAAGAAAACAAATCCAATACCAACAAGAATTTCATTTTTAGTTGGGAACGGCATTTTTTTTTTTTTTACAGTTACACTACTTTGTTACACAACGATGCCGATGTTACTAAACGAAGACTTCTCTTTCTATATGTCCACAACTTTCTGTCGACGACATTGGTCACAGCGATGTGGTAAATTCCCTTTATTGAAATAGTTTCTACTTCCTGGTAACTGTCAGGGGCGTATCTACATTTACTACTGTGTGGGCACAGAAAGGAGGAGAATGAACACAGTTGAGTTTTTAATTTGTTCCTCTACAAATGTGCAGTTAGGTTTTTGTTTGTTTGTTAAAGGGTGCAGGCATTTCTGTTGTGATATGCAGACACCCAAGTGATATAGTGTCAATGCCCGCATTATCCTCGACCTGTCGGCACACTCGAGGGTGATATTGCCGCCTTTTTCTTCTCCGGCTTCAGAAGAAGCCAGGCACCCATTTCTACAGCCTGGGTGACTGGGGCGTTTATGGTCGGATACGAACTACCGATCTTTGCCATGACAGACGTTCAAAACGGTTTGTTTGTGATCAAATGAAAAAGCACCGTATGGGTTATGTTCTTGAAAAGAATACTGACAGCAATTATTGAGGAAAGACGGTTGGGACATGTGCTCCGAATGACTGACAACTCACTACCAAATATAGCACAAAGATGGACACCACAGGGGAACAGATGTAAGGGTTGATCAAAAGAGACATGGAGAAGAACAACAGGGAGGATGTTGAGCAATACAGGGCTCACCTGGGCAAGAGCAGAAAAAAGGCAAAGGTCATGGCATCTGTGGAAAACCCTTGTGGAAGACCCATGTGCCCTGGGCACTTACGGTTCAGATATATATATATATATATATCGGGAGTGGAAGAAAAATGTCAGTGTGAAGCGACTGCTGGAGCTAGGACAAAGTAAAGGTGCCAGTAGGAAATCTGAATTGTGTAGCAGAAACTGCATCGTAAAGAACCAATATTTGATGGGAACTGTTAGCAAGCATCTTCTTGGATGGTCGCTGCGGCATGCGGCGGGGCATATATGGGTCTGCTTTGAATCCAGTGACGCCGGAGTCTGATTTTGAACCTTTAGTTATGTTTATATACATACAGTTTCGATTCTGTCAGTCACATAGTGTCACTGTATCGAATTTTTAAAAAAAACTGAATGCATTTACTGAAACCAATGTTTGACATGACATACTTTCAGCAGTGTAACATATTTTAACAAAAATCAACAGCGGACGTTATATTCTAGTAAAAATTTACGAATGAATAACGAGCAAAGATACTGTCCATTTTGGCAGTCAGCAACCCATAGCTGACAAGCTGGCGATCAAGGCTGATGAATAACAGCTGACGAGAACCCTGTCCCATTTCTCTGTCGCTACCCCCAATAACAGACAGCCTGGATAATGGGACAGGGATCGTCACAGTCCCCATGGTGGTGAAGTCTGCTAAAGAAGTACCGCAACCCCTGCTTTTTTAGCTGTACCCTGGAAATGAAGAAAAAAAAAAGCTGCCATAATCCGTTCCCAAGCTGACACGATGCTGTGCCTCAACATAATCACAGTATCGGCTGCAAAGCACACTAGCTACCAGTTCCTGGAACACAGAAAACAAGGCAAGGCACCAATGAATAACTATAATAACAAATGCACGCAAACAAACTTGTGCTCACATTTTGGAGCCACTATGTGTACAGGAAGCAGAGTCATCTGATAAGAAAAGTTGGATCAGTTTGGAGATTCAAAAAAAAAAAAAAGGCGCGCGTGTACTGTGGATGAGTCTCGTAACATAAGCGTATGCTGTCATTGTAGCATGTTCGATCACACTTGGAGAACCATTCAGTCGTCTTTCCCAGAGGAGAAAGCAAAGGATGATGATGAAACAAATCACTTATATGGTGAATCAGTTATGGGAGGTCTGCAAAGTGGCGTTTTGCTGCTTTCATAAACATCTTCTTCTTCAGCCAGTCAGTCATCTCTAGCCTCTAAGCAATATACTCTGCTGCTGATGCATCCATTTGCTGATCATCAACGATGTCTTGCAGCCATCTCGCCTTGGTTTTCCTCTCTTTCTTTCTCCCTTTATACACCTTTCCAAAACTGTCTTCTCTAAATTCTCATAACGTTTAATGTGTCCAAAATATAAAGTTTTCTCTGTTTAATCCTCTTTACTAGCCAGCCTTCTTCAATATTAAGTTCTTGTAGCATGGAAATATTTGTTCTGTGTGTGTGTGTGTGTGTGTTTGTGTGTGTGTGTGTGTGTGTGTCTCTCTCTCTCTCTCTCTCTCTCTCTCTCTCTCTCTCTCTCCACGATATTCGAAGAGCTCTTCTGTAGCATTTACATTCAAAGGTATTATGTGTTCCTCAGCTGTTTTGTTAAGTATCCAGGTCTCACATGCATATGTTGTGATGTGAAAGATGCAGGCCCTTAATAATTTATTTTTGTAGTTCCTTTCCACAGCTTCTTTAGCTGTGGTTCATCAGGTGAAAAAAAAAGCCATTAGAGTCTGGCATTGACTGTATAAAAGCAACTAGGCAAGTGATTCAAATAAATAAATAAATAAAAACAGCATGTCGGAACTACTTTTTTCCATAGCCGATTCTTCAGCCGTTCTTGTCGCTGGAAACTACTTATGCTTAAAGCGTAAAAGCTGTTGGTGAATGTGCCGCCTGGCTGTCGTAGTGACGTTTCAAGTAGGCCTGTCCGGTGGCATGTTACCATGCCTCTTGAAGATATGTTTTTGATATACAATTATGTTTTGTGGAGTATAATCCGCTAACACGAACTGTCATTGTGTGTTACTTGGTGGCTGTTTAGTAAAAATGTTGGATCCGGTGATAGCGTTTAACGAATAAAAATGAACGAAAAGAAAAACAACAGCTGCTGGGCCGGTTAGTATACATGAATAAAGATTTTTATCAGGGACTGTAATTTAATAATTATAAACACTGCTAGTTAATAAAGTGGATACTGGATAAGACCTAGCTGGACTGCTCGACAGCTGCATCGTTGCACTCGGGATATGCCCATGAGTGCTGTGCACTAGTCATCAGGATGTCCTTTAGTGTTTTTGCTCAGATAATCTCGATACTGCTTTGTCTGAAAATTGCTCTTGCTCTAGAGCATAGCTGGGAGTTGCTTCCACTTCCTCTGATTAAGTGTAAATCGTTGAGACATGCGTAGTGTATACTTTTGAGGAGGGTTTTCTGGTCTGATTCTTCGATTTGCTGCCTGAAGGATTGATAGACCTTGTTCGTCCATTTTGATGTTTCCTACCATGAACTCCAGAACGCTCCCGACGGCATATCCATGTGGTGTTTTGGATTTGCCACCTGTGGTACCCGGAACCTGAGCACATGCCTGGGAAGCAAAGAATAGAACCACTGTACCCTACCACGCATGATCGTAAAAGGCGACTAAGGAGGGTTCGGCATAGGGCCAGCAACCCTATATGGTAAAAAAAAAACCGATCAGATTGCTACAGAAACAGAAGCAATTGAACAAAAACAAAAGCAAGTGAAAGGAGAAACGCATGTTAGGAAACTGAGCCCTGGAAGATTGTTGGTGAAAGCCAACCTCTGAAAGTCCTCCCCCCCCCCCACCCCCCCAGCCCGACTGCAGACCTCCTAGATCCTAAACACAAGATGAATAGGCAGCTGGAATGTAAGAACACCTAATCAAACTGGGGAACTAGCACAAACCATCAAGGAAATGAACAGATACAAACTAGACATATTAGGAATAAAAGAGGCAAGATGGACAGGACACAGCAGAAGGAAATAACATTACAGCACACAGAAGATACAATAATATGGTCAGGTAAAGAAGATAATCATGAAGGAGGAGTTGCATTGATTATAAAAAAAGAAGCATCAAGAGCATTGCTGAAATGGACTCCTATAAATGAGAGATTATTATATGCACACTTCAACTCAAGATTCACGAAGCTGTTTATTATAGTTTGTTATGCACCAACAGAAAAAGCTGAAGAGGAATTAAAAGAAGAGTTTTTACAACAGTCTACAAGCCACAGTAGAAACAATACCCAAGCATGATATGATACTCATCTTGTGAGACTTCAATGCAAAAGTAGATGAGAGAAATGAAAATAGAAGAAGAATCATGGGAAGAGAATGAATCGGAGAAATAAATGAAAATGGAGAAAGACTGTGCAGGTTCTGCCAAGAAAACATGATGACCATCGGAGGGACAATTTTCCAACACAAAAACATCCATAAAGTGAGTTGGAGATACCACGGAAAAAAAATCGATCACATACTGATAAACAACAAGTGCGAAAGGTCGCTACAAGATGTGAGAGCAAGGAAAGGAGCAGAATTAGGAAGTGATCACAACCTTCAGTGTCCAAGATAAAGCAGAAATATCCATACTAGAGTTCAATGAAACACTACAGGAAACAGCAAAAGAGGTGCTGGGATATCGGAAACGGAGAAAACAGGAAAGATAAGCAAGATCACATGGGAAAAGATAGAGCAAAGAAAGGAAATCAAGAAAAAAATTACTGAGCACCAAATTACAAAGGCTGAAAGTCAGTCAGTCAGTCAGTCAGCCGTTTGCATGTCCTTTTCGGAACTTTATCTCCCTGACATGCCTTCTATAGGCCTCTCGGTTGTAACCAAGATGGCCTGCTGCTGATGCATCCATATGCAGATTATCAACGATGCCATCTTCGCCTTGATCTTCCTCTCTTTCTTTTTCGCATTATGTACCCTTCCAAGACGGTCTTCTCTATATTATCATGATATTTAATGTCCAAAATATTTAAGTTTTCTCTGTTTAATCCTCCTTACTAGTCAGCCTTCTTCAACATTAAGTTCCTGTAGTATGGATATATGTGTTATTTTTTTTGTCTGAAAGTCTTTAATAATTATGCACAAAAAGACAAAGAGGTGAAGGAATCATGCCGCTAAGATAAACGTCAATACTATGACAACTTAGCAGAAGCAGCAGAGAAAGTAGCATATGTAAATGACATGAAAACCATATACAAAATCACAAAGCAGATGACAGACAACTTCTTCACAAGATGTGAGAGTGTAATAAGGGCATATAAAGGACAACTGATTAGAGGAGAAAGAGAAAACATTGAAAGATGGAGGGAACACTTGAACATCTTACTAAACAGAACACAAACAGCACAAACAATAGACATACCCGAAGCAAAAAGGGAACTAAACATCAATACAGGACCAATAACAATAAGTGAAGTAAATAAGGCAATAAAGAAGCTAAAATTAGACAGGGCACCAGGTGAATATGAAGTGATTGCTGAGATGTTGAAAGCAGAAGAAACAGAAACACCAAAACAACTCTGCCAGATACTACAACAAATCTAGGATCTAGAAAAAGCTCCAGAGGAGTGGAAAACTGGCCTTATAGTAAAGCTACCAAAGAAGGGTGACCTCAGAGATTGCAGGAACTGGAGAGGAATTACCCTACTGCCATTCACCAGTAAAGTATTCTGTCGCATAATCAACAGAATTGTACCAACGCTTGAGGAAAAACTTCAGAAAGAGCAGGCAGGATTTAGAAAATGAAGATCATGCATAGATCACATATTTGTACTTCGACAAATATTAGAACAGGCAAATGAGTGGCATAGTACAATATATGCATTGTTTATAGATTCTGAGAAAGCCTTTAACAGTGTCAACAGAAATGCACTGTTATGCACCATAATGCACTGTTATGTGGAAAATTCTAAGATGGCATGACCTCCCTCATAAGATAGTGAATGTCATCAATAAATACGAGTTTTCAGTGCAAAGTGATTTGCGGAGAACACACCTCAGACACCTTTAGGGTACAAACAGGAGTGAAGCAGGGATGTGTAATATCACCAACATTAATTATTTTAGCAGTAGACTGGTTAATGACGGAGGCAACATCAGATAAACGCAGAGGATTACAATGGACCCTTGAAACGACAAGGAGGACCTTGAGCTTGCCGACATTTGTCTGCTGTCAAGCAGGCACAAAAATATGCAAGATAAAATTTTTAAAAAGCTAACTCAGAATGCTAACCGTATAGGATTAAAGATCAGCGTAGGAAAGACACAGTTAATGAAGCAAAATGAGAACAACAGAAATGTACTCAGAGCAGATAGCAAGTTAGTGGAGGAGGTCAACGAATTTTTATATAATGGCAGTAGAGTAATAGAAGATGGAGGTACCATACAGGACATCAACAGCAGACTTACTAGAGCAAACCAGGCTTTTGCAATGCTGCAAACTATATGGAAACCTAAAAAAAAAAACTAACCATGAGGACGAAAATCAGTATATTTAAGAATAATGTTCTAAGTGTACTACTCTATGGAAGTGAATGCTGGAAAATCACCAAAACCATAGAAAACAAGTTGAATTCTTTCCAGACTAAATGTTTACGAAGGATTAGAGGACTATTTTGGCCAAACACCATAAGAAATAACATCTTGTTGGCAGAAATCCAGATGAAGCCACTGACAGCAATTATTGAGGAAAGACGCTGGCGATGGTTGGGACATGTGCTCCGAATGACTGACAACTCATTACCAAAAATAGCACTAAGATGCACACCACAGGGGAACAGAAGTAAGGGTAGACCAAAAGAGACATGGAGAAGAACAACAGAGATGATTTTGAGTAATAAAGGGTTCACCTGGGCAAGAGCGGAAAAAAAAACAAAGGACAGGCATTTGTGGAAAACCCTTGGGGAAGCCCCATGTGCCCTGGGCACTTAAAGTTCAGAGTGAGTGAGAGAGTTTTTGGATTTGAAATTTGGAGAATATGTTTATTAACCACTTACTGTTAATGATAAAGTGTTCTGTCTTTCTTAATAAGCTTTGAGAATCCCCGATGATTGTAGTCCGTTTGTGCTTTATTTTTTTTCCCACTAGCCATTTCGAGGCGTTACATGACATCTTCAATTTTAACCCTCATACCTGAGCATATGTTGCGCTAGATCCGGGTATATTAAGCTTGGTTATTTTATTTTAAAGTATCCTGCAAAGCCAGGTGCAATGTTTGACCCTGATGTCGAGGTATATTCCGCTACATGATCTCTGTCTCCGCGAAATAATCTCCCTTCTGACTTCGCCCACTTGGTGTGGACTGTTGTATGTGAGTCTATCGTAAACTATACTTTTGTATGTGAATATGTCGTAAACTATACTTTTATATTAAAAGGAAGCCCCCGCCCCCCCCCCTAAAAAACATTGACAATTGTTTTTTTACAGCTATGCCAACAATTTATTTTATAACGTAGTTGTAATAGCATGTCTGCAGCTATTCTCTGAGGCTGGAGAATTGTTTTAAAAGCTTCTCCGCTGTATAAAAAATTCAGAAAGGCTGCCTGGTCAACAAACAATGGCGATGAGAACAAATCGCAGAACCTGGAGGAAGTCAAACGGAAATTCTTTTATATCTGTTCTGAATGTTTTTTTTTAAAATTAAACAACACTGAGTCAAAAAGTAACCGCAACATTTTCATCAACATAAACTATGCCAATATGATTGAAAAGTTATTGTCAAACTTTTCAAAACAGCTCACACCACGTTCAGTGCATGTGTGCCACTTTTTCACTTAAATCTGAATTCCTTAAGCAGAAAAAAAAATCTTCTGACTAATCCTGCATGAAACCAACCACGTACTGCTTCTTTTGTCTCATCGTTCATACCGAACCATTTCCCACGCAGTGCCTCTTTTAGGGATACAAAAACATAATAATCATACAGTGAAAGGTCAGGTGAACATGTTAGATGTGGAAGACACTCCAAACGCAAATTCGTGATTTGTTGAGTTCTTGCACATGTTGTGTGAGGCCGAGTGTTATAATGTTGTAGCAGTACAACAGAAATGAGCGAACCGCAACATTTTGACCCGGCTAAAGGATCCATGAGGTTCCCGAATCTCCTTCCAGCGCATCTCTGTTAGTCACCTTGGAGTATTGTTTTGATTAGAATGAAGTTATCTTGTTTTAGGTTTTCTTGTCTGAACTTTCCTCGGATGCCGTTCGCTGGAACAAGAATTGCCAGTCATTAGATCATCTTTTTTTTTTCTTTTGCCAGTTTGTCTCTTCCATTATTTCACATTCTAAGACTAAAATATCCCACCCCTGTGGAACATTACCGCCCGTGTGGTTACCGGGGCCCAGATCTAAGTCTGGGGTGAAAAGAATAGAACCACTGCCACCTTTCATGTACGTCGTAAGAGGGGACTAAGGAGGTTGGGGGATAGGCCAACGACCTGTTCCATGTAAAAAACTGGAGTGTTAAAGAAACACGAAGAGGGAAACTACAAAACTTTGTTTTGGAAAAGGACGGGACAAGATCAGGAACCAGGAGGTCTGGGAAAGGGCAGGATAAGAACCAATGAACCTACAAATCATGTCTAGGAAGTTGAGGTGGATTGGCCACACTCTGAGGAAACCCGACAACAGCATAGCGAGACAGGCACTGACATGGAATTCTCAAGGAAATAGAAAACGAGGAAGACCTAGACTTACTTGGAGAAGAGAAACGATGACAGTGCTCAGAGACAGGGGATACAGTTGGAAGGAAGCAGAGAATAATTCCAAGAATAGGGATGACTGGAGAGCCTTTATACGTGGCCTGTCTCCCAAAGGAGTGAAAGGCGATGATGATGATGATGATGATGACGACGACGACAACGACGATGATGATGATGACGATGCTGTTGTTGATGATGATGATGATGTGGAACATTAAGCCAATATTAAATTCTTTATGACACTTGTACTACAAACAAACAGATTTTAGAGACAGGCCCGAATGGGGGTGCGGAGGGGGGTACTCAGCATAGTACCCCTAGGGGTAAAGAATATTGAGATGGCCCAGCTTCTCCCCTCTTTTCTCACTGGGAACAAAATTCAGGAGAACGCTGTAACATTTTCTGGGTTTTTCTTGCTGCTAGCGGCCTACCAGGTACCCAGCCAGAAAAAAATGATGCTAATGAAGGTATATAGGTATATGTGTGTTACTTTCCACTTTTGAATATGAAGCTTGACAGTAACAGTCTCTGCTCTCAGTGACTCTGTAGCGGTTAGAGCACTCGTCTATCAACCGAATGGTCGAGGGTTCGAATCTCCAGCTGAGCGGGACTTTTTTTCTGACCAATACGGCCCCGGGGTTCACCCAGTCTCGGAAAATGGGTACCTGAGAAATATGGGAAAGTAAAGCGGCCAGGCGTGATACTGACCACATCACACTTTCATGTGCCGAAGGTCATGGAAAATACGGGCCTGACACCGTATTCCCTAATATATATATATATATAGTACAGCATGTTCCAAAAGTCTTATATATATTTTTATTCTGAGCCTTGGAAGGCAAAATTTGCGTTTCCATGCCATTTTGGAAAATACTGTACAATATACAAACGTATGTAAAGTATAAACCGAACACACCCGTGGTGTTACCTGGAGCCCAGATATAAAGAGAAAAGAATAGGACCACTGCCACCTTCCACACATGTTGTCAGAGGCGACTTAGGGAGGTTGGGGGATAGGCCAACGGCCTGTTCCTTGGTAGTGGGAAAAAAAAATCAAATGACAGGACAATATCAGGAAAGAGGAGTTCTGAGAAAGAGCAGGACAAGAGTCCATGAACCTACAAATCATGTCTAGAAAATGGAGGTGGGTTGGCCACACACTGAGGAAACACGACACCAGCGTAGCAAGACAGAGACAAGGGAAAGACATTCAGAGAAGTGGATAATAAAGCCAGGAATAGAGACGATCGGAGAGCAACAACAATAACAACAACAGCAGCAGCAGCAACAGCAGCAACAAACGCAGCAGCAACAACAACAATAACAGCAGCAGCAACAACAATAACAGCAGCAGCAACAACTATATCAGCAACAACAACAGATGTAAATATACTTCTTTAAGTTCAGAAGATGAGTGTCAGTGTATATGGGGAGACAGAGGCGGGTATCCATATACAAAAACGTACCCACACAAAACAAGAACAACCCGAGTACCCCCTCGGAAAACACCGTAGCAAAGCTCAGCAAAACACGCCCCTGCTGTCTCGTGACGTGTCACAAAAATATTTTCCAGTGAAGTCCAGAAAATAACTTCCTCAAGCTCTGCAACTGTAGTTTAAGAAAGCAAGAACAACAAACATGTTCACTACACCACAGCAAGAACGAACATACGTACTACACCACAGCAAGAACGAACATACGTACTACACCACAGCAAGAACGAACATACGTACTACACCACAGCAAGAACGAACATACGTACTACACTACAGCAAGAACAAACATACGTACTACACTACAGCAAGAACGAACATACGTACTACACTACAGCAAGAACGAACATACGTACTACACTACAGCAAGAACGAACATACGTACTACACTACAGCAAGAACGAACATACGTACTACACTACAGCAAGAACGAACATACGTACTACACTACAGCAAGAACGAACATACGTACTACACTACAGCAAGAACGAACATACGTACTACACCACAGCAAGAACAAACATGTACACCACACCACAGCAAGAACAAACATATGTACTACACCACAGCAAGACAAACAAACATATATGCTACACTACAGCAAGAACAAACATGTACACCACACCACAGCAAGAACAAACATATGTACTACACCACAGCAAGACAAACAGACATATATGCTACACTACAGCAAGAACAAACATGTACACCACACCACAGCAAGAACAAACATATGTACTACACCACAGCAAGACAAACAGACATATATACTACACTACAGCAAGAACAAACATGTACACCACACCACAGCAAGAACAAACATATGTACTACACCACAGCAAGACAAACAGACATATATGCTACACTACAGCAAGACAAACAGACATATATGCTACACCATAGCAAGACAAACAGACATATATGCTACACCATAGCAAGACAAACAGACATGTATGCTACACTACAGCAAGACAAACAGACATTATACTACACCACAGCAAGACAAACAGACATATATGCTACACTACAGCAAGACAAACAGACATGTATGCTACACTACAGCAAGACAAACAGACATATATGCTACACCACAGCAAGACAAACAGACATATATGCTACACCACATCAAGACAAACAGACATGTATACTACACCACATCAAGACAAACAGACATGTATGCTACACCACAGCAAGACAAACAGACATGTATGCTACATCGCAAGTTGTGTATGCTCACTTTTTTTTTGTCAGGTGCCTCAAGAAAGGACTGTCTACCGTGAATGACCATAGCCGTATCTCATCTTTACGTAGCATGACCTGGAACGTAAATTACCAGAACAGTGTGATAAATAAGACAGAACTCATGGCTTTCTTAAATTATAAAGCACTAAAAATTCAGTCTGCCATTTTTAAAAACAATATTTTTAACGTGAATACGAAAGAGACCATCAAAATTTCTTAGACACGTCATAAGAAAACAGAAAGAAGTTAGAGAACTTAGTAATAATGGGGGACAATTCAAGGGACAAAGGAAGAAAAGAACTCCACGAGGAAAATATGTCACTGGATTGACCAAGTAGCATGGGAAAGGTAAACATCTGAATTAATCGGAAACACCAAGGACCGCGCAAGATGGAGATGCATGATCGTCAATGTTATTCTGCACGGGACGTAATAATAATTAACTTTAGTGTGAAGACCACTGATTTTGTGAATTGTTCTCCCTTGCAGTTCCGAAGAGACCACTCATGATGTACTCGGTAGTTGTATAATAAATGGTTGTTTCCCTTATGTCTTCTTTCGCTTCTGCCACCGAGATCGCCCCGTGATCCTTCTGAATTTACTCCTGTGGTCCTCGATAGGTCTCGGGGTCCCTCTGTAGTCCCTGAAAGGACTACACGAGATCCACGAGAGGACCACAAGAGGTTCAGAGTATCGCCAGGGCTTGAGCCTGTATTCTTGGTGGGTCTCAGAACCGGGACTGCGTGACATCGTGGTTTTGGTTGCACCAGTTTAATCTAGAGTTGGACTTTCTCACCAGAAAACCTCGACGTGTTTTGTATATCAGTATATCCCCGCTGGGTGAGAAGTGGTAGCCCACCCAAGCCAGAGTTGGACTTTCTCATCGGAAAACCTCGACGAGTTTTTAAATACCCCTGTATCACCGCCGGGTGAGAGATGGTTGCCTATCTTGACTGCCCTGGTCCAGTGTCTCCAACTTCATCATTTTGTGATTGTGGCCGCTACCCTTCCTAGTTGTGACCAAGACGGAGCTTTTGTCCAGGAGGACGAATCCTCGCCATTAGTAAGTTTCACCCCTGGGTTGAGCCGGTTTAGGCATATTATCCCAGTATGGGCGTGTTTAGGACGTGACCGACCTCTAGAGCGGAGGTACCGTGACATGAGTAGCCATCAAGTTTCACCCCTGGTCTAAGCCGGTTTAGGCATATTTCACCAGTATGAGTGTAGAACGGACTTGGCCGGCCTCTAGAGCAGAGGTGCCGTGGTATGAGTAGCTCTCGCCGCGAGACTACTGGACATATCGATTAAGCTTCACTTTATCCTTTCCATCACCTTTTCACATCGGCGCCACACAGCAACCCTAATTGCTTTTTCGCATTTTCTTCATTGGCCGGGAGGACCTTATCTGTGTAATCTGAAAAGCTTACGGTATATCTTCTGTATTTTTATACTCATTCATTCATTCATTCATTCATTTGCATGTCCCATGCGGAACTTTGCCTCCCAAACAGCACTCCTGTAGGCCTCTCGGTTGTGAGCAAGATGGCCTGCTGCTGTTGCATCCATTTCCAGATCGTCAACGATGTCTTGCAGCCATCTTCGTTTTGGTTTTCCTCTTTTTCTTTTTCCCATTATGTATCCTTCAAATACGGTCTTCTCTAAATTATCATGACGTTTAATGTGTCCAAAATATTTAAGTTTTCTCTCTTTAATCTTCTTTACTAGCCAGCCTTCTTCAATATTAAGCTCTTGTAGTATAGATATATTTGTTCTTTTTTGTGTCCAAGATATTTGGAGAACTCTTCTGTAGCATTTACATTCAAAGGCATTTATGTGTTTCTCAGCTGTTTTATTAAGTGTCCAGGTCTCACAGGCATATGTTGCGATGGGAAAGATGCATGCTCTTAAAAATCTTATTTTTGTGGTTCTGTCTCCACAGATTCTTTATTTGTTTTACTTTCTGAAGAGCGATAGATGTCCTCCTTTTAATTTCCCTCATTGTATCTCCATTATTAGTTAGTAGTGATCCAAGATATTCAAAACTCTACACTTCTTCCAGTTTTTCCTCATTGATACATATTTCAGCTGCCTTGTTTGTTTTGTCAGTTGTCATCAATTTAGTTTTCTTTGCATTAAGATAGAGGGTCTGCTCTTCGCTGTTCTTGTGGACAGATATAATTAGTTTTTCCATTCCTTTTTGTGTTGTGGACAGTAATACTGTGTCATCAGCATATCTAATCTCTGGTATTTCATAACCTCCAATTGTTATGGGATCGTAATATTCTTTGTCTACATCTTCTCTAACATTCCTCATTATATTTTCAGTATACAAGTTAAATAAGTAGGGTGACAATATGCACCCCTGACGGACCCCTTGTTTTATGTCAAACCAAGTTGTTGTTTCACCATTTATTCTTACTGCTGCTTGTTGGTCTAGATACAGCAGTGATGTTAATTGTATCAAATGTGTTGGAAATCCCATTTTTTCCATATTTCCCAAAGTTTCTGATGCTGTACACAATAATTTGCCTTTGAGTAGTCTATAAAGGATAAATATAGATTCACATTAAAGTCTCTGCATTTCTATATTATTAATCTTATATTGAATATATGATCTCGTGATCCTCTTCCTTGCCTGAAACCAGCGTGACCATATTGACTTCTTCTTCTATTTTCTTTCGAAGTCTACCCATTATGATTTTTAACAGAATTTTACTGGCATGACTAATCAGGGCAACAGTTCTGTAGTTGGTGCATAACTTCAGGTTACCCTTTTTTGGCAGTGGTATGAATACAGTTCTTTTCCATTTTTTTTGGCCAAATACCTGAATGCCATATCTTTTTACATAGTGCATGATACTTACGTTTAAAAATATTCATACGCAAGTATATTGAACTCAGACACATCAGTCGATGATTTTTATACCATAGATAGACAGATAATTTGATTCACCTTTATTTGGAAAGGATGAAGATTTGTGCACGGAGACACCTCTGACATTCTTCACTTTATCTCTCGTCATTCACTCTTCCCAATCATTCATTCATTCAGGTATATTTAAAATAAGGAGCTCGAATAACATATAAAATAACGAAACAATTATCCTCTTATCCATACATTCACAAATATAGAATAACTAATACGCCATATCAACTCAATACCACATTCTGAAGCACACTATTACAGTGTAATCGCGTCACTCTTTGAAAAAAAAAACCAAATAGAATGAATGAATGAATGAATAATCTTTATTTTTAAAGGGTAAAGAATCGGGCACGCAGGCCCGTCTTACATTCTGCCCTTCATCACTCCATCTTTCATTCTTCCCACACACTTGATTTAGTACAAATATACAAATTAAATTAGGAAAAAACATATCAAAAGATTGTAAGATTTAACTACTACATTCAAAGTAAAAGAGAAGAAGTAATTAACCTAATAAAATAGCACTCACGCACACATACACATACACACACAGACATATACATAAACAAAAATACATTGTAAATACAGATCTTCTAACATATGTTTTTTTAACAAACATTAAGATAATTTCTAACAAGTTACTTTTCGTGGATGGATGGATGGATGGATGGATGGATGGATGGATGGATGGATGGATGGATGGATGGATGGATGGATGGATGGACTGGCTGGCTACACATGCTCATTTAACATTACACCACTCAACATCAAACTATCACACACATTCACTGTCAGTGTGGTACTAGATGCACGCAGCAAGAATCATTAACAAACTGTTAACATTCTTCTCTTAATTACATACTGAGCAACACAATTCTTGTCTGCATATACTCAACACAAGTGACAAATGTTCACTGGTAGGGAGGGGGAGGGAGAGAGAATGAGAGAGAGCGCGTGTGAGAGAGTGAGTTAGAGAGTGAGTGAAAGAGAGTGAGTGAGTGAGTGAGTGAGAGAGAGTGAGTGAGAGAGTGAGTTAGAGAGTGAATGAGAGAGAGAGTGAGAGAGTGAGAAAGAGAGTGAGAGAGAGTGAGTGTAAGGGTGAGTGAGTGAGAGAGAGTGAGTGAGAAAGAGAGTGAGAGAGAGTGAGTGTAAGGGTGAGTGAGTGAGAGAGAGAGAGTGAGTGAGTGAGAAAGAGAGTGAGAGAGAGAGTGAGTGAGAGAGAGAGTGAGTGAGAGAGTGAGTGAGAAAGAGAGTGAGAGAGAGAGTGAGTGAGTGAGAGAGAGTGAGTGAAAGAGTGAGTGAGAGAGCGTGATTGAGTGAGAAAGTGAGTGAGTGAGAGAGAGAGAATGAGAGAGTGAATGAATGAGTGAGAGAGAGAGAGAGAGAGAAAGGAATATTTGATCGGGTTCACCAAGTGATAAACATGATCGTCGACTCCAACCTGCACGTCACCAAATAGATGAATGCAGGGGCCACGAGGGAAATTTTATAAGCCGGTGCAAAACTCTTCTCCCCTCCCCTTCCCCGCTTATCTGTTTACATTCACTATGGCAACAACATAAGCCCTCCCCAAGCCCTCCTGGCCCACCATTAAAACAGAGGAAACACTCTGGACCCCCGAAGATACGCACCGGCTGGACCCCCTCTCTTTGGGCCTTGATGAATGAATGCCACCCAAAATTTAGGCAAACGGTGCAATACAATGAGGAGTGAAAAAAAAAATATTAAACACAAGCCAAGGGACGCAACCATTGAAATATTTATGAAAAAACTTTTTGACTCGCTGGTTAGCTGAGTGGTTAGGCGCTCGGTTTACTTATCAGGTGGTACGGGGTTCAGTCCCAGAGGTGGGGTTTTTTTCTGGTACACCAAAAAGACCCCGGGGTTCACCTAGTCTCTAAAAATGGGTACCAGAGAAATGTGGGAAGGTAAAGCGGCCGGGCGTGATACTGACCACATCACGCTTTCATGTGCTGAAGGTCCTGGAAAATACAGGCCTATCACCGTATTCCCCAATATGCCTTAATGGCATGGAAACGAGAATTTTACCTTTTACCTTGTAGTAAAAACTGGACCTCTTATGTGTGTCTCTCTCAGGTCCAGTCTCATTTTGCTATTTTCTCTAACAAACCAAAGCAACAAATTTTGATTTGTTTGTCAAATGTCGGGCGGGGGTGTGTGGGAGGGTGTGTATGTGCAGGGGGAGAGAGAGACAATGTGATACTTAACATAAATACTTTCAAAAACCAATTCCAGTTGTTCGAAGGCTAATCTAATACAACAGTATGCCAGATTACTATACTGTTTTCTAGACAGATCTATTATTATAAATATTTAAATTCCAGCAAGTACAGATAATTTTATTGGAATTTATGCTGTCTTTGTCCATGACTTTATGCAATTTATGCATTTATAAAAGTATAAATTTCGTTTTTAAAATGATTTGTTTCGTTTCACACAGATTTGTCACTAACTACCAAATGTAGGTTTTTTTAAGCACTTAATTGTTATAGTATAACAAGAGGGAGAGCACTCTCGTATTTCTTAATGCAGACGATGGAATCTAGGGCTGCAAGGGGTGACAAAGGTCTGCGACTGATTGAATTGTTTATGGATTTACTTTCAATCTTCCATCTTTTTGCAGAGTAAGTACAGTTTTCGCATGTATTTTTATGGCTTAAATGTTAGAAGCATATCGAAATTTGTGTATTTGTTAATTTCGCTGGCACCGAGATACTATCGCTTTTTTGGTTGGAAACGAAATTATCCACACATTGTGAAGTTCGTTTTGAGACTGTTATAGAGGAATATCCAAGCAGACTTTTTTTTTGCATGTAGAACAACATCGGTTCATAGGTAAAATGAATGACATGTTTTTGTGCACGCACACACACGAACATGTATATGTGCACAAAATGCATGCTTACATACATCCATAATCATGCGACAGAAAACGTGTATAAATGCATACACATTTCTTTTAATGTTCATGATGTTAGGATTTGAAACACTGGCTGGATTCAGGTGAAAGTTAAGCATGGAACAACGCCAAGGTTGCAGCCTGAGCTTGAAGCTATTTAACTCCACGAATCGCTTCCTCCATGAAAGTGAGACGTGGGTATTAAAAATACCAGTAAAATTAACACTGTAGGCAGAAGTAATATGGTTTCTTACCAAAATGTTAAGAGCACATTGGATAGATACATAAAAATATCTGATAAAAGAAAATGTGAAAAAAAAGGAGTGTACTTTAAAATATGAGAAAAAAAGGACAGTAAGTGTTCACTAGACATGTTGAAAAAAGGAGGACACTTAAAAAAAAAAGTCACCAAAAAAACAGAGAAGATGAAGAAGAAGGGGAGAGACAGAGGAAGATAGACAGAAAATATGATAGACATTCTGATGTATGTGAAAGTACATGGCAGTGAAGTGGCAGACAGACTTGTTGGACAGGCTAACATAAATGGTAGGCTGAGAATGGACAAGGGCACCATTGCTAAAGCCGTATTGGAAAGACTGGGAAAATGAAGAGCAGGAATGGAAGAACAGTGTAATTGTGAAGCGATTGCTGGACCTGGGACAAATTAAGGGTGGTGGTAGGAAATCTGAGCTGTGTGGCAGAAAATGCATCATAAAGAACCAACACTAGATGAGAACTATTAGCAAACATACTCTTGGATGGATGCTTTGGCATGTGGCGGAATATATATGGAGCTGTCCTGAATGCAGTGATGCCAGAGTCTGATTTTGAACCCTTGAACTCTGATGCAGTTGCATGACAGAATATTCACTGAAATATCAATGTTTGAGCTCCTGCTGGCCTAGTGATATGACTCAAAAGGCATATAATTATGTACAGGAATTGCAAAAAAGAAAAATCAGTCCACTTTCTCCAAGAGACTTTCTCTTCTTCAATCACCCTGGAACTGTGAGGAAGTGTTCTTGCAGCAGATGCTGTGGAGATTCTGAGGCACAGCATCATGCTGGGTTGGGAGTGGGTCAAGGTAGCTATTTTTTCAGTCTATGAGTGCAGCTAAAAAGCAGAGGGAGTGCAGTACTTCTTTAGCAGACCTCCACAAATGTGGAGACCATGGCAATCTCTGCCTTATTAGCCAGTCTAGGCTTGTTACTGGGGTTTGAGAGTTTTGGTCAGCTAAGGCATGTCAGCTGTGGGTCGCTGATTGCCAGAAAGGACAGCATCTTTACCCTCTTATCCAAGAGACATAACTGCAGATATTGACTAAACACATATGAAGAAGACCAAGACAAAAGACTAATGATCTGAAGAGATTTTAACTGCGCTACTGAAAAGATCTGCTGCATTTATTTATATTTTTATATAACTGTATATATATATATATATATATATACTGTAGTATTGTGTCTCCATTTTGATGATTCTCATTATTTTCTACTTTCTGGTTATTGCCAGCACCTACTAACAGTGGAATGAGAGTCATTTTGTTCAGCTTTATTGCCTAATGTTTCATTTCAGTGCTGAATCTTATGATGAAAGAAAGTTGTAAAGTTTGTGTGAGCAGATTGGGCAGTTTACCATTATAATTATCAGTCCTGTGGTGTGTGATTGTATTATTATATTAATAATTCTTTGGCCTAGTGGAAAACTGCAAGAGTGTCTTGAGCGTGGTGGAAAACTTTGGATGATTAGAAAGGTGCATATACATTTTTACCATGTTCTGGGTCAGTGGTTTTCAGCTTTTATTTGTTCCATGCACTTCAGGGTTAATTTAATCTGTGACATTCAGTAAAGTGTGATGCGCTTTTGATTATGCACAATCAGTAGAATTGTAGTGTGCAGGAGGATCAGTATTCCATTAGTCTGAGTCTGTCAGTCTGTTGTTCCGTGTATTGGTACTTATGTGTATAAGTGATTTTTTTTCACAAGACTTCTTCAGAGGAGGTGTTTTATGCATTATTTTTTTGTTGGGGGAGTGGGTGAATGGGGAAGGGGGAAGGAAGGAAAAATGAGGAAGGGGTGGGGGGGAGATGAGAAAGGTGGAAGGAGGGAGGGTGAGGATGGGATGAAAAAAGAAGGAAGGGAGGATGAGAAAGGGGAGGAAGGAAGGATGAGGAAGGGGGGAGGAAGGAAGGAAGGATGAGGAAGGGGAGAAAAAAAGATATTGCTTCTTTTGGTTGTAGGTAGAGGAAGTAGTAAAAATGGGGTGTTCTCAGAGGAGGGGGGTTGGAGGGAGGAGAAGAAGGGAAAGAAAAGGATATTGCTAATTTTGTTTTATGGTGGTTGTTAGAGGAAGTAACAGAAGTGGGCTCTTGTTTAATTGGGTAGGGGGGGGAGTGTGGTAGTGGTGGTGGGGAGTTATCTGTGCAAAGAATGTGATTAAAAATGTTATGGTTGTTCTCCCATTATTTTCTGGTGGTTCATGCCTAGTTATATCTGAGTTTTGTGGCTTCATTGTTTGCTGTTAATTGATGTAACTTGAGTTTTGCTTGCCTGTTCCATGTTATGCGGGCATTTAAAAAAAAAACTGATTAGGTTAGGCTGCTCAGTCTCACAAAATTTCCTTAGAAAAGAAGTCTAACTTGTTTTTATTGCTGGGCTTAAGTGCTTTGGATCTTCTGTTGTGCTTCAATCCAGTTTTTATTTATTCATGTACTTGTATGGGTTTTATTCTTTCCTGTATCTTTTCATGGTCTGATCTTCCTTGAACAGCACAATGCTTGATCTTTGCAGTTTGCATGATTTTACAGTAATGGTGCTCAAGTACACTTGGATGGAGGAGTGGATTGTGGTGACTTAAATCAAACCCTGCATCTATCACACATGGACTAAGCTCAGTTACCCTTTCCTATCTCTTTGTCAGGGTGATGGAACTTGTTTGGCAGTTTTTATGACCGTCACAAAGAAATGTGATAGAGCTTTGATGAGGTCTTGTTTACTAGTTCATAATCACTGTTCTGTCTTTCAAACAGTCATTTTTTGTTCACTTATATGTATATAATTGCCTTGTTATGTACCATGCCATACTAATTATTTTGTCATGATGAGTTTATGGTATCCAGTAATGTTATTCAGTGATTGTGTTAGGATTTTTCTAAACCTGTACAAGTCTTTCATCTTGCTTGAGTTAATTTCTGAAATACCTATTTTGTCAATTTACTGTTATGTTCAGTACTTTTTTACTTTTTACTTTTTTTTAGTGTAAAATTGGACAAACTTTAAAAACATCACCGAGAATTAAATTTTCACATGAAATTTTTTTCTGACCTTCCTTGTGGTGAAATTTAATCTTTGCCAAATCAAAGTCAAAACTGGCTGATTCTTCTCCGTGCAAATTGAGCATCATCATTCTACATTATCCTCCAGCTGATTTTGCTGGTTGCTTTTTACTGGGTTTTCTATAATATAAACCAGTTACAGTAACCAATGACCTCCAAACGTTTCGGTTTCTTTTGTTTTTTTAAATCAGTAATTTACCAGTAATTGCCAGTTAACATGATTACTGCATATGTGACTACCAGACCCACGGCCCTGTATATATTTCAGAAGTGTCAGATTCAGAAGGAGAATGCTAAACAACAACAACAACAACAAAATATGAATGTAGAACCTTCCAAACCTGAAGGCTGTTCCAGGCCAGGTGTATCATCAGCCGTCTTTTATTACCCTCTGCAGCTATGCTATGTTTCTGAATCTAGGTATTTATTGTTCTGTTGAGAGCTGATGAAAATAAAAGATTGGAGGAGCAGATAAGGGCCTTTACTACCCATCAAAACATAGCAGGAAGTGCATCATTGTTTCAGCACTGAATATAAAGGTGAAGAGACTGTACAGTAATAAAATTAAGTAACTAAGCACAGAAAACCTAAGTGTCAGATGGCTTAAAATATTTTTTTATCTAGGCTTTTTTTTTTCCTCTTTTGATCATAGAGGTTTTCATTTTGTTCCATTTATTTTTGCAGTTATTTCAGTTTTTGGATCTCTACTTTTACTCAGAGTTGATATTACTCATTGTGGTGTGGTTACAAACATAAAATGCTGATTCCTTTTCCACTTAGTTGCTTTGAAAAGTGATATAAGTGATGAACTCAAACTGTTATCTCTTATACTGTTATTTATACTACAGTTCAAGAGCTGGGAATATTTAGAGCTGCATGAGTGAGAAATGAATATAAAATAGGAGCACCTCAAGTACTAAGTCCCTTTGAAATTAAGAAAGAGAAGGGTTGAAAAGCTAAACCATCCATATGTTATTTATCTAGCTTTGCTGCCCAGACCAGCCTTCTTCAGGACACCATGCAGTTGAAATCAGGGTTGGAAACATGTTTTAAAGTTGGTTCTTCATCTTCCGTCTTCAATCTCATAAGGATGGTGACTGCATTGTGCTACATTTTGCAGATAGGCTGTGATATCTGTGGCTTTAGGCCCAATACATCTGACTTTGGCATGGCTTATTTTCAGGACCAAATTTGCCTTCCTATTTCTGCCTCTGTTTACTCAGCCACATTATTGTCTGATATCAGAGGGCACCACTTGGAGGTAGAACAGGGTCTTGCTCAGCTATGAGTCACTGACCACTGTCTCATTCACCTGGATCTCTGAGTTGATTGACATTTATCATCAGTGAAGGAGTTGAGGTGGGACAGTAGAAAAATGGAGGATTTGGAAAGGAAGGTTTGGCTAACCACGCCACAGCCCTGGACTTTTCATCTCAGCTTTGTTGTGTTCACCTACTTTACTGTTGGCTAGTCTAATAAACTCTCATCCTTTAGACCACTATCCTTCATCCCATTTATTTTGCTGCTTGTTTGAAGGACATTGCATATGATTACAGGAGTAACATAGTTGGTTTCTAATGGTGAAGGAACTAGGTTGGTAACTCCCATTATGACATGCTGACCACAGTTCAACAGCAAAAATAGCTATTCGTGTAGGTAAAGGTAGAGAAATATTTATCAAGACATAAAATTATAAAGAATTCTTTTGAGCACAAGACCTTCAGTGTATTAACGAAAAAAGTGGATTTTCATGTATGAAAATCTGCTCCCATAGTTTCATCTTAAATACAAGTGTTGCAAAAAGAGCTTATTAAACTTAAGTAAAATATTCTGACAGACCTTTCTTCCAGTCTGTGTCAATTAATCTCTGTCCAGTGCCGCATACGAGAATTCCTAAGGCGGTCTCACTAATCAGATTGGTATTGATTTTAGGGTCTGGAACATTTCCTTCCCTGCTGGCTTGGGTTATACACCCTTTGACATCACTGGGTATGCTTATTAGCATGCAACCGAGATTTATTTTGTGCTTATTGGTTAATTTATGGACTCTGCCTGGCCATACGGTTTCTTTGGGACGAGTCATTTGGCGGCTGTGGATTGATCTGCTGCTCTTTCAACATTCTTTCAGATGAAATTGTTCGGTTGTGGATCTTCCCAAGTACACCACTGGGCAAGTTTAAATGGGATCCTCAAGTTAAAAGGCTGGGGTTTTATATCAGATATCTTTGCTTTAGTCAGACTCTCAGCCTGCCATGGTCTATTGAAACAGTAGTCAGGAGTTCAGAGCATTAAACTGCCACAAATACTAAAGATAGACAATGCGTCATTTACTAATCAGACATCGTGGCATTCATTTTTTTGTTTAATTACAAAAAATGTTCGTGCGTCGTGGGTAAAGGTAAAGGTAAAGATATGTTCGTGTGTCATGGGTGCTGTTTGATAGGTTAAGAGTCAAAGTACTTACCAGATCCTTCTGTTAGGAAAACTGCCATTGGAAACAGAAGATCTTTCAGTGTGGTGAGGCATACTGTGCGTATGACTGACAGTGTATTGTGATAAATCGTGATTCATTCATTCATTCGCATGTCACTTGCGGAACTCCCTAAATCAAGATACTCATGTCAAAATCAGTAACATGTATATGGGTCTATTTCAGAATTGAAAACAGGTGAATATCAGTCTACCCCTTACCGTCCTTGTACATCGATGTGGTTAAGATTATGGTGTCTCTGGACTTTCTCACATGTTTTGTTCACTTGATGAATGTCTAGAAATATTTGAACTGCAGTAATACAGCCTTACATGAGTTTAGCGTACTCTTGTGGAAATTATGTGCTACAGTTTTCATGTTACTTGTGACGCAGGATGATGGCGAAAGAACATATTTAAACATAGCTGCTTTTCACAACGTTAAATTTCTGTCTTACATTCCTACATATTCTCCAGTGTGTTAGTGTACGATCAAACAAGCTTTTCAACCTCATCAAGGGATGTTGTGCCCACTAAACTGGCCTCTCTTAACAAAGTCCTCTTTAGAGTTACACGTGGTCGACCTCTTTTTCTTCGGCCTGTTGTGTTCCACTTGATAGTTTGTTTTGGGATTCTCTGATCATTTCTTCTCATCACGTGACCGACATATGTCCGTCTTCTTTTTCTGATCTCCCATGAGACAGGTTGTTGTTCTCTCATCTGTCTTATCTCTGCATTCTTGAATTCGTTCCACTTTATACCGAGTATTTTCCTTAGGCATTTGTTTTCAAAAGAGTTTAATTTCTTGTCGATTTCTTTAGTTATTTTCCAGCTTTCGTATGCATAAATGAGGGCGGATATTATATTTGACTTGAATAATCTTAAATTGGTTTTTGTGCTTATAACTTGTGAGTGTCATATGTTCTCAAGATAGATAGATAGATAGATAGATAGATATATAGATAGATAGATAGATAGATAGATAGATAGATAGATAGATAGATAGATAGATAGATAGATAGATAGATAGATAGAGAGAGAGAGAGAGAGAGAGAGAGAGAGAGACTGGGAAATGACTATAAGCCGAAATGCTTGCAAGTAGTAACTTATATTACACGCTCCGCCCAGACAGAGCACACAAACACCCCATCGGTAAACGTCAGACGTTTGTTCCATTATGTTTGTACACATAAATGAAAGCTGTCGAAAGATAACGTGCGGTCATTGAGAGATGTTTTGTATGATAACAATTATTGTGTTACTTTAATAGAATATCGCGTTGGTGTGGCTAGTGCCGTTGCCTGGCGATCAAAAGGCCCTGGTTCGATTTCGCACTTGGGCGGAATTTTTTCGGACCAGCCGACACTCAGCCTCAAAATAGTTACCTGGGGTTTCCATAGGAAAACAAAGGCAGCGAGGACAGGTTGTAGTGGCGTATACATATGAAGGCACTAACTTCACAGCCCTACGGAATGCACATGCTAGGGGACATTGAGTTTTAATGAGACGGGCTCGTAAATACCGTTTCTAGTACTTGAGCCATTTGTCACCTGAACCCCTAAAAAAAAAGTTCATTTGAAATCTTGAACCCACGTGTATGCTGTCGTTTAGAGCGGTTTTAGATCAACACGACATTTCCGTTACCAGATAATTATTCTCATACTACCTTGCTGATGCAGGTATGAAGATGGCAGTCCTGTTAGATGATGTAGTTATATATCATGGCTGGCGTTCATCAGCAGTGCTTTCTGAATCATGTTGTCGTCAACTTCACCCTGGACAGCGGGACAATATATGGTTAGTGAGACTTTCCAAAAGCCAGGATCCAATCTGGAGTCAAGACAGCTATTTTAGCCTACTCCACATTTATGCCTGTCTTTCACAATCTCCTCCATAGAGTCGGCTGCAAAGGAATGAAGTTTACGCATACAGAGAGAGAGAGAGAGAGAGAGAGAGAGAGAGAGAGAGAGAGAGAGAGAGAGACTACAGCTCTGTGTGTACGTGAGTCAGATATCAAATTACCATAAGTGGACTTCCCCGCAGATTTTTGAGTTCCTTCGCTTGTCAGAGAAACGCCTGAATGAAATGATCTTAGGCGCACTTGTAGTTGAGTCACTGCCAGCAAGTTTATTCCAGGACTCCAGTTCATGAGTCAGAAGACGTTGTATGGCAGCACTTATCAGCCTTTTTTTTTTTAGCGCAATCCTAACCCTTTCCTATCCGGAACAATTACAGCTTATTTACAGCTTAGTTTACCTTTTTAAATTAGCTGTAAAATTTCCCACTGTTCTGAATGTCAGTGTTAAACTTATGAAGAAAATTTATTGATGAACATGCCATTTAACTTGAATAAATTATACCTTCTCTATTTAACTAGTAATAAAATGTGTGCGTGATGTCAAACGCTTGTCTAATAGATCTTTGACAGAGCTCGGGAAAAGGCTAAAACAGCCGTGCTACATCACCTGCCAACCATGAAGAAGATACAAAAGGAAATATTGTAGTTTAAATTTAAAAAAAACGTAATACTATTTCAATATTTTTAACAATACCTTACTTTGCCACAGTCACCCCCCAAAAAATTATGAGGTACGTTATCAACGCACTGGAGCCGTATTGTGGAAGAAATGTGAAATACCAACTTTAAACGGGATACATATCCATACTAAATGAATCGGCACATGAAATTTTCCTGCTTTCATAGAAAGCACAGCTCCAGCCCTACCAGTACGCTATTCGATTTATACCAGGTACAGCATTTCGTTGAACAATAGCGAGTACAGTTGTTGTTCTAACATTTGGGTTTGAAAATATAACATTCTAAAGTTTGCATATATTTTTACGTTTTCTTCCCTACCCCAACGCCCATCCCCACCCTATCTTTTGAAAATAATATCGTCACGCGACCCTCCCACTGACTCTTCGTAACTTTAATCTGGGTCGCAACCTGGGTTTTAGAACTACCGCCCTGACAGCGATTAAGAGTGTGGCAAGGACTGAATACGTGTCCGCCACCCATCTCAAAGGCAGGAGAGTCTGTGCGGATAACTGACTGAGACATTTCTTCTTTTTGTCTGTTTTAAGTGAGTCTTCTGCTGGAAGGAGACGCGTGGGGGGGTGGGGGTGGGGTGGGAATGAAGAAACGAGGGGTTTGCAGGAAAAGAAGATGATGGTGACAAAAGGAGGAGAGATATTTTGTGTAGGATACGAGGGAGGGAAAACTTGCTTTGCTGAACAGATAGATTTTAACGAACGCTCGCTGTGAAACCTATGCCAGTCTCATTTATAATCCAGCAACAAACCTAGACCTTAAGTGAAAATTACAGAAAAGAAAGATCACAGAATGTGAAATAAAAGCACACGTTAAGATTTACGTTCTTTCTAATGAAATCAGGATAAGGGCGATGACAAGAAGAAGGTAGGACAGAGATAATTTTCCAGTTATTTCTAAAGGCAAAGCCGTGCGAGTGTGGTTTGGATGCGTTATCAGACAATAATACCTACAGAGCTTCAGTCTAGGGGTCTTTTACGTGTGGGGGTGGGGGGTGTGGAGGAATGGCCAAGACAAGGTGGATAGATGGCATAGGAATTCCTAATAATCGAACAGATACACGCGTTAGTCTTATATAAGACACCGAAGACACGCTGAAATCTTCTCTAAGACATTGAGTGCACACTAAAATCTTATGTATGACACCGAGGACACAATAAAGTCTTATGTATGATGCAGAGGACAAACTGTCTTCTCACGAGACCATGTAATATGTGTAGAAACTTAAACAATAAAATTGTATATGTATATTCAGCCGAGAGAGAGACAGAGAGAGAGAGAGAGAGAGAGAGAGAGAGAATGAATATTAATCCTTTTATTTCTCGGAACATCATCACCCGCACGATTGATGAATCTCATTTGCGTGAGTGGTAATATTTGTGAGAAAGGAGACAGAAATAAAAAAGGGAGGGGAGGGAATGGGATGATTGATAAAAAGAGCGAAACTGGAGAAGACACGCGCGCACACACACACACACACACATAGAAAGAAAGAGAGAGAGAGAGAGGTTAAGAAGATTACACATATGTTGTAAACAGAACACAATGTTAGATGTAATATTTCACTGTCTAGGAGAGGGAGGGGGGATATGTGGAAAAGGGAAGGAAGACACATCGATTGCGTATATATTTTCTTATGTTATGCCACTTGGTCAGTTCATTCGTTTTGATTTTTTCCTTCTCTTTTACTTCCCTTGAGTTTTCCAGTGACTGTGAGGTTCGTTAACTTCATTAATTGTCGGTGGTTTTACAGAAAATCTGTAACCATTACGAGTTATGGGACTCCCGCTCTCTGTTTTTTTGAATCGATTGTTTCTTAGATTTCAGCAAGTTTACATGGTTCATATAGAGCAGTGGCGCCCATACATTCTTAGGCCACCGATTCATAAAGCCAGTGGTAGATATTCCTTAAATAACAGTCATTTCTTCCAGGCTAGTTGAATCGGTTCATTCCTGTCAATTGTTTGTTAACTTAGCTTTTCGGAAACACGCTGGCTGTGTCTACTTAGATTTTTTAAAACGAAGGAGTAATGTTTCCTTTGAGGTTTTCCGGTTCATGCGCAGAATTTTCAATCAGTGTGCAAATGTATTCTTAATGTGCGAACATGTTTGGTTTAACGTCTAATTACAGTGCATAAAGTTCTCATAGGAAAAAGAAAAAGCTAAAAGTGAAAGAAATCAATAAAACACACTCATTGAACGCTATCATGTTTTTCTTCGGCGCTAATGTAGCACGGTGTTACATATTGAAATTGAAAAAAACATTTGGAAATAGCACTTTTTGTAAAGCAGCTTTTTTAAAGTTTCATGTCTGGCATGATTTGTGTGTGTGTGTGCGTGCGTTTGTGTAAGTGTTTGTTTGTTTGTTTCCGCATGCGTGCGCGCGACTGCACCACAGAGTATCTTAGAGGAAACAGATGCGAAGAGTTTACTAAATATCGTAGTGCACATTTGTAAGCTCTGGACTTTTCGTGTTATTTGTACAAAAATAAACAGATTGGACTAGCTGGGTCCGGCAACAGCTCCCTCGTCTTCCGGACCACATCCCTGGAGCCCTCAAGAACTTTTGTCATTTAGTTTGTTCTGATATCCCCTGCATCTCCCTTCTTACTCCCGCCAGGGTTTTCCCCAACGCGACCTAAGGGTATAACAAATGAGGGGGGGGGGGGGGGGAATGTTCTGGACCTGTAGCTGGATTTATAGCTGGACTGTGGGTTACTGTTTCAGGAAGTTTGTAAAGACAGTATTCTAGATGTTTATATGAAGTTGAAGTTTGCCCGCTGCTTATTGCCTGCAGTGGTTTTTAATAGTTTATTTTCCTTGTATCACTGGACGCTTATAGTTCTTACAAACACATCTATCCATCCATCCATTGGTCGGCGATGGGCTAAGCAGTCACCGATCAGTACGCCTTCTGGGGCCTTGCAGGGCGGCAACGAATTCTCTCCACCTCTCACGGTCTGCAGCGAACCTTTGTGTCCGAGCCGTGCTGCATGCTTATACAGGTCTCCGCCAGGTAGCTTTTTGTTGGCCTCTCTTTCTTTTTCCCTCGGGTGTTCTTTGCGTGGTTTCATAAACCTGTAGCTGGCCAATACACCCTATACCAGGTCTTCGTGGCTGCTAGCAGTTATATAATGTTCTCTTTTGTTTCGAACTGACTATTTAGATATAACCCATTGTGGTTGCTTAAGGTTGTACATGAAAATAAAATGCACAGTTGATGTTAAGTCTTAGTTTAAAATACTGTAATTCACAGGCAAGTTCTCGTCTAATTATTGACCCCGTTTGTGGAGGTGATCATATGCGAGTACTGAACATTTACTAGGAAGGATAGGATACCATTCTGGAATATTTTATACAAGCTAAGAAAATCCTTCTCATTGGAAACGTGATTGTTGAATGACCATAATCAGATCTGGGGCCCACCCCGGAACTTCAAGAAGGTTACATTAACGCACATCTTGCTAGTGACACACTGTTGTGTTCTTTCACATCTTCAGGGCGTCGGCAGCAAGGAGCAGTAGATCACAGTTTTAGTGATAATAGAAAAAAAAACAACAATAGCTTCAGTTTTTCTTCGTTTTCTCGAAAGAATGTTGTAAGTGCTTGGTACAGTGTTGTTTCCAGACCAGAAAACACTGCAATAAAAGACCGATTAAAGACAAATGATTGATTGACGCCTGTAGTAGACATCTAGATTCTACTTAGAAAAAAATATCTTAGGCGGAGATCTCAGGAGCTGCCTAAAGTGTAATATGAATAGCATCCGTGGGGTACTGTTCACAGCCAGTTCATTAAAACGCCGATGTCAATACCGCCTTGTTAGCTTTACAGAGCCTTGTTTTCTTGCAGGGGCAAACTCTAGGGTGTAGAGCTGAATCTATATGTAAACAATTTCTATACTCGTATTGAATTGCAGTGTTTGTACAGTGTCAGCGGGCCTTCATGGTCCGAGACAGTGATTAGCTGAAAAAAAAAAAAACTGGAAAAAAGCTTACCAGTGTAGGTTACCAAGGACGCTTTGCTATGATTGGCTTAGGTTACCAGATTCACCATACTAGTTAAAACTGTTACATTCGGTTGTCGGTGCTATGAAGGCAAAACGTTGCTCAGATAACAGGAGGCATTTCGTTGTTAGAAGCACTGGAAACTCCCATTCGTGGCCTTGCCTTCTTCTCACTTCGGTCACTAGAGTGGCAGTTTTGAAATTTATGTTAATCAGCAAATAATTAAAGAGGATACCAAAATGCTACTAATACATTTTTTTTTCTGCAAGTGGCGAACATTGTGAAACCTCAGTTCAAGTATCAGGCGTGAAATATGTTACATTTAATTAAGGTGACCGTCCGTCCAGATTTTTCTGGACTTACCTCTTTTTTTTTTCCTCTCTCTCCATTTTCAGCCGTTGTTCCGAGAAAAGGCAGTTTGTCCCGATTTTGGCGAAAATGTTTCGGTTTGGAGAATTTTTAATCGCAAAAGGGAATCTTTGAACCCCAGTAAAATTAGATTCTTGATTTTGAATCTTTTTGACCTAATTTATTCGTACACATATATTACCCCGAATGTTCGACATATGGATGTGGAAGAAGTTGTGATAAGTCACGTTGGCGTTTCATTCAAGGTGAAAATAAGTAATTTTTCTTTCATCAAGAATGGAACTTGGCTGAAATGCTTCCTGAACTGAGAAATTAGTTAAAGGCGTTTCCATTCATCACAAACACCGGCGTCTCTGATGTCTACATCCAGCTAATGAATACTAACAATTTTTTTGTAGCCTAACAAAATGTAGACATGCACTAACAGAACAAAAGCCAATTTTTTTTATTACAGAACTGGAGTGAACATTAAAATATGTGATCTGAAATCGCTGCCCAATCTTCAGTTGCGTGTGATTATTCGAGTGACAGAAAATGGTCTGGTAGGACAAGTTGTTGGTTGTATGCACATAAAACACGAGTTCTAATTTTGGAGGTGCTGAAAGGAAAGATGAAAACAATATTTCACCAAATTGTAAACCTAGGCCATGGTCTGATAGGAGTTTGGTGTGCAGATGACACTGTTCAAGCAGCTTTTATTATGGTGCCTGTTGATGTAGAAATGGATGTCTCCTAATATATTTGTACTCAAATGTTTCCTCTAAGGTGACTTTAAGATGCGCTGTGGTGTGATAGGGAACTTATCTTTCATTCAGTTTAAGTCATTATCCAGCATTTATATGTGTGTACGCGCTTTATCAGTGTACTTTTTTTTTTGATTGAGCCGAGCGAGGATGTGGATAGAGCAACACCGCGTATATATATAAAGTTTCCGAGAATTATTTAGAAGACAAATAGACAGACAGACATATAAGCAAATAAACATAAATCTATTGATGGCTTTTGGGTGATAGCAGGCGGAAGGGCGTGTCTGTTCAGACACGCAGCTTTGAGTGTGAAGAAATAAACAAATGGACACATGGAATCAGTTTCCGAGAAACGAAGGAAATAAATGTTGTCTTCCAGGACCGAGGAGTTGGACACGCCACTCTCCGACATTGCCCCCCCTGCCCTTTATATTCTCAACATTCTCACTGGGACACATGCTGCCAGACCGCTGTGCATCTAATGAACAAGTCTTCATTTAAAATTACGAAAGTTAAAAAAACATTTTTTTTTTCCTGTTCACACACACGTTCAGCTGTGTGAGATGGTAGGACAGTGTGTGAATTTGGTAATAACAGCGGGAAAAATATGATAGAAACTTAGAGACGGGATAAACAGGAGTGGTTGAATTGGCGAGAACGTTAGAAATAAATGGAAGAAATACAATGATAGATATGAGAACAATAACACAGAGCAATGAAATAATGTTAAAACGTTAATGGTCATCAGTGCACATCGGACAAGTCGATAAGGGCTCTCTTATGGCTATGTGGAGGAGGATTTCGGCACAGTGCACGGGCTTCGTAGCGCTGGCCAGAACTTTGATGAATGAACTGACGAGCGGAACACGAGACTGACCGAGAGAGCATGTCTTTATCGATTCATCCAGTCTTAGCCCCTAGAGAGAAACACATTACTTTTGTTAAGGGGGTGAGATTTTTGGGGATGAAAGAATCTGAAAACAGCCTTGAAAAGTACGACATATATGCAGAATTCTCTCTTCCCCCCCCCCCCCCCCCCCCCAACAGGATTTCCAGAGGGAAGTATAAAATACTGAGTTTTGGAATGACACGAAGTTTGACAGAGAAAAAACAAACAACGGTTTCCAGACATGCCTTGCAAAACAAAGACTCCGGGAGTGTCAGGTGCCGAGACCGAGGCGCTTCCCGAGTGGAGGTTATCAGATTTCTGCTTGGAGAGTTCGGGGAGCAGCGGTTTTATTTACGTTGGGCCGGCTTCTTGGAGAACATTTGGAAATGGCATTCTGGCGTGGATTTCATTTGTATGATGAGGTTAAATAATTCCGCTTTGCTGGATGTGTATGTCTGTATAGACATGAATGCTTTCATACACTCATGCATGCTTTTCAGTGTATGGTGGTTCCAGCAGTACTTTGCATTTACTGGTTGGTCTAAGTTATTCTGTTCTCCCTGAAAGTCTTTTACTGAAACGTTAGTTCCTTGTGTAGAAGAGATAGGAGTTTCAGTCTATTGACAAAGTTTATGTTCAAGGTTATCACGGCCAGCGGTATGTTCTTCTATATATTCTCATTTTCTTAACTGCTCTTCTTATTTACTATGTATGTACATGAACGGATGGACTGGTGGATTATTTCGTAGAAGGATGAAGTACAATAGGCATTAAACCGCGGGAAAAAAAACATATTTGGGGGGGGGGGGGGAAGAGAACAGGATTTCGACAGCTGCGTATAGGAAAATGTTCGTCACGTGACGTGCCCACAGTCATCTCTCCTAATAGAATTAATCATGATGATGAAAACCAGACTTGTGTTGCCTGGCTGGTAAACTTGCTGTTCCATTTCGTTCCTTGTCAGGCGATAGTGTAGTTTGTGTGTGTGTGTTTAAGGGGGGGGGGGAGGGGCGGGGCGTATGCATGTTTTGTGTGGTTTGATGTCAGCGATTTCCATATATGAGGTTGCCGATGTATGATGTATGATATTTACACAGAAAACACGTGTCTGAACATAAACAGAGGCACGCTTACACACACACATGCCGTGTTTACATAAAGGCAGTGTCATATTTACACGTAAAGAGAATAACATTTACCCAAAAGATGAAAGCAGCTACAAATTAATTCACAGCGTGAAGTAATATATTATAGTGCGAGTTCCTCGTATACTCTTAAAGCAAGAACAGAATATGGCAGCTAAAACAGCTTTCAGAGAATTGAGAAACAGCTTATCTCAGTCACTGACCTTCAGAAAGACAGTTCTAAAATGCTACGTTGAGCTTATCCCTTCCTACGGAAGTGTGTCATGGACAATGAACAAAGATTAATTATTAGAGGCAGCACAGATGTGGTTTTTATTTTAGAAAAATGTTAAGAGTAACACAACATGTATACTTACTATTATAAACAGGAAATGCTTAACAAAAGCTAACGAGGAAAAGAGCATAATTAAATCCACAAGAAAGCGGCAGTCATCATTCCTTGGACATATAATGAGAAGAGTAGGGCTTGAAAACATCGTAACAACAGGAAAAATAAATTAGGAAGAGAAGCAAGGGAAGGCTAAGGGGAAAAAAAAATCGTGAACGGTCTAACGCAGTGGCACATTAAAAAGTCACCAACTAAGGTGATGGAAAATATCAACGTTCGAGATCTGTGCAGAAGCATGACCGACAGGCCACATGATGATAATGATGAGTGATTCCTCGTAGCCCATTTCGCAAAAGGTTGCCTCTAAAACGTATCCCAGCGAAATATATTTGTGCAGTATAAGTTTTTAATACTTCAGAACGGCATAAGGGTTATCTGATATCTGGTTCATATCACAATTTGAGAAGCCGGGACCTGTGGTACTTCTTATTCGGTTATTTTCTTGTTATTTTGGTTTCGTGCCACAATGTCGTTGTCGCTTCCTTTCTATCGTAAAATCCGTTTCATTTTCTGAGTCGCAACGAGGCGAACAACTTTATGGTCAGAGAGACGGACTTATTCGCAATTTTTCTTCTTCTTTGTTCGGTTTCGTATGCTCGAGTACCAGTTTTTTTTTTTTTCTATTTTCTTCGTGAAATTCCCGTTTAGATTTTCGCATGTGAACAAAGAACTGTAGGCAGCACTTTGTCATCATCATCATCATGTACCGTGCCGACTGGCGTTGGCTATTATGCTTCTCCAGAGTATCCGATCATTCATACAGGCCATCAGTTCAGTTGGTGATCTCCTCTCACACCATCCCGTCAGACTGTCCAGTATCATTTCTCTTGGTCTTCCTCTTGATCTTCTTCCTTCTATTTTTCCTGTTGTTATAATATTTTCAATGCCCCCTCTTCTCATTGCATGTCCTATGAAAGTACATTGTCTCTCTCTTATCTTTTTGACAAGGTTTTTTGTCTCTCCAGCTCTTTTCCTACATTCTTCATTAGTTATTTTTGCTGTCCAGGGGATTCGCAACATTCTTCTAATAAACCACATTTCTGCTGCTTCCAATGATTTTTGTGCAGACTTGCCTATTGTCCATGATTCACTTCCATATAACAAGATAGGTTCAATATAGCATTTTAGGACTCGTTTTCTAATATTCATTGATAAGATGTGTTAGCTAATATGTTTCTCATTCTCTGAAATGCAGTCTTTGCTTGGCCTATTCTGTTCCTAATTTCTGTTCTGCATTTCCCATCTGAAGTTATTACTGCTGCAAGGTATTTGAATTTCTGCACCTGCTTTAGAATAGTTCCGTTTAATTTAATACTGCATGCTGGTGGATTCTGTTTCTTAGATATAACCATAGTCTCTTTCTTTTTGATGTTCAAAGTACAGCCTTTCTGTTCACTTTCTTTGGCGACTTTATCCAAGAGATTTTGCAGGTCTTGTTGGTTCTCAGCTATCAGTACTGTGTCGTCAGCATACCGAAGGTTGTTAATATTGTATCCTCCAATTTTTATGCCTGGTTCTGTGATGATTATTCTTAGAATATTCTCGCTATACAGAGACAAAAGGTCTGGAGATAGTACACATCCTTGTCGCACCCCTTGTTTTATCGGTTGATATTTTCCAGTTCTATTTTCAACTCGAACTGCTGCTTCTTGCTGCCAGTATAGATGCTTTACAGTCCTCAGGTCTTTGCCGTCTATACTGATGTCTTCCAGCATTTTAATAATTTCATTATGTTTCACCTTGTCAAATGCCTTGGTGTAATCAATGAAGCATAAGTAGAGATCTTTCTATACTTCTAAAGCTCTTTCTGTTAGTGTTCGTAAAGCATAAATGGCATTGTGTAACACAATAATTAGTGTATAAGTATATAACTATACACGAAGCACTGCAGTAAAGCTGTGATACTAGAATGTATAAAACAGGAAAAAGTAGGAGCAGCTTTATTACTTAACGATTACAAAGTTGTGACGTTTCGGCGTGAGCCTTAAATCATACAAAAACATACAGGATGAAGAAGTAGAGAGAGGAGATAAAGTATGGATTCACATGAATGCTATTTAAAATAATTTTTAAAATAATAATAATAATAAATAAATAATAAATAAACAAATAAATAAATAAATAAATAAATAAAAATAATAATAAAAAAAATAATAAAAAAATTTCTAAAGAGTACTTAGCTGTACTTAGCTGTAAATTGTAAGGTGTGGCTTGTCTGGTGGTGTGTGTCAGGAATGGATTTAGTGGAACGTGGAGACTTTAAATAGAGACCTGTGACATGTGGTCGGTGGGTTGTAACTGGGGGTGGTAGATGGGGAACCGGGGAAGGGAGAGAGAGTGTGTGTTCCCTTTCCTTCAACAAATCCAGACTGTTCATCTGCTATTTCCATTTTAATCTTTTTCCTTGTTCTTCTCATAATTATTCTCAGAAGTAGCTTTGTACAGTGATAAATTAAAACAGGGAGCGAAAGTTTGCAAGTTCAGTCCTTTAATGCGGGATTTTTTAAAGTTGATTTTTGCATGGTCTTATGTAACAAGATAATATTTTCATTTCTTCTGCCTTCTTGGTTATTTCATATTTCATCATGGTTATTGTACATCTTGTCAGCCGGCTTAGTCATTCCCTTCTCCCCTTTTCCACGTCCACTCCCCCCCCCCCCCTTTCCACTCTGATGTCGGATGAAACCTCTATTTTTTGCGGAAATGAACACTGCATGGCATCCTGTTTATTTCCTTACATTTGCCAACTTGCGGGTAAGCGGTCTCCGTCTTCGACAGCTGTCCCCAGCATTAGTGTATCAGGGTACTCTTTTTTTAATAAATGCATGAGGTCGGGGAGGGGGTACTGATAGAGGGATCACCAACTCACAGCCTTTCCATCGCAGGGCTGCTATCGACTGTTCAACTCGTGTCATTTCTTGTTCTAGTGAGGGGGTTTGTAATTCTTTTATAAATACACTCACTATGGATTATCCGATATGTCCTCATACTCTGTGTGGATTGCTTAGTATATCCCTATACAGCCTATTAATTATTTAGTATATCCCTGTGTCCCATATGGATTGTCCACGATGTCCGTACCCAGTGAATTGTCCAGTATATCACATCTTCTGTGGAATGCCCAGTATGTCCATATCCCTTGTGGATTGTTCAGTGTGTTCCCCATACTCCCAGTGGAATGCCCATAATCCTTACGCTGTTCTCTCGTGGCTAGACGGCTGCTCGTCCTACCGAAGTCCGTGTTCGAATCCCAGGTAATTCTCTTGTGATTTTTCTTTCTCTCACGTCTCACTAAAGTGCTTTGTCTACGATTTTTTCGAGGTTTAATCCTACAATATTTGTTCTCTTACTTTATAATCCTTACCCACTTCGCCAGACTGTCGAAATCATCACTACTACCAGCCCTGTGACTGCAAAATGTGTCAGAAGCTTAGATCTCTTATATTTCGATATCTACGGACAGAACAGCTAAAAGATATGTAATTCTGATCTAGCAATAGCTTTTTTTTTCAGCTGTTGTTTAGAGATGTAGTCCCTTACACCTATCATTTGATTCATGTACTCCCGAGGGATAAGAGCCCTGGTTGAGAAGCCCTGATCTAGTACTGTGCAGTATTTTAAGCTGCTATCTGCTGAGCTCAGGTGAGGTGTTGTCATTGCGAACAGCGAGTGAAAGCTGACCAAGGCCCACACTGTTATCTCTGTGATGTGTTCATGTAAGATAGGGTGAAAGAGGTGAGGGAATAAGCTTAGGGAGGAGAGGATGTGGAGACTAGCACTACAGCACATTCGTGGTGGTGGAAGAACATCTGAGGACTGGAAATAATGAGTGATGAATGATGCTCGAGGCAATAAAGAGATCGAAGCCTCCTTAACAAGGATTGGAGACAGGATAACCCACCCAGTATATTAAAAGGTAATTGTCATTTTATATTGACATTATCCGTAGTAGCTGTGTCTCACAGGAATAGAAAACAGTGTGTTCTTAACATCCAACTCGGTGGAGATACTGGAGCTTAGCTTTATGGGCTGATTTACGGTCATTCATTTGAAGACCGTGAGTGGGCCAAAGCAGACTTCACCACCGTGGGAACCACTGTGAGCTTTGTCCCGTTATAAACTGATCCTGGTAACAAGGTGCGCCAGAGGACAGGTGAGACTTGGCCTTGGTTCGGGTTCACCGGTCCTAGTAACCGTGCCATCACGCTGTCCTAGTAACCATGCCATCAATCTGTCCTAGTAACCGTGCCATCACTCTGTCCTAGTAACCGTGCCATCACTCTGTCCTAGTAACCGTGCCATCAATCTGTCCTAGTAACCGTGCCATCACTCTGTCCTAGTAACCGTGCCATCACTCTGTCCTAGTAACCGTGCCATCAATCTGTCCTAGTAACCGTGCCATCACTCTGTCCTAGTAACCGTGCCATCACTCTGTCCTAGTAACCGTGCTATCAATCTGTCCTAGTAACCGTGCCATCACTCTGTCCTAGTAACCGTGCCATCACTCTGTCCTAGTAACCGTGCCATCACTCTGTCCTAGTAACCGTGCCATCACTCTGTCCTAGTAACCGTGCCATCAACGCTGTCCTAGTAACCGTGCCATCACTCTGTCCTAGTAACCGTGCCATCACGCTGTCCTAGTAACCGTGCTATCAATCTGTCCTAGTAACCGTGCCATCACTCTGTCCTAGTAACCGTGCCATCACTCTGTCCTAGTAACCGTGCCATCACTCTGTCCTAGTAACCGTGCCATCAACGCTGTCCTAGTAACCGTGCCATCACTCTGTCCTAGTAACCGTGCCATCAAGCTGTCCTAGTAACCGTGCCATCACTCTGTCCTAGTAACCGTGCCATCACGCTGTCCTAGTAACCGTGCCATCACTCTGTCCTAGTAACCGTGCCATCACTCTGTCCTAGTAACCGTGCCATCACTGTCCTAGTAACCGTGCCATCACTCTGTCCTAGTAACCGTGCCATCACTCTGTCCTAGTAACCGTGCTATCAATCTGTCCTAGTAACCGTGCCATCACTCTGTCCTAGTAACCGTGCCATCACTCTGTCCTAGTAACCGTGCCATCACTCTGTCCTAGTAACCGTGCCATCACTCTGTCCTAGTAACCGTGCCATCACGCTGTCCTAGTAACCGTGCCATCACGCTAGCACAGTCAGTGCCTGTATGTTCCTTGAGCAAAAGCAGCTTGACTTCTCGCTGCGTAATTTTGTTCTTGGTCTCAGTTGTAATCTCTTCACAGTCCATGGGGTGAGCAAGCTTCAGACATAAGCGTTGAGCTGAATCATCATCATCATCATCATCTGCCGGATATCACTGGAAGGTTGGATGCAGTGGCCTTCCAAATTGATTTGTTCCTCGTTTTCCACATTGCACCCGGCGGAGATAAGTACAGCCCATCTCTTCACATTGTTCATTTACTTGTATGGTTAGTTCCTCTTCCTCGTTTTCATTCACATTTTTTGCGCAAAATATTATGTTCATTATTATATTATGCCTGTTGATGAGACGAGAATATTAGAACTGTCTGGTTCCTAAGTTTTTAGTTATCCCTTTTTTTTTGTTTCAGTTTATTCAGTTCATTTAGCCTTGTTCTGTACATCTGCATTTCAAGAGCTCTCCATTTTCTTATTGAATGTCCTTGCTTCTACATCAAGTTTTTTCCACCGTGAGAACAGTGTTACTAGGGCCAGGTTGTATAACAAGACAGATTGTGTCTGTGACAGCCCGATAAGGCAGGATCCGTTCCAACGTCAACATTCACAAACACTGTTATTTTTGCTTGCTTCCCTGTGATGTAACAAGTGATTGCAACTTGGAAGTAAATGTTTTCCCTATATTCTCACAAGGGCTCTACTTTGGTTTCCCTCATATTCAAGACTGTGATTTTATTCTGTCTCGAGAGTACATCAAGATTTGTAAAACAAACAAAAGTTCCCATAAATGGCGTAATCGGGTGAGCACAGCATACAGGAGGTTAGCACCCAAAGCGGCCATAATCGCTCGTTACAAAAAATTACACAGCTAATCAGATTTGCATTTCTGATATGTTTACTTTAGCAATTTCATATATATATATATATATATATATATATATATATATATATATATATAATGTAGTTTGTTTTCAGAAGGTTGTATAATAATAACTTAATATCATATATTAGTTTTTCTTTCACTTATAAAACTTGGGATAGAAAGTTGGAAAATATGCAGTTTAAGATGCGTCATTTCTGGGGAGATTTCTGGAAGACCTTCATAGAGAGAGGGAGAGAGAGAGAGAGAGAGGGGGGGGGGAAGAGTTATATAACTCTGTGAAGTGAGCTGGCGAGTCATTTCACTTACCAGAGATATCGAGGATATATTGCCTTAGGTGTAGTTTCATATCGCTTGAGAATATTCCTCTTACCATCCATCCTTTCTTTTCTCGTGTGGATCTCACGATGTAAAAAAAACAAAAAACAAACCAGGCTGCCTAGTTTTAATGTGAGCTGTATACAAGGCCGTCGGTTTGGTACTCCAAATCTTCGAACCTGACTCCGGGTTTGTCGATCCTTCTGCTTTCGAATTTCTTAAATGTTACACTTCCTTGTACTGACTCCGATTCCAGCCTCATTCATTCATTTGCATGTCCCTTGCGGAACTTTGCCTCCCAAACAGCACTCCTGTAGGCCTCTCGGTTGTGAGCAAGATGGCCTGCTGCTGTTGCATCCATTTCCAGATCGTCAACGATGTATTGCAGCCATCTTCGTCTTGGTCTTCCTCTTTTTCTTTTTCCCATTATGTATCCTTCAAATACGGTCTTCTCTAAATTATCATGACGTTTAATGTGTCAAAAATATTTCAGTTTTCTCTCTTTAATCCTCTTCACTAGCCAGCCTTCTTCAATATTAAGCTCTTGTAGTATAGATATATTTGTTCTTTTTTGTGTCCACGATATTTGGAGAACTCTTCTGTAGCATTTACATTCAAAGGCATTTATGTGTTTCTCAGCTGTTTTGTTAAGTGTCTAGGTCTCACAGGCATATGTTGCTATGGGAAAGATGCATGCCCTTAAAAATCTTATTTTTGTGGTTCTGTCTGCTCCTCTCCACAGATTCTTTATTTGTTTTACTTTCTGAAGAGCGATAGATGTCCTCCTTTTAATTTCCCTCATTGTATCTCCATTATTAGTTAGTAATCATCCAAGATATTCAAAACTCTCCACTTCTTCCAGTTTTTCCTCATTGATACATATTTCAGTTGCCTTGTTTGTTTTGTCAGTTGTCATCAATTTAGTTTTCTTTGCATTAAGATAGAGGTTCTGCTCTTCGCTGTTCTTGCGGACTGACATAATTAGTTTTTTCATTCCTTTTTGTGTTGTGGACAGCAATACTGTGTCATCAGCATATCTAATCTCTGGTATTTCATAACCTCCAACTGTTATGGCATCGTAATATTCTTTGTCTACATCTTCTCTAACATTCCTCATTATATTTTCAGTATACAAGTTAAATAAGTAGGGTGACAATATGCACCCCTGACGGACCCCTTGTTTTATGTCAAACCAAGTTGTTGTTTCACCATTTATTCTTACTGCTGCTTGTTGGTCTAGATACAGCAGTGATGTTAATTGTATCAAATGTGTTGGAAATCCCATTTTTTCCATTATTTCCCAAAGTTTCTGGTGTTGTACACAGTCAAATGCCTTTCATTCCAGCCTAGCTTATAATATAGTCGTACTCTGGCTTCTGTTTTTCTGACTCCGACTCTAGAGAAATCTGGGAAGGTACATGCGTCCAGGCGTGATACTAACCATATCACACTTTCATATGCCGATGGTCTTGGGGAATAACGGGCCTAATAGTGTATCCCAAATATGCCGTAATGACATGGAAACGGAGAAATTTTACCTTTTTTTTTTTAACCTTCATCTACTTCGACTCTACCCTAAAATTGCTTCAGATTCAGCCAACAGCTTCACAGTCGAATTATATACATTGACTGGATTGCCTCACATATGCTAGTTTTGTATACATCACCAGTAACACCTTTGTTTGTGCAAGATGAAAGATATCATTGTTTCCAAAACGTGTGTCTCCAGACATTCTCTCGAGGTTACGTTACGTGTACTCCAACAGTGCAAAAGACCATCAGGCAGGCTCAGTGAGACGGGGTTCCTGCGATGCACTGTTCCTGGGCCTCAAGGAGGCCCCACCACGCCCTTTTCCTTTAGAGAGAGAGAGAGAGAGAGAGAGAGGATGGGAAATAATTTAGCACTGATTACCAAAATTGCTTTCGGAGACCTTACCTGCATTTTTACAAGCTAATTAACATTTCCAATTATCCCCCTTGACAAGTTTCTCGGCGTAGTAGATGTTTTTCTTCCCTATTACAATTACTCGTGTCCGCGATTCCGTTGAGTGGCTTTGCTCGTCACAGTGGAGGCGTAGAAAGAGTACTGTAGGCGGAAAACAAAACGAAGCAAAAACGAAAGATAAACCTCGCCTGCTGCAGCAGATGGTGAGATTTCAGGAGAAGAAAGCACGTGGCATTGCATGAGAAACAAAGAAGAAGAAGAAGAAATAGCTTATTTTGAAACTTAAAATATGGAAATATTTACATTCAGATGCGCCTGAATGACCAAGTGATTAATGTAATCACCTGCCACGGCAAGTGATTAGTACACTCATATGTCACGGCGCAGGTCAGTGGCTCGAATCCGGCTGGAGATACCTTCAGTCATTCAAAACAAAAACTTGACTCTTTCTGGAACTGGGAAAAGAAAGGCGACCAGGTCCTTTGGTCTCCAAGATCGGCCACATCCTGACAGAGGAAAGAAACTGTAGGCTACACTATATCCCAAAAGTGCCTCTTTATCACAGTACGGCTACTTTTACCTTTACTTTGTAGATGTAGGAAAAAGTGGTAGCTGTCAGGCACTGTCTGTTTAGATTTTCCTGTGGGTTAAGGATATGAACTTTTAACTTAAATTCTAGAATATTTTTTAAAAAATGTTTTGCTAGTAATGGGGTGAGCTCTTACATCTAACGTCTTTCCCGTGCCGTTAAAAGTCACATAAGGCTCGCATGGTAGTTCGCCAACTTTTCCTGTTTTCGGCGAGTTTTACAACATCATCAAGGGATTTTATGCCTACCAATTTGACCTTTCTTAGCAGTGTCCTCTTTAGAGTTTCACGTGGTCGACCTCTTTATCTTCGGCCTGTTGTGTTCCACATGATATCTTGTTTTGGGATTCTCTGACTGTTTCTTCTAACCACGTGACCGACATGTGTCCATCTACTTTTTCTGATCACTTGTGAGGCATGTTGTGTTCACTCATCTGCCTTATCTCTGCGTTGTTCTTGAATTGTTCCACTTTGTACCGAGTATTTTTTAAAAAGAGTTTAATTTGTTGCATATTTCTTTAGTTGTTTTCCAGCGTTCGCATGCATAAATTTGAATTGAATAATCTTAAGTGCTTATAACTTTTGAGTGCCATATGTTCTCAAGATTTTTAAATGTTGATGCTGCTTTTGCAATTCTAATTCTAACTTCCATTTTGGTATCACTATCTTGGTCTATGTAGCTGCCATGGTATGCAAATGTGTGCACTTCTTCAACAGCTGTTCCTTCTTGATTAATGGGAAGTTTCATTATTTTTGTTTTTTCCTTGTTAATTTCAAGTCCTATTTTGCTAGCCAGTGAATACAAGGTATCAGTTTTCTTCTTGCATCGAGTTCACATTGTCACTGTAAGTGTTATGTCATCTGCAAAATCAAGATCTTCTAGTTGGGTCCCATGTACCCAATCAATGCCCGTTTTACCTGTGCAACATTTTCTCATTATGAAGTATATGGCAAATCCAAAAAGCAAGGGAGATAGTATAAATCCTTGTTTCACGCCTACTTCAATCTGAAACCGTTTGCTCATTCCTTCTTCTGTGTTGACTGCACAAACATATCCGTTTGTAGAGATCTTTAATGATGTTGACAGTTTTAGATGGTATTCCATATAGTCTTTAAAAATCCTCAAAATGAATCTCTGTGTATGCTATCAAATGGCTTTTTAAAGTCTATGAAGTTCAAGACTAATGGTTTTTACTTTTCAGTATTATTCTTAGAGTAAAGATCTGGTCGAGACAGCTGCTCCATTTTCGAAATCCTGCTTGTTCTTGTCTCATTGCAGCATCCACAATATCTTTTATTCTATTCAGAATAACTTTGGAAAATACTTTTGACACAACTGATAGTAAGGCTACTTCTTTCCATTTATTGCAGTTGCTAAGGTTGCCTTTTTTAAATTTTGGTATTTTAACAATGATTCTTTTTTTCCATTTAGAAGAAATATGTAGCTCTAATGAAAGCAAAAGTAAACTTTGGTTTCTTAGAAGGATGTCAAGAATACCATGGATAGCTAAGATGACAAACAGAGAATGTCTGAGAAAGCAGATGTAGAAAGAAACTTTCCTTACCTAGGTTAACGATAGTCATCGAAAAGGGGAAATAGGAAAAATGAATGGGATGAGAAGCAGAGAAAGACCAAGAGTAAAAAAAAAATCAACAGTATAGCCTGATGGCACAATAAAAAGTCAACCATTGGCTGATGGCAAACATCAAGGACCAAGATCTATGGAGAAGCAAGAGCACCAACGTCAAGTAGCATGACGTGATGATGATGAAGAAACTCTTTCCATAATAGTTATAAAAACACACGGACAATTGGATGAGAAGTACCGCTGTTAGCACGGCTTCTCCAGTTTAAAAATAATTGTTTATGATATAACAACAAATGTCAGTGTCCTTTTCATTTTAACTGTTTTTCTCTTGTTTGTTCTCTGATGTGTTCAGCTTTAAGACTGGATAAACTAAAGTAATAGGTCAAGTCTGATTATCATGTTAGGTTTGATTCTCTCTCTCTCTCTCTCTCTTTGTACGCCGAAGATCTTTCAGTGTAGAAGGTCGCCGTGTTTGTATTTTGCTTATTCGACGTCTGCTGAAGGAAGTAGCTGCAATTGTCTCTTCTCATGGAAGTGAAATCCAGACCACTAGCTCCGCATGAAAGACAATAGATGTTGAAAAGTTGCAGACCCCCTTGGATTTTTCTGTTTGTGTTAATGTTCTGATCGTGTTGGAACTTCAGAGCTGTTGTTCTTTTGCAGCCGAGTCTACGATGATTGCTGAAATATAAACATCATAACAGAAAGGGGGAGTAGATTATGGTGGCTTCTCTGAAGACTCGGAGTAAGCCCAAGAAACGATCTTCTTGGCAGACTCCACAACCATGGAAATCACGCCGAAGCTGCCCTGTTTAACAGATTGAAGGAGAGCAAGAACCTGTTATTAGGGTCACCACAAGGTATCCCGACCCTACTTGTGGGAGTGGGCCTTTAATGTGGAGGTTCTGTGAGAGGACACTCTGACAGAAGGGTCCTGATGTTGAGGACTGCTTTTACAGGATCTTGGCCAGCTGTGGTTTGCATTCACCGGTAATCCTTCTGACAGTCTACCCGGTCATCTTTGCTTCTGGGTAGGTTTTTATAAACAGGATGAAATATTTTAATATAAGTTCCAACAATCTCATTATATGTAGTAGTTCTTCTTGTCTCTGCTTTCTTTCTTGTACATATAGAGATAGAAACGCTATATCTAGTGCTAGGGTGGCCAACTTGAGTGGTCTCATGGAGCACAGCTGTATGCGGACATCGAGTGACGGGCCGCTTATGTAAAAACTGGTTTTTGACAGCGTGCATAAAAATGAGAAAAAGTGTTAATTTTGAAGTAAAGATGAACTGATTGTACTTAATCATTTTTTTTCACTTCTTTTAAAGATGTTTTAAACACGTGTTAAAGAAAATAAATGTAAATTTTAATCTGATAAATTACAGTTTCATAATAGCCTCGCGGGTCGCAGTTCTCGCAGGCAACGAGTTGGACACCTGTGATCTAGTGATTTCCTGCTCAGATTTGCCTGCCTTGCCTGTTTTTGGAGCCTCTGGGGAAATGTCTGGTAATATTTTCATCAGCGTTCACGCTATTTCACAGTCAGTACTCCGTTCTTTTCTGAAACAAAAGCACTTAGTTCTAGTCATGGGCCCTCCTTCAAGCCCTCAGCGAGGGCGAGGACTTAATTTTAGTCGGAAAGAAATATTTATCGGTTAGGAGTTAGTTCTGTGGTAAGAGTTACCCAGTGCTCAACACTTCAGAACTCCCAGCGGAAGCGTACTTATATGTACACTCGGTGACTCCCCTTCTCTGCAGGAACTGACTTCATGAAAATGAAATTAAGATCCCTGGCGGTTATATAGATATCAGAAAGATAAACTATTCATAAACGCCAACAACGGCGCCAACTCGTTTAAAAAAAACCCCCAAAACGCAAGAGATCATCATTTCAACGTGATGATTTCTGGTAGCTGTTGAAGTGAACCCAGCTGCCAGGTTTTTTTGTGTGTGTGTATGTGTTTTGTTTTGTCGCTGATGGAAATCAGAGGAAACTTGAGCACTGCATAGCTTCCTTCTCGTTGTTGGATGTATTTATGTTTTGTTGTTGTGACGGCTGTGGGCAGAATTGCCAGTCTTTGCATGAAAGCCTTAGACATAATAAATCTTATGTCGCATCGAGGAGTTGGGTGTATAGAATCCAGGAGTTGGTTGTATAGAATCCATGAGTTGGTTATATAGAATATACGAGGGTCATACCGAAAGTCGCGAGGAAACTTTTTTTAAAAAATCAGAATTTATAGATAGAGAAAATATAAATGTATCACCTTAAACTGAATCCTTTTCTTCACTTTTCAACATAATCTCCATTTCTCTGCACACATTTTTCCCACTGTTCTGCAAGTTTGAAAATACCCTCTCGGTATAATTCCGAGAATTCATATTTGTAGAATGTCTGGAGTAGAGTGAAAGATGTATGATAAAGAGCAGAATGTCAGACGGGCCTGCTTGCCCAATTCTTAACCCTTTTGAAATAAAGATCAATCAATCAATCAATCAATCCGTTCCAGAAGACCGACGGCACAGACGCACTGCTTTCTGGACGTTCTCTCCTGTCGGACCCAGCTGGCACAAACTTTTCTACAGCCTAGGGGTTCAATCATTTCCTGTACTGCATTGTGTCCTATTCCAAGGTTCACAGGGATTTCCGATACTGTGACACGTCTCTCTTCTTAATGATGTCGTCAACCCTTTCCACGATGCGTTCATTGGAGGCAGTTCAAGGGCGACCGCTGCAAGGCGTATCTTGGGTGCTCATGTTTCCATCTTTGAAATGTTTCACCCCATACCTAACACTGCTAGAACCCATACACACATTTTTATAAGCAAGTTGAAATCTTTGGTGACTTTCAACAGCGGGGATTTCCTCTTTAACGAGGCACTCAATAACAGCACGTTGAAGAAACGAAACTTTAGCACCCGCCATTTTGTTTATGCTCCGCGTTGTCACGTGACACACGATGGTGACGTCATGTGACCTCTACATGAAATGCAAAGAATGCAGTTTAAGCTGATACATTTATATTTTCACTGTGTATAAATTCTTATCTATAAAAAATGTTTGCTCATGAATTTCGGTATGACCATCGTACGTTATGAGTGACAGATGGGAGCAGAGATAAAATAGACCACATGTTTAACAGGGCTAGCGAATTAGAGCTGGCCAAGACCTCTCATCTCCTTTAATGCTCCCAGTAACATCCTAGCACATCTGAGGGCAGGCCTGGTTGTGATGTTGATGGTGGCGGAGTCTGTTAAGAAGCTAGTCACGTGACACACGATGGTGACGTCATGTGACCTCTACATGAAATGCAAAGAATGCAGTTTAAGCTGATACATTTATATTTTCACTGTGTATAAATTCTTATCTATAAAAAATGTTTGCTCATGAATTTCGGTATGACCATCGTACGTTATGAGTGACAGATGGGAGCAGAGATAAAATAGACCACATGTTTAACAGGGCTAGCGAATTAGAGCTGGCCAAGACCTCTCATCTCCTTTAATGCTCCCAGTAACATCCTAGCACATCTGAGGGCAGGCCTGGTTGTGATGTTGATGGTGGCGGAGTCTGTTAAGAAGCTAGTTTTTCTATACCTGTTCCAGTATACCAGTTCAGTATCATGGTGGATTTCACACCTCTTAACTCTCTGGCTACTAGAAACATCTTGTTTGTGGTCGCTTATAAAACAACATCAATAATAAATGTTGACGTACATTTTAAATAATAATGTCCAAAATATTGAAATACTCCCTTAGTAATCTTTACTGAATAATGACAGAAAGAAATACCAACCATCATCCTAAAATTCTGTCCGAATTATCATCCCTTCTTTCTCTCTCCCTCTGTCTGTCTGTCTGTCTGTCTGCCTGTCTGTCTGTCCGTCCGTCCGTCCGTCCGTCCGTCTGTCTGTCTGCCTGTCTGTCTGTCTGTCCGTCCGTCCGTCCGTCCGTCTGTCTGTCTGTCTGTCTGTCTGTCACTACCTATCGGTTGCCGAAACTGCCAAAGAACGTCGAACTGCCGAGTGCTCAGGAAAGAGCCCAATAGACCAATTGTAAATGTGACCTTTTCACTTCAATTTGTCCCCCAACGAACGCAGAGGGCATTTGACCGGAAGCAAAATTAGGACATTGCATGGTCCACATGCGTGAGTGGTGGAAGATTTTGTTTGGTAAGGATTCGGATAATTTATTCCTGTTGTAGTTTCTAAACGGGTTCATCTAAGACAACACTCATTGTTCCCTTGTCAGCTAATTTAAATCTTTTGGTTCAGTCAGTCAGTCATTTGCATGTCCCTTGCGGAACTTTGCCTCCCTAACAGCATTCCTGTAGGTCGCTCGGTTGTAAGAAAGATGCCTTTCTGCTGATGCAGCCATCTTCGCCTTGGTCTTCCTCTCTGTCTTTTTCTCATTATATACCTTCCACGACTGTCTTCTCTAAATTCTCATGACGTTTAATATGTCCAAAATGTTTAAGTTTTCTCTGTTTAATCTTTGCTAGCCAACCGTCAACATTACGTTCTTGTAGTAATGAAATATTTGTTATTTGTGTGTGTGTCCATGATATGTGAAAATCTCTTCCGTAGCATTTATATTCAAAAGCATTTATGTGTTTCTCAGCTGTTTTGTTAAGTGTCCAGGTCTCACAATGCATATGTTGCGATGGAAAGATTCATGCCCTTAAAAATCTTATTTTTGTAGTTCTGTTAGCTGCTCTCCACAGCTTCTTTAGTTGTTTTAATTTTTGACGAGCGATAGATGTCCTCCTTTTAATTTCCCTCATTGTATCTCCATTATTAGTTAGTAATGATCCGTGATATTCAAAGTTCTCCACCGCTTCCAATTTTTCCTCATTATATATATATTCTCTAATATATATATTAGCTGCCTTATTTATTTTGTCAGTTGTCGTCAGTTTAGTTTTCTTTGCATTAAGATAAAGGTTTTGCTCTTCATTATTCTTGCGGCCTGACTTAATTAGTTTTTCCATTCCTTTTTGTGTTGTGGACAGTAATACTGTGTCATCAGCATATCTAATCTCTGGTATTTCATAACCTCCAATTTACATAACCGGTTGGTTATGTTACGGATTAACCGTGTTTATTCACGTCTTTCGTTTCAGGATGTTATCTGCCTTGTCATTTGCCTTGCTATTCTTCTGTTGACGTATCTTTGAGTTTATGGGTCTGTCAGGAAGTCTTGTTCTTATTTAGTCTGTCAGGAAGTCTTGTTCCTCTTCTTTAATCTACCAGAAAGTCTTGTTCTTCTTTAATCTGACAGGAAGTCTTGTTCTTTTTCATTAGTCTGTCAGAACGTCTTGTTCTCCTTCTTTAGTCTGTCAGGAAGTCTTGTTCTTTTCTTTAGTCTGTCAGGAGGTCTTGTTCTCCTTCGTTAGTCTTTCAGAAAGTCATGTTCTCCTTCTTCTGTAGTGAGCTTCATATGCTCAGTCATCAAGACAATGAGACCATTTGCTTCCATGAATCAGAGCATCAGCTGAGAGGTTTCCTGCTGAACAGTTTTCCAGCATTGCTCTTTTTTTTAAATCTTTGAGGCTGTTTAGTCTTCGCAGAAAGAGATGATTTGCTAGGCGTGTTCTGGAGGTACTTGTTGGTTAGCATGTAGTGTAGTTGGTGTACGCTAGTGTCGCATTCGGAGTTTGATAAGTTCAGTTTGTTATATTTGTTTGTTTGTTTTTAATAATAGGATCTTTGTGGTTATCTGCTGTCTGTTCTTTATCTCCATGTATTTTTGTGTACCTTCTTTTGATGAGTTTTTTTCTTCTTCTTTTTTATGTTTTTTTATGTTCTTTTATTGAGATATTGTAATGTAAAGAAACTCTCTCTCTCTCTCTCTCTCTCTCTCTCTCTCTCTCTCTGTGTGTCTCTGTGTGTGTGTGTGTCTCTCTCTCTTTTTGCATATCTGTTTCTCTTCTTCTCATTCTTTCTCTATTTGTGTCTTTTCCCCTCTCCATATGTCTCTCACTCTCTCTCTCTCTTTCATTCCTACTCTCTCGTTCTGTCTCTCTCTCTTTCCTTCTCTAACTCTGCTTATCTCGTCTGTTTCTCCTTCTCTGCCTCTTCCACAACGTCTCTCTGCCTCTCCCGCGCCGTCTCTCTTTCTCTCCCACACCGTCCCTCTGCCTGTCCCAATTCGTCAGTATGTTTCACTCACGCTCTCTTTCCGTCAGTCTCACTCTCTCGTTCTCTCTCAACGTGTCTCTTGCTCTCTGTGTCTCTAACTCTCTGTGACTCCCTGCGACTGCCTCTCTCTCTCTCTCTCTCTCTCTCTGTTATCGCCCCCTTTCTTTGCCTCCCTATTTGAGGATTCTGGAACTTCATTATTCAGCACGGAACTCCGTTTCCTCATAGATCCATTCAGTGATAGACTGTAGTGACGTCTAGGCACTTCTGTCAGGAAAAAAAAATTCCTGCAGGAATCTACAGTAAAGTATATCTGTCATGTCTAGCGTTTCTAGCTTTGACAAGATGTAACCACCCCGACCTCACTTGTGGGGTTGTGTCTACGACATTGGGGAAAAACTAAACGAGGAAAGTCTGACAAGAAAGGATTCTATGTTACGGAGTGCTTTTATGTCATGGGTTTTTTTTTCTGTACGTGTATTGTGCTAGTGGTTTTAGTTGCAGAAATGTTGGAGAAAAACCAAGTCTACAAACTGAAGAATTTTTTTTTCTGGTTTATTTAGAGATTTTGGACACTTTTTTGTTTTTTACCGAGGCAAGGGAAAGGAACAGAGAAACGGGGAAAGAAAAGAAAGAAAAGCTAAGACAGTGGTGGATGTACAAGATAATGTAAAATACATATCCTAGTTTGATAAAATATTTGTTCCCAGCTCGTTTCACCTGAGTTTTTTTTTTTAACAAACAGAGCTTTTGTTTTCCTATTTCTTTTTGTGTCTTAATTTACAGTGACAGGTGGCGTTTAGTTTCGTTGTTTTTCTGAAATTTTGTTTTTGTTTTCCACTGTGATGTTGTCACAGTAGGTGAGGTGTAATATTTCTGGTTTTCTCTTTATATCTCTTATTTGTTGGAGACTGATTGTTTTTCCATTTATGGTTTTTCTATTTCTTGCTCTGAAAGGCTCAGGGTTGCTGAACATAAATCTCCTGTCACTACCCCATCGTCCCTCAAGTTTTATTCTGTTATGACGGTTTTTTTTTTTTGGTTTGTTTTTTAATCTACGCTTGCATTCATTACTTTTGTTTCACTAAAGCTTTTTGTCCCACTTTCTTCCTTCTGATATTTCTCGATTCCTTCCTTCCTCCCTCCCTCCCTCCCTTCCTTCCTTCTTTCCTTCCTTCCTTCCTTCCTCCCTCCCTCCCTTCCTTTCTTCCTCCCTTCTTCCCTTCCTTCCTTCCTTCCTTCCTTCCTTCCTCCCTCCCTTCCTTACTTACTTACTTACTTACTTACGAACGAACGAAGCCAAAACACAACAGATCATTATTTTCAGGGCTTGGAAGAAAGACTGAGAATACAAGCCCATCTGCCCAGACTCCGTGCTGCTCGTGCCAGAATGACCTTCACACCCTAGACCACCTCATGCAAACCAGCTGAAGTTGTTAACAGAGACCAAGACCCAGCCATAGGGGTGAAAGAAGAGCTGGATACCGAGGAATGCATGAAGAACTATTGACGATGGGATTCATGGAGACAGCCCTTCTACTTGTCCAGGTGGCCGAGCTTATAAAATAAAGTAAAAGACAGAAAACGATGACGACAGTAACACTGTCCTGAATACATTATAAAAACTTGGCGCAGTCACATCGACTTTTGGCTTCCAAGATACGTTGTATAGACTGTTTCAAGACTCGTCTTATAGACAGTTTCCAAGACTCGTCTGATAGTCTTATGTACAGTTTCCAAGACTCGTCTTATAGTCTCCAAAACGCTTATAGACAATTTCCAAGACTCGTCTTATAGTCTCCAAAACGCTTATAGACAATTTCCAAGACTCGTCTTATAGTCTCCAAAACGCTTATAGACAATTTCCAAGACTCGTCTTATAGTCTCCAAAACGCTTATAGACAATTTCCAAGGCTCGTCTTATAGACAGTTTCCAAGACTCATCTTATAGATTGTTAGCTAACAAGACGATGCGAATTATAGACTGTTGGCTAACAAGACAATGCGAATTATAGACTGTTGGCTAACAAGACAATGCGAATTATAGACTGTTGGCTAACAAGACAATGCGAATTATAGACTGTTGGCAGATAAAACTTGATTTATACAAGGTCCGACAATTAAGTAATGAGACTAATTACATAAAAAATGAAATTACAACAGTTGAAGATGTAACCTGTATTTTCTTCTTCTTCTTCTTCGTTCGCTTCTACCACCAAGACCGCCCCGTGATCCCCCTGAATTTACTCCTGTGGTCCTCGATAGATCCCGTGATCCCCCTGTGATCCCCGAAGGGGCCACACGAGATCCACGAGATGACCACAAGAGGTTCAGAGTATCGCAGGGGCTGAGCCTGTATTCTTGTTGGGTCTCAGAAGCGGTAATGCGTGACACCGTGGTTTTTGTTGCACCAGTTTAATCTAGAGCTGGATTTTCTCACTGGAAAATCTCGACGTGTTTTGGATATCAGTATATCCCCGCTGGGTGAGAGGCGGTTCCCTATCCAGCCAAGAGTTGGACTTTCTCACTGAAAAACCTCGATGTGTTTTGGGATACATATGTATCCTCGCCGGGTGAGAGGTGGTTGCCCATCCAGTCCAGCGTTGGACTTTATCACCGGGAAACCTCAGCGTGATTAGGATACGCGTACATCCCCGCTTGGTGAGAGGTGGTTGCCTGTCTAAACTGCACTGGTCCAGTGTCTCCGAGTTCAGCATTTTGCGGTCGTGGCCCCTACCCTTCCTAGTTGTGACCAGGACGGAGCTTTTGTCCAGGAGGACGAATCCTCGCCGCTAGTAAATTTCACCCCTGGGTTGAGCCGGTTTAGGCATATTATCCCAGTATGGGCGTGTTTAGGACGTGACCGACCTCTAGAGCGGAGGTACCGTGGCATGCGTAGTAATCAAGTTTCACCCCCTGTTTTAAGCCGGTTTAGGCATATTTCACCAGTATGGGTGTATACAGACGTGGCCGATCTCTAGAACAGAGGTGCCGTGGTATGAGTAGCTCTCGCCGCAAGACCACTGGACATACCGACCGCGCTTCATTTTATCCTTTCCATCACCTTTTCGCATCAGCGCCACACGGCAACCCTAATTTATCTGTTTATAGACAAAATCATATAATGATTTATATAGACAAGTTTCAAGATTAGACTGTTAGTTGACAGGACTTGAGTTATAGACTGATGACTGACAAGATTTGAGTTATAGACTGTTAGTTGACAAGACTTAAGTTATAGACTATTGGCTGACGAGATTTGAGTTATAAACTGTTGGTTGGCAAGATTTGAATTATAGAATGTTGGTTGACAGTATTTGAGTTCTAAACTTTTGGTTGACAAGATTTGAGCTATAGACTGTTGGCTGACAAAACTTGAGTTATAAACTGTTGGTTGAGAAGATCCGCCTTCCACTTTGTCCATAAAAGTCATCCTGTCATCTATCTTGTAGAAATTCATAGTGCTTGTTATTTTCTTGAGTGAAATTCTCATTTGATCGAACATTTTGTCAGAAAGCTGTCAGTCAGACTGTCTTGTCTCATCTAGGTACCATCCATCCATCCATCCATCCATCCATCCATCCATCCATCCATCCATCCATCCGTCCGTCCGTCCGTCCGTCCGTCCGTCCATCCATCCGTCCATCCATCCATCCATCCATCCATCCATCCATCCATCCATCCATCCTCCATCCATCCGTCCATCCGTCCGTCCGTCCGTCCGTCTTGTCTATGTAATCATCGGCTCGTCGTCCTAAGTCTGAAACCTTTCCCCCTAGGACAGTTCATCTACAGAACTGAGTGTGCTCACGTGTCCAGTCACTTACCTCTACTTAACAATCTGTTTAGAGTGAACTTTGTCAGTCCACCTCTTTGTCTACTCAAAACTAGTTTGCTAATGTCTGAACTAAGACACCTTCAGTTCTTGACATCGTAAAGTCTTATTCTCAGAATCTTTCCCCAAAATACCCGGAAGTTAGTCACGCTTCACCTGCCTCACAGATTAGCCAATACATTTTGTTCCAGAGTTTCAGAAACCGGTTCGCTGTTATCGCCTTCCGCCTGCCAAACACAAGACAGAGCTCTCATATGTAGAATTATTTAATGAGCCCTTTAGATACGGTCCCGAAATGGCGCCAGTCAATAAATTGTCTGGAAGGAAGAAGTCTCACACGCCTAGCAGACGATCTATTACACGACAGCTTCCTCGCTACTCGGCTACTGCGCGTTTTGACCCATCAGTCATTCGGAGACGCCATCTTGTAGAGCAGCGCTTCCCAGAGTCAGAGTGGTTTGGCACCGCTTTGGTGAGCGATCTCAACGAAGTGCCAGTGATCATCAAGAAAAATGGGAGCTAAAGTGTAGAAAAAATTGTTGAGTGGTTAAGAGAGTTTGCCTCTGTACACCGCCTGAAAACTTCACGCATACCAGCAGTGGAATTAGTACCACACGTTGGGAAACACTGATCTAGAGAATGAGGAGGGTTGTAACCTAAGCGTCATCGAATTCGAGATTTGAAATGAAAATCTCAGATCTTGTTTTTAATAGAGTAGGTCTACTTTGAGATTTTGACAAATGCAAATTGAGATTTTGACAAATGCAAATTGAAATTTTGACAAATGCAAACTGAGATTTTGACAGACGCTTAATTCTCCATTCTCCATCTCCTTCCATCTTTCTGCGTGTATCTCTGTACTTGTGATGAGTCAGAGAGATCAATAACATAACGTTTTAAAGTAAATAAAAGATCTGAGAAACGAATGTGAGGAAAATTCAATGGCAAACTACAGTTTTCAGTTCCCTGTACGTATCTTATATGTTTCTCTGTTCATTGGGAATGGTTACCAAGTGTTTCATCCTTGGCAAACTTTCTCAACATCCGATCAATCGGTTACTCACACAAAATCATGCTAGTTCTAATCAATTATTTACCCAAACAAAACCTTCTAGTTCCAATCAGTTATCTACCCACATAAAACCTTCTAGTTCCAATCAGGTGTCTACTCACACAAAACCTTGCTAATTCCAATCAATTGATTACCGACACAAAATTTTCTAGTTTCAATCAATTGTCTACCATCACAGAACCTTCTGGTTCCAATCAGTTATTTACTCTCACAAAACATAGTTTCAGTAAGTTGTCTACCCACACAAAACCTTCTATTTCCAATCGTATACCCACATAAAACCGTGCCAGTTCCAATCGATGTTCTACCCACACAAAACGTACTTCCAATCAGTTGTCCACCCACACAAAACCATGTCAGTTCCAATCATTTTTTTACCCACACAAAACCTTGTGGTTCCAATCAATTGTCTACTCATACAGAACCTTCTAGTTCCAATCGTTTACCCACACAAAACCATGCCAGTTCCAGTCAGTTTTTAACCACACAAAACTGTGCTAGTTCCAATCAGTCTTCTGCCCACACAGAACTTAGTTCCAATCAAGTGGCTATTCATACGTATGCGTTTCGGCTTCCACGCGAGTCGACAGTCCATTAAAAAAAAACACCCCAGTTTACCATCGGTGAATATTGCACATAAAATAATCTTTGTTTTCAATCCGCCGACCATCCACACCAAACTGTCCCAGTTCACCATCGGTGACTTTACCCAGAAAATCATCTATCTTCACGATTAGCCGGCAGTCCACCCAGAATCATCCCAACTTCTAGTCAGTGACTACCCACACAAAACAGTTTTCTGCCGTTTACTTTTTACAGTTCCGTCTTATTCGGAGAATCTTGGAATGTAATCAGACTGAGAAATATGAAATGTGTTCTCAGCTGTTGTTAGAAAACAGGGCAAGGTTTGGTTTACTGGATATGAACTTTTAAAGATAACAGTAAATTCTAATTGAAACTCGAGACCAGTGTTTATATAAGAAGAAATAAGAGAAAGAAAAGTGAAAGGAATATAATTCTAACTAGTTATTTCGTATAGCCGAGGATTCCCAAAGACAAAAGAAAATCAGTCACGTCATCTTAGTTCGTGTGGAAGTCAGCATGTTTCATATTTAAGCACTGCTTGATTCGGAGTGTTTTATCTAAAGTCAGCATTTATGATTCCTTTATTAGCAGCTGTAGTCTCATCGTTTTGTATTATTATCATTACTAATAATGGAGATACAATGAGGGAAATTAAAAGGAGGACATCTATAGCTCTTCAGAAAGTAAAACAACTCAAGAACCTGTGGAGAGGAACAGACAGAATTACAAAAATAAGATTTTTAAGGGCATGCATCTTTCCCATCGCAACATATGCCTATGAGACCTGGACATTTAACAAAACAGCTGAGAAATACAAAAATGCTTTTAAATGTAAATGCTACAGAAGAATTCTTCAAATATCATGGACAAATATATATATATATATATATATATATATATATATATATATATATATATTACACGAACTTAATGTTGAAGAAAGTTGGCTAGTAAAGAAGATTCCACAGAGAAAACTTAAGTATTTTAGACATATTAAACGTCATGAGAATTTAGCGAAGACAGTCTTGGAAGGGTACAAAATAGGAAAAAGAAAGAGAGGAAGACCAAGGTGGAGATGGCTGCAAGACATTATTGATAATCTGCAAATGGATGCATCAGCAGCAGGGCATCTTGCTTCAACCAAGAGGCCTACAGAAGAGCTGTTAGGGAGGCAAAGTTCCCGCAAGAGGCATGCAAATGAGTGACTTATGAATCTCATCCGTTAGTCCTTTTAGTCTTTGAGGCGATGGAGTTGGTGATACAAGCCTGGCTAATTTGTACATTTTTCTGGCCACTTCCTTCATTAGTTGCGGCTGTTGTAGGGTCCTCTCTTCACTATAACAAAGATAATGATTCCCGTGACAAATAACCGCGTCGTAGCTTGTTACAGTTTGCTTGTGTTACTTAGAACAGAGAACTTTGACTACTCCGTTTCTGTTGTTGAGAGTTAAATGAGCTAACAGAGATGTGGACGTGCACGTAGTTTTTGCAAGATGTTGTTTTCGTCGCAGCACCTGACTTGTTTTCTGTCAGCAGAACAAAGTCCACCTCAGTAGTACAGAGTTCATTAAGGATGTGTCCATTAAGAGTGTCCACATAGTGTCCATTAAGCTGCAGATAAAATGTACTCGTATCAAAGATTAGGAAACACAACTGTAATGTAAAGGTAATGGAAGGCAAAGAATGATGGCCAGCGGCTGGATTATGTTCCAGAGTTTTCCCCCCTTCGAAATGTCTTTCCTTTGTAAGCCGTAGTTTAGCAGGTCGGCGCCGAGGTTTCACTCGATGAAATTGCTGATCCACTTTATAGGGGTATTAATCAAAGCGCTTGAGAAGTGGGAAGTTGGAAACGTTCACCCTTTAAGCTGGGGGCGGGGTGGGAGCAGAGTGGAGAGGGAGGGAAAAAAGGGGGCGGGGGGGGGGTGGGTAGAAGAAACATTTTCAATTACTTTTCTTGCCGTGCCGTTTTTAAATTATCATTATTTCTAGTGGGAAATTATCGTCTTTTTCTGGAAATCTGGTAACTTAGAGAAGAGCTGTGCCAAACGATGTAAGGAAGAAAAGAGTACATGCTTGTGTTATTTTTATCTCGATAATCGTAATTGTAGGATATTTGAACATCTCGGACCGAGTCCTGCTAGCCCAACTGAAAGCACGACCAATAAACATAAATATTATACAAGTGTGCGCGCCAACATCTGAAAGTTCTGAAGAAGATGTACAGCTATTTTATAATGACATATAGAGACAGCCCTAAAACACACAAAAAGTCACATGAAGTTACCATAGTCATGGGAGATTTTAATGCCAAAGTTGGTAAAGGAAGAACTTCAGACATCATTGGTGACTATGGACTTGGGGAGAGGAATGGCAAAGATAGTAAATTAATTGAATGGACAAGAATACACAGCATGATTGTAGGAAACACATGGTTTAAACAACATCCCCGAAGACTGGCAACGTGGTGCAGCCCAGACAAAAAGACTTTTAACCAGATAGATTACGTATTAATCAATAAACGATTCCGGAATGCATTACTGACAACAAAAACCATGCCAGGAGCTGACTGCCATAGTGACTACGACCCAGTCTGTGGAAAAATTAGAATAAAGCTGAAGAAAGCATGCAGAAAAATGAGAAACATTAAACTGAATACAGAACTCCTTAAAAATGACCAAGAACTACGAGAACAATACAGAGTTATTATAAAAAAATAGATACAATTCAGTAGCAAAGATAAATAGTATATATGAACAGTGGGCATTGTTAAGAGATTCTATCCACCAAACTGTTAAAGAGATAATACCACCGAAAAAAGAAGCCCCTAAAAATAAATAGATGACAGACGACATCTTAGGACTGATGGACAAGAGGAGGAGGAGAAAAAAATAACCAAGAAAAATATACTAAGATAAATATACTAAGATAAATAAAGAAATAAGACGCAAATGCAGAGAAGCAAAGGAAGTGTGGTTAAATGAACAGTGCAGACAAATAGAGGACTCCCATAATAAAGACAGCAAAAACATGCACAAACGAATTAGTGAACTCACAGGCAGGAAAACAAAATATACCACAGGATGCCTGAAATCAAAAGAAGGTAAAATGTTATGAGAAAAGAAGACTTTGTGGACAGGTGGACAGAGTATATCGGTGAGCTATACGGAGGAAAAAGACCAGAATTAACACCAGATACTGAAAACTGTGATGGACCACCAATACATGAAGATGAAATCATAGATGCCATCAAACACTTGAAGAAAGGAAAAGTGACTGGGCCTGATAATATAACAATAGAAGAAATAGAGGTGCTAGAGGAGATAGGAATAAAAATAATAACCAAGTTACTGAATGACATTTACAACAGTGGTTATATGCTCAGTGACCTTTTTAAATCTACGTTTATAGCACTACCAAAGAAACCAGGTGCAAAGAAATATGATGACCACCAGACTATCAGCCTCTCATCCTTGATGTTCCATTTCTTTGGCTGCTGTTTGGTTTCGAATCAGTTTCATAACTCCTCTCTTGTGTTATCTGAACGTCTGGTATCTTCTTATTATGAGCCTGCTGTCTGGCGTCAAATGTGTCTCCTGTATACATGCAAGGTCTATGTCCTCTTCCATGAACTTTCTAGTGAGTCCAGTCCTTTTATTTCTGACTCCATCAGCTTTCCATTGTAAGATGTTGAATTTCTTTTGTGTCTCTCGTAGGTCAGTAGCTTTTTACCCCTGGTCTCGGTGTCCTGGCCGCCCAGCACGAAGCAGGGTGACCACCAGTCTCTGTGGGTGGGCCCATTCGAGGCTTAGGGCCCGGCGTTCTCCCTACCTGCTCCACAGGTAGAACACAACGTCTGGATGAGATTGGATGTAATGCTATTCAGATTGCCTTGTACTGTAATTCTTCGTATGTCTGCGTCACTTTGCTCACTGGGCCCGGTACGTCCATCTTCAGCACGCATTTCTTTCTGGTTTGCTCTTTTAGTCTTTGTCTGTCCCCAGTCATCCTGCAGCGGGGTTTGAGTTGTGCTTTGTCCAGCCCAGGCCCTCAGACCTGTCTGGCTTGGGTGACCCTAGCAGAAACTGTTGCTCCCGCCAGCATAGCTCTTTGGGTCATGGGGGAACACACACTCTCTCACCACGACAAAGTAACAATTCACCAGAGAGAGAGAGAGAGAGAGAGAGAGTAAAAGAGGGAGGGAGATTGGGGAGGCAAATGTGGTTAATTGTAATAGCAAACATTAGATAGAACAAAGGATGCATGTAAGACAAACAACGCATATAACAAAGACCAGCAACACGGAAAACATGGACTACCAGCATGCAGAACTGAGACATGGAATACGTAAAACATGGACTAGCAGCACGTGAAACATGGACTAGTAGCATGCAGAACTGAGACATGCAATGCGTAAAACATGAACTTAACAGCACGTAAAACAGGGATTCTTATATCCTTTCCGTGCCGTTAAACGTCACATAGGGCTCGCAAAGTAGTTCGCCAATTTTTCCTGTCTTCGGTGAGTCTTTCAACTGCATCAAAGGATTTTATGCCTGTTAATTTGGCCTGTCTTAACAGTGTCCTCTTCAAAATTTCACACGGTCTGCCTCTTTTTCTTTTGCCTGTTGTGTTCCACTTGGTAGCTTGTTTTGGGACTCTCTGATCATTTCTTCTCATCAAGTGACCAACATATGTCTATCTCCTTCTCCTGATCACCCATGAGACTGGTTGTTGTTCAGTCATCTGTCTTATCTCTGCATTGTTTTTTAATTCGTTCCACTTAATGTCGAGTATTTTCCTTAGGCATTTGTTTTCAATAGAGTCTAATTTCTTGTCTGTATCTTTAGCTGTTTTGCAGCTTTCGCATGCATAAATGAGGGTGGATATTACACTTGAATTGAATACTTGGTTTTTGTGCTTATAACTGTTGAATTCCATATGTTCTCAAGATTCTTGAAGATCAATGCTGCTTTTGCAATTCTGCTTCTAACTTCCTTTCTGGTGTCACCATCCTGGTCTATGTAGCTGCCAAGGTATGCAAATTGATTGACTTCTTCAATATATGTCCTTTCTATGTGTATTTTTCCATTTTGATTAAGGGGAATTTTCATTATTTTTGTTTTGTCCTTGTTATTTTCAAGTCCTATTTGTCCTTGTTAATTTCAAGTCCTATTTTGCTAGCCAGTGAAGACAGGCTATCTGTGTTTTCTTGCATGGAATTCACATTGTTACTGATAAGTTATGTCATCTGCAAAATCAAGATCTTCTAGCTGGGTCCCGTGTACCCAGTCATCCCTAAAAACATAAAACAGAATGACAACCCATACAACACTCTTATACACGATGTAGTTTCCACCATGAATCTTTTTCTTTGGTTGCATGCATTGTTAGTTGATATGCTTGTACTGGTGGATGGCTACCATGCGTTTCAATTTTTAGAACAACAGTATTCGAATAGGGAAGAATCAGCCATTCCAAACAGAACGGCGTGGAGAGAGTTACTTCATATGTGGATTAGAACCGTCCTAGGTAAGTTGACTAGTCTTTTGTTGGTTATAATTTCCACAGTTTAGAGCAGCCTACGTCCTGCTAACTGATTCATGTACCACTAGATCCTTTTTTTGTGTACTGAAGTTCTGGTAGACAAATTCTGTTCGTTTGGAATTTAGATTATATCACTACATACTCATATCATGTACAAAAGAATATAGTGGCGGCATACACATTATTTGAGGTTCAAGTAGAATTCCTATTGTTTCCTCTGTCACGTTTCTTTCAGCAGACATCTACAGAAGATTCTTTCGCCACCGCTGGTCGTTGAGGTAAGGGACGTTCTGAAGTAAACAGGACAAGAAATCAGGCTAGTTGGTGTGGCCTGTAGAAAATGTTTGATCACGATAGGTTGGTCGGTCTGCCCGAGTGTCACTTTGTCGTGAGTGTAAAATTAAAATACGTCCCCAGTCAAAACTCACCTCCCCCCTTACAACCCCCACCCTCCCACACACAAACTCACACGCACGCACACACACGGACTCATGTATGTTATAACATAACCAAAATCTCTACTATGACTTGTAAGTCAGTGCAAAACTGTTACCAACCTTCCCTCTGCTTACCCTGCTGAATTAAGCATTCTTTTTTTCATTTTTTTCGTCAAATGAGGGTCCATGGGAGCATTCCTTCTTAAACGGGATGACCTCCGAACGCCGGAACGATGCACCGCCTGGACCCAGTCCCTTCCCCCAATTTATTGGGGCTTGCACATAACTCAGGATCTTAAGTTTATTGCTCAGAGTTGTGCCTGTTATAACTTAGATGTCATTTCTTAAGAAGGTGTATACCTGGAGAGTAACCAGTGTTTTTTTTTATTTTATTTTCCAAGTTCATGTACCAGTTGTGTTTCATTCAGGAGCTTTTTCATTACTTTCCATGAGTTTTCATTGCTACATTGATATCAGTGTGTGTGGTGTGTCCGTATGTCTGTATGTTTCTGTCTGTCTAAAGTTCACTGTTTATTGGCTGTTGACAGTATAATGCAGAGCCTTACAGGCTGTCTACTTTTGTATAATCTGACAGCGGTGAGGATGAGTTGAGAGAGAGAGAGAGACACGCATAGTACGTCAACATGGTCGTTGCGTCATGTGAGGAGAAAACAGAAACCATAAGCTGAGAACAAACGCGACTGCTGTTATATCGTTACCTTATTTTATCAATCGGATATCATTAGATTTGAGAGACGCCATCAGCTGTTTCCCCAGACAGCTAACATCTGCCATCCTAGAAACTCTTTTCAAAGTGGAAACGAATTGCTGTTATTAGTTCCCTGTTCTCTTACCGCATTTTTTGACGTAATCTTCTTCCCTCGTCTCATGTCCTTCTCTGTACTTGATGTAAGAGTAGCTTAACTTTTCTGACGTCTTTCTTTCTACAGCTAGCACCTACTTCTCAGATGTTCTGACAGAACAGCTGCCTTTATGAGACTACAAAGAGATCCGGCCTCTGTTTAGAAATCCTTTAAGTTTAGATTCATGAATGACTTTATCATAATTTCCGAGGCCTTTTCTGCTCGGCTTATGTTGACATTTGGAACCGCTGTTATCCTGTCTTGAATCTTTCAATGATAATTTTAGCATTTGTCGACTGGAAAAACTGACTTGATGGTGTGTGTCTGTGGCTTGACCTCAAGCAGTGCACTTGTTGAGTGTTCGTGGCTGAAATGGGAAGATCTGAATTGAGATCACATTTTTTGTTTGTTGCTAGGGAAACAGGCCAGAACATACTGATGAAATAGAAAGAAAAAAAAAACACAGAAGGAAAAGTATGTGACGTGTTATCGAACTTACCATCGCTTCTTGCAGGGGCACTTGTTCCTTGAGTCTTATATTTCATCTGCCAGGTATGACTCTGTGTGTGTGTGTGTGTTCAAGTGGCATGGTAACTAGGGTCAAAACCCATCCCTAGATCGCACTGATGCTCCGAGTGAAGTGTTTCTTCGCCGATTAATATAAGAGATTGAACTAATGGTTCCGGAAAATTGAATAACGTGAGTATTATTTTGTGTTTGTTTGGTTTTTATTGTATGTATATATGTTTGTTTCTTTTGTTTTATTTATGCGCACATAAACTGATGGCTTACGCCTAAACTGTACAAAACTTTAAAAGAGATCATTTACATTATTAACTTTTAAAAGTTATATTCCTGAAATATTAAATGTTATATATTTCTTATCAGTGACAATGTGAAATCGATGCAAGAAAAAAGACTGATACCCTGTCTTCACTGGCTAGTAAAATAGGACTTGAAATTAACAAGGAAAAAAAAATAATGAAACTTCTCATTAATCACGAAGAAAAAATATACTTAGAAGGAACATCTGTTGAAGAAGTAAACCAATTTGCATACCTCAGCAGCTACATAGACCAGGATGGTGACACCAAAAGAGGAAGTTAGAATTCGAATTGTAAAAGCAGCATTGACCTTCAAGAATCTTGAAAACATGTGGGATTCAAGAGTTTAAAGCACAAAAACCAAGTTAAGATTATTCAGTTCAGATGTAATATCCACCCTCATTTATGCATATGAAAACTGGAAAATAACTAAAGAAATAGACAAGAAACTAGATTCTTTTGAAAACAAATGCGTAAGAAAAACACTCGGTATAAAGTGGAACGAATTCAAGAACACTGAGATAAGACCACCTGTCTCATGGGTGATCAGAAAAAGAAGAAAATGGACATATACTCACGGAAAAAAGTAAGTGTGCAGTGGTGTCAAGCGCACCAATTACGTTGTCATGAGTGAAATGAAATCAGATTTGGCACAAAGTTTTGTCTGAGTGTTGCCCACTTCCCCGTGCTGCACGAAGTTGATCGCACTATTCATAGGGAGATAACCACAGCTCCAGTGAAATCACATGCGTGATCCATGATTGGTTACTGACCACGGATAAAATGAGGGTAAATGTGTAATTCTGTTCTCAAAGATCTCTTCACTTAATCTTTGAAGAAAGAAGTAGTGGAATTCCAAAATAAACATCTTTTTTCATCATGCCGAGATTGAATGAACATCAGCGAGAAATAGCTGTTTGAATGTTAATTGCTGGATCAACAGTAGCAGCAGTATCTCAATATTTTAATGTTCACAGAAACACAATATCACGCCTTCAAAGTCGTTTTAACCAAAATGGTTCCGTTGCTGACAGCCATAGAAGCGGCAGGCCACGAGTTACCACCCTTGCACAAGACCGCTACATCCACCTCATGCAACATGGACTGCCTGCAACATTCCAGGTGTAAGACGTGTGTCGGGCAGGACAGTGAGGAACAGACTCAGAGAGGTAAATCTCTTACCTCATAGACCTGCAGTTAGACCAGTACTGACAGTTCGCCACAGACAAACCCGCTTGAACTGGGCCAAACACCATGTGGCATGGCCTTATCATCAATGGAGACGGATCCTATTCACTGATGAGTCCAGATTCTGTCTGCAAGGCCATGATGGGCGTGCTTTAGTGTACAGGCGAAGAGGAGAACGCTTTGCGAATAACTGTGTGCTAGAGGTGGATAGGAGAAGAGGAGGCAGTGTAATGGTTTGGGGAGGAATTTCCTATGCTGACCGAACAAACCTAGTCTTCCTCAATGGCAACCTTACAGGTTTACGATATAGGGACGAAATCATTACACGCCACGTAATGCCTCTTCTGGCTAATGAACAAGGCGTGATACTGTGGCAGGATAACGCTCGTCCACATGTCGCACGTGTGGTCAGGGACCACTTTCAGCAGCACCAGATTACTGTCTTGCCACGGCCAGCAGTTTCACCGTACCTATCACCTATCGAGCACATTTGGGATGAACTGGACCGCAGGTTGAGAAAACGACACAATCGTCCTGGAAACCGCCAAGAATTAGACCAAGCGTTGCAATAAGAATGGAAAACATGCCTCAACAATTGATACAACTTGTCATTTGTTCGATGAGAAGGGGGTGTCAAGCAGTGATAACTGTCAGAGGAGGACACACACGATATTGAAACCCTGATTTTCTTTTCTTGGGGTGGTGAGCCACATTAGGTGAGTTTTTTTTCATTTTTTTTTTGTGACATGTGACTGGCCTGAAAGTTATCATTTTATCTGTTATTGGATAATCAAACATAATGTGTGCCAAATTTTATTTCAGTCATCACCTGAGCACGTTCATGGTGCTTTTTAATGCATTGCACACTTACTTTTTTCCGTGAATATATGTCGGTCATGTGATGAGAAGAAACAGTTAGAGAATCCCAAAACAAGCTATAAAGTGGAACATAACAGACCGAAGAAAAAGAGGTCGACCACGTGAGACTCTAAAGAGGACATTGTTAAGAGAGGCCAGCTTAATTAGGGCATAAAATCCCCTGATGAAGTTGAAAAGTTCGCCGAAAACAGGAAAGGTTGGCGAACTGCTATGTGAGCCCTATGCGACGTTTATCTGCACGGAGAGGATGTAAGGTTCCTGAAAATAACATTTGCGGAATTTACTCTTGTTATTCTGTCGCGACTGCTCTGTCTTTGTTGTGTATGTGTATGTTTTTTTTTCTTTACTCAGTGCAAACAGTTTGAAAACCAAAGTGGATAAATAATAATAATAATAATAATAATAATAATAATAATAATTCAGTGCAAAAGAGAATGACAACAGAAGAGACGATTCTGTGTTGATGGACATCAGGACAAGACGGGTGGAGAGGCTGGTGTTTTTTTTTTTTTTTGGGGGGGGAGGGTTTCATGTATGTACGTGTGTCTTCAAGACAATGAGGCGGCACAAGATTGTATCATTACATGCGATTATGCTTAGGTTGTTATTTGTGGTGTACACAGAAAAGTAGTTTGAGAGAGAGAGAGAGGGGGGAGGGGGGATGGTGAAGAAGGAGAGACATTGACCGTTTCTATTTATTTAATTCAGTCGAGCACTGATCTTCTCGTTGTACGAGATGCTGCGAACTTTGAACTGTCATGGCTGTGCCACAGAAAGACTGGGAACGTGGCCCGTGGTCGAGCTCGGTCTTCAACAAGCTGACAGCTGCACCCGGAAACGGAAACAAGTTAATTTTGCGTTAAATTTGTTTCTTCCGTTGTTTCGTGTAAGCAGTTACTTCACATACATTTTTATGATTTGAATTGTGATATTTTAATCATGTTTGTTGTATCCAGAACATGTTTGTACTAACTGATGTACAATGTCTGGAAGAGGTTGAAAGTTGAATGATATAGGACAGGATGTCAGACAGTCCAACGTGTCTAGTTTTTTAAATTTATTTGTTTCTTTGTTTTCGTTTGCTTGTTTGGTTTTGTTTGTTGTTTCTCTTTCTTTCTTTCTTACTCTCTCTCTCTCTCTCTCTCTCTCTCTCTCTCACTGTCTTCTTGTATCAATAGCCTGTTAAAGCTACAAAGGCACGTCATATTCCTTATTGGAACGAAAGATTCAGAGGGTGAAACATTAGGCGCTCAAGCCCGTCTCTCATTCTTCTCTTTATCTGTCAACTATTACTCTCCATCAAACACCAATTTAGTACAAGCCTATCACATACTTAACATAAATATGTACGAAGGTAAGCTAAAGGTAACTCTGTCATGCCGTAAAGAAACATAAAGATATGGTGTTACTGTCCATATTTTCCTTGACTTGTCCGCACACTAGAGGTCAGTGTGATCAGCATCACGCCTGACCAACTTTCTTTCCCAAACTCCAGAAGAAGTCAGATACCCATTTCTGCAGTTGGGTGACTGGTGCGCCTCCAGCAGGATTCAAACCCCCGTCCTTTCGCCGTGGCGCCCTAAAATAAATACACGTTTACATTTGTTAATATAATCCACAGAGCATATTTAGTAATCAGCACACGCGACCCTCGTGTAGATTCATTGTAGTAACAGTTCTGTTCCCCTTCCCCCCCCCCCCTTTCACTAGAATCAGTAACTTGCCGTTGTTTACAAAAGTGAAACTACTGGGTAGGATGTGAATGTTCGTAAAGTTAGATTGAAAAGTTTAACACTGTGTAGGCACAGGAAAGAAGTTTTTCCTTTGAGTGTCTGGGCTGTCTACGTAGGCGATCTCATGTGATACGGAACATTTACTAAGAAAAGTGCGGTACTGTTTTCGATACATGTATTACTCGCATACGAAGTTCATCATCTGTGAGTGCCAGATATTTAATAGGAAGAACACTGTACTGTTTTGCGAAACTACCACACGTATATCGTGCTGATTATCTGTAGGTACCGAACATTTACCAGAAAGAACACGGTACTGTTTTGCGGGTCTCTTTCTCTCTCTCCCCAACCCCAACCCCACCCCCTTTTCGAAGAAAAGCATGTTATTTAGAGACCTGGTTGTCGAATTACTGTATTTTAATTTTTCGGATGGGAGAATTAATGTAATTACTGTAGTTCCGTTTGTATTTTTCACACTGGAGAATTACTGCAATTTAGTTAACATGTCTGTTACGTCGTAATTGTAAGAAATTGTAACTTCTAACGGGAAAATAAATCGGCTGCTTCGGTTAAACATCGTTCAGACTCCATCATTCTAATCTGTGGAGAATCAAGTCCGTGAACTCTCATAATCTTCGCATCCAGATCACCAATTATTACCCCCCTTGTCAGTCTGTAGGCGCGGCTTGTTGATTCTCGACTGATTATCCTGCCTTGTTTCTCGTTTCCCATCATCCATAGAGCACTGGGGGCTCAGCGGCCCCCATCCGGCCCCCACCCCCCACCCCCAAACACACATACACACAAAGTTGTCTTTTTTGACAGGTTTACGGTAATCGGATTTTATGCTGGGTGCCAGAGTGGTGAGATGAGAGCGATAGATGGAGGAGGGAGGAATGCATTTCAGCCTGATCTAGTATAGAGTTTGGTGAAAAAAGATGGGGGGAGGGGGCGAAATATACCGGCTCGGCTGGTTGATGAGGACTGGTTGACAGGCAGTAGGATGGTTGGTGGGTGGATGAATGACTGAATTAGTGAAGGGACGAGTTGATGAACAGAATGGTTGGGGAAAAAACAAACCCAGATTGGATAGTTTCCATAGATCTATGCTGTGGATATGGAAGCAGGGGTCTTTTGGGTTGTGAAGTTTATGAAAAAAACGTTTGGAGTCGGACAGTAGAAACTCGGAATCAGAGTTTAAAGGTTGCTGCTTCGACCCCAAAGTTGAAGGGTTGAAAGTTTGACCCCTCCCGCTCGAGTTAAAGTTTGAATCTCTGACCCCAAAGTTGAAGGTTTCTAGGTACAATTCTAAAAAAAATGACGAAGTTGAAGGTTTGACAGACCGACTCCAGAGTTGAAAGTTTGACATTCCGACTTCAGGTGACGGTTTGGCGATCCGACACCCCCCCCCCCCCAAACCCTAGTTGATGGGTTTAGTCTCCGATTACAGATTTGGAGGTTTGACACTCCGATTTGAAGGTTTGACGCTGCGACTTCAAACTTGAAAGCTCAATTCTCCTACCTCAGAAGTTGAAGGTTTGACATGGAGGCTACAAAGTTGAAGGTTTGATACTCGGACTCCACACTGGACACTACGTTGTCCTCTAGGCAGTTACTCGTCCTACCATAGTCCGTGGTTCATGTTGCAGTCATTCTTTTATCAGTTCTCTTTCACTAACGTCTACAGTAGCTTCTATTTGTCAAAGTCTAGCCATGCAACACTGTGCTCTATCACTTTACCAGGATTGATGAACAACAGGTACAGAATGGCGTAGGTGGCCTGATAGATGGATCAGTGGACGGGTGGATGGATGGATATATGAGAAACTGGGTTACCGTTAGGATGTGGATACTAATAAAAACAACAACAACAAATATGTTTCACGATCACAAACAGTACATAGCGGATAAAGGGGGAAAATGTCACTTAAATGTAAAAAAGGACGTTCTAAGATTTAGAAAAACAAAGACATAAACAGATCAGACATAAAGAGATTGATGGTAGCCAAGAACCCACAGAAACGCTAATATATACATTCCTAGACTGACGTATTTAGATTTGTCCGGTATAGATCTTCATCCAGAGACCGAGCTGTCTCGGCGAGGTTCTTATATATGCGCAAGTGCCAGGGATAGACTCCAACAGGTCGATGCAGCTGTAAGATTAATAAGAGATTTGTCTTGTAACAGGAGACAGTGATGGGGGCTAATGGTTAATAATTACTTTTCTGGTGCTTCCGGTTTCTGTATTCTCATATTCCTGGTCTTATGTATAATGCACGGCAAAGTAATAGTTTATATATTATTATCGTAGTGATTATGTTCCTCTGTTATCGTTTATGAGTTATTATTTTCTTCTTTTGCGTTCAGTCTCTCTAGCCACAGACGTCTTTATTTATTATTATACAAATTGTGCAGTTATTTGAAAGTAATGGTCTGCTTTGTTTTTTTAGTGAAGTTCCTTATGGCCATAGATGGTATCGGGCTTCTTGATAGAGTGGGCAGAGCTGCAGAATGTGTTCTTATTGATATATAAAGCATTTAATTTATTGTTTATTGCTCACTGTTCTTGTTTACAAGGGTACATAATGGGAAAAAGAAAGAGAGGAAAACCAAGGCGAAGATGGATGCAAGACATCGTTGATACTCTGCAGCAGGACATCTTCTTCACAACCAAGAGGCCTACAGAAGTGCTGTTAGGGAGGCAAAGTTCCACAAGGGACATGCAAATGAATGATGAATGTTCTTGTTTCCCACTGGACCATAGTCTTTCTGTTATTGTTATCATTGCAGTGCATATTCACTTGACATCTGTTTCGCTTTTTCAAACATACGGAGATAGACAACAAATATACGACTTGCAAGACATTAATGACAGCTTATAAAATAATTAAAGTTTATTCATCGCTCGTAGTCGACATGCATCTGAGGGTTGGTTCATTATACAACGAGAAGATGACCCGTACTTTTATATTATGGTGGTAATTTAATCAAACAGCATACCGAATTTGACTCAGCGATAAGATATTTTAATGATCTGGGCGAGAGAGTGGGGAAACTATCACCTGTCTTTAATTTTCACATATAGGCGTAGAACGTATGGACTGACCAGACTGTAAGCTGTGACCACACCGACTCTCTGATTCCTGCAAGTTCTGACCGCATGTATGATTCGTAGCAAATCACACGCTGACCGATATAAACGGCTTGCTTCGTACCGAATTGAGATAATACCACGTAATCTAGTATTACTACCTGTAACACTAGCTGTCGATGTCAGGTCTGATCCTGAGAATCTGACTTCCAGGCTCCGTCGGATTATTCTTGCCTTGCTTGGCAGTGTTACACCACCCAGAAAACGGTTTTGAAGAAAGTTGATGTCTGTTCTGAAAGTTTCTGAGCACAGTTTTGTTTAGTTTGCTATCTGCTTTGCTTTGACAACCGAATCGGAGAAGAGCTTTTCCCACAGTGCGCGAAACACCTCACTGGACAGAATGTAAGACGGACCTGCGTGCCCAATTCTTAACCCTTTGCAGATAAAGATCAATCAATCTGTAGCATGGCCTTGTAAGTCATGATTATAGTTATTATTATTATTAATGAATATGATTATGAAAATATACTGTAAACAAAATATTAACATCGAATAGCGACAGAGAAAAGTGGGCAGGAAAGGAAGAGAAAGGTATAGAAATTCCATGACACTAGAACAATACGCCGACAAAAGTAAACAGTGGAAACAGTGAATAGAAAAAGACAAGACACAGTGACGCTGAGATATAGGTAATACAAAGGAAGGACGCCAGAAAGTAGGTTCTCTCTCTCTGAACCTTAAGTGCCCAGGGCACATGGGGCTTCCGCAAGGGTTTTCCACAAATGCCTGTCCTTCGCCTTTTTTTCTGCTCTTGCCCAGGTGAGCCCTCTATTGCTCAACATCCTTTCTGTTGTTCTTCTCCATGTCTCTTTTGGTCTACCCTTACTTCTGCTCCCCTGTGGTGTCCATCTTAGTGCTATTTTTGGTAGTGAGTTGTCAGTCATTCGGAGCACATGTCCCAACCATCGCCAGCGTCTTTCCTCAATAATTGTTGTCAGTGGTTTCATCTGCATTTCTGCTAATAAGATGTTATTTCTTATGGTGTTTGGCCAAAATATTTTTCTAATTCTTCGTAAACATTTAGTCTGGAAAGAATTCAGCTTGTTTTCTATGGTTTTGGTGATTTTCCAGCATTCACTTCCATAGAGTAGTACACTTAGAACATTACTCTTAAATATCCTGATTTTTATATTTATGCTTAGTTTATTTGATTTCCATATATTCTGCAGCATTGCAAAAGCCTGGTTTGCTCTAGTAAGTCTGCTGTTGATGTCCTCTGTGCTGTCTCCATTTTCTACTACTCTGCTGCCAAGGTATACAAATTCGTTGACCTCCTCCACTAACTTGTTATCTACTCTGAGTACATTTCTGTTGTTCACATTTTGCTTCATTAACTTTGTCTTTCCTACATTGATCTTTAGTCCTATGTTGTTTGCATTCTGAGTTAGCTTGTTTATTTTATCTTGCATATCTTTGTGACTGCTTGATAATAGACAAATGTCGTCCGCAAAGTCAAGGTCCTCCAGCACTGTGTCAAGGGTCCATTGTAATCCTCTGCGTTTGTCTGATGTTGCCTCCTTCATTAACCAGTCTGCTGCCAAGATAAATAATGTTGGTGATAGTACACATCCCTGTTTCACTCCTGTTTGTACCCTAAAGCTGCTCGAGGTATGTTCTCCACAGATAACTTTGCACTGAAAACCCTCGTATAGGGCTTTGATTACATTTACTATTTTATGGGGGAGGCCATGCCATCTTAGGATTTTCCACAGTGCATCTCTGTTGACACTGTCAAAGGCTTTCTCAAAATCTATGAATAATGCATATGTTGTACTATGCCACTCATTTGCCTGTTCTAATATTTGTCTAAGTACAAATATGTGGTCTATGCATGATCTTCCTTTCCTAAATCCTGCCTGCTCTTTCCGAAGTTTTTCCTCAAGTGTTGGTACAATTCTGTTGATGATTATTCTGCAAAATACTTTCCTGGTGAGTGGCAGTAGGGTAATGCCTCTCCAGTTCCCGCAATCTCCGAGGTCACCCTTCTTTGGTAGTTTTACTATAAGATCAGTTTTCCACTCCTCTGGGGCTTTTTCTAAATCCCAAATTTGTTGTAATATCTGGCAAAGTTGTTTTGGTGTTTCTATTTCTTCTGCTTTCAACATCTCAGCAGTCACTTCATCTTCACCTGGTGCCCTGTCTGATTTTAGCTTCTTTATCGCCTCCTTTACTTCATTTATTGTTATTGGTCCTGTATTGATGTTTAGTTCCGTTTTTGCTTCAGGTATGTCTATTGTTTGTGCTCCTTGTGTTCTGTTTAGTAGGGTATTAAAGTGATCCCTCCATCTTTCAATTTTTTCTCTTTCTTCACTGACCAGTTGTCCATTTTGTGTTCTTACTGCACTTTCACATCTTGTGTTGAAGTTACCTGTCATCTGCTTTGTGATTTTATATATGGTTTTCATGTCATTTGTATATGCTGCTTTCTCTGCTGTTTCTGCTAAGTTGTCATAATATTGACGTTTATCTTGACGGCATGATTCCTTCACTTCTTTGTCTTTTTGTGCATAATTACTTAAAACTCGTTCTTTAAGCCGTTGTGATTTGGTGTTCAGTAATTTTCCCTTGATTTCTTTTCTTTGCTCTATCTTTTCCCATGTGGTCTCGCTTATCCATTCCTCTTTTCTCCTTTTCCGATATCCCAGCACCTCTTTTGCTGTTTCCTGTAGTGTTTTATTGAACTCTAATATGGAGAAAGTAGGATGGTCCATTGATAACAAAGCGGTGACTGGACGTTGACACGTGTAAACAAAATAGAAAAGACGAATAGAAAAGGCAGACACAATGAAAAAGCGAGGACACAATAAAACCTCCGACATGAAAGAGCAAGATAATGACTTAGGTAAATAACAATTGTATAGACGAAACTGACGCAGACTGACACGTATGACACGCGTTAGGGCGCTTTTGCACACGGTTTTAAAATAATAGGATGGCCAACTCGGCCAGCTGACCAATTAAATATTTAGAGGCATGGCCTGTTGGACATTTGACATAAGACATATAAGTCACGGGGCAGTTTGAATGACGGACAATCAGAACGCTCATGGGAACCAGTGAACATCTGAAGGATGGAGCCAAAATACCTTATTGGTTAATCCATCAAGCTGGACTTGAAGATAAAAAGGCGAGTGGAGAGACTGGAGGGAACCTAGAAGTACGGAAGTAGAGGAGAGGAGACAGAGGAGGGAGCCCAAAGATGGAAGAACAGATAGACTAGGACGAAGAAGTACGGAAATACAGGAGAGGACGAAGAAGAAGTAGAGGAGAGAGAAGACAGAGGATGGAGCCCGAAGACGGAAGAACAGACAATCAGGAACGAAGAAGTACGGAAATACGAGAAGGACGAAGAGGTACAGAAGAGAGGAGACGGAGGAACAAGGACGATCAGTGAATAAAGACCTGTCCAGACAAGAGAAGAATAGCAGAACAGACAATTGGAGAAGAACTACGAAGGAGAACACACTCCAGAGAAGACACAAGAGAGAAAGAAGACGTTGGTATGGAACAGATGGACACTTAGAGCAATAGATACTCAGGAAAAGCAGTTTTGAAGTAGTAGTTTTAGGACATATTGAAGCTGTGTTTCAAGTGATTACGAAGAATTGATACTTTTGAAACTTCGAGTACAGTGATTTAGTCGTGTAACTGATTGACCACGCGTTGCAGATCTGATATAATACTGAGATAGGAAATGTTCTCGTATCAAGTGTAGAATATTGTGAAGTTGAGAACATTGCCGAAATGCTGTATGTAGAGTATGATAGAGTTTGATATTGTGAACAAATGATTAAGTGATTCAAGTGATGTTATCTACTATACACCTTGAACTTATTTGTCAGAATTAAATACTGTAGTGAACGTTTCATCGGACTTGCACTGATCTAGTGAAATTGTAGTATTTGTGAAACATCGATGTGTTATGATCAAAGAACAAAGAACTTCGACTTCATCTTCATCAATAATATGATAGTGCACACCTGTAAATTGTTATAAATCAATCAGTCAATCTCTCTACTACTGATCAAACCTCTCTCTACCGTTTAACCAGCTGTGAAGGAAAGTTGAGATGTGTATATGTGTGTCTGGAAATCTAGCACAGTCACACAAAGTACCACGTCTTCATCGTCATCATCGTCAAGCAGTGAGAACAATATTATGAAATGTTAATATTGACATGTTGTGCCTTTCATTATCCTTTAGGAGGCGGCAAACTGAAAATCATCAGCATAACAATTTCTTCCACTCGTACGTTTCAACCGCTTCCTTCCTTTCTTAAGCCCTCTTCAAACAGTAGCAGCTTGTGGGCGCGTGTGGCATTGCACGTTCGCCAAGGCGGAAACTGATCCCTGCCCAATCCCTTATTCTAAAAATGTACCGATTTGGTTAGAGAGAAAAAAAGTGCAAACTCTTTTCTTCCGGGGCCAGGAAAAGCCAGCCCCGGGCAATTGTCAGTGATGGTGTGGACCAACAGAAGGACATGATCAGATGAAAGACTTCAGAGCCCTCGCTAAGCACAAGCTCAAAGATGACTGTGGTCTGTGTTAGGTTAACCCTGTTTTGGCAAGCGGCTTTTCGGCAGTTTGGAGACGCGAAATTCTTCCTCCAGCTGGGACATAGGAGAAGGTGATCGTACAAACTATCTTGCGCCGCCACGATCAGTTAATGGTCAGAATTAGAATTTCGAGGGGGGGGGGGGGGAGAGAGAGAGAGAGAGAGAGAGAGAGAGAAGGAAGCATTAATTTTCAGCATACTCTCGTGTTGGTCAGTTTGCAGAGTTTATTTATAATTTTACTGAGGACTCTTTTGTGATATATAACGAGCTGAGACGTTGTTTAGAGGTGATCGTATCTTCAGGGTCGCGGTGGAAAGCATTGGAGTTGTTGTAGTGGTGGTAGCTGTAGTTGTAGTAGTGGTGGAAATAGTTTTAGTTGGCAGTGATTGCAGTTGTTGTAATTGTGGTAGTAGTGATAGTATAGCAGTAGAAGTCATTGTGATAGTACTAGAGATAACAGTAGTAGTGCTAATATAGTAGTAGTGGTGGCTGTGGAAATAGTAATATTAGTAATCGTGATGTTGGTGGTTTTAGTAGTAGGCCCAGTGTGTGTGTGTGTATAGAAGGGGGGGGGGGGCGTATCGCTTCCGGGGTCCAGGGGGTTTTTCCTGTTTAAAAGAAGGACCCAGAAGACTTCAAGGGGACCTGTTGTGGATGAAAACAGAATGGCTAATGTATGGTAGGGAGCCTTACACAATCCCTCTCAGAGACCCTGCAGTAGTTGCAGCAGCAGTATCATCATCATCATCAGTAGTAGTAGTAGTAGTAGTAGTAGTAGCAGTAGCAGCAGCAGCAGCAGCAGTAGTAGTAGTAGTCATATTTATAATAAGTACAGATATTTGCATTCTAATGGTTTTTTTCCTTGACTACATCATGCGTGCACATTTCTCTAACTCTCATCACCACATTCTTGTCCCTAGTCTAGGAATACACACAAGAGCTTAAACTCTACAAAACAAGCCCCATCCAATCCTCATACAAACGGTTAAACGTTGTTGAATAGCCAACGAGCAAACTGGCGCGCATGCAAACATGCCTCTGCGCATGTCACAAAGGCTCTGACTTCCTTTCAGACGGACGCTTCTTGTTTGCCTGTTTGTCCAGTTGTTTGATAAAAGATTTGTTTTTAGGGTTAGAGCGTTGGTAAACTCCCGGCATGTAGTTGGCTTCCTTGGCATTTAGTGCAAGTTTGATAACAGAAATGTAATTTTAAAGAAGAATGAAAGAAATATGTCCTATGTGTTAGAACACTTTATGCGTTTCTTTTTTACGTTCTTGTGTTGAACTTTGAATACCTCAGCTTCTGCCAGTAGATATGTCAGATATAAAAAGTGCTATTTCTTGCTGTTGGGCTGATTGGGGCGCACACGAAGTCAGTTTGCAGTCCACTCAATTCGTTTTAGAAACAAGTGTCTTTTGTAGCTTTTCTCTTGCACTCATCTGGGTATACACTTCGTTGACGTCGAGATATTAATGAAAGGCAGGCAAGGTGGTGAGAGTTCTATACATAAATTACAAAAGATGTTTGAGAAAATCTGGAAATGTTCACACCAGAAATATCGTAATAGAAAGGAATATATTAAAAAACATTTTAAAAATAATATAAAAAAGAAAGATAAGACTACACAAAAATTATTTTTCTTACTTGTATAAGATAACTGTGATACATGCTGGAACGCAAAAACTAGTTTACCGACCAACTGTTTAACAAAGGATAGGAAACGGTTAAGCAGGGCGCTTCTCTTTAAAGATACCAAGTAACATTCTTGATATACAAGCCGGGCCAGAGTTCACTGGGAATATGACAGCGACTGCACTGAATGAGCCATTCGGAAATATGCTGATTTGAGAATTCCAAAAACCGAACGGCGTCGCTGTGCTACAGAATTCCTGCCGCTGATACATTAGGTGTCGGAATGTTCCTTCTTCCCTCTGGTGCTCTTTAAAATGTGTGGAAATGCTTCCAGAAAATGAAAATAATGCTTATCTCAACGGCGCCGACCAAAGGATATGGGCTGAGAATGGAATGAGAAGCAAGCAAAAAATTAGACCCAGAGGACAGATACAAGACTGCATTACGTGAGGAGTTCATTCAACAAAACCAGTCATCATTTTTCGTTTATTATTATTTAACAAAGAAAGTATACATTTCACACTTCGACAAATCTAAAATTAAAATGACACAAAAACATTATGTTGGCTGCTGGACTGTCCCTGGTGAACGATATTTAAGAGAAAAGTTTCACTTATCATGATAAAAATGCGTCTAGGCTGGAATGTAAATGTCTCTTGGCTGGTGTCTGCGCTTTTCTCTCCCCCTCCCCCCCCCCCCCCCCTCCTCTCTCACTCTTTGTGTCCACCGTTCAAACTTCCACAGATTTATGCCAGATTCTGTTTTGTTCAAGGCAGAGAATCTGTCACTTCGTGTTCCATTTATGTGAACTAAACCTGAGGTGCACTGATAAGATGCAAAGAGAGAGAGAGAGAGAGAGAGAGAGAGAAGAACGGGAGAGCTACAAAGGGATGGAGAGAACGAGAGAATTTTCAAAGAGTAAAGAAAAGTTGGCGTCCAGCCCCTTCTGACTCTGTTTACTCTGTAGCACGCAGTCAGAATATTTATAATAGATGCATTTTGTGACCATCATAAGAATCTGTAACATGCTAAACAGAAGAAGTGCAGAGAGAAAGAGATGACAGGAGGTGGAGTTGAGATGAGCAGAAGTGGTAAATATCGCGCAGAGCACAAGACTGTAAGATATAGAGGCATTGAATTTAACAACCCAGGATGACGTGTGCGCTGTTTTAAAGCCATTGTGGGCACTCACTTGAACATTACGCCAGCTCCGTATGCTTGGCAAACAGGGCAAAACTGACGACGACGATTCTTGGCGTCTTAGCCCTTCGTCAGTCAACTGTCATGTTTATCTGGGCAAGGCTGGGTTATGACAAGGATTGCATGTCTTGCCCAATTCCCGATGAATGTAACTTTCCCAGCTTTAAGTACTGCAGGAATTATTATATTATTTTGAAAGATTGATCCTTTAATACCCGTGTGATTTATCTAAATATCTAATGTCATGTGCCCAGATTTGATATTTAGCGAAGGTTTTCAAGCCTATATCTTTTCCTATCCTATGATAGATTTTGTCGGGCTCAGATGAGTCATGACATTCCATTCCGGTGTCAGGATTTCTCGGGAAAGTAAAGAATATGATTACGTACGTGCAGGAGATAAACGTCGCTTTTCAGTTCATCTGTGTTCTTTTAGAACTGTCAGACAGCAGTCAGGGCAGAAGGATAACATCAGTATGAAACATGGTTGAATGGCGTGTGAAAATATAAATTGGCGGGAGATCTGGAATGTTTTAGAAAGAAATACAGAAGATTAAAGTTTAGAAACACTAAGGCGGTGTGTGGCGAATACCTGTTGCTGCTTTAGACTGCTTGTCTCTTTGCCAACAAACGAAAGAGCAGGCCGTTTCCGTTGCAAATACGCTGGACTTAATTACAGCTTAATCTTTACTTCTGCATTGTTGACGCCTAGATACTGTAGCTTTTTATGATGAGACTTTTGTCCGGGCGTTGTGTGGTAAAAGTTTCCAGTTTTGTTGTTGTTTAATACTTGATATTTACATAGATCTGGACATTTGCATCATTTGCTGGAAAGCTCGGGCTTTTACACACACCGAAGAAAAGTTAACACAAGGGTAAGCTTCGGGTTAGTAGGGGGTTTCCCACTTGATTTTATACACTTGTTTGTTTATATATATATAACAAACACAAAAGCGAGAGCAGAAGAGAAATAACATCGAGACATAGAGACAGAATCTCGTCTTTCATCAGGGCAAAGCAACGGGTACAGCCATAGGAGGACAATGTACCTGTCATCCAACTAAGAGTGTATATATATATATATATCTTAGTTGGATGACAGGTACATTGTCCTCCTATGGCTGTACCCGTTGCTTTGCCCTGATGAAAGACGAGATTCTGTCTCTATGTCTCGATGTTATTTCTCTTCCGCTCTCGCCTTTGTGTTTGTCTACTACAGCAGTATGTTCATCTCATCGACACATTTAATGAAGTTTCATATGTTCAGCGATCCTCCACAGACGTTTATTATGTGGAAGTATTTTAATAAATAGTACTCTAATTAATGGTCAGTGCACTAGATCACGAGGTGAAAGTAAGTGGTTCGAATCCAACCTGAGTCGCCTCAGTCACTCAGCTGTATAAATACTTAGGTACCCACCTGGCTTCTGCTGTAGCTAGGAAAAGAGACTGCCAGGCATGATGCTGATCACATGACCCTTTATTGTGCCGACTGTTCGAGTAAATTATGAACAGTAACACCGTATCCCCTAGGTACTTCTGTGGGATAACAGGGCATTTTCTTTTACCTTCCTAGCACTGCTGCTGCTAATGAAAGCGTTAAAAGTAATTTCATAGAAAATGTGTTGACCTCGTGTATAGTCTCATCAATCAGTCTGGAGACCTCTGGTGTACACCTTTTTTTTTTTTTTTTGGCTGTTTTTCTGACATTTCGTTCCGTGGAGGAGGCGAAGACGCTGTTTTGGCAATTAGCGATCCGTAGCTGAGTGAGCCATAGCAGACCAAGACCCTGTCCCATCTCTCCGTTAGTAGCTCCAGTCTCGGGCCCAGCCTGGCTAACGGGGCGCAGATCGCCATAGTCCCTATGGTGGTGGATCTACTAAAGCAGTACTGCACGCTCGCTGCTTTTTAGCTCCACTCAGAGACTGAAAAAAATGGCCATCTTGACCCGCTTCCAATCCGACATGACATTGTGCCTCAACATCTTCTTCACATTGGCAGCAAACACCAGCTCACAGTTCCAGGGAGATCGAAGAATAAGATTGTGACAAAGAATGTGTATTGTATGATTAAAACGAATGATTTCATGAATCAAGTACATTTTCTGATAGTTCTAGATATCACAAAATGGTCCTCTTTGTACTGTGAATTTATCATTATTTTGAAAACAGTTGCTTTCCATTCTTCAGTGGCTTTTTAAATCGGTTCTTTAAATGAGCTCGCTCTCTCGCGCTCTCTCTCTCTGTCCGTCTCTGTATGGCGCCATCTGTCTGTCCTTGTCTCTCTCTCTCTCTCTCTCTCTCTCTCTTGCTCTCTCTCTCTTGCTATCTCTCTCTCTCTCTTCTTATCTCTTTGTCTCTTGCTTTCACTCTGCTTTTCTGTCTTTTTCTATCAGTCTGCTTTCTCTAACTCTCTATCTTTCTCTGACTGTCCCTCGTTCTTTGCCTCCTCTCTTTCTGTCTCTCAGATTTCTCTCTCTCTCTCTCTCTCTCTCTCTCTCTCTCTGAGGCTGTCACTCTCTCACATTGTTCACCTGTCCCACTACACATTTCACACTCTCTTCTGGTGCATCATTTAGCTAGACTACCTGTCTCCTCTATCCTCCCTTCTCTCTCTGCACAAGTACGTCTCGACCCATCAAACGAAGACCCTCTAAAGCGTGAGGGCTATCAGCCCGAGAGATGTTGACTCTCCAAGCAGTCTCTTCTGTCAAGTTGTTTGCACACCAAACCCGTCTTGGTCTCTCAGGAAAAGATTAACTCCAATCCTTTTGTGTTTACGCCCAGGAGGGGAAAACCTTATGAGGTCAAGGTCTTTGTCGGGTCATAGAAAGACTTCATAATCAATGGAAAGGGCGGGAAGCACTGACTGAATGAGGCACATGCATATCGACTGAGGTCAGGTTCACCGTCTTAAAAGTCTTCGGTAAAAGAAGATGGTAGTCCCCGTGGCTGCCGGATCTACTGCGGCTTCGTGTGTGGCGTGGAACAGTGAACCTGGACAGAAAACTCTGGAGATTGGGGTCCAAAAGGCGAGGACGCTTTCTTCCTGGCATCTGTTCAAGCTTTGATAGATTTCCAAACGTATTGCTGTTGTCTTTGCACAGGAGCTGTTCCCAGAGTTATATAAGGAGTTCGAGCAAAATAGACAAGACATCAGTTGCCTGTTAGACGCGGGAGACATGTTTAGAATCTTAAAAGCATCAGCCACAGTAAGCTGCTTCAGTAGAAAGATGCTTGGTACCTTCCGCGGAACTGCTGGCACTATCTCATTCTATACTGTCTTGTGAAGATTTTTAAAAAGCTAGAATACACTTGTATTACATTCTCGTGTTAATCATCCTTGAAGTCTTTGTTTGTTCTTTGTGTGGAACTGTTGCCACAGAACTTCTATTCTCTTCAGATTGCTGGTCACTCGCTACATCAAATGTTGGTTGCGGACTGTCGTTTCTTTCCGTCTAGAGCAGGGATTAACAACCTGTGGTCTGGGGAGCACAAGTGGTCCACAGCGCACTATCAGATGGTCCGCAGTTGCGTTATGAATTGTATGCTAAGTGCTATCTACTGACTAAAAACATTTCACGGTTTATTTCGTTAAATACGTTGAAGATCCGCAACTTGTAAGTAGTTGGAGTAAATGGTACTTGGATATGGAAACGGTTGGGAGCCACTGTTCTAGAGACATCGCTGTCATTTTTGTTTCTTTTACTGTTATTTTCCGTATGTTTATTTATGTGTGTGTGTGTGTGCTGATTTCTTCGTTTCTCCATGACCACCACAGATACCATCGTCGGCGTCGTCATCGTCATCATTTGTTTTTCCTACATTTTATTTTCGCTTCCATTGCAGCATCAGTTTTAAGGCTGACATTTCACAAACTTGAGATACACGATGTGCTCTAACTGCCAGCTACAACAATAGACATAGGCTCCAGAATGAACAGTTTCACCAGTTTGTCTACTGCAAGTCGCTATTTTGCAGCTCTGAAGGAAAGAAATGGGCAGGGAGGAAGCTATAACCACTCAGCAGCTTCGAGAACAACGGCAGCAGTTCACATAGAGTGGCTGCATCACAAACCAGAAGGAGTTGATGTCATTTCGGAAGATGGCAGCAAAACAGGGATGAAATCACTGTTTAAACTTCAGTGAGTCTCCCATGACAGGATCAGAATTACATACAGGCTCACCCGAAATACGCAACTCCGATGGACGTCGATCGGTGGTTAAAGTAAAAATTTACGACATGCGCTAACAAGTCTACAAACTCCTGACGTAAAATACCATATAAGGCATATAACAAAACATGTCTCCGATTTACATAAAAATCGTTTTACGTAGAGGTTACAGAACGATCCAATTACGTAAGTCGATGACTTTTTGGGTTTCAAAATAATTGAAACAATATCCTACCTACATAAGATGTGGGCTTCTGTGGAATTTGTTAGTATACTAGATCTCATGGCGAAGGTAGGTCGTTCGAATCCGGACAGAGGCGCCACAGTCACTCCAGCTGTAGAAATGGGTACCTGACATCTTCCTGAACTGGGGAAGGAAAGGCTGTCAGGCGTGATGTTGACCGTAACCCCTAGGTACCATCATGGCACTATAGAGCCGCCTTTTAGCGTCTTCATTGACCAGACAGGATGTCCCTGCACAAGTGGACTCGAGACTTCAGTGCACATACAACAAGAACGCATAGTTCACGCAAGCAAGCATGACATGACGTGAGATCGGGGCTTCGACTTAACATAGAAACTCTCAAGAGGTCACACAAAAATCTGCAGAAAACTGGCATCTGTGATCTGGCAGCGGTGCTCCAGATTTAGCTTAGCCTAAAACCAAAACGTTATTATTGACATTATTAATCTTTGTTTAGGAGGAGCTAAGAACTAAATGTAAGAAACAACGCAGATGGTACAGTTATTTACCAGCCTTTATTGCCTGGTATGTTATCAGGGATCAAGTTATCACAATGGTTATCAAAGAGATAACTTTAATCCGGTTGCCATTCTTCTACCATTGTGTTCGTGCGAGCGAATGGCGCGGGAATGTGATCCCGAGTGACAGCAACTAGGACACGTTATGTACACGTTATTGTTATCAGAACAACAGGCACCCTTGTGCGGAACGCCAGTAGTGTGGCTGCGCACTTTACATTCTTGTGATATGTGACTCGCAGCAACCACGCAGTGGCTTACTTTGTTCTTGTTTTGTCTAGGCAAGAGCCGAGTAGATAGTATAAAACGACTTGATGCGCGGAGCTAAACTGTGAGCTGTGGGTTTTGTAGGGGCATTTGCTATTGCAGGATGTGCTTCTTTCTTTCTTTCTTTCTTTCTTTCTTATGCAGGGCCGTGGATAGCCAGGTCAGGCCCCAAGGATCAATTACTTTCCCTTCGTCCCATCCCTGCTATCAAAACACGGAAAATAACGCTGCTGTAATCTTACCTGTAGTAAGAGAAGGTGTGGGGGGTTGGGGGGGGGGCATGGGCCATCTGTCTTTCCTCCCCTTCTTCTTCTTCTTCTTCGTTCACTTCTACCACCAAAAACTGCACTGTGAACCTACTGAATTCACGCCTGTGGTCCTCGTTAGGTCCCGTGGTCCCCTGTGTGGTCCAAAATAGACCACACGAGATCCACGAGAGGACCACAAGGGGTTCAGAGTATCACAGTGCTTTAGCCTGTATTCTTGGTGGGTCTCGGAAGCGGGATTGCGTGACACCGTGGTTTTCATTGCACCAGTTTAGTCTAGGGTTGGACTTTCTCACCGGAAGACCTCGACGTGTTTAGGATATCGGTGCATCCCCGCTGGGTGAGAGGCGGTAGCCCACCCAGGCCAGAGTTGGACTTTCTCACCGGAAAACCTCGACGTGTTTTGAGATACCCGTGTATCACCGCCGGGTGAGAGGTGGTTGCCCATCCAGTCCAGGGTTGGACTTTCTCACCGGAAAACCTCAGCGTGATTAGGATACGCAGACATCCCCGCCGGGTGAGAGGTGGTTGCCTATCTAGACTTCCCTGGTCCAGTGTCTCCGACTTCAGCATTTTGCGGTCGTGGCCGCTACCCTTCCTAGTTGTGACCAGGATGGAGCTTTTGTCCAGGAGGACGAATCCTCGCCACTAGTGACTTCTACCCCTGGGTTGAGCCGGTTTAGGCATTATCCCAGTATGGGCGTGTTTGGGACGGGACCGACCTCTAGGGCAGAGGTACTGTGACATACATAGCCTTCAAGATTCACCCCTGGTATGAGCCGGTTTAGGCAAAATTCACCAGTATGGGTGTTTATCAGGCGTTACCGACCTCTAGAGCGGAGGTGGCATGACATGTCTAGCCATCAAGTTCCACCCCTGGTGTGTGCCGGTTTAGGCATATTTCACCAGTGTAGGTGTATTTCGGACGTGGGCGGCCTCTAGAGCAGAGGTGCCGTGGTATAGCTCTCGTAGCGATACTACTGGACATACCGGTTAAACTTCACTTTCCACCACCTTTTCCCATCGGCTCCGCACAGCAACCTTTATTTCTTTTCCGCATTTACTTCCTTAACCGGGAGGAGCTTCACTCCACGCGCGGCATTTGAGGAGTCTCGACAGTAGTGTCTTAACCTCTGGGACAAGTCGGTTCATGCATTTCACCCGATATGACTGCACTCAGGATGTGGCCGACCTCCAGACCAGAGGTGCCGTGATTTGACTGTTTGCTTCGCTTTATCCTTTCTACCACCTTTTCCGCAGTGATGCTGCGCAGCAACCTCATTTGCAAATTTCTTCATTGGCCGGGAGGAGCACCGCTCCACGCACGGCAGCTGAAGATCTCGCCAACAGCGTCTTTCCTTCCCAAAACCCGAGGTGTACGTTCCCCTTCCCCCCCCCCCCCATGTCGCGCCTAACGGGCTGTCTCGCCATAATGGAGACAGTTGCATGTGCCCACCTCAAGAGTTCAGTCTAGCCACCACAGTCACCTCATCTTCAGATAATGACTGTTGTGCTTCCACGTCATAACGACGGCGTCCGCAAAGGGCAACAATTCAGTGGAGTCCAGAGGAGGAGGAAGGCACCGGCAGTGATAAATTTCAAATAACTGATGGCATGGAATGGCATGTGTGCTTCCATAGAATATCTGAGTTCTCGTTTGAAATACGTGTCTGGTAAACCTCCGCCCCACCTCAGCCCTGAACTCCCATTGGCCAGGCTGTATAGTAAGGACATCCTTTTACCAGAATATCCAGATTAAGATGGGATACGGCTATGAAGAAAAGTAAAAGCAGGCGTATCTTTGCTGAAGAGGCACCTGTGGGGTAAGATACAGGTGCCCATATTTTCCTTTGCAGTGTAGAAACTCTGGAGAATGATGACGTTCGTGTCACACTTTCTTCCCTGTCTGCTAGAGGAGCCAGGCACCCATTTCTACAGCTGGGTGACTGGGACGTCCATGACTGGGTTTAAAGCCATAGGCTTTCAACATTACACGTTAGTATACAAAACCACTTCCCTTCAGTCCTGGAGAGGTCGAAACAATTCCGAAGACCTGTCAGAATGGAACTGACGATGAAAGGTACATTAAAATTAATGAGATGTATATGCCGTCTGTTGTGTCAACATTTATCCTTGTCTGTTTTCAGACAGCGATTATTTCCAGCGCAGACTTCACGCTCAAGCAAGCCCGCATGAACAGTTTCACCTGGTTACCACGTGAGTCAATAAACACAAGTTTTGCCGTTGTTTTTTTTTTTTGTGTGTCTGAGTTTTTGTTTTCTTATCTTAGCTGCGTACAATTTCTGCTTAACAATTTTTTTTTGTTTCATCACCATCATCATCATCATCGCCAATTTTGTAAGATGGTGCAAAGCTACCCCCACATACTGATAACCCATTCTATTTTCACCCACTTGGAGTCCCCTATTATACCATCAGAGGAACCCCATCGGGCCCCGAAAAACCAGAACACTCCACTAGCTAAACCAGTCCCCCTCATTGTACATCATCATATCATCATCATCATCATCGTAATATATATATATATATATATATATATATAATGTTCAGTTACCATAATAATTGTTACCAAAGTATCATCAGATGCTCTTGTTTGGAACTCCCGTTTCGGTGTGTCTAGTCATATCCCTGGATATATTTTTCCCTAATCTGTTGTATACCTTCGCCAATCTCTCTCTCTTTCTCTCTCTCTCTCTCTCTCTCTTGTCCCTCCAGTGCCCAAGACACAAGGGGCTGCTGGTAGCAAGGGATTTCCTCTTATGTAGCTTCCTTTCTAGTTTCTTGGCTGTCTCCCGCGAGGATTCTATTTTCCAAGGTAGAGATATTGAATAACTGGCCCTCCTTATTCCCTGCCATTGAGGAAATCAAACTCTTCTTTTATATGAGGAAATAGATTTTCGATGTTCATTTCCTTGACCACACATAAATTTGTTTGTTTCCCTTCTGTTGGTTGGGGTTTTTTTTTTTGTGTGTGTGAAATAAATTTACAACTCTTTTGACGAGTTAGATGTTTTTTTTTCTTCAAAGGATGGTTTAGATTTTCGTCCGTTGTAATTTTGTTTCTTCAGAATACATTTTCTTTTCTTTTAAGAAACTAACTTTCTGTCTTTCTTTTGAAATATATTTTTCTTTCTTTTTTTTTTTTGTGAAAACATTATTTCTTTCTTTTGCTCGGTCGTGGTTTTAATTCTTTAAAAATAGATTTCCTTTCCTTCTTTCCTCCTGTAACAATAGGTTTTCCTCTCCTCTAGAGAAGATCTTTTCCTCTGTTTGATGGCTTAGACTTTTCTCATCCTGACTGATGTATACTCTTAAATAAAGTCATTTTCACATCTTGGGAACATCATCCTTCTAACGTTAACACCAGGCAGGTGAGGGGAAGGGGCAGGGGAGGGAAAAGGAAGGCGGGGGTTGTTAACGGTCGTCGTTGCTGTAATAAATTTTTATAACGGGCGTATAACAACACTGGGCAGTAAGTTGTGCTAAACTGTGTTGTAAGAGTAGTAATTTTATGCCATATATCATTTTTCCGACCTCTCAGGAGGTGAAGACGCCCGATAAGGTAATCAGCGACCCATAGCTGATACTGATATGCCAGCGTCAGGGTTAGCGACCCATAGCTGACCAAGACCCTGTTCCGCCTCTCCCCGTGGTACCCCTAGAAACAAGCCTAGCCTGGCTAACAGGGAAGGGATCGCCGTAGTCCTCATGGTAGTGGAGCCTGCTAAAGAAGCATTGCACACCCCCTGCTTTTTAGCTGTACTAAAAAAAAAAGGTAAAGGTAATCCTGTCGTGCCTTAGCGACACATAGGGATATGGTGTTAGTGCCCATATTTTCCTTGACCTGTCAGCGTACTAGAGGGTGATATGGTCAGTATCATGCCTGGCCGCCTTTCCTTCCCCAACTCCAGAAGAAGTCGAGTACCTGAGCTGTACTCCGTAACTGAAAAAGTAGGCGCCATAACCCGCTCTCACGCCGCTACGATGCTGTGCCTCAACATCTCTACAGCATTGGCTGCAAAGAACAACAGCTCACAGTTACAGGGAGTTCGTACAAGTACAAGTACAACCTCTCAATGTCATTGCTCTCTGATTATGTCAGTGGCTTGTCTGTTTTGCCTGTCTGATGTTGCCAGTGGTTTCTGTAACTTAATGTCAGTGGTTTGGGTCTTATCATGTCAGTGATGTGTTTTCTGTCTCAAGTAATTGTTTGTCCGCCTGGTCATACCAGCGACGTCTGTCTGTGTTAGCCGTGTCTGTCTGTAGCAGTAGTAGCCGTATGTGTTAGCCATGTCTGTCTGTAGCAGTAGTAGCCTTATGTGTTAGCCGTGTCTGTCTGTAGCAGTAGTAGCCGTATGTGTTAGCCGTGTCTGTCTGTATCAGCGGTGTCTATTCGGTCAAGGAAGTGATGTCTGACCTTGTCATTGGTGTTTGCCTGATCATTTCAGTGATGTTTGGTCATGTCATTGATGTCAGTCATCTTATGTCAGTGGTGTAGTGATGTCTGGCCGTTTAATACGATCTGTTCATGTCAGTGATATCTGGATAAGTCGTTGAAGTATGATCTTGTCATTGGTGCCTGTATAATCATATCAGTAATTGGGAGGTGAACATGCGTTATTCAAGCTGAATAACATATCGATCAGCGACCCACAGCTTGCGTCAGGCGAAAACCCTGTTCTGATTCCTAGTGATCGCCCTGGAAATGGACAGTGAATAGGGACAAGAACAAGAATCAAAACGTCGAGCTAAAGTCGGATGTGTCGTCCTTTGCAAGTCACGCAACGGCTCAACAAAACGCTCCTGCGAGGTCGAGTGCCAGAGAAAAATAAAAATAATAATAACAGAAGAAGTAATGTCTGCCTAGTTAAGACAGCGATGTCACTGAGTATTTACTGCTTATCAGATACTTATCCTGTAAGTGTTTGACTACATACCTTATACTTGTGTATAGAAGTATGTAATGCTTATCAGATACTTATGCTGCAAGTGTCTGACTATATACCTTATACACTGGTCGCGCTAGAATTTTCTGAAACCTGTCTTTCTTCTCGCACGAAGTATTTTCCGAGTTACCGATTTTCTCAGAACAACATTCGGTACTTTGTACCTTACAAAAAAAAAATATAAAGATACTTTACAAACATTAGCAGAGAGTAAATATTTGTGTGAATTTTCCTTTGACTTACGTTATTTTCCGGCGAAATGTAGTCTTTACAGATATTCACATGCTGAATCTAATCTGTGTCAAAACTGGCTGGTTTTTCTGCACATATGTTGAACAACGTCATCCTACTGGCCTCACTGTCCTCCAGCCGAGTTCGCTGGTTGCTTTTTACTCTCTCTGAACCTTAAGTGCCCAGGGGACATGGGGCTTCCGCAAGGATTTTCCACAAATGCATGTCCTTTGCCTTTTTTTCTGCTCTTGTCAAAGTGAGCCCTGTATTGCTCAACATACTCTCTTTGCTTTTTGCTAGGTTTTTGATAACATAAACCGGTTACAGTAACCGACGAACTCCAAAAGTTTCAATTTTTCTCTTTTTTAATCGGTAATTTACCGGTAATTGTCGGTTAACGTGATCACTGCTTCTACCTTGTCATAAAAGTGTTTCACTATATTCTTTCTATCTCGTCCTGAAAGTATACTTTATATCTCATCCTTGAGTGCCTGTTCTGTGTGCGCCATATTTCTGGTAAATGTCGTTCTGTGCCTTTCTATATGATTTTTGTTTTTCAGTATGGCGACCAGTCTCTTTGTGAAGTCTCTGTCATTTTATATATATCGATCATTTTTATGGCAGACAAGATATCGCCCTGTTATGGATGCGCATATTCAGGAGACATAAATGCCATTCAAAACAGCTTTATAGCCTGGCTTGTTTTTTGATAATCAATGCGGTCGATGTCATTAAATATGCTGGCGAGAACATGTGCTTCTTGCTTTAAGGAAGTTATGTTCAACGATGATCGATACATGATTTGCGCATGTTACAGTTACTGCTCGATTTACGATGGTTCAACTTAACAGTGTTTTCATTTTATGATGACGCGATCGCAGTGCATATTCCGTGCTATACATTTATTGATAGAATAAAGTTGTATTCATTTATTCATTTTTTTATTCCATCCATCCATCCATCCATCCATCCATGTCCTTGGTCAGCGATTGGCTAAGCAATCACCATGAAGTAAGTCCTGTGGCGTCTTTCAGAGGAGCAACAAACTCTCTCAACTTCTCACGGTCTGCGGCCAGCCGTTGTATTGTGCCCCAGCTTTGCTGCATGCTACTCATTTCCTCTTATACAGTTCTCCGCCAGGCAGTCTTTGGTTGTCCTCTCTTTTCCCCTGGGGTCTCTTCGGAGCACATGACCAAACCATTTCCAGCTTATGTCTGCATATTATGGTATGCATATCTTCTAGTTCACATTGGACGAGTAGTCCTCTATTGCCTGTGGCCAGTAAGTATTTAAAATCTGAGACGGGCTGTGTGGAGGGAGGATACTTTGCTCATTTCCTTTTCAGTTGTTCTCCAGCATTGTGCTCAGTAGAGGAGTAAGGATAACACACAACTTTGGTACAGCTTTATTTTGGTTCTAGTATTGTCCTGGGAGGAGTTCCAGATATTTCTGAGATTAACGAAAGCTGTGGTTGCGTTACTTCAGTGGGCTGTACATAAACTGCAAACGTTTTGTTGAATGTATTACATTTTTTCATTTATTTTGTGTTGATCTGTGGATCTACTCTGCATGAGATAGAAGATGCTGTCCTTTTTGGCAGTCTGTAACCGATAGCTGACATGCTGGCGCCAGGGTTGGCAGATCATGGCTGGTCAAGACCCTGTCTCACCTCTCCTAGCCTGGTTAACGGGACAGTGACCGTCATAGAACCCATGGTGGTGGATTCTGCTAAAGAAGTATTGCACACTCCCCAGCTTCTTTAGCCGCACACAGGGACTGAACAAAATAACTGCCCCTCAACGTGGCCACAGCATCGACTACAAGAAGCACCATCTCGCAGTTCCAGGGAGATTGAAGAAGACAGGAACTAGAAATTGACGGAGAGTCAAAACTTGGTCTCCTGTATGACTGACGACCATTTAGCCTGCGAAAAAACAACACACTAACAGTTCAGTCATGAGGACGAAAAAACAAAAAGGATGCGCAGAACATCCAAGTCTTCCGTGCATCTGTGTTATCAAGTCACGCTTGAAGCAGGAAATGCGACCTGATAAAGAAGAAAATCTGCCACTAATGAACAGTGCGTACAGGACAACAGTGAAAATAATCAAATATTAACTTGGGTTGTTTCCGAAAATAACGCAGAAGCTATTGATTGCTAGTGCTCAGGCCATGACGTGTGGCTCCTGCTAGTCTGATTGTCTGGTCTCCTGTGGAAGCTGACTGTCATGGTCGTAGAGGGAGTTCCGGTCGCCAGCAACGTGGAAGATAAGGTTAAGCCTGGATGTGCCAGCAGCTGTGAGCAATCAGAATGCCACCAGCAGTGTCGGCTTTCCGCTTTCTTGTCTGAATGAGCAAGCGGACGTAGTCGTGTAGAAAGAGGAACCCACATTCTCTCTCACATTCGATTAACGTAGTGAAAGAAGTTGCTTGTGGTTTTCCAATGTTAACTGAATTGTGGCCATGCGTTTTGTTCATACTTCTGTTCCTCGGAGAACTTCATGGAGGCCATTTCATAAAATATGCATCTGTCAGCCTGTGTCGTCAGATTTGTCTGGTTTAAAGCGGCGAGATCTAACCTTTATTTCTGGCTGTATGTCTGTCTTATTTACTTGCCTGTCTCGCCAAATATTTTTCTGTCGTTATATTTATACAAGTTCGTCTGTGTACGTCCGTGTCGGTCTTTCTCTCCTCCCCCACGCTCACACACACTCAGTACACACAGGTAGCTAGTAAAAGAATGCCTTAACTAGTCTGTTCACTAGTTCTGCTCTCCCCCTTCCCAATTCTCTCTCTCTCTCTCCCTCCCTCCCTCCCCTCTCTCTCTACTCTGATATAAACTGCTCAGTTTATATTGTGTTACTGTCCATACTTTGACCTGCTGGTATATGCCAGCTGAATATCTTCACCAATTAGTTTGCTCTCTCTCTCTCTCTCTTTCTTTCTCCCCTCTCTCTCTACTCTGATATAAACTGCTCAGTTTATATTGTGTTACTGTCCATACTTTGACCTGCTGGTATATGCCAGCTGAATATCTTCACCAATTAGTTTGCTCTCTCTCTCTCTTTCTTTCTCCCCTCTCTCTCTACTCTGATATAAACTGCTCAGTTTATATTGTGTTACTGTCCATACTTTGACCTGCTGGTATATGCCAGCTGAATATCTTCCCCAGTTAAGTTTAGTCTCTCTCTCTCTTTCTCCCACTCACCATATACACACTCTTTCCTGATTTGAGCACAAGCCCAGAGTTGCTTGTTAGAGGAAATGAATAGACCATCAGGTTCCACCGGGTCGAGTGTTCTAGGAGACGGTAAACATTTCTTGATATTAAGCTGAAGTTAGCAAGAGCCGAGTGTTCTGTCACGGCACCCATACATAGATACAGGTTATGATTCGAATGGGATCGATGAAGTCGAAAATTTGAACAAATTCAGAATGTACTAGATCTATGCATACGTTGTGTCAGGTAACATCTTGGCATTTCCTGCAAAAGAACACATAGTCAACTCGCTGAAGTTCACATAAAAAGGAACCAAGTATGCAAAGATGTTTAAACTTCAGCATCCACGCTATACCCATCTTTTCCTCTCATTTATCTTGCCAGTTCTTTTTTTTTCCTGGTGTCAGTAGTACATTCTGCTATTCACCTGTGTAAATCCATAACGTGTAGAGCATTCTAACATTCGACATCAGTTAATTGAAGGGGTTTATAATGACCTGGTTATAAATTGGCTCGATAAGCTTCACCAGGCCCAGTCAGTTCACCTACGACCATGAACTAATCTGTACCAATAATCATACACCTTATTCCCAACCCGCACCTTTGTAGGTAAAAGGTTTTTATTGATATATACTTACAGTGAATACCATGGCACATGGATATCAGAGACAATGAACATGCTGGCAAAGAGTATAGCCACCATGCCACAACCTTACATCCTCACCAACATGAGAACAGTTAGACATATACACAGCAGCAGCAAGCAGCAGTGGATGGACAGCTGGGCCAGCAACCAACTGTTTGATCCCTGTATACGTACCTACCAAAACCCAGTCCCGGAGACCACACGAGCACTTTGTGTCGTAGAGACCAATGCACAATCTTCAGGTTGTCCACAGGACACATGGCCCTCAATAAGCCTTACACAGAGTGACCACTGACCACATACTGCACGCACCGCAGCGGGCTAGAAGAACAAACTGTGAAACTATCGCCTGCCGGACAGCAGTGCATTGGAGGATAGGGGTGTGGAGGTGGTTGGTGTGAAACTCAAAAGATTGAGATATTCTGTGGCAGTATTTCTGTGACTTGTTTGTTGCATTACTCTTGTTTCATTCTTTTCATTAATTTGTCAGGAAATAGATCGACCCACACATTTCGTCTGTTACGTATATAAGCTTAGTGCCAGACTGTAGGTCGTTTTCCTTCTTTGAGATGCATTTGTTAGTAGTTGTTCCCTACGCTTTCATTCTGTCTTATGTATTTGTTACGTAATTTCCGGACAGTTTTCTTGTAGCTTTTTTAAATGTAATATAATACTCTGTGATGCTTTATTATAAAAGTTGTTTTAGAGGTGGTAGGACATGCTCTGTATAACATTAATTTGAAAGGACTGTATTCCTACTTTATCTTTACTAAATCATTACTAGAATAATGTTCAGCACTTTTTCTTTTTAACTGTAAAACTGCCAGATACTCATTATTTTGTTTGTGCTCTTTTTTTTTTAAGATCGCACATGAACTAATGAACAACATAAACACTTGAAAACGGAGTTTATTTAATCATGTAATGTCTAGCTCCCTCAGTTTCTGGAGTTAAATTGTGTTAAATTTACTGGGGCACTCTTACCGAACAGGAAGCATTTAACGTCTTCGTTAATTTTCAAACAAGCGTGAAAGCCCCGAGACTTGGCGAGTTTTGTAGTCAATTGGATTAATTTTGGCACGTCTTTGGACCTCGGCGAGTCTCATTTTGTTTACCAGTTTGGGTAACTTCGTTTGGATGCATAAATGAGTTGTCTGTTTCTAACTTTGGGGAGGTCTAACGTAATGACAGTAAGCGCTGAAGAGTTCTTTACGGAGAACAGATAAGATGAGTCGGCAGGAACGGTTATCCTGTGGTGGATAGTGGAAGTGATTGTACTATAGGGCAGTGGTTCTAAAACTTGTACAGATTTTGACACACTTAACAGTGCAGATGTCTGTCCCGGCACACCTGTGTTCACATACCGTTTATATCACACTGAACGAGGTATAATTTTTAAAAAATTACAACCAAAATGTGACGGAACTTCTCTAGCTATTTTGCGGCACACCAGTATGCCGGCGCACACTGTTTGAAAAACACGACCACAGGGAATCAAATAGAAGCCAGACAGCGAATAAAAGATTAGTGCCGTCGTGTCCCTCGCCGCTTCAGTAGTCAGATCACTACTGTTACTTCATTTTGGACAACGAGCTAGGGGATGGATGTTCTTCTACATAGCATCTTGTTGAGAAGCTTGTCACCATAGCCCAGTCACAGATTCTTACAGATGTTTTTCAGAATCCCCTGTATCGTCAGTTACACAGAACTCAAGTTTTCAGCTACGGAGATGCAAAAAACTAGTTTTGTTTTTTTTTTTAGTTCTGATGACGCATTCAGAAGCTGTGAGTGTGGACCCAACAAATATCTTGTTGACTGGGTAATTCACCGGACAACAAACAATGCCTGGAGCGAGATAAAAAAAAAAGATACCACCTGTTTCCAGATAGCACAGGTATATGAAAGACTAACAGGTGTTGTCTGAGCTGGCTCTGTTATTTTTTCTTTCTTTCTTTCTTTCTTTCTTTCTTTTTCAGTGCATTTCAGTCCAGCGTAATCAGAAGACATGAAAAAAAGGTGGAACGGAGAGCACTATAAACTAAGATAACTGTCATATAGTGACGTCACAGGTTATCGGGACCAGCATACCACAACTGGTCAAGAACCCTGTCCTACCACTTCATAGTTGTCCAGATAACTGGCTAATGGGCTGCTTCGGTCTAGCCAACGGAGTAGGGCTTGGCTGTCCTGCAATCTGACAGCAGTGAAGTTTGCCTGAAAGCTGTTTTCATGGTCCGCGCTGTTCCAGTCTTCATCACTACCCACCAAACCCAATGCATGTGCTTTAACATCGTCATAGCGTGGACTTCAGCAGGCATTATAATAGAGTATGCATTTGCAGCAGAGTTCGTTCTCCTGCATTATGAGTCATTTTGGGGGTAATTTCCCTTGAGGTATCCAGACAGCTTTGACTTACAGCTAGATCACCCTTTCTGAACTTTTTTTTTTTTTTTTCAAAGCACGAGAATTGTTGGAAGACTTTCCGGGATTTTGTTTGGTCTGAGAGAGATCAGGCAGTCTTTGTTCAACGTCATATGAGAGAAGTCCTGTTTTTGTCAAGTCATGAAGTGAGTTGACAAGTAGGAGACCAGTATTTCTCCAGTGTTTCTCGTAATATTTTGGCGGAACTCGCTGGCTAAGGTTGCTGCTGTCAGAGCTGTTTGTGTGCTCTGTATTTCTACCAACAGTTTGAGAAGTATGAATCGACATTTGGTCTGTTATCAAGGAATTTCATTTAATGATCGCCTTAACCGGCAACTACCAATAAATAATCGATAAAGAAAGAGAGAGAGAGAGAGAGAGAGAGAGAGAGAAGAAAATGAAACTTTTGGAGATCGTCGGTAACCGTAGCTGGTTTATATTATTAAAAAAAAAAAAAAACTAGTGAAAAGAACCCCAGAGAAAACAGCTGGAGGATAATGGCGCCGTTAAATTGGTGATGCTCAGTTTGTATGGAGGTGAATCAGTCAGTTTTGACTTTGCTTCAGCTGTTGAGTATTTTGTAAAGATTAAACTTTGCCGCAAAATAAGGTAAGAAACAAAAATATCAAGTAGACATTTATGTATTTATTTATCTCTTGTCAAAAAAAATAAGAGAGAGAGAGAGAGAAACAATGTACTTTCATAGGACATGCAAAGAGAAGAGGGGGAACAATGAAAATATGGCGACAGGAAAAGTAGAGGGAAGAAGAGCCAGAGGAAGACCAAGAGAAACGATACTGGACAATCTGACGAGATGGTGTGAGAGGAGATGACCAACTGAGCTAATGGTCTGCATGAAGGATCGGGTACTTTGGAGAAGCATAATAACCAACGCCAGTCGGCAGGGCGCCTAATAATGATGATGATGATGATTTATTTTCTGATGATGTTTATAAAGTATTTAAAATTTATATTTAGAAAAAAAAGCAAAGTACTGAATGTTGTACTGAGAAAACTGGTGTTTGTTCTCCTTCGGTCCCGTCTACCACCAAGACCGCCCCGTGATCCTACTGAATTTACTCCTGTGGTCCTCTCGTGGATCTCGTGTGGTCCTCTTGGGAACCACAGGGGGACCTCGGGACCTATCGAGGACCACAGGAGATTCAGAGTATCGCAGGGCTTGAGCCTGTATTCTTGGTGGGTCTCAGAAGCGGGATTGCGTAACATCGTATTATTCATTGCACCAGTTTAATCTAGAGTTGGACTTCCTCACCGGAAAACCTCGACGTGTTTTGGATATCAGTATATTCCCACTGGGTGAGAGATGGTTGCCCATCCAGGCTAAAGTTGGAATTTCTCGCCTGAAAACCTCGACGTGTTTTGGGATACCTGTGTATCCTCGCCGGATGAGAGGTGGTTGCTCATCCAGTCCAGCGTTGGACTTTCTCACCTGAAAATCTCAGCGTGATTAGGATACACACACATCTTCACCGGGTAAGAGGTGGTTGCCTGTCTAGACTGCACTGGTCCAGTGTCCCCGACTTCAGCATTTTGTGGTCGTGGCCGCTACCCTTCCTAGTTGTGACCAGGACGGAGCTTTTGTCCAGGAGGACGAATCCACGCCACTAGTAAGTTTCACCCCTGGGTTGAGCCAGTTTAGGCATATTATCCCAGTATGGGCGTGTTTAGGACGTGACCGACTTCTAGAGCGGAGGTACCGTGACATGCGTAGCAATCAAGTTTCAGCCCTGGTTTAAGCCGCTTTAGGCATATTTCACCAGTATGGGTGTAGAACGGACGTCGCCGGCCTCTAGAGCAAAGGTGCCATGGAATGAGTAACTCTCGCCTCGAGACTACTGGACATACCGATTAAGCTTCACTTTATCCTTTCCATCACCTTTTCACATCGGCACCGCACGGCAACCCTGATTGCTTTTCCTCATTTTCTTCATTGGCCAGAAGGAGTTTCACTCCGAAGAGTCTCGCCAGCAGCGTCCCCCTGGACTAAGCCGGTTCAGGCAATTCGCCCGGTATGAGTGTACATAAGACGTGGCCGACCTCCAGACCAGAGGTGCCGTCATTTGAGCAGTCCTGACATCGAGACCGCGCGGCAATCCCATTCGCCCCTTTCTTCACTGGCCGGGAGGAGCCCCACTCCACTCACGGCAGTTGAAGAATCTCGCCAGCAGCGGACTAGCGTTTGGAAAAGTGCTCCATGCGAGAAGAAAGACAAATATAATTGTACCGGTTAAAAAAAAATATTCTAGCGCGATCATCGTCATCGTCATCGTCATCATTGATTAAACCGGCTTTTCATTTGACTTTGACAAGCGGTGTTTGTTCATCTATCTGTAGTCAGCTGTGACATATCCAGTCACTAAGTGTAGTTCATCTGTGAGATATCCAACCACTAAGTTTAATTCATCTATGAGATATCCAACCACTAAGTGTAGTTTAGCTGTGAGATGTCCTACCGCTAGGTGTAGTTTAGCTGCACGATGTGTGCCTGGGTCCTGTTATATGTATAATGTGGACAAGGAGTGGTACGGTTTGTCATGAGTGTGACTTTGTTATCTTCTTCAGTGATCTCAGCATCTGTCAAGCACCATTGGAGCCTGGCGTAGCAGCATCTCACATTAACATGAAGATCAGAGCTAGAAAAAGAACAGTAATTATTTCACTGTATTTGAAACTTAACTTCCTGTATGGAAATGAGTCATGACTCAGCTGAGAAGAAGTATCTAAATATTAGAGTATTAGAAAGTAGGTAGGAACAGCTTTATCAGAAGAAATATCTAAATATTAGACTATTGGAAAGGAGGTAGGAACAGTTTTATTAGAAGAATTATCTAAATATTAGACTATTAGAAAAAAAATATCCCTGTAGCTTGTAGCAAATCTTTCGTTGAAACTGAACGCCATTTTAAGAACTCAAAATTTAGCTCTCCATAAACGAGGATAACACGATAATGGGCCCTAAAGCACCCCGAGACCATCGATATTGAGATTTGAAATTACCGACGCTGTTTTAAAACTAGAGTGGCTTCGGTCTAGTCAGTGGAAATCTTGCGTAATTCCCAGTCTCCGAGATTGGCTTGCCTGTCATTATATGGGAGACCATTTCTATAGAGAATGATAAGAACCATCTGGCGAAACGTTAAAGTGGAGGTTAAGGGTACCCTGTGTCCGGGGTCTACATTTCAACAATCGCTGGCCGTTTTCTGGTGCCTCCATTACAGCTTCGACTTGGTCATTATTTTTGAAATGTCTGCAGCAACGGTACCGTTTAACAGCTCTGTGGCGTCATAGGTTGCAGCTTGGGGATATGTGGTAGGTCAGTTGCTAGATGTTCAGTGGCGAACAGTTCGAGTCTAGAGTTTTATTTTTGTGTTTACTCTTCTTGCTTGATGTACATGCGTAGAGCTTTATATCATCATCATCATTATCATCATCATCATCATCATCATCATCATCATGCGAATGCGATCATGTCTTTCTGCATACCTTCGTCTTTAATTTTTCCATCAGCTCACTGCAGTTTGTCGCAGTGTATGGTGCAGCCTCGCTGGCACCATTAGTAAGCACACAACACTAAGACTAAGCGCTGACATTCATAATAGTGTCTTCTTCTATCATTCTCAGACATCAAGCTGGATATCCTGAAGAACGCAGCAGTTCTGTTTAGGTCGACGACATTGCCATGCAGCTGAGCCGTCGGCAATGGCCACGTGTGCCTTCTTTGCTCCTCAGTTGCAAGGCAGTCCTACAGCAGATGCTAGTATGTGATTTCTTTGATGCCTTAAGTGCATTTACCAGTTGTGGCTATCTTCAGCGTAGAAGAGTATAAACTGTAACCTTTTTAGTTGCTTTTAGAAGTGGCCTTCTTCTTATTCTCTTCCTCCTTTGGCCTGCTCGTAACTGCAAAGACGTCTGTTGGAGCCCACGCTGTGATGATGAAGCAGGAAATTTTGTGTCGGATGGAGAAAGGATCTCTGAGAAAGGAGGTTTTCAGCGAAGTACTTTACCACGCTGATAACGACAACCCCCACCTGGTTAGCCAGGGTTATGGAACACGTCAGCCGCTTATTGGAGGACCACGAAGAAGGTCTTGGCCAGTATTCTGGCCTCTATACATGTACTGTTGTCTAGCAGTCTTCTTTGCTCTCTGGTAAGACTTCAAGTGAGGACGCCTGAGTTTTAACATGCGACAACCAATGTCCGCGGTAAACCAATGGCGAAGTGGTTAGTGCGCTTGTCTCTCATTGTGAAGGTTGGTGGTTCAGAACCTGCCATGGTCTCACCAGTTACCCAGACACAGCAGTGGGTGTCTAGCCGATTCTGAAGCTGAAGTGGGGACGAAAGTCGGGACTGAAAGGGGGAAAATGGTCTTGTCTTGTTTTGTTTTGTTTTGTTTTGTCTTGTCTTGTCTAGTCTACCTTACAATGTGAGGGCGAACAGACTTGTTGACAGCGCTTAGCGATTTGGTGCTTATAAGAGGATTTATATGAGCACCAACACAGTGTTTACTTTATAACGTGACGGGGGGGGGGGGGGGGAACGGGCGGGGGCTAACTTTGTATATACATCTCGTGGAGTTAAAGGAATACGTCAGTTAACACAGATTCTTTTATCATTTCTCTACTTTTAGTTGGCCGCGCTGCCTTTCAAAATACCCAGTAAGTGATATTGATTGAAAAAGAAGAAACAACAACAACCGTTAACAGTCTGCTTCGATGTGAAAGTATTGGCCGTTAACAGTCTGCTTCGATGTGAAAGTATTGTCCGTTAACAGTCTGCTTCGATGTGAAAGTATTGGCCGTAAACAGTCTGCTTCGATGTGAAAGTATTGGCCGTTAACAGTCTGCTTCGATGTGAAAGTATTGTCCGTTAACAGTCTGCTTCGATGTGAAAGTATTGGCCGTAAACAGTCTGCTTCGATGTGAAAGTATTGGCCGTTAACAGTCTGCTTCGATGTGAAAGTATTGGCCGTAAACAGTCTGCTTCGAGGTGAAAGTATTGGCCGTAAACAGTCTGCTTCGATGTGAAAGTATTGGCCGTAAACAGTCTGCTTCGAGGTGAAAGTATTGGCCGTAAACAGTCTGCTTCGATGTGAAAGTATTGGCCGTAAACAGTCTGCTTCGATGTGAAAGTATTGGCCGTTAACAGTCTGCTTCGATGTGAAAGTATTGGCCGTTAACAGTCTGCTTCGATGTGAAAGTATTGGCCGTTAACAGTCTGCTTCGATGTGAAAGTATTGGCCGTTAACAGTCTGCTTCGATGTGAAAGTATTGGCCGTTAACAGTCTGCTTCGATGTGAAAGTATTGGCCGTAACAGTCTGCTTCGATGTGAAAGTATTGGCCGTTAACAGTCTGCTTCGATGTGAAAGTATTGGCCGTTAACAGTCTGCTTCGATGTGAAAGTATTGGCCGTTAACAGTCTGCTTCGATGTGAAAGTATTGGCCGTTAACAGTCTGCTTCGATGTGAAAGTATTGGCCGTTAACAGTCTGCTTCGATGTGAAAGTATTGGCCGTAAACAGTCTGCTTCGATGTGAAAGTATTGGCCGTAAACAGTCTGCTTCGATGTGAAAGTATTGGCCGTAAACAGTCTGCTTCGATGTGAAAGTATTGGCCGTAAACAGTCTGCTTCGATGTGAAAGTATTGGACGTGGCATATTGACGATAAGCACGTCACAGCATATGCCGTATGTAGAATGTTTTACTATTTAATTTAATAGAGAGAAGTATAGGTAAGGGCGGCTCGTTGGTCTAGGGGTATGATTCTCGCTTTGGGTGCGAGAGGTCCCGGGTTCAAATCCCGGACGAGCCCTGTGGTTTTTTTTTTTTTTTTTGTGCCCTATTCTTTTTTAATACCTGTATCTTTAATACTTAAATAGATTTCAAGATATTGTGTCATGTTATGTGCAGACAAATTTTACAGATAACAAAAACCATATTTAGTGACAAGGCAAACCTACTGTCTATTCTGAAATAATTCTCGGCGACAGATGTTAATGCACTTCGATTTAGTTATAAGGACCGGTATTAGTTAACGGAGAAAATATAAGGAGAATATAAACGACCAGTAACAAAATTACGAGGAAAAGATACTCATGGGTGGCGCACGCGTGGATGGAAAATGTGTGACACTGTCATCAGAGAAGACACAGGTGATCACACTCTGTCTCGTCACGGGGCGGGGTATAACACATGTCCGATAGTTTATAACACATGTACTTAGCAGAATCTCAGGAGTTTTAACTCCTCAGCTGCCTTCTTTAGTCAGCGAAGCCCATTCTTGCTTGGTCTTTGCCTGTTTTTTTTCACAATCTACTGTGAGCACCGCTAGGAGATCTTCCAGTCACAATTATAGGAGATGATCGGCTACTAGTTGCCACACATTAAGACCAGAACAAGAAGAATTCGTTTAATTGTAGTTACAGAACAAGAAGAGTTTGATTAGTTACAGAACAATTAAGAATTTGTTTACTGCAGTTATTTTCATGATAAAATGAGAGGTGTTTCATGTTATGAAAAAAGATTGACCACATTTTAGCAGGTGTAAAGATATTTTAAAAAAAAATAATAATAAATTACAAAAAAAAACATAGGGCTCGTCCGGGATTTGAACCCGGGACCTCTCGCACCCAAAGCGAGAATCATACCCCTAGACCAACGAGCCGTTGGTACCTTCAAACATCTGTGGTAAGTAAATCATTTGGAGATTTTGCCTATATTATTTGTAGGGAACAAATTACACTGGCTGTTCGTTCGTCGCTTGTTTAGCCGTCTTAAAATAGATCAGTTAATCCATGACGCTCCACGTGAAAACATTACAGGTGTTAAATTAGCTCGTAGCCGTGTTCCTGGAGGAAGGCTGAATATATGAACAGTCTAGTGCGTAAGTTTATGAATTTTCAATATTATATTTATGGTGTTAACCCAAAGCAACGGCCATGAGCAGGTATTAAATAATGTAATAAAACTATGAGAGAACGGAGGGCAACAGGAAGATCGCAACTCAGATATCAAGATGACAAATGTGAGGGATTTTTGTTTTTTGCCATCGCACACAAGAACCTTGGGTGTGGATGGCGAAGCAGACAGAAGACCGAGTCACCCTGCCACAGGTGCAGTGTATCTTCTGAGCATGAAGTCCAAGTTGAAGATCCAGGACTGAAGAAGCTGTGACCTCTGTTGTTAATGTTAAGTTAGGCCAGTCTTTGACTCAGATAGTCATGGGAGAAGCTGCTTAGCAAGGTGATCTTAATAGTTTCTTTCATTCTTTCTTTCTTTAGCATCGATTAGGAAGACTAACAGCCCCCTTGTCTCAGTCTTTACGCGCCATCTTACACCTAGTCGCTGTGTAATGTTTATTACAAAGATCAGCATTATTTTCTGTGTATTAAAGTGTACAGAACATTGTTCAGGAGTTGAATATGTCCCCCTCATGTGTTGTCTTTATATTTTCTTAGCTTGACGAACGCTCTGACGCTATGGCTGGCGAACGCTCTGGCGCCTTGATTGGCGAACTGTTTCTGTTTAATGCGCCCCCCTACCCTTAATTTTCCTGGAAAGGTTGATCCAGCTGTACAGAGTGGCACGACAGCCTATCTAATTAGACGTACTGTAGATGCCACCGCCATAGGGAAAGGAGTTATCCTCCTACAAAGACAGACCACCACAGAGAGCTGGAGTAGCTAGAGCCTGCTATCACGGCGACCTCTGAATGAAAGAGTATCTGCAATATTTCTGCTGTTTGACAGATCCACATTTAACATTTTATGATTTCTTGCAAGGAACCACTTATAAACATGTCACAGTGCATTTGTCTAAGAATGTCCACATTATCAAAAACGTGTCTGTATTATCCAAGAATCTGTCAGAAACGTATCAGCCTGTATTTTTAGGGGATCTTCAGTGTCAGGAACTTTACACTGGGGTTCTTTGTCCCGGAAGTGTGATTATGTAACTCGTATTCACATATCGCACATCGATACTGAACCAGCATTTTGATCAGCAGGTTGCCCAGCCAAGTATCTTTACGACTGACCGAAGACGCCCTTACTGTGTGTTTACATTTGTGGGCCTTGAAGTTTCAGATTTCTGACATGTAACGTACTAACTAGTGTTTTAATCTGATACAGTGTTTTTGAATCGGAGCTACAGGTCTCTCGCGACCAAAGCGAGAAACTAACGCCAGATCAAGAAGCTCCCGGACTGAAAAAGATTCAGGAAGTTAAGCTATATGGTTCTATACAGGAATTACAGAAAACAGTCCAATTTATCTAAGAGATAGCGCTGCAGATCAGCAGTAGATACGTGCCAAGACAACGAACTATCGTTATTTATTGCTGTCTTGATGGAGCTGAATCTAATCCGCTTTTTTTTTTCTGAGTGAAAATACATCACAGAAGAATGCTGAAGTTACCCGAGACAGATGAATTAGGGCCGGCGACAGCTGAGGAATTGTGCAGCTTAAAATAGATCAGTTCACAGTAGAACAGGCAGTGTAGGGAAAGATACAGCGTCAGGAGGAGGTGGTTTGTAGTTCGGTCAGGCAAGAGAGCGATAATTTATTTCTTTGTTTGTTGTAGACGGAAAATGTTCAAAGACAGGTGAAAAGGAATGTTAGGGCTCAGCTAATTTCTTGTGATTGAATTCTCACTCACTCACTCACTCACTCACTCACTCACTCACTCACCCACTCACCCACCCACCCACCCACCCACCCACCCACCCACCCACCTTAAAAAAAAACACACACAAGCTTATCAGTAAATGTGCTCGCAGCCATCCCGTTCTAAGTAGCCTCATTGGGAACGCTCAGAGCGTTGCGAACACCTCTTCCACGCCTGCAGAGATCCTAATGCCGCCCAGTATCGAGTGCTGTTGCTTGTGGATTTCATCTTCGGTGTCGAAGCAGCGCCAGGCCAGCTTCAGTTTCATTTTGGAGAAGAAGACCAGATCACAGGGCGCTAGGTCAATCCAAATAGTTTCATCTCTTGTGGGTATCTTAGAGATGAAAGTTCAGTCGTTGTCAGCCATCTCATGAAACTCCAGACATACTTCAAGACGGCGCTGTTTCTGATCGAATCTCGGGGTGGGGGACGGATATAAACTTCACAGCAAGATGCATGTTCAAATTTTTCATGAGGATCTCCAGGCAGTTTGGACAACTGATTCCAACTATTTGAGAGATCTGATGGATTGTTCGACGACAGTCCGAATCTCTTCCTACATTTTCTGGCGGTTATGTTAGTGATTGGTCACCTTGAACCCTCGCCATCTTCAACAGACACTCTACCGGCCTTGAGAGTACGTGCCACTCAAAAACCTGTGTTCGGCCTAAAGAATGTTCGCCGGAATCTTCAACAAGCGTTTCCAGAGTCTGATTGCAGATTTGCCAAACTTCACGTGAAGTTTGATGCAGGCTCGAATTTATCAATCACCTCAACAGTGCATCCTAACATAGGTCACAAAACCGCATGTACAAACTGAATACGTGTGAACGGTACGGCGCCAAGTGGTAAACTGCCTCATTAGGCTTGGGAGTTATGACCCTCGGCGTCCCGTGCGTATTTGTCGAATGGTACAGCTAGGAAACTTTTCAATACCACCTCCTAGTTTCTGCTACTTACTATATTGTTACTAACATTTTTATATTCTACAACTGACCACACTGCTACTGACCCGTTTTTGTTCCACTCCTGATTGTATTGTTACTTATACCTTTACACTTGTTCTACTGCTTGTTACATTTCTGCTTTCACATTTACACAGATACCATACATGTTCAATCCCCCCCCCTCTCTCTCTCTCTTAACCTTTAGGTACCCAAGCCACATGGGACTTCCACAAACGTCTGTCTTTCGCCTTTTTTTCTTGACCTGTTGCGCCATCTGTTGTCAGCATCCTGTCTATTGTTCTTCTTTGAGCTGCTCACACTCCTGTTCCCCTGAGATGTCCAGCTCAGTGCTGTTTTTGGCAATAAGTCACTAGTCATCATCTGGAGCACATGCCCCAACCATGACGGCGTCTTTCCTCAGTAATCGAAGTCAGCGGTTTCATCTGGATTTCTGCCAGCAGTTTGCTTATTTTCTCTTGTTCAAATATACATCTGCTCTGCTACATTTTTTCCTTGCTCACGAATATAGAATTATCCGCTGCTCTATTTCTGATGCTGTCATATTTCTAGAACTGTGTGGGTTCAGTGCCTCCGGCGCAGTATTTACCTCAGAACTGTCAGTTATTGAACAGTCACGGCGAGTCGTGTTTTACGAGGGGCGTTCAGAAAGTAATGCAACACGTCGTTTTTCTCCTGAGCTATTTATTAAAAAATCATGACATTTATACACAATATACATGGATATGTCATATAAACATCGGTATTATTCAGCATAATCCCCATCAACCTGTACGGCTTTACGCCAGCGCGAAACAAGTGCTAGCCCGTACCAGATTTTCTCTTGATTATGTAGCCATTTCTTCGCTGCATGAATCACACCTTCGTCATCTTCAAATTTTACCCCTCGAAGTGCATCTTTAAGTGGACCAAACAGATGGAAATCAGAGGATGCCAAATCGGGACTATAGGGTGGATAGGGTAGTAAAGTCCAAACAAGTTTGGTGATTGCTTCCTATGTTGCCAGACTTGTGTGAGGGTGCGCAGTATCGTGAAGGAGAAGCAGGTCTGCTGGATTCTTGTACGGCTGAACTCTGCGAAAACGTGGATTGAGTTTTTTTTCAATGTCTTAATGTAAGCTTGTGAATTGATTGTCTCTCCTCTTGGCATAACATCCACAAGAATAACACCTTCAATGTCCCCGAAGACAGTAATCATGACCTTTCCAGCTAAAGGAATTGTATTGAATTTCTTTCTTCGTGATGATTGCGGATGATGCCACTCCATTGACTGTCTTTTTGTCTCGGGTTCAAAATGATGTGTCCAGGTTTCGTCACCTGTTACGATCTTAGCCAAAAAGTCCTCTCCCTCAGTATTGAAACGCTCCAACAATTCAGAAGAAATTGCTTTCCTTTACAATCGATGGTCATTTGTAAGACTTCGAGGAAGCCATCTTGCGCAAACCTTAGAAAATCCGAGCGCTTTTATAACTGCATTTACACTACCGTTGCTGACTGACAGCTTTAAGTCCAATTGTTGAGTAGTGATACGTCTATAAGTAAGAATAATGCCCTCAGCGCATTTCAACATCTGCTTTGGTGGCTGTGGCAGGACATCCACAGCGCGGCCGATCATGCAACTCATTATCTCCACTTATTAATTCTTTGATTCTCTGAACCCGGCGACTAACTGTACTCATGTCGACTACAAAACTTCCATACACATCACATAGACGCTTGTGAATGTTCACAACAGTTTCCTTCTCTGCAACGAGAAATTCTATCACAATTCGCTGCTTATACCGCAATTTGCTGACAAGCTCCATTTCAGCGGTTAGGGCAGCCATATTCTTTGCCCGGTTGCGGTGCAACTTGGTTCACACAATCGGCACATGCCATATTTAAAGTGTGCAAAATTTCACGCTTCTATCTTCATTATTAGCTGAAAAAAAAACTATGTCGTGCATTACTTTCTGAACGCCCCTTGTATACAGTCAAGTATAACTGTTACGCTATTTCCAATTTGTGGTCAATTGTAAGTTCCCTTGTACTGTGAACTTTAGAATTGTATTTAACTTCACAAAATGAAGAGTTTGGTGAAGACGAGCTATTATTTGAGGCTGGTTATAGATATATTTGTTTGAAGCCTGTATGAAAATGAGAGCTATACTAATGCATGTAGAAGAACACCAAGCCGCTATTTGAAGATATGAAACTAAGCAGTGCATTTATAACATACGTCATAGAGGACGGTTTTAAAACTGTTGGTTCTTGCTGGCTCACCGACAGAAGACGGAAGGATTGCTTTATATAGCTTCTTATTCTCCATACAAATCCTGGCGTCGTGTTATTTGTGGTGTCCTTCCATTTAAGTGTGGTCATTGGAGGGCTACGCAGACTGGCATAGAATTGATGAGGCCGAGATAGTCAACTTGAAACACGGCGGGATACCATACAAAGGATGTCTCCAGACCGCCAGAAGTGGAGAGAGTTTATTTTTGCTTTGCAAGAAGCCACAAGGCATATTGCGTGGTAGATGCTTAGTAGATTACTGACCAAGGAAGGAAGGAAGGAAAGAGGGATTGAGGGAGGAAGGTGGGAGTTAAGGAAGGAATTGAAGGAGGAAGGCAGGAAGGAAGGGATGAAGGAAGACGGGAAAGGAAGAAGGAGAGAGAGGAAGGAAGAAAGAGTGAGAGGAAGAAAGGAAGGAAGAATGGGAGGAAGAAAGGAAGGAAGGAGAGAAGGACGAAAGAGATGAAGGAAGGAATTAAGGAATTACAGACGGTACTGAACGGTGACTGCTTCGTTGATCATCGCCCGAAAACATGGATGGAAAGATGGTGCTTCTCAGTGTGAATGTTTGGTCTCCCCCGAAGCATATGTTAAAAGAGCCTCTCTTTTCAGAGATATCGGCAGAACGGCTTTAGTTGGACGAAGTATGTCTTCTGTTAATTATTTTCCTTATTATTTTATGAAGAAATCGAATACCACATTGAAAGAGACTGCTGCGTTACTTTCTTATATGTTATATGTTATATCCTTCCCGTGCCGTTAAACGTCACATATGGCTCGCAAGGTAGTTCGCCAGTTTTTCCTGTCTTCGGCGAGTCTTTAACCTCATCAAGGGATTTTATGGCTATTAATTTGGCCTCTCTTAACAGTGTCCTCTTTAGAATTTCCCGTGGTCTGCCTCTCTTTCTTCGGCCTATTGTGTTCCACTTGATAGCTTGTTTTAGGATTCTCTGATCGTTTCTTCTCATCACGTGACCAACATATGTCTATCTCCTTTTCCTGATCACCCATGAGACCGGTTGTTGTTCGCTCATCTGTCTTATCTCTGCATTGTTCTTGAATTCGTTACATTTGATGCCGAGTATTTTCCTTAGGCATTTGTTTTCAAAAGAGTCTAATTTCTTTTCTATTTCTTTAGTTGTTTTGCAGCTTTCACATGCATAAATGAAGGTGGATATTACATTTGAATTGAATAGTCTTAACTTGGTTTTTGTGCTTAAAACTTTTGAATGCCGTATATTCTCAAGATTCTTGAAGGTAAATGCAATTCTAATTCTAACGTCTTTTCTGATGTCACCATCCTGGTCTGTGTAGCGGCCCAAGGTATGCATATTGATTGACTTCTTCAACAGCTGCCCCTTCTACGTGTACTTTTCCACTTTGATTAATGGGAAGTTTCATTAGGTTTGTTTTGTCCTTGTTACTTTCAAGTCCTGTTTTGGTACCCAGTGAAGACAGGATGTCTGTTCGGAGTTGGCACCCTGATGCTCGGTTGTTTTCGGTGCGAGTTTACATAACAAGTTCTTTTTTCCCCATCTATGAGTCGCCTCTAGTTAGGTCCCGGGATAAGGTTGTTATCCTTATGCCCAACTCTCGGTACAGGATATGTGACAGATGAAGCGGAATTCCGCTGATTTGTTCATGCCCGGCAAGAGCATTAACAAAACGCCCGCCATCTTGCACGTCACACCGGAGCTCTTTAGCCAGCGTTACTTTAGCCAGACCAAAAAAGGGTGTAGATCGACCCGCTCACAGATGTGGTGGAGCCTGTAGAGAGGACCTGCTCCTAGGGTAGTGATTCTCATTAGGCAGGCAGGTGTCTCTCAGGAGAGGGATTTCAAGTCTAATTGGAGGAATTTTATACTACAGGAGAAGGATTTCAAGTCTAATTGGAGTAATTTTATCACCCCGGGAGAGGGATTTCAAGTCTGATTGGAGGAATTTTATCACCCCGGGAGAGGGATTTCAAGTCTAATTGGAGTAATTTTATCACCACAGGAGAGGGATTTCAAGTCTAATTGGAGGAATTTTATCACCCCGGGAGAGGGATTTCAAGTCTAATTGGAGTAATTTTATCACCACAGGAGAGGGATTTCAAGTCTAATTGGAGGAGTTTTATCACCCCGGGAGAGGGATTTCAAGTCTGATTGGAGGAATTTTATCACCCCGGGAGAGGGATTTCAAGTCTAATTGGAGGAATTTTATCACCACAGGAGAGGGATTTCAAGTCTAATTGGAGGAGTTTTATCACCCAGGAGAGAGATTTCAAGTCTAAACGGAAAAATTATATCACCACAGGAGAACGTATAATGATGAAAATCCTTTCTGGACGAAGATTTAATATATAGGGGAAGATTCGGGACAACCTGGGTTGACAAAGGACGATTGGGACATGGAATGTTGAGAACCACTGTTGGAGGGTCATCTCCTCATATAAACAGTGCTCACTCTCAGTGACTGCGTGTCATTATTTTAAAATTGCCCTCATGGCACGCGACCAGAAATAACACATAGTTATAGGAAAATAAACGAATGTTCGTGCACCATTTCCAGGTCAGTACAGATGTTTCAAGAGCACTGGCTTGTGCACGCTTCTAGTTCATAACAGCAGGGAGTTTACATCCACCGATTTTCCCCAGGGATTTTGTTACTTGTTTAACACGCCAGTGTAACATTGTTATTGCACGTTAAAAAAAAAGGGGGGGGGGCAGACGGTCGTGGTTAGAATTGCTTCCAGCTGTTCTACGAATCGCTGCTTAGTTCTTTACTAAAAACAATCGATTGTGTGGAAATAGTTTTTCCCTCATCCACATACAGTAAAGTTCAGTCCTCATTGATTGGATTTCTTTGTTTCATATTTATTCATTTCATGTGTGTGTGTGTGTATATGTGTGAATGTGAATGTGTAAGTTGAAGGTCACTTCAGTTATATACGTTTTAAGAAGTTCGGAAAACATGGTTACGTCAGTTGCACGGAATTAAGTTTGTTTGTTTCTTTCTTTCTTATATGATTCACACATCTCTCTCCACGAAGACAGGTCTGGTCAGTTAAATTGCTATTAAAATGACTCGTGACCCCGTTTATCCGTACCAGGAACAGCTTTGATGTGGACTCCACAGGGTAAAAGAGGCATGAGAACAACCCAGAGAGACATGGAGACGTACAGCACAGAAGACACTGGTAAGCAAAAGTACTAACGTGGGGGACAGCCAAGAAGACAGTGAAGGACGGACAAAAGTGGAAATCTCTTTTGCTACCAGCAGCCCCGTGTGTCTTGGGCACTGACGAGGCAAGAGAGAGAGAGAAAGAAAGAAAGAGAGAGAGAGAGAGAGAGAGAGAGAGAGATGACCTCGTTTGAGTGTTCCTGGTCTGTTGTAGACTGTATTCGACTTAATGAATACATCAGTGTTTGTGAAAAATTAGTTCTGTGGAAAGTAGACTGTATTCGACTTAATGAATACATCAGTGTTTGTGAAAAATTAGTTCTGTGATATTTGTCTTTTGTAACTGAAGGATGAGGCCACTCAGTCAGTCATTAGCATGTCCCCTGCGAAACTGCCTCCCTAACAGCTCTCCCGAAAGCCTCTCGGTTGTGAGCAATATGCCCTGCCGGTGATGCATCCATTCGCAGCCATCTTCGCCTTTTTCTTCCTCGCTTTTTTTTCCCATTATGTACCCTTCCAAGACTGTCTTCTCTAAATTCTCATGTTTAATATGTCAAAAATACTTCAGTTTTCTCTGATTAATCCTCTTTACTATCCAGCCTTCTTCAGTATTAAATTCTTATAGTATGAATATATTTGTTCTTTTTGTCTACATGATATGTGAAGGACTGTTCTGTACCATATACATTCAAAGACATTTATGTGTTTCTCATCTTGTTTTGTCAGGTGTCCAGGTCTCACGGGCATATGTTGTGATGGGAAAGATGCATGCCCTTAAAAATCTTATTTTTGTAGTTTTGTCTGCTCCTCTCCGCTGCTTCTTTAGTTGTTTTATATGTTGAAGAGCGATAGATGTCCTCCTTTTAATTTACCTCATAGTACCTCGATTATTAGTTAGTAATGATCCAAGATATTCAAAACTCTCCACTTCTTCCAATTTTTCCTCATTGATATATATTTCATCTGCCTTGTTTGTTTTGTCAGTTGCCATCAATTTAGTTTTCTTCGCATTAAGATAGAGGTTTTGCTCTTCACTATTCTTACAGACTGACATCATCTGTTTTTCTCATCTTTTCCGTGTTGTGGACACTAGGTCATCAGCTCACCTAATCTCTGGTATTTCATAACCTACAATTTTAGTGGCATCGTAATATTCTTTGTCTACGTCTTCTCTAACATTCCTCATTATATTTTCAGTATGCAAGTTAAATAAATAAGGCGACAATATGCGACCCTGACAGAGCCCTTGTTTTATGTCAAACTAATCTGTTGTTTCACCATTTATTCTTATTGCTGCCTGTTGGTCTAGATACAACAGTGATATTAATTGTACCACATCTGTTGGAAATCCCAATCAGATGCCTTTGAATAGTCTGTAAAAGATAATTATAGATTCACATTAAATTCTCTCCATTTCTCTGTTATTAATCTTATACTGAATATATGATCTCTTGTTCCTCTTCCTTGCCTGAAACCAGCTTGGACTATATTGATTTCTCCTTCTATTTTCTTAAGAGCTCTACCTATTATGATTTTTAATAGAATGTACTGGCATGACTCAGCAGGGCAACAGCTCTATAGTTTGTGCATAATTTCAAGTTACCGTTTTTTCTGCAGTGAAGTGAATATTCTTTTGGCCAAATACCAGAATGCCATATTTTTTTTTTACATAGCGCATGATAGATTGTTGCACGTTCACTTTCCTCCTGCTTTAATAAGTTCAAATGTTATCTCATCACATCCTTGTGATTTGCCATTTTTTTCAGATTCTTTATTGTTCATAAAACTTCTTCTATTGTCGGTTCGGGTTCTTTCTCCTCTAATAATAATTCACATTGTTCATTTTCGCCTTTACAGTCAGTTGTATCATACATTCCTCTGCAATATTCCTTCTGTCTTTCAAGAATTTTCTCTGTCTCTGTCAAGGTTTTTCACATCTTGTCACAAATTACATTTAGCTTAGGTTTGACACTTCTAGTCAATGTCTTCATTTCTTTAAACATTTCACTATCTCTTCCACACTTCTGATGTCCTTCTATTCTTTCACAACAATCTTGTATGTATTGTTTTTTTGTGTGTCTTTTCTTATACTTCTTCTTATTTCTTTTGTTAAAGATTTATATTTATATTCCTCTTTGTTGTTATTTGTCACTTTCCATTTCGTCTTTATTTCTCTGCATTGTTTTATTAGCTTTAATAATGTTGTAATCCTTTCATTCTTTTATGTTTTCTTTACTGGAACCATATTTTTAGCTGTTGTTATTAAGATATCTCTGGCCTGCGTAGTCAATACATCAGGTGTCAACACTTCTTGTACAGCCATCAGTGTCTCAGAACGGTTCTTCACTTCTATACTGTATTGTTCTGGTATTTTTATAAGGTCAAAGCGGAGTAGTCTTGATCCTCTGTCTTCATCTTTATCTTCATGTCGAAGGATGAAGACGGTTAATATTTTTCATACGGTCTATTCAGGTCAGTTTGTTTAAAACTCTACAACAAGCCTTATGTTGTAGCAAACATAAATGTGTGCCATTTGTATCTTTTATATGCCCAGGTTAGTTGAACTCAACCACCACTGCATTCTTCTTCTTCGTTCGCTCTTCAAAGTATATTGGTTGCCTTGTGTCGCAGTCACGTGTCTGTTGGTCCAGCACGCCGAATCATGCTCGACATATTTTTAGGGCCCACTACAATCCCAGTCACTTGGCCAGAGTGCTGTCTGCTGACAGACAGAACATGGTCTTGACCTACTATGATATACGTTATTTAAAAACAAACAAAGACAGGCTTCAGTTGGTGGACATGAAATAAGCAAAATCTGTTACCAGGTCTGCTCACACTGCCTACTTGTGTTAACTGATGTATCAATATTTTACAGGTATGACAAATATGAGTTCTGCTACATCTATTACCGATACACCCAGTCTACGCTTGATTGGCTGAGTGGTTAGACGTTCGGTTTACTAATCCGATGGTACCGGGTTCAAGTCCCAACAGTGGGGATTTTTTTTTTTTTTTTGCAATACACACCAAAAAGGCCTCGGGGTCGACCCAGCCTCAAAAAAACGGGTAGCAGAGAAATCCGGGAAGGTAAATGCGGCCAGCCGTGATACTGACCACATCAGACTTTCTTGTGCCGAGGGTCATTGAAAATACGGGGCTATAAATGCCCCAGTTGCATGGAAACGGGAATTTTACCTTTACAGTATTGTCTTCAGTGAAATGAATATTTTGTGGCAATTTATCGTGAAGCCTGTTACAAAAGCACACAAGCTACAGATAAGTTTAGCGGTTTTTATTCTTCCCTAGAGTTGACTTGTAGATGGCAAAGTCATTATCATTATTTATGCTGTTTCCATAGAAGTGTTGTCTCCACGAGAAGCTCCATTAACTTATAGAAACTTGACGTGAACAACCGTTGTTCTAATGTATCTATGCTTTCTTCTGTCTCAGCTATTGTGCTCAGATTCATTTTACTTCAGCTTTTGCTTCACAGAATGTTAAGAAAACTGAGGTTAAGAAAAAAATGATTAGAGATTTCAAAAGCCACGTCCTGTCTGTAGCAAGCTATTTTAAAGCTGCTCTGACATCTTTAACCGTTTCTGTCTCAACCTTCAGGTCAGCTAACCTCGTGTGTCCTTCACATTGTGGGTGATCTGTGTGTGTGTAACCTCCAGAACGACGCTAAGTTTTGGTCAGTGATTCTACTGGTCTCATTTTCACGTTTAAGGTCTGACCATAAATATGACCGTAGCATAATTTTTGTTTTGATCAACCAGTCCTGACTATGAGGGTTCAGACTATGTGTCCTTTCTCCTTTCTCACCTTCGACCCCAGAGTTGAAGATGCACCTCATCACACTTTTCTGTAAAACACACAGACATACATTTACATAGTGCATATATGTGAGATAAATATACGTTTACACACAACAGATTAATTTTCTGTTGAAAAGAGCATGAACTGTTGTTTTCAGACTCACCACTATCGTACACGAATGCAGATATAATCATTTATCTTATACAAGGGTTCGCGAGAGCCATTACTTCAAGAGCTAGTTCAGGTTCAGAATTAGATAAATGTTAGAACTATTAGCACACGGCACAGAAATATATGAAATCTAGATATAGCACTTCAACTAACCTGAGAGTTACTACAGAAAGGTTGAAACTAGTAGTGCTTTGTGCTAAAGACTTTTAAAACTGCTAATCCAGCACTTGAATTAGCCCCAGTGTTATTAGATGAAAGTTTGAACTAGCAGTGCATTACTGTAAATATTTTGAAAACCGCTGAAATAACTCCACTGCTTAGAAGATAGCTAGTAAAAGAAATAATAGGAGCCCGCGGATAGCGAAGAGACAGCGTCAGCAACGATAAACAAGTTTCACGTAATTCTATTTCACTGTGAATGATAAAGAAGCAGGCTTCATTCAACTGAGGTAGCCCAATTCTTTCACTGCTGGGTCCAATTCAGTTCGTTTACCATGACTGCTTCCCAAAATACTAGGCCCCCTTACTTTCAGATGTGGTACAGCGTGCACGATAGCTTTAGCTTAGTTCTTTTAACACATTCAAAAAATGGAGGTTTAGAAGAGAAACAAGTGCCGGGTTTCTTACTGTTGGAGCAGTTCATGTAACCTGAACTGCGACTCGTGGATTGTTGTGGAATCGTATTTCAAGCAACCTTTAGGCAGGTGCGCTGTAACAAAGGGAGTGCGTGAAAGGGGTTTGCGGGTTATCTCAGAACAGCGAAACACGCGCGACCTGGAGCATATCTCACCTCTTCTTGGGTGCCCGGGAATGAGGTTTGTCTGTCTTCAATTTTAAGGCGGCATGGTTCGATGCTTGCTCTATATATGGTGGGGGATTCTGCCGTGAAACTGCTTATTGAACAACCCCAGGGCTACAGAAATATCCATTATAACCCACTTCTAATCCGATATGATCCTGTGAAATTCCGAATCACCACAGCCTCGCTTACATTGACAAAGAATTCACAGTCATATGGATGACAGTAATAATAATAATGATTAATGATAGACATAAAATTGGGAGTGGGATAAGGATGTGTTCTGTCTCCTGACCTCTTCTCCTTGTACAGTGAAAACATAATGAGAAATATAGAGAGCTTCCCAAGAATATCAATTGGCGGGTACAACCTTAACAACTTAAGATATGCAGACGACACAGTTCTGATTGCTAAAAGTGAAGGGGAGCTACAGTCTCTTCAGGACATCGTGGTTCGTGAAAGTAAAAGTAAAGATCTCTCTCTCTCTCTCTCTCTCTCTCTCTCTCTCTCTCTCTCTCTCTTTCTCTCTCAACCTTAAGTGCCCAGGGCACATGGGGCTTCCACAAGGGTTTTCCACAAATGCCTATCCTTTTCCTTTTTTTCTGCTCTTGCCCAGGTGAGCCCTCTATTGCTCAACATCTTCTCCATGTCTCTTTTGATCTCCCTTACTTCTGTTCCCCTCTGGTGTCCATCTTAGTGCTATTTTTAGTAATGAGTTGTCAGTCATTCGGAGCACATGTCCCAACCATCGCCAGCGTCTTTCCTCAATAATTGCTGTCAGTGGCTTTATCTGCATTTCTGCCAACAAGATGTTATTTCTTATGGTGATTGACCAGAATATTTTTCTAATTCTTTGTAAACATTTAGTCTGGAAAGAATTCAACTTGTTTTCTATGGTTTTTTGGTGATTTTCCAACATTCACTTCCATAGAGTAGTACACTTAGAACATTACTCTTAAATATCCTGATTTTCATATTCATGCTTAGTTTTTTAGATTTCCATATAGTCTGCAACATTGCAAAAGCCTGGTTTGCTTTAGTAAGTCTGCTGTTGAAGTCATCTGTGGTGTCTCCATTTTCTACTACTCTACTGCCAAGGTATACAAATTCGTTGACCTCCTCCATTAACTTGCTATCTACTCTGAGTACATTTCTGTTGTTCACATTTTGCTTCATTAACTTTGTCTTTCCTACGTTGATCTTTAGTTCTATGTTGTTTGCATTCTGAGTTAGCTTGTTTATTTTATCTTGCATATCTTTGTGGCTGCTTGATAGTAGACAAATGTCGTCCGCAAAGTCAAGGTCCTCCAGCACTGTGTCAAGGGTCCATTGTAATCCTCTGCGTTTATCTGATGTTGCCTCCTTCATTAACCAGTCTGCTGCCAAGATAAATAATGTTGGTGATAGTACACATCCCTGCTTCACTCCCGTTTGTATCCTAAAGCTGCTGGAGGTATGTTCTCCACAGATCACTTTGCACTGAAAACCCTCGTATAGGGCTTTGATTACATTCACTATCTTATGGGGGAGGCCATGCCATCTTAAGATTTTCCACAGTGCATCTCTGTTGACACTGTCAAAGGCTTTCTCAAAATATATAAACAATGCATATGTTGTGCTATGCCACACATTTGCCTGTTCTAATATTTGTCGAAGTACAAATATGTGGTCTATGCATGATCTTCCTTTCCTAAATCTTGCCAGCTCTTTCCGAAGTTTTCACTCAAGTGCTGGTACAATTCTGTTGATGATTATTCTGCAAAATTCTTTACTGGTGAGTGACAGTAGGGTAATGCCTCTCCAGTTCACGCAATCCCTTCTTTGATAGTTTTACTATATAGCCAATTTTCCACTCCTCTGGAGCTTTTTCTAGATCCCAAATTTGTTGTAGTATCCGGCAGAGTTGTTTTGGTGTTTCTATTTCTTCTGCTTTCAACATCTCAGCAGTCACTTCATCTTCATCTGGTGCCCTGTCTAATCTTAGCTTCTTTATTGCCTCTTTTACTTCACATATTGTTATTGTTCCTGTATTGATGTTTAGTTCCGTTTTTGCTTCAGGTATGTCTATTGTTTGTGCTACTCATGTTCTGTTTAATAGGGTGTTAAAGTGTTCCTTCCATCTTTCAATTTGTTCTCATTCTCCACTGACCAGTTGTCCCTTATGTGTCCTTATTGCACTCTCACATCTTGTGCTGAAGTTACCTGTCATCTGCTTTGTGATTTTGTATATGGTTTTCTAAAGGTCTTAGTCGGAATAATAAGAAGACTGAAGTGATGGCCATCTCAAAGAAAAGAATACCACCAAAATGTAGCATTCGTAAGAGAGGTGGAGTTAAAAGGCAAATTACAGCAAAGATCGGAGGCAGACAAGCGAGATTTGTAGGACATTTTCTGAGAAGAGGAAAATTGGAACACATTGTGGCAACTGGAAAAATAGAGGGAAGAAGAGAGAGAGAGAGAAAAGTTCCTAGATGGGCTGTCAGTGTGGTTAGGAAGAGAGTCACCGGGGGATCTCATAATCAAGTCTAAAGACAGGGAATTGTGGAGAGAAATGATCGTCTGCACCACGCGGCACGGCACTTGATTAATTGATTAATGATACACAAAATCACAGCTTATTTTGGTTCACGAAATCACTGATTATCTAGTTCACAAAGTCGCTGATCAGCTTGATCCACAATATCACTAATTTATCTTTGTCCACGAAATCACTAATTTGTCTTGATCTACGAAATCACTGCTTATCTTGATCCAGAAAAATCACTAATTATCCTCTTCGACATTGTGCACATTGTTCAGTGCCAGTATGTGTGTTGCAGCATATATCATTAGCCTCATTTTGTCGCTGTCCGTCCAGTGACATATTTGAGAAAACACTTGACCATGTTTAGAAACTGTCTTCTAATGTAGAAGGCATTTGGAGAGAATGTTTTCTGCCTCTGGTGCTGATGTCAGCAGTTCTATGCGCTTTCTTTTGGTGTTTTGTAGCTGCTCTTGCAATGGCAAACCAATGTGGCCTCAAGATGTTTTAGGTGGAGTGACTGATCAGAGCTGGCGATTTGTAATGCGTGATCAGAGTTAACAACATGTTAAACGCCTGCTTTCGCAAACCTGCCCACAAGATTTTCTTTGCCGTATTTGGCTGCTCTCTTTCGGCCGTGTGTAATGCTATAAGGTTCAGAGCTACGCACTTGAATGTGTAGTAAATGCGGGTTAAAGGACATAACAAAAAACGATTGGCCCCATATTGACAGAGATTTAATGTATTTCTTTCTTTCTTTCTTTCTTTCTTTCTTTCTTTCCCCAAGATACCTGAAATCGCGGGAATGAATTTTTCTATTACTCATCCTTTCACCAAGTACCAGCATGTGTCTTAGAGATGATTAAATTGTGTCAGGTAGGAAAGCCGAGCTCTTGGGAATTTTGATTTGTTAGGACTCCTGCATAATTTACGTGTGCTGGGAAAGGCCTGGTGCTGTGCTCACAGCTTTTCGCTTGTTCTCTTTTTTTTTTTTTTTTCAAAGTAGCTGAGCAAATTTTTGGCAGTCCTGACACCGGAATGAAATTCGAGTTGTAAATAAGCTGGCGTTTTTTTTTTTTTTTTGGTCTTAAATGGATATGTTACCATGGATACGATAGCTTTCTGTGAGGGTTGAAGTTTGGACGTTGGGAAGCTGGAAGCAACTACAACACGCTGAAGATTCTTTTTAGCACAGGAATTGCCTGTGTTAGATATTTTCAAGTCCCTTTCTCTGTCTTTCTCTCTCGGTTTCTCTCTCCCTCACTCTCGGTCTCTTTCTCATTGTCTCCCTCGCTGTCTCTCTCGGTTTCTGTCTCTGCCTCTCTCGCTCTCTTTCTCTCTCGGTCTCTTTTCTCTCTCGGTCTCTTCTCTCTCTCTCTCTCTCTCTCGCTTTCTATATCATGCTCTTTCCTCTCTCTGTCTCTCTATCTCTCGGTCTCTTTCTTTGTCTGCTTATCTGCCTCTCTCGCTTTCTATCTCTCTGTCACTTTTTATCTCTCTCTTTCTCTCACGGTCTCTTTCTTCTCTCTCTTTCTGTTTTGTTCTCTTTCTTTGGCACTTTCTCGTTCTCTGTCTCTCTCGGTCTCTCTCGCTTTCTATGTCGGTCTCTTTCCTCTTTCTCTACTCTCTCTCTCTATCTTTCGGTCTTTCTCTCTCTTTCTCTCTCTCGCTTTCTGTGTCTGTCTTTTTCCTCTCTCTCTATCTCTCTCGGTCTCTTTCTTTGTCTCTTTCTCGCTCTCTATCTCTCTCGGTCTCTCTCTCTCTCTCTCTCTCTCGCTTTCTATGTCGGTCTCATTCCTGTCTGTCTGTCTGTCTGTCTGTCTCGCTTTCCATGTCGGTATCTTTCCTCTCTCTCTCTCTCTCTCTCTCGTTCTTTCTCGGTCTTTCCTTTTTTAGACTGCTCTTACAGACACTGAACTCGGTCAGTTGTTTATTATGAAGAGTACCAGTTTTCTGTTTGGTAGATAGTCATTTATACATGTACATAGTTACTTTCTGTAGTCATTTATATATGTACGTAGTTACTGTAGTCATTTATATATGAACGTAGTTACTTTCTGTAGTCATTTATATATGTACGTAGTTACTGTAGTCATTTATATATGTACGTAGTTACTTTCTGTAGTCATTTATATATGTATGTGGTTACTGTAGTCATTTATATATGTACGTAGTTACTTTCTGTAGTCATTTATATATGTATGTAGTTACTGTAGTCATTTATATATGTATGTAGATACTTTCTGTAGTCATTTATATATGTGTGTAGATACTTTCTGTAGTCATTTATATATGTACGTAGTTACTTTCTGTAGTCATTTATATATGTATGTAGATACTTTCTGTAGTCATTTATATATGTACGTAGTTACTTTCTGTAGTCATATATATATGTATGTAGATACTTTCTGTAGTCATTTATATATGTACGTAGTTACTTTCTGTAGTCATTTATAAATGTATGTAGTTACTTTCTGTATTGAGTGCATGGATAAGAGTGAAATGTGAGTGTTATACTTTAATTTTATTTATTGTCTCTCAGATTTCCAATGTTAGTTATGCTTGTTGTATGAGCAGAATATTTGTAGAATGTCTGGAACAGAGTGAAAGTTGTATGATAAAGGGCAGAATGTTAGACGGGCCTGCGTGTCCAATTCTTAACCTTTTGGAAATGAAGATCAGTCAGTCAATCAGTCAGTCTCTCTCTTTCTCTCTCGGTCTCTTTCTGTCTCTTTCTCGCTCTCTATCCCTCTCAGTGCCTCTTTCTGTTTCTCTCTCACTATCTCTCTCGGTATCTCTCTCTCTCTAGTGCGTTTCTAATGCACTTAGTAAAACTGAAATATACCCAGGACATGTCGGGGGGGGGGGGGTGAACCATGAAAGTTTAAGCTGCTGATGATTGTATGTGTCAGTGATTCTTTATCTGGGGTCTGTGGACCTCCTAAGAGTCCACGATAGGAATTTTTGGGGGTCACGGACCAGCCAATGGATTGAAAGGTGGCCCAGGGCAAGTAAAAGGTTAAGAAACACTGTAGTGTATGCTTTTTTTTTGTTAGCGCAGGGATTAAAACAATGCACAAAAAAACCACATATATCCATATTACAAGAACTTAATATTGACGAAGGTTGGCTAGTAAAGAGGATTAAACAGAGAAAACTTAAGTATTTTGGAAACCATTAAACGTCACGATAATTTAGAGGAGGCGGTCTTGGAAGGGTACATAATGAGAAAAAGAACGAGAAGAAGAACAAGGCGAAGATGGCCGCGACACATCGTTGATGATCTGCAAATGGCTGATCAGGGCATCTTGCTTACAACCGAGAGGCCTACAAGAGAGCTGTTAGGGAGGCAGAATTCCTCAAGGGACATGCAAATGACTGAAGGGGTTAAAGTGATATCGCGAGCTTATTTTTGAAGGCGGAAGTAGTTGTATGCCCGATCTGCCGGCGTGTGAACACTGAGCCCAGCTCTAAGATCGACTCAGTATCTGACATTCGTGTAAAACTGCTTGTGCAAGCATGGCAAGGCATACAAGAGTATACTGCCAGAGTGTTATGGGGGAAAAAAATATATATATATAAAGTCGTGTTATTCCAGGCGACTGCTGGAGCTTGAAGTGGTGGGTGGGGGTATTGTGGTGGGATGGAGAGAGGGGGTTTTTATGTTAAAATACAAACGTTAAACAAAACACTTCATATTTTTAAAAATGTATGTACCGTAACATTTGTTTGCTGCAGGGGTTTGGAGTGCCTTCACTTGTCTAGATCACTACAGCATTTGAAATCCCAACACCCGTCCTCGCTGCTTTTGTTTTCCCTAGGGAAACCCCAGATACTCATTTTTTTTAAAATGGTTGGGTTGACCCCAGTGCCGGTCTAGTGCGAAATCGAACCAGAGACCATTTTATCGGCAAGCTAGTGCACTAGCCACTACACCACCGCGGCACCACTTCATATTAGTATTTACGTTTTATTTGAATGCCTCATTGTTTTTTTTTCTTTAAATTCTGAAGGTTGTATATGAAACGTGTCGGGCAGTCTTACACGACACGTGGATCATCGTGTAGGTATAGCTTAAGCCAGTGATAGATAGACTGAAATCATTGTGTACTCACTCATACAGCCATGGGGGAAAAGCTTTTGTCACACTCACTGAACGAATAATCTTCATATTTCTCTTTTCCTCTTTATCAGACAGCATAACAGAAAAAAAAAGAAATTAAAGGGACTACACATGGTCTTCTCTTCTTCTTCTTCTTCTATCTCTCTGAAACTACGAGCTGGTGTTTTTTGCACTCGATGCGGTGGAGATGTTGAGACAGAGCATCGTGTCGGCTTGGGAGCGGGTTATAGCGGTTATTTTTTTTTTTTTAAATCCTGGGTGCAGCTAACTAGTGAGGGGAGGGACTGCAGTACCTCTTTAGCGGATCCCACCATCAAGGGGACCTTTTTGATCTTTAGACTCTACCATCAAGGGACCTTTTTGATCCTTAGACTCTGCCATCAAGGGACCTTTTTGATCCTTAGACTACTAGCAAGGGGACCTTTTTGATTCTTAAGACTCTACCACCAAGAGGGCCTTTTTGATCCTTAGACTACCGCCAAGAGGACCTTTTTGATCCTTACCCTGTAATTAAGGGTAGGTTATGGTCACGAGCGTGATTATACTGAAATTTATCTCCTACAGTGGTTCTAAGGACTGTAATAGCCAGAGTTGGGGTGGGGGATACGCTCTTCACTCCAATTAAATGTCTCCATGGCGTGCGTCTCAAATAGCCACTTATAGTCCAAGTCCAGCTCCTGGACTTCTCGTGGCGGAACTGTTTAAACTGACAGGAGAAGGGGCGAAAGGCGAATATCTAGCGCCTGAAAACCAGACGCTTTCGGGTAGATGAGACTCGTTTGTCTTGGTTAGTAGCTCATCTAGGAGAAGGAAAGTTCCTGCTCGCTGCTGGCAAGATTCTTCAGCTGCCGTGCTGGGGTGAAACTCCTCCCGGCCAGTGAAGAAAAATGTGATTAGGGTTACAGTGCGGCGCCGTCGTGGAAAAGGTGATGGAAGGATTAAGTGAAGTAGCCAGCAGTTTCGCGATCAGAGCTACTTATATCACGGCATCTCTGCTCTAGAGGCCGGCCACGTCCGATATACACCCATACTGGGCGCAATATGCCTAAACCGGCTTAACCCAGGGGTGAAACTTGATTGCTACGCATATCATGGTACCTCTGCTCTAGAGGCCGATCACGTCATATATACACCCATACTGGGATAATACGCCAAAACCTGCTTAACACAGGGGTGAAACTCACTAGTGGCGAGGATTCATCCTCCACGACGAAAGCTCCGTCCTGGTCACCACCAGGAAGGGTAGCGGCCACGACCACAAAATGCTGAAGTCGGAGACACTGGACCAGTGCAGTCTAGATAGGCAACCACCTCTCACCCGACGGGGATATATTATATCCAAATCACGCTGAGGTTTTCCGGTGAGAAAGTCTAACTCTGGACTGGACGAGCAACAATCTCTCACCCAGCGGGAATATATTCATATCCAAACCATGTCGAGGTTTTCCGATGAGAAAGTCCAACTGTGGACTAAATTGGTGCAACGAAAACGAGTGTCATAGCTTCTGTGACCCACCGAGAATATAGGCCCAACCCCCACGATGCTCTGAGCCTCTGTCCTAAATGAGACTATCGCGAGAACCACAGGAGAAAATTCAGTAGGATCACGGGGCGATCTTGATGGTAGAAGCGAACGAAGAAGAAGAAGATCTCCTACTGTTTTTCACTTAAAGCAGTTCCCTGTATTCTACAGCAGTGACTACACGTGTGTACACTTGTTGGCATATATACAGAATTTATGGATCTTTCAGAATAACCTCATTGACTTTCCAGAACCATATTCACAGAGATTGAGAGCGTTCAAACAAAATTCGCGTGCTACAGATATCATGAATATAAAGAACTACAGAACACACCACATATTTATCAACAGCGTGTAACAGATTGGCAGTGAAGCAAAGAGGCAAACTAAGCTGCCTTGCCTTGACTAATGTTATGTTTTCCCGGGACGGCAAGTTTCATTCTGTATTATCCGTGATTGTATCTGTAGCGTTCATTCAGTGGAATCTGGCGTCTCGGTTATAATGAAACCGTGTGGTTTTACCACGCTTGGTTTGGGGCAGTGGTTCCATTTTCTGGTCCCGCCTAAATTATCCCCAGCAGTAAACTCCATACTGCAGTATAATAGTGCAACTGCACATGGAAATTCGGCCAAGTGTGAACCTCGTTTCTTTCTTTGTGAATGTAGAGAGCTTTGTCGAGAGAGCGGTTGTTTAGGGTACCTGCTCCACAGCACTCATCAGATTGCGAGAACCCTCTGCACGCGAGCGAGGGCCATTCATGCGTAAGTTGTAGTTCTTCAGTTTAAAATATTGTCAGTTGTTGACCCAAGGAAAGTATAAGGAAGGATAGTGAATATTCGTCATCTGCCATCACTTTCTTATGTTCAGTCATCCGGACAAGGGGACGGGGAGCATCCACCATGGATCCCGTGTGGGTTAACCGCCAAGCCAGGACCCTAGTTGAAGGTAATCATGTCATGTCTTAGAAGCACACAGGGGATATGGTGTTTGCGCCCATATTTTCCTTGACCTAGCACGCTAGAGGGTGAATGTGGTCAGCATAACGCTTGACTGTCTTTCCTTCCCCAAACTCCTGAAGTCGGTTACCCATTTCTACAACTCATGTTCCTAGACTAGACTTATACCGACCTATACCGTTCATCTTCTCTGGGAAAATTAACAAAACAATAATCTGTATTCGCATTTTTCCCATGATGCCGGGCCCCCTTGTCCTTCCGGGCCCCTAGGCTCAGTCAGATGGGAAATCCGCCACTGTATTCGTGCATGCTCCAGTTTTCAGGTCAGTGCTTCTTCATGGGGTCAGGTTTGGGCTCCTAGTTATGTTTGCCTAGAGACTGCAGATTTACATGTTTCTGAGTCTTGGGACCATTTTGGCATTTCTGAGCGTAGAGTGACCATCCGTCCCGTATTATATGGGGCAGTCTCGTATTTTGCTTTAGCTTTTTGTTGCCATAGTTTCATTCCAAGCCTTTTCTTATAGAAAAATGTGGAAAAAAATATCCGTTTTCTGTGAGCTCATCTCACTGCATGCAGGTCTTGTATATATTGTATTCTCCTTCTACGAGCTCATCTCACTGCATGCACTTCTTGTATACATTGTAACTTCCTCCTCATCCTGCGCTATCTAGACAAGAAAAACGGGTTGCCTCCATGAATTCCACCGTCAGTAGCGCTGTGTGTGTGCGTGCGTGCTCGCGCGCGCGCTTGCTCGTTCCACAGTTTTTCAAACATTTGCTTTTCCTGGGGGCCAAGTTTATGTCTCTTTAGAAGTCTATATAAAGAATGCAGCTTCGCAGGATGTGCTTTAAAAAAAATCTTTATTTCTAACAAAATTTTAACATGCCACTTGAATGAGTTTAAATGGAATTGGTACACGATAAAAGGGTATTCGAACTAAACATATGAACTTGTAATGAGAATGAGGTGTATGCTAATGGGATACAATTTTGATGGGAGTGTATTGTGAAAAAACCCCCCACAGATGACATTGTTTGGAATATTTGGTCAGATTTAGGTGATATTGTGAAGGCCAGTGCGACTGATGGCTGTCGCCGATTCTTTTGGGAGGCGGGCGTCGCCTGGCGGCAATTAGGATGAAAGAGGTCTAAAAAAAGGAGGTACATAAAGAGGATTTGTGGGGTTATGAAAAGATACGAGGGAGATAATGGTTTTTGTTTATCTCTTACGTGCAAGTAAAAAAATCATAGGGATGCGTCTGAGTAAAGGATTTGAAAGGATTTGCCCGAGAATGGCACGGAGGATCTTTGTCTGAAACAGACACGTGACGTGATAAAGATCCGTGTCATGTCATAGTTTTGTTGTGGTTGTGCGATAGTGTTATGTCATAGTTTTGTTGTGGTTGTGCGGTGGTGTTATGTCATAGTTTTGTTGTGTTTGTGCGGTAGTGTTATGTCATAGTTTTGTTGTGGTTGTGCGGTGGTGTTATGTCATAGTTTTGTTGTGATTATGCGGTAGTGTTATGTCATAGTTTTGTTGTGGTTGTGCGGTAGTGTTATATCATAATTTTGTTGTAGTTGTGCGGTAATGTTATGTCATAGTTTTGTTGTAGTTGTGCGATAGTGTTATGTCATAGTTTTGTTGTAGTTGTAATGTTATGTCATAGTTTTGTTGTAGTTGTGCGGTAATGTTATGGTGAATCGTTACTCCAGGGAGGGGTGCTGGGGTACAATTTCTTCATCTTTTGTTCGAAAATGTACAGAAAAATGCCATCATTAAATATTCTTTTGTCGTATTTTTCTGTGTTTCTACAAGCCCAAACGAGGCATCTAAAATCAGACAACAAAACCAACTTCTCCTGTGTGTCTGTTGTTGTGTTTTGTATGATTGCTCTGTATATGTCTGTTTTCTGTTTAGTTTCTGTTTCTATTCTAATTGTCAGAAGTGTTAGTGCTCGTGATATTGTTTTGTTTCTGTTTCTATTCTGCTTGAGAAAAACTAACACGTACAGAAATGGAGAAAGAGTGGCTCCAAAGTTAACACATACAGAAGTGGGGAAAGATTGGATCCAAATTTAACACGTATAGAAGTGGGGGAAAGATTGGATCTAAAGTTATCATGTACAGAAGTGGAGAAGATTGGATCCAAAGTTAACATGTACAGAAGTGGAGAAAGAGTGGCACCAAAGTTAGTACGTACAGAAGTGGGGAAAGATTGGATCCAAAGTTAACATGTACAGAGGTGGGGAAAGATTGGATCCAAAGTTAACATGTACAGAAGTGGAGAAAGAGTGGCTCCAAAGTTAGTACGTACAGAAGTGGGGAAAGATTGGATCCAAAGTAAACATGTACAGAGGTGGGGAAAGATTGGATCCAAAGTTAACACGTACATAATTGGGGAAAGAGTGACTCCAAAGTTAGTATGTACAGAAGTGAGGAAAGAGTGACTCTTAAGTACGTACGTACAGAAGTGGGGAAAGACTTGCTCCAAAGTTAGTACGTACAGAAGTGTTGGACAGATCTAGTTAGATTTATTCTGTCTGTTAAAGTGTGGTTCACCAGGATCTGAATGTGGTGAGGAGTATATAATCATCACCCAGTCTTTGACCAGGATCTGAATGTGGTGAGGAATATAATCTTCACCCAGTCTCTGAAGTAGCTATCCACATTGTTACTAAGGAGAGTTTTGTAGAGAAAGGAATGAGACACTCTGTCAGAAGCTCTTTCTTGGTCTAATCACAAGATTGCTGTTTGACTGTTCTTGTCATGGGTGTAAGCAATGAAATCTCTGAGAAAGTGTGTGTCCATGCTAATGTTTGTGTTAATGGTGCACTGATGGTCTTCATGTATCAGTGGTTGTATGAAGGGTTTGAATTTTATTGTTAATGCTTTAGTTGAGATTTTGTAGTCAACATTTAGTAGTGAGATGGGTCTGTAGTTTGTTATCTGAGTTTTGTCGGATTCACTTTTTAGTAGGAGGGTTATGTATGAAAGATTGAGACTGGGAGGAGGGTTATGTATGAAGATTGAGACTGTGAGGAAGGTTATGTATGAAAGACTGATACTGTGAGGAGGGTTATGTATGAACGATTGAAACTGGGAGGAAGCTCTTTTCTATCAATGTAAAGGTGCCAGTAGTGGAAAGAGCTTCTGGAAGAGCTCGGCGGTAAACCCCTCCGGTCCTGGGGATGTGTGTGGTTTTTTTTGGTTTTGTTTTGAAAGTGCTTAATGTATCTTCTAAGTTCCCTAGTGTTAGTGGTTGGTCTGAGATTTGTTTGTTGTCCTCTGACAGTTGTTTAGTGTGCTGTAGAAATCTATCTTATGTTGTTGTTGACAGGTCCTCACACGTGTACAGTTTGCTATAGAAAATTATCTTATGTTGATGTTGACTGGCCCTCACATGTGTACAGTTTGCTATAGAAAATTATCTTATGTTGATGTTGACTGGCCCTCACATGTGTACAGTTTGCTATAGAAAATTATCTTATGTTGATGTTGACTGGTCCTCACATGTGTACAGTTTGCTGTAGAAAATTATCTTATCTTGATGTTGACTGGTCCTCACACGTGTACAGTTTGCTGTAGACCTCTTGGAAGGTCTCACATATTTTACTTTTCTCTCTATGTTCTTGTCTCCGACTATCAATAATTTTCTGTATTTGCTTTTTACGCTGTTTTGTTGTACTGCTAATGTCTACTTGGGATTTCTTGTGTTACGGACTGTAGTGTTGTTCTGAGCATTGCTCCTTGATGTGATATTGTCTGTGTTATTCTAGTTGTTCCTCCAGCTCATGGATTTGTGGGACGTTGGAATCTACGAGGTGTGTCTAAAAAGTTCGGTGAATGGTCCGATATCTCAACGGCAACATGGGCCAGGTGTGTGGCCATGCACATGGCTGTCCAGTGACACGTCGAGAAGCGCCACCTAGCGTGAAGTACACGTGACCGACAGGGTAAATCTCTCTGGGCAGTCGAACGTAGTCAGTGTGATAGGTATGGTCACAGTGCAACGGAGCAACGAGTGAACATCAAGTTCCGCTACAAATTGGGGAAAACGGCGACGGAGACGCATGAAATGTTGGTGCAAGTATACAGGGTGGAAGCCGTGAGCAGAAAATGTGTTTACGACTGGTTGAAACGCTTTCACGACGGGAAGGAAACGACTGAGGATGAGCTTCGTTCGGGTCGGCCGTTGACAAGCAGAAACACATGATCCGTGTGCGCCAATTCTTGCCTCAGCGCGGCGTACCTGTTCTCAATCATCCACCGTACTCCCCTGATCTGGCGCCTGCGGACTTCTTTCTGTTTCCCCACCTGAAAAGCTTCATGAAAGGCGCACGTTTTCCGGACGTAAAACGGTAATCCAAGAACATGTGATAGCGGTTCTGCGATCGACTTCTAAAGAGACCTTTGCTGGCGAGTTTCCAGAAGCCTTATGAACGTTGCCAAAAGTGTGTTGTGAAGGATGGCGATTATTTTGAAGTCCAATAAAGGTAATTTATTTGTGTCTTCTGTTTTGTTGGTTTTCTGATATCATTCACCTAACGTTTTAGACACACCGCGTATTTGTTTTGTTAGTCTTATAGCTTCTGTCACTAGGGCTTCTTCTTTCCTTGACTTTCAGTGTATGTATGTAGCTAAAGTTTGTCTTCTTTCTCATATTGTATTTTTCAGTAAGATCCAGTATTCCGCAGGATCTTTGTCTGGGGCGTCCCGAACGTAGTCTTCTATAAGTTATTTTATGTTGGTTACGTAACAGTGGTTGTTCAATAAGTTATTATTACATTTCCAATGGGGGGAACTTTCTAGTGTTTGTGGTGGTGGTAGTCTTTGATGTGTTCACTTCTGGGTGTACTGCTTTGTGGTCTGTGAAGTTTAGCGTGCTGTCAGTATGTTTTGTTTGGTTAACTAAGCACTGGATGCATATATTCTGTCTAACCTGGCTGAGCGTCTGGCATGTAGGTTTGTGTTATCTTCTCTCCGCCGTCAGGTGTTAGATGTCTGTATGTATCTGTTAGACCTTGTTCTTGTATGATGCTTTATAGACTGGAAAGTTGTGATGGTTTATCTGGATTAGTTCGCTGCTGTGTTTGTGACATCAGTCCCCCCCCCCCCCCCAAAAAAAAAAAAAAAAAGTGAGTTGGGCAGGATACAGTTAAAGTCTCCTGCCATTATTATTTTACAACTGCTATAAAAGTGGGATAGCGTTTTTGTTAATTCTTCGTAGAATTCAGGCTAGGCTGTTCTTGTGGGAGGAGCCTAGACGTTAACTAGGGTGTGTGTCTCTTCTGTGTTCTTGTGTTTTATCTGTACGATAGTCAGCCGGTCGTGGCTTTCTGTGTTGTAGTGTACTATGTCCCAGTCTGCCGTGGGTGTCTGTATTGTGGTGTACTATGTCCCAGTCGTGTGATATTTAAAGTATAGCAACTCCTGTGTGGACTGTTCTTAAACTAAAGCATGCATATTTTAAACTTAGTCTTGTTGCTATGTGTTTCGCTTGGTACTTTGTTTCAGTGTGTGCTTCTTGTATGAAGATGAAATCAGGCCTGTACTTGTGTATGAGTGACTTTACATTGTCTAATTTATTCCTTAAACCGTTAATATTAAAACTTAAAAATCTAACAGAAAGAGCCATTTCTAGGTAGTGAACAGTGTAAGTTGTGAGTCTGAGTTACTATGGTACGTATGAGGTGTGTCCAAGCATGAGTAAGAAATGCTCCTAATAGGAAACACAGATTAAATAAACTTTCCATGTGAAAAATCACTCTAAATTATTTGAGTTCCGCTGTGTCCAGGTATTTGAGTTCCTCTGTGTCCAGGTATTTGAATTCCGCTCTGTCTGGCTTGGTTGTCTAGGATGTGTAGATGCTGGCCTTCCTCTGTCACAAGACTTGGTGGATACTGTAGCGCTTCTAGCATCTCGTCTAATGCTGTATACCATGGGACTGTGGCGGGGGGTTTTTTGTGTGATGCTCCACACTCTACGAGTAGTTGTCGTGGTTCTGTCTGTCTTCCTTTGATTTTTCCGCTTGTAAAGGCCTCTTGTCTCTCGGTCCTCTTTTATTGTCCCGCCGGACTTCAGTAAAGCCATCATCTTCGTCTTGTTTTTGTCTGTTGCTGGAGTCTGGTGTCTATGCCTCCTTCGGTGGGATGTTGTCAGAGATTGATGTGCAGGATGTTCCTTGGAGTCTGGAGACCATTTTGGCACGCGAATGTTTTCATTATACGCCAGTTCTTGTTGCGACGGTTTTCTGACCTGATATAGACAGCATTATCTGGTGCCAGGAATTTTAATATTCTGTTGCGTGCATCGTAAAATGTTAAATATATGCCATAGATCTCTGGTCAGAGAAGGTGTGTGAATGTTAATCTTGGTGATTGTCATACAGTTTGTGTGTGTGTGTGTGTGTTTTTTTTTTTTTAGCTGGTCATCGATCTATCAAAGTACTTCTCTAAACACAAATTTTAGCCCTTGTGTGTGGGATTATCTCCCATGTTTGCTTCTTGTTTTTTTTTGGTCTTCCGTTGTCTTTCTGTGCATTGATTGAATCGCCTTGTTTTCATCTCGGACATTTCTGGTACACAGATTGAGTATTTGTGTTTGTTGAATTTTTGTACTGCTTGATCGATATTCGTGCTTGTAATATTGTTTCAGCCCACATAGTAAACGCGTTTTGTGCTGTGTTTGCTGTGTAAACTTTCTCATTGTGATTTGGTCTTTTCAGATATTTTTATGATTTATTAATTAGAGTAGTAATCAGATATTTAATGCGTCTTATTTGTGTACGCTTATTTAGTGCTGTCCGCGTCATATAGTTTACTGTGCTATCTGCCTTTTCTTGTAATGTTTGTTATTTCTGCGACAATTACTCTGGTTCTGTATGTGTTGTCCACACACATCCAGATTCTGTTATCTACGGGTGTCCCATCATTTACAGTCAGCTTTCTACAACCCACCTTCACACCACGGCTTCATCTCTCAACCAAACCACCTTCACACCACGGCTTCATCTCTCTACCACACCACCTTCACACCACGGCTTCATCTCTCTACCACACCACCTTCACACCACGGCTTCATCTCTCTACCACACCACCTTCACATCACACCTTCATCACTCTACAACACTACCTTCACACCACGGCTTCATCTCTCAACCAAACCACCTTCACACCACGGCTTCATCTCTCAACCAAACCACCTTCACACCACGGCTTCATCTCTCTACCATACCACCTTCACACCACGGCTTCATCTCTCAACCACACCACCTTCACACCACGGCTTCATCTCTCTACCACACCACCTTCACACCACGGCTTTTTCTCTCTACAACACCACCTTCACCACGGCTTCATCTCTCTACAACACCACCTTCACACCGCGGCTTCATCTCTCTACAACACCACCTTCACACCGCGGCTTCTTCTCTCTACAACACCACCTTCACATCACGGCTTCATCTCTCTACACCACCACCTTCACACCACGGCTTCATCTCTCTACAACACCACCTTCACACCACGGCTTCATCTCTCAACCACACCACCTTCACACCACGGCTTCATCTCTCTACAACGCCACCTTCACACCACGGCTTCATCTCTCTACAACACCACCTTCACACCACAGCTTCATCTCTCTACCACACCACCTTCACACCACAGCTTCATCTCTCTACCACACCACCTTCACACCATGGCTTCTTCTCTCTACAACACCACCTTCACACCACGGCTTCATCTCTCTACAACACCACCTTCACACCGCAGCTTCATCTCTCTACCACACCACCTTCACACCGCGGCTTCTTCTCTCTACAACACCACCTTCACACCACGGCTTCTTCTCTCTACAACACCACCTTCACACCACGGCTTCATCTCTCTACAACACCACCTTCACACCGCGGCTTCTTCTCTCTACAACACCACCTTCACACCACGGCTTCATCTCTCTACAACACCACCTTCACACCACGGCTTCATCTCTCTACAACACCACCTTCACACCACGGCTTCTTCTCTCTACAACACCACCTTCACACCACGGCTTCATCTCTCTACAACACCACCTTCACACCACGGCTTCTTCTCTCTACAACACCACCTTCACACCACGGCTTCTTCTCTCTACAACACCACCTTCACACCACGGCTTCATCTCTCTACAACACTAACTTCACACCACGGCTTCATCTCTCTACAACACCACCTTCACACCACGGCTTCATCTCTCTACAACACCACCTTCACACCACAGCTTCATCTCTCTACAACACCACCTTCACACCACAGCTTCATCTCTCTACCACACCACCTTCACACCACGGCTTCATCTCTCTACAACACCACCTTCACACCACGGCTTCATCTCTCTACAACACCACCTTCACACCACGGCTTCATCTCTCTACAACACCACCTTCACACCACGGCTTCATCTCTCTACAACACCACCTTCACACCACGGCTTCATCTCTCTACAACACCACCTTCACACCACGGCTTCATTCTGTGATGCCAGTCTGATAGCCTGAAATAAGTACGCCCTTTGTAGCCTGTTTTTTATTTATTTAAGATAATTACGCATTTTCGTTCTTGCCATTTTGCCCTTCTTTTACCTGTAACTTATTTTAGACCGCACAGACTAATACTTCTTAGTGGAGTTTTTGTCTTCTGACGTCTAGGTCAGGCAGCTGGCTACTTGGAGGATAACTTGTGCTAGACGGTATAAAGTTTGTCAATAAACAAGAGAAAATCCCAGATCAGAAATATTGCTTGTCCGAGATCCACAGTCGGGTGGGCCATGGGCATTTTTATGAATAGAGATTAGAAGCTTGGCAACTGAAAATTGTGCCAGACACAGAAGAAATTTATCAAGGTCCACCAGTCAGGGTTGGTTAAAGCCCCTTCGACGTTCGTGGCAGTAGGCTAGTAGATAATCTGGCTAAGTGTATAGATACAGGCTGTCAGATAATCTGGCTAAGTGTATAGATACAGGTGTAAGAATTGTTGCTTGTCTGTATGACATAATCTTTATTTTATCTCTTTATTATCGTGGGAGGTTCTCTGGTGCTTGGCTTAAATTGCTAGTCGTTTATAACTAATTCTAGTTCCCAAGTGAAGTACAGCCTTACGTGGAATCCCAACCTGCAGCCCTCTCCAAACTATTTCCAACCCTCGTCCTAGCCCTTTCATATGTGACCAGTTTGCCAGACCAGCCGACTTTTCCAGACCAGCCGACTTTTCCAGACCAGCCGACTTTTCCAGACCAGCCGACTTTTCCACAGAAAATCAAACACATAAACTCAGCTCATTCGCTATGATCACTCATAAACACATATTGATCAAGGCAAAAATTAATAATAAGTTTAATCACAGAACATGGACGTAACAGACATTATCAGATTGACATAAAGACACAAAAAGCTGTCTGTTTTTTACAAACAAAATAACATCAAATTTAAATCAAAGGTGAAAATATTTATGAAGTCAAACGTGACGCAGAAAAAATCTATCCTTCACTTCACGTGACTCTCTTAATAATTCTCCACAACTTTCAAACCTACTAGAAATCCATTAGCACGGTTAACAGTGAACATGTTTCACATCCACATCACAGTACACCAACATTAGACATACAATAATTTACATATAGAACTCCACGATATGAGGGCGGCTCGGTAACATTTGGGTTCATCGCAGAAACATTCATTTATTCCACATCACGATATCAGAAACTTTACACATCCATACATTCCACTAACACAGCTCCCTCAAGTAACATGTTACCCCGCCGTTTGCCTCGGAACGAGTGACTGAACTACCCGTGCATTTCACGACACATCCTGTAGCACATGACCAAAACATACACCCCGTAGCCCCGACAGAAAACCACGAGGTAAGTTGACTCTTTGACCCTCTGAACGGTCGATTTCAAAGAGACAAAGCCAGCCTTCCTGACACAGGTTATTAGATAATATGGCTAAGTGACAGACAATTATATAACTTTGCTAAGTGTATAGATCAAGGCTGTTAGATAACCTGGCTACGCGTATAGATACAGGTTTTTAGATAATATGGCTAATTGTATGTATACAGACAATTATATAAAGTGGCTAAGTGTATAGATAAAGACTGTTAGATAACCTGGCTACGCGTATAGATACAGGTTTTTAGATAATATGGCTAATTGTATGTAATACAGACAATTATATAACGTGGCTAAGTGTATAGATAAAGGCTGTTAGATAACTTGGCTACGTGTATAGAAATGCATATTTTACCAAAGATTTCCCAGTATGTTCACTGCAGGGTAAGAGGAAACAAGTACGACCTAGAAACATCTGGCGAAGGAGTCTCGAAGCAGAGATCATAAAGATGGACTACACACGGAGACGGATAGAATACGCTGCTCAGGACAGAAATAATTGGAGAGCCATTGTTGATGGCCTGTTCTCCAGACGGGGTCAAAGATGGCGTAGATGGATAGATTAGTGTAGCTACTTCACAGTGTAAAGAAGAGTTACTTCGGCCCACTCCCCGCCCAACTTGATGCGTGCCTCGTAGAACGTAAGGTTAACAGTTGCAGGCAAATCAGCAGACAGGCAGAAGTAAAGATCACCGAGGTGCAAGGATGAAACCCATCATCATTTGTTGAAACTGACAAAATATGTGTCTGTATGTCTTTCCGTTTTCCCACTCATATTTTTATCCATATTTTAGTCCTTCCTTCCGCCCACCCATCCATCCATCTATCCATCCAACCATCGAAAGTAGAGTTTTGATCTGTGCGTACATGTCTGCTGTGAATGAATGATAAAGCTCACTTTTGACTACAAAGCACAATCCTGTGGCAGTGTTTAGCCCCGCTGCTGGAATATCTTGGAGATAAATTTGTGCCAGCAGTCCTGGGATGTTCATCAACATCAACCAGTTTGTTGGAAAGAAAGAATAAAGATGAGTAAATTACTCTGCTAAGCTTTTGCACCATTTTACTTCTGTAGAAAAAAAGTAAATTGCTGTGTTTCTGAAATGAATGGTGCTTATTTAGACAACAACAACAGCAACAACAACAACAACTGCCATGGAAAGCAGAGCAACCCTTGTCGTAACAGTGGTTAATTTCTTATTCCCTGACACATAAAGTCTGTACAGTATTGCCTGGACCACGAGGCCAGAAATGTGAGTACTGACTCAAGTCTCATCCGCTAATAGTGAACATTTTTTTCTGGTGATTCACCCAAAGTTTCCATGCTGATAGATGACAGAGAAAGCTGATTAGTGGACTTAGTCTAGAAGTAAGATAAGGGTCACGTTTCACATTCTATTTTTCACGGCATTTCACTCATTGACGGTCCAAGATTTGTGACATTTTCTGAGAGCAGAATACGAAAGAAACGGGCAGTTTTCTCATTTATGTATTTCTACTTCTTCTTTTTCTTCCCCTGTTTCATGTAGCCCGCCATCTTCCTGCCGCTGTTATCTCTCTCTCTCTCTCTACTTTCTCTTGCCTGTCTCCTCCATTTAAATGTCTCTTTCTTTCTCCATTTCTCTGGCGTCTGCTATCATTTTTTCCCCTATTTCCTAGCCCCCCCCCCTCTCTCTCTCTCTTTCTCTCTATCTCCCACTGTTTCATACCATCGTTCTCTCTTCCTTCTTGGTTTCCTCAGCACAGAAAACCACATTCTGGCCAAGGTTATGGGAAATACCCACGGGATCTCGGTTGTGACCGGAAGAGGAGCCAAATAGCGACCAGAATGCTTTGCAGCGGCAGGTGTCTCTTCCTGCTTAATTGCCCAGACATCTGATTTCGTAGCTGAAAATAATGGGAAACATTTGTCAGAAGGAGATTGTTAACACATTTCTTATTCAAGTTTGGAGTAATGTAGTATCCAGTTTTTGTTCATTTATCTAGATATGATGATGATTCTCTCGAAAATAGGATGCATCTTGGCTTTATGTATGTCCTCCGAGTTACCTGCAAGGTTGGAATCAACGATGACAGCTTTAACGGGCTAGCACGAGTGTCAGGACCATTGTACCAAAGCTGGAGTAGACCCGTGTCCTAGTGCGGCGCTTGGTGCAGCTGGTAGCTGGGTCGGCCTGGCTGTCAGGGTAGGGCTCACCATGATGGCGAAGTGCTTGCACGTTAGCACCATCCCAGCTTTTCGCGCTAACCACCATAACCCATTCTCAAGCTGGAACGATCCTTGCGTCCCACAACGCCCTCACATCATCGACTGCTTAGAGCATCTTGCTTACAGTCCCAGGAAGAGAACAACATGTGAAATGCTAAGCTGTTCAGTAAGTTCCTTAACAATGACAAGAGTAACGTTATCTACCTATCTCTCTCTCTCTCTCTCTCTCTCTCTCTCTCTCTCTGCAGTAGCTTGACTTTTCTGTTTCTGTAAGGAGCGACATGGGGAAGAAAGCAGATCTTGGCCAGACAATCACTCCTTGACCCTGATGTATGAATATTTGCTCTTTATAGTTTTGTTGTTGTTGTTGTCTTATTCTTCTTTATCTTGTTTTCTTGTTCACGTGTTCTGGCACAGGTGGCCTTTATGAATCCCATCAGCAGCAGGAGTTGTTTATACGTGCCCTCCACGGTTTTGTATCTTTGCTCATCTTTATTTACTTCAGGAGCGCCCGTAGAAAGTGCAAGCTTGCGGGATGTTCTATAGATTCTAGACTTGTGATCTGCCAGCAGTGTCGAGTAATATAAGCCTTCATTTTATTCTTATATCAGCCAGCCAGGGTCGGGTCCACTGCAGGGACGACCATCGTCTACAGATCGAGAAAAAGAAACAAGGAGAAACAAACCTTGAAAGGAGGACGAGGCTTTCGAGATCATACCCACCACCACTACCACCACCACCATCATCATCGTCATCATGTTTACTGTACTCGTTATAATCACTATAAGTTTATTCTGAGTTAATTCATTTTGCTTGTCTGAACCCAGCAGTGACTCAGTTCCAAACCGTTTATGTACAGTTTGCCTAGATCATTTCTCAACGTCCTCCTCGGTTTTAATCCCCCCCTACCCCCCACAGTAGCTTCCTTCTTCCTCTCCAACTGGCCATACTTAACGTCTCCCACCGATAAAACACCTTTCAGTACCGTATTTAACGATACCAGGCTGCTAAAACATCTTTTTCGTACTGTACATTTCGATCTCTTCCCGCTGAAACACCTTTCGGTAGTTACACTTAACACTCTGTCGCTGTTAAAAGCCAACTCTGTAGTACCAGTAGATCTCTGATGGCTGAAAGCTGAAACATCATTTGGCGCAGCACTGTTAGGTCCGTATAGGAAGGAGCTGACAATTAAGAAGATTCAGTAAATGGACCACTTACGGAGAGGCGCGCGTGTGTGTCGGTTTGTCTGTTCTCGCTGGATCTTGTTCCCCCCTGCAGCAAATTGGTTTGAAAAATGTATGGTAGATTTATTTGAACATCCCAGCGCAACATTGCTTTCAATTCCCAGGTGCCGGAGGGCAAGTGTATTAAATGCTGCTTCTTCATTCATTGCTAGCAGCCTGGATTATGTACTGGGCCAGGTCGACTAATTATACACTTCGCGTGTCGCAGCCCAATGCTTTCTGGCGCTAGAGAGAAATCCTTGTCGCGTTTCTGGTCGCGCCCCCGCTCCCCTCCCCCCGGGCTCTGCCCACGTTTTCGCGATGCGGGCCCGAGCGATGGTCACAGCGTCGCCCGTTTGCCTCTCTCTCCCGTCCTCCAATCAGCGCTCGCTCGCGCCGCCGACGCTTAATTCTGAATCATACCAGAAGCCAAGGTCTGCTAACAGGCCGTCGGATAGCGCTGGAGTGTTGCAAGGTAAGAGAATGCTTTGTAAAGCCCGTGTTTACACAGAAAAGTATGTCACATACGCCGAGTCTTGTAGTAATAGCCCCTTTTTTGTGTACAGTTCGTTGAGTGTGTAAATACCACTAAGGGCAGGCCAAATATGAATGAACTCCGTTCACTGTTAACAAGTGTAGTGTGTTGGTGAAAGATGGATAAAATCTTCTGGTTTGTTTTGCAGTTTTGTAACAACTATAATACAACGGCAGTTTTGATTTCAGCATGACAGGTAGTCCGATCTTTTGTGGGACCAGGCCATGCCTCTTATATTGCTATATTGCTCTTAAAACCTCAGTAATATTGCTACATTGCTCTTAACATCTCAGTAATATTGCCGCATTGCTCATAACATCGCAATGATATTGCAACAACGTTCACAAAATCTCAATATTATTGCTACATTGTTCTGGAAATCTCAATAATATTGCTACAGTGCTCTGGAAATCTGAATAATATTGCTACATTGATCTGGAAATCTCAGTAATATTGTTACATTGCTCTGGAAATCTCAGTAAAATTGCTATATTCCTCTGGAAATCTCGATAATATTGCTACATTGCTCTGGAAAATCTGAGTAATATTGCTACACTGCTCATAAAATTCTTGCCTACTGAGGTTACGCAGAGAGTGGCTAATATTTACGAAAAGAGAACCACCCACGGTTGTAAGTAACGGCACGATGATTTAAGAACTGACGTCCAGGCAGACTAAGTTTAGGGTTCGCAGTTCTCTTCTTTGTGCATGTGTCCAGTCACCTGGGTAATGTGGGACTCTTGTCATGCCAGAACTGCACCAGCTATGGAACCCCGAGACGCACTTACTGGCCTGATGTTTACTGTCATACACAGCGAAGTTAGGAAGGAGGGGGGGGGGAGGGAGGGAGAAGCAGATTCTAGTTCATACTGGGAACATAATCAGATTGTTACAAATGAATGTAATGAACTTCGAAGGAAAATTGGTTAAAGTGCACGTAGATCAGGTTACCTGGTACAGTTCTGCAACACACAGTAGGTATAGTTAGAAAAAAGAAAGCACCTTTAATAGAAATAGCTAGGAAAAGGAAAGAACATATAATAGAAATAGCTAGGAAAAGGAAAGAACATATAATAGAAATAGCTAGGAAAAGGAAAGAACCTTTAATATAAATAGTTAAAAAAGGAAAGAACCTTTAATATAAATAGTTAGGAAAAGGAAAGAACATTTAATAGAAATAGTTAGGAAAAGGAAAGAACCTTTAATATAAATAGTTAAGAAAAGGAAAGAACCTTTAATAGAAATAGTTAGAAAAAGGAAAGAACCTTTAATATAAATAGTTAGAAAAAAGGAAAGAACCTTTAATAGAAATAGTTAGAAAAAGGAAAGAACCTTTAATATAAATAGTTAGAAAAAAGGAAAGAACCTTTACTAGAAATAGTTAGAAAAAGGAAAGAACCTTTAATAGAAATAGTTAGAAAAAGGAAAGAACCTTTAATAGAAATAGTTAGGAAAAGGAAAGAACATTTAATAGAAATAGTTGGGAAAAAGAAAGAGCATATAATAGAAATAGTTAAGAAAAGGAAATAACTTTTAATAAATAGTTAAAAAAGGAAAGAACCTTTAATATAATAGTTAGGAAAAGGAAAGAACATTTAATAGAAATAGTTAGGAAAAGGAAAGAACCTTTAATATAAATAGTTAAGAAAAGGAAAGAACCTTTAATAGAAATAGTTAGAAAAAGGAAAGAACCTTTAATATAAATAGTTAGAAAAAAGGAAAGAACCTTTAATAGAAATAGTTAGAAAAAGGAAAGAACCTTTAATATAAATAGTTAGAAAAAAGGAAAGAACCTTTACTAGAAATAGTTAGAAAAAGGAAAGAACCTTTAATAGAAATAGTTAGAAAAAGGAAAGAACCTTTAATAGAAATAGTTAGGAAAAGGAAAGAACATTTAATAGAAATAGTTGGGAAAAAGAAAGAGCATATAATAGAAATAGTTAAGAAAAGGAAATAACTTTTAATAGAAATAGTTATGAAAATGAAAGAACATATAATATAAATAGTTAGGAAAAGGAAAGAACTATGAAACAGTGGAATGAAAGAAGGCAAATCACAATAAGTATTTTGGTGAAACGCTTTCTTTGTGCAGTGATCGCTCTAACCAACAATCACCGGTCAGTTACCAATATAGAAAAAAAAAGAAACAGTAATTATTCGAGATCGTCGATTACCGTAACTGGTTTATATTATCGAAACCAATGGACCCAGTTGGAGGATAATTTGGCCAGCAGGCTGATGATGCTCAGTTTGCAGGAAGGAGAGTCAGCCAGTTTTGACTTTGGTTCAGCGTATGAGCGTTTTGTCAAGATTAAATCTTGACACAAATAGGGTAAAAACAGAGTTTCACGCCAACAATTAATTTCCGCTGATGTTTGTAAAGTGCTTTTTTTTTAAATTTTAAGATAACAAGAAAGTTTTTTTTTTCTTTAATGTGTTGACAAGAAGCGGCATTTCGGAAAGTTCTTCATGAAAGATGAAAGACACGTACAAACGTGCCGGCTTGATTAAACAAACAAAAACTCTTAGCGCAGTCACTGCCTTATGGATAACAGAAGGAGCAGAATAAGTGTGGACGTAAAGAAGAAAGAAGTATCTGCTAACACGTCCGGTTATTGCAGAGTCAGAATTGCTAGAACTGTGCCTGTTTTTTTTTTTAGCTTAAAGTACGATGGACAGAGACGTGAATGGACTGATGAAGGTTTATTACCAGCTTGTGCAGTGCAATATTCAGACCTTGTACAGGCGGAAATCTTCTACAGAGGGGGATGTGGCTTTGATAAGCGTCCACCTGGCACTCGCCCACTTGATGCTGGTTCCAGATACGTAGCCAACTGCCTGGTTAGCTAACATAAATATCCGTGTGACATACACGGGATGCGGGGTTACTTTCCTAGACAGGGGGACACACAAGAGGGTGATGTGGTCAGTATCACGCCTGGCCGTCTTGAAACATGCAGATATGTCTTAACTCTAGGAAACGTATATAGAACAAATGCTGTAAAACACAGGGAAGTAACTTGGCAATCTTTAATTGGTAACAAGATTTTTGTACATGATATAGTTAATGATGTAGTTACTTTTTATAGCTGATTTTAGAAAGTAGATTTTCTTCAGGCTCCCAGCAACTGTTGTACATTATGCAGAAAAAATACACAAGACAAAAATTACTGTCGCTGGACAGTTGTATTGTCTTGTCGATAGTTTAACTCTTTGACTCCAAAACAACGCTGGCAGGGTTGGCAGATCTTGCACATCTGTCTGCGCGGATCAGTGCTGACAGCGGTAATTAGGCAGTCTAAATAAAAGAAAAATTCGTTCTTTTTTTCCCTTACCCATTTTATGTTTTAAATTATCCTAACAGTATCTTTCTACCAACATTTCTCATCAGAGTTTTATTCGGATAGAATATAGACGTTAATGCAGGAGTTAAAGATTTAATATTTACCAGGAAAGCGTAGAGTATTGTTAACAGTGTCAGATGGTTGCCCGTACTTATAGAATTATTGTTAACAGTGTCAGATGGTTGCCCTCTCCTGGTTCAGCTTGTTCTACCAGAGTCCGTAGTTCGAGTCAGTGTAACTGTCTTACTATTTTTCTCTTTATCTCTCGTCTAAAGTGCTTTGTGTACTATTTGTTTTTGTTGTTGTTATTGTTGTTGTTGTTGAAAGACTAATAATCACACAACACTGAACTCTGTGATTTTACTGTAGGCAACCCTGGTTGTTTCCTATTTGTAAAAATGTGTTGTTTTTAACAAGTGCCGAACAGTTTGATCACGTGATATTTATTGACATCAGGTTGTGCTTTGTTTGTTGCTGTAAAGAATGGATGAAAGATTCCGTGGCGTTTGATGTGCCTCTGAGTTGGGTCTTTGGTATCTCGCCAGTTGTACTTGATCCACGTCGTCATTAGTCTGTTCATGTCCAGGAGACACAGGACAGATAGAACTTTCTACTCAAATTAAGTTCTTCACTTCACCAGGCTCTCCCCCCCCCCCCCCGCCTCCTCATCTTTTATTGCACTTCGGGGACAGTGGCTGAGTTTGAAAGGCTCACCTTATTGGCCCTATGGATGTCGCGGTGGCTATACTCAGAAATCAACACAAACAAATCTTTGCCTTGAAATAAATAACCGCAGCTCGGGATATGAGTAAGGAATAGTAAACTCATTTCACAGGAACAGCGACATGATTGCATGGGAACAAGGACACGATGGCTCGGGAACAAGGACATGATGGCTCGGAGACAAAGACATGTGAACAAGGACATGATGGCACTGGAACAAAGACATGGGAACAAGGACATGATGGCACGGGAACAAGGACACGATGGCACGGGAACAAGGACATGATGGCACGGGAACAAGGACACGATGGCACGGGAACAAGGACACGATGGCACGGGAACAAGGACATGATGGCACGGGAACAAGGACATGATGGCAAGGGAACAAGGACACGATGGCACGGGAACAAGGACATGATGGCACGGGAACAAGGACATGATGGCTCGGGAACAAGGACATGGTGGCACGGGAACAAAGACATGGGTACAAGGACATGATGGCACGGAGACAAGGACATGATGGCTCAGGAACAAGGACATGATGGAAGAAAACATTCTGTAGAAAGTGAATATATAGGTAGGTTTTAAAAAAGGGAGTAAAGCTCTGTTATGCCATGAAGTCACCTGAGGGGATATATGAATTAGTGCTCGTATTTTCCTTGAGTTGTCTGTACACTAGTGTACCGGCTTCCAAACTCTGATCTAATGTCCGCGGCTGTGTTGTTGATTTAGATGTTAAGCGCCATCTGTTGAATACAAACAATGAAGACTTCATCACTTGCCTATGCATTACAGATCGGATGTTGCTCAGCAATTAAACAAAATGCTGGGAACGACTGCATTAGAGGGTTGAGGTGGTCGGCGTCTCACCAGGTCGCCTTTATTTCCCCAGCATCAGAAGGAGGCCGGGTTCCAATTCCTACAGTTGGGTGACTGGGGGCGTCTCCAGCCGGATTCAAACCACCTACCTTTAACATGAAAGATTAATGCACTAACCACTTCGCGCGACTCAGACGGCCAGACACGCACGTTTAGATCTGTGAATCTTAGCAGAAACATAAGGATAATGAAAACTGTGGAATTTGAAAGCAGCAGATGAAAACAGACTATTTTCTTACAGATAAACGATTAGCAGTCATAAACTGACACAAGACTGCTTGTTCCTGTATGCCAGGGCGAGAGGTAACACGATTTGCGGATTCATAGTCTGAATGAGAAGATGGTGTATGGTGACTGCCATGATTTTGTACCAGATCAAAGTTTATTTTTGATGTGCGATGACTTTATAGTAGATTAAAGTTTATACTGGATTTCCGATGACTTTATAGTAAAGTTTATATTGGATTGACGTTGACTTTGTAGTAGGTTAAAGTTTATATTGGATTTCCGATGACTTTATAGTAAAGTTTATATTGGATTGACGTTGACTTTGTAGTAGGTTAAAGTTTATACTGGATTTGCGTGACTTTGTAGTAAAACTTATATTAGATTGACGTTGACTTTGTAGTAGATTAAAGTTTATATTGGATTTTATTTGGCGGCCTGGTTAGCTGAGTGGTTAGGCGCTCGGTTTAGTAATCCGGCGGTACCGGGTTCAATCCCAGCAGTGGGACTCTTTCTGGTGCACACCAAAAAAGGGCCCGAGGTCCACCCAGCCTCTAAAAGTGGGTACCGGAGAAATCTGGGAAGATAAAGCGGCCAGGCGTGATACTGACCACATCACATTTTCGTGTACCGAAGGACATGGAAAATACGGGCCTAGCAACGTATTCCCCCGTTATGCCTTAATGGCACGGAAACAGGACTACTTTTTTTTTTTAAATTGGATTTTATTTACTTACTTGCGGTGTCAGAACAGATCCTCTTTTTCAAGTTCCCTACAAGTTTATCTTGAGAAGGTGCAAGCATCATTTTTGCAGCGAGTAAATAATCATAAGAGAAACAAAATTAAAATAAACCATAAAAAAATAATGTTCGTTTAGATTATATTTGTTTTTACAGGTTTGTAAAATATCAAGGTTTTTTTTTCGTCCGTGACTGGCGAGCAGTAAACAGGAAGCAGAATTTGGCCTGCGAACGTTTACAGATTCCTGGTTCGTGGCTTATATAATGATATATACAGCTGAGGCTGAAAGATAAAACGAGTGAATAACTGCCTTTACTGCTTGTTTAAAAGGGCAGATATGAAAGGCTAGCTTCACGGTTGTATTCCGCAATATCGGGCCAGCCCTTTACCAGGAAAAATTAGCTGTAAGGAACGTTAATTCATGTATATGGTTTCCTTGTTTGTGAATTATTGTTGTCCAGATTTGCTTTTCCACAGTTAACCCGCGCGTCAGTCCGCCAGTCTGCGTGGCTGGTGCTGGACAGAACAATCAGCAAGAAATATACTTACAGGACAGTAACAAATTCTAATCAGTTTTTACACTGTCTGTATCCAGTCTTTGTGTGGTTCCCCATTCGTGCTGCATTGTGTCAACCCGGACAGTTCTTCGCTACGTTGTCCATGATCTGCTTTATCATCCTTCGGGTATCGCTGCCTGGCCGCTGTACTTGCAGTGTAAGGGTCTTTTACAAGTACATGGCCAGCCAGTTTTCACCGCCTTGTTTCCCTATAACTTTGCACATGTCTTGTAGTTTACTTTCCTGTAACTATGCACATGTCTTGTAGTTTGCTTCCCTATAACTATGCACATGTCTTGTAGTTTGCTTCCCTATAACTATGCACATGTCTTGTAGTTTGCTTCCCTATAACTATGCACATGTCTTGTAGTTTGCTTCCCTATAACTATGCACATGTCTTGTAGTTTGCTTCCCTATAACTATGCACATGTCTTGTAGTTTGCTTCCCTATAACTATGCACATGTCTTGTAGTTTGCTTCCCTATAACTATGCACATGTCTTGTAGTTTGCTTCCCTATAACTATGCACATGTCATGTAGTTTGCTTCCCTATAACTGTGCACATGTCTTGTAGTTTGCTTCCCTATAACTATGCACATGTCTTGTAGTTTGCTTCCCTATAACTATGCACATGTCTTGTAGTTTGCTTCCCTATAACTATGCACATGTCTTGTAGTTTACTTCCCAATAACTATGCACATGTCTTGTAGTTTGCTTTCCTATAACTATGCACATGTCTTGTAGTTTGTTTTCCAATAACTATGCACATGTCTTGTAGTTTACTTCCCAATAACTATGCATATGTCTTGTAGTTTGCTTTCCTATAACTATGCACATGTCTTGTAGTTTGTTTTCCTATAACTACGCATATGTCTTGTAGTTTCATCATCACATTTCACTCCCTTGAAAGCATAGGCCACGGATAAAGGCTTCCTTCCATGTGTATCCTTTGTCTCTGAGCACTGTCATAATTTCTCTTCTCGATGTAAGTCTAGGTCTTCTTTGTTTTCTATTTCCTTGAGGATTCCATGTCAGTGCCTGTCTTGATATGCTGGTGTCGGGTTTCCTTAGAGTGTGGCCAATTCACCTCCACTTCCTAGACATGATTTATAGGTTCTTGTCCTACCCTTTCCCAGACCTCCTCATTCCTGATCCTGTCCTGCTATTTAATGTTTAAAATCCTCCTCAAGCAGTAGTTCATGAATGTTTGTATCCTCTGTTGTATTGTCTTGGTCATAACCTATGTCTCTGCACCATATAGTAGGACAGTCTTTACTTTGTATTGAAAAGCCTAAGTTTGGTTCTTGTTTTGATGATCTTAGATGACCATATTTTGTTAAGTTGGATAAATGTTGTCCTGGCCTTGGTTATTCTAGCTTTAACATCCTTTTCTGTTCCCCCTATTTATCCACTAAGCTGCCTAAATATGTGAAATACTCTATGTCCTCAATTGGCACTTCTTCAGTTGCCATGAGCCTATTCCTTGCACTGTTACTTTTCATTATCTTTGTTTTTTTTTTTGTGTCTGTTAATATGTAGTCCCAGTTTAGCTGAATTCTTGCATAACATCTGAAGTTTCTCCTGCATTTATGTATGGCTCTGTGCCAGAAGTGCCACATCATCTGCAAAGTCAAGATCTTCCAATTGGTTCCACAATGTCCATTGTATCCCATTTCTTTTTCTTTGTGTGGTAGTTTTCATGATCCAGTCAATTGCTAGAAGAATAGGAATGATGACAGCAAATATCCCTGCTGCACGCCTGTTTCCACTTTAAAACTTTCTGTGAGAGTTTCTCCATGCACGATTCTACAAGCTGTTCCTTCATATATGGTCTTTATAAGTTTTGTTATCTTGGCAAGGATACCATAGTGTTCCAGTAGTTTCCATAGCATTCTACACTCTAAACTACCAAATGCCTTCTCATAATCAATGAATGTAACTAACTGTGAAGAATTCCACTCCATTGACTGTTCTACTATTATTAGCAATGTAGCATTGTGGTCAGTACAGGATCTTCCTTGCCTGAAACCTACTTTCTCTTATCTTAGTTTACTATCTACTTACGTTTTAATTCTATTTAGCAAACTCCTGCTGAAGACCTTGCTGGGTATTGAGAGCAGGGAGATGCCTCTATAGTTCTTACATTCTAATAGATCTCCTTTCTTAAGGAGTTTTATAAGATGGGCCTCCTTCCAGTCCTCCGAGACCTTCTCTTCTTCCCATATCCTGTTAAATAGTAAGAGTAGTATTTCTGTTGTTATTTCTTTGTTCGCTAAAAGCACTTCTGCTACAATTCCATCTGGACCAAGTGCCTTATTTCTCTTCAGCTCTGAAATAGAATTTCGACCTTGCTGGGTGGTTCTACATTGATGTCTATTTTCTGCTGTTAGTATTTCCTCATTTTTTTGTCGGTGCTGGCCTATTTAGGATTCCGCTGAAGTATTTCACCCGTCTGTGCATCTGCTCTTCTTCTGATGTTACTACCTTACCTTCCTTGTTTTTAATGGGCCTTTCTACCCTACATGGTCTATTTGCCAACTTCTTGGTGATTTCATACAGAGCTCTCATAGTGTTTTTACCAGCTGCCTCTTCTGTCCGTCCTGCCATATTATCAGAATAGCCCTGTCTGTCTTTCTTTACGTTTTTCCTAACCTCTTTATGGGCCAAAATATATTTTATCTGAGCTGAGGCCTTTGCTGCTCTTGTTTTACTGTCATTTATTTTTGCTTTCATTTCTGTCCTTCTGTCTATCTTCTTCAGTGTTTCCGATGTAATCCACTCCTTGTGCTGATGTTTCTTAAATCCCACTGTCTCTTCACATGACTTGTTCCACATTTCTTTAGCACTATTCCACACAATGTTCACAACAAGTGTGTGAATTCTTCATATAGCTCCTGCAGAACCTGAAATCTGTTGCTCAGTTTCATTTTAAAGTTCTTTGCAATTTCTGGGTCTTCCAACAGTACCATATAATATCTTTTCCTTGCTATGTCTATTTTGTTGTGCTTCTTCAGTTTCATTCTCAGTTTAGCTATCAGTAGGTGGTAGTCAGAAGCTACATCTGCACCTCGTTTCACTCTGACATCTTGCAATGGTCTGCGGAAGCTTATACAAATATGGTCTATCTGGTTCTCAGTGACATGATCCAGTGATACCCACGTGGCTTTGTGTATAGTTTTATGTGGAAATATACTTTATCCAATTACAAGGTTGTTGAGCATGCATAGATCCTCTAGCCTTTCTCCATTTTCGTTCATTAATCCTAATCCGTTTTGAGCCGTTACTTTCTCATAACCTCTGTTGATCTTACCTACCTTTGCATTGATGTCCCCCATTAGAGCTGCTATGTGTTTGTTGCATTGGTGGTCTAGGATTTCATTCAGTGTGTTGTAGAATTCACCATTTACTACTTCTTCTGCGTCATTTGTTGGCGCGTATACCTGGATGATATTCAGCGTAATATCCTTCTTCTGTGCTGGGAAGCAGGCTGTAATTATCCTTGAGGTAACTGTCTTCCATCTCATCAGTGCTCTCTAGGACTCTCTGTATGACATTAGCACCACGCCCTCTGAGTCTTGTAGTTTGCTTTCCTATATCTATGCACATGTCTTGTAGTTTGTGTTGCTACAACCATGCACGTGTCTTCTAGCTTGTTTCAGGCGAGTAGGTCTCAGCGAATCTTTCTGCGGTTCACTGCTTGTTGTGTCTGTGATAAAACACTTAACTCAATGATCATTGTACTATAACTCACTTGCAGATACTCCGGTACTAGACTGTCGTAGTACTAGATTCTTGCCCAAGGAACTTGGCTGCTGGAGAAAGGGGTTAGGAGCCAGTCTCAGGGAATTGGTGGGAATACACACTCAAGGAAGAACAATACGATCTTTCATTGGTTGTTAAGAATAGTAGAAATAGTTCTTAAATGAGTGGCCTCACATATTTTGAAACATGTGCTAACATTATAGGGGCAGTTGTTTTTTTAAAGTTAAAATTAGAAGTTCACTATTATATGTAACCTCAGACAGTATCTAATATGCTGGAATGTAAAAGCCTTTGTGAAAATTATATGTAACCTCAGACAGTGTCTAATATGCTGGAATGTAAAAGCCTTTGTGAAAATTATATGTAACCTCAGACAGTGCTGGAATATAAAAGCCTTCTCTGTTAAACTACTTTCGTTTCATGACATATTTGATTTCTTCCTCCAAAAAAAATTAAGCACATGCCACTCAACACAACCTTGGTCTTCTTAATTCTAAAAAAAAACATAAAACACAGGTCACTCAACATCTGTTTAGTGAAAGCGTAGGTGTTAATCTAAAAAATAAACTGAAATCTTATTAACTTGTTCGTTCTTTAAGGATGCATCATATCCAGCCAACTGCTTGCACTCGTCATGTCAGAGGAGATGCGTTATTTGAACATTAATGTGGAGCATTTTTTTCCCCTTGAAACTCTGACAAGCCGGTCTTATAATCAGGTCCTAGAGTGATCTGCCAGCGTAAATGTGGCGTTTCTGTGAAGACGTGATCTTCAACCAAAGGTCAACTTATCTTCATTATATATCCATTACATCTGGGTTTAGCGGAGTTAACAGCGCTCGAACCGTCCTGGTAAACTTTACAGGAAATGATAGTCATGATAGTTTTATCCCTGATTGCTTGCGACCAGTCTTGTATGAATGGTTGCCTGGAATATCCCAGACTCTCTCTCTCTCTCTCCCTTTCTCTCTCCCCTCCTCTCTCTTTCTCTCTGTCATCGTTAAAATGCTGCTAATGGTCTGCCATAATCCTAGCGGATCGCATTTTTGTGAACGGCAACAGCGATTCTCAACGGGGAGGCAGGTGGCTCCCTCACTGGCTGAGGAGTTTCACGTCTTAAGGAAAGGAATGTTACCAGCGTTAAGAAAATGTGCCAGATACATTATGGTGAAAATCCTTTCTAGATGATGATTTAATATATAGGGGATAATTCTGGAGCAGCCTAGGCAGGAAAGGAGGGATTGGGGCCTGAGATGTTGAGAACCGCTGGTAGACTATGTTTTTTTTAATGGTGGTTATTTTCTGAAGGATTATAGTCTTACGTCGTGAGTGGTTAGCATTATGAACGTATTTTGAGAGTTAAAGTTAATGGGGATCTTTCTTTCTTTCTTTCTTTCTTTTTCTTTTTTCTTTCTTGTTTGTGAGTTCTTTTCGGGGGGGGGGGGGGGGAATTGTTTTTGCATATTAAAGAACAGGGATGACCGGAGAGCCTTTGTCCGTGGCCTGTGCTTCTCAAGGAAGTGAAAGGAGATGATGATGATGATGATGATGATATTATTTTTGTTGATAAGAAAAGTTGAACATAGCTTTCAGTACATTGAACACCAGACGCCTGCCGGAGCACTGACTGTCATTCATGCAGGTATGTGTCACCGCCTCCTTACAGAAGCGTGTATAATGAAACTTTTCCCCGGAAATTTGTCACGGCTTCTCTCATCTTTTACACAGATTGTCATAGAAACGCAAGCTGGATAAATACAGATTGGAATCAGGCGCACAAAACCGGTGCCTGTTAATCTTTGTTAAGTCGTTGGCTGATAATTCTACGCTGCTTCTCTCTCTGTCTCTCTCTCTCTCTGTCTCTCTCTCTCTCTTTCATATGTACATTCCTTCGCCACTCTCTAGTGAGTGACCACCTTCACCACATTTGTAGTATTTTGTTTGATCCAGACCTGTGCTTCTTAATATGATGTCTTTAGGGCCCTCGGGGTATCCACGGAAGAATTTTTTTTATAGGTCAGCGGACGAGAAAATAGATTGGTTTGATTAAAATTTGTCATAGCATCATCGGCTTTTATTTGTTCATTTATTATTTATTTTTCCTTTAATGAGAGGCCCACTGCAGTTTTTTGAACCGTAAAGAAGGTCCGTGGCCATAAAAAGGTTAGGAACCACTGATCTAGGCTGTCTTCGGGGATTCTCTGATGACCCTTTCGCGGACCATCACTTCCCAGTTTGAGAAGCACTGCACCAGACTGTACGCATCATGAAGCATTCATCGTAAATCATGTCATGTTTACGTTTCTGCGGTCCTGACCATGTGTTGTTTGGTATGTAGATGAAGTTAGAAGATGCGACGCAAAGAAACTAGAGCTTGCCACAGAAATAACAAAAGCTAGAGCTTGCCACAGAAACAACAAAAGCTAGAGCTTGCCACAGAAACAACAAAAGCTAGAGCTTGCCACAGAAACAACAAAAGCTAAAACTTGCCACAGAAACAACAAAAGCTAGAGCTTGCCACAGAAACAACAAAAGCTAAAGCTTGCCACAGAAACAACAAAAGCTAGAGCTTGCCACAGAAACAACAAAAGCTAGAGCTTGCCACAGAAACAACAAAAGCTAGAGCTTGCCACAGAAACAACAAAAGCTAGAGCTTGCCACAGAAACAACAAAAGCTAGAGCTTGCCACAGAAACAACAAAAGCTAGAGCTTGCCACAGAAACAACAAAAGCTAGAACTTGCCACAGAAACAACAAAAGCTAAAGCTTGCCACAGAAACAACAAGAGCTAGAGCTTGCCACAGAAACAACAAAAGCTAAAGCTTGCCACAGAAACAACAAGAGCTAGAGCTTGCCACAGAAACAACAAAAGCTAAAGCTTGCCACAGAAACAACAAGAGCTAGAGCTTGCCACAGAAACAACAAAAGCTAAAGCTTGCCACAGAAACAACAAGAGCTAGAGCTTGCCACAGAAACAACAAAAGCTAGAGCTTGCCACAGAAACAACAAAAACTAGAGCTTGCCACAGAAACAACAAGAGCTAGAGCTTGCCACAGAAACAACAAGAGCTAGAGCTTACCACAGAAATATTGCTTGCTGTTGCTGTTGTCAGCTGTGCAGATCCAACAGTTATACACAGTCACCCGTGAGAGGAGCTGTTCAGTAAGATGATGTTTATCGGATCCCACAACAGCGGACATCTGCCCGATTCAGGACCGTCTTCTTAGACGAAGAGTGCCATTAAGGTTTAATTATCTAGTTTGTGCCAGTTATTTTTCTTCTTCTACAAGATCTACCTTTTCCCTAATCATCTTCCTTTTAATAAGATCCACTTTTGTTTTGTTTCCTGAATTTGCCCGCTTCTTAGATTAACGTATGTTTGATGGCTGCTGGAGTACATGTTCTTCAATCTGCAGCCCATTTCCGTATAATCATCATTTGGTATACGATAACTGGCATCAGAATATATGGCAGACCGAAATTTAACTTCCTAATTCTCTCTCTTTCCCCTTATGGCTTCAACTCCGTGTGTTTTAGTTTGTTTTTTTTTTTCCCCTGGATTTCGTTTGAAAAGCTTGATGTAGCCTTTTAAACTAACATCTGAACCCACACCGTTTTACGCCGTTATAAATCAGTGCCATTATAAAATTTAAAGCCTGTGCTTCGGCAAGAACCGGAAGGAAATCTGAGGCAGGTGCAACAAGTTCCGGCCCAGAGACAGGTGTATTGCCACAGGCCAGATGGAAGTTTCTTGTATGCCAGGTTAATGATGAAGGACGCGAGGAAGTTTGGTCATTTGTTCCGCTCGTGGAATTTTGGTGGAATTTCTTTCTTTCTGTGAACAAGAGAGGGGGGTGGAGATGGAGGAGGGTGTCAGCTGGCCTGTAATAGTGTCGCTCGTATGCGTTTATCCGTCTGGTTATTTTTATCATTCGAGTGCACTTCTGGTCACATGACTCAGAGGTTTTCAAACGCTTTAGACAGAAGGAGTCGTTCTGCCAGGGTCACGTGCTGGAGCTCTCATCATTTATTTACACTGTTACTGTGAACAGTCTGGGGTCAAGACGCTCTCCGTTTTGGCAGTCAGCGACCCATAGCTTGTCCCATCTCCCAGTAACAGGCCTAGCCTGGCTAACGGGGCAGGAATCGCCTTAGTCCCCATGGTGGTGGAGTCTGCTAAAGAAGTATTACACGCTCCTTGATTTTTAGCTGCACTAAGGGACTGAAAAAAAATAGCTGCCATGACTCACTCCCAAGCCGACACTGTGCTGTCCCTCAACATCTCCACCGCATCAGCTGCAGAGAACATCAGCTCGTAGTTCCAAGAAGAAGAAGAAGAAAGATTATGAACATTCAATTTTTTTTTAAAGTTCAATTTTACAGATCTTTTAGAACTGAATACTTGAATAAATATTGAAAGAAAACATATTTCACATGTACTATCTCGTGCAAAAACTTCCATAATGCAAAATTGAAATGAGTATTTGAGTAACTCGGGTGAGTTGGTTTCTGGTTAGAAAGTGCTTCAACGTTTGTACGTAGCTACGGTTGTCGCGTGTCGGCGTAGATCACCTTCTGTATGTGGCCTGCTTCTAAGTTTATTCTCCACGGTCGTACACAGTGACAAGCTTTGCTCACAAAGCTATATTGTAACGAAATGTCGAAGCTTGACTGTTTATTTCAGGGTATACTGTGGATATTCCAGACCAAAATTTTGTAGTATTTTTTCCTCCTTGAAAATTTCTGTTAAAAGTATATTCTATTTAAATTGCCACAGGTTGTTGCTATTTTAAAGGCAGTTTGTTATCACTGGGAGATCCAACAGAGAAGTTTTCAGTCCATAATAAATATCTATACATGAAGGGGGAAGTGTCATCTTGTTTGAACAAACAAACAAAAAAACTCTTAACCATTTTGAATCAGCGATTACGCGCGGTACGTGTGTTGGTCTGTATATGCCATCGATCATGTACTTAGAAAAGCGCCCGATGTCATATCTTCCTCGCTGTTTGTTCGAGCCGTTGTTTATGTGACAGGCCTCGTTTTCTCCCCAGTAGAACCACTCTCTTCTTTACCAGCATTCCACATTTGGATTATCTGTCTGAAAGGAGGGATGCACTGCTGGCTTGTTTGTCAGTGTATTAACGATATTCACGGAAAAATCAGTCCCCTAACTAACTACGTTAATTGCTGAAGTTCATAGCAATCACAGGGGGGGGGGGGGAATAAAGAAAGATCGTACGTATATCAGACTTTAACATTCTTCTTTAGTTTTGAATGTAGTGTGAATGCTCAGCTCTCTAACCACCATGTTTTGATATCGATGTTGCAGATAAAGACAGCTATCAGAGGTGAAGATATGCTTGGAGACGGTCAAAGCGCGGCATCTTCTGTCAAGAGTTTGTGATGAATAAAGCAACTAATGCTGTGTTTCTTCAGCTGAGAAACAGGTGGGTGGCTATCCCTGTATGTTCTTCAGATAGTCGTCATCTTCTGTGTTTAACGGAAGCGTTTAGTGCATTACTGTTGTAAATGGAGGCTTCATAGGTTGTTGTTGATTTTGGGTATTGTATTGTGTTGTATTCTACGTTAATTTTCAGTGGTTGAAGTTATATAAGCAAGTTTTTGTTATCTGCAGCTTTTGGATACGTTTTTGAAAATAAGTTCGAGGGACCCCCCCCCCCTCCCAAAAAAAAAACAACTTCACATTTGAGCCCCTGCCACACTGTGGTAATAATCACGCAGTGTTGTAGCAGTTTTCGCGACCTGGCTGATGCCAGACTTCATTGGCTATGTCGTTACGTCGACATGGAGTTTTGGAAACGTGCCGGGGCATCTGAGTCGCCAAGTGGTTAATGCACTCGTTTCGTGTGGATGGTCGGTGATCCGAATCCAGCAGGAGGTGCCCCACTCACTCACATGGTAGATGTGGCTGTTAGCTCCTGCTGGAGCCCGCGAAGGAAAGACGCCCCGGCGTGATGTTGACCACGTCACTCTCTAGTGTGCCAACAGGTGAAGGAGATAAGGACACTAACCACTTATCCACTAGATGTTCGTGGGGTATAATAGGGCAGCCTGTATTCCTAGATGTCCGTGGGGGTATAATAGAACAGCCTTTACTCCTTGATGTATGTTGGGGTATAATAGGGTTTACTCCTTGATGTATGTTGGGGTATAATAGGGTTTACTCCTTGATGTATGTTGGGGTATAATAGGGTTTACTCCTTGATGTATGTTGGGGTATAATAGGGTTTACTCCTTGATGTATGTTGGGGTATAATAGGGTTTACTCCTTGATGTACGTGGGGGTAGAATAGGGCATCCTTTACTCCTTGATGTATGTTGGGGTATAATAGGCAATCCTTTACTCCTTGATGTACGTGGGGGTAGAATAGGGCATCCTTTACTCCTTGATGTCCGTGGGGGTATAATAGAACAGCCTTTACTCCTAGATGTACGTGGGGGTATAATAGGGCATCCTTTAGTCCTTGGTGTATGTGAAGTATAATAGGGCAGCCTTTACTCCTTGATGTCTGTGGAGTATAATAGGGAAACATTTACTCCTAGATGCCCGTTGGATATAATAGGGCAGCCTTTACTCCTAGATGCCCGTGGAGTATAATAGGTAAGCCTTTACTCCTAGATGTCCTTGGGGTATAATAGGGAAGCCTTTACTCCTAGATGCCCATGAGAGTATAATAAGGCATCCTTTACTCTTAGATATCCGTGGGAGTATAATAGGGCAAACTTTACTCCATGGTGTATGTGGAGTATAATAGGGCAAACTTTACTCCATGATGTCTGTGGAGTATAATAGAGCAAACTTTACTCCTTGATGTCTGTGGAGTTTAATAGGGCAAACTTTACTCCATGATGTATGTGGAGTATAATAGGGACGCCTTTACTCCTAGACGTCATTGGGGTATAATAGGGCAAACTTTACTCCTTGATGTCTGTGGAAAATAATAGGGCAAACTTTACTCCATGATGTATGTGGAGTATAATAGGGCAAACTTTACTCCATGATGTATGTGGAGTATAATAGGGACGCCTTTACTCCAAGATGTCCTTGTGGTATAATAGGGCATCCGTTACCCTTAGATACCTGTTGGTAACAGGGCAGCCTTTACCATTAGATAGATGCCTGTTAGGTATTAACAGGACAGCCTTTACCTTTAGATGCCTTTGGCCTATAATAGAGCAGCCTTCAAGCATTCTGCAGGACAGTAACTTTTACCCCATATAACTCGGCCTTGGATTATGGTGTTAACCGGAACGTGGAACAAAGCGTATAGGAAAGGTCAGTCGAACTTTATTAGCCCCCCTTTATATCAGAATAAGAAGTGAATCAAAAGAGATTGCAGATTGCAACATTTAATGTTGGAAGAGGTTAATTATCATTTCATGTATTACAATATATTTAAAAAAAATAGTTTTCCCGTACCGATCAGAATACATTAAACGTGAAATAACATGTGGAAGAAGCAAACTGGACAAATGAAGTAAATAAACTTGATTCCTCGTCTTGGATTCATATCTTTTTTGTTAGTTGGAAATAAAAGAGTAAAACTTCTTTCTGTAAAACAGCGGTTCCCAAACTCAGGTAGCGAAGTGTCAGAGAAGGGTCGCGAGAAGATACTACTTGTCATTGAAGAAAAGTTTCAAATGAAACAAAAAGAAAAGATAAAAGCTATGATTTTAAGGAGTTACCTACTACTTTGTGCTTACAGACATACATTTTACAACAACAGTAACCACACCATCTACTATTCATTGAGATAATGTGTGTTGAATTTCAGTATTAACAAAAAAAATCTTTTCCATGGTTTTGTGCCATTTCTGGATTTAGGGTCGCTCTTAAAAAAAGATGTTGGGATCCGCTGCAAAACTTCCATTACTGTCAGCCGTTTTACTTTGACTAGTCCATTCAGGGATTGGTGCAGTTTCCATCTCTGTTAACACAAACAACACGACATAATCGGGCTAGCTTTCAACTTAACAATATCAGTACAGCGTTTCTGATCAGTATATATATATATATATAAAGAGTAGCCACGTTATCTCGAATGATACATTCAATCCTTTTCGTTAATTAGTTTCATTCGATTTTCATGTATTCATTTTAATCCACCACGACACGATTATCATGCCTTCCTGGTCTGCAGTTTAGAAGATATCTGTCAAATATGTCATAAATATCCACAATGTTTCTCTATTCAGTAAGTTCCGCACCGATGTTATAATCATGCTTTTCTTGCTTTTCTTCTTATGTCTCATCTAGTCGCTTGCTCTTCTCATGTCTTATGTGATCGTGTCTCATCAGGTCGTTTGCTGTTCTTCTCATATATTCGTTTGCTGTTCTTCTCATATCTCATCCAGGTGTTTGCTTTCTTCTCATATCTCATCCAGGTGTTTGCTGTTCTTCTCATATCTCATCCAGGTGTTTGCTGTTCTTCTCATATCTCATCCATATGTTTGCTGTTCTTCTCATATCTCATCCAGGTGTTTGCTGTTCCAGTCTATCCAGATATTTTCCACAAGGTCTCATATGCCATTCACTGTCTCTATTAAACACACTAACCAATTAGTCTAAATCAAACGTCCATGTCATCAGCTAGAGAAAAAAAAGAACCTTCACCAAAGAATTCTTGTTATGTAATAATCGCTGTCTTTGATTCATGCACGGTTTCCATTAGTTCTTCCTAGTTGAACGCCGGACCCAGACCACAGCCGCGTAGTTAGTTGCTGGCAGTTTTGTTCCCGTCTTTCTTACAAGGAGGTTTTCTCTACACGGTGTTTATCTTGTTGAGTTTACGCGAACAAACCGTTACTTACTGTACGAGATCCTGTGCTACATTCGGCAGTTTGACGAGATCTTGTGCTACATTCGGCAGTTTGACGACATCCAGAAAGTTCCAGAAGATTTGCCATGTTTCTTGGATTACTTACCATTACTAGAAAGAACAGTTGCAAACTCCAAGGTGGTGGAGGTTATGTTACTACACCACTTCTCGCTCTCCCCTACCTCTCTCTCTCTGTCACTTTATCTGTCGGTCTCTTTCTCTCGGTGTCTATTGTCTCTTTCTGGTCAACCTTGTCTAAAAATCGTCCTCTGGCTCTGTTCAGCTATTTCTCAAGTTTCTTTATGTTATTATACACGGAAACAATAATAACAGTTTATATAGTTAAGTTATATAAGTTATAATAAGAACACACGTTTCACACAGTTTCATCACTAATTTATCTCATGTATGTTGCCAAATGTGACACACCTTTAACAGAAGGAACATGCTGTTGAAGTACCCCAAGACCCTTAACACTAGGCTGTTGAGCCCTTGTCCTATCACACATGTTTTTGGATAGTAACTGACCCCGGGGCCCGACATGACTCTCCATGGCTCTACTTCAAGAGATTGATAAGGACCAATTTGTGTGATGAATGAATGCAGAGAACGATGATCTAATTCAGCTAAATTTTTTGGGGAGATGGCACAGTGTGATAATATAGATAAAAATACAGTCAGTCAGTCATTTGCATGTCCCTTGTGGATCTCTCTCTCCCTACCAGCTCTCTTGTATCCCTCTCGGTTGAAAAAATACAACTTTCTTTAAAATATATATTTTTAAAAAATTCACCTGAGTATGGAGTCTTGTGAGGACATCCTGTAGAATTAGGTGTAGCCTACACTTGTGAGACTGATAATAAACAATGAAATAATTTATGGAGTAACGCTCTTTGGTGTATATATATATATATATGTATGTGTGTATATATATATATATATATATATATATATATATATATATAAACCGTAAGTGCCCAGGGCACATGGGGCTTCTGCAAGGGTTTTCCACAAATGCCTGTCCTTCGCCTTTTTTCTGCTCTTGTCCAGGTGAGCCCTCTATTGCTCAACATCCTTTCTGTTGTTCTTCTCCATGTCTCTTTTGGTCTACCCTTACTTCTGTTCCCCTGTGGTGTCCATCTTAGTGCTATTTTTGGTAATGAGTTGTCAGTCATTCGGAGCACATGTCCCAACCATCGCCAGCGTCTTTCCTAAATAATTGTTGTCAGTGGCTTCATCATATATATATATAGTCTGGCTTTGCGTTGCTTTCTTCGCAGGTTGTGCCTCTGCTAAACTTTTAAAACAATATCGTTTTCATTTCATATGGCCTCACCTCAGACAAACATATAGAGAAGAAGGTCCTTTCTTTTTTAATGCACCCATTTCTACAGCAGCATAATTGGGGCGGCTCCACCCGGATTCGAACCACCGAGCTTCACTATGAGAAACTGGTCTACTAACCACTCGCCCACCCACTCGACCATTCTGTCATGTGACTTTCCTCAGTTTGTATTTTATCAACTCTGACAACCTCGCTTTATCATAGTCATCTTCGTTACCTCCGTTTTGAGTATTCCCTCGTACCTTCTGGTGCACTTTGTGTGAGTCTTATCCACGTGGATGGGGAAATGCATCTTTGAAATCAGGAATAGAATATTCCAAGCCAAAACGGCTTTCCAACAAAAAGAGAAACATCTTGTACAGTGCATCTCTATCAATGAACATCAGAAAGAGTATTCTAAAATGCTACGTTGAGCCTATCCTACTCTATGAGTGTGAGTCGTGGCCATTCAGCTGATGTAAGTCACTAGAAGCAGCAGAGATGTGGTTCACTAGAAGAATACCACGGACAGTTAAGATGACACATAGAGAATGTCTAATAAATATAAATGTAGATATTAAATCCATAAGAAAAAGGCAGCCATCATTTATTGGACAATATAATGAGAAGAAAAGGGCTTGAACACATCATAACAAGATGGAAGATGAATGGGAAGAGATGCAGGCGGAGAAGACCAAAAGGAAATTGTATAATACATGAAGATTTTAGTAGACCAAACAAGAATGAGTGGGTATCATTTGACCTGTGCACTCTCTCTCTCTCTCTCTCACTCACTCTCTCTCTTATCTCCTCTCTTCTTCTATCTTCTCTCCTCACTCTTTCTCTTCTTTCCTCTCTTCTGAATATTCTATATTTGGTTTTCTGGCTAACCATTTTGAGGCTTCAGACGTGGACATGTGAACAGTGTAAGTTGGACAACCAACAGAAAAATCAGTTGGATACACTCAGTTATAAAAACTGGGAAGTCTTGCAACATTACGGAATGGGAAACAATCGGTCAGCGTGTACTATATGAAAATAGTCAGTGTACAGTTAGAACAAATGGAGGACACTCCGAACTGTTCATCATAAAATCCGGAGTGAGGCAGGGCTATGTCATCTGCAGAGAAGCTAACATGCCGTTAAGCTCACAACATCTGTCAGAAAACATACCCACTAGGTGAAGGTAAACTCTCCGTCCCCATGCTTTTTTGTTTGACGACCAAACAGTTATAAGCCGTCACATCAGAGAAGGATCTGCAGTAGAACATGGATAACTTAGCAAGGGCTTGTAAGAACCACAACATGACCAATGCTGGAAAAAAAAGGGGGGGGGGGTCATGACCGCCAGAGAAGAAATCTCGACAGGTTTCTTCCTTGACAGTTTTGAAATAAGTGAAGCATTTCAGATACCCAGGAAAATCGAATGAGAACAGATGCAGTAAAGCAGATGAAGCATTGAACAAGACCTTTACTGGAAAAAAAACAACAACAAATATATCATTGTCGGAACAACCACAAACAAAAATGAAGATCATCACCACAGAAATGGGATGTTTAAGGATACTAAATGTAACAAGAAGACATCAGTCCTGAAACCGCAGATCTAATGGTTTCCCCACGCTGCTCTACGTAGTCAAATTGTTTGACTTGTTGTAAGAATCATTATTGTTGTAATAAAAGAAGGAGAGGCTGGCCACGCTAGAGCTAGAGGTAGAGGGAGAAAATTGCTGGAACTTTAAATATTCCATATTTTGGAAGCAGATCGTAGAGGTTTATCAAGAAGTCTAGATACACGAGGAAAGAAACAAGACATGGCAAAACCGTTTATCCCATGCCATGCAGCTTGAGGTTTGTTTGGGTGGTCCTAAGGAGGACTAAAAAGGCTCTAGTGTTTGGCAGACGCTACTTTATCGCCTGCGTCTCCGGCGATATCTTAGTAGTCTTCGTCGGCGACTTCTAGATCGCCTTCTTCTCCGTGATCGGCGTCTCCTGCTTCTTCTCTGTGATCGGCGTCTCCGGCTTCTTCTCCGTGATCGGCGTCTCCGGCTTCTTCTCCGTGATCGGCGTCTCCTGATTCTTCTCCTGCGGCTTGAGTATCTCCTCCTCCGATGTGATCGAGTGTGGTCGTCTTGGGAGTTTCGTCGGCGACGTTTCTTATTTCCTTCCTCGTCGTCGTAGGAGTCAAGCTGTTCGCTAGCTTCGCTAACGGAGTAAACTGTTGCTCTTTTCCTCACTTTAGTGTATTTAGTTTGGCAAACAAATGTATTGTTATACTTTGTATCTGTCTTGTGTGTGTGTGCGTGTGTGTGAGCGCGCGCTCTGTGGTAGGAGCCTCCCAGAGGAATTTTATATGGTGGTATAAAATTAATCCCCCCCCCCCCCCAACTTTCCGCATGACCTGACTGATTAGTCATTCCCAGTTTCATCTAGCACGAGTTAGCTAATTAACAATCGGGCCAGATGCTTTATAGTAGTAGAAGATCTAGTTTGATATAGAAAGAAACTTTTAACTCTTTTACCCTGGCCAGTTAAAGACTAGTTTATAAAACTACTCACTTTGGGATCTGGAGATTGGGATCGTCTTTCAAAAGCAGGTGGAAACTTCCGGGCCCAGGAGCGATGAACTGACCGGGCCCCTGTCTCATTGGGCCTGCTCGAACGTTTGTGGAACTTTCTTCAGACTGTCAGTTTTTCACACACACACACACACACACACACACGCACACGCCAACCGCACAGATACGCGCGCACACACTTATACACCCACACCTTTCCTTTTCATTTCATGTACGATAAACCCTTAATTGTTTTTAATCATATATACTGCATTAATACCAAATTGATAACACAGATGTGGGTCATCTGATAATGCTTCATTGACCCCCCCCCCCCCCCTTTACGATCGTGGATCACAAGCACCGCCTTGGAGTAGATCTAGTTTGTTCTTCATGGTGTGTCTTGTTTAACTGTGTTCTGTTCCTAGCAAAGTCCTCTCAAGCGGGTCAAGCACTGAACGCACTGGATTCTTCCCTTTCTGAGCGGGGTAAAAAGTCTCTTCATGAATCTGTTGTGTTCTGAGCGAAGTAACTTCCTAACTTCTGTTTTCTGTTCCCAGCGCGGCCTCGCCACCAGGTCAGCTGGTAGAAAGACAGGAATTCCTGCCTTTTGTATGGTAGTTGGCCAAGCTCAAAGGTGACAGAAGGCCTTGACCTTTTCACGAAGGCTGGGTCCTGAAGCTGGTGCAGATCTTGATGTTGATTTTTTTTTTCCCTTCCTTCTCTATATCGTACACGGGTTAGTCAGTGCTGGGGAAGCTCTGTTAACAAGATCGGTATGTGGATGTTTGTGGAGGGGAAGCTCTGTTAACAAGATAGGTATGTGGATGTTTGTGGAGGGGAAGCTCTGTTAACAAGATCGGTATGTGGGTGTTTGTGGAGGGGAAGCTCTGTTAACAAGATCGGTATGTGGGTGTTTGTGGAGGGGAAGCTCTGTTAACAAGATCGGTATGTGATGTTTGTGGAGGGGAAGCTCTGTTAACAAGATCGGTATGTGGGTGTTTGTGGAGGGGAAGCTCTGTTAACAAGATCGGTATGTGGGTGTTTGTGGAGGGGAAGCTCTGTTAACAAGATCGGTATGTGGGTGTTTGTGGAGGGGAAGCTCTGTTAACAAGATCGGTATGTGGGTGTTTGTGGAGGGGAAGCTCTGTTAACAAGATCTGTATGTGGGTGTTTGTGGAGGGGAAGCTCTGTTAACAAGATCGGTATGTGGGTGTTTGTGGAGGGGAAGTTCTGTTAACAAGATCTGTGTGTGGATGTTTGTGGAGGGGAAGCTCTGTTAACAAGATCTGTGTGTGGATGTTTGTGGAGGGGAAGCTCTGTTAACAAGATCTGTGTGTGGATGTTTGTGGAGGGGGAGCTCTGTTAACAAGATCTGTGTGTGGATGTTTGTGGAGGGGAAGCTCTGTTAACAAGATCTGTGTGTGGATGTTTGTGGAGGGGAAGCTCTGTTAACAAGATCTGTGTGTGGATGTTTGTGGAGGGGAAGCTCTGTTAACAAGATCTGTTTGTGGAGGGGAAGCTCTGTTAACAAGATCTGTGTGTGGATGTTTGTGGAGGGGAAGCTCTGTTAACAAGATCGGTGTATGTGGATGTTTGTGGAGGGGAAGCTCTGTTAACAAGATCGGTATGTGGATGTTTGTGGAGGGGAAGCTCTGTTAACAAGATCGGTATGTGGATGTTTGTGGAGGGGAAGCTCTGTTAACAAGATCGGTATGGGGTGTTTGTGGAGGGGAAGCTCTGTTAACAAGATCGGTATGTGGATGTTTGTGGAGGGGAAGCTCTGTTAACAAGATCGGTATGTGAATGTTTGTGGAGAGGAAGCTCTGTTAACAAGATCGGTATGTGGATGTTTGTGGAGGGGAAGCTCTGTTAGCAAGATCTGTATGTGGATGTTTGTGGAGGGGAAGTTCTGTTAACAAGATCGGTTTGTGGAGGTTGTGGAGGGGAAGCTCTGTTAACAAGATCGGTATGTGATGTTTGTGGAGGGGAAGCTCTGTTAACAAGATCGGCATGTGGATATTTGTGGATGTTGTGGAGGGGGAGAGCATGGGGTCTGACCAAACCGTCTCAGTACATCATAGGAGGTGTGAGGGGAGAGAGGGGAGAATGGGGCCTACATTCAGCTTGTAAATACTTGTGTCACAGTTGAGTAATATAAGGGGCGGAGTTTTTTCGGACTGACTGGCACACCGGAGATCGACGCAACAGGAAACAGGTATCTGGTGTTTTCCTAGGAAAACAAAGACAGCAAAGACAGGTGGTTGCCACTATGTCTCACAAAGCTGTGGCCTAAAAATGTGAATGCACTAACACTTCGTACCCCAGCAACATGAAAGGGGCATAATTTTATTACTCCGTGAAGTACTCTCTAGACATAACATATACAAGTTACTGAAGTTATTAAAGTGGCCTTTATATTTGTAAAAGTTATTGACGTGATACGAGCAGCATCTAGACTTTCAGAAGTTATTGAAGTAATATAGTATAAAGGTGGGTTTCTAGAAATAGAAATAGTTTCAGACAGTCAAGTTGTTTGGGTGTTTAGTTCCATAAAGCTGCCGCTTACAGCGCGTTTAGAAGTTTGCTCACTGACCACTTGGTGTGTGGGGTGGGGGAGTGGAGGGCGGGTTGAGGCTGAAGGATTAATGGATGCTTGCTATAAAAGAAGGCTGGGTTTTTAATGTTGTTCTCAGTAGAAAGAAGAGGGAGACAGAGGAGAGACAAGAGAGAGATAGAGGAGAGAGAACACAAGATCTTAACATGTTTCCAACTTGTTTTTCCTTTGATGAGAAACCAGTATTCAGATCGCACGGCCACTCCGACGGGTGTAGTTCAGTGTGGCTGCGAAGTGCTAGAACATCGACTTGTGACGGCTGTAGTATTCTATAGACGAGAAGCTCAGCACAAGGGTCAGGTATCCATTTTGTCACTGGAATATACCACACTCTTTGTCAGAGAGGCGAAATATTTAGATGTTTGAAAATACAGTATGGCATTTCAGACAGGAGTGTCAGAGAGAGGGGCCGATACAAGAGGAGATAGAAATAAACCTCCGAGGCTGTTGTTACATGGGAGCATTGAAGGGTTGTTATGTGTGTGTGTGTAGGTTTGCGTGCATGCATACCTCTCATGTCGTCATTGTATCATCTTATATATGTGTATGAGCTCCTGTATGACAATGCTTCTGTTCGAATTAGTCCAGGCGAAGTGAGCTTTCATATTAATATTAAGCTCATGCGGGCATAAACAGTTGTTATTACGTCGTTATAGCTTGCGTGCGTGAAGATTGAGCGTATGATGTGTATAATCAGAGGAAAACGTTGGAATATATATATATATATATATATATATATATATATATATATATATATATAACATTAGAAGCAGAGTTGAGAGAGAGAGAGAATGATGTGATGTGGAGAGATTTTGTATATAGTGATTGTGCCTTGCCTTTAATAAACACACAGACACGCGTCTTTTCTGTCCCTCACTGGGCATCTTTCTTTCTTTGTTGAGCCTCTATCTTATTCTTCTTCTTCTTCGTTCGCTTCTGCCACCAAGACCGCCCCGTGATCCTCCTGAATTTACCCCTGTGGTCCCCGAAAGGATCACATGAGATCCACGAGAGGACCACAAGAGGTTTAGAGTATCGCACGGCTTGAGCCTGTATTCTTGCTGGGTCTCAGAAGCGGGAATGCGTGACATCGTGGTTTTCGTTGCACCAGTTTGATCTAGAGTTGGACTTTCTCACAGGAAAACCTCGACGTGTTTTGGAATACATGTGTATCCCCGCCGGGTGAGAGGTGGTTGCCCATCCAGTCCAGCGTTGAACTTTCTCACAGGAAAACCTCAGCGTGATTAGGATACGCATACATCCCCGCCGGGTGAGAGGTGGTTGGCTATCTAGAATGCACTGGTCCAGTGTCTCCGACTTCAGCATTTTGTGGTCGTGGCCACTACCCTTCCTAGTTGTGACCAAGACGGAGCTTTTGTCCAGGAGGACGAATCCTCGCCACTAGTAAGTTTCACCCCCCCCCCCCGGGTTGAGCCGATTTAGGCATATTATCCGAGTATGGACGTGTTTAGGACGTGACCGACCTCTAGAACGGAGGTACCGTGATATACGTAGCCATCAAGTTTCACCCCTGGTTTAAGCCGGTTTAGGCATATTTCACCAGTATGGGTGTATGTCGGACGTGGCCGGCCTCTAGAGCAGAGGTGCCGTGGTATGTGTAGCTCTCGCAGCGAGATCACTGGACATACCGATTAAGCTTCACTTTATCTTTTCCAGTACCTTTTCACATCGGTGCCGCACGGAAACCCTGATTTCTTTTTCGCATTGGCCGAGAGGAGTTTCACTCCACGCGCGGCATCCGAAGAATCTTGCCAGCAGTATCTTAACCTCTGGGTTAAGCCGGTTCAGGCATTTCGCCCGATATGAGCGCACTTAGGACGTGGCCGATCTCCAGACCAGAGGTGCCGTGATTTGACTACTGTTTTATTTCGCTTAATCCTTTCTTTCACATTTTCCAAAGTGATGCCATGCGGCAACCCCGTTCGCACCTTTCTTCACTGGCCGGGAGGAGCCCCACTCCACTCACGGCAGCTGAAGAATCTCGCCAGCAGCGGTCACAGTTATCCAAGTAATATCGTGTCATCTAAGGAACCTCGACTGATTTAATGGGCCATTCGCGGTTTCACCGTGAGACATTGTGAACTTAGACATGCATAGCTTAATCTTTGAGGCAAGCATATGACTACTGGCAGGATCAACCAGATAGCTTTATTCTCTGAACCTTAGTCGGATATCTGCCAACGGACCGACGCGGGGCAAGGGATTGATTGATTGATTGATTGATTGATTGCTCATAGCGGATCCTTTTCGACCCCAGCGGCGTCTGATTTCCTTTACCCGGCGGCGGCCGGGTCTCTCTGCTCTAACGAACGAGAAGAAAGCCCGGCACCCACAACCAACGCACATTACATACTGCAGACCCGATACTCTTTGCGAAAGATGGGGCATTGTCGAGACCATCGGTTGACAAAACCGTAGTACACCATAGACGCGTTAGTACGAACCCTGCTGGCTAGCCGTTTATAGGCTTCGCGAGACGGAAAAACCACTCGCTTCTGCATCGAAACACCTTAACTCTTGCCTTCCAGGAAGGGAGCGAAAGCCTTTCTCCCCACGCACGGAACTCGAGAGCGCTTTTTCACCAAAACAAGATGTCTCTATAATTCTTACTTGCTTTAGACTACAATTCTACCTTTTGCCAAAAATTGCCCCACACTGTGGGATGGTTATCAAAACTGTCCCTCCCACAATTTTGGATGGGTGCCAAAACTGTGCCTCCCAAAATTTGGGATGGTTGCCAAAAAAACTGTGCATCCCACAATGTGGGATGGTTGTCAGAATTGTCCCACGATTTGGGATGGTTGTCAGAATTGTCCTACAATTTTGGATTGTTATCGGAATTGTCCCACAATTTGGAATAGTTGTCAGAAATGCCCCACACTTTAGGGTGGTTGCCAAAACTGTGCATCCCACAATTTTGAATTGTTATCAGAATTGTCCCACAATTTTAGATTGCTGACAGAATTGTCCCACAGTTTGGGATTGTTGTCAGAATTATCCCACAATTTGAGATGGTTGTCGGAATTGTCCCACAATTTGGGATGATTGTCAGAATTGTCCTACAATTTGGGATGGTTGTCAAAACTGTGCTTCCAACAATTCTGGATTGTTGGCAGAATTTTCCCACAATTTGGGATGGTTGTCAAATGTTAAATAAAGAGACATTGCTCACTTTAAAACAAAAGAGAAACAAAAAACCGAGTGGGGGCCATTGTTAAAATTTAACCCAAAACTCTGGTGATAATAACCTAGCAGTTATCGTGTGCTTGCAGAGAGCTGAGATAATTCTGTAGCGTGAATGAATTTTTTATCAATTTGGCTGTCTTCTTCTTCTTCTTCTTCTTCGTTCGCTTCTACCGCCAAAACCCCACTGTGATCCTACTGAATTTACGCCTGTGGTCCTCATTAGGTCCCATGGTCTCCTGTGTGGTCCCCGAAAGGACCACACGAGATCAACGAAAGGACCACAAGGGGTTCAGAGTATCACAGGGCTTTAGCCTGTATTCTTGGTGGGTCTCAGAAGCGGGATTGCGTGACACCGTGGTTTTCATTGCAGCAGTTTAGTCTAGGGTTGGACTTTCTCACCGGAAGACCTCGACGTGTTTAGGATATCAGTGCAACCCCGCTGGGTGAGAAGCGGTAGCCCACCCAGGCCAGAGTTGGACCTTCTCACCGGAAAACCTCGACGTGTTTTGAGATACCCGTGTATCACCGCCGGGTGAGAGGTGGTTGCCCATCCAGTCCAGAGTTGGACTTTCTCACAGGAAAACCTCAGCGTGATTAGGATACGCAAACATCCCCGCCGGGTGAGAGGTAGTTGCCTATCTAGACTGCCCTGGTCCAGTGTCTCCGACTTCAGCATTTTGCGGTCGTGGCCGCTACCCTTCCTAGTTGTGACCAGGATGGAGCTTTTGTCCAGGAGGACGAATCCTCGCCACTAGTGACTTCCACCCCTGGGTTGAGCCGATTTAGGCATATTATCCCAGTATGGGCGTGTTTGGGACGTGACCGACCTCTAGAGCAGAGGTACTGTGACATGCATAGCCTTCAAGATTCACCCCTGGTGTGAGCCAGTTTAGGCAAAATTCACCAGTATGGGTGTATATCAGGCGTGACCGACCTCTAGAGCAGAGGTGGCATGACATGTCTAGCCATCAAGTTCCACCCCTGGTGTGTGCCAGTTTAGGCATATTTCACCAGTGTAGGTGTATTTCGGACGTGACCGGCCTCTAGAGCAGAGGTGCCGTGGTATGTATAGCTCTCGTAGCGATACTACTGGACGTACCGATTAAACTTCACTTTATCCTTTCCACCACCTTTCCCATCGGCACTGCACAGCAACCTTTATTTCTTTTCCGCATTTCTTCCTTGACCGGGAGGAGCTTCACTCCACGCGCGGCATTTGAAGAGTCTCGCCAGCAGTGTCTTAACCTCTGGGACAAGCCGGTTCATGCATTTCACCCGATATGACTGCACTCAGGACGTGGCCGACCTCCAGACCAGAGGTGTCATGATTTGACTGTTTGCTTCACTTTGTCCTTTTTACCACCTTTTCCGCAGTGATGCTACGCGGCAACCTCATTTGCACCTTTCTTCATTGGCTGGGAGGAGCACCGCTCCACGCACGGCAACTGAAAAATCTCGCCAACAGCGGCAATTTGACTGTCAAAATCTAAACAGTTATTTTCTTCCCGAACCTAAGACTGACTTACTCAAGAAAAACCTTTCTTTCTCTGCCGCTCACCTCTGGAATACCCTTCCATCCCCATCTAAAACTATAGTGATACGAACCTAGCAGTTATCGTGTGCTTGCAGATAGTTGAAATAATTCTATGGCGTGAATGAATTTGTTTATTAGTGTGGCAGTAATTAATGTGTGAGAAAGTAAAAGAAGCTTTATGGAATGTTGTGTTTATATATAGTATAGCTGAATTATGGATGAGGGCTATGTTGTTCACTATGTATTTATTTTTGTTATATTCATGCATTTTATGTATACGTATATAATATACGCATATAATATAATTAACTACCATGGAGCCCTGTGTGACATTTAACGGCACGGGAAGGATGTAAGATGTAAGACATAATACTGTAGAAATCTGGGAAGGTAAAAGCGGCCAGGCGTGATATTACGCTTTCATGTGTCAAAGGTCATGGAAAATACGGGCTTAATACTGTATTCCCTAATATGCCTTAATGGCATGGAAGCGGGAATTTTACCTTTACCCTTATATAATACTGTAGCTAAATTGACGTTGAATAGATACCCGAGGGCCTGCGTGTCCAGATATTCACGGTTTGAAAGTTCGTTCTTTCCTTATCTCTCTCATTCTTTCTCTCACTTCAGCTTGTCCTGTTTTCCTGCCTAAACACTTTTTATACATGAAGTCACCCTTTATCAGTGATATTCTTTACAACCGTCATTTGGACAAATATGTCATTTCGGGTGTTGACAGATCATCTTTTCCTGTATGTTGTCTTTTTTTGTGGGGGGGGGGCCTGGGCGGGGGCTGAAGACGCTGTCCAATTTCGCACTCATCCACCCACACCTGACATGCTAGCATCAGAGTTGGCGAATTATTTCTCACATGCTAGCATCAGGGTTGGCGAATTATTTCTGACATGCTAGCATCAGGGTTGGCGAATTATTTCTCACATGCTAGCATCAGGGTTGGCGAATTATTTCTGATATGCTAGCATCAGGGTTGGCGAATTATTTCTCACATGCTAGCATCAGGGTTGGCGATTATTTCTAACATGCTAGCATCAGGGTTGGTGAATCATCGCTGACATGCTAGCATCAAGGTTGGTGAATCATCGCTGACATGCTAGCATCAAGGTTGGTGAATCATCGCTGACATGCTAGCATCAAGGTTGGCGAATCATCGCTGACATGCTAGCATCAGGGTTGGCGAATTATTTCTGACATGCTAGCATCAGGGTTGGTGAATCATCGCTGACATGCTAGCGTCAAGGTTGGTGAATCATCGCTGACATGCTAGTATCAAGGTTGGTGAATCATCGCTGACATGCTAGCATCAAGGTTGGTGAATCATCGCTGACATGCTAGCATCAAGGTTGGCGAATCATCGCTGACATGCTAGCATCAAGGTTGGTGAATCATCGCTGACATGCTAGCATCAAGGTTGGTGAATCATCGCTGACATGCTAGCATCAGGGTTGGTGAATCATTGCAGACCAAGACTCTCTTCTCACCCCTCTTTTGGTATTCCCAGTAACAGTCCAGGCCTGACTAACAGGACAGTGGTCGATGTGGTTCCCCTTAGCGATGGAGCCTGCTAAAGAAGTATTGCACGCCTCCCTCCTTCCCCCTCACTCCCTGCTTTTTTTAGCTACACTACTGGGACTGAAAAAAATGGCCGCTATAACCAGCCCCCCCGACCCAGAATGCTGTTATGCCTCAACATCTTCATCGCATCGGCTGCAGAGAACACCATCTCGCAGTTCTAGACAGACACACACAAAAAAAGAAGCTCTAGGTTTTAAATGTATTTTATCCTCTTGTAATAGCCGGGGTAGCGTAGTGGTTGGAGCATTGGCTTGTCAAGGAGAAAGAGTTGAGTTGTGCTAGTTCGACTCACGGGCTCGGTCAGGTAGAAACTGATGCCTGATACTTATGTTAAGAAACAGAAGAAGCAAGTCTTAGAACAGACAACTTTCTCAAATGTTGAGAAAGTGACATATATAAGAAGCAACCTGTATCATAATTCTAGAATATTACTGTATACTTGAACTGTTCACTGTATACTAGAGGTGTTCATTTTATACATGAAGTGTTAAGCCAGGTAGAAAGACTTTCCAGTCATTTCTCTCTTTGATCTTGTTCTCCGAGCCACTCCATATGAGTCCCTCAGCTTCTAGAACCTGCTCCACGCAGTCTCTGGTTTTCCCTATTTTCACTTTCCTTGAAGGCTCCATGTCAAAGCTTATACTGCTAAATTATTTCTCTGCTTTTACAGCTTGCATCCAGTCGGTCTCTATTTTTTAATTGTTTTTCTTGAAAAGTATTATTGCTGATGAGCTTATGTGCAGAATAGAAGAACACAAAGAAAGAGAATCAGAATAACAAAACCTATCTGTTGGATTGGTAGAATACAGTGGACGGCATTACAGCATTTCCATTTGCGTGGCTTTTGGGAAGAATATGTTGGTTGCTAAATCAGGCAGTCTTGTTTGTTTGGTAATTGATTCATTGATTGGCGGAAAGCGTTTCTATTCGTGGAGCCGTTGAATGTCTTCTGCTGCCCACACGGCTCAGATATCCCCCACTGATAAATGCCACATCACGTTGCGATTCTGCTCCTCGGCCAGTCATAGACGATTTCTCACGTGTTGATGGCAAGACTTGCAAACAGAGGGAATAAATCGGAGATCGATCCGGCCCAGAGTTCGATTTCTCATTCTGTTTTGTGGTAGTGCGGAATACTAAGTGCCCATGGCCTGCACCACAGGGGCGTTGTACTTATTAATGCACTGTGGTTTGGTTATTCTATGTGCAATTTCCTTTTCTACTCAGTGGCCGGGCGCAAGATTGACTGCTTTACAAGAACAACACGACAACACAGAACTTAGTAATGGTTCAGTCGTCATCATGTATGAGTAACTTACGGTAAAGACTACGTGGTTATTGTGAAAGTGTAAAGTAATCTACTTGATTAATAGTGGCATTTGTCCGTGTATATGTTACCTCTATACTATGTCATTTGTCCATGACAAGACATCTGTGGTACTTAGGCCCTGTAAGAAGGGGTCCAGCCAGTGATAAGCTTCAAGGCCCGGAAATTTTCGTGGAGCGGACTCTCTCGCAGACCCTGATGGGATTTCTCTCTACACAGTTTATTACAAAGTGCATAATGGACTACATATAGTGTTGTTTATCTGCTATAAGTTTGCACGAGTTGTCAGCTCTTGTTCTACAGAAGTCATATGTTCTTGTTTCACATCATCTGACTTACCTGCTCCCTTGTGCCCCAGACCTTTAGCTGTCGCCATAACGTGGACACGTGAGCGCCTCACCAGCAAGATCAGGATTGAATCATCCCTGTGGTTTCGAGGGTGTGCGTGTAATAGCTTGTTTCTTGTGGCAGCTCTCTCAGTTCATGTAGCAGCGGTCTCATGAGCCAGTCAGAATTTCATGAGAGCTTTGGAAGGATGAGTCATGATAGATATATGACAGAACAGGCTAAACAAAGCAAAGAGCAGCACAAAGTCCAAGCTAGCGATCATATAAAAGAACAAATAAAAAACTACAGTAAATTCAACAGAGAGCACTTCTCCATTAATATTATAATAATTCAGAACCAAACAGTATTACATAACTTAAAAGTGACAAGGAGTACACTTCGTCATCAATATTATAATAATTCAGAACCAGACAGTATTATATAACTTAAAAGTGACAAGGAGTACACTTCGTCATCAATATTATAATAATTCAGAACCAGACAGTATTATATAACTTAAAAGTGACAAGGAGTACACTTCGTCATCAATATTATAATAATTCAGAACCAAACAGTATATATAACTTAAAAGTGACAAGGAGTACACTTCGTCATCAATATTATAATAATTCAGAACCAAACAGTATTATATAACTTAAAAGTGACAAGGAGTACACTTCGTCATCAATATTATAATAATTCAGAACCAAACAGTATTATATAACTTAAAAGTGACAAGGAGTACACTTCGTCATCAATATTATAATAATTCAGAACCAAACAGTATTATATAACTTAAAAGTGACAAGGAGTACACTTCGTCATCAATTATAATAATTCAGAACCAGACAGTATTATATAACTTAAAAGTGACAAGGAGAACACTTCGTCATCAATATTATAATAATTCAGAACCAAACAGTATTACATAACTTAAAAGTGACAAGGAGAACACTTCGTCATCAATATTATAATAATTCAGAACCAAACAGTATTATATAACTTAAAAGTGACAAGGAGAACACTTCGTCATCAATATTATAATAATTCAGAACCAAACAGTATTACATAACTTAAAAGTGACAAGGAGTACACTTCGTCATCAACATTATAATAATTCAGAACCAAACAGTATTATATAACTTAAAAGTGACTTCGTCATCAATATTATAATAATTCAGAACCAAACAGTATTATACGACTATAACTTAAAATTGACAAGGAATATCAAATGTTGTCTCGGACACAACGACTATTCGTTGTATAAAAGATACAGACGATCAGTGATTCCTCCAAACAGTAATATCGATTCAAGTGGCGGAATTATAAGACAATATTAGTCAAAGAACACTTCAATCATTAATATGTAAATCACAACCTATATTATTATACATATCCTCTAGGTGCCTCCAAAGCTAGCCCTTATTGTAGGGATCATGCTAAAGAAACCAGCAGTCCAACTCGAACCTGGGAAGATCAGTCTAACTTCAGACCTGAATCGGTTTGAAGCCTTCGCTCTTAGTTCAGCTGGTTCAGAACAAAGAAATGTCATAGAAGATAGGAGTTTATTGTGGTGGAACATGTAGATATCTAGCAGCTGGACTTGGTCAGTTTATGTTAATAAGCTGGATTTTTCCTCCCTCAGCAGTAGGTAAAAAATAGCAAGGCAAGCAGTTAAGACACCAGCAGTCATCAGTGATTTGTCTCTTTCTTTCTTTCCTTTTTTCTTTCTTTCTTTCTTCTTTTTTCTTTCTTTCTTTCTTTGTTCTTTCTTTTTTCTTTCTTTCCTTCATTCTTTTTTTCTTTCTTTCTTTCTTTCACTTACCAAATAGCGCTACCTGGTTTAGGGCACTGCCTATTTTCCGAAGTCGTATACACTGGGCGTATCTGTCATCATCATCACCACCACATCATCATCATCATGTGCTGTAACCACCAAGAAGATTGAACACACTGGATTTTCAACTTAATGTGACTTGCTTTCATGATATGTCCACTATGACAAAGTATGGTCTCCCTATCCTGTCTATCTTAATGTTGTCCGTCCATCTCCATCGCTGTCGTCTCAGTGCAGTCAAAATCCACTCTGGAATATGATTGTCATTATTATTGTTTTAAACTTCAGGATATGGTCACATCTTTTTATTACCACTCTTTTTTTTTCTTTCAGTACATTTAGTTCCTTCTCTCTCTCTCTCTCTCTCTCTCTCGGTGGTTCGCAAACTTTTGTCACCAGATGCCAGAATATCAGAACTACCCATATGAAATCCGCTTTACGTGAGTTTCGTTTTTCCAGCGCGACCATCAGAACGGAACCCCGCCGGAAAGCGGGGACTATCCAAGAGTTTCTTTACACTTTCTGGAGGTTGCGCGGCTACATTGAGAGAGTGTGTGCTAATTGTATGTAGACTTATTCGTAGAAAAATTTTCACAATTTTAAATCCCGCTCACATAGTATCTAGGGACATACCAAATGACTGCAAGATGGCGGAATCAGAAGCAGAAAAGTCGGTTTGCGTGTTGTAGTTGGCGAAAACCAGCAGTTCAGAGGAGCTTCCGTACATGTTTCATAACAAGAAGCATTTTCTAGACTCACAGTCTGTCTATCGTGCGAAACCTGGAGTGGCGAGCGTCTGTCTTTGTCATATCAAATGGAATAAATTCGCAAGGCGTATACATGATGCTGTCCACGAATATCACTTCAGTTGAGTTGCAGACACGGAAGACAGTGCTGTGCCGTGTGTTACGAGAGCCCCCTTATACACGTCGTATAAACTACAGCTAAATGTCTGCTATAATAAACAACTCAAAAGTCGTCAGACATCAATTCTGTATCGACTTTCGAAGCAATATCGAGGAAGATGACTCATGTGCCGAAAGGGGGTTTTTTTTTCAGCGACAAATCGACGTTCCATTTAAGTGGCAGGGTGAACAGACGTTCAGGTTTGGGGCACGGAAAACCTCCCCTAGTAAAACTTCATTTTTCAGCCATACGGGGCATTTCCTTATTGGCACCGAAATGTGCAAGCCTTTCTGAACGCTAACCTGCCTAACCGATGGACTATAAGAGCTGGTAAAACTAACTCACATTTCTAGAGCTGATCCTGGCCTGACACATTGTGACTTTTTTTTCTTAAGAGGATATATTAAAGGCAGTTCAAACATTATGCCTGCTTTCACAGGATCTGAACATTCTGAAGCAGTGACTCACGGACCTCATGGCTTCTAGATATGTCACATGAAACGTGGCAGGATCTGCATTATCGCACGGACGCATGCCATGTCACGGACGTGGGAGGGGACGGGGGTGTTCTCACACTGAGTCCTTGTAAAGTAAGTCTAAAATGTTGAGAACTTCGTTGCAAAAGAACGCTCACTTTCACCGTGTGGCTGCAGCTGCATTGGTCTTTCAGTAGTGGCCTGAGGAAAGTGTCAAAGAACTTTCGAAACACCGTGTGTGAAGGATGTCCCAAAAGTAAGTTTAAAAGCCGTGCAGCATCCTTAAAAGTGATGTCGGACTAATGGGCATAGTTGCGAAACTTTTCATATTCGTCACTTGATAACGCCATGCTAGATGGCAGCACTGTGCAACATTCTCTAGGCCGTCATTCGTCAGTTAACGATGGAGGGTCTGCCGGAGCAGTGGTCCAAACAAGAGCTATGTGCTGTGATATGATTTCTGAATGCGAAGCAGCTGCCAGCTGCGAAAATTTATCGCCTATTGGTGGAAGTCTATGGGGATAGTGTGATTAGTCGACAGCGTATGGCAAAATGGTGTATAGAATTGCGAACAGGGCGGGTGACAACCCGTGACCCGTTACGGAGTGGCAGACCCAAGACAGCGAACAAAGTGTGCATCGAACGTGCGATATTGGAAAGCAGACGAGTGAGTATGGACGAAGTGACGCATAACTTGAGCCTGTCACATGGAACAGTGTCCAGAGCGATTGCGCTCTTGGGATTTCATAAGGTTTGTACACAATGAGCCCCCCCCCCCCCCAAGCCCCTTCAGTGAACAAGGCAAAAAGAATGGCATATGCCCTGTCATTCCTGCAACATTATGCCAAGACAGTGGAGCGCATTGTCATCGTTGAGGAAACATGGGTTCACCAAAGCACCCCAGAATCGAGACGTGCAAGTGTGGAATGGAAGAGTCCAGTCTTCCCAAGAACCAGAAAATTCAAGGCTGTGCCGTCTGTTGGCAACGTGGTGTCTGCCGTGTTTTGGGATCCGAAAGGCGTTTTGTTGGTCGATTTTCCTAGAAAGGGGAGCAATAATTTATGCAAATGTGTAAGGTGCAGCTCTGAAACTTTTACGAGTTGCCGTCAGACACGTGTGTTACCGCTCCATGATAACGCTTTCCCACGCACAGCCGCTTAGATTCGGGAACTCTTACATTTTCACTTGGAGAATTGTACCATCCGCAGTGCAGTCTTGACCTGGCGCCAGGCGATGTCCGCCTCTTTCCAGCTGTCGAGGAACATTTTGGTGGCCTCAGATTTCAGAGTGACGAGATATTGAGACAGCGGTGACACGGTGGCCACAGATTTCAGAGTGACGAGATATCGAGACAGCGGTGACACGGTGGCCACAGATTTCAGAGTGACGAGATATCGAGACAGCGGTGACACGGTGGCCACATATTTCAGAGTGACGAGATATCGAGACAGCGGTGACACGGTGGCCACAGATTTCAGAGTGACGAGATATCGAGACAGCGGTGACACGGTGGCCACAGATTTCAAAGTGACGAGATGTCGAGACAGCGGTGACACGGTGGCCACAGATTTCAGAGTGACGAGATATCGAGACGGCGGTGACACGGTGGCCACAGATTTCAGAGTGACGAGATATCGAGACAGCGGTGACACGGTGGCCACAGATTTCAAAGTGACGAGATGTCGAGACAGCGGTGACACGGTGGCCACAGATTTCAGAGTGACGAGATGTCGAGACAGCGGTGACACGGTGGCCACAGATTTCAGAGTGATGAGATGTCGAGACAGCGGTGACACGGTGGCCACAGATTTCAGAGTGACGAGATGTCGAGACAGCGGTGACACGGTGGCCACAGATTTCAGAGTGACGAGACAGCGGTGACAGGGTGGCTCAAAGTCTAGGACGCCACATTTGACCAGGTGAGCATCCAAAAACATTCAGACCAATACCTCCATCGTCACGGCAACCACATTTTTAGCCTTGTAAACTTACCTTTGGGGCGACCATCATGTATCCATCTCCGTTTACTTTCGTATTCTCAACTGTCTAGACATCGAAATGGGTCGCGCGTGTGAATCCCACCGTCAGTAAGAGTTCTTGATGTGTACCCCTTAGTTTCTCATCCATGTTATTTTCTGTGACCAGGTTCGGATTCTTAGATCTCTGTAGAGAGTGTAGGCTTGCAAGATATGCTCTGGAGTCTCAAGAGAGTTTTGACATGTGTACAGTGAAGTCTGAGCTGCCCTTACGTCTGTGTGATGAACAGATGGACTACCGTCTGCAAAGTCCCTTTCGAAGCCTGAAAATTTTGTTTTCCTGTGTTCATAATGGGATCTGTGATGTGTCTGTCGCTTGCTGTTTGTCGGTATCAGTATTGCATTTCTCAAGCGCGCTCGTACACACACGAGGAGAGTTTTGTTTGGCATAGGTTTATAAAGTTTGGCAAGAACCTCATTAAAAGACATTTACATTACTGGTGGAAGTGTTGAGAAACCTTACGGTAGGAAAGCAATTTCGGTGCTTGTATCGACCGCCAGCAAGGTTCTCTCGCCTCCTCTTGGCTGGAGGCAGATTGAGGCTGGTGTGAAAAGCCGTACCTCACTTATCAGAACGTGTAAAAGCAAACACAATTGCTCAGCGAGTGGCTCCGGAGAAACGAAAGTAATGATCGCACTTGCTCGGGGAATTAAAAACAAGAAGTGTTCTGCGTGGTTCTCAGAGAACGAAAGTTGCAGAAATCACGGAACAAAACAAAACGCGCGGGAGTGAGTGTTCTGGGAACAAATAGGCTGGTAGATTTGATTACATGCGTGAAAACGCTGCGGAAAATACGGCGCTACAGCCGAGGAGTGTTGTGAATAGTTCGCACTTGAAATGTCAATGAAGAAAGTTGTGTAAATCAACAGTTTGGATCGTTGTTTGTGGAGGTTTAGAACTTGGGAGAATGAACTTTTAAACAAAAAATCATAATGGCGTATCTATAATGGTAGAATTGCCGGATCAGAAATGAATGTGTGTGAGAGAGAGAGAGAGAGAGAGAGAGAGAGAGAGAGAGAGAGATTGATTCATTGATTGATTGATCTTTATTTCAAAAGGGTTAAGAATTGGGCACACAGGCCCGTCTGACATTCTGCCCTTTATCATAGAGAGAGAGAGAGAGAGAGAGAGAGAGAATATATACCAAGCCACTGCAGTAAAGCTGTAGTAACAGAATGTACTAAAACTATTTAAAACAGGGAGTAGGAACGTCTGTATTAGTTAACAAGCACACACGCTTGCGACGTTTCTGTTGACACTTTAATCATAGAAAAACTGGCCTGTATGTTGTTCTGTGATTAAAGTGTCAACAGAAGTGTCGCAGCCGTGTATGCTTGGTAACTAGTAAAGACGTTCCTACGTTTGTTTTAATTAGCTTTAGGTACAGGTGTGCCGTCAGTTACAGCGTGTGAAGCGGGTGACGGCTGGGAGGATACTGTGACGCTGAGAGAATAGTGACCGCGTACTTAGAGCGGTTGCCTGGCTGTGTTGCTGGCTGGGTTTGTAACTTTGCTCCTGACGTACAGGAAGTAGCATTTTGGTCATGACGTACAGGAAGTAGCATTTTGGTCCTGACGTACATGAAGTAGCATTTTGGTCCTGACGTACAGGAAGTAGCATTTTGTTCCTGACGTACAGGAAGTAGCATTCCGACTCTAAAGTATCGTAAAGCCGTTCCAGATGCTTATTGTTGCTAGCCACTGAAAGAGCCAGGTATCGGATACCGCGGTGAAGATCTTTATATTTCAAGGCAAATCATCACCAAAGAAAGAAAAGAAGAAAAAAGCTGTTGATCTGATTAGAAATACCCAGGACCGCGTAGAGTGGAGAACCTGATAGCAAATGTTTGTAGGTATGGTACTTGATTAAAGAATGAATCACAAGGTATGTGGGTGTGCTCTTGTGCCGTTCCTAATTCTCTGGAACAGATCTTCTTCTTCTTCTTCGGGTAAAGCTGTCAAAAGGTCGTTGATTTCATTGTGTCATTTTGCAGCTGTACCGTTTTAAAAATTGTTTTTAAGCGGAGTGGGCCACGTTACATACTCTGTAACATCGGCCCTACACATCCAACTTCGGCATGGGTTATTATTATTTTTTAGGATTGCGTTTGCCTTCCCATTTCTCTCGGCCAGGCTGTAGCCTGCTTCCAGGGACACCAATGTAGAATAGGGTCTTGGTCACCTGTGGCTCCGCAACTCTGAAGCAAGCAGCGAGTTAAGGGGTCACTGACCGCTGTCTCATTCATTTTAAGCACTGGGTGTTGGCATCTGGAGCGGATCAAAGAAACAAACGTTACCGCGGCTACGTGGAACACATCATCACTGCTGACGTGGTTTACAACACTAGAAACTGTAACTCCAGCCATCTTAACGTTAGTGTTTTGGCATATTAAGCACATCTTCAGCATGTCACGTTTCTTCTCAGAATCTTCCCATCTGACAAGCGTAAACGTTCTGCTTATTTTCATCGTATGAGCCGATGTTAGCTGCTGGTGTAGCTCGCCGGACATCGCTTTCGTGAGCAGTTTCTAGCACGCGTCATTCTACTTCTTATCTGTCTGCTCATGACATTAGCGTCGCAGGGAGTTTCAGACATCGGTTCAGAGCCAGGGTATCTGTCTGCTCATGTCATTAGCGTCGCAGGGAGTTTCAGACATCGTTCAGAGCCAGGGTATCTGTTGCTCATGTCATTAGCGTCGCAGGGAGTTTCAGACATCGGTTCAGAGCCAGGGTATCTGTCTGCTCATGTCATTAGCGTCGCAGGGAGTTTCAGACATCGGTTCAGAGCCAGGGTATCTGTCTGCTCATGTCATTAGCGTCGCAGGGAGTTTCAGACATCGGTTCAGAGCCAGGGTATCTGTCTGCTCATGTCATTAGCGTCGCAGGGAGTTTCAGACATCGGTTCAGAGCCAGGGTATCTGTCTGCTCATGTCATTATAGCGTCGCAGGGAGTTTCAGACATCGGTTCAGAGCCAGGGTATCTGTCTGCTCATGTCATTATAGCGTCGCAGGGAGTTTCAGACATCGGTTCAGAGCCAGGGTATCTGTCATTTTGTTTCCTCAGTGTGTCTTTCACCTGATCTTTCCACTTTTTCCTTGGTCGTCCTCGTGCCATATTTCCAGATGTTTTCTAATTGTACTCGCGTGCAGCTGGATATTCAGGGTCTGGGCCCCTTTCTACGATTTTGTTAGAGTGACATAATCTTCCACGGCAACAACCAACCATGTTTGTGCTCTCAAGAACCATCTCTTTGCGCTTGCGTCTTCTGACTATAATGTTATCCTCGAATGATGCAGCGCCCCCCCCCCCCCCCCCCCCCCCCGGTATAGAAGCAGACATAGAAACAGTTGAAGAGTTTACGTTCTTGTAAAAACTTGCTCTTCTCTAGTTACGTCTTCGGCGTGTATTCATGGCCCGGGGAGGCGAGGAACGAAATAGTGCAGTGAGCTCTTGAAAGTTGATACGTGCTGTAAAGGAGAGGAAGAAGAGAAGCTTGATTTCATGTTACTCCTGGACGATGGGAAGGCTGCACCTGCGCTTTACTGACAGCCGGGAGGACGTAACAGATGAGGCCCTGCCAGTTTCTAGCGGCCAACTATTCATTAAGTCGCCAGTGAGGCTGTGATCATCTGTTTTTAGTGTCACTTGTGATGGGACTAACTTTATATAACGCCGCTCCTCCTCCTCATCCTCCTCATTATCATCATCATCATCATGCACCATCTCCGCACTGAAGGCTGATGGCTGCAATGGGTTATCCTTCCATTCTTTGTTCTTGACTTCGCCTCAGAAAAAAAGATATAATATGGCGTAACACCAGGACCATGTGTGATGTTGTGCATGATGTAAGTATCCGAATCTCCTTCATCTGTGGTCACGCTAGCAGGTGATGTGGTCACACTAGAGGGTGATGTGGTCACACTAGAAGGCGATGTGGTCACACTAGAAGGTGATGTGGTCACACTAAGAAGGTGATGTGGTGATACTATGTATGTGGTGTGGTCAGGACCACGTTAATATTTCCTTCCCCAGTATGGTGTATGATGTTAACAGCAGGATTTTGTTATATGTTTATCGCGATATAGTGTATACTGGCATAATATCTCATTCATCTGCGGCCATATTAGAAGGGATGTGGTGGTAATAGAGCACTATAACATTAGAAGCGATGAGATGATAATAGAGCACTAGAAGATTAGAAGGGATGTGGTGATAATAGAACACTATAACATTAGAAGCGATGAGATGATAATAGATCACTAGAAGATTAGAAGGGATGTGGTGATAATAGAGCACTAGAACATTAGAGGGATGTGGTAGTAATAGAGCGCTAGAACATTAGAATAGATATGGTGATAATAGAGCACTATAACATTAGAAGCGATGAGATGATAATAGATCACTAGAAGATTAGAAGGGATGTGGTGATAATAGAGCACTATAACATTAGAAGCGATGAAATGATAATAGGGCACTAGAAGATTAGAAGGGATGTGGTGATAATAGAGCACTAGAACATTAGAAGCGATGTGGTGAGAGCACTAGAAGATTAGAAGGGATGTGGTGAGAGCACTAGAGCATTAGAAGGGATGAGGTGAGAGCACTAGAACATTAGAAGGGATGAGGTGAGAGCACTAGAACATTAGAACACTAGAACATTAGAAGGGATGTGGTGAGAGCACTAGAGCATTAGAAGGGATGAGGTGATACGGGTACATATAATATGCTCAACATAACACAATCCTAGTGCTATACACCATATTGGCAGAAGAAATGCTGCTAAACGTAGTACTGCCCACATTACATTTCAAGTATTCTATTATTGCCTTCTAATGTTCTAGTGCTCTATTATCACCGCATTAGAGGGCGGGGTGGCCAGTACCGCTTAGCAACATTTCTTTCCACAACTCAAGTAGGAACCAGGCTTATTTCTACACCTGAGTTGACTGGGACATGCACCCAGGTTACGCTGAGCCACATTATTTGACATGAGCAGTGCTGCTAATAGCCAACGCCAGATGATGATGATGATGATGATGACGATGATGAGTGCTACCTAGTTTCACAGGTCACCTTAAAATAGTAAGGAAACGGCACAAAATTGGGAAGCATTATCTCTTCAAGTATCTGGTAACGTTTCTCGCGGTGTCTGTTAGCGTCCTTGTTTCCTTCTAGCCTGCTTTTTATGCACATTTCTGGGACCTGAGCTTTCTCATTGAAGTCTTGTTTACGTGTTTCTGTAGAGCGGGACAGTGTTGGTAGAAACGTTTCACGGTTTCCTTCTGTCATTCCGCTGGGCATGTGTTGTATTCTTCTGAGCCTGGTACAGAGCGTGCAGTGGTTGAGCCTGTCGTAAGTACTTGTCATCAGGTTTAGTGTCAGCACAGTTGACCACACGGACCGGGCGCTGGCTTCAGACGGTAACCGCCCGGGGGTTGTCTGGGCGTCGTTTCATGGGAGTCTAATAGCAAGCAGGAAGTATCAGATAATCTCCCCCTACGTATAGCGTCCGGCTACGACAGACCAGCTTTCCATTTTGTCATCTTCAAGCGCTTGGGGCACGTGGCGTTGAAAACAAGGCCAGCTCTTTCATTAGGGTTTTTAGGTTACAGAGATATAAGAAAGGGGGGGGGGGCGCGAGGAAAGCTCACCCGCAGTTTGTTATAGCTGAGCTGTGTTCAGAGACATTTCACGACTTCATATAGGCTGACATTGGGATATTTGTATATTCCAGGAGGATAAAGGATATTGTAAGTAAGTCCAAGACCATGCTGATAAGAATCGCCTCTATCTAGACAGACAGGCATGCAGACGCATTTATTGGTACAAAAAAAACATCATCAGTCCACTTGACAATGAAAGAAGAAAGGCGAGACCGTATGTTTGATGTTTGTATAACAAATGATAAATAGGAACAAAAGGAAAAGGGCTGAGAAACGCTGGAGTAATACAACAGAAATATATTCTAGACTAAACAAAGATGCCTTTCTTGTGGTGTAGTTATCAAGAGTGAAATAGGAACAAAAGGTATGGCTGTTATGTATAACAGGGATTACTTGAGCGGCGAGGCGTACTGGAGACCTAGGTTTCTGTTTGGCGTTATAGCATGTTATAATTGCACGCTTGCTGCTTTTTTTTGATGATGTTATTTGCTATGTCAATTAAGACAAAGAAAGGCCTGCTTGTTGTTCTAACAGAGTTTCCTGTGTTCAGTTTCCGTGGCACCATTTCTTTCCATGTTTATTTTACCATCATGTCTGGTCTTCGTTTCATTCTTTTGTGCAGTTAAGTGTACATTATTTCCCGCGTACATTTAAGCGGACATTATTTCCCGCGTACAGTTAAGTGTGCATTATTCCCCGCGTAAGTTAAGTGTACATTATTTCCCGCGTACATTTAAGTGGACATTATTTCCCGCGTACATTTAAGTGGACATTATTTCCCGCGTACATTTAAGTGTACATTATTTCCCGCGTACATTTAAGTGGACATTATTTCCCGCGTACATTTAAGTGTACATTATTTCCCGCGTACATTTAAGCGGACATTATTTCCCGCGTACAGTTAAGTGTGCATTATTCCCCGCGTAAGTTAAGTGTACATTATTTCCCGCGTACATTTAAGTGGACATTATTTCCCGCGTACAGATAACCTGACGTTATTTGGGATATACAGTTCATCATCATCATCGCCTTTCACTCCCTTGAGAGCATGGGCCACGGACAAAGGCTCTCCAGTCATCCCTGTTCTTGGAATTATTCTCTGCTTCCTTCCATGTGTATCCCTTGTCTCTGAGCACTGTCATAATTTCTCTTCTCCAAGTAAGTCTAGCTCTTCCTCGTTTTCTGTTTCCTTGAGGATTCCATGTCAGTGCCTGTCTTGCTATGCTGGTGTCGGGTTTCCTCAGAATGTGGCCAATCCACCTCCACTTCCTAGACATGGTTTGTAGGTTCATAGGTTATTGTCCTGCCTTTTCCCATACCTCCTTGTTTCTGATATTGTCCTGCCATTTAATGTTTAAAATCCTCCTCAAGAAGTAGTTCATGAATGTTTGTATCCTCTGTTGTACTGTCTTGGTCATAACCCATGTCTCTGAAACATATAGTAGGACAGTCTTTACTTTTGTATTGAAAAGCCTAAATTTGGTTCCTGTTTTGATGTTCTTAGATGATTATATTTTGTTAAGTTGGATAAATGCTGTCCTGGCCTTGGTTATTATTATAATATTCCATTCCATATATTAACATCCTTTTCCGTTCCCCCATTTTTATCCATTGTGCTGCATAAATATGTGAAATACTCTACTTCCTCAATTGACACTCCTTCATTTACTATAAGGCTATTGCTTGCACTGTTACTTTTCATTATGTTTGCTTTTTTGTCTGTTAATATATAGTCCCAGTTTAGCTGAATTCTTGCTTAATATATGAAGTTTCTCTTGCATTTGTGTGTGGCCAGAAGTACCACGTCATCTGCAAAGTCAAGATCTTCCAACTGGTTCCACAGTGTCCTTTGTATCCAATTTCCTTTTCTTTGTGTGGTAGTTTTCATGATCCAGTCAATTGCTAGAAGAAATAGGAATGGTGATAGCAAAACATCCCTGCCGCACGCCTGTTTCCACTTTAAAACTTTCTGTGAGAGTTTCCCAGTGTACGATTCCACAAATTGTTCCTTCATATAGTGTCTTTATAAGCTATGTTATCTTGGCTGGGATACCATAGTGTTCCAGTAGTTTCCATAGCATTCTACGCTATAAACTGTCGAATGCCTTCTCATAATCAGTGAATGTAACTAACAGTGAAGAATTCCACTCCATTGACTGTTCTACTGTTATTCGCAATGTAGCAGTGTGGTCAGCACATGATCTTCCTTGCCTGAAACCTGCTTGTTCTTCTCTTAGTTTACTATCTACTGATGCTTTAATTCTGTTTAGCAAACTCCTGCTGAAGACCTTGCTGAGTATTGAGAACAGGGAGATGCCTCTATAGTTCTTACATTCTAATAGATCTCCTTTCTTATGGAATTTTATAAGATGGGCCTCCTTCCAGTTCTCTGGGACCTTCTCTTCTTACCAAATCCTGTTAAATAGTAAGAGTAGTATTTCTGTTATTTCTTTGTTCGCTAAAAGCACTTCTGCTACAATTCCATCTGGACCCGGTGCTTTATTTCTCTTCAACTCTGATATAGCGTGTTCAGTCTCGGCCTTGCTGTGTGGTTCCACATTGATGTCTAGCCATATACACTTAACCTGACATTATTTCCCGCGTACTGATAACCTAACATAAGCCGTGTACTGCTTCCAAAAAGTTGTTCAAATCACGGTCCTGCCATTTTTTCTTATGTACGTTTTTTTTCTGTATATTTTGTCCAGACTGCCTTGACGCATGTGGCACAAGAGAATGTACTGACCAGATATGTGTGCGTGCGTGCGTGGGTGTGTGTGTGTGTGGGAGAGAGAGAGAGAGAGAGAGAGAGAGAGAATGTATTTGAATCTGTTCGATGAACTCAGAGCTGTAAGTCTTTTCAGTTGACTTACAGTAGTTGGATGTCAGAGCTGTGAATCTAGTCATTTGAACTCGAGTCGTGAATCTTTTCAGTGGACCGGAGTCGGGCTATTTAATGACCTAGAGCTGTGACTGTACTCAGTGGACTGAGCTGTGACATATCTCTTCACAGATCTACAAATAACAGCTTGATGCCATTGTCCAGGAACAAGACTGACAACAGAAGTGGTGAGTAGAAGCCCAAACCTCTTTCTGTTTTCCGTTCTTTGTGAACATTGTCAGATCACGCGTATAGATTTGCCAGTTGAGCTTTTAGTCTGATGGACACCAGTGTGTATAATATGCGCATATAGTTCTTTTTTTATATTCTTATTGTGCTTCTTGATCCGTCTTTTCAGATATTTTTCTTCCTTACGTCCATTCTCTCTCCCTCTCTCTTCCCCTTCTCTCACTCGCCTCTCTCCCTCTCTCTCTCCCCCTTCTCCTCTCTCTTTCTCTTCCCCTTCTCTCACTCGCCTCTCTCCCTCTCTCTTCCCCTTCTCTCACTCGCCTCTCTCCCTCTCTCTTCCCCTTCTCTCTCTTTCTCTCATTCGCCTCTCCCCCTCTCTCTTCCCCTTCTCTCTCTTTCTCTCATTCGCCTCTCCCCCTCTCTTCCCCTTCTTTCTCTCTTTCTCTCACGCCTCTCCCCCTCTCTCTTCCCCTTCTCTCTCTCTTTCTCTCACTCGCCTCTCCCCCTCTCTCTTCCCCTTCTCTCTCTCTCTCTCTCTCTCTCACTCGCCTCTCCCCCTCTCTCTTCCCCTTCTCTCTCTTTCTCTCATTCGCCTCTCTCCCTCTCTCTTCCCCTTCTCTCTCTCTTTCTCTCACTCGCCTCTCTCCCTCTCTCTTCCCCTTCTCTCTCTCTTTCTCTCACTCGCCTCTCCCCCTCTCTCTTCCCCTTCTCTCTCTTTCTCTCATTCGCCTCTCTCTTCCCCTTCTCTCTCTCTTTCTCTCACTCGCCTCTCTCCCTCTCTTCCCCTTCTCTCTCTCTTTCTCTCACTCGCCTCTCTCCCTCTCTCTTCCCCTTCTCTCATTCGCCTCTCTCCCTCTCTCTTCCCCTTCTCTCCCTTCCCCTTCTCTCTCTCTTTCTCTCACTCGCCTCTCTCCCTCTCTCTCCCCCTTCTCTCACTCGCCTCTCGTGTTTGTCAGGTTCTCTGACTTCCGTCTTTTCTTTATGTCAGAGTAATTCATATTTCCTTTCCCACGCCGTTCTTGTTAGTTTTTGCTCATCTTATTACTTCTATTATCGTTTTTATGTTCTTTTTATGTTTTTTAAAATTAAATTTCTTATTAGTTTTTTTTTTTTTGGATTAGTTTTCTGATGCATACCTGAGATATGCAGATTTCACAGCCTTAATGGCAAAGAGTGAAAGAAAAAAAAAACTGCAGGAGATTATAAATAGAATATAGCTATAGAAATAGTTATAGAAAGTGAAAAAAAGGGGGACTTAGCCTGAATGAGAAGAACATAGAAGCCACAGTCATCTCTAAGAGGAAAGTGATTCCAAGCTGTAAAATAACAGTCAACAACAACACAACACTGAAGCAGGTAGACAAGGTCTAATACCTAGGGACATTAATAACTTTAGACAGAAGGTTTGAAATGGAGGTAAAGAACAGAATAACACAGGCGAATATAATGTTTCAAAGGGTGACAAATATTTGATGTAATCATTCACAAACATTGAAAGTGAGGAAAAGAGCGCTGCAGTGTTATATTGAACCAGTCCTGTATCCTGGACAATCACCAGGGAAGTACAGCGCCGCCTGGAGGCCACAGAAACGTAGACCCTTAGAAGACTGCTAAAGATGTCACGGACAGTGAAGAGATCAAATGAAGAAGTCCTGAAAGAGGCAGAAGAAGAGAGACAAGGAATAACAGAATTCAGGAACAGACAATCTGTATACATCGGACACGTCAAGAGAGCAGGTGGATTGGAATGGCAATGATAGAAGATGATAGATGGACTGATGAAGTGGCATGGAGAAAGAGCTCCAGTCCAGCTGAAAGTGAACACTGGGAATAGAGAATTGTGGGGAAGTATGGCCAACAAGGCCTGCCAGCATGACGCTGGGCAGATAGATGTATAAACTAGGAAAAAACTAGGAGCAGCTTTATTATTTAACGTTAACACACTTGCCAACGTTTCGGCGCCAGCCTTTGTCAAATAGAAACAAACAGGACGAAGAATCAGAGAGAGGAGACAGATTCACATTCATTTGATGTTAGCAAAACAATAAAAAATGAAGAGAGAAAAATGAAAGAAAACTGGCAAATGACTTATCTCAGCTTCTGGAATAGCACAGAACCAAAATGGCCTGTATGTCCTGGACAGGAGCACAAACAAACTGAAGTGTTCGTTGTTCTGCGGTGATCATTTTACGAGATGAAGACGCTGTCGCTTTTGGTAATCAGCGAGCCACTGCTGACGTCTGGGTTGGTCCATAGCTAATCAAGACTTGTCCCACCACCTCGTTGGTGTCCCTAGTAGGCAAGCACAGCCTGGCTTGGGGGGGGGGGTGGGCAGGGACTACCATAGTCCCCGTGGTGGTGGAGTATGCTAAAGAAGTATTGCACACCCTGTGCTTTTTTTAGCTGCACCCAGAGACTGAAAAATAGCCACCATAACCCGCTCTCAAGCCGACACCTTCACAGCATCGGCTATAGAGAACATCGGCTGGCAGTTTCAGGGAGATGTAAGAAGAAGAAGATGGTATTATTAGTTGCTTGGTGTAACTATGCTAATTAGTTTTCAGTGTTGTATAACTTCTCCGAGAACTTGTTTTTCTGACTACACGCTGTAAACCGGAGACAAAATATCTCCAGAGGCAGTTTTTCTCCTGTCTCCCAGGAACTGCCAGCAGGATGTTCTTTCTTGCAGCTGGTGCGGTGAAGATGATGTAGCACATGCATCTTGTGGTATACGGTGATCTAAACACCTGAAGTGAAGAAGCTTTAAAAAAGCAGGTTAAGATGCGATGCTTCTGGACAGACTCCGCCACCATGAGGACCTGCCCTGTTGGCCAGGCTGAGCCCCTTATTGGGACCATCAACAGAGAAGTGAGACTGGGTCTTGGTCTGCTAAAGTTCGTTAGCTCAGACAGATATGCCGTCAGTCGAGCACAGTAATCTTCGCTCTTCTTGCTGTCTCCGCGGTTTTCATTGTCCGCCTCTAACGACGCGCTGAAGAGAAAACAGGAGAAAGGAAAGTGGAGTGGAAAATGTGTATGTGTGTGGTTTCTGTCTTCCCTTACCTGTAAGTCTGTGCCTTCGGCACACCTGTACGTCTCTGTCGTCACGACCAGTTTCCATCAACTCGACGGAGACATTTCTCCCTCTCCCCCCCCCCCCCCCCCCCCGGGCGCGTCCGCTTTTTTTTGGTTTTGTTTTGTTTGTGTCTAAGCAAGCAGTTCAAGGCAAGCGTGTGTCAATTAAAGGTTCTTAGTACCCACTCTAGCCCCGGGGGGTAACGGAAAGCTTGTTAAATGATTGAATACCTGTCGGACGTTTGGGATTGAGAGATTGAGTCTTCTTTGTTGAAATCTTGGTGTGCCTGCTTATATTTCTCCAAGTCCCCCCCCCCCCTCTCTCTCTCTCCCTCTCTCTCTCTCAAAATTATCACTGGTTAATGCCAGCATCTTGAGAAGAGTTGTTAGCTGAAGTTAGGGAAGGGAGAAAGAAGAGAGCTAGATTTGATGGCAGTGACAGATTAACCCTCAGGTCCCTGGGCTAAACTTAATACATGCGAGTCCCCTCCTGCACTGTGTTTATCTCCACATATAAAGTTCATAAAAGAATCATCTGTATTTGCATTTTCTCTTTTAAACCCCTCTCCCAAGACTCCTAGGCCGGTTCAGCCTACCAATATTTGGTAATCCTCCACCGGGCCTGAACATTTCATCTGTGACGTGTGAACATTTCATGTGTGACGTGTGCTCATTTTCGGGAACTTGAATCATTTCCAGGTGGTGGAGCGGTGGAAAATACAAGACACAGTACACAGCACATAAGAGAAAGGCTCTGGAGACAGGCGGCTGGGGTTTAAAAACATGTTAGTTTTGAAGATTTGTTACTTGCCTCCGTGCGGCGGAGCGTGACGACCTTGAGGGTGAAGAGTTATGGACAGAGCTCGGCGTTTAGCTCGGTCTTACAAATAGATTTTTAATGTTTCTGTCGCTGTTCCCCGAATCCCGCGTGGACAGTCTCTCTCCATGTGTCTGTCTACTCTCAGCTTGAACATGTTCTGCAGTATGTTGATTTGCATAATCATATAATCCTAGTCGGCCGGTGGAATATTTGCATGTGAGACGCACATATCGCGCACTTAGTCACTCAGCAGTTTGTAGCAAAAGCTGCTTGTAACACTGTCATGATAGCTTAAAAGCGTGAAATGCATTTATCCATTTATCCAGTATTTATTTATCCATTGGCCTGACTAGGTGTGTCGTGGATGTTCAAGCCTTACTACATAAAAGCAAGTGACGAGGTCACGTGGCTGAGTTGTTATTGAACTTAATCACAAGAGGGGTTTTGGTGGGACTTTTAGGAAGAAGAGCTCCGTGGAAGGATGAGCAAATGGAAGTATGTGAGATTGTTATCTATCTACATGAGTGTTCAGATAGGGATATATATAAGAGATTTGGCCTCTTCTTCAATGTGGAGCTAGTTCTTGAGTCGCGGTTAAAGTCAAAGTGAAGTGTTCGTTTTTCTGGATGCTGTTGTATGTTGAGCTGTCACTACTTAAAGCATGAACCATCGCACATACACCACTAGATCTTGCTGTACACGAATGGTGGGAAAAAGTGTGTACGCAAGGCATCCGAGGATAGTATCATGTGTAAGAAGTAATAGATTCACTTGTTTACTTTCATGTATTATTTACGACACATCACGATGAAGCAAACACCGCGAGAATTCTGATTATATAGTCCGGAGAGTGCGTAAAGTATTTACATTTACGTTCACTCTTTCCTGGCCGGCTCACAGACCGTAAACTGCCCGCGCCAGTTTACTGCCTACCTGCTTATGTGACCACAAGTTCTAATCCCTGTTGATCAGAGTGACCAATTGGATGCCTTCTGTAGGTTGCACTTTCTAATACCACTTAATGTCCAGTATGTCTAGACTGAGACTAAACTACACCAGAAGCATTTGAATATTCCGCCAGACATGTTCTCTTCTTTGGGAGAATGGCACAGTTCCCCTGTCCTCCCAAATGTTGCTTTAGTCAGAATGTTATACAGTCTGACTCTGGTAAGAAAACTTGCTGCAGTTCTCTACTCAGCCGATTCATTATTGAAAAAAAAAAACATCTGTGGCTAAAAGCCTGTAAGTTGCATTCTACGCCAGTAACATGGACAGAAGTTTAAGGTCTACAGTCAAGTGCATCTTAACATTGCCAAGAAGAGTCGACAAAACTGGTCAAGTAAATGCTAAGTCAGAAAATGGCCAGAGCCAGTATCTGGAGATAATCTTGACATCGACATTTAGAACTTTTCATGGACAGTTAGAAGCCACTTTTCGTGGACAGTTAGAAGCCACTTTTCATGGACAGTTAGAAGCCACTTTTCATGGACAGTTAGAAGCCACTTTTCATGGACAGTTAGAAGCCACTTTTCATGGACAGTTAGAAGCCACTTTTCGTGGACAGTTAGAAGCCATTTTTCGTGGACAGTTAGAAGCCACTTTTAGTCACACATACGTAGTAACCTGGAGTGCGGTAACAAAAATGCGACGACGTTATGGTGAACCACTGCCAGAATAATTGTGCTGTTTTTGTGAGCTCTCGTTTGACACTCAGTTTATGTGATACGCATGCAGGTTTTTTTTGCGTTTTATGTTCTCGCCTTCTGGAACTTCGAACTGTTGTTCTTTGCTGCCTACGTCCTGGTAGTGTCAAGGCATACGGTATGTGGATCATATAAGATGGGACAGCAAAAATAACTAATGAAGAATGTATGAGAAGAGCTGGAGAGACAAAAAACCTTGTTAAAAAGATAAGAGAGAGACAATGTACTTTCATAGGACATGCAATGAGAAGAGGGGGCATTGAAAATATTATAACAACAGGAAAAATAGAAGGAAGAAGATCAAGAGAAAGACCAAGAGAAATGATACTGGACAGTCTGACGGGATGTTGTGAGAGGAGATCACCAACTGAGCTGATGGCCTGCATGAAGGATCGGATACTCTGGAGAAGCATTATAGCCAACGCCAGTCGGCACGGCACATGATGATGATGATATGTGCTTGCAGCAAAGAGCAACAGACTCCACATCACATCCTCCAGAGTTGCCAGCTGCACGACCCACACAGCCAAAGAACCTGGCCAGATCCCAGCTCCATAGAAAAGAAGCTCTGCGATGATACTGAAAACTTGAGACGAATTGCCGCATCTGTGAGACAGTGGCGTCAATGGTATGACAGTGAGCCCTACTCGATGACAAGGTGCACAGTCAGTTACCAGTTGCCCTCACGCAAGCTGAGGAAGGGTGAAGGATCTTCTACAGTTGTGATTCACCGGTACAGTCTGTTCCTCCAGAGTTTGGCTTTATTTATCTAGTTACAGTTTTCTTCCCCTAGTAACCCCCCCCCCCCCCCGCTGCGTATTTGAACGTTGTATTTCATTTTGTGGTTGTAGCTCAACGTGGAGTGTATTTACCTGGCATACTATTGGATTAATTTGTGTGTATGTGTTCAAGTGATACATTTTACTAGACTTATTGAATATATTGAATACAGTAAATTTGAATCATCATCAGTTTTCATCATAAGAAGAATGAAGAAGACAGATAGTGAGTACAGTACAATCCGTATAGTGTGTGTGTGTGTGTGAGAATCTACATTCATATACAGTACGTAGTTTTTTTTGTGGAGTAATTCAGTTGTTATAAATAGTATATTTTATGGTTACTATATTCGCAGTTATTTTAGTTCGTGTCTTAATTGGTAGAGTTTTTAAAAGCTAAACTGTATCATAACTATTAATGTGTATAAAAAAACGTATATAGGGTTTTATATTATCCACGGTTTCAAACATCAGCTGGGATGAGTGGCCAAGTACTGGAACCTGTACTGTAACATAGTGCGTTGTATATTATGATTGTATTGTAAGAATAATAAGTATTAGTATTAATGTTGTTATTATTTTTACTATTAACATTTTATTATAGTTATGATTATTACTGATAAGCAGAAAGTAGGTAAGAAACAAAATAAATAATTTGAGAACCGGTGGGAGAGGAACACCCCCACGGTATTAGTATTATTACTATAGAATTAAGCAGGTACTTAGAAATACTAGATACAGGGTCGCTGAATACGGACTAGAAGGATATACTCAAATAACAGTAGTACATATGGAGACAGATGTGTAAACAGATATGAGATAATCCCCGTCAGATATCACAACACCAAATGGTAGATAAGAAGCGTTTACCCACGCCAGAAAATTGAATAGACGGATTTGACACAGCAGACATACTGACAGGTGAGGCATATTTGCTAATCTTAGGATGCAGTTCCCAGAAATGAATAGTCCAGCGGACTAATAAGATGACCAGAAGGAGTGGACCTACCTATCCCGAAGTCCAATCAATATGTAGTCAACCAGGTGACCAATAGAAAGATCTAGTGGCGTGTCTTATTGGACAACTGATTTAAGATATATAAACCAGGCATGCATTTTTGAAAAGGGGGAAGAAAGGAAGGACAGAGAAAAAGAAGGGGAAAGATAGAGAAGACGGAGGACAGAAAAGAATAATAGGCAGATAGAGAGGAGAACAATGGCCAATAGAACAGCTGGACAAGTAGAGCCAGTAGATATTCAGGAGATAGAAAAGAGGTTTACAACCTGAAGTAGTTTAGGACAGCCAGAAGATGTATTTCAAGTTAGAAAAGCGTGAGAAATGCGGAACATTTGATATTATTTTAACTTAGTTTAAAATACTTTCAAAAATGCCTAAATCTGATACTCGCGAATTTCATTTAGTAAACATTAAAGATGAACTATAGTTTGATTCTGGATCGAACTGTGTGAATTTTCTGGTGAGTATGTGTGTTGAGATTTCAATCTTGTGGTGAACCATATAGTATCACGTGTAGTGACATTCTCAACAGTTGAAGTGAAAAAAAAAGAATAAGTAGTAATGTGCATTCATATATTAAAAGGTGTCAGTGGAGAAAGATAATATCGTCGCGGTCACAGCGTGTTAACAATGCTGTATGAAAGTGTCTTACTTGTAGCGGTCACAGCGTGTTAACAATGCTGTATGAAAGTGTCTTAGTTGTAGCGGCCACAGCGTGTTAACAATGCTGTATGAAAGTGTCTTAGTTGTCGCGGCCACGACTATTCATCGTATAAACTATACAGACGACTAGTGATTCGTGCAAGCATTAAATCATTCAAGATCTAGAAATAAGATAGCATCAGTTAAAATTCTTCAATCATTAATATATGAATCACAGCCCTATAATGTTATAGTACCTCCGCATTATTCGCCGTATAATATTCAGCCAAGGTGGTGGGGGTTTTGTGTGTGCGCGAAGCTTGTTGAGCTTGAATCTTATCATTTTCGACACGGACAATTCCTGGAAACAATGAACTAAAACTTTTCTGGGACGCGAAAAACAGATCCCGCTAGGACAAGGCATTTCCGCCCAGCGTCACACGACTCTCATGCTGTGCACAAACAAGCGGCTGTTTACGGCTGGGCCGGCAATAGCTTGTGTACCTGGCTGCAATCTGGCTTTTCTCCGCCATTTTACCTTTGGTTGCGAAGAGCTTAGACCTGGCAGACTTTGTACTGAAACACCGTCTTCCTGTAATATGTGTCACATTTACCTTATTGTTCCCAGATTTGGTGGCATTCCACAGCCTAAAGCTTATTGTTCCCAGTTATGGTGGCATTCCACAGCCTAAAGCTTATTGTTCCCAGTTATGGTGGCATTCCACAGCCTAAAGCTTATTGTTCCCAGTTATGGTGGCATTCCACGGCCTTAAAGCTTATTGTTCCCAGTTATGGTGGCATTCCACGGCCTAAAGCTTATTGTTCCCAGTTATGGTGGCATTCCACAGCCTAAAGCTTATTGTTCCCAGTTATGGTGGCATTCCACAGCCTAAAGCTTATTGTTCCCAGTTATGGTGGCATTCCACAGCCTAAAGCTTATTGTTCCCAGTTATGGTGGCATTCCACAGCCTAAAGCTTATTGTTCCCAGTTAAGGTGGCATTCCACAGCCTAAAGCTTATTGCTCCCAGTTATGGTGGCATTCCACAGCCTAAAGCTTATTGCTCCCAGTTATGGTGGCATTCCACAGCCTAAAGCTTATTGTTCCCAGTTATGGTGGCATTCCACAGCCTAAAGCTTATTGTTCCCAGTTATGGTGGCATTCCACAGTTTAAAGCTTATTGTTCCCAGGATCTGGCCAGACCCAAGGCCCCCCCCCCCCTCCCCCGCCCAAAAAAAATCCTCTTCCTTACAGGAGAAGCTCTACGGTGATACTGAGAACCGGAAGACGAACTTCCAGCATTAGTGAGAGAGACTGGCGTCGATGTCTGAATGAACGAGGAGGAAGGAGAGTGAGAATTTGAGAGATGAATAGCAGAATGTCACACAAGCCTGCGCACTGAAGTCTTCATCCTCTGAAAATAAAAATTATCTGTCTCTGTGTCTGTCAAACTGTCTGTGTGTGTGTCTGCCTGCCTGCCTGTCTGTATGTCTTCTTTCTCTATCTCTGTTCTTACTTGTGTGTGTGTGTGTGCGTGTGACCATTTTCGACATCTCTGCTTTCTGAAACTCATTTGCTGATTTGTTATTGGTGTTGTCCAGAAACAGGGGAGATAACAGTATGTCTGTTTCATGGAGGCGTGCAGGTTGAAATTTGTCCAGCCTTCAGTTGAAGCACCTGAAACAAGCTCTTATGATAATGTAGCAAGACATCGGGGATAGAGATGGTGGAAGTGCTTTTTAAAGTTTGTCGAGAATAGTTCTTTGATTCCTTACGGGATTTGCGTGTGAGATCATAGAGGAACGTTGTTCCATACGTTTTAGACATAAAAAAGATGGGAATTAGGGAGAAAATAGTTTCCTTGACCTACCAGCCATATTAAGGGTGCTTGCATCGTGAGGGCGTTGGCACAACATATATGCAGCTCGCCTTTTTTTTCAGTTTGAGAAAACCTTGTCGCTACATTATTCACATCTTCACATGATTTGATTTGCTTTTCATCGGCTGGAGGGGCAGGGGTGGGGGTGGTGGTGGGATCTGGCTACACAAAGGTCATTATGAAGAGCTTGTCATTTTTTTTACCTTTTCATGTTCTTTGGCAGAAATAGATGTATGCGCTTTCAGCAAAGCGGGAGCATCAGTTTTCCAGCCAATGAAATGGGGAACTTGTTTGGTTTCGGCGATAAGAAAAAAATGTCGCCACTCCTTGCTGGCTCGCTTTGCCTGTAGCTGCAGTTAAAGTACCAAGTTTCCCTTCTCCAGTGAATTTACGTTGTAGAAGGCCTTCATCTTAGCTTCATAACGTCGTAAAAGAGTTTTTACATTCTTTCAGATCGAGGGTGACTTGATACCCACCTGGCGGAGACTTTTCGGTTTTGCAGCAGTTCGTAACATGATGTGCTGAACCGAGCCATGACTGATCTTCATTTCTCCAGCCATCTCATCGATTGTTACCAGCCGATTTTTCCGTATCACTCTTTCTACTTCAGCATTAGGGTCCGGCCTGTTCACATTGTGAGAACGGCCAGAACCAGCTGCCCAGATTTGACATCCCGGCTTTAAACTTCCTGTGCCGTTCATGTATTTGCACACGCATGTTCCTATACTGCCATGTCATTTGGCGATGAATATCTGCAGGTTGTTGTGGTCTGACGAATCCTTCCCGTGCTGTTAAACATCACATATGACTCGCATAGTTGTTTGCCAAGTTTTCCTATTCTCGGCAAGACTTTCAATTTCATCAAGGGATTTTATGCCCATTAAACTGGCTTTTCTCTTAACAATGCCCTCTTTAGAGTTTCACGTGGTCGACCTCTTTTTCTTGGGCCTGTTATGCTCCACTTGATAGTTTGTTTTGCTATTCTCTGATTGTTTCTTCTCGTCACATGGGCTACATATGTTCATCTTCTTTTTCTGATCACCAGTGAGACAGGTTGTTGTTTGCTCATCTGTCTTATCTCTGCGTTGTGGGGGTGAAGACGCCCGATAAGGTAATCAGCGACAGATAGCTGATATGCCAACGTCAGGGTTAGCGACCCTTAGCTGACCAAGACCCTGTCTCACCTCTCCGTGATACCCCTAGTAACAGGCATGGCCTGGCTAACTGGGCAGGGATCGCCATAGTCCCCATGGTGATAGTCTGCTAAAGAAGCATTGCACACTCCCTGCTTTTTAGCTGTACTACAGGTCTGAAAAAAAAATAGCCGCCATAACCCGCTCTCACGCCGATACGATGCTGTGCTTCAACATCACTGCAGCATCGGCTGGAAAGAACAACAGCTCACAGTTACAGGGAGTTCGTACGAATACAAGAATCTCTGCGTTGTTCTTGAATTCGTTCCGCTTTATACCAAGTATTTTCCTTAGGCATTTGTTTTCAAAAGAGTCTAATTTCTTTAGTTGATTTCCAGCTTTCACATGCATAAATGAGGGTGGATATCACATTTGAATTGAATAATCTTAACTTGGTTTTTATGCTTATAACTTTTGAATTCCATGTGTTCTCAAGATTCTTGAAGGCCAGTGCTGCTTTCGCAGTTTGAATTCTAACTTCCTTCCTGGTGTCACCATCCTGGTCTATGTAGCTGCCAAGGTATCAAATTGATTTACTTCATCAACAACTGTTCCCTCTTCGTATATTTTTCCTTCTTGATTAATGAGAAGTTTAATTATTTTCATTATTTTTGTTGTGGTTTGATGATAACATATTTCCAACATAGCCGATGTGGCTCGCCGAACATATACATCTAGAGAATGATGGAATAACATATATACATACAAATACACATACATACTAGAACTGTCTGCCACTCGATTTAGATTTTTTTAAAAAGCAAAATTAAGGTTACTTTTTGACGCCCTCGTATATTCTGGTTACAGTTCGTGTGCATTTCACGAGAACTTCATGTTCGCATTTACCTGAACATAGATCAGCAGTGAAAGATATTCAGCATCAGTGCTTGTATGTTGTCTTCCTCGCGCTTTAGATGATCTGGAAGTTTTTATGCGTGGCTCTTTCAAAAAAAAAACAACAACAAAAAACTCCATTGCTTTATCTCATTCCATCTTGTTGCCGTGGATTTTTCTTGTTCTGTAGCCTGTCATTTCCGCCAGCATATTAAGCTCTGCGTCATGCAGGCAATGAAATAATGATTCTCTGCTCATTCTGTGTTGTTCAAACATGCTTCGGGCTACAGAATCATGCGTCATTATTTGTAATGTTCTGTTTGACCGCATCCGTTATTTCAGCGGGTCTCAGTCTGTGTGCTGTGGTGGTGGTCCAGTGGCAGTTCGCAGACAAGGATGTGAAATATATTCCGAGTTTTTCCCCTCCACGGTTGTTTGTTGTTGTTTTTTTTTTTTTAGTACTGTAGTATGTTCTTTCCAAGAACTGCACGCAAAATGATGTTCTTATTGTAAGGGGTAGCGAAGTGTGTGTAGTGAATTAGAGGTCCACGGGAACTTGACATCATATTCTTTCCCCCCCCCCCCCCCCCCCCATGGGATCAGTGCTTCAGTAACTACGGTTTACGTTAACGGAAGGCAGCCCTCGTTCTCAAACGAGAATTCACTATACAACTCTGGTGAAGTCCCACATTAATGGAAATGACGCATTTCTCTATTCCACATTTATTATACTAATAGCCGTATATGCAATCCAGTGTTCCTCGCTGTGAAGGCAGATGTTCTAGCATTTCCTAAATACATCTAGATGGCTTAGAGCAACGTTAATCATAGGAATAAAAAAAAACACAAAAACGTCTTAAGGGGCTAGGTGAAAAATAAAATACCGTTACGTATCAGTGTCATGGCGGCAGAACGTTAGTTTTTGTAACTAACAGTTGCTAATATGTTTGATAGATTCATGTTCACTTGCTAAAACGTATCCAGGCTGTATAGTTCAGATGAACTATTGATTGTTTTTGTTTTGTTTGTGAGATGACACATAAGAAAATATGTATATGTGAAATGACATTTTGTTGTTTAAACATTTTAAAAATCTTAACCGTGTTAAACTTGACATTAGTAAAATGGATGTAAATTATGTAACTTATTTTAAATGCTTACCTTACGTCCTTGACTTTTAATTTACTTCCGCATTAATAAAATTGTTATTTCAAATTATACACCAGTGACCTTAGGGTAGAAGAAAAGGGTAAATTCCCCGTCTCCATGCCATTAAGACATACAGGTGTTGCCGTGCTAGGCCCGTATCGGCACACGAAAGTCTGATGTGGTCAGTATTACGACTAGTGGCATTTACCTCCCTTGATTTCTCTGCTACCCGTTTTTAGAGACTGGGTGGACGCCGGGGATTTTTTTTAAAAAATAACCTTAGGGGTAGATAATTTAAAATAAGATATATCTGAGGGTACAGGAACAAAAATAAAAAGCTGAAATAACAGGGGAACACCGCTTTCCGTTCAGGAAAGTCTTGACGTTATCTACTGGGCCACTTCCACTGTCAGTTGATGTGAATTCCTTTTCATCGCGGGGTGGGGGTGGGGGGTAAATGGCTATTAAGAACTGGGGGCTAGTTTTTTTTTCCACTTTTTACCTTTGTTTTGTGGTAGGGATGGGATGTCGTGAAGACATTCTGGCTTTTTGTATATTGTGTGACAAAGATGTCTATGACATAAAGGAAGACATTCAGGTTTTTTTGTTTATTCTCTGGCAGAGATGTCTGAGACGTAAAGGAAGACATTCAGGTTTTTTTGTTTATTCTGTGACAGAGATGTCTGAGACGTACAGGAAGACATTCAGGTTTTTTTTTGTTTATTCTGTGATAGAGATGCCTGGGACGTAAAGGAAGACATTCTGGCTTTTTGTATATTGTGTGACAGAGATGTCTGAGACGTACAGGAAGACATTTTGGTCCCCACAGTGCTCTAGTATCATCATTGTTATATCAAACAGTCTACACAGTGCTCCAGTATCATCTTTGTTATATCAGACAGTCTACACACTGCTCCAGTATCATCCTTGTTATGTCAAACAGTGATAGCATTTTTGTGATAGCTTACAGTTTTCCTCGTGCCTGTAGCGCATCCTTCACTCGCAACACCGCCACGGTCTGCCCCTAGCTCTTTCACTCTAAGTACAGATGAGAGACCACGTAGAGAAGATGAGTGTTCTATCTGAATTATACAAAACCGCACCCCTGAACTGTTATAATTATTTGTGAGGAAAATCGTTCAGATCCACGCGCTGAATAATACTTTAATACCGGTGATTACTATGTGTGTGTGTGTGTGTGTTTTTTTTTTTTTGGTTTCTTTGTTTATCTGTTTATTGCCTACAATCTGATTATTATTTACTGAAATTAACCACTTTCTAGTAGACTTTAACCATTGATTTTTTCGGTAATTTCAGCGGTTGTATGGCTTTTTTTGTACGGATATAATGTACAGAACGACCGCTTTCCGTAATCTGTAATTATCCCAACTAACAGCGTGGCCCTGGCCAGATCGATAGTGTTCAGCAGTGTTTCCAAAAATCTCCTGATATTTCTGACGCATGGTCTGTACCATCAGGGAAGATCGCAGGGTTGAGTCTTGGAAGATTTGTTGCTGGTTAAGAGAGTTTAATGAAAAGGTAAGTGGCTAAAAACTTCATTTAGTCTAAGAGTAGATTCATTGTATACGTAATACAGCTGTACAGCTGTCTCTTTGTGATAAGACACTACGCTGGCTGTGTCTGGTTCGATATTAGAGTTCAACAGGAAGACGTGGTTATGGATTGGTTATGTGTGTGTGTGTGCACTAAAAAGACTGGCTGTGTGTTTCTACACTAAAAAGACTGGTTGTGTGTGTGTGTCTACACTAAAAAGACTCACTGGTTATGTGTGTGTCTACACTAAAAAGATTGCTTGTGTTTTTCTACACTAAAAAGACTGGTTCTGTTTCTACACTAAAAAGACTGGTTGTGTGTTTCTACACTAAAAAGACCGGTCGTGTGTGTCTACACTAAAAAGACTGGTTCTGTTTCTACACTAAAAAGACTGGTTGTGTGTGTACACTAAAAAGACTGGTTGTGTGTGTCTGCGCGCGTGTGTGGTTTTTTTGTTTTAGTGTGAGTCAGTCGGGCAGTCATTTTGCATGTCCCTCGGGGAACTTTGCCTGCCTAACAGCACTCCTGTAGGCTTTCGGTTGTGAGCAAGATGGCCTGCTGCTGATGCATCCATTTGCAGATTATCAACGATGTCTTGCAGCCATCTTCGCCTTGGTCTTCCTCTCTTTCTTTTTCTCATTATGTACCCTCCCAAGTCGGTCTTCTCTAGATTATCATGACGTTTAATATGTCCAAAATATTTCAGTTTTCTCTGTTTAATCCTCTTTACTAGCCAGCCTTCTTCAATACTAAGTTCTTGTAGTATGGATATATTTGTTCTTTTTTTGTGTCCATGATATTTGAAATTTACATTCAAAGGCATTTATGTATTTCTCAGCTGTTTTGTTAAGTGTCCAAGTCTCACAGGCATATTTTGCGATGGGAAAAATACATGCCCTTAAAAATATTATTTTTGTAGTTCTATCTGTTCCTTTCCACTTATTCTTTAGTTGTTTTACTTTCAGAAGAGCGATAGATGTCCTCCTTGTAATTTCCCTCATTGTATCTCATTGCAAAGATTATACATATCCACGTATGCGAGTGCAGGTTAGCGAAGTTGATTAATGCGCTGTTCTCTTGTGGCTAAACGTCCTACCAGAGTCCATAGTTCTGGTCCCAGGTAATTCTTTTGTCATTTCTCTTTCCCTCACGTCTAAAGTGCTTTGGCAACGATTTGTTCACGGTCTGACAAATATAACAGTGGGCTCTGTATATGCGTACAAATACTGCTTACAGTTCTGAGAAAGTCATCTTATTTAAATATATCGCAAATCAAATACGCCCCGTGCTAGTAATATGTATTCAGTTTATAAGAGTTACCTCCTCGTGAATATCTATGTCCGTTTATTATCTGAAACTGAGTTACAAAATAAACACGATGTGTATGTGTGTATAATTACGTGCAGTAAACACTTTATAAAGAGCAAAACAACTCTTCTCTTCCCCCCCCCCCCCCCCCAACGCTCATTTTGCCATTGCCTTCTTTGCATGCTTTCCACCTAGTTCAGTGTCTTTTGTTCCGTTCCAGGCAGGTTTTCCATGCTGTTGTCACTTCGCCCGTCACTTCATGTCCCCCTCGCTTACACGTAGGCTGATGTTGCTGAGGCGAGTCCTCGCACTCTCGGCTGTCACTTTATGCTTTTATGTGTATATTTAACGTATATCATAATACCATTGATTTAATGCCTACGGGAATTAAATAAACATATAAGCTAGGATTATTTGAAGTCGAGTTGACGTTAGGACATTACGATTAGTATATATATATATATACACACACATATACACAAAGAGGAAATGGCAGAGAATATGAGTATCGTCAGATTGTCATCAGCGATTGTTGGCGCTTAAACAGGTCAAATTTTTCAAAAGCAGAAACAAGGATAAAATGATTTACCACAGCGTTGTACCAGGGGCGTTCAGAAAGTAATGCACCCCATCGGTTTTTTTTCCCCAGCTAATAATGAAGATTGAAGCAATACATTTTTGCACACTTTAAATATGACATGTGCCGATTGTGTGAACCAAATTGCACCGCAACAGGGCAAAGAATATGGCTGGCCTAACCGTTGAAATTGAGCGTGTTAACAACTTCCGTTATAAGCACTCAATTGTGATAGAATTTCTCGTTGCAGGGAAGGAAACTGTTGTGAACATTCACAAACGTCTGTGGTAGTGCAAATGCAGTTATAAAAGGTCTCGGATTTCTAAGATTTGCGCAAGATGGGTTACTCGAAATCTCACAAATGAACATCGATCGCAAACGAAAGCAATTTCTTCAGAATTGTTGGAGCGTTTCAATGCTGAGGGAGGGAACTCTTTGGCTAAGAGTGACGAAATCTGGGCACATCATTTTGAATCTGAAGCAAAAAGACAGTCAATGGAGTGGCATCATCCGCAGTCACCACGAAGAAAGAAATTCAAGGCAACTCCTTCAGCTGGATAGGTCATCATGATCACTGTCTTTCGGGACATTGAATGTGTGATTCTTGTAGATGTTATACCAAGAGGAGAAACAATCAGTTCGCAAGCTTACATTAAGACGTTGAAAAAAAAAAAACCAAACTCAGCCAGCGTTTTCGCAGAGTTCAGCCGCATCACTCAGGGACTGAAAGAAATAGATGCAGCAGTCCACCCCCAGTCTGACCCGATAATGTGCCTTACATCTTCTACACATCGGCTGCAGAGAACATTAAGAGTGCAGTTCAGTTCCAGGGAGATAATAATACTAATAGAAGAAGAAGAAGAAGAAGAAGCCAGCGAATCAAACAAAGTCTTGCCTCACTTCATACATCAACATCTAATAACAGACTGATAAGCTCATTGAAGCTGGCTAGCAGGATATGGCTCGCCGGAGTCTCCAGGGTGGTGGAGCTTGTAGCGAAGCTCTTTCTTGGGTACACTCTAGGTCTTCAATCAACTCACCGTAATCCACTTCCCGTCTAAGCTTCAACAACATCATCACGACATCAGCTGCAAAAGACCAACAGGAATCTCATTGGTCAGGCAGCAGTAACACAGAATTTTTCTTAGAGACAGGAAAGAGATTTCTCAGAACCTTGGAGAGATTCGAGGCGCCGAGGATAACGATGAAGACATCCATGCGCCAGAGCTTCATTTCCTCAGTCAGTGTTCTATCACTTTGGGAAATTGGATTCTGGCATTGCCCGGTCCCTGGGACTGGCTTGCTACAAATTGTTTACCGTCCTTTGATTTTTTTTTTTATGTAAGGGGAGGCAAACCAAATTGCTTGGTCGTGTTTCCCTGTGTCGGAACTGGTAGCTGTTCCTTTTCATGTTATTATAAAGGGGGAAAAGAGAGATAATTGAGGCAAGTCAGTGTTGGTTGTTGCTTAGCTTGATGTAGAGGGCAAGTATGCGTTGTTGCTAGCGCTGTGCAAGAAGAAAGATCACGCGGTCTTGGATTATGGTTTGGATATGAAATATCAGTGTAAGTATGAGTGAATGAATGAAGGATATTTATTTTTTAAGGGTAAAGTATTGGGCACACAGGCACGTCTTACATTCTGCCCTTCATCACTGCATCTTTCATTCTTCCCGCACACTCGATTTAATACAAGTATACAAATTACAGGGGGGAAAAAGTATCAAAAGAGTGTAAAAGTAAACTATTACATTCACAGTATAAGAGAAGAAGTAATTAACCGAACAAAATAGCTTTGGCACACACAAATAAAAATGCATTTTCAGTACAGTTCTTCTAACATATATTCTTTAACGTTCATTAAAATAATTTCTAACAAGATCTAACAAGTTATTTCGTGTCGTGTTGTGATATTCAGTTATGTTAGGGCCACTAAGGATGGCATTATATGTGACTCGCTCAACACATCTGGCCAACCAAGACTGCTAATTCTCCTGGTAGCAGAGCGTCATGGTCTTACAGTGGCGTAGGGGTGAATTCGTTTCCTGGCGTCATGGAGGTTTTTAGGTTGCGCCAGGAAGTTTGGAAAGCTGCCATGGTGTACTTTGTATCCGACCTGTTGCCTACATTCCAAGATCTTTGGAAGCTTGTAGCTCGCTGCTGGAGGCAGATGTTACCAAGAGGAAGACAAAATGCCGAGAAGCATTTGAATATAGAACAAGAGCTAACTTGGAAACAAGAAAACAAAGAGCAGAACTGTCACCAAGAACTCGTCTTGAAGATGGAAGATACAGCTTTACAGAACAGTCACAAAGAATACTCCGTGAAGATAGAGGATGCAGCCTTATAGAACAGTCACAAAGAATACTCCGTGAAGATAGAGGATGCATCCTTATAGAACAGTCACAAAGAATACTCTGTGAAGATAGAGGATGCAGCCTTATAGAACAGTCACAAAGAATACTCCGTGAAGATAGAGGATGCAGCCTTATAGAACAGTCACAAAGAATACTCCGTGAAGATAGAGGATGCATCCTTATAGAACAGTCACAAAGAATACTCTGTGAAGATAGAGGATGCAGCCTTATAGAACAGTCACAAAGAATACTCTGTGAAGATAGAGGATGCAGCCTTATAGAACAGTCACAAAGAATACTCCGTGAAGATAGAGGATGCATCCTTATAGAACAGTCACAAAGAATACTCCGTGAAGATAGAGGATGCAGCCTTATAGAACAGTCACAAAGAATACTCCGTGAAGATAGAGGATGCAGCCTTATAGAACAATCACCAAGAATTTAGATTTCTGTTTGGAGCCAGTAAATATCACCTTTTCAGGTTGTTGTTGTGTTGTTGTTGTTGTTGTTAAAGATTGAGCAATTCAGACAGTGACTCATTTGACCAACAACAACAACAACAACAACAACAAAATGTGTGCTGGCCAATTTTTCTGAATGTCATACATACTGACATTGGTAGATCTAATCTGTTGAAAACAGGGTCTTGTGTGTACAGTATGTGTATTGTGTACTGGGGGTAGATTGTTGGGATATTTCTTGATTCAGGTCGTTATTCTGACTCATTCATATTTTACGTGGGAGAAGCGGAACAGCTCTGCCAGGTCAGAGTGACATATCGTTTTGTCTGGAGCACGACAGTGATAATGAGAAAAGGCTCTTTCTTTCTTTCTTTCTTTCTTTCCTACTGACCGTGAACTTGATTTTCTCTTAAGTTTTGTCTTCTTACTTTTCTCCATATACAGTATATAAACCCACTTTCGTATTTGGCGCCCTAGTCAGCATGTATTATTAACTACCGTCATTAATGAGTTTCCCTTCTCTCTGTCTCTCTCCCCCTCTCTCTCTTACACACACATACACACACACACGCACACGCACTCTCTCTCTCTCTCTCTCTCTCACTCTCTCTCTTTCTCTCAAACCCCTGTTTTCCTTCCTTTCTGTCTTTGTCTCTTTTCTTCTCCCCCCCCCCCTCCCCCGATCTGATCACCCTACTTTCATAAAAGACACTTATCTTAAAAAAAGAAGTCCTTCAGTAAGAGACTGTGTGTTTGTGTGTGTGAATAGAGACTGTGTGTTTGTGTGTGTGAATAGAGACTGTGTGTGTTTATGTGTGTGTGAGTAGAGACTGTGTGTGTTTGTGTGTGTGAATAGAAACTGTGTGTTTATGTGTGTGTGAATAGAGACTGTGTGTGTTTATGTGTGTGTGAATAGAGACTGTGTGTGTTTGTGTGTGTGAATAGAGACTGTGTGTTTATGTGTGTGTGAGTAGAGACTGTGTGTTTATGTGTGTGTGAGTAGAGACTGTGTGTATGTGTGTGAGAATAGAGACTGTGTGTGTGTGAGTAGAGACTGTGTGTGTTTGTGTGTGTGAGTTGCTTACTTAAGCTCTGTAATGGCTTCTGTCTATTTTCTTTATCTGTGACTCCTTGTTGCTTTGGAAATGTTAGGGCATTCTATCATGCCATAAACCACCAGGGGATACCCTAGGTACCCTGTGCTCACACTAGAAAGCGATGTGGTCGCCATCACACCTGTCCGCCTTTCCTCCCCAAGCTAGGTAAACATTTCTGTGGTTGGGTTACAGTGGCGTCCTGGCCAGACTTGGAATCACCGACTTCATTTGAGAGTCACGTGCACTAACCACTCACTACTTGCTAGCGCCATCTTGCTTTATGTCTCTGTTAGATGTATCATTATTTCAGTCTACATTGTCGTCCTCACTCACCACAAGGTTTCCTCTCACCACACAGTCTCCCACTCTCACCACACAGTCTCCCACTCTCACTACACAGTCTCCCACTCTCAGCACACAGTCTCCCACTCTCACCACCTAGTTTCTTCCTTTCACCACAGTCTTCTCATCATACCACACAGTTTTTTCCTTTACCACGCAGTCTTCTCATCACACCACACAGTTTCTTCCTTTCACCACAGTCTTCTCATCACACCACACAGTTTCTTCCTTTCACCACAGTCTTCTCATCACACCACACAGTTTCTTCCTTTCACCACAGTCTTCTCATCACACCACACAGTTTCTTCCTTTCACCACAGTCTTCTCATCACACCACACAGTTTCTTCCTTTCACCACAGTCTTCTCATCACACCACACAGTTTCTTCCTTTCACCACAGTCTTCTCATCACACCACACAGTTTCTTCCTTTCACCACAGTCTTCTCATCATACCACACAGTTTCTTCCTTTCACCACAGTCTTCTCATCATACCACACAGCCTTTTCCCTTTCACCACAGTCTTCTCATCTCACCACACAGTTTCTTCCTTTCACCACAGTCTTCTCATCTCACCACGCAGTCTCCTGCTCACACCACTCAGTATCCTACTCTCACCACAGAGTCTTTTCATTACAACACACAGTTTCTTCCTCTCACCACAGTCTTCTTATCTCACAACACAGTCTTCTCATCTTACCACACAGTCTTCTCATCTTACCACACAGTCTTCTCATCTTACCACACAGTCTTCTCATCTTACCACACAGTCTTCTCATCTTACCACACAGTCTTCTCATCTCACCACACATTCTTCTCATCTCACTACACAGTATCCCATTCTCACCACACAGTCTCCCACTCTCACCACACAGTTTCTTCCTCTCACCGCATAGTCTCCCAGTCTCACCACACATTCCTTTCATCTCACCACACAGTTTCTTCCTCTCACTGCACGGTCACCTGCTCTCACCACACAGTTTCTTCCTCTAACCACACAGTCACCCATCTCACCAACCAGTCCTCTTATCTCACTACACACTGTTCTCATCTCACGACACACTCTCTCACTCTCACTATACAATAGTCTTAACACATGGACCTTCAGAGGCCCAGAGTGCATGGGCCCAGCCAACCTGTGTAAATCTATGTATATGAATATATATGGCGGGTGTGCTGTGCGTGTGTGGGCATTACTTTGCCCAGGGGCCCCGATGCTGTTAAAACGGCTCTCCTACAGTCCCCTTCTCTTACTACACACACAATATTTTTCTCATCACACAATCTCCTTCTCTTACTACACACACAGCATTTTTCTCATCACACAATCTCCTTCTCTTACTGTAGAGTATTTTTCTCATCACACAATCTCCTTCTCTCGCCAGAACTTTCTGTCACTCAACCTGACACTTTGTATACAAGCATCTTCCAGTCCCCTCAGAGTTTCTGAGATAGAAGAGGAGAGAACACGACTTCAGCTTCCCGTTCTCCTCCTCCTCCTCCTCCAGTTCGTTCATATGAAAGCTAGGGATTATAAGATAATTGTATACGTGGCATCTCAGGAAAAAAAAAAGAAGAGAAAAGCTGTTATCCCAGCTCCATCATGCGTACATGGAATGACACTTGTCATTGTTCTCTTGTATGGCATTCATGCGTATCTGATAAACATTCCTGGAGACGATGTCGAGTAAAATAGAGGGAACAGATCTGGGTGGATATCAGGGGGTGGATGTCTGTGGGTGGATGTCTGTGGGTGGATGTCAGTGGGCGGATGTCTGTAGGTGGATGTCTGTGGGTGGATGTCAGTGGGTGGATAGCGCAGGCTCGGCCAGTGGGCGTGACCCTGGTTGTGGAGGATCTTTTCTTCGTTTTGAAACTACTTCTTCTCTCCACAAAACTGCGGACTTAATGTTATTTTGTTATGATGATGCTAAGGGTGGTGGATTATGATCCATATATACTGTTCAAAAAAAAAAAAAAAGAAAAAGAAACGCAACACTGCTGTAGTCGTAATGGACACGAAATTTCAAACTTGTATCAAAATTTTATTTTATGGAATTAATGTTTCAATCTTGGCATGAAGAAACTCGAAGACGTTGACAACGAAATGATGTTCATTAAATTTGGGTTGGACTTTTATTCTTTGCGACTGAGGCCTCCGTTTCAGTAAGGTGTATGGCCTCCTCTGGCCTGTATTAGAGAACGATATCTCCTTGACATGGATCCGATTAGCCGTTGGATCTGTTGTTGTGGATGGCTGCCCACTCTTCCCGCAGTGCAGGAGACAGCTGTCGGAGATTGGTTGGCGCCACGTCTCGCTGGCGGACTTGTCTGTTGAGTTCATCCTATAAGTTTCTGAAGAGTTCATGTCTGATGACAAGGATGGCCACGGAATGGTCTGGACATTGTTGTCAGCGAGGAACTGGGTGGTGAGTTGTACCGCATGAGGTCGAGCGTTATCCTGCTGAAAAATCGACCCTGGTGCAGCCAGAAGTGGAAGGACGTGAGGACAAATAATTTCATCGACGTATCGTTGGGCATTCAGGCGTCCTTAAATTTGCACCAGATCACTTCTTCCCATGAATATGATCATTCCCCACACCAGTACACCTCATCCACTTAGTTCTGGGCATAGCGCTCATGGATTCTGCGGTAAACTCTTCTGCATCTGTCGTGTCGCTGAAGCAGAAAGAATGATTCATCGCTAAACCAAACCCTTCTCCAATCATTCGCAACAGTCTATTGACGATGCTGGTTTGCCAACTGCAGTCGGTTCTGGCGATCTGGTCCGTAAGAACAGGACCTTTATAGGGTCTTCTAGCCCAAAGACCAGCGTTATGCAGCCGGTTCTTGACAATTTGATCTGAAATTCGACGACCTGCTGCCATTGACTGGGCTGTCGAGGACGCAGATGCAAATCGATTCCTGAGGTGACACAGTATGAAGCGTTCTTCGGCAGGAGTTGTGACTATGGGTCTTCCACTGCGCGACCGGTCTGCAACTGAGCCAGTTTCTTGAAATCGTCTCCAAAGGCGACTAATGGTGCTTCTAACCACATTAAATTGACTGGCCACTACACTTTGTGACTGTCCAGTCTGTAAACGTCCAATGATGATGAGCCATACTTGCGCATTGAATTTCCAGTTGAATTGATTCGAGGAGTGTCAATCTTTTATAGGCATTCCATAACATGGTCAGTGAGTTTTGTGTTCACTAAGTTTCAAGGGATTCTCGTGAACCTGTCGTGACTTATTGTCAAAAATGCTGTTTTGACTAGTGTCGCTTTTCTGTGCTCATGAATCATCTGCTGAGTACAGTCCAGGTCAGCACGTGAAGTTGATGTCCAAGTGAACGTTTCAGGCAATTTGCCCTTGTCTGATCAGCAAACTTCAGTTTAAATCGTAACATCGTATTTGTTGCGCTTTTTTTTTTTTGAACAGTATGTATGAGGAGGAGTAGATTATATATACTGTGTTACTTGAGGGTTCAGCAAAGTTCCAAGACATCTCCTTCTTGTCAGATATTCTACCATCATGTTGGCCGCAGGGAGCCCATATCCCGTTAGCGGGAGTGAAGTTCTATACTAGGAGCCACACAGTTATCTCTGTAGGATGTACTCCCTCCCTATTCCGCAGTGGTTTAAGATAAACATGCCGTGACTGTAGCGCTGTCATCTTTGTTCATCATTACAATAATCGGTAAAAAAAAAAAATTTACAAACTGTATTCGAACATGAGACATTCTGGTGGTTTTTCAGTAAGAGCAAAAGTGTCTTTGTTAGAATGATATTACTATTATGTGGGTCAGCGAGCCAAAGCAGGTCATGGATCTCAGTTGGTGCTCCTAGCCAGTCTAACGAGACAGACTCGCTGTGGCCCATATCATGGCTGTATATATCTGCTATGAAGCAGCTATGAAACAGTAACCCAGTTCTACGCAATGTCTGCGTTCCTAAATCTTTACAGCATCGGTTGCTAAGAGCATCCGCTAGACAGTTGCGGGGGGGGGGGGGGAGGGGGAATAGAACAACAGCATGATTAGCATTTGTTGTCAGTGTGTTTTGATAGACCAACAGCAACATTAACATTGGTTATCAGTGTGTTTTCAGAGACCAACAGCAACATTAACATTGGTTATCAGTGTGTTTTGATAGACCAACAGCAACATTAACATTGGTTATCAGTGTGTTTTGATAGACCAACAGCAACATTAACATTGGTTATCAGTGTGTTTTGATAGACCAACAGCAACATTAACATTGGTTATCAGTGTGTTTTCAGAGACCAACAGCAACATTAGCATTGGTTATCAGTGTGTTTGATAGACCAACAGCAACATTAACATTGGTTATCAGTGTGTTTTGACAGACCAACAGCAACCTTAACATTGGTTATCAGTGTGTTTTGACAGACCAACAGCAACCTTAACATTTGTTATCAGTGTGTTTTGATAGACCAAGTGCAAACTTAACATTTGTTATCAGTGTGTTTTGATAGACCAACAGCAACCTTAACATTTGTTATCAGTGAGTTTTGATAGACCAACAGAAACCTTAACATTGGTGATCAGGGTGTTTTGAAAGTTTGCGGCGTCTTAACTGCAGTTTTCCACATTAACTTGAAATGCTGTTAAAGTCATGAAGCCCGATTTTCCTTGTTTTTGACTGCGGTTTTGTCTCTAAGAGAATGTAGCTCACAGATGCTGAAAGATTTCTAACAACATCAAAAACAAATGAAAGATTCCGATACTTTGCATCCAACTCTTTCAGGCGGTGGAACTGATTCATTGATAAAGTTACATTAACTTGTTTCTTAAACTGAAGCTTGTTAACATTTTCCCCCTTCTTTATACACTATTAGTGATTCTAGTCAAACCCTGATTTTGCAGGATCCAGCCGGATTTTAAAAAATTGTGTCCCAAAGTTGTGATGGCACAATATGAGTAATAGAAGAATATGACAATCATAGCTTCCATAATACCAAAATTTAAGAACTAGACACCATATTGAACGTTTGCTAATAAGCAATGACAGTGGAGTCTCCAGAAAAAACATATTTGACCAGAGGTATCGCTGCACAGTGTCACGTGGAGGCGACTTAATAAACTTATGTTGTAGTTTCATCTGGGTTAAAAGATAATGGAAGTCTGCCAGTCTCAGGAGAGAATTCCCAGCTCAGCTTGTGGTGAACTCCAGATTCTGCTAGAGCTCTGAGCTCAGCCAGCTTCATGTGATAGCAGTCTTTGTGTGCGTGCGTGCGCTCACAGATGTGGTAACAGTGTATCTGAGGAACTGCAGGATTAATGTAGACAAGAGAAAAGACAGAAGATAATGATCATGGAAAGGAACACATTTTAAAAGCTTGATCCGTGGAAGATTTGAAAGAATGCAGAGAAACTATGTAGATTTATGTTTGCGGCAAGCCGCCAGAAGGAATCTGTTCACTTTCCTGAATATATGAATATTGCGGGCTGAGATTTCACAGAGCCCGCTGTGGGGTGTGTGTGTGTGTATGTTTGTATGCGCGAGTGAGGTTTCCCAGAGCCCAGGGGGTTGGGGGGGGGGGGGGTGTATATGTTTGTAAACGTGGTAGAGATTTCTCAGTCTACTGTGGGGGCGTATGTGTTGTATGCGTGGCTAAGACTACCCAAGTCTGCTGCTGTATCTGTGTGTTTATGCGTATGTTTTGTGAGTGTCTCAGTGAGCGTGAGTAAATGTGTTAGTGAGTTAAGTTTTTATAAGCGCATTATGAGTATGTGTTTGTAATAGTAATAATATTTATATAATACGTATAATTAATATATATATATATAAATGATGTATGCATAAATATTTGTCTGCACCTACCTGCCTGTGTGTACATGTCTGTTTGTATTTAATCTGGCCTTATGCACTTCCCCACTTGCGGTATCTTCTAGCGAGAAGCACGTGTCTAACAGTACTAATTTTCTCTTCCACTTCAGCTTATCGTTTATCAGCAGGGCTCGCGTGAAAACCTCTTTACTAACATATTTAACAAACTTCCCACACTTCAGTTTTTTGGTTTTTGTTTCTTAAAATCTTCTCAGCTGATCATTAAGTTGTATCTCCGTGAAGGAGTGGCAGCTTGCTATGGGAAAGTGGTAAATTTTGGCTACGCTGAGTAGGAGGAATATTCCTGCTAAAGGAAAATTACCAGTACATCAAAATTATACGTTGAATAGTTGATGTCCCAGTTTCTTCATGTTCTTCGGCGTTCAAAGAAGGTTGGTCATGCTAATCTGCAGCCTTGTTGCACTGGCCAAGTCGTCCATCTTCTCCAGACGTGAGAACACAGTTTCCCTCCCTCGGGCCAGATCCGTGCATGAAGATTTGGTCAGGTTTGCTGGGTGTGTTCTGGTGCCCGGATGCTAGTGCCACAGGGACACTCGTTTGTGTGTGATATTTTGAGGTGACAGAGGTGGCTTAGAAGTCTGCAGTGTCCCGTTCTTAGGCGAAAGACCGTGGTTTGCTGCTGTCTCTGTAGTTGATGAATGGGATGTATCTACAGTTGCGTATGGCAGTGTTTCCTATACAGTGTGCTGCGGCATACTAGTGTACTGCAACAGAGTTATAGGTGTGCCGCCAAGTTTTAAGTTTAAAAAAAAAAAAGAAAAATATCCGTTCCAATTACTTGTCAGTTTTGCATATTTGTATATTCCTGCTTCTCATGAATTAAGAGTGTTCTAGTGCAGTTTTATGCTCTTATTGAGAGGATCTAGGCCACTAAGTAGATTCATGCTTTACACCGTAAACAAGCCAACTGAATAATAAAATGTAAATATTCTCACAGATCTCTCATTTTGTCGTGTCTAGTTACATACCATGCGTGTCATAGTCAGTGTAGTGTAAACTATCAAATGCTGAAAATTTCCGTTAATCACATAAGACTCCGGCATTACGAATATAGGTGTGCCTGGGCACAAATTTAGATTGTGTTCCAGTGAAAAATTAGAACCACTGTTACGTGGGAGCAGAAGTAAGTGTATGCGATTAAGTTCAGCGAATCGCAGTTCAGTTGCACACGACTGTCAGGATGTGGTGGTGGTAGTAGTAGCAGTGATACAAGAGTTCTTACAACACGGCTGTCCTTACAAAGTAGTGAAACATAAATGGCTGGGGAAAGCAGGCAACTGTGAGTCAATCCGCCGTGCGTGGGAAGTAGCTGAAGTCAGGTGAAAGTCTAGCCAAGTTTTAGTCTGAGAGAATGTGAATGGTAGTTAGGGTAGATATCAGCCGTATCTTCAAACACATTTTATATGGCCAAGTTGTGGAAAGAGACGTCCAAGTGGTTAGCATACTAGTCTCTCTTTCGTCTAGGACGAAAAGAGCTGTTATTAGAAACTGACTTGTTCCTTGTGGTGGTGGAGCTGGATCAATGGAGGGCTGTTTCTTTATTACACACTGAGAATTAAAGAAAACATTAGCTCACTCCCTATACGACATCTTGCCCGCCGTCTCCAACCGTTGTCTGGAGTTTTAAGTTCTTAGTTCATGGGGAAGTAGGTGAAGTACAAAAGAGATTGTCCAGAAAAAGAAAAAAAAAAAGGTTGTGTATTTTTTATATGGATTTTTCATAGAAGATGAGCTCTTCGTTTTGAAGAGCGAAAACAGAAGTAGAGATTAGACTTGAGAAGATATGAGCCTCCCTGGTATGTCTGTAGCCATACACGAACATAAAGCAGAAATACGGCGGTTAATTTATGCTGTGTGTCACTTTGGTGTGCAGCGACTGCAGTTCAAGAACTGCCTTTTTAGAAATGTTTTTTGAGAACAGCAAGAACTGCCATGTTCCCGTGGGCTGGATGTGATTTGTTTTGCTTGAAGGGTTACTAGTTTTGTATTGAGGCTACAGGGAAAGGGGGGGGGGGGGTTGTAATCTTGCTAGTTTGGATTTTGTAATTAGTGGCACGCTGTCTTTTCGATCATTTTGTCTTTTCCTGAGTTTTATTTGGCAAAACAGTTTAGCGTTCTTTTAAAACAGGTTTTCTAAATATATCAAATCTCCACTCTGCTTTCTATATTGTCAGTTTTTCCCCATGAGCGACATGCCAGCTGGGTTCATCTTCATATATCGCGATTTGGCTGTTTTTGTTTTATTTTGTTTTTAAATGCAGAGATATGTGTAACTATTTATAGGTGTTCCAGTGACCGTACTTGCTAAATTTATGAAGTTACTTTTTAATAGCTGTTTAATTATTGTTAGCGCTTTATCGTCCTCGGCAGCATATCAACCTGTGATTGATTTGCTGTGTTCTTTGTTAAACAAGGCGGGCGAACTTCTTACTGGTTCACAAACGTTACCAGATATATGGTTGTTACATGCTCCACGCAGAAAACTAGAGAATCACTGTGGCATCCCGCGGTATTTGCTTACCTTCACATTTCCTAGGCCACTATAGGACAGTGGCCAGGCAACTACACTAGCCGCTACACCACCGCGGCACTGTGTAGTATACAAAGATCTGAACGTGTTTTGTTGTGCTCTGCCTTCGGAAACTGCCGAGTTGTTTTCGTGAATTTCCGCCACATTTAAGTGTGAAATTTCGTTTAATTCTCAGATTTAAAATTCCATTTCCTGGAACAGCTTTTTTAAAACTTTAATAATAATAATAATAATGAAAAACATGCAAACCAGGCATTATTTAGGACCAAATTAAGAAAATAACAATATACTGAAACCCGAACAAATGGGAAGAGATCATGATAGAATTATGACAGGATAAGATGAGATTATAGATTCAGGCAAGGTACACAATGACAAGAGACGGCAGTCAGGGACTCGTTTGGTGAAACAGCTTTCATTGAGACATGGCGCTGGTTAGTAATTATCTTTTCTTGTCATACGTGTCTTTGTTTTCCCAGGAAACAACAGTCCAGGCCTTGTGTTGTTTCTTTTATCACTGGGACCTGATCTGATTCCGTTTTACGGTTTAGTTAAGTTGTACGAGTGCGTCTCTTGCTTACATTCTTTTCCTATGTTGCTGTTTTAGACATAGATGTCCTGTGGCACAAGGCTAGGAAGAATTTTTATTTTGTGATGTTGTAAGTAAAAGAATAAATGAAGAAATATTGTGGATATCTGTATCAGAGCCAGTTACCAAATTAAAAAATGCTGGAATATCGTGGTATCGGAGCCAAGCAGCAAAGGACAAAGCGCTTAGATGTCTTTGCGTCGGAGTCAAGCAGCAAAACGCTGGGACGTCTTTGTATTTGAACCCAATACCAAAACACGCTTTGACGTCTTTGTATTTGAACCCAATACCAAAAAAAAAAAAAAAACGCTGGGACGTCTTTGTATTTGAACCCAATACCAAAACACGCTTTGACGTCTTTGTATTTGAACCCAGTACCAAATAACGCTGAGACGTCTTTGTATTTGAACCCAATACCAAAACACGCTTTGACGTCTTTGTATTTGAACCCAATACCAAATAACGCTGGGATGTCTTTGTATTTGAACCCAGTACCAAATAACGCTGGGACGTCTTTGTATTTGAACCCAATACCAAATAACCCTGGGACGTCTTTGTATTTGAACCCAATACCAAATCACGCTGGGACGTCTTTGTATTTGAACCCAATACCAAATAACGCTTTGACGTCTTTGTATTTGAACCTAATACCAAATAACGCTGGGACGTCTTTGTATTTGAACCCAATACCAAATCACGCTGGGACGTCTTTGTATTTGAACCCAATACCAAATCGTGCTGGGACGTCTTTGTATTTGAACCCAATACCAAATCGCGCTGGAACGCTTATGTCGTAGCGTGGTAACAGTTAACCAGGAAACAGGATCATGTCGTATCTGGCCACTGTGCCTAAACAGCCTCAGAGTTGCAGTGTAGATAACGAAGTAAAAGATCGGCACGTTTTTTTTTTCATAGTGGTGGAGCTTATGTAGAAACTTGCTTTTTATATTACACTTCAGGATTTCAAGAAAGATGCTGCATAGTCAGTCATCCAAAGAAACAACTGATCAATCAGCCAGCAAAACACCTAACAAAAGAAAGTAATCAGTCAACCAAATAAACAATTGATGAGTGAAACAATCAGCCAAATAAACAGCTGATCAATCAACCAAATAAACAGTTGATCTATCAGCCAAAGAAGCAACAGATCAGTCAGCTAAAGAAAGAAATAATCAGTCAACCAAATAAACTACTGATCAGCCAGCCAAAGAAATAAGCGATCATTCTAACGAGAGAAAGAATGAGTCAAATCGGCCACACACAAAAAACCAACCAGCCAAAGAAACAGCCAGCCAGACAGCCATCAAATCAGTCATCAACAAACCTCCAGGCATAAACTTCAATATTTCATGCCTGTACGACAACATATTCATCTCCTCGAGGTGACATCTTTGCTGGAGGCAACATTAAACCCCCCCCCCCCCCCCAAATCCCTTGGCTCCCACAGAAAGGGAATAAACCGGGCGCGTAGAAGCTGTCTTACGACTCCCAACACTCCAAACAACAAGTGAGATTTACAGTGGCTAATGAACGCTAAATATTTTCTTGCTGTTTAAACCACTCCGCGGAGCGTGTAATGGCGGATGCTGGAGTGGGTGTTAAGAGTGCTGGCTTTCCACCCTCTGGGTTATTATATTTGTCCAGCTCTATGTGTTCCTTGTTAGGTGCTTGGAGTGTAATCATTGTTTCGTTCATTCTTTTTGACTGTGTTTTGTTTTGCTTTCACTCTGCAGTTCTGTATTTTAGTTGAAATTGAAATTTCCTCTAAATAGAGACGTGAGCTTTGTAAGACGATTATTTATTATGATTCTGTCTTTATGTGGTCATATTACTTTCTGTCTTTCCTTATGTTGTCATATTACTGTCTGTCTGTCTTTATGTGGTCATATTACTTTCTGTCTTTCATTATGTTGTCATATTACTGTCTGTCTGTCTTTATGTGGTCATATTACTTTCTGTCTTTCCTTATGTTGTCATATTACTGTCTGTCTGTCTGTCTTTATGTGGTCATATTACTTTCTGTCTTTCCTTATGTTGTCATATTACTTTCTGTCAATCTTTATGTGGCCATTTTCTGTCTGTAGTCATATTACTTTTTGTCTGTCTGTTTGTCCACTCGCCCATCTTGGCGCTGTTCTCTCACGACTAGACGGCTGCTGGCCCTGCTGTAGTCTCCGTTGTTCGAGTCCCAGGTAATTCTCGTGTCCTTTTTCTTTCTTTCACGTATAAAGTACTTTGTCTACTAATTTTCGAATGCTAACCATACAACGCCATGCTAAATCACGTTACTGTGAGTTGTTTCTCATTTGAAAAAAAATTATAAGGATTGTAGTAAAGTTTAATAACTCATGATATAGTGCTGTAATGAGTTTGTCGCCCCGCCGCACACTGTAAGGAGTTTGTCGCCCCGCCGCACACTGTAAGGAGTTTGTCGCCCCGCCGCACACTGTAAGGAGTTTGTCGTCCCGCCGCACACTGTAAGGAGTTTGTCGCCCCGCCGCACACTGTAAGGAGTTTGTCGCCCCGCCGCACACTGTAAGGAGTTTGTCGCCCCGCCGCACACTGTAAGGAGTTTGTCGCCCCGCCGCACACTGTAAGGAGTTTGTCGCCCCGCCGCACACTGTAAGGAGTTTGTCGCCCCGCCGCACACTGTAAGGAGTTTGTCGCCCCGCCGCACACTGTAAGGAGTTTGTCGCCCCGCCGCACACTGTAAGGAGTTTGTCGCCCCGCCGCACACTGTAAGGAGTTTGTCGCCCCGCCGCACACTGTAAGGAGTTTGTCGCCCCGCCGCACACTGTAATGAGTTTGGCGCCCCATCTTACACTGTAAAGGGCTCGGCTGTCAGTCTCACATTTAACGCCCTTTCTCCCACGCCACAGTATCTGTCAGTTTGTGGTATCTGGTGTGTATCTGTCGGTTTGTGGTATCTGGTGTGTATCTGTCGGTTTGTGGTATCTGGTGTGTATCTGTCGGTTTGTGGTATCTGGTGTGTATCTGTCAGTTTGTGGTATCTGGTGTTTATCTGTCGCTTTGTGGTATCTGGTGTGTATCTGTCAGTTTGTGGTATCTGGTGTGTGTCTGTCGGTTTATGGTATCTGGTGTGTATCTGTCAGTGTGTGGTATCTGGTGTGTGTCTGTCAGTGTGTGGTATCTTGTGTGTATCTGTCAGTGTGTGGTATCTTGTGTGTATCTGTCAGTGTGTGGTATCTGGTGTGTGTCTGTCAGTGTGTGGTATCTTGTGTGTATCTGTCAGTGTGTGGTATCTTGTGTGTATCTGTCAGTGTGTGGTATCTTGTGTGTATCTGTCAGTTTGTGGTATCGGGTGTATATCTGTCAGTGTGTGGTATCTTGTGTGTATCTGTCAGTTTGTGGTATCTTGTGTGTATCTGTAAGTGTGTGGTATCTTGTGTGTATCTGTCAGTTTGTGGTATCTGGTGTGTATCTGTAAGTGTGTGGTATCTTGTGTGTATCTATCAATTTGTGGTATCTGGTGTGTATCTGTAAGTGTGTGGTATCTTGTGTGTATCTGTCAGTTTGTGGTATCTGGTGTGTATCTGTCAGTTTGTGGTATCTGGTGTGTGTCATCTTGTATTTAGCTTCTGAAGTAAGAATCTAGCCATCATCTCTGGAATAACTTGCACTGTTGTGGCTATTTAGTACTCCAACGTCGCATTCACTGTTGTGGCTATTTAGTACTCCAACATCGCATTCACTGTTGTGGCTATTTAGTACTCCAACGTCGCATTCACTGTTGTGGCTATTTAGTACTCCAACATCGCATTCACTCTTGTGGCTGTTTAGTACTCCAACATCGCATTCACTGTTGTGGCTATTTAGTACTCCAACATCGCATTCACTGTTGTGGCTGTTAGTGCTCCAACATTGCATGCTCTGTTATCGCTATTTAGTACTCCAAAATTGCATGCACTCTTATGGCTATTTAGTGCTCCAGCGTCGCATGCACTGTTGTGGCTATTTAGTACTCCAATATCGCATGCACTGTTATGGCTATTTAATACTCCAACATCGCATGCACTGTTATGGCTATTTAATACTCCAACATCGCATGCACTGTTATGGCTATTTAATACTCCAACATCGCATGCACTGTTATGGCTGTTTAATACTCCAACATCGCAAGCACACAAACACGTATAAAACAGTTTCTTCTTTAATCCTCTTCTCCCTCCTTATTTCTCTCCCACTCTGAACTCCTGTTCCCTGAGTGATTCTTTGTTCTCGATTGTTGTTGATCAATACTTAGCATCTGTCTCACGACTCACGGCTGTGTTCTGTACCTGCGTCTATCTCACGACGCTATGTCCTGTACCTAGGTCTATCTCACGACGCTATGTCTTGTACCTGGGTCTATCTCACGACGCTATGTCCTGTACCTGGGTCTATCTCACGACGCTATGTCCTGTACCTGGGTCTATCTCACGACGCTATGTCCTGTACCTGGGTCTATCTCACGACGCTATGTCCTGTACCTGGGTCTGTCTCACGACGCTATGTCCTGTACCTGGGTCTATCCCACGACGCTATGTCCTGTACCTGGGTCTATCCCACGACGCTGTGTCCTGTACCTGGGTCTATCTCACGACGCTATGTCCTGTACCTGCGTCTATCTCACGACGCTATGTCCTGTACCTGGGTCTATCCCACGACGCTATGTCCTGTACCTGGGTCTATCCCACGACGCTATGTCCTGTACCTGGGTCTATCTCACGACGCTATGTCCTGTACCTGCGTCTATCTCACGACTCTAAGCTATGTCCTGTACTTGGGTCTATCTCAGAGCTGTTGCCTGTACCTGCGTCTACCTCACGACTCTGAGCTGTTGCCTGTACCTGCGTCTGTCTGACGGCTCTCACTTATGACCTGTACCTGCGTCTACCTCACGACTCTGAGCTGTTGCCTGTACCTGCGTCTGTCTGACGGCTCTCACTTATGACCTGTACCTGCGTCTACCTCACGACTCTGAGCAGTTGCCTGTACCTGCGTCTGTCTGACGGCTCTCACATATGACCTGTACCTGCGTCTACCTCAGCACACGAAAACAGACTGTTTTGGGACGTAATTTCTCGCCTAACGTCCTTTCTTTTTCTGTTCATGTCACGGGAATGTGACATTTGTTATTCTGTATTCTTTGTCAGATATTGTGTGACAAATTATCTTTGTCATGTTCCTGTGGCTGTGGCCGTGACTGCTTTATGTGTTACGAGTTTAAACGCGCTTGTTTAGAACATTAATTTTCTAATTTGTATGTGATTGCGTAAAATGAGTAACCGATTTGTATGCAGTTATTTGTTCTCCGTCGAGTGCTGTCACTTGCTGCGATCTCTGTTTAATACGTGTCTCTGGAACTGCCTGCAGATGCTTGTCACAGCCAGTACTATGAGGGTGTTGAAGCACGGGATCTTGTCCAAGAAAGGGGGAAGAATGGGTTAAATGACCCCCTCAGAATGGAGGTAAAATGCAGGAAAAGTTGACGTCTTTCTTTCGCAGACTCCACCGCCCTGACGATTATATCGATCCCTGTTCCGTTAGTCAGGCTGAGCTTGGGGACACCAGCGGAGAGCTGGAGCAGGACTAGGATTTGTCAACCGTGACGAGAGAAATCAACTGAGGGTCATGACCACTACTTTGGACAGTGTCCGTAGTGGCCCGCTAAAAATATATGAACAACATACAGGAACTGGCAGGCATAGTGCAGGAATGTAGATTTTGTTTATATTTGTGTTTGTGGAGGGGGGGGGAGAGGGATGACTAAAAATAGAAAAATAATTGAAAAGGGCATCGAATGAATCTGCGTAATTATGATTCTATTTAAGGAAGAATTTCACGGCAGCGTGGGCATTGTAGTCCGGCCAGAGGCCCCGCAGTCAGCCCCAGCTGTAGAAATGGGTACCTAAGTCAATGTGGAGCTGTAGAAATGGGTACCCAAGTCAGTGTGGAGCTGTGGAAGGAAAGGTGGCCAGACATGATGATGACCACATCATCCCATAGTGTGCCATGAGGTCAAGGGAAATATATGTACTAAAACCGTGTCGGTAAGTTCTTCTATGGTACATAAAGTGACAGACATTGTAGTCCACACTATAAGTGTCCCTTACATATTAAATCAAATTTCATCCTGTCTTGAAATCATAACAGTAAAATAATGTACATTTGATTTCTTCTGTCTTGCATTTCGTTTTTGTTTCTTTGTTCCTTGTGATTTCTTTGTTTTTGGTGTATTTGTGTATGTGTTTATGTGTACGCCCTCGTTTTTTTCTGGTTTCTTTCCTTATTTCTTTTTGTTTGTTTCTTCTGTTGTATGTGTTTTTTTGTTTCTTCTTATTTCTTCTCTTTTTTTTTTCTTTTTCTTTCTTCTGATTTCTTTTTTTTTCTTCACATTTCTTTGTTTCTTCTGATTTCTTTCTTTGTGTCTTCTACTTTGTGTTTTTTTGTTTATTCTTATCTCTTTGTTTCTTCTCATTTCTTTGTTTCTTCTCATTTCTTTCTTTTTTTTCTTTTTTCTTCTCATTTCTTTCTTTCTTCTCATTTCTTTCTTTCTTCTGATTTATTTCTTTTTCTTTTCTTCTGATTTCTTTCATTGTTTCTTCTGTTTTATGTCTTTTGTTTCTTCTTATTTCTTTTTTTTCTTCTTTGTTTCTTCTGAGTTCTTTGTTCCTTATGATTTTTTTCTTTCTTCTTTGTTTCTTCTGCTTTCTTCGGAAGTGATCTCCCTGCGAACTCTTGCTCTGTTCTAGCGACGCCTTGATGATCTTAAAGCACAGACATTTTGAAGGATTGGGTGGGGGGGGGGGGGGTTAACATGGCGTCAAGGAGTAGACGCACGGGTTCCACAGATTCTGTAACTATCCCTGGAGGCTTCACCGAGTCTCCTCTAGTTAGCAGAGGCACAAGAGCCTACTGTTTGGAGGGTCACCGAGACGTCAAACTGGGCCCCGGCAGTTCTAATTAACCCTCCGTCACCCGTGTTTCTTTGTCGTTTTCTCTCCACAGTAGACTCACCTGTAACACGTTTAGCACTTCAGGTCTTACTAACTTCCGCCTCTTCTGTGCTTTTCCAGACAAGGAGGGAAGATAAAAGTTGCCGGAGTTTTGAAGTGGATGGAGAATGATAATGATGAGGTCGAAGTTACGGAGAGTGACGAGAGAGACAGACAGAGAGAGATATTGCTGGCTACGAGTGATTGCTAATTTGACTGGTAGAGTAAATGCCTTGTACTTTTCTGTTGGTCTTGAGAATAAACAGATTCTGCTGTTACATTCGCTGTTGCTAGATGCGTTATTTTCTTGTTTTCTCTCCCCCCCCCCTTTTTTTTAAAAGGGTTTGGGGTGGGGTAGGGGTGGAGAAGAGATGGATGAAGATGAGATAAACCAGGCGCTGTTTTAGGAAATGTGAGTTGGTCGGTTTGTTTGGTTTTTTTTTTCCTGTTTGTTCGTTTTAGTGGTATTACTTTTCTTGGTGCATACGTTACTTTTTTGTATGCGTGTGTGTGTATATGTGTGTTTTGCTTCATTGTGAGATTCCCCCCCCTCTCTCTCTCTCTCTCTCTCTCTCTCTCCGTGTTAACCGTATGTGTTCATATTACTTTCTGTTTCTAGGTGTTACTTTTTTTGCGAGAGTTTCACTTTTTTGTGTATTCTTGTTACTTTTTATATGTTTATGTTACTTTTAATGTTTTCCTGTTATTTTTGGTGTGTTCGTGTTACTTTTGGTGTACTATAATCTGTTTTAAATAGTTCCAGAAATCATTTTTAAAGCTGTTGGAAGCTAATCTTTTGCGGAAGAAATGAGTACATAAACAAAGTATAATAAAACAAAATTCTGTGTGTAAGTTTCAAGAAATTCAGACCTGCCAATCTGTTACATTTGTTGCCATTCTCTGGTCCCGCCTCCCGTCTATCGTACTCGCGATCTCTGGCACACCGGCAGATGTTGCTGATATCTAGCACACAGGGGATATGTCTACATGTGTCTCTGTGGAGATTGGTACCACCTGCCTAGTCGATACTAACATACCATAAGTTGACTGTTCCGTTCAGTGTACCACAGTGCTGTTACTATTCTCAGCCTTCACTGTTGGCTGTTGGCATTTGTTTAAGAGACGAAGATCGAAGGAAGGAAAGAACTTCCAGGTAAGACACCCACCTTTAGAAGAAAACCACTCATCAAAGACCAGAGACGAACCTACACGTCCCGGATGTTTGCTATCGCCTAAAAAGTGGCATGTAAAGGCTGAGTAGTTTGCTTGTGAGAGTTGGCAGTACTTCTGTGATGATCTGAGCTGTGTTATTGCTGTTCTTTCATACTCCCTCCCCGTGACATGGTTTCCGGCCTGCACACGGCACGGGGGAGAAGGTTATGACTGTTAACATTTTCAGTGAAGAAAAGACAACTTTTCTTTATCCCCCGTCACGTGCTCAGACATGTTAAGTTCAGAGCCGGTAAACTGTACTAGCAGCTGCAAGAGTTGTTGTTTTTTTTTTTTACCCTTTGTTCCCGTCTTGGCTGTTTCCTGTCTTCACTCACTGAATGCAGGTGTCATATCTCCCTTTCATTCAGTTATCTCCCTTGTTGACCTTTTACCCGTGAAAGGTCAAGAGTCGAGACAGAAGGAAGCCCCTTACGAGGCTTACCATAGGTCGAGTGCGGGCGGAATCGATGTTGTGTGAGATTTCTCATTTGTTCTTTCTCTAATACATGTACATTAGTTGCGGGGTTTTTTTTTTTTTTTGTTGTAATATCGAGTACTGACTACGAGGATAAGCACTTATAATTCAAAAGGCCAGCAAGCTGTACTGGCTGCATCGATTACAGATATAGTATAGAAACAAAGGCGGGACGCGTCAGAGGGCTACTTGAAGACAATACAGCAGATGGAGGTGATACAAAGTGGAAGACACTACGCCAGAAGTGGTGAGAAGAAAGAGAAAAGACCATTACGGTAAAACTGGTTCCTGTAATAAGGGTAAACAGTTCAGAAAAAGATAGTGAGGAAAGGCGGGAACGAGTGATAGAAAATAGGATGGGCAAATATAAATGAAGAATATGCAACAATCCAATATTTCGGCCAAAAAAAATCTTTGTGGATGAACACGTACATAATCTATTTTGTTGCTTTTTGTATGCGGTCCTTGATAAAAAGCATTTGCCTAAATGTGTGTTCTCATCTTGTTTTCTGCCGCTGTCGTTTCTGCCACTTCCCTCGATCGTTCTATCTTTTTGTAAAACTGAATCATACACATGTGCTACATTTAGGTAATTACGCCAAGGAAATGCTAAGCAGGAGAGCTACTGGCCCGGTGATGGTGGTCTAGTGATGGTGGCCCGATGATGTGAGTAAGTTAAAGTGTAGTAAGAGAAAGGGAAAGTGTTCACGTGACATCCACAGATAGAAGAATCCTGTGTATGTAATATCGTTCAGTAATGACCTTAGGTTGTGAGACACTTTGTGAAACTTTTCAGTAAATCTCTCTCTCCCTCTCCATTCTCATCCACTTCCACCTCCTCCTCTGTGGGGAACTGTTTAGAAAATACTCCGTTTCCTCCAGATAACCTGCTTCCGCTTCTAGTTCTGACTGACATATGGCCTTCACCTTTACTGTCTCACTTTCAGGTTTCGTGTGTGATAGTTTACTTTAAATAACTAAATTCAGTAATGCCTCTGTTTTTTACTGTAGAAAATATTGTAGCGCGTTTGTTTCTCTTTTTACCTGTTATACCTCTGTCTTCTTCTTCTTCTTCGTTCGCTTCTGCCACCAAGACCGCCCTGTGATCCTACTGAATTTACGTCTGTGGTCCCCGAAAGGACCACACGAGATAACAGAGAGGACCACAAGAGGTTCAGAGTATCGCAGGGCTTGAGCCTGTATTCTTGGTGGGTCTCAAAAGCGGGATTGCGTGACACCGTGGTTTTGGTTGCATCAGTTTAATCTAGAGTTGGACTTTCTCACCAGAAAACCGCGACTTCTTTTGGATATCAGTATATCCCCGTTGAGTGAGAGGTGGTAGTCCATCCAGGCTAGAGTTGGACTTTCTCACCGGAAAACCTCGACGTGTTTTGAGATACCCGTGTATCACAGACGGGTGAGAGGTTGTTGCCCATCTAGTCCAGCGTTGGACTTTCTCACCTGAAAACCTCAGCGTGATTAGGATACGCATACATCCCCGCCGGGTGAGAGGTGGTTACCTATCTAGGCTGCCCTGGTCCAGTATTTTGTGGTCGTGGCTGCTATCCTTCCTAGTTGTGACCGGGACGGAGCTTTTGTCCAGGAGGACGAATCCTCGCCACTAGTAAGTTTCACCCCTGGGTTAAGCCGGTTTAGGCATATTATCCCAGTATGGGCGCGTTTAGGACGTGACCTACCTTTAGAGCAGAGGTACCGTGACATAGGTAGCCATGAAGTTTCACTCCTGGTGTAAACCGGTTTAGACATATTTCACCAGTATGGGTGTATACGGACGTGATCGACCTCTAGAGCGGAGGTACCGTGACATGCGTAGCCATGAAGTTTCACCCCTAGTGTAAGCCGATTTAGGCATATTTCACCAATATGGGTGTAGAACGGACGTGGCCGGCCTCTAGAGCAGAGGTGCCGTGGTATGAGTAGCTCTCGCCGCGATATTACTGGACATACGGATTAAGCTTCACTTTATGCTTTCCATCACCTTTTCACATCGGCGCCACACAGCAACCCTGATTGCTTTTCCGCATTTTCTTCCGTGGAGAAAGTTTCACTCCATGCGCAGCATCCGAATAATCTCGCCAGCAGTGTCTTAACCTCTGGGTTAAGCTGGTTCAGGCATTTCGTCCGATATGAGTGCACTTAGGACGTGGCCGACTTCTAGACCAGAGGTACCGTGATTTGACTACTGTTTACTTTGCGTAATCCTTTCTTTCACCTTTTTCCACAGTGGTGCCGCGCGGCAACCCCATTCGCACCTTTCTTCACTGGCCGGGAGGAGCCCCACTCCACGCACGGCAGCTGAAGAATCTTGCCAACAGCGGTAGATGAGCTACCAAACATGATTTTCATCTACCCGAATCGTCTGGTTTTCAGGCGCCAGATATTCGCCTTCCTCCCTTCTCTTGTCAGTTAAAATAGTTCTGCCACGAGAATGTCAGGAGCTAGACTTTACTGTCAGATTCTATTTGAGACGCACGCCATTGGAGTGGAGAGCGTATCCTCCACCCCACCTCCGGCAATAACAGTCCTTAGAACCTATAACTCTGTAATCCAGTTGTATATGGGACTGAGTTCTACGCGAGTGTTTATTTATGCCTAACAAACTGACAATCGTATCCAGATTTTACTCTCACTTGTAATCAGATTTCTCCATTTTCATCGAGAGATTCGTGTTTTTAGTGCTCCTGATACGTATGATTGGAGAGATTCCAAGTAGGTTGTGCCTGGACAAGATTCCAAGTAGGTTGTGCCTGGACAAGATTCCAAGTAGGTTGTGCCTGGACAAGATTCCAAATAGGTCGTGCCTGAACAAGATTCCAAGTAGGTTGTGCCTGGACAAGATTCCAAATAGGTTGTGCCTGGACAGTACGTACCGGGAATACTTTCTTGTGGTATCATCTGTTGCTGTTATTGTGTTATGCGGGTTGGCCACGCAGGATCTCCTGTTTGTCTGTCTTTAGTTAGGAAGAACCGTCCGCGGGTGCTCCGACCTCGTCTTTAGTATATCCTTCAGCGTACAACTAATCACAGCGCCCCCTCCCTCCCCGTGTTGATTGGCAATCCTTCTGGAAATGTTGACTAGTCGTTCATGTTTGTTCCGCCATGTTTCACCCCAGCTTCATCATTCTCAACAGCGACACAGATTTACAGTCCCGCATTTTATTTATTTCTATCTGTTTGTCTTTATCCAATAACTTCTGGGTTTGTGGTCTATGTGGGAGTATAGACTTTGTCTTTATCCAATAAGATCTGGGTGTGTGGTCTATGTGGGAATATAGACTTTGTCTTTATCCAATAAGATCTGGGTGTGTGGTCTGTGTGGGAGTATAGACTTTGTCTTTATCCAATAAGATCTGGGTGTGTGGTCTGTGTGGGAGTATAGACTTTGTCTTTATCCAATAAGATCTGGGTGTGTGGTCTATGTGGGGGTATAGACTTTGTCTTTATCCAATAAGATCTGGGTGTGTGGTCTATGTGGGAGTATAGACTTTGTCTTTATCCAGTAAGATCTGGGTGTGTGGTCTATATGGGAATATAGATTTTGTCTTTATCCAATAAGATCTGGGTGTGTGGTCTATGTGTGAGTATAGATTTTGTCTATTCAATAAGATCTGGGTGTGTGGTCTGTGTGGGAGTATAGACTTTGTCTTTATCCAATAAGATCTGGGTGTGTGGTGTATGTGAGAATATAGATTTTGACTTTATCCAGTAAGATCTGGGTGTGTGGTCTATGTGGATTTTATCTTTATCTAAGAAGGTCAGGGCGTGTGTCCTCTGTGGGAGTATAGATTTTATCTTTATCTAAGAAGCCCAGGGCGTGTATCCTCTGTGGGAGTATATATTTTATCTTTATCTAAGAAGGCCAGGGCGTGTGCTCTATGTGGGATTATTTTAGAGGAGAACCAGAAACATTCCAAGAACCCACAGTCCGCTGAGATCAAGTCTTTTTAGCGTGCCAGGAATTTAGAAGGCGGAAAGATTTTGTCTCAGGTTTTCCCTGAGTATATGCATACAGAACATGGTCTGGCAGCTAGTCTTAGTGGGAGTGGCTGTGGGCGTGCACATGGCGATAGAAAGAAAAAAAAACAAGAGACTGGGCCATGCATCAGAAGTATGATTTGTTGTTACAGTTGTCACTTATGTCAGGTATTGATAGAATCAGTCGTGAGAGAGAGAGAGAGAGAGAGAGAGAGAGAGACGGCAGAACAACAACTTCCACAAACAGCAAACATCTTCTTCCGTCTGATATGTCAGAGAGGAGAAGAGCAGACTCAGCCTTCATATGTTTTATGTTATTGTATTTATTTATGTTTTACCCAGGCCTCGTGTAAGAATTGCATGATCTTGGACTTTTAGTGATTGTTATTTCATTTATTTATTTATTCCAGATTTAAGAGATGACGTAATGGAAGGTTGGAGAAATGAGGTTTAACCGAGCCCTCAAGTTGGTTGCCGTGGTAGGCATTCTCTCCTGCATGGTGACGATATGCTTGTGGTCAACTTGTAGCACACATCCATATGCTCTTGGGTAGGTTAATGATTCTCTCACACATTTTGTCTGTCATGCTTTCGTTTCTTGTAATCCCTTTTCTGCTAGTCCCCATCTTGGCGGAACCATTCGGGAAACCTGGAGTTGCAGCGTTAGCGAGGTGAACACCAGTACAGGCCTCAGAACTTTGGGTAAGCTGTGACATCCTGTCACTTGCAGTTGTGCCGAGTTGTTACATTGGGCACTGGGGCACAAACACCATGACACGCTGGTCTTCAGATACAGATGGCAGATGAAAAGGGCTGGACAGAAACACTGGGACCCGTGCCATTCACAGCAACAGCTACTTCTGTTCGTTCTACGGGCATTTATTCTTATTTATGAGTTCCAGGAGAATTTTTTGTTGTTTATTCACATGCAGAATAAAAGAAAGGCATCTAGTCTGATATAAGGGCAGAGAGAGAGAGAGAGGCGGTCAGCCTGATGCTGGGGCAGAAAGAGGGGCATCCAGTCTGATGTTAGATCAGATAGAGGAATCCAGTCTGATGTTAGACCAGATAGAGGAATCCAGTCTGATGTTAGATCAGATAGAGGAATCCAGTCTGATGTTAGATCAGATAGAGAAATCCAGTCTGATGTTAGATCAGATAGAGGAATCCAGTCTGATGTTAGATCAGATAGAGGAATCCAGTCTGATGTTAGATCAGATAGAGGAATCCAGTCTGATGCTGGAGCAGAGAGAGGCGTCCAGTCTGATGTTAGTCCAGACAGAGGAATCCAGTCTGATGTTATACCAGAGAGAGGCATCCAGTCTGATGTTATACCAGAGAGAGGCATACAGTCTGATGTTATACCAGAGAGAGGCATACAGTCTGATGTTATACCAGAGAGAGGCATCCAGTCTGATGTTATACCAGAGAGAGGCATACAATCTGATGTTAGACCAGAGATAGGCATACAGCCTGATGTTAGACCAGAGATAGGCATACAGTCTGATGTTAGACCAGAGAGAGACATACAGTCTGATGTTAGACCAGAGAGAGGCATACAGTCTGATGTTATACCAGAGAGAGGCATACAGTCTGATGTTATACCAGAGAGAGGCATACAGCCTGATGTTAGACCAGAGATAGGCATACAGCCTGATGTTAGACCAAAGAGAGGCAGCCAGTCTGATGTTAGACCAGAGAGAGACATACAGTCTGATGTTAGACCAGAGATAGGCATACAGTCTGATGTTAGACCAGAGATAGGCATACAGTCTGATGTTATACCAGAGAGAGGCAGCCAATCTGATGTTAGACCAGAGATAGGCATGCAGTCTGATGTTATACCAGAGATAGGCATACAGTCTGATATTAGACCAGAGAGAGGCATACAGTCTGATGTTAGACCAGAGAGAGGCAGCCAATCTGATGTTAGACCAGAGATAGGCATACAGTCTGATGTTATACCAGAGAGAGGCATACAGTCAGATACTGGGGAAAATGAATGGAAGCCAAACAAAAACTGAACTTAGTCCATGATAACAGTATTGAAACAGCCCAACAGCAACAGTTTAGGTATTGACATGGTGGAGCTTAGTGAAATGCTTGTCATTGCAGCCTTGCTAAAAGGACTTCAACCAGTCTTCATGTTCGTACCTCTAGCAAGAAAGAAGTCCATGAGAGACTGTTGTTATGATCATTACAGACCACTACACTTCCTTTTCATATCATTATATTGATGTATAAACTGTCTAACCTTGCTCCATTTTTCACTTCTATTTGAGGTTATTGTCCTAATCATTATCTTTCTCTCTTTTTTTCATCATCATCTTCTCATTCTCCTTCATCTTCTTTTCCCATGTTTTCATCTTCTTATCCTCCTTCATCTTTTCCCATGTTTTAATCTTCTCATTCTCCTTCATCTTCTTTTCCCATATTTTCTTCTTCTCCACCTTCTTTTTTTTCCTTCTTGTCTTCCAATTCCTCCTCCTCCTCCTCTTCTTTGCAAACTGTGAAAACCTTGCTAGATTTTTGCAGCAACTTTTAAACTTCTTACTCACATACAGTGGGTCTGTTCAGGTAGGGGTTGCACATGTCTGTGTGATTGGATATGTAGACATTTATTTGTGTTTTTTGTGTATCCTGTTCTGTCTTCTTCAAATAACTCAGTGAGTGATGTTTTTCTTTGTGCCTGAAACTGCTGTCTATTTCCTCATCTGTAACTCATCTCTTTGTTTACAGTGAGAAAAAAAGTAAAGAACATAAAATAATCTTCATCCTCAGAACTGAAGAAAGGGCAGCTTTTGAGAGCCAGCCAAACTTTGTGCTGACCCAGTACCACAAAAGAGGAACAAATTCTATCACCAGCGACAACCATGGCCAGCTGGAGGTACGCCATGTTGGTGAATATCGTGAGATTGACTGCAGCATCAACAGTGAGGAGACCATCAAGTGTCGGAGAGAGGGGAGTGAGGTCTACATTCCTTTCTCCTTCATCAAAAGATACTTTGAGGTTAGAGAGACTTGATGTTAAAACTTGCTTTCTGTTTCACACAACCAGACCCTTGTAGAATGTTGCTGTTTCGATAGCCAGGCAGAAAACATCTACTTCACTGCTTCAGTGAGTGTAGTATTTAGAGTGTCAGTTATATCTTGGGCCCGTTGTCCCTTTGGCTCGTTCCCTTTTTTTTTATATTTTCCTAGAAATCTTACCCTTATATTTTAAAATAATTACTGAAAATAATCTTCAAAGACCCCTGTTCTCACATGACAACAATATCAAGACCTCCAGGGCTTGAACAAAGGACCTGGGCCAACTTCCAGTCATTGTTTAGTGCCAACCTCTAGTCATTGTTTAGTGCCAACCTCCAGTCATTGCTTAGTGCCAACCTCCAGTCATTGTTTAGTGCCAACCTCCAGTCATTCACTTGTTTAGTGCCAAGCCCAACAGGAACTGGTGATCATGCTTTTTCATGTTGTTCTGACTTGGTGTCTGTAACCAGATATATTGCCTTTCACTTTATGTTCTGCCTGGTTAGCCGATTTCATTCTCTCCCTTTCTTCTGTCTCTTCTATAATTGTCTGCTTTTGTCTTCACCAGTTTATTGTGAAGTCCCATCTGTTTTGAAGAAAAAGAAGCAAACAAAAAACAAAAAAACTAAGGTCTCATCATACATCTCCTGCAGTCAGATGTGCTACATCAAGCACATATTATGGCATGAGGATGGATTTCAGAGACTGGGGTAGTGGTCTGTGAACTGACTGCTTGAGTTGGCTAGCCAGAGCTGACCAAGACCCTGTCCCACCTCTCTGTTACCTCTCCCTAGTAACAAGTTTAGCCTGGCTAGTGGGGCAGGAATCACTGTAGTCCCAAAGAAACAAATTTAGCCTGGCTAGTGGGGTGAGGATCACTGTAGTCCTAAGGAAACAAATTTATCCCGGCTTTTGGGGCAGGAATCACTGTAGTCCCAAAGAAACAAATTTAGCCTGGCTAGTGGGGTGAGGATCACTGTAGTCCTAAGGAAACAAATTTATCCCGGCTTTTGGGGCAGGGATCACTGTAGTCCTAAAGAAACAAGTTTAGCCTGGCTAGTATGGCAAAGATCACTGTAGTCCTAAAGAAACAAGTTTAGCCTGGCTAGTATGGCAAAGATCACTGTAGTCCTAAAGAAACAAATTTAGCCTGGCTAGTATTGCAGGGATCACTGTAGTCCTAAAGAAACAAATTAAGCCTGGCTAGTATTGCAGGGATCACTGTAGTCCTAAAGAAACAAATTTAGCCTGGCTAGTATGGCTGCAAGACATCGTTGACGATCTGGAAATGGATGCAACAGCAGCAGGCCATCTTGCTCACAACCGAGAGGCCTATAGGAGTGCTGTTTGGGAGGCAAAGTTCCGCAAGGGACATGCAAATGAATGAATGAATGAATGAGTATGGCAGGGATCACTGTAGTCCTAAAGAAACAAATTTAGCCTGGCTAGTATGGCAGGGATCACTGTAGTCCTAAAGAAAAAAATTTAGCCTGGCTAGTATGGCAGGGATCACTGTAGTCCTAAAGAAACAAATTTAGCCTGGCTAGTGGGGCGGGGATCACTGTAGTCCTAAAGAAACAAAGTACCTTTCCCTGCTTTTTTAGCCTCAGTTTGGGGGTCAGAAAAAAATAGTCTTAACCCACTCCCCATCCAACATGATACTTTTGCTTCAACAACAATTACTGAATAGCTGCAGAAGAGCATCTTACTTGTTGTTGGAGATGCAACAACAAGATGGAATAAGAATTACTGAATGTGAATTTAGAAGAAGAGGAGAATGTTTAGGGATGGTGTAGAAAAATATCAGCCTCTCATGTCACATAACGAAGCTACTTCTGAGAATAATTATGAGAAGAACAAGGAAAAAGATAAAAATGGAAATAGCAGATGAACAGTTTGGATTTGTTGAAGGAAAGGGAACACACAATGCCATTTATGCTTTACAAACACTAACAGAAAGAGCTTTAGAAGTACAGAAAGATCTCTACTTATGCTTCATTGATTACACCAGGCATTTGACAAGGTGAAACATAATGAAATTATTAAAATGCTTGAAGACATCAGTATAGATGGCAAAGACCTGAGGATTGTAAAACATCTATACTGGCAGCAAGAAGCAGCAGTTCGAGTTGAAAATAGGATAATATCAACCGATAAAACAAGGGGTGCGACAAGGATGTGTACTATCTCCAGACCTTTTTTCTCTGTATAGCGAGAATATTCTAAGAACAATCATCACAGAACCAGGCATAAAAATTGGAGGATACAATATTAACAACCTTCGGTATGCTGACGACACAGTAATGATAGCTGAGAACCAACAAGACCTGCAAAATCTCTTGGATAAAGTCGCCAAAGAACGTGAACAGAAAGGCCTTACTTTGAACATCAAAAAGACAGAGACTATGGTTATATCTAAGAAACAGAATCCACCAGCATACAATATTAAATTAAACGGAACTATTCTAAAGCAGGTGTAGAAATTCAAATACCTTGGAGCAGTAATAACTTCAGATGGGAAATGCAGAACAGAAATTAGGAACAGAATAGGCCAGGCTAAGACTGCATTTCAGAGAATAAGAAACATATTAGCCAACACATCTTTATCAATGAATGTTAGAAAACGAGTCCTAAAATGCTATATTGAACCTATCTTGTTATATGGAAGTGAATCATGGACAATAGGCAAGTCTGCACAAAAATCATTGGAAGCAGCAGAAATGTGGTTTATTAGAAGAATGTTGCGAATCCCCTGGACAGCAAAAATAACTAATGAAGAATGTATGAGAAGAGCTGGAGAGACAAAAAACCTTGTCAAAAAGATAAGAGAGAGACAATGTACTTTCATAGGACATGCAATGAGAAGAGGGGGCATTGAAAATATTATAACAACAGGAAAAATAGAAGGAAGAAGATCAGGAGGAAGACCAAGAGAAATGATACTGGACAGTCTGACGGGATGGTGTGAGAGGAGATCACCAACTGAACTGATGGCCTGCATGAAGGATAGGGTACTCTGGAGAAGCATAATAGCCAACGCCAGTCGGCACGGCACATGATGATGATGATGATGTAGAAAAATATCTAACAGTGACCCCTGCTTGAGTGATAACATAAATTCGTACCTTATAAGACAGTCATCTCACAGTTGACCTAGGCAGAATGACATATAAGACACTTCTATCATCTCACCAATTCACCACAGCAGACTGGCACACATATCTGACCAGCTCACCTTGGCAGACAAGTACATAAACTCAAGGCAGAACAGTTTTGTCAGACTGTCCACAACTTGCAAAGCAGCTGTAAAAAAAGGGGGGAAAACTATGTGAAAAAATTCAAACAGACATGTTAAAATATGGAAGCAGTACTGCACTTTGGACAAGTCCATATGTACACTGACCCCTCCATTGAAGGAAGATCTCAACACAGTGCACATTCTCCATAGTGCAGGCAAAAACATTGATGGATGGAAGTTGATGAGCAGGATTTGATCCCATGCATTAAGTGTGTGAAACCCCAGGAGACCATGTCTTTATCAGTTTGGCCAATCCTGCTCCAGGACACTCAGAGGAAGAGGCAGGGAAGAGCTTAATATTAATGACACTCCCTCTCTCTCTCTCTCTCTCTCTCCTCTCTCTCTCTCTCTCTTTTTTCTCTCAACCTTAAGTGCCCAGGGCACATGGGGCTTCCACAAGGGTTTTCCACAAATGCCTGTCCTTTGCCTTTTTTTTTTTTTTTGCTCTTGCCCAGGTGAGCCCTCTATTGCTCAACATCCTTTCTGTTGTTCTTCTCCATGTCTCTTTTGGTCTACCCTTACTTCTGTTCCCCTGTGGTGTCCATCTTAGTGCTATTTTTGGTAATGAGTTGTCAGTCATTCGGAGCACATGTCCCAACCATCGCCATCGTCTTTCCTCAATAATTGCTGTCAGTGGCTTCATCTGCATTTCTGCGAACAAGATGTTATTTTTTATGGTGTTTGGCCAAAATATTTTTGTAAACATTTAGTCTGGAAAAATTTAGCTTGTTTTCTATGGTTTTTGGTGGTTTTCCAGCATTTGTTAATGGCACACAGCAGGGAAATTAGTCTTGTTTTTCAGACGGTGTTGGGAAAGGTAACTAAGATGAGAGGAAATAAAGGGGGCTCATTCACAAAGAACATCCAGTCACAGTGTTCCTATAACTTACATACGCTCATTCAGATCTCCACTGACAGTCTTCCTCTAACTTACATATGCTCATACAGATCTCCAGTGTTCCTATAACTTACATACGCTCATTCAGATCTCCACTGACAGTCTTCCTCTAACTTACATACGCTCATTCAGATCTCCACTGACAGTCTTCCTCTAACTTACATACGCTCATACAGATCTCCACTGACAGTCTCCCTTTAACTTACATACGCTCATTCAGATCTCCACTGACAGTCTTCCTCTAACTTACATACGCTCATACAGATCTCCACTGACAGTCTCCCTTTAACTTACATACGTTCATACAGATCTCCACTGAGTCTCCCTTTAACTTACATACGCTCATACAGATCTCCACCGAGTCTCCCTTTAACTTACATACGCTCATACAGATCTCCACAGAGTCTCCCTTTAACTTACATACGCTCATACAGATCTCCAGTCTCCCTCTAACTTACATATAGGTATGACTATCAGTGATTTTGTATTCCAGGTTTATGGTACAGTGGAAGAAACAGATGGCTATGAGAGGCTAGAATTTCACCACTCTAATTCCATAGTTCACCCACCAAGGGCTACCTACACACCAGACTCCGTGTTTATGGCCTTTGATCACTATAATGTAGAGAATAGAGACAGGGTCAAATGTGTAACTGCGTCTGAAGGTTGGTTCATGATTTTTTTTTACAATGTACATGTATTTGTTACTTGTTCTGTTTTTTTTCATTTGGCATATATTTTCAAATGCTACCCAAACCTCTCCTCACCTAGCCCTGGGCAAATTTCTGAAACTCCCAGTGATGCTGATGGCATAAGCAGACAAAAAAAGAAGATGCATTCATATTGCAAAGTAAAATAAGAATTGTTAATAAACATAATTTTCTTTCTCACACTCTGTGCTGCATGAAGTGTTTGTCTGGGCGAAGCAGGTAACTGTACTCACAATTTTTGTAGCAGTATTAGATGCCACTAATCAGAGAGAAGGTCTGGCATTTTTAGATAAAAGATTTGATCTTTTTTTTTTCCCTTTCACTCAGGGCTCTTTAAGTGATTTTGGATTTTCTTATTAAAATTTTCTTGTATTCTTTTGTTATTGAGCTAAGAGATGTGGTAAGTATGTGGTGCAGTTGTAAAGTATGAGAACACCAAGCAGTAGGTTGCAAGTTCAGTCCCAAACAAGGATTTTTTTTTTCCTGTTTGTTTTAAATTTTGCTTGGATAAAGTTTAAAGTGAAAATCACAAACTGAACCCCACTCCCCAGAGACATTCCATTCATCTTTTTTTTTAGCATATCTTTGACGTATTTCAGGGAGTGTGAGACAGGTGAGAACCATCACAAAAAAAAAAACAAAACAGATTTGTAATCATTCTATTTAGTCAGCTTTTATGTTTGGATTTTGTTCATTCATTAGCTCCCTTTGCTGACCATGTATCATCTTTTGGTACTTACAACCTGTTACCTTTTATTACTTGTATCACTTGGTCAGACTGGGTGTGTAGTTTTCACTTCATCTGTTATGTATTTTCATAGTGTCTGATTTTCTTTTAGTCTAGTTTGGTTTGTTTTTTTTCTTTTTTGTTAAATCTTATCTCACATTTATTGTAAATTTATTCATTTTTCTTATTCTGTGTCAGTGTTTCTCAACATTTTTGCCTTGGAATATTTTTTATCCCCACAGAACCTGTGCATCAAAATATTTACTGCTGCTCATTTTTCACTTCATATGTCTCTCATACACAAATATGTCTCTCACAAACAAATATGTCTCACACACGTATATGTCTCTCATACGCATATATATCTCACACACATATATCTCTCTCACACACACTCTCATACACACGTCTCTCTCACACACACACACACACACACACCACCACCACCATAAAATATACTAATACTGATCACTAGTGAAAGCAAGAAAAAATGTTTTTCCTTTTAGTTCTAGTAGAGGCCACTACCACTGAAAATAAGAATAATAAAAAGAAAAAAATAGTATTAAAAAGAAAAAATAAAACAAAAGTAAAATCTCATTTTCAGTGCCATTAAGACATATTGGGGGATATCCTCCTGTTAGGCCCATATTTCCAAGACCTTTGGCGCATGGAAGTATGATGTGGTCTGTATCACGCCTGACTGCATTTACCTTCCCAGGTTTCTCTGGTACCTATTTTTAGAGGCTGTATGGACCCTGGGACCTTTTTTGGTGTGGTGGTACCAGAAAAAAAATCCCTACTGCGGGACTCAAACCCAGTGCCACTGAATCAGTAGACCAGGTGCCTAACTACTCAGCCATCCAGGCTGCCAAATGTATATTATATAAAATGTTAATTGGACATGGCTTCTGTTACATGACATGTGCAAGGGTAGGTTTTTTTTTTTTTAAACTTGTGTTCAGCAAAAAAATATGACCTTTAATCAACCTGTCTTAGATAAAGACAAAAGCATGTAGCTAAGCTCTAGGGTTCCACAAGTGCCTGGGTGGGGAGGGGGGGTTTCAGTCACTATCTCTGGTGGAACCCCTGCAGGTCCGTCACAAAAACCTAGGGTTCCAGGAAACAGGTTCAGAATGTGCACCATGCAGAGAAGCTTCAATGATTTGGATATAAGCATAGAACCATAGTGATAGAATACTCTCATACTGTAGGAAGACTAATAAAAGCATTAGAAAGGAATGGGCAACATCTATTTGTGCTGAGTCTGCCATCATCATAGTGAGGCCTTTGTGGGAAGTTTTACTTTCCTTAAATGAATTGTGTTGGCCTTTTCCTGGATGAATTACAACTCTCTCACAGTCATATGATATCAGTTGTTTTTCTGTTTTAAAAAAGGTGTTCCTATAACAGTGCAGTGGAGCAAGGAAGGCTATCATTACCCCATCCAGGTGGCACAGTACGGTCTCAGCCACCACGCCAAGCATGTGATCAGTGGTGACCCTGACCAGGTGGTGCTGGAAGATGGAGAGGAGGACAGTCTGGGAGGTTGGGTCATGCCCGATACAAAATCACAGGTTAAAGTTTCAAGAGATGAGAGTACAGCCACACGTGTCCTTGAGTTCCTAACATCAGGTAATGAAAGACAGCGTTGCATAGTTTTGGTTTTTTTTATGTATTTTTGATGTATGTGAAAGTTTGCTGTGTTGGTGGTTTTTTTTTTCTATATCTTTGATGTATGTGAAAGTTTGCCGTGTTGGTGGTTTTTTTTTTCTATATCTTTGATGTATGTGAAAGTTTGCCGTATTGGTGGTTTTTTTTTTCTATATCTTTGATGTATGTGAAAGTTTGCCGTATTGGTGGTTTTTTTCTTTTTAAATGAGCAAACGTGTGAGTACAAGGGCATTTTGTCCGCTAGAATAAACTTTCATGTTACACAAGAAATAACTAACAAAATTAGAGATATAGAGTAGTCCCTCCATTCCCATAACATACTTTTTGTTACATATGAGGCGTCCCATGCCAGACAGATGAATGCAGCAAGATGACGTTGGTGTTTTTGCCTCTCTGGCATGGAATACCTCATATATACATATCATTTAATTTCAGATTATACATATTAAGAAGTCAGTCAAAATAATTAATATATTTATGACTCGTACAGAAGGTCATGCGCAAAATTTATTAACTCAGATATACAGTTTCTAATTTTTAAATGTTTTTTTTTTTTCAAATCATGGGTTACTAAAACCACAGATATTGATCCTATGTACAGAGGGGGAGGGGAATGAGTGTTATTTCAGCAGTTAAGAAAACTGTTGGGCTTTGTTCAGTTAGCCATCTACAGATACATCAATAGACAGTCCTCTTTAGATTAAGACTTCACCATCTACAGATACATCAGTAGACAGTCCTCTTTAGATTAAGACTTCACCATCTACAGATACATCAGTAGACAGTCCTCTTTAGATTAAGACTTCACCATCTACAGATACATCAGTAGACAGTCCTCTTTAGATTAAGACTTCACCATTTTGTGGTGTCTGTACAAGTTGAAGATATTCCTTTAAAAGAGTGGATTTATGCCTAAAAGTATAGAACACATTCCTAAATGCTTGTAGGGAACACTGTCTAATTAATTCTGTCCATAAAAAAATGTGTCTTCCTTTGAGTTAAAATTATTTGAAATCATATGCAATTTTAACAAATTTTCTTTTCTTCAAATTTAGATTCCCTTCAGACTAAGGGTGTCAGCATGGCTGCAAACGAGAAAGGTTACAAATGTTTTTTCTTGGATGTTAAATTTGCAACCAATGGAAGTGTGACCGTTGTCGTGGAGACGGGCGCTGGAGACATCAAGATTCATTATGTGTTTAGTAACACGGATATTTCTTTTGATGGAAAAAGTAACATTTATTATGGCATGGGAGAGAGGAGAAATGAGTGGATCCACCTGGCCAGGGACCTGAGATCTGACTTGTTGAAAGGTCTTTTGATGAAGATTAAGATGGACACCGTTAGAAAATCCTACATGCTGAATAATGTTTTGGAGATTCGATTACACGGCCATGGATGGATTGACAACATCACCATGTCGCAGTCTGTACATATGGACCAGTTCTACGATGCGGCCAATTGGTTGTTGCGGCATCAGGATGAACGAGGCGGCTGGCCGATCATGGTCCAGCGACGCCTGGTCGCGGGCATTATGGAACTGCCTCCCGGATGGTATTCTGCAATGGGTCAGGGTCAGGCCATGTCAGTTCTAGTCCGAGCCTACCTGGACTCTAAGGATGAGAAGTACCTCCTGGCAGCGGTGGATGCTCTCAAACTTTTTGAGGTTGACAGTTCTCAGGGTGGCGTCAGGGCCAGGTTTATGGACAGGTTTGATTGGTACGAGGAGTATCCGACCACTCCGAGCTCGTTTGTGCTCAACGGTTTTATATATTCCCTGCTTGGGCTGTATGACCTTAAGATGACGGCCGCAGGCGAGGGGAAAGCTCAGGCGGAAAGAATATACAATTCTGGTATGAAATCGTTGAAAGCTATGCTTGGTTTGTACGACTCTGGAGCAGGTACGTTTTATGATTTGCGACATATAATAACCACCATGGAACCCAACCGTGCCAGGTGGGACTATCATACTACGCATATCAACCAGCTGCTGCAGCTGATGGTAATAGATGATGATGAAATTTTTAAAACCACTTGCCAGCGCTGGTTAGGATATTTGAAGGGTAAGAGAGCGCGACACAACTGAGAGAAACCATTAACTCAGAAGACGGAAAGAGGACCTTTAGTGTAAATTATTGATATAAATGGCCAAAATGTAACGAGACTACATTTTCATGCTTGTAAATATGTGTTAATATTGTGATGTTTGTGAAAGGTAGTAGTGAGCTACCACTTGTGTAATGTTCAGGAGCAGTTGAATTGTGTTCAGTATTTATAATAAACGCAGTTATTTCCCTGTGAGAAACTGTTTGCAGAGTTGTGTCCCTCCAGTTTTAACAGCAGAAATTTGTTCCAGACTCACAGGTACATACACCTGTATGACTAATTACAGAACTGTGACCCCTTGAAGCGCCCGCTAATAGCAGAATTGTTCTGTGTATTTGGTTCAAACTGTTATTCCTTCTGTGAACATAGAGTTGTGACCGTGTAATCATTCAAAAAAAGAGTTACGTCCCTGTATGACAAATCTCGGGTTGTCTCCCCAGCTTCATTGTCATAGTTTGTGACAAGTGCAGGCAAAGTCCAAGACAAGTAGATCGTGTTTGTATTTTAGAATATTCATATTTTTTTATCTTGTGAGGGCATCATTATTTTCATTATTTTGTGTACATGTACACATTTCTTGTGAGAACATCATGTCTGTGTATATGTACACATTTATTATGAGGTCATTGGAGCTTCAGTTCTGTGTACATGTACATTTTACTTATGATGATTTTGCTGCTTTATATTCTTTCAACATTTTCTTGTGAATGTTTTTGTGTGAATGTTGTTATTCCACCAAGTTCAGATAATGTGACTTGTTGGCAGTTGGGAGAAAAATTTGATGAATAAAAAAATCAAAATCAGAAATTGATGAGAGCATGTCAAAATAAAGTGGCAGAGAGTGAGGATTTGTTAAAAAACAAGTGGAAAGCTGTTGATGAAAGTTTAAACTAAACGAAGACATGTAGATTATGGAGGAAGGACCAGAACATTGACTGTAGGCAGATAAGAATCATTTTGAGATGGGGGTCATGATTTGGAGCTTGTGGGGGGGGGGGGGGGGCTAGTGGGTTAGTATACGAGGAAGAAGCTGTGTATGGGGGGAGACCTCACTGGATCCAGCTAGTGGGTTAGTATATGAGGGTGGAGCTGTGTGTGGAGGGAGACTTGTGTTAGTGGGTTAGTATATGAGGAAGAAGATGTGGAGCTGTGTGTGGAGGGAGACTTGTGTCACTGGGTCCAGCTAGTGGGTTAGTATATGAGGAAGAAGCTGTGGAGCTGTGTGTGGAGGGAGACTTGTGTCACTGGGTCCAGCTAGTGGGTTAGCATATGAGGAAGAAGCTGTGGAGCTGTGTGTGGAAGGAGACTTGTGTCACTGGGTCCACCTAGTGGGTTAGTATATGAGAAAGAAGCTGTGGAGCTGTGTGTGGAAGGAGACTTGTGTCACTGGGTCCAGCTAGTGGGTTAGTATAGGAGGAAGAAGATGTGGAGCTGTGTGTGGAGGGAGACTTGTGTCACTGGGTCCAGCTAGTGGGTTAGTATATGAAGAAGAAGATGTGGAGCTGTGTGTGGAGGGAGACTTGTGTCACTGGGTCCAGCTAGTGGGTTAGTATATGAGGAATAAGATGTGGAGCTGTGTGTGGAGGGAGACTTGTGTCACTGGGTCCAGCTAGTGGGTTAGTATATGAGGAAGAAGCTGTGGAGCTGTGTGTGGAGGGAGACTTGTGTCACTGGGTCCAGCTAGTGGGTTAGTATAGGAGGACGAAGATGTGGAGCTGTGTGTGGATGGAGACTTGTGTCACTGGGTCCAGCTAGTGGGTTAGTATATGAGGAAGAGGCTGTGGAGCTGTAGCAGAAGAAGCCTGGAGAACACATGGCACCCATGGAGATGAGATGAAATTTGAAACATTGAGTGTCAGTCATCACAGCTTATGTGCTCTTCACAGAAATGGTATCAGTGATCTCTGTATCTGCTCATTCCTTGTCAGTGATCTCTGTATCTGCTCATTCCTTGTCAGTGATCTCTGTATCTGCTCATTCCTTGTCAGTGATCTCTGTATCTGCTCATTTTCTTGTTCATGATATATCTATATATTTTATCCTTGCTAGTGATGTCTGTATCCACATATCTCATGTTAGGAACTTTCACAACTACTAAAATGAGATGGGAATTTCCCAGAATTAATCATGTATGACTCTTCTGAAAATTCTACTTCCTGATTTCTCCGTACTTTATCATTCTTGTATAACAGTTGTTGCACATGCCATGTACATAATGCTCATTTATTGTTTTGACTATTGCTAGTACAATCTCCCATGATGATGTTTAAAATTATTTTTTGATTAAGTTTGGTATGTACAGAAAGCTCTGTTTATTGTTGTTCTTAGCTTTGTAATGTATGTTAAATAATTTGTGAAAGTAGCCAGTACATGGTGAAAAGAGGTGGTAGTGAAGTTTAGTTTTCTTTATGGTTTTGTGCATTTTTTTTTCAAGATGTATTTAGTAAATAACATTGCCAAAATAATAATAATAACAGTGACAGTTTTTGTTTCATGAGAAGTTTTGAATCATGTAGATTGTCTCGTGATTCACCTGTATAGTATTGTCTTTTAGTGTACCTGTATAGTTTATTTCCTACTTTACCTGCAATTTTGTCTTCAGGTTTACCTGTATAGTTTATCTCCTAATTTACATGTATAGTTTGTCTCCTGATTTACCTGCATACTTTGTCTCTTGATTTACCTACATAGTTTATCTTCTAATTTACCTGCATAGTTTGTCTCCTGATTTACCTGCTTAGTTTATCTCATAATTTACATGCATAGTTTGTCTCCTGATTTACCTGCTTAGTTTATCCCATAATTTACCTGCATAGTTTGTCTCCTGATTTACCTGCATAGTTTGTCTCCTGATTTACCTGCTTAGTTTATCTCATAATTTACCTGCATAGTTTGTCTCCTGATTTACCTGCTTAATTTATCTCATAATTTGCCTGCATAGTTTGTCTCCTGATTTACCTGCATAGTTTGTCTCCTGATTTACCTGCTTAGTTTATCTCATGCGTAGTTTGTCTCCTGATTTACCTGCTTAGTTTATCTCATAATTTACCTGCATAGTTTGTCTCCTGATTTACCTGCATAGTTTGTCTCCTGATTTACCTGCTTAGTTTATCTCATAATTTACCTGCATAGTTTGTCTCCTGATTTACCTGCTTAGTTTATCTCATAATTTACCTGCATAGTTTGTCTCCTGATTTACCTGCATAGTTTGTCTCCTGATTTACCTGTACCACTAACTCTGTGTTATACAGAATTATGGCTCTTTTGAGGACCATGCCAACAACAACAAAAAAAGTGACAAAACCCCCATGAAGAACTGCAAGTAAGAACTTCAAGTACGAACTACAAGTAAGAACTACAAGTAAGAACTGCGAGTAAGAACTACAAGTAAGAACTGCGAGTAAGAACTGTAAGTAAGAACTGCAAGTAAGAACTACAAGTAAGAATTGCGAGTAAGAACTGCAAGTAAGAACTAAGTAAGAACTGCAAGTAAGAACTACAAGTAAGAATTGCGAGTAAGAACTGCAAGTAAGAACTAAGTAAGAACTGCAAGTAAGAACTACAAGTAAGAATTGCGAGTAAGAACTGCAAGTAAGAACTAAGTAAGAACTGCAAGTAAGAACTACAAGTAAGAATTGCGAGTAAGAACTGCAAGTAAGAACTAAGTAAGAACTGCAAGTAAGAACTACAAGTAAGAACTGCGAGTAAGAACTGCAAGTAACCTCATCTTCAGAGTACCATAGTAGTGTCAGGAAAGATTTGAGCTGATTCTTTGGTTAGAAGTTGCAGGTGTAGATATTTTTCTGTCTGATGAGAAACCACCGGTATAAGAGATGCAACTAGTATCATCAGAGCCATAAAGTATACAGAGAGGTATCCTTTATGGTATCCCAGAGAGGTATCCTATTACATTTGAAATTAAAAGATGCCATATCTTGCTGGAAAATAAAATCATATTCTGTTTTAACTATCTCAGTTCAAGAACAGAGTAAGTTTGTAGTTTTTCTGAGAAATGTTTCAGCTTTGAAAACTGTAGAACTTTTGCTTTGGACTTATTAGTTTTTAAGAAATATTTTGTGTTCATTCACTTTTGACAGAGTGTCTCATACTTTATAGAATTAATGCTGGTATCTTTTTTTGTATTCTGTCATGCATTGATAACTGTTTCCAATATGTTATGGTGTGCTCCACCTTAAAGGAATACATTGTTTTGAGTTTATGGTCGGTACATTGTGTCAGGTTCAAGATTTCTAGAGCTACATTTACTAAAGCATGATGGCTGGGGTTTGAACCAGCTGCCTTCAACATGAGATGCTGGAGCATTATCAACTTTGCCACTCACACACAACTCATGTTTAGAATTTGATCATTTTTAGAAGCACTTGAACATTATCATGAGTTTAGTATTGTTGTTGTTGTTGTTGTTCACAGTTGCGTTGACATTGGAAAGTAATACTGCAACTGTCGGGTATTACTTTATTGCAACTATAGCAACAGAATACCTCATTTTGTTTTTTGGTTTTTTTTTTTAGTGGTTTTGTTTGTCATAGTCATAGGTTTCTGTCATAATTTTTTTTTTTTATTATGTATACTTAGACCAAGACAGACAGTATTCCTTACAATCATTGTTACTTATCATCATCAGAATCTCAGTGGTTTCTTAACATTTCAGTAACCACAGCTATAACCATCATCATCATTTTTGATAGAAGTTATACATTCACACAGTCAGAGCAGACATATCAGGTGAGACTGACCGAACATACAGTACCTTTAGCAGAAATATGACACAGAATAAGGATGAATGTGATGGTGTAGTAATGTGACAAGAGGACAGTCATGCCCTTGTGGAGTAGTTCCATCACAGTGCCACCTGTTTCATATCCAGGTGATGCTACAGAGGTCAGAGTGACCATATGTTTACCAGTTTAATAGATATATCAGGTTGTGATGCACTTATTACAAGAGGGATAGGGGGTTGGGACATTTTCTGTGTTTTGGATGTTGTGTTTATGTGGTAGAATTTGTTGCTCTAACCTATTTTGTTGCTTTATATTTTTCTGGTGGGACTTTGCTGGATTTTTCTAATGCTTTAGAGGGTGCTGTATGATGTGGGACAGAGGTCTCAACAACACATAGCCCACTCTTCCTATCATCCTCATCATTCTTGTGTCTCATTATTTTTTACAAACATTTTGACACATTGTAAAGTAATAATAATAATAATAATCAGAACTTCAAAATGGCTTTTTATGGTTCCCCCCCCCCCCTTTTTTTTTTTTTAAACCAGCAGTTCTCAGCCCTTTTACTGTACGGCCCACATTTAAAAGTAAAACATTTTTGCGGCCCACTAATAAAGTGTTTTATATTTGCAAGGTATAAATCTAATTTTAAAAAGTATTATGTAATATTTTCTCTACATGTTTAACTGCATATTCATTGCTACACAAAAGTTCTTTTCATTTACCTTAAAGATGGCACTGTTTCCGGTTGGATAGCACGTCTGTTTTGGCTGGAATTTTTTTTATTGTATCTGCATTTTTCTTTTTTCTTTTGCTGCTTTGAGACTTCAGCGTGGCCCACAATACTCCCTTTGGACCGTGGCCCATGGGTTGAGAACCACTGCCTTAATCCTTACTTGATTATGGGAGATAATCCAGCGTTCATGTCGTGCTGTAGGAATTACCTTCTCCTCGTTATATTTAAAGAGGACGAGTTTGAGCACTGTTAAGATTACCACAGTCCAAGTGTACTGGAAGATGGTTCTGTATTCTTTGTTTCTTTTTTCATGTATTTTTCAAGTATTTTTCAAGTGTAGGGTCTGTATGTAAGGTTCAAACTGCAGGAACAGAAAGTTAAAACACAGGAGCAGTTCTTTACATCTGCAACATTTTTTTTATAAAATATATCCCAAAATGTTGCATGATCTAAGTTAGCTGAAACAAGTTTAGAAACTCAACGGTTGGTTGTTTTTTTTTTTTTGTTGATATTTTTTGTGTGTGAAATTTATCATCATGTGATTGTGATATCCTGTAAATAGTATTCGGACTGCATTCCACAAAAGGTTTTTTTTTCTTTGATATGGGAGTCACTGGTTCACAATTTTTTTTTGTTGCCATTTTGTGTGAAGGTTTGTAAGTTATGTTCCCTTTATTCAGGATTGTGAGTGGTACATCTTTTATGCTTGAAAGTCTGGTGTGAGATTTATGAATGTACAAGATGTGTGTAGGCACCAAGGGAATTTGGTGTTGTCCATATTTTCTCTAACATGTCAGCACACTAGAGGGTGATGTGGTCAGCTTTCTCTGACCTGTCAGCACACTAGAGGGTAATGTGGTCAGCTTTCTCTGACCTGTCAGCACACTAGAGGGTAATGTGGTCAGCTTTCTCTGACCTGTCAGCACACTAGAGGGTAATGTGGTCAGCTTTCTCTGACCTGTCAGCACACTAGAGGGTAATGTGGTCAGCTTTCTCTGACCTGCCAGCACACTAGAGGGTAATGTGGTCAGCTTTCTCTGACCTGCCAGCACACTAGAGGGTAATGTGGTCAGCTTTCTCTGACCTGTCAGCACACTAGAGGGCGATGTGGTCAGCTTTCTCTGACCTGTCAGCACACTAGAGGGCGATGTGGTCAGCTTTCTCTGACCTGCCAGCACACTAGAGGGCAATGTGGTCAGCTTTCTCTGACCTGCCAGCACACTAGAGGGTAATGTGGTCAGCTTTCTCTGACCTGTCAGCACACTAGAGGGTAATGTGGTCAGCTTTCTCTGACCTGCCAGCACACTAGAGGGTAATGTGGTCAGCTTTCTCTGACCTGTCAGCACACTAGAGGGTAATGTGGTCAGCTTTCTCTGACCTGCCAGCACACTAGAGGGTAATGTGGTCAGCTTTCTCTGACCTGTCAGCACACTAGAGGGCGATGTGGTCAGCTTTCTCTGACCTGTCAGCACACTAGAGGGCGATGTGGTCAGCTTTCTCTGACCTGCCAGCACACTAGAGGGCAATGTGGTCAGCTTTCTCTGACCTGCCAGCACACTAGAGGGTAATGTGGTCAGCTTTCTCTGACCTGTCAGCACACTAGAGGGTAATGTGGTCAGCTTTCTCTGACCTGCCAGCACACTAGAGGGTAATGTGGTCAGCTTTCTCTGACCTGTCAGCACACTAGAGGGTAATGTGGTCAGCTTTCTCTGACCTGTCAGCACACTAGAGGGTGATGTGGTCAGCTTTCTCTGACCTGTCAGCACACTAGAGGGCGATGTGGTCAGCTTTCTTTCCTCAACTCCAGTAGAAGCCAGATATCACAGTTGGCTGACTGGGACACCTGGCCGGATTCAAACCACTTACCTTCTTCACATAAGATTACTACACTAATCACTCACACAAAGTATGTGATAGCCATTACTCAGACATTCACACAAAGCATATGCTAGTCATTACTCAGACATTCACACAGAGTATGTGCTTGCCATCACTCAGACATTCACACAATGTGCTAGCCATCGCTCAGACATTCACACAAACTATGTGCTAGCCATCGCTCAGACTTTCACACAAAGTATGTCATAGTTTTATAGCAACACCATACAGACCTAGTACAAATTTCAAGTGGTCATTGTTACACTTGCAAGGGATGGCTCACATTTCCTGCAAAAATCTGGCCCATTTTGGTTCTTAAGTTGAAAATAAGAGCGTTATTGTTTTGAGTGCAGCCGGATATTGTAGTGGCAACTAATCCTTTAGTTTTTTACTAACCAGATCTTCTTCTATCACTGACTCACTGCTTGGAGACACTCAACAGTAAGAAGATTATACATTCCACTACTTGCTAGAGGAGGCAGTGAGAACCTGGCATTAGAAAAGTCATAGGTCCCCAGCTCCTCTATGTTGTAGGTCAACCTCACTGTAGTCTCTCCATCTTATATGGGCCTGCCTGTCTACTAAAGTCCCACCATCTTACAGGTCAAACTCTGTAGTTCCTGCTTATAGGTTAATCCCTAGCTGTAGTCCCTCTGTCATAATTATTGGTTAACATCTGTATTGTTCCCTTTCCTATAGGTCAGCCTATCTTTTCTTCATTGTTACTCATTTTATTATGATTATTATTGCATGCCCTAGTTTCACAAAGTATTTCAGTATGACCTTATGATGACATCAAGTCTTGAAACATTTGTCCTCTCATGCAGTCTTGTGTTGACCTTTTGACCTACTGATGCTGAAATTTGTTAGTATCTGCCTAATGTAGATAATGTTGTCTAGTGAGACCTGCCTCAATCTGGTCAGCAACAATGTCTCAAATATCACATTTCCCTGAGTAAACTTGACCCACATTTCATAGTCCATGTTCTGTGGAGTAGATCAGCTTGCATGCTATTTGAAGTTCTCTAGCTGTGTACCTCATTACCAGCTAAAAGTTCTGTTACTGAACTGAGAGATGATGTCTGATATTCTTATGTAATAGTCTAGATCTAATGTAATACTTATAGCATTCCATTGCAACTGTAAAGATATGAAAGTTCATAGTATTGTTACATGAGAGCATTTGTTAAAATTATAAAAATATTTATCCAAGGAACTGTCATTGTACTCAGAAACATGAATCTATTCTTTGGTGCAGGAAGGGTGCAGGTGCTCTTTTTGTTTCTTTCTGTTTGAATCCGAAGTTATTCCGATCTTGTGTAGAACTTTCATCCATCCTGAAGTCATAGGTTAAGATGAGCAAGACCCAGGATGTTGGTATTGGTGATGAGTTTTGTAGATCATATCCCAGGTGGTTACTTTTCTGTACAACTTTGCCCTTGTATGTTGATTAACAACACAGTCGCTGTTCATACAGTTTGTGGCATTTTACAGGCAAACAGTATATCCTTTTCCCACTTCTCCCTATCTGCAACCAGCTTTTTACATCAGCTGCTCTTTGCCAGGCTATTCTTGATGGACCTTCTATCCTTGAGACATACATCTCACATCTGTTCTAGCTACAGTTTTGTGCTACTTTCAGGGTACACTCTTGTTCCATATGCAGCTTCTTGTCTTGACATTACTAATGTTTATGTAACAAGTTTTCTTTATATGTCCGTCTCCTTATCTTATACAAGAACTTTTTAACAAGAGCAGTTTGTTCAAACTTTATTTAGTTAACAAACAGTTGTTCATATTGTTACAGACGCAGCAAAGGCCTGTGGTTGCAATGACATACAATCTACTTGGGCTTATACTGTGATTGTTTTGGTGAATGACAGGTTTTGCATATTCATTCATTTTTCTGACTGATTGTATCTGCATGTTTGTGTTGGAGAAATCTACAAGTTGCTGCCATCAAATTCTGCTGTAACAGGCCAATGTGCATCAGTTTATCACTGAAAATGACCATTACCTACAGCAGTTTTTTAGTTCATTTAACTAAGTTAGCACAAATTCTGACAGTACAGGAACTATACATACTTACTCAATAAGCTTTTTATATTATAAATTGTGTGGTTGCCAGATAACATATTTTATAACAAATCAACAAATACTTAACAAAAGAAAAACCATAAGTCATGATTTACTGGAACTACTGACTCATTTTTTTGTAAGTAGTGGATTTCATTTTGTATGACTAAACTGTTGATACAGGAGATGAGTTTGGTTGTGTGGAGAGAAAATTCTGAGAATTTGCATAAATGAATGTTATTTGGGAAAGAACCAATGTAATTTTTTTTTCTAAATTAAAAAGAAAACAGAAAAAAAAACTTTTGTTATCTGTTCTGGTCATTGTTTTTGTTGTTGCATTTGTTTCTTTGAAACTTCAAACTCAAGTTCCTTGTAACACACACCCTGATTAGTGGACTCAAAGTATTTTCTCAATTGGCTCCACCACCTACTGAAGACACTAATCTTACTGGCTGTATCCAGCTCACTAGTATTAATAATCTGTCACTTCTCTGTCAATATTTTGCTTTCCATCATCTTAGATAAGAAGCTGGTCTGCCTACTTGTGTCCCAGCATCAAGTTAATAGATGATTATTACACAAGTTCCTCAGTTTATCATAGAGTCATGCTTTGATGAACCAACTCATCATCAAAAGCTGAAAATATTTTAAGCTGAATATGATATAGATAAATGTTTTATCAAATGAGTTTGACTGGCAAAATAGTGTTCTCCGATTGGTTCTGATGGGGGAACATGATTGACAATACAGCACATCACTAGCCATCATTTAACGATGGCCACTACCAGTTGAGACCAAGCTGTATGGTGATGATGACATTTAAGGTGGACTGTTCTATTCTTCAAAGATATCCAACTTGTCATTCTTCGTCAAAGAAGCCCAGTAACAGATTAACAATGCCAAAAAATTTCACGTCTGATGACTTCTGAATGCACATCACTGTCGGCCTTTGAAAAGACAAAGTCAAACCACTCTAAGATGAGGAACATCTGTACTAAAACCTTTTCTAATGATCTTTTTCTGGCATATTTCTCTATAACTTTACAAAAGAGAAGTTAAGCATCAGAATATTTCGCTCAAGCAAACAAAAACAAATAAAGTCATCAGTAGAACACTCCACCTAAGTTTTAATGGTTAAAAAAAATTGTTAAAAAATTGGCTAAATCATCAACAAGAACATTATTCATCATCAAATCTGATCTTTTTCCCCCTCGATCTTGCAACTTTATGAACTGTTCAAAAGAACAAAAAAAAACATTAAAATCACAACCAGAAATGAAAAGCTGCTAGTAATTTACTGTTAAGCGAGGGCAAATTAGTAGGCATAATGTCCTTTGATGAAGTTGAAAAAACTTGCTGCAGAAAAACTTGGCAAACTACCATACGAGCCATTGAAAGCATGGGAAGGATGTAAGATGTAATCATGCAACTAAATGAAGGAAGTACGAAAAATTTTACGATCATAATTTTCTAAACCTGCCTCATAAAACTCGGAGGAGACCAATGTCAAATTTGCTGCAGTGATGACCAAAACTAAACTAAAAGTTCATGACTCTGTTAACACACGCAGGATGTGACAAAGTATTTCCAAAGCCCCACGGAAGAATGTCCACTACAAATCTGAGGTATAAAAGCAATACTGGCAGGTCTTCCATGTTAGGTTTTAAAAGTAAATATGAATGGTAACTGAAACAGAAATTATGACTTTTATCATCATCAATACAGAATATAAGATATTTCTGATACTAGATTTTAAAATTTAAAAAGAATTTTTAAAATTCTATATTTTTCTCTTCTGATCAACCAGCTACATCTGACAACCAGCAGTCTCTGGTACAGTACTTTCTCTTTGCGTCAAACACAGATTGCTCTAGTAGAAAGGCAGTTAATGTGCTTGTTTCATGTTAATGGTCAGGATCAAACTCCAAGTGAGGAATTCAAGTCGGCCCACGTGTGGAAATGTGTACCTGGCTCCTCGGCAGGTGGGGAAAGCGAAGTGGTCAGGAATGATACTAACCACATAACTCTCTGCCAAAGTATCCAAAAAAAAAATTAAGGGGGCCTTTGTACTGTATTCTTAACAGGGGCTTATTTTGTGTCCACTTTTTTGTCAAAAAAATTTTTTAAGTACATATTTACACCAATGGAAAACTTTCTATGCCATAACTGGGTCAAAAGTTCGAAACTACACACCACATAAATCCTTGTGGGCAAAGATCCACCGAGTTATGAACAACTGATTTTCCACATCTTTTTGTACAAAAATTCACGAAACTGACAAAACCACACATCTGTGGGCAGCATGTAAATGTAATTTTTATGCTCAAGTTTTAGTGCACACAAAAAAAAAAAAAAACAGCACCAAGCAGAAAAAAAAAGGGCAAAAAAAAAACTTGTGATCCAAAGAGTAAGATTTTCCTTCATAAAGACTGAAAATGTGAGCTTACTACAACCACAAAAAAAAATAAACAAAAACTGGTCAACCAATGACTGATAACGCACATACAAAACTTTTGTACATGACTTCCAAAAGAAATCTGAAAGACATCAGATGAAGAAAAATCAACACAAGAAACGCCATCAAATCTGGGGGCATCTGATTTTAACATAAAAACTCTTTCCAGCTCTCCATTGTGTAAAAAGAGTTACAAACAAAACAACTGTAACTATGTTTTCTTGTTCAGATTTTTCAGTTCAAAACTTTAATCAAATTATAGACCTTGCTTTACTTCCGGGTTAAAAAATGTGGTGATTGTGATTATTATAAATTTTTTGTGTGGTCTTGTAATTTCTGATCTGGCAATCTAAGTATTACAAGTTTCACATAAGCAAGTTTTAAGTAAGTACCAGGTAATGATCTTCTTCTCCCACCCCGCCCCCAACAAAATGAATAAAAGAAGCATGTACTTAAATTCAATTTTTTTTTGTATCACGAGATAGCAAAGATGAACTATTTGCAAACTGTCTGTCTTCACAGAAAAACCTCAAGTCTTCTGAAACAAAATGAAAAAAAAAAAAACAAGACAAGTTTCATGAAGAACAATTAATGATCATACAGCAAAGTAGACCCTACACAGAATACTAATGTTTGTTTTTTAAATGTCTGTGAATACTGTATTATGCTATCCAGAAAGACTTAAAAAGTGGAGACTATACCAGCAAGCAGAGGCAAAACAGTTCATCCTATGTATGGGTCTCTGTGCATGATTTTACGAGAAAAGATTTTTTTTAAATGGTTGTTAAATTTTACAGCACTGAAATAATCAGAGAAAACAGAAATTTTATTCCAAGAATTCTGTCACTACTCAAGTGACGGTCTTGCTAACTTAACACAATCACAATCATTATAAATCTGACATAATCTTTATTTTTGAAGTTTACTTCTGTGTTATAACTGGGTGCCATGAATGAATTATGAAAAAACTGAATATCTGTGTCACTATCTCCTTCTACTCTAATAGAAAACAAATTCTACCTCACTCTGACCATCATCCCAGTGCATGAAGTACCTCATTCAAGCCCTGCAGGTTGGTTCTCTAGAAGAATTTAACTGCTTCTTTAAAATCAGCATAATTCAATCTGGACAGCAGCAAAAAGTTCATCACAGACTTCATATCCCAGCATCCCAGATGATTCCCAAAGGTCAACTGGCACAACAAGGTCAGGCTCTGGACGAGCAGCCACATAAACTTCTGTCTTTGTTTATCAAGTGCTGCAGACAAGGCTGCTGCTTTCTGGCCATGGTTCCTTCTGCCGTTTGTTGCTCGTCTTCTGTTGATGGCTTCTGGCTTTTCCTTGCAGATCTGCTCACTCTGTCCGGTGCTTGCCTCTAGTACCACCATCTGAACAACCGCTGCAGCCACACTTGGTGACGGACGCTGTGTGGATTGAGGTAAAAATAATAAAAGCTTTCCTTTCTAAAGAAGGCATTTCCAATCATTGCAAAGATAATCTTCAATATAATAGCAGACAATATAGTAACAGACAATAAAAACATCATCATCATCATAATTTTCTGTGAGCAAGGTTTTCTCAGCAGTTGCTTCTGTGAAGATGCTGATCATATCATGACAGATTACTGGGATGACTTGATTGATAAACTCAAGAGGGAAAAAAAAAAGTTTTTCTGTCACCTCCACCACCCTGAAAACCATGGGGAGCTCTATCCCCTTATCAGACTAAGCCTTTACTAGAAGCACCCACAATGACAGGGTCTTGGCCAATTCTAGCTTGATGGCAAGTTATTTTTGCTCACATTATCATCATCATTAGTTCCCTCAACTTTCACGGTCGTGTGGGGGTATCTCCTAAAAAATGATTGACAAATTTCACCAGAAGTGTATGATGATATTGCTGGATGGCTGTTAACTTGGACAAGTAAAATATGGTAAAGAAATCTGAAGCAACACAGACATGGTTCTAGAGAAAGGTGCAACAGGTAGAAAAACGAAGGAATCCTTGGAGAAGGTAAAATTTTCTGGACATGTCATGAGAATAGAGAATTTAAAGAACCAATGTTTGAAAAATTTGGAGAGAAACAGACAAATAGGAGGGTCAAGGGCAAAATATCTCAACAAATCTGATCAAGTGATATGGAGCGAAAAAAAAAAAAGCATCTGAATCAATTAGAAATTTCAAAGACTGCACAAGATGGAGCAAAAAGAAAGAAAGAAAGAAAGAAAGAAAGTAAGAAAGTAAGTAAGTAAGTAAGGAAGTAAGGAAGGAAGGAAGGAAGGAAGGAAGGAAGGAAGGAAGGAATGAATGAATGAATGAATGAATGAATGTCTATCCAGTTCTCCTTTCTTTCTCTCAATCTCCCCACACACACTGAACAACAAAGCAATGACATTCACATCACTTCTCATGACCTGCATCCAAGTACTTCAGCTGTCCTACAAACATATGTAAATCAACTCCAGCTGACCACTGATTACTTCACAAGTATACAAGCCAACATCTGTGAATGATCGAAGGCGGAGAAGAAGAATGAAGATCACCAACACAAACAAAACCCAACTAGCAAGGAAACATTTGCTCAAAACTTACCTTCCTGGGATCTCGAGCCAACAAAGACTTCACCAACCGTTTTACCGGACCTGGCACATTATCTGGAAATACAAGGCCATGAACAGTAACAGTTAGCTGTAAGAATGACCACATGCAAAGTCTGTCAAACGCTGACCCCTTGAACTTATTGATTTCTTGCACAAATCTGTCCTATTTCAATATATTATTCTATTTATTACTCTACTGGACTCACAATCATCACATCTCTACGACCAAACTTGTCAGATTTCATTTGGGGGGCTCGCAAAGATGCAGAGCTCGAGTTGAATGAGCAGCCAGTGGTTCATAGTCAACTGCTTGTGTTAGGGCTGGCTACCCACAGTTGACTAAGACCCTACTCTACCTCCATGTGAAGCATCCTGAAATAGCCATCTTGCCGAATGAATGAACATCGCAGTGGGAAGATGACCCCAATTAAAAAAATATGCTGAGCTAAAGTTGAATGATGGGGTGACACAACACATTCAAGGCCCTTTTGAGGACAAATACTGATGTAGAATAATAAATAGATCCCATTTAAAATGAAAGATTTTGATCAGGAATATAGAATCACGATCTCACTTCAGAGAAAGCTGGTACACTGTTCTCAAATCGCTTCCTAAGACAAACAGGATTTATAAATTAACTGAAAGATAGTCTTTCAGTTCAGAGAATTAATCACAAAATTAATAACAGCTAAAGTCCCATTTAGCTAAGAACAAATTAACTTACTTCAGTACACTATAATCACTCACTCTCTCTCTCTCTAGGCACATGGGGTTTCCCACAAACGCCTGTCCTTCACCTTTCTCCCCCCGCCAGTGCTCTTGCCTAGGTGAGTCTTCTATTACTCAACATCCTCTTTGTTGTTCTTCTCCATGGCTCCTTTGGTCTACTTTTACTCCTGTACCCCTGAGGTGTCCATCTTTGTGATATTTATATTTTTGGCAGTAAGTCACCAGTCTTCCAGAGCACACATCCCAACCTTCACCACCATCTTTTCTCATTAACTGAAGTCAAAGGCCACATCTGCATTTCTGCCAGCAAGGTGTTAATTCTTATAGTATTTAGCCAAAATATTTCTCCAATCCTACATAAACACTTCTTGTGGAGGGAGTTCACTTGTTTTCTATATCTCTGCCGCTTTCCCAGCATTCACTTCTGTAGACTAACACACTTAAGATGTTACTTTTCAATATTCTAACTTCCATTTTTTTTATCAGCTTTTAGGACTTCCATCCAGGACTGCAAAAGCCTGGACCTTCTGTTACTCTGCTGCCAGGACATACTACTCCTTAACCTCTTTCACCGACTTATCTACTCTCAATAAACTGAGGTTGCTCACATTCTGTTTCATTGTCTTTCCTATGTTAACCTTTAGTCCTATTTTACTGCCATTTTGGATTAACTTATTTATTTTGTCTTGCATGTCTCTGTGTGTCTATTTGATAGCAGACAGATGTTGTCCACAAAGTCAAGACCCTCTAATACTGTGTCAAGGATCCGCTGTAAATGGATGTAACCTCTACCACAGCTCGACATTTGTCACACTCAATTTCTGTCACAATTCAGCTTCAACATCCAGCAAAGGTAACAGCTCAACTTTTACCTGGCAGAGATGGCAGGTCTTCATCACGGTAACTCCTGCTGCTCAGTTGCTGACGGCAGTTTCCTTTGCTAGGATAGAATGGGTTTTCTCCACCAAGAATCTCGTATGCCATGGTTCCGGCTGCCCAGAGATCGGATCTGCTGAAGTCTAGGTAACTATTTGGCCCAGGAGTGGCTGTTACAAGCTGGAGATGAGAGATATTCGGAACAAGCAAATGTTAGTGCCCCTGTTGTAACATCTCTATACAAATGTAAACATAAAGATGCCAGCTGCTGATGTAAAGATCGTGTACATGCAGCGAATTGAAAAAAAAAAAAAAAGAGTAAGGATCAATGGGTTTATTTAGTTTCTGGTGTTGATCTAACAAAAGAACTGGATGAAAACCAACACCTCAACTATGACAACAATGTTACATTCAATGAAATGATGAGACCTACAGAGATCAATAATGGAGGATACTGCTCCTGGGAAACGAGAAAGCGGGCAGCCTAGAAGACATGATACCCAAAACATCACTGACACACTAAACACCACTCTCACTGAAGCAGACATCCTAGCCAGACCAGATGTTTTCAGACTAGTAATATTAGGATAGCAACATTCAGTGAAGGACATGCCACATGAGCGACAAATACAGACAATTATGTGCTCACTTCTGGTGCCATAAGCCAGGAGTTTCCTCCCATGTATGTGTCCCGGGTTGGAAATGGGACCTTCAGGGACCTGTTTTCCTCTGCCAGACAGCAGCCAAAATCACAGATCTCCAAACGAGGAGCACCTAAAATAAAAATTTGGCAGAGAGAAAATCAGTACAAAGATGAATAAGCTTCTTGTTGAAGAACAGCAGATAAAATATCCAGCATAACCAAAAGCTAATGCATCAATAACAACACTCATCATCATCATGTGCTCAAAAAAAAAAAAACAGTTTTCTTCAATTCTTAACTCTTCCTGTGCTTTGGGTCGCTACAGCAACCCTTCTGGTTTTCCGATTTATACATAGGGTTGATATAGCAACTCTTAGTTTGTTTCAATAAAACAACTGGTGTAACATTTAGATTGTACATATTTCGTCCGCGTTTCCGGTGACACTTTTCAAAATGGTGAAAGAGTGCTTAGTTATGAGCGATGCCAAGCGAGAAAAAGGAAGAGAAACATCGAAAATTTTCATTTTTTGATGATGTAGATAGGGGTATGGACATGGCCTGTGACCACCCCACTGCTCTTGAATGTATCCTAAGTAGATCTAGACATATCAGACAACTGGAGAAGTAGTTTGGAGGTTATTTCAGACATTAATTTAGCGAGAATGCAACATAGAATCACAATACGAGATCGACAAGTAGATCTAGACATCTCAGATGGTAAGTAGTGCATATCTAGACCTAGCCAATGGTGAGCTGGGCACAGTCATTGTCTATAAACATCACATTACTTCTTTTTTCCTAAAAAACTTAGTTATATAAAAAATTTAGTTATATTTTGAAACATAATAAGTACACGGAAGTACATGTAAATCCTGTTTTCCATTCCATTTTACAACTATGCCCCCTAAACAGATCAAGACCCACACTCTTATTCCAGTTCCAATTGAACGTCCAAGTTTCTTCCTGAGGCACGGAAAGAGTTCATTGGGTGTGCATGCATGGATATCTGTGTGATGGTTATGACTAAATGTCTAATAAAATCCAGCTGAAAATAAGTAATAACTGCAAAAACAAACCAATCAACACGCACCAGACACATAATGAGAACAGAAAGACCTACAGTAAAGATGAACAGGCTGAGCAACAGAGGAAGGGCTTGAGACAAGATAAAGGAGAGAGGGATGCAAAGGCATAGCACAAATTTACCAGCTGAGCTGATGGACAGCATTAGCGACCAAGATCTGTGGAGATGGTGATCATTCATAGCAGTTCCCAAACTTTTGCAGGCTGCCTCCCCTTGCTTCTCACATCACATCCCTTGTGCCCCCTCCCCCCCCCCCAAAAAAAACTTTTTTTCACCCTTGCTGCTCCCCTCAGCACCTGTTTTGATAACCACAGATCTACACCTATCAACATGGCACAGGATGATGATGAGTGACAAAATAAATTTCATGAATAACTTCACTCAAATAATAATGGACCTCATGACAAAACTCCAGAACTCCACGTTAGTAACTTTCTACAACACAGTGACCACACAGCATAAAATAAATGTTAACTAAAAAGTTAAAACTATCAATACATACCTCCACCAGGTGGCACATCTACCAACACGTTGTCCGATTTCAAGTCTCGGTGAGCTATCCCATGATTCCCCATATGGGCCACACCTTCCAGCAGCTGAGCCAACATCACACACCTGTACTCCATGGAAACATCATGTTTGGCCAGGTAGTCTCGGAGATGTGTGCTACGTCTAAAAATAATATTGAAAAATATTTGTAATTTCAAGTACCGAGTTCTATTCTTCTCTTTTATTTATAGTTTGTTCTCACTGTCTCATTAGCAATGACCAGGTTTCTTACATTTCTGTTACCAATTATAAAGTTGTGTTCTCCTCACCTTCTCATGACCAGGTACAAGGTTTTGTTTCTTCCACAGTACAACTCAGGGTTCAGCCTGCGGGGCAGGGCAGCTGGAAAGTTCTGCATGCCCTCTTCTGTTACCAACATGTCATCCACAAAAACTCCTGGCATGTCCACGATATTCGGGTGTGGTGGGAGTCGGATCATCTCACTGCTCCTTAAAAAAAAAAAAAAGGTGGGGGGGTTGTCAGCATGTGCATGACATCACTCTCCAACATTTCTCTGAAGGGCAAACAACTTTAGATCTACATTTCTCTCTCTCTCTCTTGCTCTGAATGTTATCCTGGTCAGTCTGAATGTTGCTGTTCACCCAAACATTTATATTTTACATTTATATAATATTTATATTTTATACACAATCTTGAGATTTTCTGTATTCTATCACTCGTACAAGGGGGCGACAAAGGTCATGCTAGAGTAACGTTATCACTGCCGACAAGCCAAACTGGCCAAAACCTCACCAATCTTTTTTACATTACCCTCTGGGAACAACCTGGCCAAAGATGCAGAAATCAATATGCCCCTGCGTGTTGGACACTGTTCCACAAATGTCTGAATTTGTGTCCACCTTAGGGAAAAAAAACCCCACTCCCCATCCAACTCATAATTTATGATATTCACCATGCATCTGCTGCAATGAAGTAATGTTTTCAACTGCAGTGAAACCATCAACCAACAAACTTTGATAAGACAAACAAAACTCAATCAAACATCACATTTAACTCTTCACGTGCTGCAGAAAAAAATGCGGACGTTCCTGTCCGTGCCACACAAAAAGCGCGCGTCTTGATATGTATAAGGGGTATAGTTGTAAAAGTGAATGTACAGAGTATTTCCACTTTAAAAGTGTACATATTATGCATGAAAATAGTTGCAAATGTAAGAAGATTTCATAAATGAAAAGTTTTTTTAGGAAAAAAGAAATAGTGTGATGATTTTAGCTGATAACTGTGTAGTCCTTACCATCGGTGATGCCTAGATGTACAATGTTTATCATCTGCGATTTCCAGATCTACTTAAATTTTCGTCCGATCTCATCGTGTGGTGGCATTCTCACTAAAATAATGTCTGAAATAACCTTCTAACTACTTCTCCAGTCCATTTAATAAGTCTAGATGTAACTTGGGGTACATTCAGGAACAGTGGTCGGGTCATAGGACATGTCCTAGTTTAAAATGTTTGAGTGCTGTAATTTTTTTTTTTTTAAATACTGCTTTTCTATAAATTTGTTAGTTTTGAATGAATGTAACAATGCAAGTTTATTTCATATTGTTGAATCAGAGCGTAGAGAGTATGGACATGAGATAAGTTTATTATTTATTTATGTAATCATTTAATGTGTCTTCATGATTATTATGCTCATTAACAAATGCTGAATGACTGTGACTGAGTGAAAGCTGTATGATAAAGGGCAGAATGTCAGATGGGCCTGCGTGCCCAATCCTTAACCCTTTGAAAATAAAGTATGTTCGTTCGTTCGTATGTCTCCAAAATCACAATAAATATTGAACTTTCTCAGTTAAAAACATCAATTTCACTCGGTTGTTAGCCATGCATTGGATTAACTATGAAAGTTCACCAGACATGCGCAGATAAATCATGTACAATAAAAAGTTACAATGGTTTTACGCTGCAACGAAACAAACCTCGCCATAACGTGGATGGTCGTCACCAGACTAACAGGAAGACCTCGCTATAGTGTGGATGGCAGGGAAAGTGTTAATTAACTCTCAAACTGTCATGTGCCATTTATATGACATAAAAAAAAAAGTTTTAAAAAATAAAATATCTACAGTTATATGGTTTTGTTCCACTGTCAGGATTCAGTCAATTTAAAACTACCACAAATGCTAAAAAATATGCATCATGTCATTTCCATGTAAAAAGTGATGAAGACTTTTTTTTATTAAAAGAACTACTTGTGGATCATGGATTTTATTTGAAAGGTAAAGAGTTAATTATACACTTGAAACACTTAAAGGAAACATTTGTTTTCTCCTCCAAATTTATGCGAGAAATTAAAAACATCTATCTCTGTCTCAACAAAGAAACAAAAGAATCCTGGAACTCACAAAGCAGAATCAACAAGGTTCCCTTCTGCACGCAGCGGCACAATCTCCCTTTCCAAAGCACGAAGGATGCTCTGTGAGTTAGACTCCGCCCCATAGTTGAACACGGCCTTCACAGCGAGATCGTAACCGCATCCACTGTCCATGTGTCCACTGGATGAGGAATCAAGGACCACCGATGATGCTGCTATAAATAACAAATAATAAATGTAACAGGAATACGTCAAGGAGAAGGTTAACATAAATGTAACAGGAATACGTAAAGGAGAAGGTTAACATAAATGTAACAGGAATATGTCAAAGAGAAGGTTAACATAAATGTAATACATCACTGGTGCTGCGGCAGTGTACTGGTTAGCACACTCACCTGTCAATCAGAAGGTCCAGGTTCAATTTCGCTCTCTGAATTTTTTCAGATGTACCAGCATCAGGGCCCAACCCTGCCTCTAGAAATGGGTACCTGAGGTGGTTTCCCATGAAAAACAAAGGCAGTGAAGAACACTGGCACACCTACCTCAAATGCTGTAGTGGCCTTGAAATGTGAAGTTACTAACAGTTCACACACCTATGGCATGCAAATGCTATGGGACATCACCATGAAGGAATGTTTAGATGACAATAACAGAACTGTAATACATCAATGTGAAGTGATGGTCATCTCAAAGACAAGAATACCACCAAAATGTAGCATTACCATCAATGGCACAGAACTGAAACAAGCTGACAGATTCAAGTACTTAGAAACAATTATAACAGCTGATGTATGGCGCAGCTTTACAAGGTGGCAGAGGGAAGAGTAAAGTGAGAAAAAAACGAATAGAAAGTATGAGAGTGAGATGAGAATGTATAAATGAAAAACATACAACATTCGATATTTCAGCATAAGCCTTTTTTGAAGATTACATACACAAATGAGACAAAAACATATAACTAAATGAAAAACTTATCTTAATATGGCATCCTCCAGAAGTAGGAAACACAGAGAAGCGTGTGTCCACTAGATGAGGCATAGAGATCCACACGAGCCACACAAAGGATAAACCGATAGGGCCAATCATAAAGAAGAGGTGGAGAGAGAGAGGAGAAGAGGTGGGGAAAGGGCAATAGAAACATGATAGCCAGTAGAGGAGAAGGTGTTGGGGAAGGGTGGGGGGGGGGGGATAATGAATGAAGAACATAAACACCTGCAGGGAGAAAATGTGAAATTGGTGAATAGGACTCTCTCTGACTTTCTGGATAGTATCTTTCAACCTCTTGTCACAAGTCTGCCCACTTATCTCAAGGACACGAATCATGCTCTCATTGCTTTTAAGACCCTTACACTTCTGCCTGGTCACACCTACCGTATCTTCACCCTTGATGTAGTGTCCTTATACACATCCATCCCACATGATCAGGGACTTCAGGCCGTCAAGTTCTTTCTGAAGACGCCATCCCTCTATGTCTACTATTCTGCGCTTTACACGATTTGTCCTCCAACTCAATTCGTTTGGATTCAATGGCCTTTACTACTTCAACCAGATCAGTGGTGTGGCCTTGGGTACCAAAATGGGCCCCAGCTACGCATGTCTGTTCATAGGCCACTTCGAACACAAGGTTCTGAGAGCCTACAGAGGCCCCTTTCCAGCCTTCTATAGACACTACATAGATGACGGCACTGGGGTCACATCAATGCCAGGGGAAGATCTTGACAACTTTATCAGTTTTATTAAGGAGTACAATCCTGTCATTTCTTTCACCTCCCATGTCTCTACTACTTCCGTTAACTTATCGACATTGCCGTTACTATCAGCCCTTCCGGGCTTACTACTTCTGTCCACTATAAACCTACAGACTCTCACATCTATCTCTTGTACTCTTCCTCCCATCCCAGATCGTCTAAGGACTCTATTCCGTTTCCCCAGCTTCTTAATGTTGCAACGTTTGTGTAATGAGGATTTGGATTTCCAGGATCAAGGCCATAAAATGCTAGATTTCTTCAGTCAACATGGCTATCCAGAACATGTTCTCTTGTCATCTTGGAACTGCATCAGCCATATATTGCGGCAACAAGCCCTCACTCCTAAATCGCAAACTCATGCACCCCCTCATAGCTTGGCAGTTAAGAACATACTGTTTCGCCACCTCCATCTCCTCCAGACCAAGCCTGATACACGTGAACTTTTTGGGGAACCCCCACTGGTGGCCAAGACGGGACAAGAACCTCAGGGACCTTTCAGTTCGAAGTCGCCTTAAGACAGATGACACTTTTTAATGGTACCAGACGTTGCGGATGCCGTAGATGCAACACTTGCCCGTTTGTTGTCAAGGCTAGCCTGATTTCCTTCCCTAAGTCCACGTTATCAGTTCACGAGGGTTTCACCTGCACTTCACACAATGTTATTTATGCTATTATGTGCAAATGTTGTGGCATGAAGTATATAGGGCAGACCAGATTATGCTTAGGAGATCGTTTTCACCAATATCTTAACAATATTTCTAAGAGGGCCTGGACACCTGTGGATAAACATTTTTGCCTTAGCAACCACAGGGGAAAACAGGACATTTCTGTTAGTGCGATCCGCTCTTGTTCTGCTGATGTACGATCTCGGAGGGTCCTAGAACAGAGCCTTATTTTCCAGGCTGGCTGTCTCCACCCAGCTGGAATTAACAATGTCTTCAGCTTTCTGTAACTTCTTTAGTTTTCCACCCCACCCCACCCACTTTTTTTTACTCTACTTTCTTGTTTCTTTCTCCTAGCTCCCCCTCCCTATCGCCACCTTCTCTTCTTCTCTGGTGACATTGGTGTTTATAGGGTCTTGTCCCATTCACCAGTTTCACATTTTCTCCCTGCAGGTGTTTATGTTCTTCATTCATTATCTCTCTGCTTCCCCTTTCCCCTCCCTACACCTTCTCCTCTAGCAGCTATCACGTTTCTATTGCCACCCCCCCCCCTTCCTCTCTCTCTCCACCTCTTCTTTATGACTGGCTCTATTGGCTTATCCTTTGTGTAACATGTGGTCTCTATGCCTCATCTAGTGGACACACATTTCTCGTGTTTCCTACTTCTGGAAGATGCCATATTAAGATAAGTTTTTCGTTTATTTATATGTTTTTTGTCTCGTTTGTGTATGTAATCCTCGAAAAAGGCTCATGCCGAAATATCGGATGTTGTATGTTTTTCATTTATACATTCTCATCTTTAGAAGAATGTTGCGAATCCCCTGGACAGCAAAAATAACTAATGAAGAACGTATGAGAAGAGCTGGAGAGACAAAAAACCTTGTCAGAAAGATAAGAGAGAGACAATGTACTTTCATAGGACATGCAATGAGAAGAGGGGGCATTGAAAATATTATAACAACAGGAAAAATAGAAGGAAGAAGATCAAGAGGAAGACCAAGAGAAATGATACTGGACAGTCTGACGGGATGGTGTGAGAGGAGATCACCAACTGAACTGATGGCCTGCATGAAGGATCGGGTACTCTGGAGAAGCATAATAGCCAACGCCAGTCGGCACGGCACCTGATGATGATGATTCTCATCTCGCTCTCATACTTTCTATTCGTTTTTTTTCTCACTTTTCTCACTCCCTCTGCCATCTTGTAAAACTGCACCATACACCTCTATCAACTTTATTATTAGAACCAGTTTTAATGCAGTCGCCATCCCTTTTATCTAACAGCTGATGGGAAATGTCACAACGAAATAAAAAGCAGATGTGCTCAGGCCAATCCAGCAATCCAGAAAATGAGAAACATCTTGTGCAACAGATCCATATCAATGGAAACAAGATTTCAAGTACTTAAATGAATGAATGAATGAATGAATAAATGTTACATCGAGCCAATTTTGTTTTGTGGATGTGAAGCATGGTCCATGAATAAGAGAGTACAGCGAGAAATGGAGGCCATGGAGATGTGGTTCATAAGAAGGATGTTCAAGGTACCAATGAAGAAATTACAGCAAAGATCAGAGGCAGACAAGTGAGATTTGTAGGACATTTTCTGAGAAGAGGAAAATTGGAACACATTGTGGCAACTGGAAAAATTTGAAGGAAGAAGAGACAGAGGAAAACAGAGAGAGAAGTTACTGGATCGGCTGTCAGTGTGGCTAGGAAGAAAGCCACTGGCGGATCTCATAATCAAGTTTAAAGACAGGGAATTGTGGAGAGAAACGATTGCCTACACCACGCGGCACGGCACTTGATTGATTGATTGACTGGAGGGATGTATGTAGCTAACAACAGCACAACTGTGATACATCAATGTGAAGGGATGTGTGTTGCCAACAATAACAGAACTGTAATACTTCAATGTGAAATAATGTGTGTCGCTAACAATAACAGAACTGTAATACATCAACATGATGCTAACATATGCACATATAGACACATCAATGTGAAGGGATGTGAGTAGCTAACAAGAACAGAATATGAAGTGAAGATAAATATTCAATACAAAGTGATAAACCATAGATTAAATGAACTACTTGAACAATTTCATAAGTTATTCTTAGAAAAGTGTAAACAATCTGATGATGATCTGCTGATCATTTGTCAGTGCATAGAAAAGAAATGTAAAAAAAAAAAAAAATGTCACTTCTAGTCCCGCCTGAACGCTTCACATTTCACATATGTCCATCAAGCTTCAATAACAACTTGTGTAACACTGTCACCCAAAATATCCTTTGAAATCTTTCAATTCCCCCCCCCCCCCCCCCGCCCCCAAAGCCTAGTTACCTGCATCAGCCTTCACCTTGGCCATGTACACTGCACCCTCACATCCATTAGCTATGGACTTTAAATTTATTTCAAGGTCACTCAGGCTCTGAGGTAACTTCTCCAGCGGTTCTATCTGCCATGTGTAATCTCGAAACTTTTCCTGTCCAGGAAAGAAATGAAAACATTTCTTACTTCACATAAAAGTAAACAAAACTGAACCAATCAAACACAGCAAACACATACAACATTTTCATTACAGGAAAGTTAATTTTTTCAGTTACAGTCTCTTCTTGCTCACGTCTTACACAATCACTCTCACAAGGCCATTGGCTGCTTTGTACCAGTTTTCAGCTATGATGTGATATATGTGCCTTTCAACTGAACACATCTGTCTTAAGGATGGCACATACATCTGTCTTAGAGATGGCACACACATCTGTCTTAGGGATGGCACATACATGTCTTAGGGATGGCACACACATGTCTTAGGGATGGCACACACGTCTTAGGGATGGCACACACATCTGTCTTAGGGATGGCACACACATCTGTCTTAGGGATGGCACACATATCTGTCTTAGGGATGGCACACACATCCGTCTTAGGGATGGCACATTTTTTTATGAGTGGTTTTTGCCAATCCCGATTTCACTTGCCAAGACTGTGGTCTGTTACCAAGGTAACCATGTAGAAATAGAGCAGAGTCCTGGCCGGGTACGGTTCACCAATCCTCAAATAAGCATTCAGCTATGCGTCACTGACCAATCTCTCATTCAGCTATGCGTCACTGACCAATCTCTCATTCAGCTATGCGTCACTGACCAATCTCTCATTCAGCTATGCGTCACTGACCAATCTCTCATTCATCTATGCGTCACTGACCAATCTCTCATTCAGCTATGCGTCACTGACCAATCTCTCATTCATCTATGCGTCACTGACCAATCTCTCATTCAGCTATGCGTCACTGACCAATCTCTCATTCAGCCATGCGTCACTGACCAACCTCTCATTCAGCTATGCGTCACTGACCAACCTCTCATTCAGCTATGCGTCACTGACCAACCTCTCATTCAGCTATGCGTCACTGACCAATCTCTCATTCAGCTATGCGTCACTGACCAACCTCTCATTCAGCTATGCGTCACTGACCAACCTCTCATTCAGCTATGCGTCACTGACCAATCTCTCATTCAGCTATGCGTCACTGACCAATCTCTCATTCAGCTATGCGTCACTGACCAATCTCTCATTCAGCTCAAGTAAGGCTTCTTTACCTTCAGTTTAAAATTAGACTCTAAATAAAATTCTCTAAACAACTATTCTTTGCTCTACTCATCTATTATGGCTTTATTTATGTTGTTTAATATTTGTGAGGCTCAGTTTTATGTGATACTTTCTGCTTCCTTCACATACTGACAGCTGTATGTATAGAGTAATCTAGTATGCCTTGCCTTGATGGCAAATATTTCTATTTCATATATCAGTTTCCCTAACACTGTATGTCAAGTACTTTTTTTTGTTCCATAAAGCACTTTCCCTAACACTATGTGTCAGGTACTGAGATCACGAGCTGATTAAAGGCAACCTGGCAAAGAATTGAAGCTGAGACACAAATCACGAAGCATCATCTGAACGACAATTTGTAACTGATTAATAATTTACTGTTGTCCTGTAACATGCCACAAGAAGCATTCGAATGCATATTTGTTGATCAATATACTAGGACAATGGTGGACAAATGTTGATTTTATTGGAAAATAATCATATAAAATGGAACTATATTCACTACATTTCACAGCCAGTAAATGCTAACAAATAAAGAACACAAAATGAACATTTATGCTGAGCCACTTAATAAGCTAAAAATAGATTTTTTTCTACATCATTTCCATTTTGTTTTTCCGATCCACCACATATATGAGTTGCTTTCTTCAGCTCGAAGCGAGATCAAAGTATCTGCAGGTCTTCTTTAATTGTATGGAGTTTGTATGTAGTGTATGTTCTAAGTTTGGATGCTCAGGTTCAGGCAGGCGTTCTTGTTGTACATCTTTGAGTGCTGGATATTCTAGGACTACATCATTTCCAAAAAAATCTAATATCTACTATGTGCCATGCTGGACAGTGTTGGAAATCAGGTTTCTCCCTTGCTGGAAAGTGTTGGAAATCAGGCTTCTTCCATGCTGGATAGTGTTGGCAATCAGGTTTATCCCTTGCTGGAAAGTTTTGGCAATCAGGTTTCTCCCTTGCTGGAAAGTTTTGGCAATCAGGCTTCTCCCTTGCTGGAAAGTTTTGGCAATCAGGTTTCTCCCTTGCTGGAAAGTTTTGGCAATCAGGTTTCTCCCTTGCTGGAAAGTTTTGGCAATCAGGTTTCTCCCTTGCTGGAAAGTTTTGGCAATCAGGCTTCTTCCATGCTGGATAGTGTTGGCAATCAGGTTTATCCCTTGCTGGACAGTGTTGGAAATCAGGATTCTCCTATGCCGGACAGTGTTGACAATCAGGATTCTCCTATGCCGGACAGTGTTGGCAATAAGGCTTACTCCGTGCTGGACAGTATTGGCAATCAGGCATCTTCCATGCTGGATAGCATTGGCAACAAGGCTTCTCCCATGCTGGATAGCGTTGGCAATCAGGCTTTTTTTGTGCTGGATAGCGTTGGCAATAAGGCTTCTCCTATGCTGGATAGTGTTGGCAATCAGGCGTCTCCCGTGCTGGATAGTGTTGCCAATCAGGCTTCTCCCATGCTGGGCAGTGTTGGAAATCAGTCTTCTCCCTTGCTGAATAGTGTTGGCAATCAGGTTTCTCCCATGCTGGACAGTGTTGGAAATCAGGCTTCTTCCTTGCTGGACAGTGTTGGAAATCAGGCTTCTCCCATGCTGGGCAGTGTTGGCAATCAGGCTTCTACCATGCTGGACATTGTTGGCAATCAGGCTTCTTCCATGCTGGACAGTGTTGGCAATCAGGCTTCTTCCACGCTGGACAGTGTTGGCAATCAGGCTTCTCCCGTGCTGGATAGTGTTGGCAATCAGGCTTCTCCTATGCTGGATAGTGTTGGCAATCAGGCGTCTCCCGTGCTGGATAGTGTTGGCAATAAGGCTTCTCCCATGCTGGATAGTGTTGGCAATCAGGCTTCTCCCGTGCTGGATAGTGTTGCCAATCAGGCTTCTCCCATGCTGGGCAGTGTTGGAAATCAGTCTTCTCCCTTGCTGAATAGTGTTGGCAATCAGGCTTCTCCCATGCTGGACAGTGTTGGAAATCAGGCTTCTTCCTTGCTGGATAGTGTTGGCAATCAGGCTTCTCCTATGCTGGATGGTGTTGGCAATCAGGCTTCTCCCATGCTGGACAGTGTTGGAAATCAGGCTTCTTCCTTGCTGGATAGTGTTGGCAATCAGGCTTCTCCTATGCTGGATGGTGTTGGCAATCAGGCTTCTCCCATGCTGGACAGTGTTGGCAATCAGACTTCTCCTATGCTGGATGGTGTTGGCAATCAGGCTTCTCCCATGCTGGACAGTGTTGGCAATCAGGCGTCTCCCGTGCTGGATAGTGTTGGCAATCAGACTTCTCCTGTGCTGGATAGTGTTGGCAATCAGGCTTCTCCCATGCCGGATAGTGTTGGCAATCAGACTTCTCCATCTTGCGAGGTCCTTGGTGTTTCCAATTAATTCTGATGCTTATTCTTTCCCCTGCCATTTGGTCAATCCACTGAAATATATATTTCTCTTGACTTTCCCCTCTTCTTTTTTTCCCTTGATTTTTCCAATCATTACCAAGTTTTCCAACTTGTCTTCCCATGACACATCCAAGAAAATTCATTCACTGTTCTGAAACTTCTCTGAGGACCTCTTCATCTGTCTGTTCAAGGTATTCACTTCATCCGCTTGTTCAAGGTATTCACTTCATCTGTCTGTCCAGGGTATTTGTTGCATCTTCTTACCAAAATCACGTCTCTGTTGCTTCCAGTTTCTTTGTTATCTTTTTTGCTGATTGTTCAAGTTTCACAACCATACTGCAATACTGACTCTATGTAGCACTGCATCACTCCTTTCCTCACTTTTAGGGGACATTTTCTTACTTGTTAGTATCTTTTTCTTGTCATTAAAAGCTCTTTTTGCCTTATCTATTCGTGATTTTATTTCATTTGTGCACTTGCCATCAGCTGTTATTGTTGTTCTAAAGTAACAAAATTTATTTACTTGTATCAGTGTCTTCCCATTTGAAAGGAAACTTTGGTATGTTTATTCTTGTCAATATTACCACTGTTTCTGTCTTGTTGCTGTTTAGCCCTAGGTCTCTTTTGTTGCTCTTTAATTTTATTCACAGGTTTCTGCAAACTGCTTTTGCTTTGTGGTGTTAGAACTGCTTCATCCGCGTGTCTCAGGTTACTGATATTAAGGCCTCCTATTTTAATTCCTTCCACATTTTTAATGTCTCTCATGTTTTCAATGTATAATGAGAATAGATCAGGTGACAATACAGACCCTTGTCTTATGCCTATACTGATACTCACCTATGTCACTGTTCACTCTTACTGCTGCCAGTACACATTCTTAATGGTTCTCACATCTTTGCCATCTATATTTAAGTTTTTCTAGCATTTGTACCATATCTTCATGCCTAACTCTGTCATAAGCTTTCATGCAATCAACAAAGCACAAGTATGTATCAATGCTGCTAGAGATCGTTCTATTATAAAAACTGCATTACTTGTCCTCTCCCTTCAACAAAACCACTTTGTTATTCTGTAATTTATGTTTTTATCTTATTTTGTATTCTCAGGACGAATAAAAAGAGGTTGACCACATGAAACTCTAAAGAGGACATTGTTAAGAGAGGCCAGTTTAGTGGGCATAACATCCCTTGATGAGGTTGAAAAGCTTGGCGAAAACAGGAAAACTTGGCAAACCACTTTGCAAGCCCTATGTGATGTTTAATGGCAAGGGAAGGTTATCTTCTTCTTCTTCTTCACTTCTACCACCAAGACTGCCCCATGATCCTACTGAATCCACTCCTGTGGTTCTAGCGATAGTCTCATTTAGGATGGGGGCTCAGACCATCGTGGGACTTGGGCCTATGTTCTCAGTGGGTCACAGATATGGCATTGCGTGACAATGTGGTTTTCGTTGCACCAGTTTAGTCTAGAGTTGGACTTTCTCACCGGAAAACCTCGATGTGTTTTGGACATCAGTATATCCTCGCCGGGTGAGAGGTGGTTGCCCATCCAGTCCAGAGTTGGACTTTCTCACCGGAAAACCTCAGCGTGATTTGGATATAATATATCCCCATCGGGTGAGAGGTGGTTGCCTATCTAGACTGCACTGGTCCAGTGTCTCCGACTTCAACATTTCGTGGTCATGGCCGCTACCCTTTCTGGTGGTGACCAGGATGGAGCTTTTGTCAAGAAGGACGAATCCTCGCCACTAGTGAGTTTCACCCCTGGGTTAAGCCAGTTTAGGCATATCATCCCAATATGGGTGTATTTAGGACATGACCGGCCTCTAGAGCAGAGGTACTGTGATATGCATAGCCATCAAGTTTCACCCCTGGGTTAAGCCGGTTTAGGCATATTGCCCCAGTATGGGTGTATATAGGATGTGGCCGGCCCATAGAGTAGAGGTGCCATGGTATGAGTAGCCCTCACTGCGAGTCTACTGGCCATACCGATTAAGCTTCAATTAATCCTTTCCATCACCTTTTTCACAGCGGCACCATGTGGCAACCCTAATAGCATTTTTCTTCACTGGCCAGGAGGAGTTTCACCCCACACACGGCAGCTAAAGAATCTTACCAGCAGTGAGCAGGAGCTTTCCTTCTCCTAGATGAGCTACTAACCAAGACTAACAAGTCTCATCTACCCGAAAGCGTCTGGTTTTCAGGTGCCAGATATTTGTCTTTCGCCCCTTCTCCTGTCAGTTTAAACAGTTCCACCACAAGAAGTCCAGGAGCTGGACTTTGACTGTCAGAGGCTATTTGAGACTCACGCCCTGGAGACATTTAACTGGAATGGAGAGCATATCCCCCACCCCACCTCCAGTTATTACAGTCCTTAGAACCACGAGGATATAAAATAAGGTACTCTCAGGTTAATGATTCTTAATAGCATCTTTGTGATATGGCTTATTATGCTGACTGTGTGATGCTGATCACATTCTTGTGTTCCAGCTTCTTTGAAACTGCAATGAAAACTAATCTGGACAGATCTGATGGTACATGTACTGTGTCATGGATCTGATGGTATATGATGTTCTGCATCACAGATCTGATGGTATATGTTCTGTGTCATAGATCATATTTAGGAGGCTTGTCACTTTTTCTGTGCTGATACCTCCTAGTGCCATGACCATTTCTCTTGTGATGTTATCAGATCCTGGTGTCTTCCATTATTTGACAGCATTTCTTACTTCTATTTCCAGTATTGGTGGTCCTTCATTATTCACGCTTACACTGAACTGCTCATTTCTCTGGTCATCATATATGCTCTGGCCATCTTCCCATGATATCCTCTTTTTCCCATAATAACTTTACCCTTCTTTGTTATCAAACAGCCTGCTCCTTTGCTTGTTCTTTCCCCACTAAGTTCTTTCATCTCCTCATGAAATTCTCTGACATTTTAAAACTGCATTTCAGTATCATCACATTGCTCTAGTAGCCAGTTCTCTTTCTCCTCCTTGCTCCATATTTAGGGACGGCAAAATTTTCTGTAAATAAAAGAGCTAATTAAAATATGTTCACTGAAGTTGATGTTTCATCTTCCCGGAACTATCAGCAGGGTGTTCACTGCCGCTGACCGCTGCTGCTGACCACGGCCGCTGACCACTGCCGCTGCTGATTACAATGTTTACTATAAAGACCCTGAGTGAACACACAAAGCTGGCTTCTCAGCAGGCTCCATCGCCATAGGGAGCATGATGATCCCTGCCACGTTAGTTAGGCTCAGCCTGTTACTAGAAGCACCGTCAGAGATGAGCAGGGTCTTGACTGCACTGTCTTGTCTGCCCTGATAACTCTATCATGACTCTAACAATCATATTTGCTCTCTAGACTCAAGATAAATGATAAAAACTGAAAATTTTAGACTGATCCTCTTCTGGCAGGACTACATACATATTCGCTGCTATAACGAACGATCGCCTATGATTTCCACAAACCCCTTCGTTTGCTAAACATATGAAAGATACATTTATCTAGTGCAAACTGGATTTAACAAACGTACCCGCATTTCTGACATCATTTTCTCCGCACTGTCATCGATAAGAGACGAGAAGTCAACACCAAGAGTCACGCCGATCAGAGACATGATGGGGACATGTTTGAAGTTCCTGGCAGAGCTGGATGAAAGACGTAATGCTGAGATTCTTCGAAGCTCACTCGCCAACGACTTTGATGTTGTCCTTGAGAATAACGATCGAAAGATTCGAGATTGGAGCGTAGAGTTGGATTTATGGTGAAAGGTCGGCTGGAACATGCATTTTTCTTTTGCTTCGACATGCCCGAGGTCTAGTTTCTGGACCTTTGGTTTTGGTGCTGGCTTACGCGGGACTACTTGTTGGAGGATGTCTTTCCAGCTTTTCAGCGCCCTGCTAAATCCTTTCACAAACGTAAGGTTCGTGCCTGCGGCACTCTTTGCCCACATACCTAAAGCCATCGTGTTTTAGTTCATAAATATGCCGTCTTCCTCAATCTGTTTTCTCCTGACTACATAAACGTTAAAGTGGATTTCACATTCTACATTTCGATAACGACGCAGTTCAAGAGATCGCCATTTTGTCACGTGACAATAATATTTAGGTCTGACGTTATCTAACAGAACCACGTGACATATGGCGGCACGCTATGCTATAACCATCGTCTTGTCCTGTCTTTATTGGGAAGGTTGGCTGGAATGCACGGTCCTATCTTTCCAAGGGTTACCATATTGTGAAACTCCAAAATGAAAATGCCTTTGTATTATGAAACCCCAAAATGAGGAGATTCCACCTCCAACACATAAACATACAAAAAGTTCCCAGAGAGAAGTCTTGGGGAAAAAAAAGTTCTAGCTATAAGAATTACACCCCTAATGTAATGTAAATCCATAATGAAGTAGCCATAAGGTAAAAAAAAAAAGGTAAAGTTGATCTGTCGTTCCTTAGAGGCACATAGGGATATGGTGTTAGTGCCCATATTTTCCTTGACCTGTCAGCACAGAGGGTGATATGGTCAGTATCACGCCTGGCCACCTTTCCTTACCAAGTAAGGGAGGGAGTGAGCAAGGTGAGAAAAAAACGAATAGAAAGTATGAGAATGTATAAATGAAAAACATACAACATCCGATATTTCGGCGTGAGCCTTATTCGAGGATACATACACAACGAAATACAAACACGAAGAACTTATCTGAAGTGTCTTACTCTAAGTGGGAAGCAGAAATGTGTGTGGAAGAAGGAGGAAAAAAGGAGGAGGAAAAACTGATTGGCTCTATCGGGAATCCTTTGTCTGTAGGCAGCGTGGTTTTTCCTCCTCCTTTTTTCCTCCTCCTTCTTCCACACACATTTCTGCTTCCCACTTGGAGTAAGACACTTCAGATAAGTTCTTCGTGTTTGTATTTCGTTGTGTATGTATCCCCGAATAAGGCTCACGCTGAAATATCGGATGTTGTATGTTTTTCATTTACACATTCTCATACTTTCTATTCGTTTTTTTCTCACCTTGCTCACTCCCTCCCTCACTTTGTAAAACTGCACCATACACCTCTATCTACCTTATTTACTTAAACCAGTTTTACTGCAGTCACCATCTCTTTTATCTGCCTTTCCTTACCAAACTCCAGAAGACGTCGGGTACCCATTTCTACAGCTGGGGTGCCTCCGGCCGGATTCGAACCCCTGACCTTCGCCATGAGAAACCAGTGCACTAACCACTTCTCCATATTTGATAGGTATATTTTAATCGTGCAAGTTCAAAACACGTTCTTTAAACTTTGCCAGATCTATTAAATTGTAATGCAATTTTATTATGTATACATGGTAATCTGATGATAATTTTTTCGATGGATACACAAATTTACAAATAGAAAAAAAAAAAAAAAAAAACAACAACAACAAAAGTTTCGCACAGTAAAGTAATAAAGCACAATATTATATGATTAGACCTTGGAAAAAAATCGTAAAGAAAGCACTTTTAGACATGAGAGACAGAAAAATGACAAGATAATTACCTGGTAGAGACAGAAAAATGACAAGATAATTACCTGGTACATGAATCATGTAATCCAATACAAACTAGGAAAAACGTAGTAACAGAAACGTCACAACCAGATTCTGTTTGCACCTTAATCATACAAAAACACACAGGACGAAGAAATAGAGAAAGAAGATAAAATATAAATTCACATGAATGTTATGTAAGAAATAGGAATGGAAAAAATGGAATACATGGAGCACTTAACTGTGACTTGTATGAACCTGTGTCTGGAAGTGCTATTCCTAACTTTTCCCTAGTTTATATATTTTATTATCACAGCTTTACTGCGGTGGCTTCGTATATAATTATATACTTAGTTTTCTATACTTATACATTAATTTGGCGAAGTGGTTAGTGCACTGGTCTCTCATGGCGAAGGTCTGGGGTTCGAATCCGGCGGGAATCACCCCAGTCACCCAGCTGTAGAAATGGGTACCCGACTTCTTCTGGAGTTGGGGAAGGAAAGACGGCCAGGCGTGATACTGACCATATCACCCTCTAGTGTGCTGACAGGTCAAGGAAAATATGGGCACAAACACCATATCCCTATGTGCCTCTAAGGCATGAGAGGATTACCTTTACCTTTACCTTTTTTACATTAATTATTCATGTACTTCGGTGGGTGGAGCAACCGTTTAGCCACGAGATAACAGTGCATTACATTTACATTTCCAAGCCCCAGGTAATTCTTTCGTCATTTTTCTGTCTCTCATGTCTAAAAATGCCGCTATGTTTTCGATTTTTTCCGGGGTCTAAACATATATTTCTGTGCTTTGTTATTTCGATGAATGTAGACGTATAAACATATTGTAGACAGAAAAAGAAGTAGCCACAAATCAAGGGATGTAACAACTGAAAATACATGAAGTAAAAGGCGAGTAAAAGTCTTTTCAAATGTTTTTCAGTGATTGCGTCCCTTGATTGAATGTCGGTCAGTCAGTCCTTGCGGAACTTTGCCTCCTTAATACCTCTCATGTAGTTGCCTCGGTTGTAAGCAAGATGGCCTGCTGCTGATGCACCCATTCACAGATCATTAACAATGTCTTGCAGCCATCTGCGCCTTGGTCTTCCTCTCTTTCCTTTTCCCATTATGTACCCTCCCAAAACGGTCTTCTATAAATTCTCATAACATTTAATGTGTCCAGAATATTCAACAACCCCGATTAAGTTTTCAGTCTTTTGATAGCTTCACGAGGCTGTGGAAACTACTCTAATGTTCAAAGAGTCAAAGTGCGAGGGATATTTTTTTAAGTACATCTAAAGTACTACAAAAATTTAATATTGAAGAAGGCTGGCTAGTAAAGAGGAGTAAACAAGAGAAAACTTAATGAAGACCGGAACCGAGAAAGCTAGGCACAAGGGATGTTTAAAATGTAACATCGGAAATGGAAATGATTGCTGATGTAATTGGCGAACCGTTCAGCTCTAACTCTAAAGTCTTGCTGTTACCAATATTTTCCACTTTTATGTGGGGCACTGCCGGAGTGAAGAACAAATATTCGATGACTGGAAAGACGGACAATACAAGGACTTTAATACATGCGGGCAGTAATTTTTACATCCCTCACCGCGGTGTTGGGGAGATTGTTGCGTGGGCCGAAACTCTCCCGGCCAATGAAGAAAAATGCGATTAGGGTTGCTGCGCGGCGCCACCGTGGAAAAGGTGATGGAAAGGCTTAAATCGGTATAGCCAGTAGTCTCGCGGTGAGGGCTACCCATATTATGGCACCTCTGCTCTAGAGGCTGATCACGTCCTGTGTGCGCCAGAACTGGGATAAAATGCCTAAAACGGCTTAATCCAGAGGTGAAACTCACTAGTGGCGAGGATTCGTCCTCCTCGTCAAAAGCTCCGTCCTGGTCACCACCAGGAAGGGTAGCGGCCACGACCACAAAACGCTGAAGTCGGAGACACTGAACCAGTGCAGCCTTGATAGATAACCTCCTCTCGCCCGGCGGGGATTCATATCCAAACCACGTCGAGGTCTTCCGGTGAGTAAAGTCAAACTCGAGACTAAATTGGTGCAACGAAAACCACAGTGTCACGCAATTCCGCTTCTGTGACCCACCGAGAATATAGGCCCAAGCCCCATAATGCTCTGATCCACCGAGAATATAGGCCCAAACCCCACAATGCTCTGAGCCTCCGAGAATATAGGCCCAAGCCCCACAATGCTCTGATCCACCCAGAATATAAGCCCAAGCCCCACAATGCTCTGATCCACCCAGAATATAAGCCCAAGCTCCACAATGCTCTGATCCACCCAGAATATAGGCCCAAGCCCCACAATGCTCTGATCCACCCAGAATATAGGCCCAAGCCCCACAATGCTCTGATCCACCCAGAATATAGGCCCAAGCCCCACAGTGCTCTGAGCCTCCGAGAATATAGGCCCAAGCCCCACAATGCTCTGATCCACCCAGAATATAGGCCCAAGCCCCACAATGCTCTGATCCACCCAGAATATAAGCCCAAGCCCCACAATGCTCTGATCCACCGAGAATATAGGCCCAAGCCCCACAATGCTCTGATCCACCGAGAATATAGGCCCAAGCCCCACAATGCTCTGATCCACCGAGAATATAGGCCCAAGCCCCACAATGCTCTGATACACCCAGAATATAGGCCCAAGCCCTACAATGCTCTGAGCCTCCGTCCTAAATGAGACTTTCTCGAGGACCACAGGAGTAAATTCAGTAGGATCACGGGGCGATCTTGGTGGTAGAAGCGTACGAAGAAGAAGAAGGCAACCCTCACCCGGTACTTCCTCTGATGATCTGAAGAAGTTGTGTTGTTGTTGTTGTTCCGCTCTCTGCAGTAGAAATTTTCCTGCGTACTTGATCTCTCATAGAAGCTATTAGAAAATGAGTGGATACTGTTTTCAATACCTCCAGGGTCGTGCCTTTCTATGTTACAACGCAACGAATATCCAAAATATATATATATCAGTTCTCTGTAACGGGAGACCACTCTAAAAATGCCGTTGCCAGGAAACTGCGTTAGTATTATCTGTAACATTCTTAATTTCGACAAACTTAAGAGATAGGAGAAATATGTATGCAAAGAAGGTCTTTGTATATCAACACACATGTATCCGCTAGTTAATGTGTACTGTGTGTAACAGTTTAAAACTGAGCATTTAACTAAGTCCTTGAGGCCTCTGGGAGAGGCATTTTTTTCCCTAAGCGACAAGTGCATGCATGTTGACAGGCAGAACAAAGAAAAAAAAACTGTTAAACTTCGCGATCTATGTTTTAAATTTTGCCGCGTGGTACATCGAAACAGAAAGACCAGTATCCAAACGAAGTTTGTAAATAAATAAACAAGTAAAGAGAACAGAATGCCTGGCGCAAACGAGCTTCACAACTCGTACATGAACAGTTTGAAAGTTTTCACGGTATGTATGAAACTATAGGTTGTAAGTTCATCAAAAGTTAGTGTTTAATATTCTTTTTCTTCTGGATTAGTCCTCAAAAGCCTTCAGCATCAAGTAACTTGAACTTTTACAATCTCCCTGTAACTGCGAGCTGGTGTTCTTTGCAGCCGATGCTGTAGAGGTGTTGAGGCATAGCATCGTATCGGCGTGGGAGCGGGTTATGGCAGCTATTTTTTTCAATCCCGGAGTACAGCTAAAAAGCAGGGGGTGTGCAATGCTTCTTTAGCAGACTTCATCACCATGGGGACTATGGCGATCCCTGCCCCGTTAGCCAGGCTAGGCCTGTTACTGGGGGTACCACGGAGAGGTGGGACAGGGTCTTGGTCAGTTATGGTTCGCTAACCCTGAACGCTGGCATATCAGCTATGGGTCCCTGGATGCCTCATCGGACATGCGTCTTCACACCCCCCCCCCCCGCCTGCATCAAACAAATCACCCACTATACAGAGGTCAGAGGTCTAGGGTTTCTTTCCAGTATCTCGCATTTTTAATGTATTTTTAAAAAAAGTAAAGTAAAAGTGATCCTGTCATGCCTTAGAGGCACATAGGGATATGGTGTTAGTGCCCATATTTCCTTGACCTGTCAGCACACTGGAGGGTTATATGGTCAGTATCACGCCTGGCCGCCTTTCCTTCCTCAACTCCAAAAGAAGTCGGATACCTATTTCTACAGTTGGGTGACTGGGGTGCCTCCAGCTGGATTCAAACCCCCAAAATTCACAATGAGAGACCAGTGCACTAACCACTTCGCCACTCAGACACCCAGTGGGGGGAGGGGGGGAGAGGGGTTAAATAATCTTATTAATCTGAAAGAAAGTGTAAGCACTGCAAAAAATATTTTTCAATTGTTGTCATGGTTTACTTACTCCTCATCTTGTTTTCCTAGAGATGTACTGAGTATTTGATTCAAATTTGTATTTAATGAAAAATTTGAATGGCAAAATTTCATATTGATCCTGACTGCCTCACATTTGATACCAAATTAATATACATTTAGATCATGCAGAAAATTTAGATCAACAGTGAAAAAAATGAAATGTTACAATAATATTTTGTAATTAGCATCAGCTGTCTCTGCAGTGCTGTGAATTGTCTGAACAGCAAAGATTAGAATGTATGAGAAGAAATGGAGAGACAAATAAATCTTGTTAAAAATATACAAAAAACTTGTGCTTTCATAGGGCATAAAACAGAAGAGAGGGCATTGAAAATATAACAGGAGAAATAGAGGGAAGAAGAGCCAGGGGAAGGCAAAGAGGAATGTTACTGGATAGTTTGACAAGATGGTGTGGGAGGAGATCACCAACTGAACTGATGGCCTGCATGAAGGATCGGATAACATAATGGCCAACGCCAGTCGGCACAGCACCTGATGATAATGATCTCTGCAGACTTAGAGTAGGACTGTGTGTAAGAAATAAATAAGATCAAATGTGGTGTTAATTTTTTTTTACAGTAATTGTTGTCTTCCTTTTATATTCACATTTTTAGCATTTGAAGTAGTACTGAGCCTCTCAGAGAATTGAATATTCCTTTCAACTTTATGCTTAATATTCAATTTTTGCTACATCTCCAGTTTGTACAGATTGTAAGCTTAATAGATGTCAATTTTTGTATATTTTTAGCGCCAAACAGGCATAACAAAGGTGGATGAGAAGAAGAATGACGAGCTTGGGGCATGGAGCAGTAAAAACAAACTGCAGGCGGACAAGATGATGGCCATGCCAGCATTTCCTCTTACTTCCAACATGCTTCTTCTGTCCCTGTTGTTCTGGGTGGGTCTGTCCATTATGGTCTACCTGAGCATCATCTATGGGCTAATGTTGTCGAGAATCACCGAAGAGTCCGATCTAGATGGAATCTGTTATGACACATTTAGTAAAGATAAGACACAGAATATGAAGAGGGTTTGTATGTTATCAATCAGTCAATCATTTGCATGTCCCTTGTGGAACTTTGCCTCCCTGACATCTCTTCTGTAGGCTTCTTGATTGTAAGCAAAATGGCCTGCTGCCGATGCATTCACAGATTATCAATGATGTCTTGCAGCCATTTTCATCTTGGTCTTCCTCTCTTTATTTTTCCCCATTATGTACCCTTCCAAGACTGTCTTCTCCAAATTCTCATGACGTTTAATGTGTCCAAAATATTTAAGTTTCCTCTGTTTAATCTTCTTTACTAGCTAACCCTCTTCAGTATTAAGTTCTTGTAGTATGGATATATTTGGTTTTTTTTTTTTGTGTCCATGACATTTGGAGGACTCTTCTGTAGCATTTACATTCAAAGGCATTTATGTGTATGTTATGTAATTTATAATTTATTTAGAGATTAACCTTTTTGAACTTTAAAGCAGGAAACAGATAAATGTGCTCTTGCACTGAAATAGAACTGACAGTGAAACATATGTTGCAAGACTGTGGAAGAGCGGAAGAGCTGAGGAAACAGCCTTGTCTCTTGGCTGTGTAATACCATCTAAAATTAGCAGCTTCATTAAGGACCTGTACAATGGATATATTCGTGCAGTCAAAACAGAAGAAGGGATGAGCAAATGGTTTTAGATTGAAACAGGCATGAAACAAGGATGTATAGTAGAAAAATTATTTGGAGCTATCACATCTCTAGAAACATCAGCAACGGTCATATCCAAGGGCATAATTGATGTCTGCAAAAAAAACTCCCAAAAACCTCCAGATGCAAGATGTGAATAAATTTGTTTTAATCCCCCCCCCCCCAACCCCCACAATCCTGCTAAACTGAAGTTGTGGCTAAATTAGATCTACAATACAAGTGTATGATCCAGCTTGATTACTAATCGATGACAAAATTATTAGTAGACTATTGTACCCTCTTTCAAATATTGTCACCATTTTATCAGGTATTCAGGAGTCACTGAGTTAATTTTTTACTTCAGAATTCAGGGGTCAATGAGTTAATTTTTTACTTCAGAATTCAGGGGTCAATGAGTTAATTTTTTACTTCAGAATTCAGGGGTCAATGAGTTAATTTTTTACTTCAGAATTCAGGGGTCAATGAGTTAATTTTTTACTTCAGAATTCAGGGGTCAATGAGTTAATGTTTGACCTCAGAGTTTTTTCTTCCATTCACTTTCTGGGTTGCTCAGGATGTTTAGTGTGCCTGAAGCCAGATCCTCAGATTCTAAGGCTGACTGTCTCAGATCTATAACTGGAAATTTACTCTTGGTGAACTAATACATTTAAAAAAAGAAATTACATTTTGGAGAGTGATTTGTGCAGGCTTCATTTATGTATTTTTTGTTTCTGACAGTCTTTCAGTTTTCCATCATTCTTGATGGAACCTACCTGTTATTTTTTACACAGCTTGCCTATATAATTCAAAAGTCAGCAACTTTTTTTTAAAAACCATATGCCACATTGTCACTTTTTTTTAAGTTTGAAAAATATTGCATTGTTGTATTCTTTCGCTTTTTTTTTTCCTTTTGTAGGTTGAAAATTACAGTATTGGTGAGGCAGGGCCTTATCTTCTTCGGCTTCGACCCACAAAGAGACAGGATTTTCCAGTGGAATCAGATGTTTTGCCTCCCCTTGTGACTGGTGTAACTTCGGCTCAGTTTTACCAAGTGAGTCATAAATTTCATTGCTTTCAGCTTTTTCAGAAAACTGGCATATAAATGTTGAAGTGCTGCCAGCACGGGGGGGGGGGGGGGGTGGGGGGGGGGCGCTCTGAGGCTGAAAGTTTGAGGCTGTTTGCCAAGATCAGTTGCCACAGAGGGTGCTGCAGATAGAGTTTTTATTTTTCACCCATAACAGAGACAAAAGATCTGACTGTGAGTCCCTCCTCCCCCCCCCCCAAAAAAAAAACAAAAACAAAAATGAAACACTGTTCTTCAAGTCCAAGGCTGCAGCTCTTAATTCTGAGTACGGAATAACTGAAGATCATTGGAGAATGCTGATACCAAGATACTTTTCTTCTCAGATTCCATGTCAAACAGTCACAAGAGCCATAAAAGCATCTTAGGCCTTGCTTGCAACATGCTTCTGCTGAGCCTCTTGTTCTGGTTGTCCCTCTCTTTGACCTTTCTCAAGCTCTTTTGTGCAAATTACAGAAAGCTTCAGAGAAGTGAAAGTGGCAAGCAAAGACTTGTTTGTGCAGATTTTTGTAAATAAGACAGCTATTAGATATTTGGAAATAAGAGGGCTATTAGATATTTGGAAATAAGAGGGCTGTTAGATATTTGGAAATAAGAGAGCTATTAGATTTGTTAAGAGGTGAAAACAAAATGCAGAAGATATATAAAAGAACTTTCTAACAAGCAAAGGGTGATTATAATAAAAAATAACTGAAACAAAGTGAGAGTTAAATTAATCCAAACATTCATGATATGAATAATACAATATTTTATTATTAAATTAATTAATATCATAATTTTTATGTTAATAATAACAGTGCTATAAAGTAATAAATTAAGATATAAATGTGTAATAATTTGTCATAATTATTAGGTATTAATATAGTGTTATTATAATTATATTACATTATATCCACCCTCATTTATGCATGCGAAAGCTGGAAAACAACTAAAGAAATAGAAAAGAAATTAGACTCTTTTGAAAACAAATGCCTAAGGAAAATAATCGGCATCAAGTGGAATGAATTCAAGAACAATGCAGAGATAAGACAGATGACTGAACAACAACCAGTTTCATGGGTGATCAGGAAAAGGAGATGGACATATGTTGGTCACTTGATGAGAAGAAATGATCAGAGAATCCCAAAACAAGCTATCAAGTGGAACACAACAGGCCGAAGAAAAAGAGGCAGACCACGTGAAACTCTGAAGAGGACATTATTAAGAGAGGCCAAATTAACAGGCATAAAATCCTTTGATGAGGTTGAAAGACTCGCCGAAGGAAAAATTGGCGAACTACTTTGCGAGCCCTATGTGACGTTTAACGGCACGGGAAGGATATAAGATAAGATTATAATTATAAAATAATAAACTGTTCACTGTAAATTTAAATACAGTTTTGTTTTTATTCTGCCTTGATAAGGCGTATTTACTGCTGTTGTAAGAGAAGTTGTTTGGCCTCAGCAACAACTAACACTGAAAGAGACACACATAAGGAAGATTGCCACAGCTGTCTGCAAAAAATTGATGCGGTTAGAAAAAAAAAAAAGTGAAAAATTAAAACAATTGTTTGACAATATTGCCGCAGCAAAATGTTTAATTTTTTTTTTTTTTGGTCACATTTCAGGTCCAAGGTCTTATCAGGCACATCCAGGAAGATATCAAGACCAGTCATCCCAGCATAAAATTGATTGTCTATGATTTAGGTCTTCACACGAGGGAGAGAAAACTGGTAAATCATGGACCCATCCATGCTTAGTTCTGTAATCAGATTTCACCCAGTCAAACTATAGTTTTCTTTTCCTATTTTTGTTCTTTTTATTTGAAATAATAGGGCAGAACATGCCATCCTTTATATTTAAATATTCCTTGACAAGAGTTTCACACAAAACGCATTGGTGAAAAAGAACACAAATGGTCACAAATGTGAGGAAGGGCACAGGATTTCTTCTATTTTTGCTCTTGAGTGAGTTTAGCACAATGCAGGACTTTATTGCCGAACTAACATAAACAGATGCAAAATAACAAACAAAACGAAAAAAAAAAGGGCACATTTCCAAGAGCTGCAGTTTTTTTCTCATCAGTATTCTGCTGCTTCCCTTAAAAGGGCTTTAATCGTGTTGTATCAGTGTTTGCAGCTGGCCTGTGATATCTGCACCTTTCAGTCCTATACATCTGTTTTGGGCATGGCATACTTTTAGCACTGGGTTTTCTCATCCCATTTTGACCCATATTCACTTGAAAAGACTACCATCTGTTCCCAGGGGCATAACAAGGAGGTAGATTAGGGTCTTTGGCAGCTCTGATTCATTAATCTGATGCAAGTAGTAATCTGTGGGTCACTATCCTCCGTCTTATTTAGCTTGAAGACCACATTTCCCCTATGACTGTATCAAGTTTTTTCTTATATATTGCTCTTATGTTTTTTTTTTGTTTTACCATTATATTGTTTGACATTTTTTTTTGTTTACCATGTGCTTTATTTGATCTTCATATTATATACAGTTTTTATATGTGTAAAAATATCTTCTTATATGATATGGTACCATGATTTTGGTGTCATTACAGCATTATCTATTGCATAATCACTCATATTAAGTTTCCTACATTGGCACTCATCACATCTTCAGGTGAGGAATATGCACACTTTTAAAAGGTATTATGAACATACAGATAGCATAAGTCTGTGGTTCTTAACATTCTTTTTTGGCCATGAATATCCTTTCTGGCCTGTGACTAGCTGTGGACTCCTATGTAAAACTTAAAGCAATAAACTGCATGCACAGTATGCAGGAACTTTTTGACTGAGCGAATCCTTCAGCTGGTCTGTGAACTCTCAAAATATCCTTCCATGGGACCCAGGTTAAGAACTGCCATCTTCTGAAAACAGACCACAGACCTGCACCATATATGGATACCTCAGATGTGCGTATGGCCCCAAGAGAAAAGCATGGAGGAGAAACTCTGGGGGTTCCAACAAAGACCTCCTGCTGACAGCTGGACTCATAGAGGAGACCCAGCTCTTTGTTTAGAAAGCTGAGCATATGAAACTGAAAGCAGAATATGAACTGCTGTCACAAGAATGGCCATGCATCCTGTGTTTTAGAAATATGTGCAAATGAGACATGAAAGTCCTGGTGATGAACCTAAAACTCTGAGAGGACACTGCTACCAACTGTACAAGGAGGACATTCATCCTGAACCATTTACTCAGAATGAGTGAAGACAAAATTCTGCAAAAGGAACACATGAAAAGGGAGTTCAAAAAAAAAAAAATTTACACAAACAAAACTGGTTTGGTTTCAATGCTGTGTTATGAGAAGTTATCAGTTAATCATTTTTTTTCCCACAGATTTTTGATTAAGTAGTTTGTAGCAACTTTTATCTTTCATGGGCAAAGACTATCTGAAGTAGCAGTCAATGGCCCATAGCTGATTGCTTGCATCAGGGTTAGCAAACCAAATCCCACCAAGACCTTGTCCAATCTTTCATTTAGTGCCCCCCGGTAACAGAATTAGCCTAACGAACAGGAATTACTGCGGTTCCCACAGCTACGAAGTCTGCTAAAGAAGTATTGCATACTCTAGGTCTGCAAAATTAGCCACTGTAACCCAATCACCTCTCGACGTGAAGCTGTGTTTCATCACTTTCATGAGCTACAAAGAATATCCTACCTGCAATTCCATGGAGATAATACATCTCTCATGGATCAGTAGTTCAAATTTTCCCTCCTATTGCTGCAGAAGGAAAGACTGCCAAGCTCTCACCACATTCTGGTGTTCCAACAGATGAAGGAAAATACTGACACCAGCACCTTATCCACGTGGTTAAGAAAATTCTCTCTTGCCATCTGCCACTGGTCAAACCCAGCACTGACGACATCTCTTATTGTCCCCATTAGCCTACAAACAGGAACCAAATCTGAAGGACATTCTCAACTATAGCCATCTTAAGTGGGATCCTGCATTTGTCGGCACTGCCCTCATTGTATCACCTGCCCTGTAGTTTGTTAAATGAAAGTGATCACTCTTCCCAAAACTGTACTTATACTCCATGAGGGATTCCCACAACGTAATATATGATGTTGTGTGCAAAAAGTGTAGGATAACTTATAACTTATATTCACAATACTCTACCACATGCACTTCTGGATGCAGCTTCTAAGAAGTCACAGCTACGTGCTCCCTTTTTTTTTTTCCTTTCCTATTTGTTGAATATCATCATGTGAGTTTACATTTTATCTTCCTTCCCCATTTCTTTGTCCAGTATGTTTTTGTGTGATTGAGGTGTAAACTGAAACGTTACAGATGTGTTTTTAATAGTTAATAAGGTTGTTTTAAGTAGTTTTAACATTTTCTTATCCCCTTGGTGTCTTAATGGCTTAACAGAGTTCCCCTGTGGCTATACTCATTCAGATTTAAGTCTTTGCAGATGAGCTGCAGCCACCATAAACATGTGACATAGTGTTTTTCTTACTTTCCAACAGCTGGAACAGTACGGCAACTGTGAAATCAGAGACCTTCACTTTGAACAATATCCAAGACATGTTTCGGATATTGCCAACTATGCCTGGCGGCCAGTTGTCATACAGCTTATTGTTGAAGAATATGGTTCTGTCCTATATATTGAGCCCACGACTCGATTCAAAAGTTCATCTTCGCCCAACTACTTACACATGCGAGGGTCCAAGAACTATTTTGTGTGGGATCCGATAGCATATACATCATTAATAGCTTACACAGATAAAGGAATGTTTGATTATTTTAATGAGAACAGATGTGCTTTTTTAGAATGCAGTCTAGTAACTTCTGAAGCAATTGCAGTATACAGAACAGAGGTAGCATGGACAGAACTGATGAGACCATGGCTTTTGTGTGCCTTAAATGTTAACTGTATATCTCCTAAATATGCAGAATACTCTGGCTGCTTTGAAATACGCCACCCTCGCACAACAGGTTGTCACAGATACGACATGTCTGCACTTAGCATTATCCTAAACCGTGGCGTTCAGTACACAATTGATTCTGATAAAATGATGTCTTTTCGGTTAACTTACTCAGATCCAGTGGATGTGACGTACTTTCCTGAGCAGCCATGGACTTACAAGTATCTGTTTCTGTTGCTTGCACCAGTTCTCTTTGTGGTTATATATAAGTATTTCTTCAAAAGGAGAAGATTGTGTTGATTTTAAAATAGTGAATAATTAATGGGTTTCAAATAAAATACATTTTAACGGGTTTAAACTATTTTTAGTACATTTTTTAGAACTATAATTTAATTAATATAATTTATTACTTTTTTAAACAGTTGATGTAAGTGATAAAATGTGATGTTAAGGCACAATTGCATTGTGAACGCAAAATTAATTCATAATTCTTTCTGTCAGTGAATGCTTTTTTGCATTTTGTCATCATCACTCAAGCCCCAGCGCTTGTTACCGCTGTGTGCTGCAGCAGCAGGCCAGGTGAAACAGTTTTCTTCTCAAAGCTGGAGGCTCTCATGAGGCCACAAAAATCTTTGCTGCTGATGCAGAATATGGGGGGAAAAGTCGGTAACGGTCATCTGCTGCCCCAGTTCAAAAAGTAGAATGGTTTGCAACCTTTTTTTCAAGCCATACACCCCAGAAACCAATGATATTTTTCCACAACTTGCCACTCCCCACTCTTAATACATTTCTAATATTCTGCTTGTTCTAGATCACATGACTCACTAGTTTGGAAACCACTGATCTTGTGTAACTGTCTGTCTAATGTTACTTTCCCCTCAGAGTATCTCATCAAACAACTGGAAATTTTGACTGCCTTTAAACAAGTGTTCATGAAAAAAATTCTTTCCCAGTTTTTACAAATTTATTGCCTGTCACTGACTGAGAGACACATCACAAATTTTACTCGTTATTTTTTTTCCTAAACAACTTCTCATATATTTTATTTGCTTAATTAAATATGTTGTGTTTCATATTTTTCAAGGATATCTGTTCATGGATTCTGGATATTTTGTGTAACTAATGTAAATTTTATTGTTCTAAAATGTCATTCATTTGTAAATAATAAAAGATATATGAGTCGAGTACTGCAGTAAAACTGATCCCAGTGAAGTAGTCAGAGACGTATGATGCTGTTTTACACAAACAAACAAAAAAAAGAAGTAAAGGTGAGCAGGCATGGCAAAAGAGGCAATGAGATGAGAATGTAAAACCAACAGTAACAAAACAATATTTCACCCGCATTTTGTGCTTGAGATCCTAAGAGGACCTCTGCCAGCTAAGTGCTATTTTTGTGTTTGTTTCATTAGTGTCATCTTCACTGATAAAGGCATATTGCTGAAATATTGGTTTGTTACTCTCTTGTACATTTCTATGTGCTAATCTCATTGCCCTTTTGCTATTCCTTCTTATCTTTACTTATTCCTAGTATTCATTTGTAAATGTTGTGCCTGTTTGTTTCCTTGAATTGAAATATAACCATTAACTGATGGACTGGGTTATGAGAAAAAAAACAAAAGCTGAACCTAACGACTCTTCATTTTTCAAAAAAAGTTCATTTGTTTGTTCTTCACTGTGCTTCATTCTGTTCGGAGATGGAAAATGGTGACTTGTTCCTTTCTGTTTAGCATGTGATAGTCATCATGTGAGGGTTTTTGTGGCTTCCTGTAGATTTTTATCACGCTTTTCTTCTGATTATAGGTGATTGGTATGATTGGTTGCTCCATTTCAGTGCCATCTTGGGCCATCATTTTCCATCTGCGAACAGGACACAGTTGACTCCGAAGCCATATGTATACAAAGTTTAAAGTTGGAACTACCACTCTTTGTACATGTGCCCAGGTGCTCCAAACTGTGGAACATATCCTCCAAAACTGCACCAACTATGAGACACTGAGAAATAATTACTGGCTCAGTGAAACCACCGAAGACATGCTCTATGGTTCCATACAAGAACTACAACAAAAAAAAAATAATGAAATGTATCCAAGAGACAGGACTGCAGATATGGACAGAAAATGCATATGAAGAAGAAGACCACGAAGGAAATAATGCTGAATCTGCAAGTAGGAGATCATACTTGATGTTCTCAGTTCCAAGAAATTTGATGGTCTTTATCTCATAATCAGCCTCTAAAAATGGGTACCAGAGAAATCTAGGAAGGTAAAGCGGTCAGGCGTGATACTGACCACATCACCCTTTCATGTACTGAAGGTATTGGAAAATATGGCCCTAACACTGTTTTCCCCAATATGCCTTAATGGCATGGAAATTTACCTTTATCTTATCTCATAATTGTACCTTTGAAACTTCTCTTTTAAACAATCAACTCCACTGGATCTACAGTATGAGCTACCTGGACCATACAGATACAATGAAAGAGATGTTTACTTTTTATACTCCATATAAAATAATAGCCTTTGATTGGGAATTCTACAATATTGATCTTAGACTATTGCCGTGTCCTCTCCATTAATTTTTCGAGATGCTTATGTTGTATAGTTTGCATCAAAAATGATCTAACTTCAGAAAGGTGAAGAAATGAGAATCAGGGCTTGCAAGATAGGAAGTCCTAAAATTATGTACACAGACTGCAAGACAGGAGGTCCTAAAATTATGCACAAAGACAGAAGTCCTAAAATTATGTACACAGATTGCAAGACAGGAAGTTCTAAAATTATGTACACAGACTGCAAGATAGGAAGTTCTAAAATTATGGACACAGATGGCAAGATAGAAAGTCCTAAAATTATGAACACAGATTGCAAGATAGGAAGCCCTAAAATTATGTACACAGATTACAAGTCCTAAAATTATGTTCACAGATTACAAGATAGAAAGTCCTAAAATTATGCACAGATTACAAGATAGGAAGTCATAAAATTATGTTCACAGATTACAAGATAGAAAGTCCTAAAATTATGACCAGATTACAAGATAGGAAGCCCGAAAATTATGTTCACAGATTACAAGTCCTAAGATTATGTTCACAGGTTACAAGTCCTAAAATTATGTTCACAGATTACAAGATAGAAAGTCATAAAATTATGTACACATATGACAATATAGAAAGTCCTAAAATTATGTATACAGACTGCAAGATAGGAAGTCATAAAATCATGTTCACAGATCACAAGATAGGAAGTCGTAAAATTATGTACACAGATGGCAAGATAGAAAGTTCTAAAATTATGTACACAGACTGCAAGACAGGAAGTCCTAAAATCATGTTTACAGATTACAAGATAGCAAGTCATAAAATTATGTACACAGGGCATAAAGAAAAGTGCCTTCAAAACATTTCAAATCTCACAGAAACAAGACACAATAAAGCTAATCTGTCTTCTGTCTTTTCTTTTAATAAAAATACTCTTAAACAACAGAACAGATGATATTTTTAAATATTTTAAAATCAACCATGCACAGAAGAAAAAAACGTAAAACTATTTACTGGAAACCTGTTGCAGACACTGCCACATAATTTAAAAAACTACCTTACCTCAGTCTTTCACTGCCAGTAATGCATTGCAGGCAAAATGCCCTGATAAATGTATTTAACATTTTCTCACTCAAGATAGCTCCTCTTAATGCATACAATTAAACTCTAACACATAAGAGACTATATATAACTCTACATATAAAATGCCATCTGTAATCTTCCATTAACATTTGTAATCTAGTTGGCCTGTTAATTTCCTTCTTGTGCGTCACGATGCCAATACTGTGGCAATGCAATGCCACATGAAAGAGAAGCGTTGGCACAAAAATGGGCTATCATGGACAAGAGGACGCTCAAGAGGGATGAGATCTGTTACAGACAAAAAGCTAGTAACAATTTTCCTTCAAAATAAAATTTTAAAATAGTTTTGTTAAAAAACTATCCGATTCTCTTATGCACATTACATGCAGTAATAAAAACACATCTAATAATGTTAATAAAATGGAAAATAGAATTAAAAACAAAAAAATTAGATATTTAAAAATCTCTGAACAAAGAGTGAACAGTATAAATTATCTTTCAAGCAGAAAACAAAATGTATTAGTGAAGCAATAATATCCATTTCTTTATAAGCTTTTATCCCTGAGAAAATATTTGAATAAACATGTTCTGCAAAGAAAACATTCTAATGAACACATTTTTCTGAGGGAAAATACATTCTAATGAACACATTTTTCTGAGGGAAAATACAAAATTTCCCTGAGAAGAAAAAAAAAAAAATTCTAATGAACAAATTTCACTGCGAAGAAAAAAAACATTCTAATGAACAAATTTCCCTGAGAAGAAAAAAAACATTATAATGAACAAATTTCCCTGAGAAGAAAAAAAAACATTCTAATGAACAAATTTCCCTGAGAAGAAAAAAAAATTCAAATGAACAAATTTCCCTGAGAAGAAAAAAAAACCATTCTAATGAACAAATTTCCCTGAGAAGAAAAAAAAACATTCTAATGAACAACTTTCCCTGAGAAGAAAAAAAAACATTCTAATGAACAACTTTCCCTGAGAAGAAAAAAAAAACCATTCTAATGAACAACTTTCCCTGAGAAGAAAAAAAAAACATTCTAATGAACAAATTTCCCTGAGAAGAAAAAAAACCATTCTAATGAACAAATTTCCCTGAAAAGGAAAAAAAACATTCTAATGAACAAATTTCCCTGAAAGAAAAAAAACATTCTAATGAACAAATTTCCCTGAAAGAGAAAAAAAACATTCTAATGAACAAATTTCCCTGAGAAGAAAAAAAACATTCTAACAAATTTCCCTGAGAAAATTTTTAGTGAACATTTGCTGAACCAACTTTACGACAGCTTGTTTTCTTAATTTACAGCCTGGATGAAAAAACAGCTTGATGGATTATATTTACGAGTTATCAACTTTGTGCATATGCTGGATAAGCTCCACCACACGGTTGCTGTAGCCAAACTCATTGTCATACCTGCAAGTTGATGAGACAAGAACAAAGATACTGAAATACAACCTTTGGTAAAGTCTCTTTTTTTATTTTAAAATTCTATTAGAAAATGTCCACTTTTTCTGTCTTTCCCACCCCATATACAGAAATAAAAGTGGAAAAACTTGTCAATCTGGGGCTGGGGAAGAAAGAAAATGGGGGCAGTAGGGTGGGCACTGAGGGAGAAAAAGAGGCAGCAGCAATACCTTCCTTCCTTGTTAATCAACAAGACATAGCGACTATCTTTTTTTATTAAGCTTATTTAGAATTATTTGCATTTTATTCAGTCAGTCAGTCATTTGCATGTCCCTTCCAGAACTTTGCCTCCCTAACAGCACTCCTGTAGGCCTCTCGGTTTTAAGCATGATGCCCGGCTGCTGAAGCATCCATCTGCAGATTATCAACGATGTCTTGCAGCCATCTTCACCTTGGTCTTCCTCTCTTTCTTTTTCCCATTATGTACCCTTCCAAGACGGTCTTCTCTAGATTATCATGATGTTTAATGTGTCCAAAATATTTAAGTTTTCTCTGTTCAATCCTCTTTACTAGCCAACCTTCTTCAATATTAAGTTCTTGTAGTATGGATATATTTGCGTTTTATTATTGCATTTTATTTCTTGCCTTTTCTTTTTCACCAATTTGTCTAATTCTTGTTAACTTTTTTTTTTTAGATCCTTGCAGTTTGAGAGTTGTATCTGTTTGTGTGTGAGAACTATGTACTTAATAACTCCACCTGTTGGTGAATTCTCATATCTGAGTGTTTAATTATTCAGTAATTTGGCGTGTTTCTCTTTCAGTCTCCAATTATTTCAGCTGGTGAGTTGTGTACCAGTTGAAAGTTTAACATACAGAGTGTGTCTGTGTGCAGTATTTAAAAATTTAGTTCCATAATCCAAATCCCTGTGGTATGGTCATTTCACGACTATGATGGATGAGGTTTCAACCTTTAAGTTCAAAGATATTATCATTCTTGGAGATTTCAACATAGATCTAACAAAATCAAATCCAACTTGGAGCAACATTATATTATCCTACAATTTCTCCCTTCTTCTTCTTCAATCGCTACAATTTCTCCCAAATTGTCACCAAACATACTAAAGTAACAGAAGTATCATACACATTATTAGATCATATATATGTAGCCCACTCAGAAAACATCATTGAATGTAACATCCCTCATACTTCGTTAAGTGATCATTACCCAGTCTGCTGTACGTGGACAAGAAAGGGATATAAACACAATCACGCCAGTATGAAATTTAGAAGCTTCAAAAAATTTAGCCTAGAATTATTCCTTAATGATCTGCAAGCATCTTCACTTACACGCGTGTACCAACTAACTGACCCTGATGAGGCAATAGAAATCTAGTACAGAATAAATCAGACAGTAAACCAATTTGGAAGGCCATAAATACCCTATCAAATAAAAGAAAAGAATTTGATTCTCAAGCCAGCAATCATGCATACACTAGGGCACAGATCAGTACTCATTTCAGAGAAGAAATCAACGTTCTTTAATCATCAATACCAGCTCCTGTACGCGACTTACATCAACTACAAACATTCCTGGATAGTAGATGTACTAATTTTAACAGTTACACATTCCATTCTTAACAGTCAATGAAGTTTACAGTTATCTCTTTTTCTTAAAAAACAACAATACAGATGGGCTTGATGATATTAGCAATAAGATCTTACGTTATGCTGCACCTGTGATTTCACATACTCTAACATACATTTACAATCAGTGCATTGCAAAATGTTATTTCCTTGAGGCTTTGAAAACTGCTAAAGTGTATCCTCTTTTTAAATCTGGGTCATTTAACAATCTTACCAACTACAGATGAATATCAATATTATCGTCATTATCAAAACCACTCGAAAAACACATACACAAAATAACTCTACGACACATGCAAGAGAACAATTTACTCACAGACAGTCAGTCAGGCTTTAGACCCAATCATTCCTGCCACACAGCTCTTACCAAAATGACAGAACACTGGTTAGTAAACATAAATGACGAGAGACTATGTGGTGCCATCTTTGTCGACTTTAAAAAGGCATTTGATATGATTGACCACGATATTCTTGTAAGAAAAATAAAGACTTATAGACTGCACCCTGACCTAATAAAATTAACTGCATCGTTTCTTTCAGACAGAAAGCAGGTAGTATTCTTCAACAATTCTCTATCAAATTCTGCTATAGCCGACACTGGTGTTCTGCAGGGTTCTATTCTAGGCTCGTTGTTCTTTGCTATCTATATCAATGATCTTCCACTTCATTTTAAACACTCTTCTTGTGACCTTTTTGCAGATGATTGCACAGTCTACACCAGTGACAACACTGTATTAACCTAGAATCAACTCTTCAGGTCGAGTTAAACAATCTAACAACAATGGCATGATTATAAATACTGATATAACAAAATCAATGCTCATAACAAGACAGAAACTACAAAACTTGACAAAAACAACACTTTGGCTCCGTATGGAAACATCACAGATAGAAAACATTAGTGAGCACAAAACACTAGGTCTTATTATTGACCAACATCTGACCTGGAACTCTCATGTGCAAGGTCTAACAAAACTCACTGCGCAAAAAGTATACCAGTTAGCCAAAATTAAGCACTTCATCGATCAAGACACAAGGAAGATATATTACATATTACATATACAAACACATTTAGACTGTTGCACAACAATATGGGATGGTTGCTCAGTGTCAAATACAAAGAGGCTTTACTCACTTCAAAAGCGGGCAGTAAAGCTTATTAGTGACAAAGATCAAGCCCAATTAACTAACCAGCACAAATGTATCAAAATACTGCCTCTTATGAACAGGTTCCTCTTCAACAAAGCCAAGTTGGTACATCAAATTCTTTCACAGAATGCTCCGTCTTATCTATGGAACCTGTTTAAATTTAGCCCAAATTGCAGCCAACACTTGAACAACATACGTCTTCCAAAACATAGGCTTGATCTTTACAAGAAAAGCTTTACTTCTTCTGCTGCTCATCTTTGGAATACCCTCCCATCCTGTATAAAAAATATCAACTATATTCCTTCCTACAACTACAAACTTTTCCAATATCTATTTGCCTCCATGAATCATAAAACTTAAAAGTTATTTTAGACTGCTCTTGCAGACACTGAATTCAGTTAATTGTTTATTCTGAAAAGTATCGAAATTTTTGTTTGGTAGATAGTCACTTATATGTGTATGTAGTTAGTCATTTATATGTGTATGTAGTTACTTTAATGTTAATTATGTTTGTTATATGAGCAGCATATTTGTAGAATGTCTGGAACAGAGTGAAAGTTGTATGATAAAGGGCAGAATGTCAGACGGGCCTGCGTGCCCAATTCTTAACCATTTTGAAATAAAGATCAATTAATCAATCAGTCAATCACTTTTCGACCTGATATCAAGAAATTTGTGTCCCTACAGGAAACCCATCCACCACATTAAAAGTTGAGAAAATAATGCAGTAGGTGAGCTATAAATGTACTCCTCACACTGTTAAACTGGTTTACTTGCTGAAGTTTTTAGTTGTGTAATGACATGCTAGTTTAACAGGCCACTATGAGTAATACATTGGGAGGGGTGGTGGTGGTGGTGCTGAGGGTGTGGCCTGGGAGAAAGGGAGGGGGGAAGGGGAGTTTGCCTAGGAAACACTGTACTAGATCTCTCATTTCATTCATTCATTCATTCATTCATTCATTCACTCATTCTCTGTACCAAAACGTTCTGCCCAACCTCCATGTAGTTCCTGGAAACTGTTAATGTTACTTCTGCTTGGCAAATAAGGTTAAAAATAAAACTCTTCCACAAAGTAGTGGAGCCTGTAGAGAAGACTGCTTCTGTTCTCACCATATGATTAAATGTTTACACACAAAACACATCAGTGCTGAGTAAAGTAGTCAAATTAAAACACATCAGTGCTGAGTAAAGTAGTAAAATTAAAACATCTCAGTGCTGAGTAAAGTAGTCAAATTAAAACACATCAGTGCTGAGTAAAGTAGTAAAATTAAAACATCTCAGTGCTGAGTAAAGTAGTAAAATTAAAACATCTCAGTGCTGAGTAAAGTAGTCAAATTAAAACACATCAGTGCTGAGTAAAGTAGTAAAATTAAAACATCTCAGTGCTGAGTAAAGTAGTAAAATTAAAACATCTCAGTGCTGAGTAAAGTAGTAAAATTAAAACACCTCAGTGCTGAGTAAAGTAGTAAAATTAAAACATCTCAGTGCTGAGTAAAGTAGTAAAATTAAAACATCTCAGTGCTGAGTAAAGTAGCCAAATTAAAACATCTCAGTGCTGAGTAAAGTAGTAAAATTAAAACACATCAGTGCTGAGAAGTAGTAAAATTAAAACATCTCAGTGCTGAGTAAAGTAGTAAAATTAAAACATCTCAGTGCTGAGTAAAGTAGTAAAATTAAAACACATCAGTGCTGAGTAAAGTAGTAAAATTAAAACATCTCAGTGCTGAGTAAAGTAGTAAAATTAAAACACATCAGTGCTGAGTAAAGTAGTAAAATTAAAACACATCAGTGCTGAGTAAAGTAGTAAAATTAAAACACATCAGTGCTGAGTAAAGTAGTAAAATTAAAACACATCAGTGCTGAGTAAAGTAGTAAAATTAAAACACATCAGTGCTGAGTAAAGTAGTAAAATTAAAACATCTCAGTGCTGAGTAAAGTAGTAAAATTAAAACATCTCAGTGCTGAGTAAAGTAGTAAAATTAAAACACATCAGTGCTGAGAAAGTAGTAAAATTAAAACATCTCAGTGCTGAGTAAAGTAGTAAAATTAAAACATCTCAGTGCTGAGTAAAGTAGTAAAATTAAAACACATCAGTGCTGAGTAAAGTAGTAAAATTAAAACATCTCAGTGCTGAGTAAAGTAGTAAAATTAAAACACATCAGTGCTGAGTAAAGTAGTAAAATTAAAACACATCAGTGCTGAGTAAAGTAGTAAAATTAAAACACATCAGTGCTGAGTAAAGTAGTAAAATTAAAACACATCAGTGCTGAGTAAAGTAGTAAAATTAAAACACATCAGTGCTGAGTAAAGTAGTAAAATTAAAACATCTCAGTGCTGAGTAAAGTAGTAAAATTAAAACATCTCAGTGCTGAGTAAAGTAGTAAAATTAAAACACATCAGTGCTGAGTAAAGTAGTAAAATTAAAACACATCAGTGCTGAGTAAAGTAGTAAAATTAAAACATCTCAGTGCTAAGTAAAGTAGTAAAATTAAAACACATCAGTGCTGAGTAAAGTAGTAAAATTAAAACACATCAGTGCTGAGTAAAGTAGTAAAATTAAAACACATCAGTGCTGAGTAAAGTAGTCAAATTACTGCCTCCATACCATTAAGACATACTGGGGATACAATGTTAGACCTGTATTTCCAAAGACCTTCGTCACGGGAATGTGTGAGCGGTCAGTATTGTGCCAGGCCGCCGAGTATGACAGATAAATATATCATGCTCCTGCTTCTCATGGCCTGCACTTCCCTCCGACTCAGCAACCTCGGCTCTGTAGGTCACTGACAGCTTTCTCATTCAGCTTAAGTACTCCATCCTCCCCAATAAGGTAGCCATTTTATTTTAACAGCCAAAGAATGCTAGAGCCAGGGCTTCAATCCACAACTTCACTTGAAAAAAACAATTCAAAATTAACTGTATTAAATCCTTCCTTTTTTTCCCCCCACAAAAAACATTTATTATAATGGCTGCACAAGAAACCTGGAAATTCTGAACACAGCCTGGCTCATCACACATTTAACAATACTGTTATAGCAAACCCAGCATGGACCTTCTCTCAGAAGACACAGAATATTAACATTGTAGAGGAAAAGGCATTCAAAATTCTCCAGAGCATGCCAGCATATGAAAACCTGGAGGACTGTCAGCATGCAAGAAAACTGAAAGAGAGACACCACACACTAAGATGGGAAACCTGCCACCTCAAAAAATGGCCAGCAACTAGCAGAACTACTACTCACCACAGCAACGACCGTCCACGCCTGCCATTTTATCACTTACAAAAAAATAAATCAGCCGCCGCTTACCACGAGATGAGTTTGACGAAATTGCTGTTGAGAGCAATTCCAGCGCTAGCGTCGAAGATCGAGCTTCGCGGATCACCAAGGAAGTCCTGAGACACAACATCATCTTCAGTGTAGCCTAGAATACCTCTCAGGTAAGTCTCTGATGCTTCTCTGACAGCTCTCTTGATATCATCATAGGAGGCCTAATTGATATTGATTGATAAAGTTACAAATATAGGATACACTGAACTGTTGTTACCTTTGGTTTACTAAGATTATTTGGAACTGAGAAACGATTATCTATCAGTTTTTAAGATTACTGAATACAATAAGTAGTTGGTTATCAGTCTTTATTTCATACAAAAAGTAGTTAGCTGTCAGTTTTTAAGATTATTGGATATAATAAGTAGTTGGTTATCAGTTTTTTTAGATTACTGGATACAATAAGCAGTTATCTATTAGAAAGACACGCATGCAATATGGAATACACAAAGAGAGAGAGAGAGAAACTTGCAGGTCACCAACACATACCCCCCTCTCCAATCTGCATGTGAGATCGACGACAGAGACATCAGTGGTGGGAACACGGAAAGCCATGCCAGTAAGTTTCCTTCAGGTGAGGGGAAGTTTAACATTAGAATTGTTAGTTGAAGATTTCTACTTATAATCTACTTGTTAGATAAGTAGAACACATACTTGTGTTAGATGAGAAGAATATACGTAACCTACTTGGTGTTAGATGAGTAGAATATACATAACCTATTTGGTGTTAGATGAGAAGAACATACGTAACCTACTTGGTGTTAGATGAGTAGAATATACATAACCTACTTGGTGTTAGATGAGTAGAACGTACATAACCTACTTGGTGTTAGATGAGTAGAATATACATAACCTACTTGGTGTTAGATGAGTAGAATATACATAATCTACTTGGTGTTAGATGAGTAGAATGAATGAATATATAGTCTACTTGTGTTGGATAATTAAAATATGTTTGAGAAGAAGAAAAAAACTGCACGTTTTGCTGCATCAATGTTCAGGTTCTAAGTTTGGGTAGAATTTGAATTCTTAAAACTCTCAGACTTAAAAACATAGTAAATGTGTCAATTTATTCTAAAAATATCAGCATTTAAATTAAAATGTTCGAGTTAGAGAAGAAAAACTTTTTAACATCCAAATTACATCTCTCTGGTGAATATAATAAACTTTGGCACATAAATTTAGTTCTTCTGTTTACTCATTATTAACTTTAATAAACTGTTTTCACTTAATACACCGACAATAGTGGATTCCAGCATGACTTGTTTGTTTTTCCAAATATTCTCAGTTTCCAATGGCTACTTCACAACACAAATGCTACGCTTAAATCTTACATAAGAAAAAAAAACCTGGAGACTTTTAATTCTGCTTTTTTTCCCTACAGCTGCTTGCAAGAACTAAGCAAACGTACCGATACATAAACACTACAAGGCCACAGCAATAACATAACACCATAACTATGCGATGAAAAGAAGGACGGAGAGCTCTCACCCATTTACTGCGGGGATGACCTTGGCCACAGCTTTGGCAGCTCCAGTACTTGATGGGATAATGTTCTGACTGGCACCACGACCTCCACGCCAGTCCTGATTCACAAAGTGGACAACATATTTTTTAAAAAATTATTTTTCAAACTGGAAAACCACAGCAGAATGTGGGACATGATAAAATTAATCAATTCATATTGATATGGTAATAGAAACTAAAAAATATGATAAATGGAATATAATAATGAAAATGGTAATGAGATATAATAATGAAAAATACAATACATGTGATATAATAATGGAAACTAAAAAAATAATGGAAAATAAAAATATAATCTGTGAAACAACAACAACAAGTTGCTGAAGAATCTTCAGAAAACTATGACCCAAGAACTCCTGGCAAGTGATGCTTTCTTGAAGAACTTGCAAATTAAATAGACATTATTCTACTTAAGATCTGAAATTAGCTCATGAATACTTAATGTGCTATCTCTACTGAATGAGGATATCCTTTCACTTCTTCTTCTTCGTTCGCTTCTACCACCAAGATCGCTATGTGATCCTACTGAATTTACTCCCGTGGTCCTCGATAAGTCCCGTGGTCCCCTCGAAAGGACCACACGAGATCACAAGAGGTTCAGAGTATCGCAGGGCTCGAGCCTGTATTCTTGGTGGGTCTCAGAAGCGGGAATGCGTGACACCGTGGTTTTCGTTGCACCAGTTTAATCTAGAGTTGGACTTTCTCACCGGAAAACCTTGATGTGTATTGATATCAGTATGTCCCCGCTGGGTGAGAGGTGGTTGCCCATCCAGCCTAGAGTTGGACTTTCTCACTGGAAAACCTCGACTTGTTTTGAGATATCCGTGTATCCCCGTCGGGTGAGAGGTGGTTGCCCATCCAGTCCAGCGTTGGACTTTCTCACCGGAAAACCTCAGCGTGATTAGGATACGCATATATCCTCGCCGGGTGAGAAGTGGTTGCCTATTTAGACTGCACTGGTCCAGTGTCTCCGACTTCAGCATTTTGTGGTCATGGCTGCTACCCTTCCTAGTTGTGGCCAGGATGGAGCTTTTGTCTAGGAGGATGAATCCTCACCACTAGTGAGTTTCACCCCTGGGTTGAGCCGGCTTAGGCGTATTATCCCAGTATGGGCGTGTTTAGGACGTGACCGACCTCTAGAGTGGAGGTACCGTGATGTGAGTAGCCATCAAGTTTCACCCTTGGTTTAAGCCGGTTTAGGCATATTTCACCGGTATGGGTGTATATCGGACGTGGCGGCCTCTAGAGCAGAGGTGCCGTGGTATGAGTAGCTCTCGCCGCGAGACTACTGGACATATCGATTAAGCTTCACTTTATGCTTTCCATCACCGTTTCATAGCGGAGCCGCACGGCAACCTTAACCGCTTTTTCGCATTTTCTTCACTCGCCGGGAGGAGTTTCACTCCACGCGCAGCATCCGAAGAATCTCGCCAGCAGTGTATCCTTTCACAAACGACTCCCAAAGTAGGAGCATGGGCTACAGATTCCAGGAGTGCCAAACATAAAGACACTTATACAGTGGGACTCCACCCATGTCTGGATCTGGGACAAGTGCCACCAGAACCTGGAACACATCTTGGAGACATGGTTCCACATTTAACTTCCTTGGTATTAACCCCCTGCAGGGCTGATTTTCCATGCTAAAATCGTTAGCCCCGTACTTTCTGCAAGCGAACCTGGTTTTGCCCAATACACAGTGTTAAGTGGGAATAATTGCTGCAGGGCATCTTGCTTACAACCGAGAGGCCTACAGGAGAGCCATTAGGGAGGCAAAGTTCTGCAAGGAACATGCAAATGACTGACTGACAGTACTGTGCTGCCATGCTATTGAATGAAATGAAGTTGAGCTTCTAAAACCAATTATGGGAACCCCTTAATTAATATGACTACGTAGTGTCCAAGCAAGATTTCCAGGATGTTCTTTCACCCAAAACAATGCTAAGACCTATGACCTAGTACTTGAACACTGAAGGAGAAATGAAGGAATAAAGACAACACTACAGTGGGGAGTACAATAATGGCAACCTTCCTTAGTTTCTGAAGTAAGGAAGTAAGAAAAGAGCTGGCTCTACCATGATGTGTAACACAGTGATCTTTAAACCACAGTATCACACGAGATGAACTATGTGTAAATAAATGGATTCTCATCTGCTCATTCTGTTCATATATATATATATATATGTGTGTGTGTATGTATATATATATATATATGTGTATATATATCATCCAAATATGTACAATACTAAAAAAAAAAAAAACTATATTGCCACGTCACAATTATTATTCAAATTCTTTGGAAACAATAAATCTAAAATTATGTTGTCCAAAAGACAGTCCAGACTCCTTTAGGTTCAGAAGACAAGGTTGTCATGAAGTCATTATGAGACGGGCAAGGAAATTTTGTCACTGTTATATCTTGAGTCTCACCACGAGGCTCCTGTCAGTCCATAGTCTCCTCTATGTCTTGTAGCATTCTGTAGCAGCCCCACAGCTGACACTTCAAGTATAGTCTCCCCAACCAGATCCAACAACACCTTCTGACATTCTGCTTTTAGTTTCAGGATGTGGTAGCATTGTAATAACAATGATGAGCATGTATGCAGGAAACTCTCTGCTGTAGAGAGCGGAACAACAACACAACTCCTTCAGATCATCAGAGGAAGTACACCCCCCCCCCCCCACTGAGACAAGTGTTTCGGCCCTACTAAACTGCTCTAAAATCCATAAATATGATACTACATTGACAAACAATTAAGTATTACAGAAAAGTATGACTGAACAGCCTCGAAACATAGAACAAAGTATACCTGTTTAGTCTCAAAATATAACACAAAGTATAATTCATTAATCTTGAAACAAAGCACAAAGTATACCAGATTAGTCTCAAAGTATAACACAAAGTATGATTCATTAATCTTGAAACAAAGCACAAAGAATGACTGACTGCTCTCATCAAAGCACTCAAGATGCGAAAGAAACATAGAGAATGATCATGACTCAAAGTGATTCACTTACCATTTTTTCCTTCTCATATCTAAAGTGCTTCGTGTACTATTTTTCCCCTCTCATATCTAAAGTACTTTGTCTACCATTTTTTCCCTCTCATATCTTGTCTACCATTTTTTTCCCTCTCATATCTAAAGTACTTTGTCTACCATTTTTTCCTCTCATATCTAAAGTACTTTGTCTACCATTTTTTTCCCTCTCATATCTAAAGTACTTTGTCTACTATTTTTTCCCTCTCACATCTGAAGTACTCTGTCTACTATTTTCCCCTCTCATATCTACAAGTATGTTATCTACTATTTGTTCCCTCTCATATCTAAAGTGCTTTATCAACTATTTTTCCCTCCCATATCTAAAGTGTTTATCTACTATTTTATTTATTTAAAATGCTTTATCTACTATTTTTCCCCCCTCTCATATCCAAAGTGCTTTGTCTACTGTTTTTTTCCCAATGTTAATCATACATACTTCAATCTAACACAACTGTGCACAAGTCTCATTTCCAACTTGCTAAAACAGCACAAACAGCAGAGTACAATGCAAAGCTAGTATTACTTTACTACTATCATGTGATGGCCACATTAAATGAATGATAAACTTTACTACTATCATGTGATGGCCACATTATGAGAATGATAAACTTTACTACTATAAAGTGATGGCCACATTATGAGAATGATAAACTTTACTACTATCATAAGATGGCCACATTATGAGAATGATAAACTTTACTACTATCATGTGATGGCCACATTATGAGAATGATAAACTTTACTACTATCATGTGATGGCCACATTATGAGAATGATAAACTTTACTACTATCATGTGATGGCCACATTATGAGAATGATAAACGAATCCTTACTACAAACAGTTCTGAAGTGGACTCCACAGGGTAAAAGAAGATGGGATGAACCAAAGAGACAAGGAGATGTACACCAGAGAAAAATCTGACAAACAAAGGACTGACACAGGGAACAGCCAAGAAGACAGTGAAGAACCAACAGAAGTGGAAGTCTCTTGCTACCTGCAGCCCTATATGTCTTGGGCACCGATGCACAAGAGAAAGAGAGAGAGAAAATATACGAATCAACAGTTCCTTGGCCTTATCAGAGTTTTAGGAGACAAAGAAGAAATCCACAAGCATCAAGATGGATGTGGAGTGGATACAGTGGCTTGCCTGAAGTCTCAGCAGACTCAACCAATCCCTACCTCATCTAGAGAAAGCTGAATTGTTGTAAGTGAATAGGAATTTCTATAAGAACTAATAGGATAAGAAGCACACACACATTTGAATAGGCCTACAGGAATTTCTATAAGCCCATAGGAATTTCTATAAGAAGCACACAAGAATTTCTGTAAGCATGCAGAATTTCTACAAGCCCAGAGGAATTTGTATAAGCCTACAGGAATTTCTACAAGAAGCACACAGTAATTTCTATAAGAAGCACACAGTAATTTCTATAAGAAGCACACAAGAACTTCTATAAGAAGCACACAGTAATTTCTATAAGAAGCGCACAGTAATTTCTATAAGAAGTGCACAGTAATTTCTATAAGAAGCACACAAGAATTTCTATAAGAAGCACACAGTAATTTCTTTAAGAAGCACACAGTAATTCCTATAAGAAGCACACAGTAACTTCTATAAGAAGCACACAAGAATTTCTATAAGAAGCACACAGTAATTTCTATAAGAAGCACACAGTAACTTCTATAAGAAGCACACAGTAACTTCTACAAGAAGCACACAGTAACTTCTATAAGAACCACACAGTAACTTCTACAAGAAGCACACAGTAATTTCTATAAGAAGCACACAGTAACTTCTACAAGAAGCACACAGTAACTTCTACAAGAAGCACACAGTAACTTCTACAAGAAGCACACAGAACTGACAAAATAAAAGCAATATTTCCAGCAATAAGAATGAAAATGTCAGAGAGCTCAGCAAGCACTTACCTTGTTGCTTGGCCCATCCACGGTCTTCTGTGTGGCTGTAGTTGAATGCACTGTAGTCATGAGACCCTCAACAATTCCAAATCTTTCATTGATGACCCTGACAAGAGGAGCCAAACAGTTTGTGGTGCATGAAGCATTGCTGACAACTGTCAGGTCTCTTGTGTACTTGTCTTCATTGACGCCCATCACGAACATTGGAGCGTCGGCTGATGGTGCGGAAATGACCACTTTGCTGGCCCCTCCATTCTTGATGTGTACCTGGGGTGAAAAATATAACTATGTCTGACAACAAATGCCATTACATACCAGCTATCCCTGCTGCTTTCTCACCCTAACATACCACTCAAAACCAAGAGACAACTCATTAATAGCACATTTATACCAATGTTGTGCTACCAATGGTAAACATGGGCACTAGCCAAGAAAATAGCAAAATAAGATATCTATATGCAAAATAAGATATCTATATGCAAAATAAGATATCTATAGGCAAAATAAGATATCTATATGCAAAATAAGATATTGTATGCAAAATAAGATATCTATATGCAAAATGAGACGCCCAAGAAAACCAGCAAACATTAGTGGGAGGGATAATCTAAGAAAGGACAACATAAGACAATTGGTAGAAGCTACATCATGACTACAGTATATAAAGAAACAAGGAATTAAGTGGTTTGGCCACTTAATGATGCATATACAGCCAGCTATGAGAGCCTTCAATCAAAGAACTACAGGACACAGATCAAGAGGAACACCCCGGAAAAGATGGATACATGGAGCTATAGAAATGCTCACGAATTACAGCATGAACATTACTGAAGCCACTCATATGGCCCAAAAAAAAACTACTGCATCTCCTCTCAACACTCCATGGTACAGGAGGAAGGATAAAGTACACAGCATCACCGTATGGGAGTACAGAAGCATGTATGCCATGTTATGCTGGACAATTTGTACATCATCAGCTCTTATATGTTGTTTCATCTCCCAACAAATGTGAACCTGCATTCTTTGCAATTGATGTGGTTATAATCTTAAACAGAACTATCATGTCAGACAGGTAGTGAGCCATGGTGGCTTTATTTAATTCTGGAAGTGGACATAAGAAGACATTTACTAACAATATCTTGTAAATCCATGCTCAAGTTTTATGTTCATCTCATTATTTAGTAACATTTCATAATTAAATAACCACATTTTGCATTTCCACTGTCAAATTTTATAATCATATTATCAGACAACTGGTGCCTCTTTTTTTTCTGCTCTCAAAGCTTAAGATTATATTATTGGACAACCACATCTTGCATTTCTACTCTCAAAGTTTCAGATCACATTACCAGATAACTACACTCCCACTCTCAAAACTTAAGATCACACGACTGGACAACCACATCTTCAGTATCTTATACTCACACTTGCTTTGTCCACTGTTGTAAATACTCCAGTTGATTCCACAATGTAGTTTGCTCCAACTGACCTCCAGTCAATGTTAGCAGGATCGCGTCTGAAGGAATACACGTAAATATTTACGGTAACTTTACGACCTCTGCCAAACTACAGGAACACCCAGCTAATCAATTTAAATGCATGTAAAATGACATATACCTTAATATTATGCCCATGACACTTGTTAGCCTGTCCTCAGAAAGTAGTGTTATAATATAAAACACTACAGATAACATATCTGCTGCACTGAAGCAATACCCATCACAAGTAATAAGTTGTATGTGAAGATAGCTGCAACATGCCACAGAGGCACCTAGAGGGCAGGGAGTTCATGCCATGTTTCTTTGGCTTACTGACATGCTTGAGAGTTATATGGTCAATAATACAACCAGTTGCCTCTCTTCCTCAGTTCCAGGAGCCAGGTACCTATTTCTACAGTTGGGTGTCTCTGGCCACACTTGAACCACTGACCTTTGCTGCAAGAGACAACCATCAGTTACTCAGGCACCTACAAGTGTGATCAGCCAATAAACATAACATTCAAAGGTAAAGAATCCTGTCAGTGAGGGCAATTGCATCTGTTGCTTCTGGAAATGAAGGAAAAAAAAAAAAAGGGCACCATTAACTGGTTGATATGCCTGTTTTCACTAACTGCCAAATTAAGTTCTTTAACAGCCAATATCATGAAGGAAATCTTGAAAAAGCAGGCACAAAGACACTTGGAGTGGGGCATGACTGTGTTCTATATTACCCTCTTTTTCTGGAAATAAAAAGCAAGTTTCTTTTTTCGTGCTCCACCAGTGCTCCCCCCACCCTTAAACCAGACTAAGTAATCAGCCTGTATTTAGGAACACTATAAGAGTGGGCCAGCCAGTTGCCAAGCTATGGTGGGCCAGCCAGTTGCCAAGCTATGGTGGGCCAGCCAGTTGCCAAGCTATGGTTCACTAATCTTGCTATCTGCCTATATTTCTGGCAGGTTTTTTTTGCATTCACTTGCTGTTCTATCATACCTTTACCCTTCTACTTCTTCTTCTTCTTCGTTTGCATTGTCTGTCTATATCTGCAGTCCCACTCTCAAAACTTAAGATCACACGACTGGACAACCACATCTTCAGTATCTTATACTCACACTTGCTTTGTCCACTGTTGTAAATACTCCAGTTGATTCCACAATGTAGTTTGCTCCAACTGACCTCCAGTCAATGTTAGCAGGATCGCGTCTGAAGGAATACACGTAAATATTTACGGTAACTTTACGACCTCTGCCAAACTACAGGAACACCCAGCTAATCAATTTAAATGCATGTAAAATGACATATACCTTAATATTATGCCCATGACACTTGTTAGCCTGTCCTCAGAAAGTAGTGTTATAATATAAAACACTACAGATAACATATCTGCTGCACTGAAGCAATACCCATCACAAGTAATAAGTTGTATGTGAAGATAGCTGCAACATGCCACAGAGGCACCTAGAGGGCAGGGAGTTCATGCCATGTTTCTTTGGCTTACTGACATGCTTGAGAGTTATATGGTCAATAATACAACCAGTTGCCTCTCTTCCTCAGTTCCAGGAGCCAGGTACCTATTTCTACAGTTGGGTGTCTCTGGCCACACTTGAACCACTGACCTTTGCTGCAAGAGACAACCATCAGTTACTCAGGCACCTACAAGTGTGATCAGCCAATAAACATAACATTCAAAGGTAAAGAATCCTGTCAGTGAGGGCAATTGCATCTGTTGCTTCTGGAAATGAAGGAAAAAAAAAAAAAGGGCACCATTAACTGGTTGATATGCCTGTTTTCACTAACTGCCAAATTAAGTTCTTTAACAGCCAATATCATGAAGGAAATCTTGAAAAAGCAGGCACAAAGACACTTGGAGTGGGGCATGACTGTGTTCTATATTACCCTCTTTTTCTGGAAATAAAAAGCAAGTTTCTTTTTTCGTGCTCCACCAGTGCTCCCCCCACCCTTAAACCAGACTAAGTAATCAGCCTGTATTTAGGAACACTATAAGAGTGGGCCAGCCAGTTGCCAAGCTATGGTGGGCCAGCCAGTTGCCAAGCTATGGTGGGCCAGCCAGTTGCCAAGCTATGGTTCACTAATCTTGCTATCTGCCTATATTTCTGGCAGGTTTTTTTTGCATTCACTTGCTGTTCTATCATACCTTTACCCTTCTACTTCTTCTTCTTCTTCGTTTGCATTGTCTGTCTATATCTGCAGTCCTGTCTCTTGGACAAATTTTACTGTTTTTTGTAATTCATGTATGGAACCGTAGAGCTTATCTTCTTTAGTGGTTTCACTGGGCCAGTAATTATTTCTCAGTGTCTCATAGTTGGTGCAGTTTTGGAGGATATGTTCCACAGTTTTGGTCACCTGGGCACATGTACATGGATTAGTAGTACCAACCTTAAACTTTGTATACATACGACTTCGGAGTCGGCTGTGTCCTGTTCGGAGACGGAAGATGGTGACTTGTTCCTTTCTGTTTAGCATGTGATAGTCATCATGTGGTGGTGTTTGTGGCTTCCTGTAGGTTTTTATCATGCTTTTCTTCTGATTATAGGTCACTGGTATGTCTGGTTGCTCCATTTCAGTGCCCTCTTTGGCCAGATGGTCAGCTTTCTCATTGCCTGGTATCCCACAGTGGGAAGGAATCCATTGCAAAGTGACTCCATGTTGTAAGCCAATTTTTGACAAGGCATCCTTAAGATCTGGTAGTTTGTTGCACTGAAGAGCTTCCAGTACTGATCTTGCATCTGTGAGAATTACTACAGGACATGTATCAATTCTGGAGTCTGATAGTTAATCAACTGTAGCAATAATTGCCCTAACTTTTGCATCATAGTTGTTGCAGTATTTTCCAGTGGGTATGGAAATCTTGCCAGTGGTGTTGTCTGGATATTCAATATGTGCTCCTGCCCCTCCATTCTTTATGGCATTGTGTGCAGATCCATCTGTATACACACGTATCCAGGTGTCACATGGATATTTGTCATCTAGAACACTAAGTGTGGCTGTTGATCTTACAAGACTGCTCTGCATCTCACCATTCTGCACACCTTTCACTTCAGTCTGAATAGTTATTTGTGTATAATCTGCTTCTTTCCATGGTGTATGCTCTGGTACAGATGATAATGGAACTACTACAGCTGGAAGGTCATACCTTTACCCTTCATTCACTGACAGTTAACACTGAATACATTGTGCAGTGATTGCACTAGAATTTTTTTAAACCGATACAATTATACCTGTCTTTCACTTTATATGAATCACTTTCCAAAATTTCGATTTTCTCAATCTATACTTTTTTTAAATCTAAAATTAAACATACTTTACATACATCATCATACATACATACATACATACATCATACATACATCAGTAAAAAGTAAATGTTCATGTGAACTTTTAAAACAAATCTTGTCAGTAGTGAGATTCAATCTTTACAGAATGCTCACTTGCTGAAGCAAAATCAAAGCTGATTCTCCTCCAAACAAACTGAACATCATCAGACTACTGGCCAAACTATCCACCAATCAATTTTGCTTGTTGGTTTGTTTTTTTTTTTTACTAGTTTTTGATAATATAAACTGTTTACTGTAAGTGACAATCTCCAAAATTTTCAGTTTCTTCTTCTTTAATTGGTAATTTACTGGTATCTGCCAATTAATGAGATCACTGAATGTGTTGCTTCTCACCTTGCAAGCAGACATTCCCCCATTCTAGATACAGAGGCTGGAGTTAAAAGGCAAATTACAGCAAAGATCAGAGGCAGACAAGCGAGATTTGTAGGAGATTTTCTGAGAAGAAGAAAATTGAAACACATTGTGGCAGCTGGAAAAACTGAGGGAAGAAGAGACAGGGGAAGACAGAGAGAGAAGTTACTGGATGGGGTGTCAGTGTGGCTAGGAAGAATGTCACCGGTGGATCTCATAATCAAGTCTAAAGACAGGGAACTGTGGAGAGAAATGATCGCCTACGCCACGGGACACGGCACTTGACTGACTGAGATGTAGCTTCCCCTAAAACATTAAGCAGGTACCCATACTGCCACTGGGCGGACTAATGTGAAACATTAGTTGGCCTTGAACATGCAACCTTTCCTTGTGACACTTTAAGAAAGAACCAAACAATAATTAAAGAAGTTTAACAATTTTTATAAGGTTAAAAGCATTGATGTTTTACTAACCCAACTGTAAAATTAAAAATATTGATATTTCATCATCTTCTTCTTCGTACGCACACTGGAGATACTGCGATGCGCCTTTTGGTGGGTACCTCCAACTTCAGCACCTTTCCTTGCTAGGGCAGACTGTGGTCTTGCTCGAACTGCCATGAAGACAGGGGTGTAGGCTGACATGGCCAAAACTTTGTTTACCAGCCTCTGGTGCCTGTACTTAAGCCCCTTCTCCACGTCACATCCAGCATGCAACGCTGGCTGGCCAGATGGCTTGAGACAGTTCCACAGAGACACTCCGACTTTGGGATGAGGAATCCGATGAGTGTCTCAATGATATCCATTCCCCGCCACCTATAGTCTGCTGGCTCTGCTTTGTTTACATCAATCTGATTGCCACTGTTGTAAAGATTCATAGGCTTGTCACGTCCTGGATTAATTGGTTTCACACTAGATTTTTCTCAAGGTGATCTCCATATCCCCATCTGTCCGCCAACCTGACATTACATTTTACAAAAATAACAATTACAATTAGTGCTGATTAACAAAAGGTTTCTGGGCTACAGGAGCAGGTCAGAGTTTTTAAGCAAACAGATCTATGCTCCCTGTCTCACAAAGACTATGTTAAGATAAGTGTGTTCTTAACACAGTTGTTCCTAGGAGAATTGCTATTTCATGAATGTCTGGCTAACTTCTTATTTTGTTGTTGTTGTTGCTATGTGTTTACTCTGTCACACTACTGAATATGTACAGATCTATGACTCAAGAGTTAACAAGGTGCTGCTTACTCCATAAAGACAGTAATGCTTTGACCATCAATCTCTAGCTTCCCATTGTTCTTTCCAACCTGGCCCTTGTAGCGACCATGAGTAGAGTCATACTTGAACATGTAAATCTGGCAAAATGAAAAACAATGGAAGTCACTGGCTTGATACAAATGAAGCAAGGGCTTCCGTGTGGATGACCAAAGAGTTAATAATGAAATAGACAAAGACAGAAATAGACATGATGTAGTGTAAATTAATTCCCTTTTGTGTACTTTAAAGATGATTACAAATGCAACTTTCTCTGGCTACAGGAGAATGTATGGGAAAAAAAAAAGAGAAGAAACGAAAGAAGTACAACTTGGCAGCTACTAACATGAGCATACTACAACACAGCACAGTGTAAAGTTCATTCACGATTTTTTTAACTGCATAACTACAGTCCTTTCTACTTATTCTACTTAATCTACTTAAGATGGAGTCAGACAGTAATCAGAATCTGATGTAGCATTTAAATGAGTCAATGGGATCAAAAGTTTTGGGGCACAGACTCCATAGTCTTGTCTGTCATACAGGCCATGAGTCATATGAAGAAAGTCAATGTGGTCTCCTATAACTTCTAGACTGACTCTTGAAGCAGGTGTCTCTCCGCACACTCCACCACCACACAAAGAAACATGCTGATCCTTAGCCTAATAAGGCTGAACTAACTCTGTTGCCTGAAGCCTCATATGCAAATAAAAAAAAAAAAAGGTCACCGATTCTTGATTCATCTCATGAACACCATCATCCATGTTCAGGTCTCCCTTACTTTCATTCATTCATCTGCATGTCCCTTGCGGAACTTTGCCTCCCAAACAGCACTCCTGTAGGCCTCTCGGTTGTGAGCAAGATGGCCTGCTGTTGCTGCGTCCATTTGCAGATCGTCAACGATTTCTTGCAGCCATCTTCGCTTTGGTCTTCCTCTTTTTCTTTTTCCCATTATGTATCCTTCCAATACGGTCTTCTCTAAATTATCATGATGTTTAATGTGTCCAAAATATTTAAGTTTTCCCTCTTTAATCCTCTTTACTAGCCAGCCTTCTTCAATATTAAGCTCTTGTAGTACAGATATATTTGTTCTTTTTTGTTTCCATGATATCTGGAGAACTCTTCTGTAGCATTTACATTCAAAGGCATTTATGTGTTTCTCAGCTGTTTTGTTAAGTGTCCAGGTCTCACAGGCATATGTTGCGATGGGAAAGATACATGCCCTTAAAAATCTTATTTTTGTAGTTCTGTCTACAAAACAAGAAAACATACAAAGTACTTACCATGTAATCAAGATCAATGAAGGGGTCATTCACACCAACGACCCTGACCCCCTTCTGGATGGCCATACGCAAGGTCAGGCGACCAATGCGGCCAAATCTGAACAATTTATACATTAATTATTTGTTTTAATAACAATTTTTATTTTTTCCATTCATGTTATGCCGAATATAAAATGTAACAGTGATAAATTTCTTGGACATGCCATAAAAAGACAAAGAAGTTAGACAGCTCGGAAATGCCTGAGAAGCTCAATGAAAGAAAAAAAAAGATGGTGACTTTCCAACCTGGCCCTTGTAACAACCGTGACCAGTGTTTGACCTGAAGCATTTACACACTGAAATAAGTGTATAGCTATCTCGGAGGACTGGAAACATCTCAGTAACAAACTGCACATGATGGAGAAACATGATTACCATGCTATGCAGCACAAAATGTAACAAATGAATGCTTAATGCAGTTTTGGCATATCCAAGAAGTAAAGCAATACTTATTACTTTCCAAGAGTTCCAATGGTGGTCAGTATCATGTCTGGTCATCTGCCTGTCCAGGTCAGGCATGAGAAGATCTTCTGACGCCATCAGCATTAGAAATTACATGCTCACCACTAACTTATCAGGCAATAATTTTTTAAAACATTATTTTTATTTAATAATAAATAATAAAAATATAATTATTATACAATTATATCTGTTCTGTATGCAGAAAACTCTATTGTAGAGAGCGGAACAGCAACACAACTCCTTCAGATCATCAGAGGAAGTACCCCCCCCCAGACAAGTGTTTCGGCCCTATTAAACTCCTGATACTCTAAGGGAGGTGGGTCCCTCAGGGTCATGACTCCCCGAGGTCTTGTGAGTTGTTGCTTCTTTTCATCCTGGGACTGAACTCATGATCTTCCAGCTGGCACTGCACTTTGAAGTGCGTCTTTAGCGATTTAGCTATGGAGGACTGGTACTGGCTGTGACAAACGAAGTTATTTATATTCTCAATGCTCGTTTCACATACTCCACAGCCAGCATGAGGCCTTTTCTGCTGTTTCTGAAAGCCTTTTCAATGCCTTGCTCTTGCTCGTCCCCTTATGCCTAGTTCTGATGTTGCTACAAATCCTCTCGCTCCCACTTCTGCCCTGACTCCTGCCCCCTGCCTCAGTTGCTTGACCAGATCATTGTACTTCTCTCATTTGAATAGATGTTGCTCCTCTATTATTGTTTCTTACGGAACTGTAAGCTCAATCATTATTAATTCCTGTTTTTCTATGGAGTACACAACAATGCCCGGTTGCATTCCTGTGTTCTTGATGGCAGTTCCTTGCATGAAATACTTCCTGGTAGGTCCGCTGTCACATTCCAGTCATTTCCACCATCTAGCAGTGATGGTAAGGGAATGTCCCTGATTTCAATATTCGATGTCGTACCAGCACCTATGAAGTATTTAGGTGGGGCCTCAACTCTTTTGCTGTTATTTGCTTTATCTTTTGCCCTGTCTACAATGGCTACTAGTTCCTGCAGCACTGTGTTGTACCGCCAGGTGTAGCGTCCTTGATCTAATGATACTCTACATGCTGACAGCACATGTTCCAATGTTTGCCTTTTGTTGCAGATAGGGCACTTTGTGTTTTCTGATACACATTCCATGTTAGTGATCTCTGCAGGACTTCCTCCCATGTTGTCCACTGACCTTGCTGTGCTTGTTGGACTGCCTTCTGGACCCGCTGACTCCTATCTGTTCTGTTAACTACCACTCTGTTTAAGTTCCATGTCTACATATAATCATGTCTTGCCACATATTGCACCCATAAAAGTTATTACTAATGTTTCTGACAACCTCTATGCCATACTGTCCAACATTCAAGTATTTTCTCTCTCAGTCAACATCAATGCCTTTTTAAAGTTTTTTTGTTTTGCATTTATTACCATCATGTATTCTTACCCTTTTCCTGAAAATGCTGATCCTTGCTGATACTGTAAAATGCTGTTTATGTTATACCATATATTTTAATTAGACTTTTTAAGTATTTTCACAGAATTTTTAAAAAAAATATCCATGGTTTAATAAAACTTTTTCTTATGTTTATCCTTGATATGCAAGATGGTGTTGTTCTTCTTCTTCAGCATATAAGGTTGTAGGTCATGCTAAATCACTGCAGCAGCTTCTCTAGATTTTGAGCTCAATCACCTCTGCCATGCTGGGAAGCATGCTTGTCCTCCTCCAGATCAGGTTAGCAAAGGCAATGGTTGCTTCTGCAAGTCCTTCTGACCAAGAAGCCTGAACACACCCCCCTCTCCCTGGCTGCGGATGAACATCTGGCATACAGAATACCTCTCAATGATGTTCGTGTGATAAAAATTAAAGTACAGATCTGACTGATAAAGAAACAATACTCTACGTAATAAAATCACACTTGTTTATTTTCACTGGACTTTAAGTCTGTAGGGAGTCTATAAATCTGTGACATAAGACTGAACAAAGAAGCAGAGGTCTTGTGTGACAAGCAGCAAACACTTCTTACCAGCAGTACCTGTATCAGCCCCACTGCACAAATACAGGTGTGTCTGTAAATTCATGGTGCGGTTTGAAAACTATTTACCTTTATGACCGTACATATTATATTATTGAAAATATACACAACAAGAGAGAGTAAAAAAAAAAAGTTTTGTTAGACATGTTTAGCAATTCACAGATTCAAATCTGGCAGGCCAGAGAAAATACTGAACCTTCCTCTGCATCAGCTACTCATCATGAAACGATGGGTCACATGACTAACTTCTTCTTCTTCTTCTTCTTCGTTCACTTCTACCACCAAAAACCGCACTGTGAACCTACTGAATTCACGCATGTGGTCCTCGTTAGGTCCCGTGGTCCCCTGTGTGGGCCAAAATAGACCACACGAGTTCCACGAAAGGACCACAAGGGGTTCAGAGTATCACAGTGCTTTAGCCTGTATTCTTGGTGGGTCTCGGAAGCGGGATTGCGTGACACCGTGGTTTTCATTGCACCAGTTTGGTCTAGGGTTGGACTTTCTCACCGGAAAACCTCGACGTGTTTGGAATATCACATGACTAACTAAATAACTGAAACCAAATGCACAAATCAAAAAAATATTTCAGTTGCTCTGTAATGTAGTGTCAGTATCATGGGTCTGCTACATTTAGTTCTGATGCTTTATGAGTTTCAAACTGCATCATGATTTTACGGACACTTCCTACTTTTACTGCAGTGCTTCGTGTGTAGTTATATACTTATACACTAATTATTGTGTGTTACGGACACCCTGTACTGTTATGGGATACCCAAATGTTATGTCTCCACTTTGTTTCACGGGTTCAGTTTCTTGAGGTGAGGTACTCTTTACCTTTATTACATGACACAACTGTCAGTGCCTGTATTTATCAAGGCACAGTAGCAGCTTGACTAGAGCCCAGTCTCTCTGCTTTGAGAAGCCAGTACTCTAACCACTGTGCATGTCCCGTCCCTCTGACAACCAACACTGTGATCAATATGCCCTCTAAGGTGTGGACTGTTGTGAGCAAAAATTCTACTTTGTCAGCCAAAACAAATGCTAGCATTAAAGCTGTGAGTACATTAATAATAAATTTCAACAATCTATCACATGCTCATGTGCTAAGCCAGAAAACTGTATGATAAAGGCACAGCTTCGAGGGAAACACTGACCATGACCTTATAAACATATATTAAATATTCTGACAGTCCTTGATCTTTGATAATTCGGACTTTAATGAACTTTATATAAGATTTATTTATTTTATTTACTTATTTTATTTTAAATATTCAGTCTCTATTACACTGCATTAACACAAAAAAAAACAATGTTTGTGGATTACTGCAATATGGCCCTATACTGGATATATATGTGGCAAAGTAGTATGATTTTCAATTTTTTAGTATCAAAATATATCTCAGATTAAGCTAAAGACCACATATACATAACAGAAAAAGTGTTTTTTCTCAAAAAATCATAATTTATTTTTTAAAGCAGGAACATTTAAAGACCCACACAAGTCCCACCAGTATCTAGGGGGGAAAAACTTGAATTCTCTGTACCTCATTGTAAATGACAGGTGATGGAAAACAAACATAATCTTGTGATATGAAGAGCAAAAAAAAAAAAAAATGAAAGAAAGAAAGAAAAGACATGATGAAAAAACATGAAGCAATGATTTAGCCAAGGACCATAATAATTACCCGTTTATTCCAACTTTGAGCTCAGGCATTTTCTTTCAGTCACTGCAAAAAAAAAAAAGAATGAAACTATAAAGTACCTATTTCACAGATACATATATCTATCTATGTGCATGGAGACAAATACAGTATTTTCCCCAGTGACTGCACTAGAATTTGTTTTTAAAAACCAGAACAACTGCACCCGTCTTTCTCCTTGCATGAAATACTTTCCGAAATACCAGTTTTCACACCACAACATTTGGTACTGTATACTTTTTACTTTTAAATGTAAAAATTAAACACATTTTCCAAACATCTTACTTATATCTTACATCCTTCCCATGCCGCTATATGTCACATAGGGCCAGCATGGTAGTTCGCAAAGATTTTCCAGACATCAGCGGAAAGTGAAATTTTTTTTTTTTTTTAAAAATGTTATTTGCAGCAAGATTTAATCTTTACTAAATACATGATGAGCCAGAGTCAAAACTGACTGATTCTTCTCCATGCAAACTCATCTTCAACCTGCTAATCTAATCTAACCTAATCTAAGTGCCATGCCGCGTGGTGTAGGCAATCATTTCTCTCCATAATTCCCTATCTTTTGCGTTGATTATGAGATCCACCGGTGATTTCTTCCTAGCCACACTGACAGCCCATCAAGTAATTTCTCTCTCTCTGTCTTCCTCTGTCTCTTCTTCTTTCAATGTTTCCAGCTGCCACAGTGTGTTCCAATTTGCTTCTTCTCAGAAAATGTCCCATAAATCTCACTTGTCTGCCTCTGATCTTTGCTATAATTTGCTTTTTTAACTCCAGCCTCTCTTAAGACTTCTTCATTGATTTTTCTTGGCTGCCCATGGTGCCTTCAACATCCTTCTTATGAACCGCATTTCCATGGCCTCCATTTCTCGCTGTACTCTCTTATTCATAGACCATGCTTCACAGCCATAAAACAAAACTGGCTCGATGTAACATTTAAGTACTTGGAATCTTGTTTCCATTTATATGGATCTGTTGCACAAGATGTGTCTCATTGTCAGGAATGCTGACTTGGCCTGAGCACGTCTGCTTTTAATTTCATTGTGACATTTCCCATCAGTTGTTATGTTCGTTCCTAAGTACTTGAATCTATCAACTTGTTTCAACTTGCCATCGCTGGTAATGCTATGTTTTGGTGGTATTCTTTTCTTTGAGGTGACCATCACTTCAGTCTTCTTTTTGTTCAGGCTGAGACCTTTATTTTTACTTTCACGAACCACAATGTCCAAAAGAGCCTGTAGCTCAACTTCACTTTCAGCAATCAGAACTGTGTCGTCTGCATATCTTAAGTTGTTACGGTTGATATTCCTGGCATGTTCTGTATATTTCTCATTATGTTTTCACTGTACAAGAAGAGGTCAGGAGATAAAACACACCCTTGTCTTACTCTCAATTTTATGTCTTGGAATGCTCCTATTTGTTTCTCAACCCTCATTGCTGCTAATTGCTGCCAATATGATGAGTTTAAGATCTTTCCCATCTATGTTGATGTCTTCCAGCATTCTTATTAATTTCTGTGTGTCTCACTTCAACCTACATTGCACCAGTTTAGTCAAGAATTGGACTTTCTCACTGGAAAACCTCGACGTGTTTTGGATATCAGTATATCCCAGCTGGGTGAGAGGTGGTTGCCCACCCAGGCTAGAGTTGGACTTTCTCACAGGAAAACCTCGATGTGTTTTGAGATACCCGTGTATCAAAGCCAGGTGAGAGGTGGTTGCCCATCCAGTCCAGCGTTGGATTTTCTCACTGGAAAACCTCAGTGTAATTAGGAAATGCATGCATACCCGCTGGGTGAGAGGTAGTTGCCTATCTAGACTGCCTTGGTCCAGTGTCTCCAACTTCAGCATTTTGTGGTCGTGGCTGCTACCCTTCCTAGTTATGACCAGGTTGGAGCTTTTGTCCAGGACGAATCCTCACCACTAGTGACTTCCACCCCTGGGTGAGCTGGTTTAGGCATATTATCCCAGTATGGGCCATCACTGATTACTCTATATAATACAATTGGGTATTGAATGCACAGCAGAAATAAAAAGGCAGTAAAAATGATAGCATCTTTTATGGCATGTAGAAAATTCTTACTAATAAAAGTCTGCTCAACTGAGGATTAGGTCTGGCTGTCATCATATGATAATAACCAGTATCATCCGCCTTGTCAGACCCACAGCTTTCTGCGGCCTGGGAGAGTCAAAATCCTAGGGGAGCAAACTTTGACTGACTGTAAGGCAACTGATGGCAATGTTCCTTTCTACCGATCTTCTGGGCCAGGTGAGGGTGAAGAGTGGGTTAGCACAACATGAGCAAGACACTTCCTTCATCTCAACTGATCAGGTGAAGCAACAAACATGGTTGCCACTGTGGCTAATTATGTCAAATATAACACTGGTACAATTAACCATGAGAGAAGCTGCTGGGAAATGCCTGGAAAATTCCAGTCACATAACATTTTACTGCTTCAGAATAATCTTCTGAGACACAAACAGAGGAAAAACAGAATGCTGTTTATTCACTGTTTATTCAATGCCTGAGAAACACTCAATGCACAGGACAACATTTATGAAGAAACAACAACAACAACAAAAAACTGGAAAGACAGCAAAACAAAGATGTTCAAGAATTCATAAATGTCATGCACAAACCAACAGAGGGGTTGGGGGGAAAGGGGGGGGGGGGGGGCCAGCTGAGGCTATGGAGAGCTAGGCAAGGCCAATTACCCAAGCACAAAAAAGTAACAAGGGTGGGGCTCCAGGGCCCTTCAAAAGTATGGGCCCCATGTATACAACCCTAACTCTCCCCATCTCTTGCTGGGCATGGCTGCTTGTGGTAGCTGCCAAATGCTATTTTTCTGAGCAACTTCTATCATGTTGGCCTCGGTCAAAATTTTTTTGACATAACCAACCACCAAAGCAATAAACTATGTTTGTTGCATAAAGTCTGGTCTCTTTGCGGTCTTGTGTCCTCAAGTCTGACACTCATTTACTAAACCAAATGATGCTGAGTTCCTACACAATGGCTCTCCATCTGACATGGTGCTCTGCCACATCTTATCAATCTCCAGGGGTGGTGGATGCAAAGAAACTCTGACTGGTACCTTTTAGGTCAAAGATACCTAAATTTGTTTGATGCTGGTGACCTGATGTCTGTAGCACTGCTGACATCATATCTTATCTTATATCTTATATCCTTCCCGTGCCGTTAGACGTCACATAGGGCTCGCAAAGTAGTTCGCCAATATTTCCTGTCTTCGGCGAGTCTTTCAACCTCAACAAAGGATTTTATGCCTGTTAATGGATGATACTAATGATGTGATATCGCAAAATGATGATCATCGTACTGCCCATGTATATTCAATGAACGGCCATGAAGCAACAGATCATTCAGCTCCCGCTGCCTTGCAGGTGATCACATGATTTTAAAAAAACTGTAGTGCTGGGCCTGGTGCTGTCAAACAATAGTTTTATGGCGACACTATCTTATTCCGAAGCAACGAAGGAGATTTAAGCCTGCCAAAACAGCGCAGGAGAATATCAATATTTAACGTTCTTGCCCTCAGACATTTTGTGTGGAGCGGACATAAACGACCTTGAACTTGGCTACTTTCAAAGTGAGAAAAATGCTAGGAAAAAAATCATAATCACAGTAAATCAACCGAAATTGCATCAGCAGTTAACATGGGCCTGAAACAAATAATACTTGAAACAGATACAAAGAAAATTACGATTTAGTAGAGTCGAATCTTAAAAAACAGCAGACCAATATGTCCTCACTGAGATCAACTGTTGCGCTGGACAATTTGTAAACTGGTTTTATTTGCACTATTCGAGAAAGAATCTATTTTTCGAAAGTCATATTTGTTGGAAGCAAAAAACAAATTATGTCTGTTGCATGTTGACTGAAATAAAAGTTATCTTTTATAATAATTTATGTCAAAATTTGAAATAAGCGGAAAGCTTATCTACCTGACGATAGCGGTTTCTACGAAGTGAAACTAGCAACGGAAGTCGTTAGTTAGTAGCGCATGCGTATGATAAACAATATGTTCGGGTAAGTTCGTGAACACTCGGAAATTGGCACTGAAGTTCTATGTCGGTGAATTGTGGAATTTTGAGGAAATGCTGGTGGTTGTCAAATCAAGTAAACTAGAATCTATGACCCACTCAGTGCTCCCGAAACCATACTGTTTCGTTCCAGACAATCGTCTGGTTTTGTTCATTCTATTCTTCAGCAGCTTTAGGGTACAAACAGGAGTGAAACAGGGATGTGTACTATCACCAAAATTATTTATATTGGCAGTAGACTGGTTAATGAAGGAGGCAACATCAGACAAACGCAGAGGATTACAATGGACCCTTGACACAGTGCTGGAGGACCTTGACTTTGCGGACGACATTTGTCTATTATCAAGCAGTCACAAAGATATGCAAGATAAAATAAACAAGCTAACTCAGAATGCAAACAACATAGGACTAAAGATCAACGTAGGAAAGACAAAGTTAATGAAGCAAAATGTGAACAACAAAAATGTACTTAGAGTAGATAACAAGTTAATGGAGGAGGTCAACGAATTTGTATACCTTGGCAGCAGAGTAGTAGAAAATGGAGACAGCACAGAGGACATCAACAGCAGACTTACTAGAGCAAACCAGGCTTTTGCAATGCTGCAGACTATATGGAAATAAACAAAAACTAAGCATAAATATGAAAATCAGGATATTTAAGAGTAATGTTCTAAGTGTACTACTCTATGGAAGTGAATGCTGGAAAATCACCAAAACCATAGAAAACAAGTTGAATTCTTTCCAGACTAAATGTAATCGTCTGGTTGTGGTCATTCTATTGGCGGTCTATGCTTCTCTGTATGTCCGCCAGGGTACTTGCGAGCAGTATTTTTGGGGATCCATCCCAGTTATGTCCTTGGCCGACGATCGGCTGAACAGTCACCCCACCCCCCAAATACGCCATGTGGAGTCTTGCAAGGCAGCAATATATTCTCTCCACCTCTCACGGTCTGCGGCCAGCTTTTGTATTGTGTCACTGCTGTGCTGCATGCTACTCATTTCCGCTTCTACAGTTCTCCTCCAAGTAGTCTTTGGTCGGCTTCTCTTTCTTTTTTTCCTCGGGTGTCCATCGCGTGGCTGTTCGATGTTGCTGGGGTCTCTTCGGAGCACACGACTTGTCCATGTCAGAGGTTTTGTTGTTGTTGTTGCTGCTGCTGCTGCTGCTGCTATTATGGCATGCATATCTTCTAGTTCACATTGGACAAGTAGTCCTCTATTATTTATTGCCTGTGGCCAGTAAGTATTTAAAATCTGAGACGGGCTGTGTGGAGGGAGGATACTTTGCTCATTTTCCTTTTCAGTTGTTCTCCAGCATTCTGCTCAGTAGAGGAGTAAGGATAACACACAACTTTGGTACAGCTTTATTTTGGTTCTAGTACTGTCCTGGGAGATTACCAGAAGTTTCCAAGATTAATGAAAGTCGTTATCACTTTATTTATTCTACTCTTTATGCTGTATATTGTATGTTATATGGAAGTGAATCACGGACAATAGGCAGGTCTGCACAAAAGTCATTGGAAGCAGCAGAAATGTGGTTTATTAGAAGAATGTTGCGAACTCCCTAGACAACAAAAGTAATTAATGGAGAATATTTGAAAAAAGTTGGATATAGAAAAAAAATCTTGTAAAAAAAAAATAAATAAGAGAGAGAGAGAGAATGTACTTTCATAGGACATAGATTCCGAGTACTTAAATGTTACATCGAGCCAATTTTGTTTTATGGATGTGTTAGCAAGGTCTATGAATAAGAGAGTACAGCGAGAAATGGAGGCCATGGAAATGTAGTTCATAAGAAGGATGTTGAAGGTACCATGGACAGCTAAGAAAACCAATTAAGAAGTCTTAATAGAGGTGGAGTTAAAAGGCAAATTACAAACAAAAAATCAAAGGCAGACAAGTGAGATCTGTAGGACATTTTCTGAGAAGAGGAAAACTGGAACACATTGTGGCAACTGGAAAAACTGAGGGAAGAAGAGACAGAGAGAGAAGTTACTGGATGGGCTGTCAGTGTGGCTAGGAAGAAAGGCACTGGTTGATCTCATAATCAAGTCTAAAGACAGGGAACTGTGGAGAGGAATGATCGCCTACGCCACACGTCACGGCACTTGATTGATTGATTGATTGATTGAGTGTGAGGTCAAGACACATGTATGCTCAGGTAAAGGCATACATCAGAGTTTTTGGCATGAAGGACCATCTTCTGTATAAGGAGCTGAGGTTGTTAAAGTGAAGATGCATCAAAAATGGCAGACCCTGGATAAGAATTGGGGGGGGGGGGGGAATAGTAGAAAAAAGGGGGTACACTTAGCTATGTCCAAGGGTGGGTGTGGTGGGATATTGTGAATGTTTAAATAAAGACTTGCGAGGCGTGATAGGTTGGTAGTTGAGAGGGAGTCGGGAAAGTGGAAAGGACCCGGGGGGGGGGGGGAACAGTGGTATTCAAGCAGAGAAAAGGGTGAGTGTAATATATGAATGTAGCTGGGGTAGAGGGTTCATAAGTTACAGGTCAGGAAAGAGCAGAACTTAATATAGATGGAATATGATTATGGAGAAAGGGGATGTTAAGTATAGCTGAATTTTGAGTTCAAACCGTGTGGTTCCAGCCTCCCATATTCCTGTGTGTAGCAGTTGCCAGGTGACAGTGGCTTCTGAAATCAGAGTACTGTACTTAAAAATGAACTTACTTAGTGTCTGACCCCCCCCCCCCCCAACCTTTCATAATAACCAACATTCGGCCATATGTCCTGTTTCAAATGCCAGCGTACCACTGGTCCTATCGAGGACCACAGGCGAAAATTCAGTAGGATCACAGGGTGGTCTTGGTGGTAGGAACGAACGAACGAAGAAGAAGAAGAAGAAGAAGTGCCAGCGTAATTAGGCACATGACTATGTCAGTCTTGCGAGCACATAATCTGAAGTTTCCTGTCTCAGTGCTAACCCACCACATTCCATCTAAGGTACGTAATTCATACATTAAAATAAATGCAAAATATTATATTGCTTACTTCCCTTCCAACGCCTCGTCTGTGTTGTCGCGTGAGTTTAGGGATCCGTGAAAGGAAATGAGCAAACATTACGTGGGGGTGCTGTAATGTTATCGGCCCAACTCGCGTCCCACAATCTGAGATTAATTTTTATCAATGTAGATTGAAAGAGTTATTTTATAATGTAAAGTGCCAATTTGTAGAATCTCTTACATATTACACCCTTCCTGTCCAGTCAAACATCACATACGGCTCGCATGGTAAATTCGCCTGTTTTCCTGTTTTCGGCGAACTTTTCAGCCTCATCAAGGGATTTTATTCCCACTAAGCCGGCCTCTCTTAACAGTGTTCTCTTTAGAGTTCCACGTGGTCGTCCTCTTTTTCTTCGGCCTTTTGTGTTCCACTTGGCAGCTTATTTTTGGATTCTCTAATTGTTTCTTCTCAGCACATGACCGACATGTGTCCATCTTCTTTTCCTGATCACCCATGAAACAGGTTGTTGTTCGCTCATCTGTCTTATCTCTGCGTTGTTCTTGAATTCGTTCCACTTTATACCGAGTATTTTCCTTAGACATTTGTTTTCAAAAGAGTATAATTTCTTGTCCAATTCTTTATTTGTTTTCCAGCTTTCGCATGCATAAATAAGGATGGATATTACATTTGAATTGAAGAATCTTAACTTGGTTTTTGTGCTTATAACTTTTGAGTGCCATATGTTCTCAAGATTCTTGAAGGTCAATGCTGCTTTTGCAATTCGAATTCTAACTTCCTTTCTGGTGTCACCATCCTGGTCTATTGTAGCTGCCGAGGTATACAAATTGAACAGCTGTTCCTTCAACGTATATTTTTCCTTCGTGATTGATGAGAGGTTTCATTATTTTTTTTTTCTTTGTTGATTTCAAGTCCTATTTTATTAGCTATTAAAGACAGGGTATTTGGTTTTTTTTTTCCTTGCATCAAATTGACATTGTCACTGATAAGAGCTAAGTTACTTGTAAAGTCAAGATCTTCTAGTTGGGTCCCATGTATCCAATCAATGCCCGTTTTTCCTGTGCAGCATTTTTTTTTTCATTATGAAGTTTATAGCACTTCCAAAAAGCAAGGGAGATAATATACATCCTTGTTTCATCACTGTTTCAATCTGGAACCATTCGCTCATTCCTTCTTCTGTGTTGACTGTACAAATATATGCCTTGTAGAGATCCTTAATATGTTGCTTTAGATTGTATTCCATATAGTCTTAAAATTCTCCAGAATAAATCTCTATGTATGCTAAGGGCATGCATCTTTCCCATCGCAACATATGCCTATGAGACCTGGACACCTAACAAAACAGCTGAGAAACACATAAATGCCTCTGAATGTAAATGCTACAGAAGAGTTCTTCAAATATCACGAACACAAAACAGAACAAATATATCCATACTGCAAGAACTTAACGCTGGCTAGTAAAGAGGATTAAACAAAGAAAACTTAAATATTTTTGACACATTAAACGTCATAATAATCTAGAGAAGACCGCCTTGGAAGGATACGTAATGGGAAAAAGAAAGAGAGGAAAACCAAGGCGAAGATGACTACAAGACATCGTTGATGATCTGCAAGTGGATGCATCAGCAGAAGGCCATCTTGTTCACAACCGAGAGGCCTACAGGAGTGCTGTTAGAGAGGCAAAGTTCCGCAAGGGACATGCAAATGAATGAATGAATGATGCTATCAAATGCTTTTTTAACGTCTATGAAGTTCAGGATTAATAGTTTTTGCTGTTCAATATGTTCTTCAAGTATTATTCTTAGAGTAAAGATCTGGTCGAGACACATTCTCCCTTTTCGAAATCCTGCTTGTTCTTCTCTCATTGCAGTATCCACTATATCTTTAAGTCTATTCAGAATGACTTTGCAAAATACTTTTGACACAACTGATAGTAAGGTTATTGCTCTCCAATTACTGCAGTCGCAAAGGTTGACTTTTATTTATTTTAACAATGATATTTGCTGGATCATATCTAATTAATTATTAATATATTTATTGTCAGATCAGTGACCCAATGATGTCACCGAAAAGTGTGGAATTTTCTAGTATAGAACTATGGGCCATCCTGAAAGTCCCTGCATCCGCAGAAGAAAAACTCCAAAGGGGAATCCATGAGTGTATGCTTCACAACATTGAGCGACAAGTGCACGCCGTAGCCAGCTGTGAAGAAGTGCCGTGCTAACACTCAACGTAGGGATGTCGAGCCCGAAGATGCAGCAAGATCTGGAAGGCTATCAACAGTGTGAACTTCAGAAATTGTTGATCATTTTCATGACTTGATTTTTTTTTCCTTGTAGATGGACCATTTTCGGCTAAAACAAAGGCTAAAATACTGGAGATAACCAGGGAGCGTGCTGGGTTTTTGTAACTCATGAGGACTTTGGTAAGCAGAAACTGTCGGTGAAGTATGTGCCGAAATGTCTGAAGTGCTGACGAGAAACAAAATTGAGTGGACCCCCTCCAAGTAGATTCTCCAGCATTTTGAGGGACTTGGTGATTCTTCTTCTTCTTCTTCGTTCGAGGTTGTTGGTCACTTCAGATCCTGATCCCTGTCGACATGGCAAAGCCCGCAGTCCTCTCCAGATCCTGAAAGGAGCCCCAAAGCTTTTTCCCCAAGCTTATGTCCTCTGGCCATGTCTCACGCCATAGGTCTGCATGGTTTAGGCACTCTTGTAGGATATGTTCTGGAGTCTGGACTCCACTGCCACATGGGCACTCCTCTGTGTGAGACATCTTGAGTCGATGCAGGTGGCTCAGTAGTCTGCAGTGGCCTATCCTTAGGCGAAAGAGGATGGTTTCTGATGTCTTTGTAGTTGGTGTATTGGATCTGGTTCATTGTTGCATTTCAGTTTCTTTTTCCATTCAGATCTGCACTGGTTACGGATTATGGTAGTTTACTGGATGATTGATATCAAGATCAAACCTGGTGATAACTTCGTGGAGCGACTCGTTACTGGTGATGAAACATTGTCACTAAACTTTGGCTCTGAGACCAAACAGCCCCTGCAGCCCTTGTACTTGTTAAATGAATGCATTCCTGTGGGTCTAAAGGTGTAATATCATCTTCCATTTTTATTTTAAATTTTGATCTACCCTATTATAATGACAGCATGGTGAAGTATCATAAAGTGTTCTTGTAAAGAGACCTTTGGGGGAAGGACGGGGGGGGGGGGAAGTTGTCCAGTTTGGCAGTCCCAAAGCTGACGTGCTAGCGTCAGGGTGGGCGATCACAGCTGACCAAGACCCTGTCTCACCTCTACGTTGGTACCCACAGTAGCAGGCCTAGCCTGGGTAATGGGGCAGGGATCACCATAGTCCACACGGTAGTGGAGTCTTCTAAAGAAGTACTGCACACCCCTGGTTTTTTAACTACAAGCAGGGCCTGGAAAAATAATATCCGTCATAACCTGCCGCCCGCCCCACCCCCCAAGTCGACTTTCACCCACATCGGCTGTACAGAACACGAGCTCGCACCTCCAGGGAGACGGGAGACTCAAGAAGAAGAAGAAGAAGACACAGATAACCCCAAAACGCAATGTTAAAATCCAAGCTACTTATTTACACAAAACGTTTTATTCTCGTAAAGTACAGTCCTACTAGCTAGCATGATCTCTCTTGTTTTTATTATCTCATCGTCGTCGTCGTTGTCGTCATCATCATTATTAGCTTTTTGTCCCAAATCACGTGGCAGAACTCTCCCATTTCTGTTTCTTTCGTTTGTTTTTTATCCCACAAGCAAAGAGTAATAGGAGCGATCGAGTGCATTTATATCTGTATTATACAAGGGGGAGAATTTATAGGTCCTTACGTTTGTCCAGAGAGAGTGCTAGGAGTAAAGAGAAAAAGGAAGGGTGAAGGGAGAACCGGGGATATTCATAAATGATCTGATGGGGCTGCGCTGAGTTGAAACATCAAAGTTGGTAACTATGGCAACAGTGAAGCAGCAACAGTCGTCAACACAACTCTTTTCTCCCACCGGTCCTGTTCTCCAACTGGTCGCGCCACGAGCCCCCCTGTGAAATCTTCGTATTAATTGTCTTGTCGTAAATTGTCCGTTATCAAACACGTACCATCTGTGCCTCACATAATCTTGTCTGGGCGCATGTCACGACCTACCTGCTGCCCCTTCCCCCCCCCCCCCCAACCTCTACCCATGAAAGCCGCCCCCCCCCCCCCCCCCCGGTCTTGGCGGCCCATAAATCTGGGGATTTGCATTTTTATCTCTGGACTTGTGTAAACTGGCCGGTCTGCAGCTTTAATCTCCGTGTGGGGTGTGCCCCGTGCTTTGTCATGTCTCGCTGTCGCCATTTTCTTCGTCATCAACAGCATCTTTACTGTTTTAACATTAGTAATAAAGTTGGAGACAATATAATAATTTGTGCAATATCTTTAATGGATAACACCAAAGTAACTTTTATATCATAATTGTTCGTCATCCGTAACTAATTAATGTTATATTAAAATTAATGTCAGCTAAACGCATTTGTGTCCGTACGCTAAAATATTCGTACAAGGGGAAATCTCAGAACCCAATGCTAACTAACCAAGCAACAAACCAACCAACAGATGAATTAACTACTCAGCCAAAAAGCCCATCATCCAAGTGAGCAGCCAACTAACTAGCTAACTAACTAGCTAGCTTATTAACTGGTCAAATAACAAACTAACCAAACAACAAACCAACCAACAGACGAACCAGCCACTCAACCAGCCAACCACCCAAGCAATTAACTAACTAGCTAGCTAGCAAACTGACTAACTAACTAGCTAGCTAGACAATTAGCCAGCTAAGTAACAAAATAGCAAACTAACTAATTAATCAACTAACTAGGCAATTAACTAATTTAACTATTAGTGTTTATGTCCGAATCACGTGAATTTTCCTTCCTATTGTCATGTTCACTCGTTATCTCCATCAATCCTGACACGACATCATTTTTCAGTATCAACATCATGACTGAAGCAAGCGAAAGTGTAGTCCACGTGATAGTGAACAGACGTCGCATTGTGACGCAGATGATGTCCTGTACAGGTCGCTGGAATTATGAGTCCTTGTTTGCTGCGTCTGTCACCGCGATGATGTTGATACTCGGCTATGATGTCGGATAAGGAGTGGAGTATGGTGGCTTCTCCGAACATGGATCAAGAAAATCCTGCATAATCTCTTCTTTGTCATTTTAATTAGGGGAGACAGTAGAAGTAGTCTTTTGTTGTTGCTGTTTTTTTTAAAATTTCTTATGGCTTCCGCTGAAGGAAAGAAAGAAAGAAAGAAAAAAAGAAATTAGTGCTTAAATAAAGAAATAAAGAAAGGAATTAGTGAGAAAGAGAAAAAGAAATTAGTGCTGAAAGAAAGAAATACAGAAATAATTAATGAGAAAGAGAAAAAAGAAATTAGTGAAGAAAGAAAGAAAGAAAGAAAGAAAGAAAGAAAGAAAGAATTGATGAGAAAGAGAAAAAATAAATTAGCACTTAAAGAAAGAGAGAAAGAAAGAAAGAAAGAATTGATGAGACAGAGAAAAAAGAAATTAGCTCTTAAAGAAAGAAAGGAAGAAAGAAAGAAAGAAATGATTAAATGAAAAGAATAAAACGGAAAAAACATAAACAACAAATAGCAAGGAATAAGACTCGAAAAAAAAAAACATAAAGGCTTAACCACTGTACTCTCGTTTCCGTTATAAATTTGTTATTGCTACAACTACATCTCCACTCATGCAAACACTACCATCTGTTGCTACGCGGGAGACCGACTCTTATGATAAGATATTGGACACTCAACAAAGCATCTTGTCTTTGCCGGAATTAGTGTGTACCGGCCAACTCATGTCATGAAAATACGGTAGATGATCCTTTTCCTTGCCAATTTGGGGACGTAGTTACCCGCCGGGTTTTAAAAATAAAATAAAATGTCATTTCTTCATGCAAGTTTGATGATTCCCATCTCACTAACACACACACAAATATACACATGGACTCACGCGCGCACATACGCATTCAATAGTCATTATTTAGCCACTGTTTGCATATCATCGTTATTATCATCATCATCATTATAACGTGCCGTGCAGACTGGCGTTGGCTATTACGCTTCTCTAGAGTACACGATCCTTCATGCAGGCCATCAGCTCAGTTGGTGATCTCCTCTCACACCATTCCGTCCTGTATGTTTTTGTATGATTAAGGCTCACGCCGAAACGTCACAGCTTTGTAGTCGTTAAGTAATAAAGCTGTTCCTAGATTTTTCCTAGTTTATACATCCCGTCAGAGTATCCAGTATCATTTCTCTTGGTCTTCCTCTTGATCTTCTTCCTTCTAGTTTTCCTGTTATAATATTTTCAATGACCCCTCTTTTATTTATTTATTTATTTTTTTGACAAGATTTTTTTGTCTCTCCAGCTCTTCTCATACATTCTTCTTAGTTATTTTTGCTGTCCAGGGGATTCGCAACACTCTTCTAATAAACCATATTTCTGCTGCTTCCAATGATTTTTGTGCAGACTTACCTATTGTCCATGATTCACTTCCATATAACAAGATAGGTTCAATATAGCATTTTAGGGCTCGTTTTCTAACATTCATTGATAAGGATGTGTTGGTTAATATGTTTCTCATTCTCTGAAATGCAGTCTTTGCTTGTCCTATTCTGTTCCTAATTTCTGTTCTGCATTTCCCATCTGAAGTTATTATTACTCCAAGGTATTTGAGTTCTGCACCTGCTTTAGAATAGTTCCATTTAATTTTATACTGCATGTTGGTAGATTCTGTTTCTTAAACATAACCATAGTCTCTGTTTGTTTTGTTTTGTTTTTTTTTTATGTTCAAAGTAAGGCCTTTCTGTTCACTTTCTTTGACGACTTTGTCCAAGAGATTTTGCAGGTCTTGTTGGTTCTCAGCTATCAGTACTGTGTCGTTAGCATACCGAAGGTTCTTAATATTGTATCCTCCAATTTTTATGCCTGGTTCTATGATGATCGTTCTTAGAATATTCTCGCTGTACAGAGAAAAAAAGATCTGGAGATAGTACACATCCTTGTTGCACCCCTTGTTTTATTGGTTGATATTTTCCAGTTTTATTTTCAACTCGAATTGCTGCTTCTTGCTGCCAGTATAGATGTTTTACAATCCTCAGGTCTTTGCCGTCTATATTGATGTCTTCAAGCATTTTAATAATTTCATTATGCTTCACCTTGTCGAATGCCTTGGTGTAATCAATGAAGCATAAGTAGAGATCTTTCTGTACTTCCAAAGCTCTTTCTGTTAGTGTTCGTAAAGCATAAATGGCATTGTGTGTTCCCTTTCCTTCAACAAATCCAAACCGTTCATCTGCTATTTCCATTTTTATCTTTTTCCTTGTTCTTCTCATAATGATTCTCAGAAGTAGTTTTGTTATGTGACATGAGAGGCTGATAGTCCAGTGGTCATCACATTCCTTTGCACCTGGTTTATTTGGTAGTGCTATAAAGGTGGATTTAACCAGGTCACTTGGCATATAACCACTGTTGTAAATGTCATTCAGTAACTTGGTTATTATTTTTATTCCTGTCTCCTCTAGCACTCTATTTCTTCTATTGTTATATATCAGGCCCAGTCGCTTTTTCTTTCTTCATGTGTTTGATGGCATCTATGATTTCATCTTCAAGTATTTATGGTCCATCACAATTTTCAGTATCTGGTGTTAATTCTGGTCTTTCTCCTCCATATAGCTCACCGATGTACTCTGTCCACAATGTCTTCTTCTCCCATTAACATTTTACCTTCTTTTGATTTCAGTCATCCTGTGGTCTTCTTCTTCTTCTTCGTTCGCTTCTACCACTAGGACCGCCCTGTGATCTTACTGAATAACCTGTGGTCCTCCATAGGTCGCGTGGCCCCCCGTGTGGTCCATTGGGAGATCCCTGAGAGGACCACAAGAGTTCAGAGTATAGCACGGCTTGAGCCTGTATTCTTGGTGGGTCTCAGAAGCGGGATTGCGTGACACTGTGGTTTTCGTTGCACCAGTTTGATCTAGAGTAGTACTTTCTCACCGGAAAACCTCAGCTTGTTTTGGATATCAGTGTATCCCCAATGGGAGAGAGGTGGTAGCCCATTCAGGTCAGAGTTGGACTTTTTCACCAGAAAACCTCGACGTGTTCTGAGATACCCGTGTATCACCGCTGGGTGAGAGGTGGTTGCCCATCTAGTCCAGCGTTGGACTTTCTGACCGGAAAACCTCAGCGTCATTAGGATAGGCATATATCCCCGCTGTGTGAGAGGTGGTTGCCTATCTAGACTGCACTGGTCCAGTGTCTCCGACTTCAGCATTTTGTGGTCGTGGCCGCTACCCATCCTAGTTGTGACCAGGACGGAGCTTTGTGCAGGAGGATGAATCCTCGCCACTAGTGACTTCCACCCCTGGGTTGAGCCGGTTTAGGCATACTATCTCAGTATGGGTGTGTTTAGGACATGACTGACCTCTAGGGCAGAGGTACCGTGACATGTGTAGCCATCAAGTTTCACCCCGGGTGTAAGCCGGTTTAGGCATATTTAACTAGTATAGGTGTATATCGGACGTGACCGACCTCTAGAGCAGAAGTACCGTGGTTTGAGTAGCTCTCACCGCGATACTACTGGACATACCGATAAAGTTTCACTTTATCCTTTCCATCACCTTTTAACCTCTGAGTTAAGACGGTTCAGGTATTTCGGCCGATATGAGTGCACTTAGGACGTGGCCGACCTCCAAAACTAGAGGTTCCGTGATTTCACTACTGTTTGCTTCGCTTTATCCTTTCTTTCACCCTTTTCGCAATGGTGTCGCACGGCAACCCCATTTGCACCTTTCTTCATTGGCCGGGAGGAGCCCCGCTCCACGCAAAGCAGCTGAACAATCTCGCCAGCAGCGGTAAATGAGCTACCAAAGGTGACTCTCATCTACCCCAAGCGTCTGGTTTTCAGGCGCCAGATATTCGCCTTCACTCCTTCTCCTGTCAGTTTAAACAGTTCTGCCACGAGAAGGTCAGGAGCTGGACTTGACTGTCAGAGGCTATTTGAGACGCATGCCGTTGGAGCGGAAAGCGAATTCTCCACCCCACCTCAGGCAATAACAGTCTTTAGAACCACCCTGTGGTATATTTTGTTTTCCTGCCTGTGAGTTCACTAATTCATTTATGCGTGTTTTTGCTGTCTTTATTATGGGAGTCCTCTATTTGTCTGCACTGTTCATTTAACCACACTTTCCTTGCTTCTCTGCATTTGCGTCTTATTTCTTTATTTAGCTTAGTATATTTTTCATGGCTATTTTTACTCCTCCTTGTCCATCAGTCCTAAGATGTCGTCTGTCATCCATTTATTTTTAGGGGCTTCTTTTTTCGGTGGTATTATCTCTTTAACAGTTTGGTGGATAGAATCTCTTAACAATGCCCATTGTTCATATATACTATTTATCTTTGCTACTGAATTGTATCTATTTTTTTATAATAACTTTGTATTGTTCTCGCAGTTCTTGGTCATTTTTAAGGAGTTCTGTATTCAGTTTAATGTTTCTCACTTTTCTGCATGCTTTCTTCAGCTTTATTCTAATTTTTCCACAGACTGGGTCGTAGTCACTATGGCAGTCAGCTCCTGGCATGGTTTCTGTTGTCAGTAATGCATTCCGGAATCGTTTATTGATTAATACGTAGTCTATCTGGTTAAAAGTCTTTTTGTCTGGCCTGCACCACGTTGCCAGTCTTCGGGGATGTTGTTTAAACCAGGTGTTTCCTACAATCATGCTGTGTATTCTTGTCCATTCAATTAATTTACTATCTTTGCCATTCCTCTCCCCAAGTCCATAGTCACCAATGATGTCTGAAGTTCTTCCTTTACCAACTTTGGTATTAAAATCTCCCATGACTATGGTAACTTCATGTGACTTTGTGTGTTTAGGGTTGTCTCTATGTCATTATAAAATAGCTGTACATCTTCTTCAGAACTTTGAGATGTTGGCGCGCATCCTTGTATAATATTTATGTTTATTGGTTGTCCTTTCAGTTGGGCTAGCAGAACTCGATCCGAGATGTTCAAATATCCTACAATTGTCCTTTCTGTTTGGTCGTCATATATTATTCCTACTCCTCATTCATGTTTCTCACTTCCTTAATATATTATTGTATATTTATCAGAGTTTATCTTCCCTGCACCTGTCCATCTAACTTCACTTATTCCTAATATGTTGATCTTCATCCTTTCCGTTTCCCTCTTTACATTTTCTAATTTTCCAGCCTGGAATAAAGTTCTAACATTCATGTTGCTATTTTGAACATGTTAGTTTTGCTACCAGTAGCTTAACGATCTGGCCTCACCTGTGGCTCGTGAGCTGCCCTGCCGGACGAGGCTGTTCCAGAGGAACATCCATTAACGTCGTTCATGACAAATCTATTACTCTGAATAAGCATAATTGTTCTTGGGAGCTACAACAGTGGTTTTCCGTTGCCTTCTGCCGGTTTGTGTACGGACTCTCCCCTAGCCTTTGGACTCCTTGTCCTACCCACAAGGCAGCGGGAGCGAGAGGTTTTAAGGCACCTCTTACGCGCTTGGTATTCCCTTCACTGAGCACCTGAGGCACTTTATAGGAGTAGTAGAGCCACCTACTACCCCACCTCGCTCTCTGAGTCTACCGCCAGTTGGTCCGCGCCTGCTTATTTGGGTAAATCCTTGTTCACAGGGATCCTCCATATCTGGAGGACTTTCACCCGGTGCACTAATTTGGTATGAAATGCCGTGTGCACATCTTTCTCTTTTTGTGAACTTATTGATAAGTAATTTTAATAGTTATAATAGACTTCGGTCATAGCCGTCCTTGATAACTTGAATAACAGACACTGTGGTGTAGTTTTCCTGAAGTAAATACAGTCATGCGTCGACTTACGGCTGTATCTTGTAAATGCAGTCATGCGTCGACTCACGGCTGGATCTTGTAAATACAGTCATGCGTAGACTTACGGCTGCATCTTGGACCAGTCATTAAGCCGGTAAGTCCATTTGGCCGTGTGTCGACCATTGCAAAAAAAAGGGGGGGGGGGTCATCCATTAGGTACACTTCATTAATAAATCATGTTACAAGATGAAGAGACATATTAACCATCACTTTAAACTACTGACAGAATGTAATTTATCACAGTAAGTGTATAGAAAATAATCATAGAGTATGAATCACATTACATTTTTCCAGTTTCTAGACACTTTTCCCAGTTTTTTCCCTCTATGAGACTTAGGCCGTAATAATAATCGGCCGTTACTTGGTCAGCCGAAAGTCGATGCATAACTATAATATGAGATTCTAAGTCGAGTTCCGTTTCGTCTGCAATTCTTGTGAGAGTAAACTGGTTTTATATGCCGCTGACAGGTAGATAGATAGATAGACAGACAGACAGACGGATAGATAGATAGATAGATAGATAGATAGATAGATAGATAGATAGATAGATAGATAGATAGATAGATAGATAGGTAGGTAGGTAGGTAGGTAGGTAGGTAGGTAGATAGATAGATAGATAGTAGATAGATAGATAGGTAGGTAGGTAGATAGATAGATAGATAGATAGATAGATAGATAGATAGATAGATAGATAGATAGATAGATAGATAGATAGATAGATAGATAGATAGATAGATAGATAGATAGATTGCAATTCTTGTGAGAGTAAATTGGTTTTATATGCCGCTGACAGATAGATAGATAGGCAGACAGACAGACAGATAGATAGATAGATAGATAGATAGATAGATAGATAGATAGATAGATAGATAGATAGATAGATAGATAGATAGACAGACAGATAGATAGATAGATTAGCAGCAACACAAACAAACAGTAACATCTACAACAAAGACTCACTCAGCCTCCTTGAATTTCTAAATCACTCAAGTCTTTATTACGTACGTGATTTCATATGTGTAGCTCATTTCATATAGATAAATATGATTCCGTTCCTTTCAAACGAGGAACAGAACAATAATAATACAAAGAACAATAGATAATAAGGGAACATGCAAGAATTTCTTCCACCCAATGAATTAATTATGTATAATTTGAGTAAATTAATTAATACACGTTCAGGTTAAAACCCGACTCACACAAGAAAATAATATACACATTTGTTTTTTTCCCAAAACTGACTTGAACACATTTATAAACTAATAAATAAGAAAGTCAACATTAGTTTACAACAGGTGTTGGATCTTCCACCAATAAAGTATTCAAGCAAGCATTAAAGAGTTATCTGGGGATTGTATCTTAATGACTGGGGGGAAAATGTGACAAAAGCACTGGATGTATCTTAACACGAACCGTGCTATAAATAATAAGAATATCCGGGGTTTCCCACCTAGCCTATGTGTGACGTCACTCCTATGAAATATTTTCATTGGTCAGAGATAAAATCATCATCATCATCATCATGTGCCGTGCCGACTGGCGTTGGCTAGTATGCTTCTCCAGAGTATCCGATCCTTCATGCAGGCCATCAGTTCAGTTGGTGATCTCCTCTCACACCATCCCGTCAGAATGTCCAGTATCATTTCTCTTGGTCTTCCTCTTGATCTTCTTCCTTCTATTTTTCTTGTTGTTATAATATTTTTAATGCCCTCTCTTCTCATTGCATGTCCTATGAAAGTACATTGTCTCTCTCTTATCTTTTTGACAAGGTTTTTTGTCTCTCCAGCTCTTCTCCTACATTCTTCATTAGTTATTTTTGCTGTCCAGGGGATTCGCAACATTCTTCTAATAAACCACATTTCTGCTGCTTCCAATGATTTTTGTGCAGACTTGCCTATTGTCCATGATTCACTTCCATATAACAAGATAGGTTCAGTATAGCATTTTAGGACTCGTTTTCTAACATTCATTGATAAAGATGTGTTGGTTAATATGTTTCTCATTCTCTGAAATGCAGTCTTTGCTTGGCCTATTCTGTTCCTAATTTCTGTTCTGCATTTCCCATCTGAAGTTATTACTGCTCCAAAGGTATTCGAATCTCTGCACCTGCGTTAGAATAGTTCCGTTTAATTTAATACTGCATGCTGATGGATTTTGTTTCTTAGATATAACCATAGTCTCTGTCTTTTTGATGTTCAAAGTAAGGCCTTTCTGTTCACTTTCTTTGGCGACTTTATCCAAGAGATTTTGCAGGTCTTGTTGGTTCTCCGCTATCAGTACTGTGTCGTCAGCATACCGAAGGTTGTTAATATTGTATCCTCCAATTTTTATGCCTGGTTCTGTGATGATTGTTCTTAGAATATTCTCGCTATACAGAGAAAAAAGGTCTGGTACACATCCTTGTCGCACCCCTTGTTTTATAGGTTGATATTTTCCAGTTCTATTTCAGAGATAAAAGCGGAAGTGATTAATACTCAAACATCATTGGCTCGGCCTAGTCTATGAACTGGCTAATATTAGAACTCCATATGGAGTTGTGTTGTTCCGCTCTCTACATTAGAGAGTTTCCTGCCTACGAGATCTCTTGAAGGAAAAAAAATATAAACAAATTTCACTTTCCTTTGGTTGTAAGTGGAAGTTTTTGCATTTAAAATTTGAAAGTGAGGGCATTTCTTTCTTTCTTTCTTTCTCTCTCTCTCTCTTTTTTTTTTTTTTTACACTTTCCTGAGTGCTATCAGTCCTAGTTACACCTCGTACAAATGACAGTGTAGAAAAATACCCATTGCAAGGGAAATAATCTCCGAAAATGAGTGAGAAGAAAGAGAGAACAACTGAATCAAGACAATACAGACTTAAAGGACATGACAAAAATAATGAAAAGCATAAAGTCCAAACGTTACAAGAAGGATAACCCGCAAAAATTATGTCAGCACAAACTGGCTTTTTAAAAAGCGAATAAGTAACTAAAGCAAGAAATACTTTAAAGCAGAACTTCTCTTGTCATCAAAACCCTCAAGAAAAATATGACAATGTATCATAAGAATTTTTTTTTTTTTTTTTGAAAACCAGGAAAAAACTCAAAACATCGTAATAAAAGTGAAAATAGATTCGATGATATGAAAGATAAAAGAAAACAAAAAGAATGATAGATAAATAGAATCGAAGAATTAACACGATGATTTGACTGAATAATTAGTGAAAACTTGTGCTCCAACAATTGTCTGAATGTGGCGGAGAAAGACGAAGAAAAGTTAACTAAACAATTCTTGAATTTTTTTTTTTTTTTTTAACTTTGAGCGCTCATGATACAACTATGTTTCCGTACTTTTTGTTGCAAAACAGAGTTGGTTAGTTGATAAATTTCAAGTTTTGGAACATATGACCTAGCTGGACTGCCGTACTTATTGGTAGCTGGTAAAGATGTCAGCCGCATGTGCTGGAAGTGTCATAGGTAGATGAAATACTGACTAGATATCAATGGAAGAAGATCACTCTTTGTAGTTACCTGGATAACAGGATAACGGACGATAACATGCTGCGCTGACAGAAAATAAATCAATTTACTAATAAATAATAAATGTTTCTGCCTCTAAGAAGTCGCCCACATACAGACATATGCTGAACATTGTCTTTACACAAACAGAACTGCAAGCGTAACTACACAGCAGATATACAGAAAGTCGCCATTTTGCACACTGACGGTAGTCTAAAAAGTAATAGCTGATATTTCACGAAAAAAATATATAATTTCAAGTTTAGAGATATTTTTTGTTGCTGTTATTGTAATAATAACTTTGAAAGAAAATTCACGATTTTATAACAATTACCGTTCATATCTTGAAGTAGAAACAAGAATAAAATCATGATTTCTTAAAAACTTTCTGATTTTTTTCTTGCCCCATGAGATAAAACATATCACAACAGTAGTTCTTAACTTGGGGTCCTTGGACATTCAAAAAAGATTTTTGGGGAGTGCATGGACAAGCGAGTGGATTTGTTCCGTTAAATTACTTTTTAAAAATGTATATCCACAGCTGTTCTCATGTCAGAAAGGGGTCCACAGCTGTTCTTATGCCATAAAGGGGATCCACAGCTGTTCTCATGTCAGAAAGGGGTCCACAGCTGTTCTAAAGTAAAAAAGGGGGTCCACAGCTTTTCTAAAGCTAAAAAAGGGGGTCCACAGCTGTTCTCATGCCAGAAAGGGGGTCCATATCTGTTCCCAGGGCAGAAAGGAGGTCCATGGGCAATAAAGATCAAGAACCACTCTATTAGAATAATAACAGCGAATTCAGAATTGTACCACTTTCTGGTTTAGAATCCAGCCTGAGGCGCTTCCCAGTCATCCAGCAGCAGAAACTGGTACCTGACCTCATCTGCAGCTGGGGGAAAGGGAAAGGCAGTCTAAAGAGTACCACATCACCCTCTAATGCACCGACATGTCAGGGAGAATATGGGCACTATCCTAGTTTCTACCACGGCATAACAGGGCTGTATTTTTCATCTACCAATGTAACGCTTTCTGATGAGAAATAACAAATTGTAAACTTTCCTGGTGAGAAATGTTTACTAAATTACAAGAAGAAGTTTATACACAGAAAAAAAAAATAGATTGGATGATGAATGGCGAAATCTTAAAATAGAGCCCTTTCAAAAATAAGCTCATGATTTGGACATTCGAGAGAATATAAAGAAAATCTTATCACAAACAATTTAATAATAGCAAAAGAACAAAAACATTTTACAATAATATATTGCATTTAAAAGAAAATGATAATATGCCTTCAAAGTTTCATACAATTAATAATATTAAAGAAAACGGGTATTATATAATCAATTCATTATCATACATGAAGTTCAATCTTCAATACATGAAGAGAAATAGAAAGCAATTTGATTCGGCTTTGTTTTTACACTAAACTCAGCAATTGTATTCATATTTATAGCAATTTTATTCATAGTTATAGCAATTTTATTAATATTTATAATAGTAAGTTTTTCATTCATTAACGAACAAACAAACAAAAAAATGCAAAGCGATTCCTTTTATGTACACAAGCAAGCAGTTTCACTCATTTGCACAACTAAGCAAATTATTTCACATTTTTTTATAATCACAAAACTGCCTGGAAAGAAAGAATACATCGGATTTCAAAGTTATCTATGAATAGTTATAGTACAAAAGATATATTCATTGAAAAAAATATGGCTACGAACTGTGATGTGATGATAAGCAGACAAATTTACAAGAGGCGTCTGATGTGGTGATCAGTGTAGTACTTTATACTGAACATAAAGTGGTACAAACTTTGGAAAGATATCCAACGTATTATACGGCGAACAAAGACTGCCTGATGGTTTAAAGAGTGGTAATGGATCCTCTACTTAATATTCAAAATATCCATGACATGCATTAACCAGAGGGGAAATTTCTACTGTTTCTGGGCAAGGTTCTTCTTCTTCTTCGCCTAGAGTTTGTTAACTTGCTCACAGATAGATCCACACAAACAATTTTTTGTTTAAATCACAATAATATACTCAGTGCGCGCGCGCGCGTGTGTGTGTGCTTTGGTTGGGAAAAAAAATAACGTATGTAAGTAACACTGTAAAGTGGATTTAATATGGTCCCAAAAATATGTAGTTTAAAAGCTCGGAATTCCAGTTTGAAAATACACGAAAAAAAGTAATATGCGTGTTCACTTTATGGAATGAATTCAGCGGAGAAAGGCATGGTACAAAATGAGCAGGTGTTTTGTCTTCATGAGACAAGTCCACGTGAGAAATTATTATTGGGAATTCCCGAAGAATGTTTGTTTAAAGTTTCGGGGTTTTTTTTTTTAGGGAAATTCCGCATCACAAAAAAAAAAAAAAAATAGCAACAAATAATAATTCAAGGCTTTTGTACATTCTGTAACATACTCATTGAAGATCACATTTGGCTTCCTTATTTTTCTGTTGTAAAATATTTAACGGCACAAGTAATTTCAGCACTAGAATCGAGCATCGATAGGCGTACAAGTAGTACCACCGGTTGTGAACTTCCTTTCAGGCCAAAGTCGTGGGGCTGGAGAATAGTTGACCCTACATCAAGTCTTTAGGAAAACAGAGACAATTTATCATTGGTCTCAGGGTTCCACAAGACTTACTTTTCTTTTTTTTAAATGGCTGGGAAACACTGAAAAAAGATTATCGCAGTGTTGAAGTTTTTGTTTCTGTTTTCTTGATACTTTTATATTCCTCAGCTAACTGAGCCAGAGCGTCCGTTGCTTTCTCTTTCTGCCTTCCTCTGTTCTCTTCTTGTAAACCTGGCTTTATGTTATACGATCAAGGCGTAAACTGTATATTAATTCTGTACCTTAACCACAGCAGTCCAAAACTGCAGTTGTTGGGGCTTGATTTATATACAGGTTTACTTCTAATCACTAATTATTATTTTTTCTTTTTTACAGGAGTAAAACTTTTGTTATCTGTCAGTCCTTTTCTCTTAGAAAGGGGCGGCACATAACGGGTTAATTACATCATTTAATATACACAGTCATTAATATACATTTCTTTTACATATTACAGTCAGGAATTAATGTTTCGAAGTAAAAAAAAAATAATGGTATATTAATTAAACTTATTTTTCACGTCTTTGAGAACAACCTGAGCCTTGTTTGTTTGTTTTTTAAAGATATTTGTACAAGAGCATGTACCAGAAGCCAGCAGATATTTTCTGTAGATGAAGCCGCAAAGTTAATATTTAGGTCTCACAGGTTACAGCATGCTGAGCTCCAGGCACATGCCATTTTTGAAAATGTTAGATCTTTTTTCCATAATCGTGTTTATGTATTTATTATAATCTTTTTTTTTTTAATGGAAACTTCAGATGATACTAATAAGGGATCGATACCAGTTCAGGATCGATTTTTTTTTTTGGGGGGGGGGGGGGTTTAATTAGTCACGTGATTTGGCGAATAGCTGGAAATAAATGCGCAATCAGTTGTGAATTGTGTTGCAGCTACATGTATTATGTCTTGCAGGGTTTAAAAAAAAATGTACTACACTCTCTTGAGCTTTTTTAAAATTTTTATTATCTTCATAATTTGATACTGATAGCTCTTTCCAAAATATGTGAAACTCACTCTTCTAATGAGGACAAGGAATAACAATGGCAGGAGTTGTATGTGCTGAGTTCAGACCCCTCTCGAGGTGGAGCTTTCGTTGGAGAGCAGCACCTACAGGTAAACTGGGGTGACCTAAAAGGTAAAGGTAATCCTCTCATGCCTTAGAGGCACATAGGGATATGGTGTTAGTGCCGGTTGACGAAAGTATCTTAATCTGTATCAGATCCCAGGTGTTTTTTTTTGGGGGGGGGGTTAGGTGGTGTGGGGTGGGGGAGAGCTTTTGGGGAAACAAAAAAAAAGCCATATTACTGCACTCAGTAACCACCCCACCCCACCCCACCCTAACTGGCCAGTAGATCTAAGCTCATCCACGCTTATCGAACTAAATCAAACCAAACTTCATATCCCCAGACCATAGAGCACGTACTACAGACCTGCGCTATATACAGAGACCCCATAGCCCAGGTGTGGCAGAGAGAGAGAGAGAGAGAGAGAGATAAGCGTGGAGAAGAAACTCTGGAGTCTCTACACAAAAAATAAGAAGAAAAAAACCTCCTATTGACAGCAGGATTCATGACGGCAACCCAGCTCCCTGTTTAGAAAGCTGAGCATACGAAACTGAATGCATAGGAGAAAGAAGAAGAAATCAAATCAGCCAGATACCGACTGAACTTGCATAAATATTTTAATCGTCAATTGACAGATTTACACAGGAATCCCCAGCCCACCCTTCTTATTATGGTATTACAAAGTCACTGATTTTCATTTACTTTTTTTTCCCCCTCCTCTCTGCGCAGTGACCGTAAATTACCGCCGGAAGGTGTTGGTAATGTTTCGATAACTTAGGGAATTGTAGGGGATATTTGCTGCTGAATTCTCCCCGATAAGTGCCCGCCTTTTGAAAGGATGTATTCTGTGACATCGCTTATCTATTTTTCTTCAAAGGTTTTCCTGTATGTTTGCTGCGTCAAACAGTTTATGACTCTGGTTTTCCTGTATGTTTACTGCGTCACACAGTTTATGACTCTGGTTTTCCTGTATCTGCGTCAAACAGTTTATGACTCTGATTATCCTGTATGTTTACTGTGTCAAACGGTCTTCTCTTACGCCTTTTCAGTTCAAAATGAGGTTACAGGCCGGAATTTTACTTGTTCTTACATTTGTTACTATGCTTTTATCGTCTTTGTGAATTTCTGTTTAATAAAAATAATAAAATTGTCCCGTATCATTTGTATAATAATTTGAATTGACGCATTTGTAAAACTTTTATCAGTCTGCTGTTGACTTTTATCGGTCTGTTGTTGAAAAAAAAAACGGGTCGTATTTTACATAATTCTGTACATAAGTTAAAGTACAAAATTAATAATGTACAATTCTTGGGGGGAAAAAATTTACAAATCAAATATGAATTGTCTATGACTAAGGTTAAGCTGTTGACCTACATTAAAGGTCTTCACTGCGAGGATTTTGGACGCTGGCAGCTTCGTCATTTTCTTGGGGCGCTTTCTCAGCGCCCGGCACTGTCCCCACTGCTGTAGCACTCTCGTCGAGGATGTCATCGTCAGAAATGTCCACGTCGTCAACGAGTTCATCCTCGTCGTCTCCATCGAGTTCTTCGTTGGCGTCTTCGACGTTCTCGCCAATGCTTAGGTCGTTCTCGACGTTTATATCAGCGTCATCAGACACAGATACTCTTTCTTTGACCAGAGTTTTCTCTCTCTCCTCCTCATCCTCATCCTTACCGCTGTTTCCAATGAAGTTTCGAATTTCAGAGAAGTAAGCGTCATCCTTGTCGTCGAGTTCTGGGGTCGGGGAGTCCGAAACGTGGGGCCCTTCTTGTTCGTGTTTTTTCAAGTGCCTGTCCAGGTTTGTTTGTTGCCCGAAGCATCGATCACAAAGCTGGCATTTGAAAGGCTTCTCTTTGTTATGAATGTTTCTCACGTGGCGCTGGAGATTTGAGGAGATGCTGAAGGACCTCTCGCAGTATTTGCACTTGTACGGCTGCTCTCCCGTGTGGGTGCGCAAGTGCCGTGTTAGGTTGGCAGATCTGGGGAATACCTTTCCGCAGAATTTACAGGCGTATCTTTCTTTGCTCTTACCTGGTGGTCCCTGTCCGAAATGATGAGGGTGGTGGCCGTGGTGTGGTTGGTGGTGGTGGTGGCTGTGGAAATCAGAAGACTTGTCAAGCTTCAGCAGCGGAGAAATGACCTTGTCGTAGTCTGGGCGTGGAAGCATCGGGAACTGATGGGGATGCAGGCCAGGGAAGGCTGTGGGGCCCGGCATGGGGTATCGAGTGAAGGGGTTCGTGAACTTGGCCGCAGCCTCTTCCTGGAGCTTCATGTCCTCCTTTATTCTGAGGTACGACTCCATCATGATCGGGCTGATGGGGTAGCTGAAGGGGCTGATGACGCTGCTCTTCGGATCTGAGATGGACACTGAAGGAAAGGTTAGTGATGCCCCAGGTGTTAACTGCTGCTGCTGCACAGATGATGTTGCTGGCGAAGAGGATGATAGAGATGAAGAAGACTGGACAGGTGATTGTGCCATTTCCCCGTAAATATGCGTTTTTCTTGGAGTTTCCGTTCGGAGAATTGGTACTGGTTTTACTGGTTTTCTGCTTAGGTCAAGAGGAGCGTCATCTTTTTGGTTGAGATGGTTTTCCTCTACGCTCTCAGCTTTGACCGAGGTGAGTGTTCTAGCCGTCTTTTCTTGCTTCATGGCGTGGTTGGACAAGTCGAAGGGCATGTCTTGTTTAGCCGAAGCTGGCGAAGACTGTGGGCCAGAACTGCTGGGGCCGGCTATACTGGAAACTATGGGCGACTGAGGCCTGTATTGGGTGAATCCTGGCGGAGCGATACTCTTTTCCTGTTTCTTCTCAAGCGGTGGTGAAGATGTCACCTCTACCCGCGGAACTTTACCTGTGTTTTCTGGTTCAGACAACTCTCCATTGGGGCTACCTGGAGGCTCTTCTTTCTTTCTCTTGAGAGCTCGGGTGCCCTCGTTCTCGTTCTCGGACTCTTTGCTCACGCCAAGCTCACTCTGGTCGCTGTCTTTCGACAGGTCGCCGTCTGACATGGCCGAAGAGTCAGGATCGTTCTTAATGTTGTCTTCTCTGTTGAAAGCTGATGAAAAACTGAACGATTTGGAAGCCGTGCCCATAGTCTCTGGCGACAAGTGCAGCTTTTTGTCGGGAGAAAAGTGTTGCATGTTGGCTGCCAGTTTGAGAGCCGCCGACGAGGACGGGGAAGATCCGGCAAGTAAAGGTGACAGTCCCTGCGGCAGAAGACTTGCAAACGCACCAAAGTGTGGGTACGGAGAGAAGGGAAACTGTGGCCTAGCTGCAGCAGCGGCGGCGTAGATACTAGGGAAATACGACGGGCTAATGTGCGTGGCTTGGCCGTTTGGCGAGAGGGACATCGGGGAGAGCTTATCTGAGGGGTACATGACCCTCATGCCGTTTCTCATCCCCTCACAAAATCTCTTATGCTTACTGAGGGACGTGACGGTGGAGAACGCCTGGCCACACTCCGGGCATTTGATCTGCTGTCTGCAGTCTGCGTGCATCCGTTTGTGGCGGCACAGGTTGGAGAACTGTGTGTAGGCCTTCAGACACACCTGGTGGGAGAGATTAATTAAGAGAATGTTAGGAACCCCAACAAGATGGACAGTCTTAGAAATCTTAAGTTTAAGGGAAGTAGAAGACATGCCTTCACTCCCTGTGCGGCACATGATGATAATGTAAAATTTTATTTGTTTTAAAAAGTTAAATACGTTTTCACTACGAAACAATACGAAAATACTGACAAGCAACACCGCTCGCGATCACCTGCAGCTCTTTGGCAAATAACGGCAGGAAATATGGTGGAAATACATAATATTACCTGTATATCGTAACATTCATATAACATTTGTTGACGTAACATAATTTGTATGTAACAGTAAAAAAAAAGTGTATGTAAAAAGGCATTTGTCTACGTCGTGCGACTCCCGATCACCTGAAGTTTACCATAAGTGGCTCTTATGTTTATCAAGTTTGGGTAGCCATGTTCTAGAGACTATCATAAAAACGCCGAGTCTGTAATGTACTTAGCGATGCAATATAGAACTGGTTCTCCAACCGGCGGTCAGCGGAGCAAGCAAAGATTATGTATAAAACTAAGCATGCTTTCAGGTTCTAAATTAACACCAGAGGCAGAGGAATGTAAAAGGGCTGTAGAGAAAAATCATTGGCTTCAAGGGCCCCTGGCTTGAAAAAGGCTGGGAATATCTGTCTTTAGTGAACTTTCGAGAGTTAGAGCCAGCGAACCTTAGGTGGTCAAGACCCTGTCCTATATCTCCATTGGGTGCACTCAGTAGAAGGTTAAGCCAGGCTTAAGTGGACAGCGATCAATGTAGTCCCCATGACCTAGAGTCTGCTGGAGAAGTACTAAATCTTTTCCTGTTTGTTTTTTAGCTCCACTCCCCTGGTCTGCAAGAAAAGCCGCCTAGTCCACTCTCCATACGATACGAGGCTTGTGCTTCACATCATCAGCTGCTCGCAGCTACAGGGAGATAGAACAACAACGACGACAACGATGGTTCAGAGAAGGGCTACCAAGAAAGGATGTCCTTATGTTGTACTGAAGTCCACGCATGATTCTCCGAATGCTTACATCACAAGGACAGGACTTGAAGCTGTTGTGGATCTGCTTATAATTACTTCGCACTGAAAGGGTTTTAAGCTGCCGTGGATGCGCTATACTTACTTCGCACTGAAAGGGCTTGATGCTGCTGTGGATGTGCTGATGCTGCTTGAGACCGCTGGATGTCGCGAAAGTCTTGCCACACTCGGAGCAGGCGTGGCTGCGGGCGCCCACGTGCTGGGAGCGGATGTGACGTTGAAGATTGCTGGGGTCCGTGAAGACCTTGTCGCAGTTCTCGCACGGGAACTTCCTGTCGGCGTCGTGGGTGAGCTGTGGAGATAGTTCATGGGCTCTATTTACAACAAGTTCATGATATTACATTGATTTTATTTACAAGTTCATGATATTACATTGATTTTATTTACAAGTTCATGATATTACATTGATTTTATTTACAAGTTCATGACATTTCATAATGAATCAATTTCATCCCTCTTTCTCATACACGTAGTAAGAGTATGCAAATATACATTTACATTTCTGTTCCCTTAATTTCTCCTCCTACTCCTTTTTCTTCTTCTTCTTCTTCGTTCCTTCATTCCTTTCTTCACTCCTTTCATCCCTTTATTTATTTATTTTTCTTTCTTTCTTTCTTTTTTTGTCATTCATTTTCTTCCTTGTTTGTCATTCTTCTTCTTTCAATATCCTTCTTCATCTTTCTTTTTTAATCTTCCTTCTTCTTTCCTCTTTCTTCATCTTTCTTCTTCTTTCTTCGTCCTCCTTCTTCTTCATTCTTTCTTCATCTTTCTTCTTCTTCCTTCTTTCTTAATCTTTCTTCTTCGATCTTTCTTCATCTTCCTTCTTCTTCTTTCCCTCTTCATCTTTCTTCTTCTTCCTTCTCTCTTCATCTTCCTTCTTTCTTCATCTTCCTTCTTTCATAATCTTACTTCTTCTTCCTTCTTTCATAATCTTCCTTCTTCTTCCTTCCCTCTTCATCTTCCTTCTTTCTTCTTCTTCCTTCTTTCATAATCTTCGTTCTTCTTCCTTCCTTCTTCATCTCCCTTCTTCATTCTTTCTTCGTCTTCCTTCTTCTTCCTTCTTTCATAATCTTCCTTCTCCTTCCTTCCTTCTTCTTCATCCTTTTTCTTCCTTCTTTCTTCATCTTCCTTCTTCTTCATCTTCTTTCTTCTTTTTCCTTCTTCCTTCTTTCTTCTTCTTCCTTCTTTCTTCACCTTCCTTCTTCCTTCGTCTTTTTTCTTTCTTCCATGTAGTAAGTTCCACGACCTACCTGGTGTCTCTGAAGGTTCGCTTTCCACTGGAACGACTTAGGACACTCGTCACATTTGAACTCTCCACCGTTCCCCGTCTCTGCTGGTTCTTGGAAAGAATCCGAGTTGTCACTGAAAAAAAAAGCAGGGAAAACACGTCATGTTGTATTAAACAGTAAGGAAAACATCGGGAAAACTCTGAAATGAGTGTTTTACCAAGCTCAAACACATGAAAGTAACCCTCTTGGTTGTCAGAGACGCGAGGGCATCACACAGTGTCACTAGAGCCATGTCTCAAGTGTTGAAAGAAGGGAAACAACTCATTGAATATCTCAAAATAGAGCCCTTATCAAATACTAGTACACAGGAGAGGATCTGGAAGAGGATTTTTGGGGTTTTTTTTTGCAAGGTGGTGCTAAGTTATTTCTCCCCCGTCCGTCCCTTATTTAGCCATTTAATTTCATTCATTATAGAACTGACCCCGAGGCTCGAACTGTTTCCCCACGAACCTGGTGAGAATCTCAGCAGAGCTGCACGTACTCCATAGTACTGACTAAAATCCTCAATGACTAGGAGGCGATAGAACCTTACTGTCATCAGTTCCCGAAGCCCCGACGCTATCGATAATTTCGTTTACCTGGCAAGAACACTTGCGACCAACTACAAAATTTTCCCAGTGGCTTTGTTTATCCTAACCGGCATTTTGATCTCTGCTTGTATGGGATTTTTTCTGTCTCATTTTTTTCCCGTTTATTGTTAAATTATCTTCTATGGTTTGATTGTTACACGGTATTGTATTTGTTTTGGAGCAGTTAACAGTCGATAAGATAACAAGTGATATTCAATGCTCTATCTGACACGCTGGTTTTAAAACAGGAAGCGCTGAGAACAATATCACTGTCAGAAACAGCGAGAGTTATCCCTAGCAACCATTACAACGTAACACTTCATGATAGCTGGGAAGTGTTAAGCATTACTTGGCAGCCATTGTTCACCGTGGCAGTCATTGTCCCTTTTGATAGACATCAGAGGTTCTCAGCCTGCGAGCTTAAGACCCTGTGAAATTTCTTCAGAACTTTTAACTTGTCTGTATTTGACGAATCTATTTAGTCTAAAGATTGGATGGTTTTAGAATATGGATACATTTCGTAATCTAATATCTCCGCAAGCATTAATACTGTCCGTCTGGTCCAGAGATGGAGTTGAAATCTTTAATTAAAAAAAAAAAACTTGTTTTCTATTCTCTTCAGTGTTGACGCAGAGAAAAATGTGTTTCAGGAAACAGTTTATGTAATGCTTTATTTCTTTCTGTCCAATTTGGTTCGTTCATATTTTCATCTTTCTTGACCTCGGCTCATGCGCAAAAGTAATAAATGAAAATGACCTTAATGTATTGTAATTTTTTTTATACAAAATTCATGATAATGTTTGATTTAGACCCTCAAAGACAAGAAAAGACAAGACAGGATAAGATAAGACAGGACAAGACAGGACAGGATTGGATAAGACAGGAAGGACAGGATAGGAAAAGACAAGACAGGACAGGACACGACAAGACAAGGCAGGACACGACAAGACAAGACAAGACAGGACAAGACAGGACAAGAGAGGACATGACAGAACGAGGCAAGATAAGACAAGACAAGGCAAACTTATTTTGTCTTAGAAATGTTCGCCGCATGAAAGTGAAAGGTTAAAATGTGCCTATATCTCATCGTTATCAAATACTTTTTTTTTATTTACTAGGGGAGGGGGAGGTAAGCGTCTGATTGATTGAGTTATCACAGTTGGCAAGTCACCATGCCCAGCAAATGATCACAACTGTGAACTTTCTCTAGCCCCGCCATGTGCTCCAGATGAATACATTCTTGTGTTGCCTACACACCTGGCCAGAATGTATAGATCGGCCTACCTCCCGTGAAACCGGAGCCTACATAACTGTCAGCTTCTTACGTCCATCTTGGAAAGCCCTACACACTCCGTAGTTCAGTCTACAATATCAGATCAAGATGTTGGCGCCAGAAGCAAGTGGGGGTGAAATAGGGTTTTGACCAGCTGTTATTTGTTGGCTTTGACGGCCAGCATTTATGTCACTTCTGTCTCGATGAAGCATCGTTCCCGAAGCACCCAGAACTATACAAACTGTCCTAGCACCCAGACCCATACACACTTCCCTAGCACCCAGACCCATACACACTTCTCTAGCACCCAGACCCATACACACTTCCCTAGCACCCAGACCCATACACACTTCCCTAGCACCCAGACCCATACACACTTCCCTAGCACCCAGACCCATACACACTTCTCTAGCACCTAGACCCATACACACTGCCCTACCGAAACGACTCAAGAAATGAAGTTCTATGATTCTGTAGTGGAACTACAAACGGCAGTAGATTTTCTTCCAAAATGTAGAACTTCAGGTATAGACCATCTCTCTCTCTCTCTCTCTCTCTCTCTCTCTCTCTCTCTCTCTCTCTCCTCACTCTCTCTCTCTCTATCTCTGTATATGTTTGCGCCTGTGCCAAGAAGAAAGTCAAGATCGGTTCTGTTATCCGTCACAGCTATGGAATATCGATCCATGACTAGGACATGCTTCGGTGAAACTGTAACTTAAGCTATATGTCAGTTGCTGAAAGCTTATAAATATCACCCATGTGTCATCATTTTTTTCCATTTTTGTCAGCCTTTAAAGGGCCTGGTTTCTCCCCTAGTTTTCAACTAAAAGGCTTAGTTTTTCCACTAGTTTTCAACCTTTGACCTAACAGGCTTAGCTTCTCCACTAGTTTTCAACCTTTGAACTAAAGGGCTAAGTTTCTCTACTAGTTTGAACTAGTATGGTCACAACGTGGTATTGTTACACCAGTGCTGGTTTTGGATTATGAACACAATCAATATAACACCGCTTATCCTCAACACGGCCTCCGTTCGGTCATAACCAGCACATTACGTCTGATCCTGTAATCACAATATATTTCATCGACTTATCGACCCATTCATCATAAATAATCGATAGCCTTATGTTTTATCATTAGCTGTGCAAGTCTGAAATGGAAATACTGGCCAAGTCAATACCGTTGGTCTCACAACACTGGGAGAACAGGGAAGAAGAGAGCTCTGGCTAAGTAAATCACGTGTTGTCAGAATTTAAAATCGTCTTCTTAGTTCTGTACACGTGTACGCAAACGCACTCCAGGTCGTATAACGTTTCTTACACAATTTGACAAGCTGCGAGTATAGAGAGACGCCCCCCCCCCCGGGACTTTAAGTCAGTGGGTCTCTATAACTTATAACGTGCGACCAGGAAATTTTCAGAATTTTTCTTAATCAGGATTGTAAAGTTCATAGAAGTATCGCAACACAGTGGTAAAAGACTTTGCCTGACTCTTGACGTTAAGCTTGGCGAGCCATAGCCGTCTTCTTCAGATGAAGACCTTGTCCCAGCTCCCTGTTCGCGCCACTCGCTCCTAGCCTCAGTCTGATTAACAAGGCAGGGTCGCTTTGGGCCTCACGGCAGTAGATTCTACTGAAGAAGCGCTGTACTCTTCACTACTTTTTGGCTTCACTTGAGATTTGCAAAAATAGTTGCCCTAACCCGCTCCTCATCCGATACTACTGGTTGTGCTTCAAAACCTAAATCACATCGGCGTCAAAAAATGTCTAATGCGAGGCCCGTGTTGTGATATCTGCCACTGTATGCAAAAGATGCAGGATAACTTATATTGGTGAAACTGGTTCAGATTATGTGACTTCATTCATTCATTTGCATGTCCTTTGCAGAACCTTGCCTCCCAAACAGCACTCCTGTAGCCCTCTCGGTTGTGAGCAAGATGGCCTGCTGCTGCTGCTGCAGCACCTATTTGCAGATCGTCAACGATGTCTTGCACCCATCTTCGTTTTTGGTCTTCCTCTTTTTCTTTTTCCCATTATGTATCATTCCAATACGGTCTTCTCTAAATTATCATGACGTTTAATGTGTGATTATGTGACTGCAAGCAGACAAATATGCATGATGTCACCAAGCATGCTTCGAAACTAGTCCCTAATCATTTCAGTGGGCCCAACCCCAGAGGCAAATTTGATTTGCTGGTAACAGCCATCAAACAATGTCACGCTGATGACAGAAGCCGCATAGCGCTTGAGAACCAGACCCATACACACTGCCCTAGCAACCAAACCCATACACTCTGTCCTAGCACCCAGACCCATGTACACTGCCATACCACCCAGACCCATACATACTGCCCTAGCAACCAAACCCATACACTCTGTCCTAGCACCCAGACCCATGTACACTGCCATACCACCCAGACCCATACATACTGCCCTAGCAACCAAACCCATACACTCTGCCCTAGCATCCAGACCTACACACTGCCCTAGCAACCAAACCCATACACTCTGCCCTAGCATCCAGACCTACACACTGCCCTAGTATCCAGACCTACACACTGCCCTAGCATCCAGACCTACACACTGCCCTAGCATCCAGACCTACACACTGCCCTAGCACCCAGACCTACACACTGCCCTAGGACACAGACCTACACACTGCCCTAGCACCTAGACCTACACACTGCCCTAGGACCCAGACCTACACACTGCCCTAGCACCTAGACCTACACACTGCCCTAGCACCTAGACCTACACACTGCCCTAGCACCTAGACCTACACACTGCCCTAGCACCTAGACCTACACACTGCCCTAGCACCTAGACCTACACACTGCCCTAGCACCTAGACCTACACACTGCCCTAGCACCTAGACCTACACACTGCCCTAGGACCCAGACCTACACACTGCCCTAGAACCCAGACCTACACACTGCCCTAGCACCCAGACCTACACACTGCCCTAGCACCTAGACCTACACACTGTCCTAGGACCCAGACCTACACACTGCCCTAGCACCCAGACCTACACACTGCCCTAGCACCTAGACCTACACACTGTCCTAGGACCCAGACCTACACACTGCCCTAGCACCCAGACCTAAACACTGTCCTAGGACCCAGACCTACACACTGCCCTAGCACCCAGACCTAAACACTGTCCTAGGACCCAGACCTACACACTGCCCTAGCACCCAGACCTACACACTGTCCTAGGACCCAGACCTACACACTGCCCTAGCACCCAGACCTACACACTGCCCTAGCACCTAGACCTACACACTGTCCTAGGACCCAGACCTACACACTGCCCTAGCACCTAGACCTAAACACTGTCCTAGGACCCAGACCTACACACTGCCCTAGCACCTAGACCTAAACACTGTCCTAGGACCCAGACCTACACACTGCCCTAGCACCTAGACCTACACACTGTCCTAGGACCCAGACCTACACACTGCCCTAGAACCCAGACCCATACACCCTGTCCTAGCACCCAGACTCATGCACACTGCCCTATCACCCAGACATTTTATCCAAAATATAGAACTTCGATATAGACCACCTCTCTCTCTCTCTCTCACTCACTCTCTCTCTCTCTCTCTCTCTTCCATATTTGGGGGTGAAGACGCCCGATAAGGTAATCAGTGACCCATAGCTGATATGCTAGCGTCAGGGCTAGCGACTCATAGCTGACCAAGACCCTGCCCCATCTCTCCGTGGTAACAGGCATAGCCTGGCTAACGGGGCAAGGATCGCCATGGTGGTGGAGTCTACTAGAGAAGCACTGCACACCCCCTGCTTTTTAGCTGTACTCAGGGACTGAAAAAGTAGCCGCCATAACCCGCCCCCATGCCGATACGATGCTGTGCCGCAACATCTCTACAGCATTGGCTGCAAAGAACAACAGCTCGCAATTATAGGGAGTTCGTACAAGTCTTCCATATTCAGGAATATGGGACACTGGAACCACATGGTTTGAAATCGCAATTCAGATACACCTAACATTCCTCTCTTCCACAATCATATTCACTCTGCACTAAGTTCCACTACTTGTAACACTTAGTTCAGAACCTTCTCACAGGAACACATTACAACCCCTCTACCCCAACTATAATCACCTATTCTGTTTTCTCCCGACTAGATTACCACTGTAGCACTTTCTCACCTTTCCACAGTCCCTCTATCCCACCTCTTCCCCCTTCCCATTACAAGTCTCCATTTAAACATTCTCTACACACAATCACGCGCACTTCCGAACACAGCCTCCTGCAAGTCGCAGCTTCTTGCAAGTCAGAGCTAAATGCTCCATTCATTTTATTTTATTCTATTTTTTACATAGCGTCCTGGTGAATTTATATTTTATCTTATCTTTCTATTTCTTCGTCCTGTGTGTTTTTGTATTATTAAGGTTCACACCGAAACCTCACAACTGTGTGCTCGTTAAGCAATAAAGCTGTTCCTACATTTTTTCATAGTTTATACATTTTACTATCACAGGTTTACTGCAGTGGCTTCGTGTATAGTTAAATACTTAGTTTTATATACTTACACACTAAGTGCTGTGAGACCTGGACACTTAACAAAACAGCTGAGAAACATATAAATGCCCTTGAATGTACACTTAAATGCTACAGAAGAGCCCTTTAAATATCGTGGACACAGAAGGAAAAAAAAAGAACAAATATATTCATATTACAATAACTTAATATTGAAGAAGGTTGGCTAGTAAGGAATATTAAACAGAGAAAACTTAAATATTTTGAGCATATTACACCTCATGATAATTTAGAGAAGACAGTCTTGGAAGGGTACATAATGGGAAAAAGAAAGAGAGGAAGACCAAGGCGAAGATGGCTGCCAGACATCGTTGATGATCTGCGAATGGATGCATCAGCAGCAGGGCATCTTGCTTACAATCGAGAGGCCTACAGGAGAGCTGTTAGGTAGGCAAAGTTCCACAAGGGACATGCAAATGACTGACCGACTGACAAACTAATTATTCGTGTGTTACCAACAAAAAAAAAAATCTTGTTCGCAGGTCCACAGAAATAAGACAACAACAACAACAGCAACAACAATAGCAGCAAAAACAACAATAACAATAATAATAACAACAACAGCAACAACAACAGTTCAGGATATATGGAGGAAAGATAGCATTGTCATTTCTGAATTATACTCTGTAATTTCATACAAATTTAGACTATTCTCTATTCTCCAACTTCCTATGTCCAAACTATGCAACGGTTTGAAAACAATGAATCTAGATTTTTGGTAACTCCTGTACGAGACAAGTTATTATCTTGTTGTCATGAGAGGGACATATTTATTGCTTCAAATCGCATTGCAGGCAACCGAAAGCGTTACAAACGCTGTTATGGCGGCGTCGGTTTCCTTAGCAAGGGGACGGAAATCATTCTTAAAATATTTCGGAAGACTACTAACGTTGCCGGTGATGTCCCTTCTACTCGTGTGAGATTGGGGGGAGACTCGGGCTATAAAACTGCACTGGTTTCGTTTTTTTTTTTTTTTTCCTTTTGTCTCATTGATGAATGAAGGGTTGCACTGCTGATGATGTGAGAAGTTTTAATTGTTGTCCTCGGCTGAACCCGCTTATACAGTCCTCTGAGACATTTATAGAGTGGTTGATGAAGTTAGAATTTAAGCAAAGCGTGTTCATATCAGAATCTTCTGCCAAAAGGAAAAAAAAAAGTAAATCGGAACGAGGTATTGACGAATGTCTTGTAAGAGGAGATATGAACTCTCAAGTTCTTGTGTTTTAGAAACTTTTGAATGATAGTCCAAAGGCAGGGCACAGAGCTGTTTGGTTAACATTGAAAATAATAATAATAATAATAATAATAATAACGCTTTTGAGACGTGAGGAAGCGAACAAGTAATAAGACTCGAACCACTGACTTTTGTAGGATGTGCAGCAATCTAGTCGCGGGATGACGGTAAAACAACACTGTATTCTATCACTTTACTGTGCTCTTGCCTCCATTTTTCATATTTTCTAAATCTGAGTGATAAATAAGGTCGTTCTAGTATCTAAAGCAAAACAAATGTAACGCTGAAAAAAAAAACTGTTGATTTTCTATGGAAGCTGAGAATATGATGTTTCATTTTTCTTGTCGAAAATGATTGTCCTATGATTTTGCCTTTAAGAATGGGTATTCCCAATTCCTCATAGACATTTTAGATTCCCTGTTAATCTGAGTAGTTAAGATTCCAAATTTTTGAGTATCCACATAGATGAGCAATTTTATACGGGACAACGACCTTCATCCCTTCCTATAAGAGACATTTTCACGTGCTCTATAGAAAAATTAAACATACAGGAGAAATGACAAGAATATAAAGGATAGAAACAGAAATGACAAAAATAAAAAGAATAGAAAACGGTAGATCAGAAGACAACATTGTAAAGGATGAATTTTTTTTTTTTAATGGGAGAAAAGTCAAGAACAGAAAAGATAGAAACAAACAGGACAAAAGATAAGAATAGAAAGACTAGGAAAAAAATACGCCAAAACACAAAAACAGAAAGGACAGAAATAAATATCACGAAAAAGAAAAGAATAGAAAGAATAGAAACAAACTTGACAACGGATAATGATAACAGGATTGAAACAAAATGAAAAAAAAAAGAATAGAAACAATAGAAACAAACTTGACAACGGATAATGATAACAGGATTGAAACAAAATGAAAAAAAAAAGAATAGAAACAATAGAAACAAACTTGACAACGGATAATGATAACAGGATTGAAACAAAATGAAAAAAAAAAAAAAAGAAACAGGAGAAAAGACAAAAAACAGAAAAGATAGAAACAAATAGCACAAAGCCCAGAAAGAATATATGGGCACAATCGACAATAAAAGGAAAGAAAAAGGAAAACAAGAATATAATAGCAGAAAACGAGAAGGCCAAGAAATAAAAGTACAAGAAAATTTTGAGGAAAAAGAAGGAACGAAAAATAAAAATAAAAAGACAACAGACAATAGGACCAGAAAAATTAACAGACAATAGGACCAGAAAAATTAACAGAAATGAAGTAGCACGAATAAGCAGACATTAATGTTAAAAAATGAATTTTAAAAAAGTAAGGATAAAAAGTAAGGATAAAAAGTAAGGATAAAAAGTAAGGATAAAAAGTAAGGAATGCAAGGAAGGCTATAGTAGTAAGAAACAAACACACACACACAAAAAAACTTCCAAAAAAATGTAAACCTCACCTTTTGTTGCCATCGCTGTCAGCACCGTTGCTGACGTGACTGCTGCTATCATTGCTGCCGCCAACTTCCGCTCTGCTGTCGCTGCTGCTGTTGAGCATGCTGTTGGTGGCTGCTAGGCTATGCTGGGACAGCCCCATTTGTTCTTTGAGGCTGGCGTAGGCTGATATGCCGCTGGTACAGCTGTATGTTTGATGGCGTCTCACGGCTACCTTTGACCTGAATACTTCGCCACAGCTGGGGCAAGAGTAACTTTGTTCACCTGTGAAATAAATGTTAACAAATGTGTAACTTCATGCTCATATCTCACAGTAGCATTACCATTCGCGCTTGCTGCGTACAACAACAACACATAAGCAGAAAGAAAAGAAAAAAAAAGGGGAGAAAATCCCCGTTTCCATGCCATTAAGGTATATTTAGGTTACGGTGTTAGGTCCGCATTTGAAAGATCTTCGACACCTGAAAGTGTGATGTGGTCAGTGTCACGCTTGACCGCATTTACCCTCCACCCAATGACACTTAAGCAGCAGTTGTAAAATCTCCATCCAGAAAGATTTCTTGCTCGTTCAGAACTCTGTCAGAAATGTGAAACCCCGTGTGTCTTTGGGTTCTCTGTCGTGTTTCTGCCTTGTGGGGTCTTGACTACAGATTGATTTTAGAATTTATCTGAAAATATATTGGTTTATTTTAGATTTTTATTTGAAAATATATAGATTGGTTTTAGAGTTTATCTGAAAGTATACTTTACTACCACATGAAGTCCTTTCTTTGACTGTTTTAGAGTTTGTTTACTGGCTGTTTTAGAGTTTATCCGAAAATATATATCACATGAAACTGTGCTTATTGTGTTTTAGATGTTTTCTTTCTAAAAAGTATACCTTACTCTCCCATGAAATCGTGTTTTTGTTCTTTACTGTTTTAGAGTTTTCTGAAAACTTTTTCCTCTACTACCACATGAAATAATGTTTATTGACTGCTTTAGTATCTGGGAAGATAGTTTACTGCCGTATGAAGTCCTGGCTATTGACTGCTTTTAGTATCTGGGAAGATAGTTTACTGCCGTATGAAGTCCTGGCTATTGACTGCTTTTAGTATCTGGGAAGATAGTTTACTGCCGTATGAAGTCCTGGCTATTGACTGCTTTTAGTATCTGGGAAGATAGTTTACTGCCGTATGAAGTCCTGGCTATTGACTGCTTTTAGTATCTGGGAAGATAGTTTACTGCCGTATGAAGTCCTGGCTATTGACTGCTTTTAGAATTTATCTAGTTAGATACTTCACAATAACATGGACTTCAAACATCAGAATATCCTATTCTTCTGCGTTCTCCTTCAAGCGAGTGGTGGTGCCACAACAGCCAGATCGGATGTGGCACTTGCGCCTGTTGGGGCCGAACCACCCGAAATAGGACTGGCTAATTAAAACTTTTTTTTTTTTTAATTGAGTTGCTTTCTCATTTCGAACATTAATCACTCAGTGTCTAGGAACTGGATTTAGCATATTTTGAATTCGACTGATTGTGACAAGACTTTGACAACAAAGTCTTCTCCTACCTACCACAGACAAAACTATCCTTCTTTTGAAAAGAATATAATCATCCCAACGATTCTCAATAATTCCTTCTAGAAATGTTCTGAAAAGCACACTTGTACATTGTCTTTCAGGCCAGGTGTCTTTGTACAGATAATCTTCAAAACATGACAAGAGAAATCAAGGAAAAACCAGAAAATTGTTTGGAAATTCCCAAACCGTTGTATCATGGTTATACAAATCTGTGCAAAGACGGTTTACAAGTCCCCCCCTTATCAGAAGACAGACGACTCTATGATAGAACTTCCTGTCTTTACATCGATTTAATAAATCTTTTCATGTCCTTGTTCATGAACCAGTTTGTAACACAGCTTACATGTTTCTATGCAGGTCGACTCCTGTTAGATTCTTTACGGAACTGTCTTGTCTTGTCTTGTCTCTTTTCTTATGTAACTCTTACTGTTAAAAAAAAAGGGGGGGGGGGGATGTAGACAGACATCCTGATGTGGTTTGGGGTTTACGTTGTGCAAGGACATTTTTTTGCGGTTTCTGCTGTGTTTTCATTTTCTTTAAGAAATTATTCCTTCATTTATGACTCTCATCATTCGCGTCTTTATTTCTATGTCAGTAACAAACTGACATTTACCATTTTTATGGGATTTGTAAGCCAGGACGATGTTAGAGAGATCATGACCTTATTTCACTTGTTTTGAGGTATGGCTAGACAACAGCCTGTACAAAAACAGCCAGTACAAAGGCGTAGGAATGAGCGCCCCCTCCCCCATTTTCTCACCCCCCCCACCACCCCTCAACAAAAGAGGTTCGTTCTAGGAGTCCTGGCACTGTGTCTCAGGGGAAGCTGTCCAGGCGCACCGTAGTAGTAGTAGTAGTAGTAGTAGTAATAGTAGTAGTAGTAGTAGTAATAGTAGTAGTAGTAATAGTAGTAATAGTAGTAATAGTAGTAGTAGTAATAGTAGTAGTAGTAGTAATAGTAGTAGTAGTAATAGTAGTAGTAGTAGTAGTAGTAATAGTAGTAGTAGTAATAGTAGTAGTAGTAGTAATAGTAGTAGTAGTAGTAATAGTAGTAGTAGTAGTAGTAGTAGTAATAGTAGTTATTAGTAGTAGTAATAGTAGTAGTAGTAATAGTAGTAGTAGTAGTAGTATAATAGTAGTAGTAGTAGTAATAGTAGTAGTAATAGTAGTAGTAATAGCAGTAGTAGTAATAGTAATAGTAGTAGTAGTAGTAATAGTAGTAGTAGTAGTAGTAGTAGTAGTAGTAGTAGTAGTAGTTGTTGTTGTAGTAGTAATAGTAGTAGCAGAAGCAGTAGTAGTTAATAGAAGAAAAAGAAATATGGAGAAAAAAAACAGAACAAAAGACAGATAAAAAGAGAGACACGGAGGGGAGAGAGAGAGAGAGAGAAAAAGTGAGAGAGAGAGAGAGGAGAGGAGAGGGAGAATGAGAAAATCATGTTGTTGAGAATATCCAAGGATTGCACTTCCTGCCTAAAGAGGAAAGGATTTGGCCATATCCTGAAAAAAAAAGTTACCACCCCCCCCCCCCTCCCAAAACCCCACCAAAAAAAAAAGAAGAAAAATGAGATAAGAGCCGAAGCTAATTTGTAGAAATCAATTTCAATCTGACAACAAGTTAATCCGAAACCTTTTCCTTGTAGCTCTAGATTGTCCTGTGATCATATTCGCTTTAAAAAGCCGTGCCCTCTTGGCGCAGGATTGAATTCAAGTTTACAGCAAACTCATATCCAGTATGATTTATGTTGACTTAGGGAAAGTATGGCGGGGGCTAGGGGCTTTAACTGTAAGCGAAACAAGGGCCACAAAGAGTGATGACACACGATATGGATTTCTTCCCTTTCTCCAGAATTTCATTATTGTCTGATAAGGGGAGATAGTCAAACAATTTGTAGCAGGGGAGATAATGGGGTGGGGTGGGGGATTGGAGGGAAAAGGGGAGTGTTTGTGACATGCGGTCTCATACAGGATTACGAAGGTTTTTAGCTATCAGTCCCTTTTATATTTTCATTCTGTCGGCAGTTTAGGGGCCATAGGACAGAGCAAAGTTTGAGGGTAACTGCAGGCAGTCTCTCTCAGAGAGACGGCACAAGATGATGTTGAGGATAGATATAAGCTCACATTCTTAAAATATTCACGCTGATACATGTTGCTGTTGTTGTTTTTTATGATATGTCTGAGCACAGAAGATGCCCATAGACGTACAGAGATGACGCGACACACACGTACGCGTCCCGAAAGTCTGTCCCAGCACAGACACAAATGTACCCGTCCCGAAGTCTGTCCCAGCACAGACACACACGTACCCGTCCCGAAGCCTGTCCCAGCACAGACACACCTGCACGTCCCAGAGTGCCATCCTTGAAAATCCCACCCAAGCAAACATTGGAACTGTCAAAAAACTCCATGCCAACCGAAATCTCTCGACATTATCTTATCAGACCAGCGGTCCTGTAATTACGGGGCGAGATTTGTAGGCAAGAGAGTGTCGACTTTACTGAACACTTCCTACATAAATTTTATGTCCTGTTATTGATGAGGCTTTTACAACGCTAGAGCCCTAAATTCAAGTCTCAAGTGGATTGTCCTTAAAAGTCTGGGAGCAACGCGGATTCTTTTAAGAGTTTGGACAGTTTGATAGGAAAAAAAAAGATGCTATCAAATAATATCAGAACAAGCGTGGGTTTTTTAAATTAAACTTTATTTGTGTTAGTGAAATATTGAAACTGTTTTTTTTTTTTTACAATGTGGAGTTGGGTTTCCATACTGTCTTTCAAGCGATATTACAGACATGTCAATGGAGGTAGCTGAGGAATTGACACTTTATAGATGGCACAGAGAAAGTTCTAGAACACAGATAAGGTACAGGGCAATCGGACAACTGTCAAGTGGGTGTCCTTTACTGTCATGTTCGCCACAGTTCTTGTGGATCTGCTCATGCTGCCCACTGGTTCCAGGATAAGTATTACCGCGTGTGTATTTATCTGTTTGTTTTGTCTTCTATCTTGTCCTTATAAAGGCATTTTGGTCGAAATATTGGATGGTTGTTACTGCTGTTTTTTCACAACAATTTCTCTGTTCGTATCTCTTTTTTATGGCTTTTTCCTCCTTTCTCTTTTCTCTTCTGTGCGTGTGTGCTTGTGTGAAAAAACTGCATCACAGATCTTCACCTAATTCTGCTCTATCTGTTCATTTCGTGATGAAAACATTAAAGAGAAAAAGAAGAAAAAAAAATACGAAAATAACTGGAACTCTAAACTCAAACTAAACTCACTACTAAAATTATACTTCTCCTTACATACACAATTAACAGTGATTGTTTTCAGGTGGATTCGAGTCTCATCTCTAACGGTAAAGGTAAATAAGTAATTGATTGTTTTCAGGTGGATTCGAGTCTCATCTCTAACGGTAAAGGTAAATAAGTAATTGATTGTTTTCAGGTGGATTCAAATCTCATCTCTAACTGTAAAGGTAAATAAGTAATTGATTGTTTTCAGGTGGATTCAAATCTCATCTCTAACTGTAAAGGTAAATAAGTAATTGATTGTTTTCAGGTGCATTCGAGTCTCATCTCTAACTGTAAAGGTAAATAAGTAATTGATTGTTTTCAGGTGGATTTACGTCTCGTCTCTAACTGTAAAGGTAAATAATTAATTGATTGTTTTCATGTGGATTCAAGTCTTATTTCTAACTGTAAAGGTAAATAATTAATTGATTGTTTTCAGGTGGATTCAAATCTCATCTCTAACGGTAAAGGTAAATAAATAATTGATTGTTTTCAGGTGGATTCAAATCTCATCTCTAACTGTAAAGGTAAATAAGTAATTGATTGTTTTCAGGTGGATTCAAGTCTTATTTCTAACTGTAAAGGTAAATAAGTAATTGATTGTTTTCAGGTGGATTCAAATCTCATCTCTAACTGTAAAGGTAAATAAGTAATGGGAACGGCCGTACAGTTAAAAAAAAAAAGGTAAAATCCCCTTTTCCGTGCCTTAAGACGTACCGGGGACACGGTGTTAGGTCCACTTGTTTCCACGACCTTCTGTACATGAACGTGTGATGTGGTCACTATCACGTCAGGCCCCATCTACCTTCCCAGGTTTTTTTAGAGGCTGGGTGGACCCCGAGACCTTTTTTGTTGTATACCAGAAAAAATGCCCAATGCTGGGACTTGAACCCTGTACCATTGGATTAGTAAACTGAGCACCTAACCACTCAGCTAACCAGGCCACTGCACAATTAATGAGAGTAAAATTTATCACCACCCCTCTTGTTTAACTGACATACATCATCATCATCATCATCATCATCATCATCATCATCATCATCATGTGCTATACCGACTGGCGTTGGGTATTATGATTCTCCAGAGTACCCGATCCTTCATGCAGGCCATCAGCTCAGTTGGTGATCTCTCACACCATCTCGTCAGACTGTCCAGTATCATTTCTCTTGGTCTTCCTCTGGCTCTTCTTCCGTCTGTTTTTCCTGGTGTTATAATATTTTCAACGCCCCCTCTTCTCATTGCATGTCTTATAAAAGTACATTGTCTCTCTCTCTTATTTTGTTGACAAGATCTGTTTGTCTCTCCAGCTCTTCTTATACATTCTCCATTAGTTATTTTTGTTGGCCATGGAATTCACAACATTCTTCTAATAAACCACATTTCAACTGCCTTCCAATGATTTTTGTACAGACCTGCCTATTGTCCATGATTCACTTACCCATATACATACCTCGGAAAAAAAGTTTGAAAACCATTGATATTGGTTCTCTATAAATATAAAAACATTCCGAATGGGGAGAGGCGAGAGAGAGTCGTGGAAGGAGATAAAGACATATGGAACACTTGAGACTGTTTGAAACAGCCGGGCGACCTTCTTTTTTATATACGTTTCTGTTCGCGACAGTAAACTATACCAATGCCCACCTTTACATGGAGATGATACCTTCATTTCAACATCCCCCATAATCGATCTTGACTGAGGGCTTTCGTGTGGCCCTTGTGTCCCACTTGTGGCTGTCAGCTGGAGATTTCCTGAGCATACAGCCAGGCAGATATATGGCCTGCTCGGATATCTTTATATCACGCGTGATACTCGCCAGGCAGATAATCAAATAATGTGAACTTGTTTCCCTGATCTGTGATCTCCTTTTGTAAGAAGGGTAGAGCAAGTGTATTAAAGGAAAACCTAGAAATGTGATGAGTGTAAATGTGATCTCAGGCAGATGTGATCTCAGGCAGACGTGATATCAGGCCGATTGTTATCTATGGCAGATGTTATCTCAAGGAGACGTGATCTCAGGCAGATGTGATCTCAGATAGATGTGATCTCAGGTAGATGTGATCTCAGGCAGACGTGGTCTCAGACGGATATGACCTCAGGGAGATGTGATCTCAGATATGATCTCAGGCAGATGTGATCTGAGACAGATATGACCTCAGGGAGATGTGATCTAAGACAGATATGACCTCAGGCAGACGTGATCTCAGACAGATATGACCTCTGGCAGACGTGATCTCAGACAGATGTGACCTCAGGCAGATGTGATCCATAATGTGAACCCCATAATGAACCCTTAATGGACCCCTAATAACATAGTGAGCCCTGAACTCAACAGGCTGGACCATCGTCTGGAACACATCGACCCTCACAACTCCCTAGTCGGGTATAGAAGGAACCATACAATCTGCTCCCACTAGCACCAAGGAGGAAGTAGAATAGATTCCAATTCCTCCTATCCTCAAAACTGTCCCGCCCTCCAATAAAGGTATTTTTGCTGGTAAACTAACACAAAAGAACAAAATAGTAATGAAATAGGCACGCAATTTTCCTCCCAATTCCGGACTGTCAATGTCAAACATGGACACCGTCAATGTCAAACACCAGCAGCTAGAATCAAAGGGAAAAATCATCACAACACAAAAAAAAAAAAATGTTTCTGGAGAATACTAAGTGTTATAAAAAGAGACAAGTCCAGAAATGACACTTTCGGGACAAAAAGTTTGGAATAACACCAGTATTGGGGACCGGCTAGCGTAGTGTTTAGAGCGCTCGTCTAGCAACCGAATGGTCGAGGGTTCGAATCTCCAGCTGAGCTATGACAAATACGGCTCCGAGGTCGACCCAGCCCCTCAAAATGGGTACCAGATAAAATCTGGGAAGGAAAGGCAGCGAGGATAGGAACTGGCCCAGCATAATGAGGTCTCTAATGCTTCACCCCCCTAAGCCATTTGCTATGGGACGATCTTTACCTTTTAACACCAGTATTATACTCTGTTCAGAAACAGCTAGTCAGTGGTTTGGCCACGTTGCATCACTGCCACCAGAAGGAACTACAGAATAAACGAGTGACAGGACACAGAGGGGGAGAGACCGCCCTCGCAAGAGATGGAAGGGGGAAATTACTGAAACCTGAAAATCGCCGAGCCATATCAAGACATCTGTCATTTGTCCCTTCAACACATAGAGGTATATGAGGAAGGGAACAAGACAGGGCAAAACAAGACGAGACAGGATAGAACAGGACAAGACAAGAGAAAACAAATAAAGATAGTACAGGACAGGACAAGACAAGAAAAAGCAAGACTAGACAAAACAAGACAAGACAGTATAAGACAGGACAAGACTGTCAAGACAAGACAATATAAGACAGGACAAAACAAGACAAGACAGTACAGGACACAACAGGACAGGACAAAACAAGACAAGGCAAGACAGTACAGGACAGGACAAGATAAGACAAAGCTATATAAATGGCGCACTATTTTAAAAAGGGAAAACAATACATTAGAGTCCAAACCAAGAAAATATTGAAGAAACCGACAAACTTTCCCATACACGAACAATATACTTTCACGAAATCTAACTTTCATGGATGACAATGGAAAAGAGTAACATTTTTCAACAAGTCTTTAAGCGTCCTTTAAAGACAAGTTATGAGAAAAACTTGTCAGAGAAACCAAATTTTTTTTTTTTAACATTAAAAAAAACTCATTTCCTGGTCAGTCTGACTTCTTGGCACAAACCGAGAACAAACTTTTGTCAAGTCATTCTGGAGACACCTCTCTCATGCCCTCACAACGAACCTCGATCGTGAACTCGGAATAGGAAGGTGAATCCTCATTTACAGTGCAAGAGGGCACTGTTTTTCGGGGCAGATTTGGCTGAGAACGCCGGATAGAGGTCTAAGGGATCGTGGGGTTTATTTGTGTCCGGAGAGCGTAGGATTGAGGATTCTATTAGTGAGAATTAATGTGTGGTCACGGACAAATGTTGTTGATGCGATTTACCTACCTACCTACCCACCTACCTGGCTACCTACCCACCTACCTGGCTACCTACCTACCTACCCACCCACCTACCTGGCTACCTACCTACCTACCCACCTACCTACCTGGCTACCTACCTACCTACCTGCCTACCTACCCACCTACCTACCTACCTGTTTGGCTACCTACCTTCCTGCCTGCCTACCTACCTGTCTACCTACCTGCCTGCCTACCTACCTGTCTCCCTCCGTTCCTTCCTTCGTATCTATTTCCCCGTTTGCTTGCTACTATCAACCTACCTACTTACTGCCTGTCTGCTGTCATTATCTACCTACCTACCTACTTACTATCTATCAACCTGTCTTCATTTCTTTCTTTTTATCTACCTGCATGTCTGCCTACTTTTAGCCCACCTACTTACCACCTGTAAAACCTACCCTCCTTTATTCGTTCCTACTGCTTCCTACCTGTCTACCTACCTGCATACCTAACTTACATACTGATTCCATATTTGCCTACCTGTCCACATACTGATCTAACTACAACCTTTTGTTCTACCCTACCTGCATACCTAACTTACATACTGATTCCATATTTGCCTACCTGTCCATATACTGATCTAACTACAACCTTTTGTTCTACCCTACCTGCCTACATTACATAAAGAGACCACTTTGTTAAATTTTATCGTATCGTCTACTTTCCTCTGAACTGCCTCTTGTACATTCTTAAACATTTGCCAGACTGCCCTGTAAGATTTCTAAACCAGCCATATTTACTGGCTGAAAAAAAAAACAATAACAAAAAAAAAACAAAGGAACAATAGTTTTACGCTAAAAATAAAACATACGTTAAAATGCAGAAAGAGGAACGGTAGAAAAAAAATGCAAACAATGTCAGGAAACAATAGCCAAAGGTGTGATTTCTTTTTTAAACACAGGAAAAACAATAGGAAGCCAAATTCGATATTTCCTCTCGGAGAGACCTCAAAACCGTTTTGGCCACCTCTGCCAGCAGTAATCTTCAATTTGCCAGCTTGCCTTGACACACGATACTCTTGTCCGCCCCTAGACCAAACTCGGATCTTTGACCCATCCTGCAATTACACCCATTTTGCACCAGTCCAGTTCGCACGTCGCTCCTGGGACAGATGTTCGCATTCCCATACACAAACAATTTACTTCTATCACCGGCTGGCCAGGTTTTTGTCACATGCGCAGCCTATTGAACAACCGGATCGAGGAGTCAACTTGCGATCTCTTTCGAAATACGACCCGGCTATGTTCTGTTCGCCTGGTGTAGCGATCTCCATGGCCAACACCCGTAAGTTGTTTCAGGCACGCGGTATTGTTGTGTATACAACAGTACATTTGTGATGTGACGGACGTCTCGTAACTACAACATTCCCTGTCGTTGTCCCCACCTTACCCCCCCCCCCCCAAACCTCCCCCTCTGTCTACGTTCTCCTTCAATACGGTTATGAAAGGCAACCCAAGCCGCAGGTAATAACACATAAAATGAACAGAATTATACGTTTTATCCATTTTCTTGCGTAAAATTAGTTACCGGATGGAATTCAACAGCGGTCTCTTTGTTTCTGTTTCATCGAAAAGATGTGATTTTCTCCTACTTTCATGGGCGTCGCCATACAACGTGTGAATTCCCCTCCACAACGCTTTCACACACTGACCGGGTTAAAAAATACGTCTCGCCTAATCTGAAGATAAAGTGCGATATGTGCTCTGTGCTACTGTGCGTGGTATAAACCTGGACTCTTTAAGTCGGAGGGGAGGATAAATGTGGCAGAAATGTGCTTCTGCAGGAGAGTATGACGAATGAAAAAGAACAAATGTATCAGTCAGTCAGTCATTTACATGTCCCTTGTGGAACTTTGCCTCCCTAACAGCTCTCCTGTAGGCCTCTCGGTTGTAAGCAAGATGTCCTGCTGCTGATGCACCCATTTGCCATCTTCGCCTTGGTCTTCCTATCTTTCTTTTTCCCATTAGATACCCTTCCAAGACGGTCTCCTCTAAATTCTCATGACGTTTAATGTGTCCAAAATATGTAAGTTTTCTCTGTTTAATCCTCTTTGCTAGCCAGCCTTCTTCAATAGTAGGTTCTGTTAGTATGGATATATCTGTTCTTTTTGTGCCCACGATATTTTATGACCCCTTCTGTAGCATTTATATTCAAAGACATTTATGTGTTTCTCAGCTGTAAGTATCCAGGTTTCGTGGGCATATGTTGCCAATGAGAAATATGCATGCCCTTAAAATCTTATTTTTGTAGTTCTGTCTGTTCCTCTCCAATTCTTCTTTAGTTGTTCTATTTTTTTAGGAGAGATAGATGTCCTCCTTTTAATATCTCTCATTGTATCTCTATTATTATTTAGTAATGCATAAACATTAGAAAAGCTGTACGCGAGAATGAGGTCTCGAAAACAAAATACGCTGGCCAGTCAGAAGACATGACAGTACACTGAAGACAATACTAGGAGGAAAAATGGAAAGGAAAAAGAGCGAGAGGAAGACAGAGATGCAGATGAAAAGATAAAATATGAAAGTGGGCAGGACACGGCCTAGCTGAATGAGGATGAGGTAGCCAGGAAACTGGAAATTCGTGATCGCCAGCCTTCGTACCGAGAGCTGCACATGATGATGATCATGATGATGATGATGATGACTGAAGCTTACTTTGTACTCTAAACCATGAATGGAAACACGTCTTCGTCAGTTTGCCCAAAATTTAGTTGTTTATGCCTGAATACTGTTAATTATTGACGTAAAAAAAAAAAACGTCATATCTGAAACTAAAAGCTTGTATCCCCTAATACTGACGCACTGTAAAAATGCCATAGTTTAGTTGCTTATGCCTGAATACTGTTAATTATCGACGTAAAATTACGTCATAATTGAAACGAAAGACTTGTATCCCTTAATACTGACACACTGTAAAAATGCAGTTTTCTGTTTCTTGAGAGTACAAAACTGGACGTAACACTGATGAGACACAGAAAAGTAAGCCTTGTGCTATGTGTATGTATCTAGGTGCGCATGTATGTGAGCATAGCTGTAAAGACCCAAAATTTGGGGAGATGTCGTGTGAAGAAAGAAGAGAAGGGGAGGTGGGGTGGGGAGGGGGAGAGAACACGTAAAGATAGAACCTTATCAGTTCGGACATTAAAAACATATAGAAAACTACTCGAGGGAAAGCTCTCAATGTCAGGTGAACGCTGTAAATTAATCTTAACTGCAGACGACGTAAAGTCGACAATGGTTTCTTTGCCTGGCCATTCGGAGAGGTCGAACTGTCACGAACTGCGGCTAGAGCTGTCAAACGCTGGAGCCAAGTTTATTAATATCTGAACAAACCGGCATATTGTGCTATTCTCTTCGTTATTAGCTCGTTTATTGGTTAAGCCCTGGACGCCATATTGTCACGTGGTGATATAGTTTGGCACGAGCACGAGTATGTCTATTCTCAAAAACGTGAGGACACGTGTTATCTACACACAGTCCCATTAGTTCTGGCTAAGCAAGGACTGAATAAAGTATAAGAGTCGTTCTTGCTTTATCTCACAGGAACTGCCAGAAGATGTCCTCTGTAGCTGATGCGGTGCGGGAGAAGAAGAAGAAGACTAAAGATAAGATTCCTCTCCAAATGGTAGGTCTGCTGTAATTCTCCGCAGCCTCTTTTTTTTCCAGTCCCTAAACGATCCCTGCTACATTAGCCAGGTTAAACCAATTAATTGTGATGGGGTGGAATTGTTCTGGTTTTTTTTTGGGGGGGGGGGGGGTTAGGGGCCCCCGGGAGAGGGGGGTCAGTAGTAGTTCGCCAATCTTGAGGCCAGGGTGTCAGCTGTGGTTCACTGACCGTCACATCATGCCGCATCTTCTTCAGAAAGACCCTCAAAACCAACACGTTTTTTTGGCGGAGAAGATCTTCGTGACCTGCTGCCTGAAGACCTCCTCCTTCGAAAACTGATCTGCCCTCGGGGAGAATTAAAGGTCGTCCTCGATCGTTACTGGATAAAGAAGTAAGGGAAGAAAACGAACCGTTGCTGGTGATGGTTCTGATTAAGAAAGAACAATGGTTATCACTGACAGCGTTGCTAATTACGGGAATTATTAGTGTATAAGTATACAAAACTAAGAATACGTGAAGCCACTGCAGTAAAGATGTGATAAGAAAATGTATAAACTAGGAAAAATAGTAGGTGTAGCTTTATTACTTAACGAGCACACAGTTTTGGTGTGAACCTTAATCATACATAGGAAGAAGAAATAGAGAGAGAAGAATAAAATATAAATTCACATGAATGCTATGTGAAAGATAGGAATTGGAAAAAAAGGAATAAAATAAAATGAATTGAGTACTTAGCTGTGACTTGTAAGAAATATGAATTGTAAGAGGCTGTGTTCAGAAGTGCGCATGGTGGAGTGTAGACAATGTTTAAATGGAGACTTATGGTGTGTGATAGGTGGGTCATAAATGGGAAGGGGAGAGAGTGATACAGCGGTAATCTAGCAGGAAGAAGGAAGAATAGGTGATTATAGTTGGGGTAGAGGGGTTGTAATCTTCTGAATTATGTTTTACAAGTAGTGAAACTTAGTGCAGAGAGAATATTATTGTGGAAGAGGGGAATGTTAGGTGTAGTTGAATTGCGATTTCAAACCATGTGATTCCTGCGTCCCATATTCCTGAATGTAGCGGTTCTCCTAGCGCTAGGCGGCTTCTTTCATCATCGTGAAATTATTTGATGGCTGTTACCAGAAAATCAGATTTGCCTCCATGGTTGGGTCCTTTGAAATGATTAGGAACTGGTTTCAAAGCATGCTGGGTGATATCATACAGATGTTTCTACATGCGGTCACATAATCTGAGACCAGTTTTACCAATATAAGTTATTCTGCATCTCTTGCATACAATAGTATATATCTCATTACGGGACTCGCATATGAACCCCTCATGGAGAGTGAGGATAGTTTTGGGAAAGGTGATCGTTTTCGTTTCCCAGACTACAGGGGAGGTAACACGGCGAGGGCGGTTAGATTTTCTAGTGCCAGCATATGCAAGGTTCCGCTTTAGGTGACTAAGGACAAGGATGTCCTTAAAATTTGGGTGTCCGTCCCTCCGTCCACCCATCCGTCCATCCATCCGTCCGTCCGTCCGCCCACCCATCCATCCATCCATCCATCCATCCATCCATCCATCCATCCATCTATCTATCTATCTATCTATCTATCTATCTATCTATCTATCTATCTATCTATCTATCTATCTATCTATCTATCTATCTATCTATCTATCTATCTATCTATCTGTGTGTTTGTCCGTCTGTCTGTGTGTTTGTCTCTCTATCTGTCCGTCCATCCATCCGTCTTGTTGTCTGTCTGTCCTTCACTTCTCAGAGCTATTTCTCTGGTATACTCTCTGGAGGTCGTCATGTAATGTAGCCAGAGCATCTGACTTGCTGTTTCTAGACGTAGTTTAATTTCCTGTATAATTCCAACTTTTATGTGGAACCTGCTCCAAACATCGTATTCAGAGAAAGATTATACTCAAAACTACGACCAAAATCTTACAAGTATCGCCACACATATTCTCTAACGTATTCCTCGGGACAATATCGATACTGAAAAAAAATCACCGACTACTAAAATAGAATTTCCTGTTAACGTCAGACTTTGCTTCCCGAAGAAAGTGGCCCTTGGGTCGCGAGGTCAGTTCAGGTCTCTTCTCTATTCTTTTTCTTCATCCTGCAGCCCCCAAATTGTGTGGTGGGTCCACTAATCTTCTTTTCTATTGTTCCAGAGGGAGAATGAGTTTGAGGTCAAGTCTCAGATTTGCTTCCAAGTTCAGACTGAAAGGACACATCTGCATGTGGGAAATGGGTCCATCTCTTGGTTCATTTGTTCGTAGTCCTCCTCTAACTTTTCTTTGCAACAGATGCATCAATAGTGACATTTTTAAAAAAAGAGTTGGATGGGGAGTGGGTAACCGTGGTCTTTTTGTAATATCCATGAGCGGATCCACGAAGAGGCCACAACCTCTCTGAAGGAAGTAAGAGGTTCTACGGAAGACCTCAACGAAGAAGTGCATCTCCGCCAACCTCTCTGAAGGAAGTAAGAGGTTCTACGAAAGACTTCACCGAAGAAGTGCATCTCTGCCAACCTGTCGCATATACCTTATCCAAGTCAGTTTGCCAGCATTTATAGAATGTCAGGAAAAGAGAAAACAGTTTTGTGATATAAAGGGCAGAATGTCAGAGCGGCCTGCATGCCTAATTCTTAACCCATTGGAAATAAAGATCAATCAATCAATAAATCAGCCAGCCAATCAATCATTCAATTTCTCTCTATAGTCTCCCCGCCTCCCCCACTCCTAACAACCGTTCCTGGGTCCCAGAGATGCACAGAACAAAATCCGGCAAGATCTCTGTTTCACAATCTTCATTTGCGCTAACTTGAAGCGATCTCAGTTCTGGCCAAATGTGAGACGATTATGAGAAGAACAGCGAGAACGACGTGAAACGTCTAAACCCAAGAATCTGTATCCAATTCCAGTACATTTAAACTTAGTCTGTGATAAGTAAGATCATCATCAAAAAATTGTCTGTCTTTCGGTACAGACATTGTCATCATGCAAAACATCTGTACAAGAATGATGTCATTCGACATGCCAGATTGTCATCTTCTGTAAATTGTTTTTGGAAAGAAAGGGAAAAAAAGAAGAAAACAAACAAATGAAGTCTTAAGTCTATTTTTTTTTTAACTTAAAACGGATAATAAATAAAATATGCCTTCTTTCCAAGTTCCAAAGAAACAAAAATACTCGCCCTGGATAAAAAAAAAAACACCTAATGGATTTCAGTATCGATACTATGCATGAAATGTATTCGCTCAGAAGTTTCTGAAATGGATGCAGAAGGCAAGGAGGAGGAAACAGGAGAAGGACCAGGCTGGGTGCAGTAGGAGGTGGGGGTGGGGAGGGGAGGGGAGGGGAACCATGTCCGCTGTCAGGCAGCCAAGAATTATGACAAGATGGCAGAGAAGAACACAATTTTTTAAGCATTGAACAATTAGCGCAAACGGCTGCGCCGAGTGCGGCCCGCCATTGTGTGGGCCAGGTCCTCTATTCTTTCCACGTCAAATTCTGGAGGTGAAGAAAAAAAAAAGAGGTTTACAAGTCCAAGGGTAACGACCAACAGAGAGTTTGTGTGTCGGGCGGACAATGAGGATCTGATGGCGAAATCTGAGTGACAATAGGAAAAGACAGGATGAGAGAGGATGATTAAGGACAATCCAGGACCTCGTAGAATGACAAGGTTACGGTCAGTGGGGATAGTCTCATGATGATTCTTTGAGGACATGAACACTTGGACATTTGGTTGGCCGAAATGCACTTAACAAGGGAGAGAAAAAAAACCTGTGCAATTGAAGCGGTCTGTGTTTGGAGCATGGCTTTGCTCAGGCTATAGGAGATTATATTTTTTAATTCTTTTTTTTTTATCTTAAACTAGAGAAGTTTCTTGCCTGGTTAGAACACAGGATTTCTAGATTGATGTGACAGTAATTGGGATATCACGTTTAAAAAATAATGAGGGAATAAAAACGTGTATGTTGTGAAGAAAATGTTCGTCGCAACTTGAAGTAGTCTATATAAAGGTATAGATACAGAGAGAAACAAAGAGAGGCAGAAGGAAAGATAGAGAGAGATGAGAGAGAGGGGGAGGGGGGAACGACAGAGAGATAGGCAGATACAGGCAGAGAGAAAGACAGAGAGGCAATAGAGACAGAGAGGCAGGCAGAGACAGAGGGAAAGAAAGAGAGGCAGATAGAATCAGAGGGAAAGACAAAGAGAGAAACTGCAGAAATAAAGACAGAAGGACAGGCAAACAGAGATAGACAGACTGACAGAGAGATCTATAATCATGAAAAAAAAACAACACCAACAACAACAACAACAACAACAACAACAACAACAACACAGTTGGCCTTTATATTTGTTGCAACGATCGCGACATCAGCAGGCCAAAGAACTCCATGTTTATTGCACGAAAATCAACCAATCAAAGCAGCGCCCTATAAGTTAATTTTAATAAAAACTTTTAGTATAAAAACGAAAAAAAAATTTAGGGAAAAAAAAAGAAGAAAATGGATTCATAATAAATATGGTAAATGATAAATATGATAAAAATGTAATATTTATGAACAGTTTTAAGTATATATTGTTTCCTTCTTGATAAAAAAAAGGAGGAGGAGGAGAAAGAAGGAGGAAGAAGGAAGAGGACGAGGAATATGAGAGGAATAGGAAGAGGAGAGAAGGAGGAGGAGGAGGAGAAGAAGACTAAGAAGAAGTTAAAATACCAAAACCGACAGCAGGACGTCTTGAAAGTGAGGTATGGTAGTCTTTGTTGACCAGTGTCCACGTGGTAGCAGGTTGTGAGGTTAGTGTACACTGGACACGAACGGGCACTGGTCAAGCACAGCAGCTGACCACAAGATTGATTGCTAAGTCATTAGTCATTACCAAAAGGTTCCAGACAGAGAACATGGAGCAGCCGAATGAGCTGAAAAACGTTGCTCGGCAAAAGGGTTTCGTCAGGGGCCAAGTGTGAACGAATGAATTTAAGTCTGCTCGGTGAGTTTTATTTGTAATTCATACAGGAGGTGATATGTGGGAGAAGGGCGGAGAGAGAGAGGGGGGAAGAGGGAGAGAGAAGGAGAGAGATACTGAAAGAATGATAAAGAGAAAGTGATTTAATGTAAGCAAGAGACAGAGAGAGAGAGAGAGAGAGAGAGAGAAGGAGGGACAAAGAGGCAGGAGATAGACAGAGAGAGAGACCGAGGGAGGGACAAAGAGGCAGGAGTGTGAGAGAGACAGAGAGAGAGACACTGAGGGAGGGACAAAGAGGCAGGAGAGAGACAGAGGCAGAGAGAGACAGAGCGAGGGATAAATTGGCTGGAGAGAGAGATTGAGGGAGGGACAGAGAGCCAAGAGAGAGAAGAGATACAGAGAGAGACAGAGAGAGTGAGGGAGGGACAAAGAGGCAAGAGAAAGAGACTGAGGGAGGGACGAAGAGGCAAGAGAGAGAGAAGAGGTACAGAGAGAGAAGAGAGAAAGAGAGAGAGAAGAGAGAGAGACAGAGTCAGAGAGACTGAGGGAGTGACAAAGAGGCAGGAAAGAGAGAAGAGGTACAGAGAGAGGCAGAGAGACTGAGGGAGAGACATAGAGGCAGGAGAGGGAGAGACATAGAGGCAGGAGAGAGAGAGATTGAGGGAGGGACAAAGAGGCAGTAGAGAGAGAGAGAGAGACTGAAAGACTTTTAAACCATGTAGTCAAAACTAGGAGAGAGAGCGAGAGAGAGCAAGAAAAGGTGAGGAAAAAAAAAGGTATGACAAATACAGAGAGATAATTAAGGACAGACAGAGAGTTGTATAATATTTATAACACGGTTATTTCATCTAACACTTTCCTATCATTTGTCCAAGTTTCGACAACCCAGATCACATTCGTGTGTTAGACCTTGTTCGAGAAAAAAAAAAAAAAAGAGTTTTAATTATAAATTTATACAGAGGAGAAAAAGCTGGGCTTCTTTTTCCTTTATGCTCGTCAACACTTCGTGTATTTAATTTTCTTTTTATAAATTTCGTGCAATAATTAGAATTCAAAGAAAGACATCAAAATACCATTTACAGTGTATAGTTCCGGATGTATGGTTGTCTCCCTTTGTTTAATCTGTATACAGCAGAAAAAAAAGTCCTTCAAAGGCACCGGAGAGATGTCTGTATTAATCAATAATGGAGCAGCGGTTAACAAGCTCAGATAATGCGGATGACGCTGTGATGATGGAAGAAAAACTAGAAGTCTTAGCAGAGTCGTGTGACGCAAATAAACAGAAATCAAGAATATGAATTAGAGATAAATATTAGAAAGACAGAGTTCTCGGCAATCAGTAGCGAAGTGGGAAAATGCCATTTATAACAATCTTCTTCTTCTTCTTCTTCGTTCGCTTCTACCACCAAGACCGCACTGTGATCCTACTGAATTTACGCCTGTGGTCCTCGTTAAGTCCCGTGGTCTCCTGTGTGGTCCCCGAGAGGACCACACGAGATCTCCGAGAGGACCACAAAAGGTTCAGAGTATCGCAAGGCTTGAGCCTGTATTCTTAGTGGGTCTCAGAAGCGGGATTGCGTGACACCGTGGTTTTCGTTGCACTAATTTAGTCTAGAGTTTGACTTTCTCACCGGAAGTGTTATTAACAATAAAAATAATCTGAGAAGTACCAGAAGATCTGAGAAGTACCAGAAGATCTTTGAAGTACTAGAACATCTGAGAAGTGCTAAAGTATCTGAGATGTACCAGAAGAATTGTAAAGTGGTAGATCACCTAAGAAATACTAGGACATCTTAGAAGTACTGGTCATATGTCTGGGACACGTGATAAATAGGCGGTGGGAGATGTGGTACAGAAATAAGTAATCAAAGTATTAAGTAGAGAACTACGCAATCAAAGTATTAAGTACAAAACACCATAATCAAAGTATTAAGTAGAGAACTACATAATCAAAGTATTAAGTACAAAACACCATAATCAAAGTATTAAGTAGAGAACTACATAATCAAAGTATTAAGTAGAGAACTACGCAATCAAAGTATTAAGTACAGAACACCATAATCAAAGTATTAAGTAGAGAACTACGCAATCAAAGTATTAAGTACAGAACACCATAATCAAAGTATTAAGTAGAGAACTACATAATCAAAGTATTAAGTAGAGAACTACGCAATCAAAGTATTAAGTACAGAACACCATAATCAAAGTATTAAGTAGAGAACTACTCAATCAAAGTATTAAGTACAGAACACCATAATCAAAGTATTAAGTAGAGAACTACGCAATCAAAGTATTAAGTACAGAACACCATAATCAAAGCATTAAGTAGAGAACTACGCAATCAAAGTATTAAGTACAGAAACCATAATCAAAGTATTAAGTAGAGAACTACATAATCAAAGTATTAAGTGGAGAACTACGCAATCAAAGTATTAAGTACAAAACACCATAATCAAAGTATTAAGTAGAGAACTACATAATCAAAGTATTAAGTAGAGAACTACTAATCAAAGTATTAAGTAGAGAACTAAGCAATCAAAGTATTAAGTACAGAACACCATAATCAAAGTATTAAGTAGAGAACTACATAATCAAAGTATTAAGTAGAGAACTACGCAATCAAAGTATTAAGTACAGAACACCATAATCAAAGTATTAAGTAGAGAACTACTCAATCAAAGTATTAAGTACAGAACACCATAATCAAAGTATTAAGTAGAGAACTACGCAATCAAAGTATTAAGTACAGAACACCATAATCAAAGCATTAAGTAGAGAACTACGCAATCAAAGTATTAAGTACAGAACACCATAATCAAAGTATTAAGTAGAGAACTACATAATCAAAGTATTAAGTGGAGAACTACGCAATCAAAGTATTAAGTACAAAACACCATAATCAAAGTATTAAGTAGAGAACTACATAATCAAAGTATTAAGTAGAGAACTACATAATCAAAGTATTAAGTAGAGAACTAAGCAATCAAAGTATTAAGTACAGAACACCATAATCAAAGTATTAAGTAGAGAACTACATAATCAAAGTATTAAGTAGAGAACTACGCAATCAAAGTATTAAGTACAGAACACCATAATCAAAGTATTAAGTAGAGAACTACATAATCAAAGTATTAAGTACAGAACTATATAACTAAATTGTGAAGTATAGAACTAAATGATCAAAGTATTAAATACAGAACTCAGACCTCGTATGCCGACAGAACTTATCGTTCGCGCAAACGGAAATCACCCAGGGGAAAGTCCCGCGCGAAGCACATGGCCAGGCCCAGCGATCAGAGCACCCAGGACAGACAAAAGGCATGCAAATACCCTGTTAATGACTTTTAATGAAGACGTTAAAATTCAGGTCAGCCTTCGCTGCCACTGCATTTTTTCTCTCCCTCCAGCTTTGTAGTTTAGATACAAGAACCTGTCGAACAAGAGATTAAAAGGGAAGGCTGGAGATGTGCGGAAGATGGTAAAAGAAGATAATGGAAACATCACAGAACCTGAGAGAGAAAGGAAGATATAAAAAAAAGGTAGAGTGAAAGAATGATACACGAAGCCGGACACCTGCTCAAGGAGTTGTATAAATTATGCATGCTGTTGTTTCTTACAGCAATTGTCTTTGGCGGAGTTTTGCAGTTTCACAAGCACTTCGAAAGACCTTTTATTGTTGTCGTTCTTTCCTTCTCATTCTGCCCTGCGTCCTTTTTTTTCCAGCAACACCTCCTTATATATAATTGAAAGTACAGGTAACGCGGGCCAATGAATTCGCAATGTAACGAGACAAGAAACAATTGATGATGTTATATCGAAAGATGACAATAGCAAGAGGAGAGAGAGAGAAAAAAAGCAGCCTTTGTTGTATTTCAAAATACATTTTAGGGAATGCTGTTTAAAGGGGATTTTTTCCCTCTTTTTTTCCCCTTTTCTCAATAGGGAAAAGATAAGATTATCTTTAGATACACAAATGAGGAGAAGGAGGGGGGGGGAACTTGTAAAAAATGCATAATCTTAGGGCTGTATGTTGGGGGAGAAAACTTTTGAAGGAATATCTCAAAAGTTATCAGAATCTTTCCAAACAGGGTTTCTCATCGCAGCTCGTGGACACCGTCCCTCGGGGCGGGGGTTGGCTACGGCTGAGAGAAGTTAAATAAATAATGCTTTTTCTGTAATGACGGCGCCCTTGGAAGGGGTGAGGGTGATGTGGAGGGGGAGGGGGGAACGGACAATGAGAAAACATAATGGAAAGAAGGGGACAAGGAAGAGGAAGATGGGGGTCACCACGAGCAAACATATGTTGAGAAACACTTCGTTAAAATATGAATAATTCCAGAATTCTAACAGAAGTCTCTTATGATGATGGTCGGGGATTCGAATCTGGGCGCGGTCTCACCCTGCCGTTAGAAACGGGCACCCGCCGAGTTCTTCTGGAGCTGGAGAAGAAAAGGCGGCCAGGCGTGACGCTGACCATATCACCCTCTAGTGTGCTGATAGGTCAAGGGAAATATGGGCACTAACACCATATCCCTATGTGCCTCTAAGGCATGACAGGATTACTTTTACCTTTAACTAATTTTAAGGTAATGTAACGGCGATGACAGCTTAAGTCTGTTAACCAAATGTGGTAGTATGGAGAATACGACATATAGGATATGATATGGTTGTCTAAGAGAATACGACATATAGGATATGATTGTATAAGAGAATATGACATATAGGATATGACATGATTGTATAAGAGAATATGACATATAGGATATGACATGATTATATAAGAGAATACAGAGCATTTAGTTAATAAGATGAGATTTTATAAGAGAAATAAGACGTATTTAGTCAAAAAGATGTGATTTTTGTAAGAGTCTGCGACATATTTAGCTAACAGCTGCGATCTTTTTTCGATGCATAAATCTCCCCCCCCCCCACCCTTACATTATTGATCAGCTATTCTGTTTTCCCCCACTGCGGGTCCCTTGAAGTCTTCCTAGCTCTTCTTTAAAATACAAGAAGCCCTTAGGGCCCCCGTACGATGTAACGACTGACCCCCTTCCTTTCCAAGGGCCTGGGTAATGATACACCCCCCCCCCCCAGTTAAGAGCCACTGTGTTAAAGGAGGATTTAGACTGGACCACGGGGTCAAGCTGCCCTTGCCGTAAAGTTTCTCTTACCATGTTCATTTTTACTTTTTCGTATAAAACACATATCATGTTCCCCAAGTCACGTGGCACAGCTAATTATTTAGCAACTTTCGTTAGCACACTCGTCAAATACATGGAACAATCTTCATCAAACAAGCTTTCAATTATTTCACTTACATCGCTCCATCGCCAACGATAATCGGAATCATGCAGGGACGCGGGCCAAATGAACCTTCGACCGTCAAATTAACCAAAGGGGGGGAAGCAACTCCCACGGTCTGGGCAGATAACTCACACCTTGACAACCGACGCGTCTGGCTCCCCTGTGTAAGTTCAAGGTCGGCAGTTTGTGGACTTATCTAAATTAACATGAGCAGACAAGCGTTCATTTCGCACGTTCCTCACGTGGGGTTTCTTTCATCGGCAGAGGGTGAGCAGGACCGGCTGGGAGGGAATAGGAGGAGGAGGAAGAGAGAACTACTGAGGGAGGGGTTGAGGTCTGCTTATGTACTTTATTCCCCTGTCTAGTACAAAATTCATAAATCTACTGGACTTTACTTTGTTTGTCTTGCCCCTTCTCTCTTTATTCCTTTAGTCTCATTTTACTTTTCGCTGATGTTAAAATAATTAACATAACTCTCTTTCTTAGCCCACTCCCTACCTACTCCCGCGGGGAATAAAAAAAATAGCAACGGAATACAACGGTTAAAAAAAAAAACGTTAAACATTCGAAGACGAGTCAAAAAAAGGCTTTTCGTACATTTTTCTTTTATTGGTAACGTCCCTTGATTTTACAGTTAACTTCCATTTCGTCGTTGGTGCATATTGTTAACATATACAGTTAACATATTTTATATTTTAAAATCCAGTAACATTTACAGTTAACATATTTTACATTTAAAAATCCATTTTAAACACTTTTAGTATATCGTCGTCGCAGATCTATCTGTCATTGGTCTTGCAGACTGTTATATAACTTAAATAAATACACAAATATTTGTTTTAAATACGAGTCATAAATAAATTAATTACTAAAAACATTAATGACTTATAAATAATGACCATGTGAAATTATTTTTGGATATAGCTGCGGTATAGAGAGGCGGGCGAGTAAATAAATACCACATAAATGGTGAAATCAATGTAACTTTCAGAAATAAAATGTTCCAACTCACACCACAGGACTATTTCTTGTAAATAAACATCACGCTAATAAAGGGCATTTAACCACGACGTCGCAGCGTACAGGGAATGTGATGCTAGTGCCCATATTTTCCTTTATTAGTCAACTCGTTTCTTTTCCCGTCAACTTTTTTTTTTTGGTCCCTTTTGTGTCACCTATTCCTGTATATACGGGGCAACCGAGGTAGGGAAAAAAAATGGTTTGTGAATAATTCTAATAACTGGGAACTACTAACGTCTGCATTACTGAGAGGTATCGCGAAAACATTTGAAGCCAAAAATGTAATTTAAAGATAAAAAAGACAGGGGGAAAAACCATGGGCAACACAGCAAGTAGCATCCAATAAATGGAAGGCATACAAATATCCTTTCACGTTTTCATGAATTGCCAGGTAAGATTTCTGTCCAGACGAAAGTCCTCTTCGGCCTGCATCCTTTGATTCAACGGCGTTAAAGGTCAGAGTTTAAAAAACATGACGGTTTTAGAAAAGAGGCGCAGACTAGATGTATGTACAGGCTGCAAGTTGTCAGATCCCGGCATAAATCTATTCATCTCTGCGCAAATTTATGAGATCTTCTTTCTATACAGCAGTTCCACGTGTGAACCAAATCTATTCGCGCATCTTTTGTATCTCCCAGATTTAATTTATTCATTTCATCTATTCACTGCCGACCTTCTTTCATCACCTTTCAATATGCTCCACCTCCCCCCTCCCATAGAGAACACATCCTCACCCATATTATCGTCATAATTGAATTTCACCCTCAGCGTACCGTGCATAATCCATATGACAAACCACAATAGATAGATCCGGATGGCTGGCAAGCCAAATTACTATTAAATTGGTCGGTCACGGACATCACTGGCAATAATCCCTGATTTGCCATACACGGCATGGATGGGACATAGCCAGACTTTTGTGTCCTGCTAGTTTATTATGCCCCTGTGACAATTTCTCTCAAAAAAATTTCTTCCGCCCCGATTTGCACTTTCTGGCAATAAAACCCTCAGAGAGAAAGAATTGGCCCCTTTTTTTTCCCTCTCTGTCCTGGCTTCCATATTTAATGTTTTGATGTGTGGCTTCTAATCCATATTCTTGGCAATTTGTGGTCTCTCGCAAAGAACTGGGAACAAGGATTACCCATAATAAATCCTGCATGAATCCTTTTTTTTTCTAATACATTTTCCCCCTTCTTCTCTTGTGAAGAGACTGAAATGATCAGTGAAACTACTGCTCCTAGGAAGAAAGAGGCATGTCTCTGTTCCGTGTCCCTTTTTTCTATCTGCCGGCCTGGAATAATTCTACCCGGAAATTTTGTTACATGGGCGTGACGTGGGAGGGAAGATGTTGTCAAAGATTGTAAGGACAGTTTTTCTTTTTTTTTTCCCCGCTCTCAAATTGTCATCCGCCCCGTTCTCTAACCTCCACCTTACCCACCCACCCCCCACTCCCGGGCTCCTTATGTCCTTCATTCAGTCCCCGGTCCATACTATAACTTAATATATTTACGTATGGCTCATATCACTGTAACATTTATGTAGGGCTCATATCACTGTAACATTTACGTATTGCTCACGTATTTGTAACATGTTGTATCATATTTTAACGTATGCACACACACATTATATATATGTATATATATATATATATATATATATATATATATAATTATTATATTATATATATATATATATATATTATTATTATTATTTTATATATATATACATATATATATTAAAAACGTTACTATGAAGAACTTATAAAAGGGACTCATTTTCTGGGATTCGAACCCCAGCTCCAGTCGGTCGAAAGGCCGCCTGGTTCTACTTTACGCTAGTTCGACACTGGATAACTCTGATTCTCTCTCTCTCTCTCTCTCTCTCTCTCTCTCTCTCTTTTTTTCTCCCAAAATGCCTCCAAAGAATCCCAAATGCCTCATGAGCCACAGTTTGAAGACCCCTTGCTCTTAACACTATCTGTTCGTCTGGGCAAACACATTTGGACAAAGAGTCATAGAGAATATGAAATTCCAATAAGACAAACCAAAGAACCTCAGTTTAAACACCCTCTCTTTGCTGCGTCCAATTCAACCAGGCCTTTTACGCCTATACGCAAACACTACAGGCCACATTCCGGAACAACCATTTGGGCGCTAAAAAACTGCTCTAGGGCCTTTCCGCTCCGTTCTGTGAAGGCATGGGATTTGGTCAATGGAGCGAAGACTCTAAATGAATTCATCGCAAATACATCAAGGCACAGAACCACTGTTTTCATCCCTCAGAGTGTTACACAGGATTCTGCTCTTTTTTTTTATCTTTTATCTTTTACCCTTCAATAGAATCTGAAGACCTCTATTGAATGCTCCTCGTACCTGAAGAACAAGCAGCCTTACACGTGACCGGACGATACACCTGTGGAGAAAGACTTACCCAAGGGGCGACGAAAGAAAGATATATTGAGGGGAATTTTTGACTCTTTATTACTAAAACATATTGTGGATCCTTTTTTTCCTGGAGAGAGGAAAAAAAATATTTATGCCTCTTCGTCCTTTTTTTTTGGGGGGGGGGGGGGGGGGGTACACAACAGGGTCTTTAAATTATTCTTTAATTCAAGGGTTTTCAAACTTTCGTGACCTAGCGCTCGGTCTTGATAAGTGCAATTTATAATTAACGTTCTCTGCATAGAACATTTTACTTTCAATTAGAAATTAATTTTAGATAACTTGTTAGGAGTGTGTTAGGGGCCCCGCATAAAGAAGATGTTTAAAGAAAAAAACAACAGTAAAATTCTCATTTCCACGCTATTAAGCCATATTGGGGAATACAGTGTTAGGCCTGTATTTCCAAGACCTTCGGCACATGAAAGTCTGATGTGGTCAGTATCACGCCTGGCTGTATTTACCTTCCCAGATTTCTCTGGTACCCATTTTTAGAGACTGGGTGGACCACGGGCGTGTGGTGGAACTAGAAAGAATGTCCCGCTGTTGGGATTTGAACATAGTACTACCGGATTAGTGGACCGAGGGCTTAACTACTCAGCTAACCAGGCCGCCTGAAGCTGTTTTCAAGCTAAATAAGACAGTGGTCAGGGACCAGACAGCTTGAGCCAGGGTTGGTGGGTTCAAGCCTACCAAGATATTATTCTACCCGTGCATGGTGTCCAATCAGACAGATCAGTCTGACCAGGTGAACCGTGCATGTTGTCCCGTATAGTAGAACAGCAGTCTGACCAGGTGAACCGTGCATGTTGTCCCGTATAGTAGAACAGCAGTCTGACCAGGTGAACCGTGCATGTTGTCCCGTATAGTAGAACAGCAGTCTGACCAGGTGAACCGTGCATGTTGTCCCGTATAGTAGAATATCAGTCTGACCAGGTGAACCGTGCATGTTGTCCCGTATAGTAGAACAGCACTCTGGCCAGGTGAATCGTGCATGTTGTCCTGTATAGCAGAATATCAGTCTGATCAGGTGAACCGTGCATGTTGTCCCGTATGGTAGAACAGCAGTCTGACCAGGTGAACCGTGCATGTTGTCCCGTATGGTAGAACAGCAGTCTGACCAGGTGAACCGTGCATATTGTCCCGTATGGTAGAACAGCAGTCTGACCAGGTGAACCGTGCATGGCGTCCCGTAAAGCAAAACCGCAGTCTGCCCAGGCTAATGAAGATCTGGATCAGGTAAAGCAAACTTGGTCGTATTAAGACGGATGTGGTCAGGTCCTGCAACAAGATGTGTGGTTTGCAGCGAACTTGATATGTGTGTGGGAGGGGGGAGGTGGGGGGGGTGCGGGGGGGGGGGATGTGCGTCAAGTCTTGACTGTATAGAATACCACAAATATGCGAATATTATTCATTTACTATCAAATGACGGGTGGTTTTAGTGTGGGGGTTCGCGGTGATTTCAAGTGGCCCTGACCTCAAAATGTTTAAAACCCAGGGGCCCTGACCTCAAAATGTTTAAAACCCAGGGGCCCTGACCTAAAATGTTTAAAACCCAGGGGCCCTGACTAAAAATGTTTAAAACCCAGGGGCCCTGACTAAAAATGTTTAAAACCCAGGGGTCCTGACCTAAAATGTTTAAAACCCAGGGGCCCTGACTAAAAATGTTTAACACCCAGGGGCCCTGACTAAAAATGTTTAAAACCCAGGGGCCCTGACCTAAAATGTTTAAAACCCAGGGGCCCTGGCTAAAAATGTTTAAAACCCAGGGGCCCTGACCTAAAATGTTTAAAACCCAGGGCCCTGACTAAAAATGTCTAAAACCCATGGGTCCTGACCTCAAACTGTATAAAACCCATGGGCCCCGAAATAAAAATGTTTAACACCCAGGGGCCCTGACCTAAAAAATCTTTAAAACCCACTATCGATGAATAAACGATGTTGTTTGTTTAAATAAACAGAAGTGTTACAAAATAAACATCACATTCATTTATCCTAGATACGAGCACCAGCATAATGTGCTACTCTGAGAACCTTTCGTAAACCTAAATAGGCCCTATCTCCTATCATACCAGGTAAGAAAAATTACAAGACCACACAAACAAATGTATACTAAACTCATCTGCCATGTTTTAACTGACGCGTAATACATTGAATGTAGGTGGACTATTTTATGTTTAAGAATGTGAACCTACTAAACAGGAATAAATTGTATGGAGGAATTTTTCATACGGAGTCACTTAAGTCATTTATGCACGCGAAAGCTGGAAAACAACTAAAGAAATAGAAAAGAAATTAGACTCTTTTGAAAACAAATGCCTAAGGAAAATACTCGGCATCAAGTGGAATGAATTCAAGAACAATGCAGAGATAAGACAGATGACTGAACAACAACCAGTCTCATGGGTGATCAGGAAAAGGAGATGGACATATGTTGGTCACTTGATGAGAAGAAATGATCAGAGAATCCCAAAACAAGCTATCAAGTGGAACACAACAGGCAGAAGAAAAAGAGGCAGACCGCGTGAAACTCTGAAGAGGACATTGTTAAGAGAGGCCAAATTAACAGGCGTAAAATCCTTTGATGAGGTTGAAAGACTCGCCGAAATCAGGAAAAATTGGCGAACTACTTTGCGAGCCCTATGTGACGTTTAACGGCACGGGAAGGATATAAGATATAAGATAAGTCACTTAAGTGGTTTAATGTAGGAAAGAAAAAAAAATGAAGTCTCTCACAGACAATACAAAAAGAGTGAAGTCTGTCACAGACAACAACAACAACAAAAAAGAGCGAAGTCTGTCACAGACAATAAAAAAAGAGCGAAGTCTGTCACAGACAATGTTAGGGCGATGCTAGGAACTGAAGGCAAATCTATTGGAGGTTGAACCAAAAAAATCATGCAATATAGAGAGAACAAAGGCAAGAACCGTGAGAGTGGCAGATAAAAGAAGAATCGTGAGGTTGGCAGATAAAAGAAGAACTGTGAGGTTGGCAGATAAAAGAAGAACCGTGAGGTTGGCAGATAAAAGAAGAATCGTGAGGTTGGCAGATAAAAGAAGAACCATGAGAGTGGCAGATAAAAGAAGAATCGTGAGGTTAGCAGATAAAAGAAGAACCGTGAGAGTGGCAGATAAAAGAAGAATCGTGAGGTTGGCAGATAAAAGAAGAACCGTGAGGGTGGCAGATAAAAGAAAAACTGTGAGAGTGGCAGATAAAAGAAGAACTGTGAGAGTGGCAGATAAAAGAAGAACCGTGAGGTTGGCAGATAAAAGAAGAACTGTGAGAGTGCCAGATAAAAGAAGAATCATGAGGGTTACAGATAAAAGAAGAACCGTGAGGGTGGCAGATAAAAGATCACAGACAAGAAGAGGACATTCCCGTAAGACTGGTCACATACTGATAAGACAACAATTCTTTCTTTCTTCTTCAACTTCTACTTCGTCAATGCATCTAGAACTGCAAACTGGCGATCTTTGCAGCAGTTGCGGTGAAGATGTTGAGGCAACAGTGCTGTATCGGACTGGGAGCGGGTATTCCTTCAGTACCTGAGTGGAACCAAAAAAGTGAGGCTGTGCCATGCTTTCTTTTTAACAGGCTCCACCGCTGTTGGGACTTCGACCACCCCTGCCCCGCTAGCCAGGGTACTTAGGTCCGTTACTGGGGGTATCAAGGTGTAGGTGGAATAGGGTCTTGGTCGGCTGTGGTTCGTCATACGTGACGCTATCATGTCAGCTTATGGACGGGTGACAGCCAAATCAGACAGCATCTTCGACTCTATAAGACAACACTATGAGAACCTATGAAATATTAAATGGTTAAATGTGGCAAAACTGGAAGAACTACAACAAGAATATCTCGCTTACTTTCAGCTTGTCAGCTTCTGTGCTGCCCATCATTGTGTAGGGATCAATGATGGCCAATCAATTCTAGCCTGCGAGTTTGATAGTGTTCAATGATCGATGTTTCAATGCATTCGTTTCCTCTCTCTCTCTCTCTCTTTTCTCTCTCTCTCTCTCTCTCTCTCTCTCTCTCTCTCTCTCTCTCTCTCTCTCTCTCTCTCTCTCTCTCGGCTGTGATGAAGGATTTTATGTAGACTTTTTTTTTCTTTCCTTGTTTTCAAAGATCATTTCTTCTCTTCGTGAAGTAGATTTTTTTCACCACCACCACCACCACCACCACCACCAGCATCAAGTGTCGTTCAAGTGTCATAAAGAAGGTGATAGCCGAAAAAAAAAATAGCGGATAAAGAAGAAGAAGAAGAAGTCCAGTTTTAGTAAGTACTTTTCGTCTTCTAAATCTATCCTTCCGTTTTCGTCGCTTGTCACCCCCTAAATGACCCATTAGCGCTTTGTTGAACACTTAATGCTGCTGCTGATGATGATGATGATGCTGATGATGATGATGACCTGTGGGCGAAGACGTCCGTTGTAGCAATCAGCGATAGATAGCTGACATGCTGGCGTTAGGGATGCCGTACAATAGCTGTTCAAGACCCTCTACCACCTCTCTGTTGGTACCCCCAATAACAGACCCAGCCTGGCTAACAGGGCAGGGATCGCTATAGTCCCTATGGTGGTGGAGTCTGCTAAATAAGCATTGCACTCCGGGACTGGGAAAAAAAATAGCTGCCACAGCCCGCTTCCACGGCCACACGATGCTGTGCTTCAACATCTTCACAGCATCGGCTGCAAAGAACACCAGCTCACAAGTTCAAGGGAGACAGAAGACAAGACAAGACAAAACAAGACTTATTGAACCTATGGATTTTTTTTTTTTACTACAGTGTACGGAGACCGGCTGGAAAGAAAACAGAGATGGTTTAGTACAGGGGTTCCCAACCTGTGTTTAGTGTGAGGCTAAGTTACGCGAGAGGTAAGAGAAATGGCGACAACGGTAAGACTGGTTCTGGTAATAAATTAGATAGAGGTACAGTATGTGGTTCAGTTTTACAGAGAGACTGGGGAAAGCGGGCAGAAACAAGACTGGCACAAAGTAAGATAAGCACGTGTAAATGAATAAAATACGACAATCCAATATTTCGGCAAAGATCATTTTCAAGGATCAAATACAACACACATACACACACGACACAACAGATACAAACACGAAAATAATGAAAAGTTACTGGTTTCCTGAAAGACCTCCTCTGCGGCATTACACGTTATGGGTTCCACAACGCTGACAAGTAAACACTAGCTTGTAATTTATAACTTATCTCTGACTGCAATAATAAGACGCAGAAAACTATCTCGTGCACGTTAGAGGCCCATAAGAAAGCAGATCCGTGTACTGTCTTAATATGGGCCTCTTTCTTCTTTTCCTTCCTGTCTTGTGAAGAAGACACGGCCTGGGATAGGCCTAGAGTGAACGAGACTGTGGTCCTGAGACGAGATGAAGGAAGAAACCGATATTTCAAGGTCAAAAGGTGAAGGAAGACACCGATACTTCAAGGTCAAGTCAAGAAACTTTTGCTTGGTTTGTGATGGGGCCAAAGTTCTTCTTGTAAGAACCACATGCAGTCCACGTTCTTGTGAGAACCACATACAGTCTAGGCTCTTGTGAGAACCACATACACTTTACGTTCTTGTGAGAAGCACATACAGTCTAGGTTCTTGTGATAACCGCACACAGCCTAGGTTCTTGTGAGAACCACATAGTTTACGTTTAGAGAATTTGATGTAGTTTTTTTGCTGTTGGATGCATAAAATCTGAGCGAAATCTAATCATCCTCTACTGTCTGTGTCTAAGGAGCATAGACCTTTGCTAGCGACAGCTCCCAAAGACAATGCGACGATGCCAGAAGCTGCAATGTCCTAATATGAAGTTCGACCACTGCCTCTCTAACGGCTGCAAAGCCAAGATTACATACAGGCTCCACCACAACGGTGAAGTGATTCACCAAAAAAAAAAAAAAGTTAAAGACTTATAAATACAGAAACAAAACTCTGTTATTAGGTCACGTGAGTAAAGTTAACCATTATGGTACTTTTATAACCAGGCAAGGGTTCGAACACTTGAGGAAAGTGTTTCTAAACCATGTCTTGCTGTTTAGGTCGTGCCATCACACCGGTTTATTTACACGGTCGAATTATGAGACAGATGGGCTCTTGCTGGGGTCACGAAACAAGGCGTGGATGCTTGTTCAAATGACCTTGAATCCTGATGATTTATGATGTTTAGCTGTTGCATACATTTATGATTCCCCTAACACCAGATTATTTTCCGTCACTGGGAAAGTGTTTGCCATAATACGGAGTATAATTATATTATGTTTTAGCTTTGCTGAAGTACATAACACAACTATGGCCTGTAGAAAGGATAACACAATTGTAATAACGAAAGGGAGATAATAAAGAAAACTATAACAATATGAGCCCGTAGTGTGGGACAAATATTGATAACAATGAAAAAGAATAACAACAGTATCACCATTTAGACATTAAAACGGGACGAAACATAAAAGGGAAAAAAATACGGTAAAGAGAAATTAGTTTTTCTCGTACCAAGTGTAAAATTACAAGCTGTGAGATGCCAAAAAAGACAAATGACAGAAATGTAACTTTTACCTGTAAAGTGGTGCCTGGCCATGGCGTCCAGCTGTATCTCCGGGTACACCGCCTCCCTGGCATAGAGCAACATGTCCTCACCTGGATGGATGTCCCTTAAATTTTTGTAGAAAACCTGTCAGATGCAAAGAAACTCCGGTTACACCTTGACTCGATCGCAGGCGAGAACAGAGAGTAAATCTGTTTCTTGCATAAACATACAGAGAAGAAAAAAAGGTTGTTGAATGTTACATGCATAAACATACAGAGAAAACAAAAGGCTGTTGTATGTTACATACATAAACATATAGAGAAAACAAACGGTTGTTGGATGTTACATCCATAAACATATAGAGAAAATAAAAGGCTGTTTGAGGTTATGTACATAAATATACACAAAGAGCGTAAATAACAGTGAACAATGACACAGGTGAGTGTCAGGATATAAAACGAGGCGTAAGACAAGGGTCAATATTGTCACATGATCTATTCTCATTATACAGTGAAAGCGTCACGAAAGGCATTAAAAATGTGAAAGGAGTTAAAACAGGACGCCATACTATCAATAACCTGAAATATGCGGAGGATAACACCGTTCTAACAGCATTTAGTAACAGTAACAGAACTTAGTAATGACTGGAAAATTCAAGGGGAATAGGGAGAGAGGAAAGCCAAGAGAAACATATCTCAGTGGACTGACCAAAATGGCATGAAAAAAAAAAAAAAGAAAAGCAACTGAACTGGAAACATCAAGGATCCTAGAAGATGAAGTATGGTAGCCAAAGCTATCAGACACGGCAAATAATAATAATAATAATAATTTGCAAAAAAGGTTGTTGAAAGTTTCATATTAACGAGAGAGAGAGAGAGAGAGAGAAAGAAGGGGAGAGGGAGAGGGGGAGAGAGATGGGGAGGGAAAGAGAGAGACAGAGAGAGAAAGACAGAGAGAAAGAGAAAGAGTGCTGTTTTTCCCTCAGGGGCTAAAAAAATAGCCACTGTAGCCTACTCCCAATCCGACACCATGCTGTGCCTCATCCCCCTTTACCGCATCGGCTGCAAAAACAACATCATACTAAGAGTTCCATGAAGATAAAACAACAATAACAACTTATCGAATATTTCGCGTACATTAAAATAACAACCATAGCAAAATACAACGAAAGCTCACAGGATCTCATGTACAAGATGCTAAAGCAACGAGAAAGATGCAGAGAAACGCAACAGAACAACTGTTCTACATACAAGAGGGTCAATAGAATAAAGCTTGCGAAAAGTAACAACTCCTTAAAAACAGTTACCAGTTCATCTGCTGTTGAGCATATAACCGAAACATTGCGTTTAAACGATTTCTTATTAACCAGAAAAAAAAAACACACCCATGCATGCTTTCTGACTATTAAAGCAAGAAACGGAAACGTAACACTTGACTCACTTTTGTTGAGAAATGTACGTTCATCGACGACAACCAATTTTACCTGTTACGGACAAAAATTTCACGACATGAAATACGTACGTACCAACGTAAAGACGATTGAGTTCTTGGGCGTAACTTTTCTTCTTTCAGTCCAGATATAATCCGAAACATCAGATATTGCTAAATAAAGCTCGTTAAGTTCCAGTGAACTGTACTTTCTACGCTAAGAACTCTCAAACACTTGCACTGAATATGTTAACAAAAAAAACTATATATAAAATGTAATGTCTATAGAAGCCTCCCATTTATAAATTTATAAAGCGAATACGAGAAGTCGGCTGCGATTAATCTCGTACATAAATGAAACCACGTACACGTTTTGCCATCTGCTCGGAAGATATAAATGATTATAAATAGCATCATCAAACTGAAAAGTTAGCGAAATCACTCCGTTTAATAGATGGAGACGGGTCGTTCCCATGTCCTTGTAACTGTCAGAAAATGTGAACTCCTTGCCTCTGTTTTCGTCACGCCGCCAGCTTTTTTTGGGTCAGTCTCTGAACTCCCATGTTAAATAAAACACAGAATTAAAATTATAATTATTAGCTAAAAAGTGTGGTAGCTACGCCATGAGAGGTTTTTTTCTTTTCTATTGATGTTTAAATTAATGTTTTCTATTAATATATTGAAAATAAGTTAGCGGACAGCGTGAATACTGCGCGAGAGTTTGGAGATCTTGTAACAACCTGGAAGGATCGATTCTAGAGATGTATTGAATTACAGGTCTTTAATTTATCCGTATAATGTAAATTAAACATATTGGGTTTTTTTTATATGTCTAGAATAGAAAACTGCGTTGCTACATACAGCGATAACTTTCCAAGACAAAGAAAAGTGCCGACTGCTTCTAAATAAACTACAAACTTTGCTAAGAGTCCGTCTATCCTCGATGGTTGCAGGCAAAGTTAGACTGGGCGGCACGAACATCCAGGACACACAGTTGTGTGGTTTAAATCCTGAGTATCAAAGATACTCGCCAATGTCGGACAGTGCTGTCTTGAACCTTTGTCATTGGCTGGTTTCTCGAAAGCTTGACAGCATGTCACACATCACAAGGGAGACATTATTCCCATTGAGAATGTAGATTCCCATACGTACAGCTGGACAGCCTTGGGGCACGCGTCGGAGTGAAGGCTTTGTGCGACGACGGAAGGAATTCTTAGCAACTTTGACATCAAAACTATTATGTCCATATGTTGAAGGGCAACTTTAATATAAAATCCATGCGGTTAAAAAAAAATAAAGAAAGAAATAATAAAACAGAGGACTTTGAAAACAGAGGAAGACAAAGGCAGCTGTCTTCATTCTTTAGGAAGAAAGACGTTGAAAACCAGAATGTTTGAAAAACTGGGAAATGAACTTCAAGGTTACCATACATACGGAAATTTTAATGATGCTAACAGCTCTGACACCAACGCAAGAAACTTATACCGGCCATTGTACATCAAGCAGTGATGCAGATTTAAAAACAAGCTGAAAGTAATCTGCCAGGAAACACAGCTTGGAAAACGAAGAACAGACAACTCTGACAACATTCCGGCTGGATTACGTATCTTGAACAGCGCATTGCGACCTTGTGTTTGTGTGACTGCTGTTCTAATTAATCTTACCTTGACAGATAAACCATTTGGCGAGACCTGTTAATCCATTTCTGTGATAATAATCTTAATCTTTATCCGACATCAAAATAAAAAAGGGGGGGGGGGGAATGAGGGCTTAGAGCTTTTACGCCTTGATGTCAAGGGCACCGGTTTGGCGTACGTGAATTTATATATATATATATATGTACATTTCCAAACATGAAATAATCTTGTCTTCTTCAGTATTCCTCTATGAATAAAGAGGGTCTTTGCCTCCAGTCAGATTAACCCTCTACATTGAAAACAAGATACTTGTATAATAATTTTTTAAATATCTCACTTTCTTTTTCAGTTACATCTTACTTTCATGTATATACACGTATATATGGCAAATAACAATCTCCACGGGGCCTCATATATATGGCAAATAGCAGACTCCATGGGGCCCTAACTCTCTTGCACGAGTTGCTGCCCCTAGTGACACGTCATGTGGTGAATGTGATTTTCTCTCTTCAGAAACTTTAAACTACAGCTAACTGGGAGGGTCTTGACCTATTGTCTTACAAACTTCCTCTAGGATATGAGGAAAATCAAGATAGGATACTGTAATGAAGAAACCCTTCGGAGTCATTTTTGTTTTCACTGGGCAAGAGAAAGAAAAGAAAAAGAAAGAAAGAAAGAAAGAAAGAAAGAAAACAAACCACTTTCGTTGCATACAGAACAAAAGCTGTTGTGTTCTTTTTTTTCAACATTTTCCAGGTTTTAAAGTAACGCTGTAACAATCTTCGCTACACTGTAACCATTTTACGTTTACTACAACTTTCGAACAACAACAACAACAACAACGATATATCTTGCCGATTACTGATAAAAATGGGCCCGGGCAAACATATCTGGAAACCTCATACCAATATTACGTAACCGAAACCGTTCATCAAAAACTTTGGTATCGTCATGAGTTTCTCGAATCTCGGCGATACTTTGTAGGGGAGTGAACAAACTATCAATGTCCACACTGTTGTATCAGTGAGAACAGTCAGATCTAGTCTTTATCTGGGACCTTCGATTATGATACCTTCATCCAAAGTCCTTTGATCTGGTGTTGGAGCTGATAGTCGGCCTAGAAAAGGCGACAAGCCTGACTCACTTACGTTAGTGCAGCGCTTTGTAAGCCACCTGAAAGGAGAAAGGTGCTAACTCGTATCTGTTACGACCAGCAAATATTTATCCCAGCTAGCGTGGGCGGCCTGGTTAGCTGACTGGTTAAGCGCACGGTCTGCTAACCCGATGGTACCTGGTTCAAGTCCCAGGAGTGGGATTTTTCTTGGTAAACGCCGCCCCCCCCCCTCCCCCCCAGAAAATTGGCCCCGGGGTCCACCTAGCCTCTAAAAAATGGGTACCAGAGAAATCAGGGAAGCTAAATGCGGTCATGTGTGATACTGACCATATCAAACATTCATGTACCGAAAATCGTGGAAATACTATATCCCCAGTATATCTTAATGACATGCAAACGGGGATTTGAACTTTACCTTGTGTTGATATATCTTGTTTGGATCTAACGCGTAGAGATAGTTGAAAGGTCAAGCTATCAGCAATAAAAATCGTATATGAAGCTGTCGAAGAATTCTGCTATTCAATAAAAAATTAAAAAAAAAAACTATTTCAAAGTATATTAAAGGGGTATGGGGTATGTATGAGGTTGGGTTGCCTCTTGTCTTCTCAGAAAATAATTCTGAAGACCTTCATCGATTAAAAATGTCTCACACAGACGAGTGTCCTTTCGGCGTTGGTGTCCAGACTCCAGAACATATCCTTCAAAGAGTGCCCAAACCATGCGGACCTGAGACACGAGACCTGGCTTGGGGACACGAGCATGGGGCAAAGGCTTTGGGTCTCCTATTAAGATCTGGAGAGGAATGTGGGCGGGCTTTGCCGTGTCGACAGAGAAGATTGTCAAGAAGGTAAACTTCGTTTTGTCTCCCTAAGACATGTTACAGACAAATCTGTTGAAGACAGTCAGATCCTGCAGGTAGATGATGTGAATGAAGAAAAGGCACTAGTCAGAGTAGAAAGATACAAACTGTTGGGGGAGGGGGAGGGTAGGAGAATCTTACAAAATGGTGGACTTATTACCCCTCTGATCAACCTGCTGTCAGTGAGTGCAGTTCCTGTTCTGTTACTCGAAGGGAAAGAAGCTGAAGTGTTCAAAAACAAAAAAGGTGTCTTCTTTTATCATCTACGGAGAGAAGACAGGTTGGCACACGTGACTACGCTGTTATTAACCCATGAGTACTTAAGACGTTTTGGCCAAGACCAGCCTTAACTGACCAAACCAGGTGAGAACAAAACTCTGACCGCTTTACCAGAGTCGTCTCAGGGGACTCTGTGAGGCTGAAGGATGAATGGTCGGCTACCTAGAGCAGCCGCCATGGCGTGTACGCGCTGGGGTTTAAATATCACCCCTAACAGAAAAACAAAACAAAAACCAAACAAAACTGCCCCGTGTCGTAATTCGAACCCGTGTTTTCGGGACGATAAACTGTTGTTTAATGAGATTAAGGATTAAAAAAAAAACAACAACTGAATTTGTAAATGTTATTTCTCATTAGTATAACAGCCCTTTACGTGGATTTAAGAACCTCTCCATATAAAAATAAATTGCTCTGATCTGTATCTTACCCATTCACTTCTGTTGCTTTCTGAACTGTGCATACTTTTCGTTTATTTTCCTGGTAGGATTATGACAATCAGCAAAGAGAAGGAACGTCCCTATTCTTCTGTTGTTAATGGTAGAACTGCGTTCAGTTCTTCATATTACTGACAATAACATGTCACATGGGCAGGAAAGAGGACTTAATTAGGGGGTGGTTGAGGGAGAGAAAGTGTGTGTGTGTGTGTGTTCGTGCGCATGTCGGTGCGGAGTGTGTATGTGTGTATGAAAAATAGAGGATCTGACCAAGGTGCCACATACGCCCGGTGTGCCACCTGAACAGGACTAATGAGAGAGGGGCCCAGTCGGCCCATCACTCCAGAGCTCAGATAGTTTCACCCGTAGAGGGGGCCCAGTCGACCCATCACTGCAGGGCTCAGATAGTTTCACCTGTAGGAGGATATTTTTTAATCTTGTCTTATCTTGTCTTGTTTTGTCTTGTCTTATCTTATCTTATCTTTTCTTATCTTGTCTCCTTCCTTGTAAATCTTGAAAACCTCCATGATCTGTTTAAAAAAAAAATGGGATATTACTTTTCACTTCGACCTCTTGCATGTCCAGCCTCTCTTTCTGTATATTACAACAATAATGATTCTTACAAGTCGAATTATTTGACCACGTAGAGCAGCATGGGGAAACCATTTGATCTACTGTTTCTAGACACGGCCTTCTTCTTAGTTTTCTCCTTAATATCGTTTCTGTCGTGATGATTTTCGCTTTTGGTTGTTTTAATTGGCTTGTATTTGTTTTTCTGTGAAAGTATTGTCCAATGTCTGATTTGTTTTACTGTACCTTCCCAGAGGAAGACGATGTACAACTTAGGTATTTGAAATACGTTACCTGTTTTAAAGTTATATAGGAAGAATTTTGTTGAGATTTCTTCTCTGGCTGTCATGACTTTCATTTTTTTGTTCAGCTTTGATTTTCATGTATGATGATTGTTATCCCTTCTCCTTATCTCTCCAATTTCTGATGTCCAATTTTCCTCATTTGCTTTTGCTAGATACTCCCTGTACGTGAGCTCAACTGTCCACGGTGTTCTTAACATTCTTCTAATGAACCACATCTCTGTTGCCTCTTGTGATCTTTTCATCCCATAGCGTAGGACAGGCTCAGTGTAGCATTTCAGAACTCTCTTTCTGACGCTCATCGACAGAGACGCAATGTAAAGATGTTTGTTTCTCACTTTGTTGTAAAGCTGTTTTTTGGCGTGGCACATTCTAGTCTAACTCCGGGATGGCCTGTCCCAACTCCAGATGAGGAAGGAGAGGGTTTGGACATAGGGTCAGAACCCAGTTCCTACAAAAACGTCAATATGAGCTCAGTAAGAGGAAAATATGGTCACAAAAATTAAATGCCTTAAGACGCCGTGCCTCCATGGCATAACGCAATCTTTACCCCCACTTCTTCTAAATATAGCAGCCTGTTGTATCAAACACTCTGTCACATAACATCAGCCTTACCCACCCCCCACCCTTTTTTTCCAAGAAGAAAACAATTTAGACTTCTGTGCTGAAGTCTTCTGTTCAGCTGTCTCCAACAACCATTCTTCTTCTTCTTCTTCGCGACTGCCAGGAGGTCGGCTCTTCCGCGAGATGTCACACTCGGTCAGGGTGTTTCTCATGGAACAATATCCGCAAATTGCTGGGATTTTCGAAAACCGAACTTTTGTTCCAACTAACACTGGCCCCTGTGGAAGATCATGCGCTGGACTACATAAGATACACGACAAAAGAGAGCACCAGTATCAAAGCCCGATGTATGTATGTATCTTGTACTCCTGTCTTTTATTCACTGCCGGACTGCCAGGCTCTCCCACCGAACAATGAAATTAGTCGTTATTCGAAACCCTAATTAGCTAACTTGTCAGTGCTGGAGTCCTTGCCTTTGTGGCGCGGACAACCTACACGTGACTACAACCACTGTGACCTCGCCCGAAGTGACGTCTTTCAACTACCGTCTGCAGGTTATTAGCATTTTCGTCATTTCTGTGGGGCCTTAATGACAAACAGATGATCGGCTTATATAGCAAGATGTCAGCTGACATTCGTATTGATGACACATTTACGAAAATTTCGAAGGTAACTTTGGTGTGCCCTTCCCGTCTCTCTAGCTTCTAACATGAGACACGCAGAGACAATGAAAGGACCCCCTCCCCATGTTTTTGGCCGAGGTGGGGCCATACAACTGAAAACAATGTAGTATAAAAAGTATATATATATATATATATATATATATATATATATATATTATATATATATATATAAGTAAAGTTAATCCTGTCATGGAGTTCTTATCCATCTTTTGAAGGAAAGCCACGGAGAGCCATGTTGGACCCCTGGATCAGTTACTATCGGGCCCCATATCCGGAAACGTCTGTAATAGGAAAAAGGGGATAAAAAGGACTGTCGGGCGCTCGCAGCAGTCCCGGGCCCCACGTGGATACAATCCCGGCATCATCACATCACCTCTTTCTCTCCTCCCCTCTCTTTCTCTCTCTCACTCTCTCTCTCTCTCTCTGTCTATCGCTGTCTTCAAGTTAATTCATAAAATTCTATCGCACAATGCTCCACCCTATCTGTGGTGGTTGTTCAAATCCAACCCAAAACACAGTCAACGCTTAAGCAATTGTATTCTCCCAAAAACCAAGGCTTGACATGTTTAAAAAAAGCTTCTCTTACTCAGCTGCCCACCTTTGGAATGCCCTACCAATTCAGGTAAAACTTACAAGTAATATTCGTTCTTATAACTTTAAACTTTGTCAACATCTGTTTGATATAGACTATATGCCTGCATAAGCATAGTCTAAAGTAGTTTAAAGTATGGCTTGAGTGTTGTAAATTGTTTTTTTAAATACTGCTTTTCTATAAATTTGTTAGTTTTGAATGAATGTAAAAATGCAAGTTTATTTCATGTTGGTGCATAAATCAGAGTGTATAGTGTATGGACATGAGATAAGTTTATTATTTATTTATGTAATCATTTAATGTGTCTTCATGATTGTTATGCTCATTAATAAATGCTGAATGACTGTGACTGAGTGAAAGCTGTATAGTGAAGGGCAGAATGTCAGACGGGCCTGCGTGCCCAATTCTTAACCCTGTGAAAATAAAGTATGTTCGTTCGTTCGTTCGTTCGTTCCTTCTCTCTTTCTCGTCAACCTTGTCTTCAAATCATCCTCTGGCTCTCTTTCACCCATTTCTCAAGTCTGTTTATATTAGTATACACTGAAATGATAATAAAACAGTTTATATAGTAAATAAACACAAACGTTTCACACAATTTCAACGCTACTCTATCTCGCGCAAGTTTCCCAGGAATCGTGATGGAGACTTTCCAGCTGTGACACGTCTTTAACAGAAAGAATACGCTATCGAAATAACCCCAAGGCCCTCTAACATCATCGACAGAATGAACTGAACCCCCACAAGTGAAGTGATGGCCAGCCTCTTTTGTTGTAATTGTCTCCAGGGTGAACAGCATCCCGTGATTGCTGGAGACTAGAAAGGGGTGTGACTTGCTGTTCCACAGGTGTGGCCAGAAGAATGGAGATCTGATGAGCCAGCGGGGTCGTACAATGTTGCTTGACAAGTTTATTAGTTCATCTGGCAAAGTCCAGACTATTCACGTGCATGAAGATACGGGGATGTTGGTAAGATGGCGGGGGGCAATGAAGCAACAACACAACAATAGCCAAGTTGCAAAGTGCACTTCAGGGTCGAGCAGGAACTTTGGATGTTTGTGGAACGGTTTTTTTTTTTCCACGGAGGGGAATATTAAGACAAATGCAAAACAGAAGACGCCCCAGTCACAGCTCGGGCTGTAAGAAAACGAGTACCTGTCTCCTTCTGGAGAAGGGAGAGGTGGCCAAGTGTGATGCTGACCACATCCTCTTCAACAAAGCCAAGTTAGTACATCAAATTCTTTCACGTCATGCCCCGCCTTATCTATGGAACCTGTTTAAATTTAGCCCAAAGTGCAGCCAACGCTTGAACAACATGTCTTCCAAAACCTAGACTTGATCTTTACAAGAAAAGCTTTAGTTATTCTGCTGCTCATCTTTGGAATACCCTCCCATCCTGTATAAAAAAATATAAATTATACTCCTTCCTATAACTACAAGCTTTCCCAATATCTATTTGATGTCGACTACATGCCTCCATGAATTATAAAACTTAAAAGTTATCTTAAATTGCTCTTACAGACACCGAATACAATTAATTGTTTTCTGAATAGTCCCGAAAATTTAGTTTAGTAGTCATTTATAATGTATGTAGTTACTTCTGTACTGAATGAATGTTCAGAGCGAAACGTAAATGTTATATGTTATTTTATGTCTCTCAGCTTCAATCTTAATTATGTTTGTTACATGAACAGTATATTTGTAGAATGTCTGGAATAGAGTGAAAGATGTATGATAAAGGGCAGAATGTCAGACGGGCCTGCGTGCCCAATTCTTAACCCTTTTGAAATAAAGATCAGTCAATCGATCAATCATCCTCTGGTGCTCTGACAGGTCAAGCAAAATGTGTGCACTAACATCATACCCTCTAGGTGTCTCCATGACACAACAGTGATGTCTTTACTTTTCCTATAAGTTTATACTTATATTATATACAACTGTATATATAATATATGAAAATACTAACATTAATTTCAATCAGGAACTTGCCAATCATTCCAAAACACCCAGTGAAGTTGAGGAGATAGGTATAGATGAGTTATGGAATTCTTACAGCACAGCCATAATCACAGCAGCAAAAGTAAGCGCTGGACTGGAAAAACCAAATAGAAAAGTATGGATATCAGATAAAACATGGAAGTATATACATGAAAGACGAGCAGTCAAATTAGACATGTTGAATGCAAAAATAGATCATGAAAGAGATTTGGCAAAAGCAAAATACAAAGAAATAGACAAGAAAGTAAAAAGTTCAGCTACAAGGGATAAAAGAGAATACATAGACAATTTGGCGAAAGAGGCAGAAAAAGCAGCAAAAACAGGAGACAGCAAAACTTTATATAACATAAAAAGGAGAATAAGAATAGAAAGAAGACATAATGGTCTTTTTTTAAACCTTTATAACCACTACAGCCATATTTTCACCTTTTTACACCCAAGACCGCATGGCCCCTTCTGCGCTTGTACACAAAATACCCACATGAGAAAATCACTACGCTCTGCTTCCTGTACCATCAATTGCTCGAAAATCGCTTGGCCAGGTCCTTACAAAACGAACAGTGCCACTTTATTTGCACTTAAATGTGGTACAATGTAACCCGGGCAACTCCCATACAGGTCCCTCCGCGACAATCTCTTGTCCAGAAAATGACAGCTAACTGAAAATCTCCATACAAAAGCTTTGGTAAGACACATATAAACGTTCACATATTCATTCTTCTGTTTCAGAAGATTGTTCAGAAGGCTTTTGTGTTGGGCGTTTCGTCACGTTTCTGTCGACGCGGTTTCTAAAGTTTTGTTCGAGAAGACTCCCCAAATGTGGGAGCCAAGGGACTGGACGACATTTTATGCTGGTCAATTTCCACACCAACGTATCAGTTTTCTCCACTTAATCCTTCATTTTGTGTCATGTCTATAAATACTGGGCGACAATTATCCATTTTAAACACTCCTTGGTGTCTGTAATCATTTTGATTACCTTCTTTTTCTGGTGCCACTTGGTCATTCCCTCAGGTATTATTTCTCAGAAACTGACAGTAGGATGTTGTTTGCAGACGAAGGTTTTGTGCTGGCATTGAAAGGTGAGTAGCTTAAGACGACTTGTTTGCATACCCGGGGTGGAGCTAACAAAGAAGGACAAGGTGAAACGATTCTCGACAGACTCTACCGCAGTGAGGACCACATCGATCCTTGTCTCGTCGACCAGGTCGAGTTTGTTACTGGGAGCGCCAAAGGAGAGGTGGCACAAGATCATAATCAGATACAGACGGACATCTGTGCGATCTGTATAACGCAGCCATCTTTGTTCTATGATTCGCAACGAAAAGTTTTGCTTCGCTTGCTCTGAGACATATAACTGAAAACATAGAGGAGAAGGCAATCAAAACTCTTTGGTCATGTTACCAGAAGACAAGTTAGGGAACTTTGTACATGTTTGTCCATCATTTCGTGTTTTTATGTGATCCCAGTATCACCTAGTATTTAGTTTAGGTGGATGAATATACAATCTATAAAATATCAGCTCAACACACAACAACATCCAAACAAACTAACAGTACGCGTTTCCTTTGTTCGGGACTCAGGAATGGCTTCTACATTGAAGAACAGGTCCAAGCTTAAGTCCGGCTCCAAGATCTCACATGCATACTCCGTGTTTAATCACTTTCTCAGCAATCTTGCATACAGAAAAAGACCTCGCATACTTCCACACATCCTTCCTCTAGTTTCTACACAGCTGTTCTCTCACACAGCCCCCCCCCCCCACCACACACACATTTTTCTCGTAACCATGTTAAAGAACATCTCAGACACGTGATCAAATGACCAAGGTTCACATCGTCACTTCCGCAAACGTGTGACAAGGCAGAGCCTGAACAGCCACAACATACCTTGTAACCGCCATCTTGCTACAACCTGACAGTCACCAGAAAACTCCAGGGAAAATGAAAACTAAAAAGGCAGTAAGAAAAAAAAAACTTGTGGTGGAAGGGGAAAGAAAAAAAAAAATGTCGGGTTTGATTCTTAATATAAGACGACAGAAAACTGAGAAGCCTGATAGCCAAGGTTTTATCTGCGTGGCCACATTCATAACAATTAAACGTTATTGCAGCTTTTTTTTTTTCCTGTTATCTTCGCCGTTCTCAGGACTCCAAACTAAAATAAACGAAACAAAAATCTAAGGAGCCAATCAAAGCTTTCCGGCCGGCGTCGTTAGCAACGTCTGACTTTTCGTACCGTCGTTTAGCAAAAGTGGTAAAAGTTCTAATGCCTTGTGTAAATAACGACAACTCTGGATGAATGCAGGGGCGCCTAGATAAAGGAAGTAACAGAGGAACCTAGCGCCCTTAGTGATAAACAGCTCCCCCCGGCGTGTTTCTGTAACTGACGGAACCGAATTTTGTTACCCGTATAGTCGTGAAAACCATTAAAATGACAGAAATACGAACCAAATTTATGCATACCTTCTTGTGCTTTGACCAGTCAAAACTTTTCACTTCTCGTTTTAGCACTGACCAATCAGAAGCTGTGAAAATATTTGCCAACTTGAAACGCCCCCCCCCCCCCCCCCCCGAAATAACGAAGACGAAGGTTCCCTGCGATATTCACACCAGGCTTTCTAACAACCCAAACTTAACCCAATTTAGGTTAGGTCATTAACACCTAATTTGACCCAGATCTCATTGAATCAGATATGTTACTACTTCAGAGGAGATCAGACTCTGTGAAATAGATTTAAGTGAGGACAAAAGAGCATTATACTCAGCGAGAACTGGCGTTACTTGTTATTTTGTTGTGCCTGCAAGGTTTTGAGAAGTTATTTTCTCGTTATAATTATATCCGTGTGGTATATTTGTACTTCCTTGGTTACGAAGTTATTGAGAATGTTAGTACGAACACTGATATTAACAACAATGAATTTCCTCTTAGTTTTGTTAACTTTTCGTGTTCGTTTGTATAACTCTTTATGATTTAGGACAAAAGTTCCCTGTTTATCAGTTGTCCCGGCAGTATAGGCCTCAAGTAAAGGACTGCATGTGCAAGGCCTAGATTTCTGCTAGCATTAACTGCTGTAGCAGAGCATTTAGTGAAATAACTACAGGTAGGGTTAGAGCAGGGGAGATGTTGCTATTATATAGACAACGCAGGTATGTTAAACATACGATAGAAAGATGTGGAGTTTTACACGGTGAGAGAGACATGGAGAGAGAGAAACGGAGATGGAGAGAGATAGAGAGATAGAGACGAAGAGAGACATATAGACGAAGACAGATAGAGAGAGAGAGAGAGAGAGAGCCAGTGACAGAGACAAGCAAGATAGAGAGAGACAGACAAAGAGACAGAGAAAGACAGCGCTAGAGAGACGGAGAGGGTACAGAGAATGATAGAGAGACAGAGAAGAAGACAGAGAGGCAAAGATACGGAGAGAGAGAAAGAGAGAGACAGAGAAAGGGAAAGAGAGATAGAGAGAGGAGGGGTGTGGGAACAGAAGCTCCACCTCCTACGAGTTTAAAATCGCTCTTTCTAGTTATCCTAAACAATCCACGAAACATGCAAAGTCTTTTGAACTTTCTAGTCAGTGTCTGGATGTCAACAAACTGTTGAATGTAGGACAAGATGTCCTACAGTTTGTAGAGTTACGAATGTGCTAAGTAAAGGTTTCCTGGAAATATAGGGCCGAGTAAACAAAACAAGATAAACACTTTATACAGAAAACCTCTCTCTCCTCCTACCATCCTTCTCTCTCTCTCTCTGTCTCTCTGTGTCTCTCTCTCTCTCTCTCTGTCTCTGTCTCTTTTTCTTTCTTTCTTTCTCTCTCTGTCTCTCATTGTCTCTATCTCTCTCTCTGTCTCTGTCTCTCTCTCTCTTTTTCTTTCTTTCTTTCTCTCTCTGTCTCTCCTTGTCTCTATCTCTGTCTCTCTCTGTCTCTGTCTCTCTCTGTCTTTCTGCTTCTCTGTCTGTCTGTTTCTGTCTTTCTCCGTCTCTGTCTCTCTTTCTATCTCTCTTTGTCTCCTCTCTCTCTCTCTCTCTCTCTCTCTCCCCTCTGTCAAAATCTGGGCTTTTCTTTCATGTGCTTAACATAACAGCACCATCGAAATGTTACACGTAAAAGTTGGGAAGATTGTGAGCAACAAGACAGCTGCGATTTGAGTCTGACGACCATCCTGGAAGAACTTAATGCAAAACCGTGGATGGAATCAAAGAGACCATCCATTTGTTAACAAACGTTTTTCGACGAAACTTCCCTCCTACAGCTGATCAGATGGACAAGGCCACAGTCTGGTTGCATAGGTCTGTAAGATATTGGGCACTCTTGGGGTACATGTTCTGGAGTCTGTAATCCGCTCTTACACGGGCTTTCATCTGTATGTGAGATTACTACGCTTATATATTGTTTCGTTATTTTCATCGTCCTTGATGTAGGCATATCGCTGAAATATTAGTTTGGTACTGTTTTCCCCCCCCCCCCTCCTCGACTTCTACGTGCTCTCACTGCCTCTTTTGCCATTCGTTCTCGCTTTTACTTCTTTTCTTTTTCTTCCTGTAAAAGTGCACCCATGCACCTCTAACTCTACCAGAACCTGTTTTACCGCAGTGCTAAACTCATTTGTCTCTTATCATTTGCCCTAAAAAAAAAAGCACTTCATTGGAAGTGTCAGAGTTATAATACACTTCTTTCTCTCTCTACCCGCAACTGTCTAAGACCTTCCTACTATCAATCAAGATTCTACAAATTCGTTTCTTTTCTTGCAAATTTTCCTTCCTCGAAGGTCCACGTGCAAATATCTCAAATCTGCAGGAACTTTTTTAACTTCCAGAATATTTCTATTTTACCTTAAAGAATATAACGAGTTTTAACTTTCCTCTTTCTGAAGTACAAGAAGTGATAAGAAACGGCCAGGTCTAGTATGGTGGTTAGGTTCCACACTTGTGGCGGAAGTCCGCAGGTCGGGTCCATGAACATAAAATAGGCAAACATTCAGTACATGGCGGAGGTGGAGCACCATATCTGTGATTCAATGCAAGAGGATAGCAGACTTTGGTGCATTAAGATAGGAAACTATGAAACAATAAGATAGGAGACTTTGGGGCAATAAGATAACATACTGTGGGGCAATAGGAAAGGAGACTTTGGGGCAATAAGATAGGGGAATTTGGGGCAAAAAGATAGCAGTCTTTGGAGCAACAAGATAGGAGACTTTTGGGCAATTAGATAGGAGACTTTGGGGCAATAAGATACCATACTTTGGGGCAATAGGATAGGAGACTTTGAGGGAATAAGATAGGGGAATTTGGGGCAATAAGATAGCAGACTTTGGGGCAACAAAATAGGGGAATTTGGGGTAAGAAGATAGCAGACTTTGGGGTAAGAAAATAGCAGTCTTTGGGGCAACAAAATAGGGGACTTTGGGGCAATAAGATAGGAGACTTTAGGGCAACAAGATAGCAGTATTTGAGATAACAAGATAGCAGTCTTTGGGATACAAGATAGCAGTCTTTGGTGCAACAAGATAGCAGACTTTGGGCAACAAGATAGCAGACTTTGGGCAACAAGATAGCAGACTTTGGGGCAACAAGATACCAGACTTTGTGGGAACAAGCAAAGAGGACTATACTGCCTTCGCCTCTAGCTAAAATTAGTCCAGTGTTTAAAAAATAGATTCAAATCGTGAAGAAAGAAACCTCAGTATCAGACAGACTAAATAAGTACGCACACACACATACAAAATCCCAACATCAGACAGACCAAACAATTGCACACACACAAAATCTGAACATCAGACAGACCAAATACGTGCACACACACAAAATCCCAAAATCAGATAGACCAAATAAGTGCACACACACAAACCCCAAGATCAGACAGAACAAATAAATGCACACGCACACAAAATCCCAAAATCAGACAGACCAAATAATGGCACGCACGCACGCACGCACACACACACACACACACACACACACACACACACAAATCCCAAGATTAGACAGACCAAATAAGGGCACAAACACACAAAATCCCAAAATCAGACAGATCAAATAATGGCACAGACACATAAAATCCCAAGATCAGACAGACCAAATAATGGTACACACATACACACACACAAATCTCAAGATCAGACAGACCAAATAATCGAACATACACACAAATCCCAAGATCAGACAGACCAAATAATGGAACACACACACAAATCTCAAGAACAGATAGACCAAATAAGTGCACACACACACAAACCCCAAGATCAGACAGACCAAACAAGCACTCGAAGATAATAAATGGTTTCACATGAAAGAGCAAAGGACCATGATATCAGAAAAAAAGTAGGGGAGGGAAGTAATACAGTAAAACGTGACCATAAAATGTCATGGACCTTATGACTAAACACTGAATGTATGCGTCAGTAACTTGGAGGTCTATGACTCTTCCCATGACTCACTTGTTGAGGCTAAAGCTCAAGAAGAATATCCTGGATTCTCTCCCCTTCGACCTACAACGAAGGAACATGCTCCAGCAAGTCATCACGACCTCTCTTTGAAAATCTAGTTCAAGAGGCTAGGAATTAACGGCCCATTTGTTCTGGCTCATTGTTCAGGCCATAGATCCCAGGTAACAATGGCTACCGGGTTCCGGATAAGAGGTAGGTCTGGGATTAGAAGCATAAAGAAACGGGACATTCTCTGATTTGAGGACGCTTTCTTCTGTATGGCCTCGCAGGTGTTGTTGGCATAGAAATCCTCTTGCTTCAAGGTCCGATACTTTCACCTCCAAGAACACAACAGGTGGAGGGCTCCAAGGTTGCCTGTAGCTAATCTTGTAGACAGAACTCTGATCTGTCAGCAATTCCTTAGAGGAATTCCAAACATATCCAGCCTGGATTAGATTATACGTCCAGTTTAGCTAGGAAAAGTAATGAAGTTATGTAATAGTAAGGTTCTACAGTCTTGTCACTTTGAGAGACCTCAAGGAGACACAGAATCAAGATATTTCAGAGCAATGTCCTAAGTGTGACACTCTATGGGAGTGAGTGCTGAAGAAACACTTAAACTACAGAAAACAAACTGGATTCCTTCTAGATCAAATGTTTGAGCAGGATTAGACGAATATTTTGGCCAAACACCGTAAGAAGTAACACCTTGTTGGCGGCCATTAATTCACATGAAGCCACTGACTTCGATTACTGAGGAAAGACGATGGCGATGGTTGGGGCATATGCCCCTGAGAACTGTGGTGACTCGTTACCAAAAATAGCACCGAGATGAACACCTCAGGGAGTACAAGAGTAAGGGTAGACCAAGAGAGACATAAGGAAGAACAAAAGGGAGGCTCATCTGGCCAAGAGAAGGGAGGCAGGGGAGGGAGGGGCACGAAAGAAAGGCGTTTATGGAAAATATTTGCTGAAGCCCTAAGCCCTGTGTGTCTTGGCCACCTAAAGGTTCAGAGAGAGAGATTGAGAGAGAGGGAATGAGTGAGTGAGTGAGAGAAAGAGAGATTGTTTGATTGATTGATCTTTATTTCAAAAGGATTAAGAATTGGGCACGCAGGCCCATCTGACATTCTGCCCTTTATCATGCAACTTTCACTCTGTTCCAGACATTGTACAAATATGTTGCTCATATAATAAACATAATTAACACTACATACACATAAAAATGACTAAGTAAATACATATACAAATGACTAACTACATACAAATATAAATGACTAAAGAGAGAGAAAAAGAGAGAAAGAGAGAGAGTCAGAGAGAAAAAGAAAGAGAGAGGAGGAGAGAGAGAAAAAGAGAGAGGGGAGTGAGAGAGAAAGAGAATGAGAAAGAATGAGAGAGAGCAGGAGTGAGAGAGAGAAAGAGAGAGCGAAAAAGAGAAAGAGAGAGGAGGATAGAGAGAGAGAGAGAAAGAGAGATCAGGGATTGAGAGAGAGAGAAAGAAAGAGAGGGAGTGAGAGAGAGAGAAAAAAAGAGAGAGGAGAGTGAGAGAGAGAAAGAGAGAGAGAGAGAGAGATTCTGATATCCCAAGAACAGAATTACACTACTTTGGTGCTGCTTTCGCAGACTGTACGAACATTCCCCGTATTTACTTTTATCTTCATTCGCACTAAGATAATAACGTGTGAGATTCTAGATATATACGTTTCCGTTGCAGGGACTCCCCTCTCCTTCCCCCCCTCCCCCCCCCCCCCTTCACTTTTCTATCACTCTCAGAAAGTTTCACAGTCACTATAATCATTGTCACATTGTCAATATTTCAGCTTTTATCTCTGCATACCAGATGTCAGCAAAGACGACTGTGGTAATGTAACGGCACAGTAACCAGGGTCACGCGCTGGCCAAGCCTGCGTTATCCAACCTCTTCTTGGGTGCTCCTAGTAACAAGTTCGGCCTGATTAACGAATCCAAGGTGTCGTCACTGTTGCACTGCCGATCAGGAAGATTGCCTCTTTTTTTTTTAAAATTCACAAACTTAACCCAGTTTAAATTAGATCTTTAGCGCCTAATTGAACTCAGATTCTCTAGAATCAGATATGTTAAAATCCTGTTACTACCTATGAGCTAACAGGACATTTTTGGGAATCGATTTAAATGATACAAGAAAGTGTTACACTTAATAAAGATTACCGTTACTTGTCATTTTGTCTGCAAAGCTTTGGGGGTTGTTTTTTTTCCTGTTAAAATAACTGTTATAATTATGCCCGTGTGTTATATTTGTACTTTATTGGTAACGCAGTTCTTGAAAGCGTTAAGATTAGCACTAACATCAACAACAACGAATTTTCCTCTCAGTTTTGTTAGTTTATTCTTTGTAATGGGGCGTGGGGCGTTAGCATCTTTCTTGTACTGGGGTGTGAGGCGTTAGATTATTCCTTGCAGTGGGGTGTGGGCGTTAGATTATTCCTTGCAGTGGGGTATGGGGCGTTAGATTATTCCTTGCAGTGGGGTGTGGGGCGTTAGATTCTTCCTTGTAGTGGGGTGTGGGGCGTTAGATTCTTCCTTGTAGTGAGGTGTGGGGCGTTAGATTCTTCCTTGTAGTGGGGTGTGGGGCGTTAGCATCTTTCTTGTAATGGGGTGAGGGGCACTACTCAAATGGTCTGCACCAAGAATGGCAAAGATCCTATTCTACCTGTCAGTGATGACCTCGGAGACAGTAGTCTACCTATGGCAGTATTTGGTCAAGGGTATCTAACCCTTGAGATCTGTAAATTATTGTGTTACAGTTAGGCCCATAATTGTTTTCTGTGTCAGAGTTAGTGATTTTCAAGTCATTCGTCGCACGTGGAAAGTAAGTTTTGTGTTCTGGGTCTGAGACGAAGGTTTCAGCTCAGAGAGTAGAAAGGTTTTGACTGTTGAGTGAGAAGGTAGAGTAGTCCGGTCTGTGTTGAGAAATGTAGTCGTGTTAAGTATATGATAGTTGTTAGCCAGCTTGAATTATTATGGCGCCATCCTCGTAACGTGGCTAGATATCAGCCTGGAATTATTTGTGTTGGAGTATGTATGTATCGGAGAAATCGTTTCCGTATATATTTTCGTCGTCAGCCATCATCATTATCATCATCATGTTCACGCAGTAAATCGGATGTAAGTGCCAAGGTAACGCAGTCTTGGTAGATGTACCCAGTGTGCCAGAATGTGATCGTCCTGGATGTCCTGTAAAGTGTACGTCACTACAGGAAGTGTTTCGCCGTCTTCTCTCTGTACATCAGTAACTTGTAGTCAGAACAACAGACAACCAGCAGCGTACAAGCAGGAGCAATATAAGTCAACTAGAAGTCGTTTATCTACTGGGCCCTGTCATAACAACTGAGAGAATTGTCCTCGTGGCCAAGTGAAAAGAGATCGTAATGGAAAGGCAGACAAGGTCCCCAAAAAAATACGCAGACTTGAAGTCGGATGTGTGGGACCTCAATGCTCATAATGGCTTAACAACGCAACTAACTCCCTTGTGAGGGACGACGACGACGACGATGAAGAAGAAGAAGAAGAATCCACTCCGGATATTATGGTCGGCCACCGAAGTCTACTCCAATTTTGGCATGATGCCTTCATCCAATATCTTCGCAGGGGTCAACTGCTAGAACATCTTGCAATAACTTCAGGAAGATCATAATAGCAGCAGCATCAGTAACAACAACAACAACAACAAGATATACTAGATGCCCTCTTGCATCTTTTTTTTTCCACTGCTATATTTCTTCTCCGCGGAGATCTTTCATATCCTTTAAATACTCCAGTTTCTCGTTATGAAAAGTCTATAATTGCGGCTGTAACTTCACCTTGAGGGCTAAAAGTCCCACGTTCATAACTGATCGATCAGCTCTTGTGAGTCACATCTCAACAAAAACTGTTAGAAAGTTCTACAAGTTTGCTTAAAAACAAGGACAGGAACGATGCTACAAAACGGCCAGCGGCATGGACAGGTAAGGTGAATCAGTCGATCGGTATCGATCCTTGAGGTCTCAGATTCGCCCATGTTCGTCAGGGTCATAGTACGAAGCTGTTGCTTTCTGTACAAGGTTTGCCTGTGTGCAACGCCTTAGGCTGTGGTTGTGGCCTGAAGATTTCTTAAAACGGAAAGGTTAATTTTATTTAATTTAACATCAAAGTTAGAATAATCCACGATGGTTAGGAGAAGTGTGTTTGTTCGAGTTTTAAAAAAAAAGAAACAGCAGTAGTTAAATGTTCCTTGTGTCATCATCATTATCATCACCATCATCATCATAGTCATCATCATGCTAACTATTGTGGCTTTCCTACAGACACCCATATTCAGCTTTTCTAAATAAAAATGTATAATTTTCAGATGCCCCAGAATTTGTACATCCCTTATCTCAATTCTATCTGCCCTCAATCTGATTTTGTTTTATCTATGATCTCGTTTATCTGTCCTTGTTCTTTTCTTATCTGTCCCTGTTCTCTTCTTATCTGTCCCTGTTCTCTTTTATCTGCCCTTGTTCTCGTTTATCAGTCCTTGTTCTCTTTTATCTGTTCTTGTTCTCATCTATCTGCCCTTGTTCTCATTTATCTGTCCTTGTTTCCGTTTATCTGCCTCTGATCACGATTATCTGTCCTTGTTCTAGTTTATCTGCCCTTGTTTTCGTTTATCTGTCCTTTGTTTTATTTGTACTAAAGGTAGATAGAGGTGTATGGTATAGTTTTACAAAGCGACAGAGGGAATGAGAAGAGTGAGAAAAAAATGGCGAAAAGTATGAAAGTAAGATCAGAATGTATAAATGAAAAACATACAACATCCAATATTTCGACCTGAACCCTTTTCAAGGATTACATACAAGAACAACACAACACAAAAATAAAAACAAGAAAAATGAAAAACTTAGCTTTGTGGCATTCCCTCCTAGTACAGAATACAACAAATGCCCCCTAAAGAAAGTCAGAGCGATGAATGGTTGGGAAATGACAAAGAAAACAACTTCGACCAATCAGATGTCAGCGGCGTGTAGGTGGCACAAAGGAGAGAACAAGGGGTGGGTAGGTTGGGGCGGCAGGAAAGAGATCAGGAAGCTGTAAATATAGCCATATAGCTGCTAGAGAAGAAAAGGGGGGGGGGGGGGGAAGAGAGAAGAAGTGAAGGGGGAGATAACAATCTTCCTTCTGTCACGGTGTCTTATTTTCATTTCTCATTTCAATTTCATGATATTTCTCTCCACATTTTATATGTTTATGATGTTTCGTTTATATAATATATAAATAAGTCTCCAATATTCTTCAATTCCATGATTACAGTACATTATTTCCTTTTCCTATCTCATAACCAAGATGGGGCCTCTCATGTCCCATGTCCGTGATTTCTGAGTATGTTATGCTCATAAATGGCATTGTTTTATTTTCCTTATTTTATTTTTCTTATCTGTCTACCGTATCATGTAGAAATTGTGTTAAGAATATAGAAAAACCTTACTCGAAGTGTTGAATCATCATCATCATCATCATCACTCCATTGAGAGCATAGGCCACGGATAAAGGCACTCCAGACACTTCTGCTTTCCATCTATGTGCATCCCTTGTCTCTGAGCGCTGTCATAATTTTTCATCCCCAAATTAGGCCTAGGTCTCCCTCGTTTTCTTTTTCCTTGAGGATTCCATGTTAGTGCCTATCTTGCTATGCTGGTGTCGGGTTTCCTCAGAGTGTGGCCAATCCACTTTCACTTCCTGGACATGATTTGCAGGTTCATTGGTTCTAGTCCGGCCCTTTCCCAGACCTTCTCGTTCCTGATCTTGTCCTGCCATTTAAATGTTTAAAATCTTCCTCGAGCAGTAGCTCATGAATGTTTGTATCCTCTGTTGAAGTTGTGAATAGAAGTGCCAACTACGAACAAGAAGAAATACAAGTTTAGTAAAACCGCTGGAAATGAGTTGGTCTTATGTTCTTAAGATACCACAGCAACCTGGCTTAAAACAGCCATTGGAAAGGACAGGTGAGGGAAAGAGAAGAAGAGGCAGACAAAGAAAACCTGGTGATAAACTCCAGAAACGGAAATGGATAGCACACGCAACACAGCTAGGGGCTGGCTACCCTGCAGAAAGTCATAAAGTTTACTTGGCTGTATTCGCCATTGGAAGGTCATGTTCATAGCTCAGCCATAAACCGTGGGAGGGGATGTAAGGCGAGGTTGGGGGGGGGGGGGGGGAGAGAGGGAAAGCTGGGGCGGGGTTGTGAGGGAGGGAATGGGAAATATGAACTCACCTACGCGCAGAAGCAGGTTTCTGAGATAATCAGACTTGTGTCACGTGACTCAAGGTGTTTCGAAACTCAATGAATCGTGTCTTTTCGTCTGATTCAAGACCTATTGTGGAGTCCAGCAAATGGCATACATTACCATAGTCCTTTCAGAACATCCCATCAAGCGCGGTAGATCACTTTGGTGTCCACTTACAGCAGGCGCAAAATGGCAAATCGGTTAACAGTCTATCCTACGCTAATTGCATTTCCATCAGGAACTGTATCTTTTGAGCGCTGTAACAATCCATAGCTACCCTAATGGCATTTAAAATGTAACGAACTGAATATAACAAGTGGGTAGTTTTTCGCTCTTTGCTTTTCTCGCGGGTTTACCGTCTTGTAAAAGCTTTTCAGAAAAGACAAGAGAAATAGCCCTTTTTTTTTCCTTCTCCTCTCTAACTCTCCATACTTTTATCGATGCATTTCATTGAAGATATTCATAGCATGGCTGAATTCAAAAAACGACCTTAATGCTAAAAGAAATGATTTCTATTCACTGGGGAATGATGAAATCCCACGAATCTTATTGTTCTATGCTGTTTGTTCACAGGACATCCTACCAGTCGCACGGGAAGAGCTATTGTTCTAGTTAGTGTGCGCGCCATTGTTGAAGATTAGATCATGGGGACCGTGAAATGGAGTGATGCTAACCCAACACCCGCGCATCTTGTGAGTTAAACACAGCCATGTGAGTTCAGAGTGATGCTCTTGTTCCAGGTTCTGTTGTCCCCCCCCCCCCCCCCCCCACTTTCCATATCCCATGCTCCATCCCCCCGCGCATACAAAGATTCAGACTTCCGGGCGAGCACGTCCGGTCGAGGAGAAGACGCCTTGAAATATTATATAGCGTCGCTTTTGTCTTAAATCCAGCTGTCTTTGTATTGTTCCTCTTTGTACCTTGATCAGTCGTAGAAAATTGTCAGGGATCGCCAATTGCGGGTAAAAGAATTACAAACAGAATCGATATTGCTTTTTGTGTGCCCGGACGCTAAAGAAACATCGAGCTTAGAGACACGAGGGTCAAGTGGAAGAACGAAGCATGATCGTGTTTGAAAACCCAGCCCACCCACTTGTGCGCTAGAAACACGAATCCTCACCTGCCCTAACTGTTAAAATTTTCAACTCCAGGCACACTTTCAGGACTGTGCTACGCTTGACAACATCCCCTGGATTCCATTTGCTCTCCCGATGACTCCCGTGAGGTATCTGAAACTCCAAGAAATTTCTCTTGGTATTCATCTGTAGCCCAAGCCATTAGAACAAAATGTCGGCTTGGACGCCCAGTACACAAGGGAGATAAGAGAGCTTGTCACTGTAGTGTTGTGACTTGCTGAATATTGTATGTATGTAACAGTCAGTAATAAACAAAGTAACGGTGAACACTAGGACAGTGTGCAGTTACTAAGCTTTACTTGAACCATGGGACAGTCGACAGTCTACAGGTGAATTATTTGATAGTCGATAGTCTACAAGTAATAGTGTGAATCATTTGATAGTCGATATCTACTGGTAATAATGTGAATCATTTGACAGTCGACAGTCTACAAGTAAATGTGTGAATCATTTGATAGTCGATAGTCTACATGTAATTGTGCGAATCATTTGATGGTCGAACAGTCTACATGTAATAGTGTGACTCATTTGATAGTCAACAATCTACAAGTAATAGTGTGAATCATTTGATAGTCGATAGTCCATATGTAATAGTGTGAATTATTTTATAGTCGACAGTCTACGTGCAATAGTGTGAATCATTTCATAGTCGACAGTCTACGGGTAATAGTGTAAATCAATTCATAGTCGATAGGATACAGGTAATAGTGTGAACCATTTGATATTCGATAAATACTGGAGTTTTAAGCAAACTATTTAGTAATTACAGAGTGTTGCTTGCTTCTCATCCATCCATCCATCCATCCATCCATCCACTTGTTCGGCAGTCGACTAACAGTAACCGAGTACGCCATGTGACGTCTTGCAGGACAGCAACAAATTCTCTCCGCCTCTCATGGACTGAGGCCAGCTGTTGTATTGTGCCTCAGTTGTGCTGTATGCTACTCATTTCCGCTTCTACAGTTCTTTGCCAGGTAGTCTTTGGTCGTCCTCTCTGTTTCCCTCGGGTGTCCATCGCGTGGTTGTTTTAGCGACGTTGCTGGGGTATCTTCGGAGCACATGACCAAACCATTTCCAACGTTTTTTTTTTTTTTTGTGCTTGTTAGACATGCATATCTTCTAGTTCACACTGGACAAGTAGGCCTCTATTATTTGTTATATGTGGCTAGTAAATGTTAATAATCTTTCTGAGCTAGGGCCTCATTGTAATCTGTATTTTATAGAGGATTGTGTGATTGTTAGTGTCATATAAGAGAATCACATGAACTATGTCAGTATCATACAGAGAATCACATGAACTATGTCAGTATCATACAGAGAATCACACGAACTATGTAAGCATCGTACAGAGAATCACATGAACTATGTCAGTATCATACAGAGAATCACATGAACTATGTCAGTATCATACAGAGAATCACATAAACTATGTCAGTATCATACAGAGAATCACACGAACTATGTAAGCATCGTACAGAGAATCACATGAACTATGCCAGTATCATATAGAGAATCACATGAACTATGCCAGTATCATATAGAGAATCACATCAACTATGCCAGTATCATATAGAGAATCACATGAACTACGCGTGATTTACTGAGTTTTACGCTGGTCACGTGAGTGTTAGTGTTTTATAACGTGATACTAGCCATGTGATATGTGATAAGCAGTAAATGTGGGAGTGATATTTTAGTCTTGTCAATATTTGAGTTGAACATGTGGGGGGCGGGGGGGGGGGGGGTGTGAATCTTTTGGTTTGGCAGTAATTCACACAGCGTGACGTGGAATCTGTGATTCACAGGACACAATGTGATTCGCCCAGTTTGGCTGTAAATTCACGTAAAGTGGTGTCAGTTATGAATTGAAACGGAGATGAAAGTTTATAGATAAGGGCTATCGAAAAAAAAAAAAAAACACAACACGGCCCACGCCAGCAACGAAACGAACATCAAAGTCTTAGAAAGCGGTTTCTGGCAGTTCTAATCGCCAACCAAGCGGAACGGTCTTCGCCTATACTGAAGCGTTTGAACCTGTGTACACAGAAGTCCTACATCTAACTGCCCCTTTCCAAATCCCCCCTCCCCCCCCCCTCCTCTCCAGCAATTTTCACTCGTTTTGGTTTATGTTTTTTTTTTCCCTTAAACAATTGATGACACCTGCAAGATGGTCTTCTTGTCGCAAAATATTCATCCGCCTCGGCGATGTGTACCTCGTTCTAATGCAAACAAAAATAAAACACTGGTCTACCGCCTGAAGAATCAAACGGAAGTAACAATGCGAGAAATTAGTTCCCGTTCCTCCATGTTTGGTTTATGCTCTGCAACGGTTACAATGCGCATGACCAGACACACGTAGACAGACAAGACGTCCTTCATCGTCTTATCTCGTATTTTATCTTTTTATTGAACACAATCTCCCCCCCCACCTTTTTTTTTTTAGCATATCACGAGAGAACTGCCTATGGACGACATCTTTTCAAATATCTTTAAATATCTTTAAAAATTCTTTCGCAAAAATCGAAAAGATGTTTTGTAGAACATGATTTTACTCATAGTAGCTTCTTCCATGACTGATTAGCACCTTCTCCTACGACCGATTGGCATCTTCTCCCATGACTGATTCCATCAATATCTGACTGACATAATCAGTCATGTCTGTACTCTGTGCTTGTGCTCAGAACAGAGTTTATAATTAGTCTCTGATGTATTCTGTTTACAAGCGCGCCTCCTAGCATGTATGAAATAGCGCAGTACCGCTGTGCAAGATCTCTCTCCAGTTCTTCCTGGTAAGTATGGAAAATATATCACGTATTACGACTATTTTTTGCATCTCAGATTTAAGGAGACCTCAAGTTACTCAGAGAAAGGACGGGCAACTGATGAGATACATTTGATCAAGTCAGAGACACTGGATCACCTCAAAGAAACTGGATCAAGTTTGACACTGGTTCAAGTCAAGGACATTGGATCAAGCCAGAGACATTGGATCAACCGGTACCCAGCATTTGATCACATAACATATAAATAACGGTAACGCCACCTGAAAGCAGTCAAGCAGTTGTTGCTTCCCCTGCACGGCCTCACCTGCCAGGCAATTCCAGCCCCTGAGGTGATGAAGAAGATGACAGACCTTCATGGCCAACTCAAATGGCTCTCCAGGTCCAGCTGTACCTGGGTACAACAAATATTAAGAGGGCAACAGCTTATGTTTGAATTTACCTGTTTCTGCATCAAAAGACCAAACGGCCCTTAACGTCGTAGAGGCCATCAGGGATGCGTTGTTAATACTTATATTTTCCTTGATGTGAGTGGCATGCATGTGGTCAACACCATGACCTGGCCGCCTTTCCTTCTCCGCTTCCAGGAAGAGCCACACGTGCCTCTAGTCAGACTTAAACCGCCAACATCCGCATGAAATACTGACGCAGCTAAGCACTACGCCACGCATAACAGACAAGAAAACAGAATAATTTTTCACCTCTTTTGAACGCTTAAAGTTTCCATTTCCCGCATTTTTTCTATTTTAGTCTTAATTTTACCTTATCCTCTTGTTTCCGTCAAGGTTACATATAGACGAATTGGTTAGTTAAAGGTAGCATAGGTTTGCAACTGAGCGCAATCTTTCATGATATTGAACTGCTACCTCTCACATATCTGTCAATGACATTTTCTATTGAAATATATTACCAGTTCGTAATCAAGACTTGAAAACAGTTCACTCTGTGGGTACTCTACTCCCGGTTCCACACACCTGTCCATTTAATACGTTTATATGTTCATGTGTCCATACAACAAGAATTTAATATTGAAGAAGGCTGGTTAGACAGGAAATTAAAGAAAAAAGAACTTAAGTATTTCGGACATATTAAACGTCATGAGAGTTTGAAGAACACCGTCTTGGAAAGGTAAATGATGGGAAAAAGAAAAAGAGGAAGACCACGGGCGAAGATGACAACAAGACATTGTTGACGATCTGTGAATGTATACGTCAGCAGCAGGACTTTTGCTTACAACCGTGAGAACTTCAAGAGAGCTGTTAGGGAGGCAAAGTTCCGCAAGGGACATGCTAATGAATGAACGAATCTGGAATGTCTGATAGCCTCAAATAGTAATCAAAGGTAGAAAGACTTAACAAACAGGATGACAACAGTGACACAGATTGGTAGGCAGTATTTAGAAGAACGTGGACTTCGTTCATCTCGGCTGTGTTACACTGTGAAACAAGGGCAGAGAAAGGTAGAAGATCATTGCAGCCATTCTTCATTGGGGTTGGGTGGAGGGGGGGGGTTACGACGACACCACAGTGATGATGACAACAGCGACGTAAAAGTTAAAGAGATGCTTGAGAAAGAGAATAATTAAGTCAAGAAAAGATATACTGAGAAGCGATGATATCTGAGGAAAACAGAGACAAAATGATGAGCTTCTCTGATGAATGTGAAAACCTGGTGACCTTCCAGCACAAGTCTGAAAGTGCCAACAACTAGAAGAAGGGGACGACCCAAAAGAAGATGGATGGAGAGGGGGGAAAAAGGAGCAGGGTATTTTTGTTGTTGTTGTTTTTTTTTTTTTTTTGTTTTACTCTTTACGCTGAATAATTTCTTTCCTTGAATGTAACAGATTTCTTTCGTTGAATGGAACATATTTCTTTTCTTGAATGTAAGAGATTTCTTTTCCTGAATGTAGATTTCTTTCCTTGAATGTAAAAGATTTCTTTCTCTGTATGTAATAGATCTCTATCCTTGAATGTAACATATTTCTTTCCTTGAATGCAACAGATTTCTCTCCTTGGATGTAATTACGCATAAAGTAGAGCGGTTTCAGTTCACATTTTCGACATCTTTAAAATATCGTCGATTGTCTACAACTTTCATTTCACATCGACGCTAAAGTTCATATATAAAAAAATAATACAGATCATCTTGTTGATATAAAATCCATATACATCAAAGAAGATCACATATTCGAGCTGGGAACGTTAATGCGATTAAGGAGCAAACCGTGCGGAACCTGAAGACATCAATAGTAACTGAACTATGAAGTCCAGGTCGCTGTACAAAAGGAAGGCTGAGGCGCAGAATTTTATTTTTTTCGAAGCAGATGGAAGATCAAAGTTTGGAGTGGAGGTTTGGAGAAAGTTGAGGTGAGGTCTAGATTAGGTCAGGAGGATGAGAAAGCCAACGATGATAGAAGAGACTGGAGGTTTGGAGAAAGTTGAGGTGAGGTCTGGATTAGGTCAGGAGGATGAGAAAGCCAACGATGATAGAAGAGACTGGAGGTTTGGAGAAAGTTGAGGTGAGGTCTAGATAAGGTTAGGATGATGAGAAAGCCAACGATGATAGAAGAGACTGGAGGTTTGGACAAAGTTGAGGTGAGGTCTAGATAAGGTTAGGATGATGAGAAAGCCAACGAAGATAGAAGAGACTGGAGGTTTGGACAAAGCTGAGGTGATGTCTAGATAAGGTCAGGATGATGAGAAAGCCAACGATGATAGAAGAGACTGGAGGTTTGGACAAAGTTGAGGTGAGGTCTAGATAAGGTCAGGATGATGAGAAAGCCAACGATGATAGAAGAGACTGGAGGTTTGGACAAAGCTGAGGTGAGGTCTAGATAAGGTCAGGATGATGAGAAAGCCAACGATGATAGAAGAGACTGGAGGTTTGGACAAAGTTGAGGTGAGGTCTGATTGAGCCTGAAGGATGGGCAGACCAGTGACGACAAGGAAGGCGCATTATTCCAGCGAAAACCACGGTTTTCTAAGATGACCAAAATTTCAACTGTTCTGAGCTTCTTCATCTACGTAGACAAAGAGACGGGCTGCCGCCATGAATCCCATCGTCAGATTGAAAGAACCTGGCAACTGATTGAAGACTGGAGAAATCGAGAGACAAAGCACAACCACTGTCTGGCCAAGTGTTGCAGGTAAAGATATTTAACCACAATTACATCCAAAGGCTAATGCTAAGTGCGGAAGCATGATCGCAGACGTCCACCGGGACAACACGCAAATAAATATATACATAACTTCAGTCTTTATACACATTATCTCAGGATCTGAACTCTAGCACCTGCTGAACGTGATGAACCTACAACTGACAATCAAACACAGATCCTCACGTGCGACCCATATCACCTACAGGGAATAACTGATGAATGACTTGTATCTAAACATCCCCCCCCCAAAAAAAAAAGATCCTGGTGGGTATTTTTATATATGAAAAACAGGTTGGGGGGGGGGAGTTATGGAGCTGGAACAGGTGTCATCTGCAAGCACTTAATATTAATCATAAACAGACAATTCCCCCCCCCCCTCCCCACCTGCAAAAAAAGCGGGATTCTTTCATTACCTCCCTTTTTGCTATCCGATTTCATGACAAAACAAACATGAAATGCGTGAAGATACACAGGGAGCAAAGGCTAGCGGCCATGAAAAACCTCCACCAGAAGGGGAGGGAGTAGGAAAAGTTCCTAAGATCGTTCAACCTGTAAAAATGGAAAAAGAAAAGGGTGAATGCAAGAACAGACGGAGGAGAGTTTGATCAGCAGAGCCTGTCCGGTACGAGTAAAGGGGACAGGAATGTGATATTTACACATATAGCGTATACTCCCACCTTGTATATCAAATCGTAAGTGGAGGTATTCTTCGTTTGTTTTAGAAATCTATGCAAAATAGTATAGTTTACTTGTTTTAGAAATCTGTATAAAATAGTATAGCTTACTTGTTTTAGAAATCTATACAAAATAGCACAGTTTACATTCCATGAATAAATATTCTTAAATCATATCAGGCTCCTTCATTGTTAGAAATGAATCAACTGTTTCTTTCATTCTTCCTTTCATTCTTCCTTTCATTCTTTTTTTTCTTTCTTTTTAAATCACCAGAATCCATTCATCATCCAGCACCACGTCAAAATCATCATGGCCCAGGGTGCCAAAGACACCAAGACCTGCATGGATATGAAGGCAAGAACGGTACCCCAGCTTTGTCAGTGTTTGTCCGTACAACGACAAGAAGAAGAAGATAGTAGAGATCTGTGAGCGAACACAGGACAGTTAGGTCTCAGTTGGGGGAGGGGAGCGGCTAAAGGTGCTGTCCGTTATGTCAGTCAGCGACCCACAGCTGACATGCTAGCGTCCGGGCTGGCGAACCATAGCTGGCCAAGACCCCGTCTCACTTCTCCGTTGGAACCCCCTCGGCCCCAGTAACAGGCCCAGCCTGGCTAACAGGGCGAAGATCGCAGTAGTTCCGTCGGTGGTGGACTCTGCTAAAGAAGTATTGCACGCTACCTTTCTTTTAAGCCCCCAATCCGGGATTGAAAACAAAATAGTCGCCAGGACCCGCTTCCAATCCTTCACGATGCTGCACCTCAATATCTCCACTTCATCGGCTGCAAACATCACCAGCCCACAGTTCCAAGAAGAAGAAGAAGGAGGAGGAAGATAAACGCTTGGCACTGACTCTTCAAAAAAAAAAAACGGAAAAACTTTCAGAACAACCTCCTCTTGTGTGCTTTCTCCCAGGAACTATCGCCGAGTAACAACCGAAGAATCTCTTCTGCCCGTCCCCCTTTCCCCGTCCCCCATAGACATATTTATTGAAGAGTATATGTAACAGGATGATGATAAGCCTTAAACCCATATGGGGAACTGACGATGAGGCAACCACAAGAGAACAATTTCTGATTGCTTGCGTCCGCGTCGGCGAGTCATAGCGGGCCAAGACCCTATTCTACTTACAAGTGATGCGCCTGGAAAACAAAAACAAAAAAATAGCGTGGGCCAAATGAATATGAATCGCGAACTTGGATCTAAAAATATGCCGAGCCGAAGTTAGGTGTGTTGGACCGAAAGTTTAACATAAAATAATCAAGACTTCTTGAGGACGAACGCTAAAGAAGAAGAAGAAGAAGAAGAAGGGTGCAATGAAAGCAAAAACAAAGTCTTGGACTAAAGAAAAAAGAGAATGAAAGCTGTACCGGCGAGTTCACATCTATCAAAGTACATGGAAGTGCACGCATTTTAATAGTTTAGAGAGAGAGAGAGAGAGAGAGAGAGAGAGGGAGAGAGGGAGAGAGTTCTGTCTGCAGATTCAGTGCAGGAAACATTCAAAAGAAACACATGATGATGATGATGATGACGACGACGACGACGACTAACGATCTTATTTTAAGAACAAATTAACGAAGTTTTAAGTCAGTTTTAAATTGGCAAGAGAAACATCAGAATCAGATAATTAAAATATTCGAATCATACATAGTGGCATAACACAAAAATGAAAGCCAGACAACAGGAAAAAGTTGAGGCAAAGCGAGTCAGAGGTCGACAGCGGTAATGATGAATGAACATGAACAGATGGACTGGATTTGTCTTGGCGAGGTGCACTGTGAAAACGAGAGACGGGGAAAGTTGATAGAGCCAGTCCACCCACATTTTCGGTCGGAGACAGCACAGGATGATAATAGAAGTAAGATTTCTCACTTAAATTAAGGCTTCAGATTCCAGTGACATGTGACAGTCACTTGAAACCAGGAGAAGACAAACCATTAGAATCGACAAAATAAGAAAAAAAAATCTCCAAAACTGAAGATAACATCAAAGAGTTAAAGTTTAAAAGTTAGAATTTATAATCTATAAATAATATAACCCTGAAACTGTCATATAATCGTGGGCGTGCCTCTTCAAGGTGTCACATATGCTCCCTTAAAGATGAATTTTACAAGCACATGAATGTGATACTTTCGATGTGGGCTAGAAGAAAAGTGACAAAGACCATGCTGGGAACTTTTGCAATGAAATATCACACTAATCCTCAGAAACATTCACCAGATAAGACGACAAAGCGGCACGCTAGGGCCCTGGCTGTTTCTGTTTACTTCCCTCTAATTTTTCATGTCCATTTGTTCACCTGTGAATTAAAAACAAAATCACACCTGTGATTTAGAGCCAGCCCTGCTCTAGGCCAACCCGCATCTTGAAATTCTAACACCCATATCTAAGATTCAGATTTATGGTTCTGGCGTATTATATTTTACAGCCGGGCATTGCCGAAGATTATACCATTCGCTGGTCCATAAATGCGTCCTTTTCAGAATAGACACGGCTGGGTTTTCCATAGAATTCATCAGCTCTTGTGGAGCTATCTCTCAAGAGGGAAGGATGACAAGTGTTTGAATATTGCCTTTAGAAACATGGGCTTCTCTCGGGCCGTGGGCTTCAGTTTTGGCATAGGAGATTGTTATCCATAGGTTTATGTCAAATCATTTCATGCCAATGAAATGTTAGACTTATTTCGTGACCACATTTAACATCTGGAAAGACAACAAACGACGGACCCAGACATAGGGCAACTTACATGGGCGGCACTAAAGTGTTTTTAAGATCTTTTTTTTTTTTTTTAACTTTAGACTTTTCTTTCATTCGTCGTTTTCTTTTGAAAACATCTGCGATTCATTTTATAATCAGAAGAAATAAAATGATGATATAAATTCCTTCATTTCAAGGGTTGTTGTTGCTGTAAAACTTGTCGTTGGCGTTGTACAAATATATATATATATTAAGAGTAATGTTCTAAGTGTACTACTCTATGGACGTGAATGCTGGAAAATCACCAAAACCATAGAAAACAAGTTGAATTCTTTCCAGACTAAATGTTTACGAAGAATTAGAAAAATATTTTGGCCAAACACCATAGGAAATAGCATCTTGTTGGCAGAGATGCAGATTAAGCCACTGACAACAATTATTGAGGAAAGACGCTGGCGATGGGGCATGTGCTCCGAATGACTGATAACTCACTACCAAAAATAGCACTAAGATGGACACCACAGGGGAACAGAAGTAAGGGTAGACCAAAAGAGACATGGAGAAGAACAACAGAGATGATGTTGAGCAATAGAGGGTTTACCTGGGCAAGAGCAGAAAAAAAGGCAAAGGACAGGCATTTGTGGAAAACCCTTGTGGAAGCCCCATGTGCCCTGGTCATTTAAGGTTCAGATATATATATATATATATATATATATATAAAGAGAAACCAAATGTCCTTTTATAGTGGGTGCACAGAAGAATGGGATATTTAAAAAGTGCAATCTATGATAACACTATAATGTCTGAAATATTTTAGCTATATCGTAAGATTAAACAAAATCAACCGACAGCCAAGAAGGCAACTATTTGTTGTAAAGAGCGAAGTATTACCACAACTCCTCAGATCATCAGAACAGCCCCTGCCACTAAGACAAGTGTTTAGTTCTGGATTGTTCAACTTCAGTGTCCTCTATGGCAACAACTGTGTGCGGAAATCGAGGGCCGGCCTGCACTAAATCAACTGGTTTTTTTTTTGCCAGCTTACATAAAAAGAGACCCACAAACAAAAAAAAAAAGTGGCAGTCAAAAAGTCATGATGACTGATTGTTTTTAGATTAGATTTTTTGGGTATTTAAAGATGTTTTTACAAGTTTTGAAGACAATAAATCTGTTCAAGCATATTCTAGCTTCGGGGCTCCTATCAGGCTCTCTGGAGCTGACTGCAGGTTTTGCTATGTCGACAGGGATCAGGATCTGATGTGACTAACAACCTCGAATGCAGAAGAAGAAGAAGAAGAAGAAGAAGAAGCACATTCTTTTAAGTTAACTATTTAAATAAGTTTTTGTATTTCTGGGACCGCCACTTGGATCACTTGTTTAAATATTTTAAACTTCTGACACTCTAAATGTGGGTGGGTGTCCCTTTGGGTTATGATTCCCAGAGGTATGTTAGTTGCTGGTCTGCCACCGCTACGCGAGGCGAGGCTGATGACACAGTTCGAGCTGTTTGAGGAAAATGTTAGAAGGAAAGCAGCAAGAAAACAGCAAGAGCAAAACAGCATGATGCGGGGGGCCGGGAAAACATGTTGTTGTTGTTGTTGTTGTTGTATGTAGCCTGGAACTAGCAACGGGGTGGTCTTAGCAGCCGACGCAGTTAAGATGTTGAAGCACCAGCGTGGCAGTTAACACGGAACGGGTTAGGGTGCCAAACTTGGAGCAAGCTTCTGGACACCTCATCGCCATAGTGACCACGTGAGCACTGTCTTGTTGGCCAAGCTCAGCCTTTTACTAGTAAGAGCACCAACGGAGAAGTAGGACCGACTGGTAACAGCACCAACGGAGAGGTGGGGCCGACTAATAAGAAAACCAACTGAGAGGTGGGGCCGACTAATAAGAAAACCAACTGAGAGGTGGGGCCGACTAATAAGAAAACCAACTGAGAGGTGGGGCCGACTAATAAGAAAACCAACTGAGAGGTGGGGCCGACTAATAAGAAAACCAACTGAGAGGTGGGGCCGACTAATAAGAAAACCAACGGAGAGGTGGGGCCGACTAATAAGAAAACCAACTGAGAGGTGGGGCCGACTAATAAGAAAACCAACTGATAGGTGGGGCCGACTAATAAGAAAACCAACTGAGAGGTGGGGCCGACTAATAAGAAAACCAACTGAGAGGTGGGGCCGACTAATAAGAAAACCAACGGAGAGGTAAGGCCGACTAATAAGAAAACCAACGGAGAGGGGGGCCGACTAATAAGAAAACCAACTGAGAGGTGGGGCCGACTAATAAGAAAACCAACTGAGAGGTGGGGCCGACTAATAAGAAAACCAACGGAGAGGTAAGGCCGACTAATAAGAAAACCAACGGAGAGGTGGGGCCGACTAATAAGAAAACCAACTGAGAGGTAAGGCCGACTAATAAGAAAACCAACGGAGAGGTAAGGCCGACTAATAAGAAAACCAACGGAGAGGTAAGGCCGACTAATAAGAAAACCAACGGAGAGGTGGGGCCGACTAATAAGAAAACCAACGGAGAGGTGGGGCCGACTAATAAGAAAACCAACGGAGAGGTAGGACCGACTAATAAGAAAACCAACGGAGAGGTGGGGCCGACTAATAAGAAAACTAACGGAGAGGTAGGACCGACTAATAAGAAAACCAACGGAGAGGTAGGACCGACTAATAAGAAAACCAACGGAGAGGTGGGGCCGACTAATAAGAAAACCAACGGAGAGGTGGGGCCGACTAATAAGAAAACCAACGGAGAGGTAGGACCGACTGGTAAGAGCATCAACGGAGAGGTAGGGGCCGACTAATAAGACCACCAACAGAGAGGTAGGGCCGCCTACAAAAGCACCAACAGAGATGTAGGACCGACTAACAAGAGCACCAACAGAGAGGTAGGACTGACTAACAAGAGAAATAGGACCGACTAACAAGAAAGACAGGACGGACTAACAGGAGAGGTAGAACCGATTAACAAGACTAATAAGGGCACCAATGGAGAGATGGACCGACTGGCCACCACACCCAACATAAAACATCTTCTCACATCAACAGACGGACAGGAATCCGTCTGCCCCACGTGTTTCGCCAAAAAATAAGGAAACAGGACAAGTTGTGGATCCACTGTTTGGCCACTCTTCCGCGTTGAGGCTTACACATGATGATGATAATGGCTGCAGCTGTGGAGTACTGAAAGAAGAGTTGAGGGGTTGGGGGGGGAGGGGAGGTGGTGAAATACTTGTCAACATCTCCAAACACTGATAAACATGGCGTATTGAAAGTTGAAAGGAAAATCTTTTCTTCGCCTGGCGTCACCTGATGTGTCCATTATACGTGATTATCATGCTTTAGAAAGCCCAGATTGTGAATAGCTCCGTATATGGAAAACACAAACGGACAAACCGCGTCAACTATTAAAACGCCATCAGCGCCTCTTCAGTTTTCTAAGGGGCGGTGGGAAGTTTTTTTTTAGGGGGGGGGGGCGAAAAATGTACTAAAATCATACATAATAAGCGGAGAATTTCACTTCTTGCCAGCAAGCCAACCCTGAATATGGGCTGGCGGTCATAGTGAAACCATGCAGAAATACAGCAAACGCCATGGACGCAGGCATAACACGGACCGATGGACAGCAATAGAGACTTGTGTCCAATGCCAACACTTCACAAGAGGCGGCCAACCCTTTGTCGGTGAGATATGATTCACTGAACAATTTTTTTTTTAAACAGCGGTTCTCAAAACTAACTTTTGAAGGAACAAATCGAGAACAGGGAAGAAAAATAGAGCTGAAATAGAAGTGGTTTATTTCCAAAAAGAAATGACCTAGCAAACGTGCTATTTGTCTATAAAGCTAAATTCCATAAGCCATTATAGAAAATATCTATACTGTCTGGAAAATACTTGGATTAAGATTGTGGAATTTTCTGACAAGAAAAGTGTTCTCTGTTTTAACATCAGACACTAAAGGTAGACAGAGGTGTATGGTTTAGTTTTTTTTAAAAAAAATAGTAAGAGTGATGAAAGTGGAATGGAACAAGAAAGGCAGAAAGTAAGATGATTAGTTTTTAAAAAAATGAAGAACATACAACAATCCAATATTTCGGCTAAAACCCTTTTTTGCAAGGGGTCACATGTAAAAAATACAACAGATAAAAATACGAAAAAAAATGGATATAAAAAGAGCTAAATGTTGAATTTTTCATATTTTTTTCGTGCTTTACAAAATTGTTATTATTAAACATAATGTTATTAAGTAGCGATTTATTTAATAAGTGCGCACAATCGAACTAACAGGCCGACAGTGCCGACTTTTAAAATGAAAATATTCGCATTCGCTACATCGCTATCACTGACACGTTAAACACCAGTCCAACTGAAGCAGGAGTTTTGGTGGAAACATTTTCTTATTAGCTGTCAAGAAAGCAAAGACCCTGAGAATAGAAGTCTACATGATTTTGATTATTATGCTGTAAAATAAAATAAAATAAAATAAAATAAAATAAAATAAAAACATGACTATTGTATTAAGATATCATTTAGTATAGTCTTTGAGTGAACGTTCTACGAAGTCTGAAAAACGCCGACAGAAGGGGCATTTCGGTGTTCCGGGGTCACACGATTTGAAAGTTCATCAAAACAACGGTAGTAATTGTTTCCTGCCCGTTAATCAAAGATGTGTCATCTGATGCGCATGCGCGTTCTGCTTTGTGGTATTGGAGAGCATCAACGACACAACTCCACACCTAAATGTTTGTCACAAACAGAAGACGGTCAAGACAAGGATTCTAAAAGACTGGACATCTCAATGACAAAGAGGACAGAAGTTACAATGAACCACAAGGTGAGGTACAGACAGCTCTATCACGCCTTAGATACAAATAGGGGACGTGGCTTTAGTGTCCCTACCGTGTCTTAGATACAACTAGAGGGCGTGGCTTTAGTGTCCCTACCATGTATTAGATACAACTAGAGGGCGTGGCTTTAGTGTCCCTACCATGTCTTAGATACAACTAGAGGGCGTGGCTACCACGCCTTAGATACAACTAGAGGGCGTGGCGTTAGTGTCTTTGTTTTCCTTGATACTTCAGCACACTAGAGGATGATGTGGTCAGCGTCAGTCCTGGCTGCCTTTCCATCCCCAGTTCCAGAGGAAACCAATGACCACAGCTGGGCAGGCCCTCCGAGAGAAATCTTGAGAGTCAGCGCTCTAGTTTATCTATTTTAATCCCTCATTGGGCCCTGAAACCATACGGGGCCCTTGAACTCTCCGGACTTCGAAACGTTTCATTGTCTGGACCCACCCACCCACCCCCCACCCCCACAGGCCCTACAGCTGGATGGTTCGCTCGTTTCAGGTTGGATCTGAATCGCCGACTTGACCATGAGAAAGCAATGCACTATTAACTTCGCTACACACACGCACTACAGACGCACTGAGGCGAACATTTCAGACAGAATTCCCCTGTTGTTTGACCCCCCTCCCCCTCTCTCCCCCCCCCCCAGTTGGAAACAGCAAAATGCCCAAGACCAGACCAGATGGAGAATGTTCTTGCGTGTCTCATCCAGTTATGGAGGGAAACTGATGATAAATGTCTGGCTCAGGTTATGAACCTCCCAGACTGTATTTAACAACGTGATTTATAATGTATAAACCTATAAACCTCACAAAACCTCATCTGTCAGACAGTAACAAAAAGTCGCAGAATATACCACAGTAGCTTACGCAAGAGAAATAGTTGCTTCACGTAGGAAAAGTAATGTTAGCAGGCCTACATAAGTTAATTTATTTTTTTATTATTTTTTTTTTAAATTTTTTTTTTATTTCTCTTTCCCACTTGGAGGAAAACACTTCAGATAAGTTCTTTGTGTTTGTATTTTGTCGTGTATGTATCCTCGAATAAGGCTCACGCCGAAATATCGGATGTTGTATGTTTTTCATTTATACATTCTCATACTTTCTGTTCGTTTATTTCTCACCTTACTCACTCCCTCCCTCACTTTGTAAAACTGCACCATACACCTCTGTCTACATAAGTTAACAGATCCTGTTAACTATAATAGAACTGTAATGTTTATGCTAAAGTTACTTTTCTTAGTTTTCCCTCCTCCACGTTTTCTTCTTCTTCTTCTTCATTTACTGTTTATATTATTGACTGTTTTTTTTTATATTTCATGTATAGCATTATAGATCTTAGCTTCTTCTTTGGTGGCTCCACTAAGACAGTAGGCGAGTCTCAATATTTCACACTGCGAGCACTTAAAGGATGTATTCCACATTTACAAGTGTCTGGATGTATTCCACATTTAGAAGTGGCTGAGCACTTGAAGGATGCATTCCACATTTATAAGTGGCTGAGCACTTGAAGGATGCATTCCACATTTAGAACTGGCTGGGCGCCTGAAGGATGTATTCCACATTTAGTAGCGCCTGGGCGCTTGAAGGATGCATTCCACATTTAGAAGTGCCTGGGCGTTTGAATGATGTATTCCACATTTAGAAGCGCCTGGGCGCTTGAATGATGTATTCCACATTTAGAAGCGCCTGGGCGCTTGAATGATGTATTCCACATTCAGAAGCGTCTGGACGTTTGCTCAAAAATGGGAATTTCCAGAGCATCAAACTCTGTGCACATTTTCGGCACTGATGTGTGTGTACACCTGTGAATATGTGTACACCATATTATGCTACTAAATTATCCCAGCTCACTGGATACTACTGTGGAAACTCGATACCGCTATTGTTTTTATATCAGGAGATATCAGTTACCAGGATACCCAGCTGTCGACGCCCAGCTAGGTCGTGTAAGTAACATAGGGTTTCGTTTTCTGTCATGTTTCACGGGCAACTTTCTTTCGTAACGAAGTTACAGAATGTGTACACTTTCTCAGAACCTTACGTGCCCAAGGCATAAGGGGCTTTCGCAAGGGTTTTCCACAAACTCCCCCCCCCCACCCCCACCTCCTCTTGCCCTGGTGAGCCCTCTATTGCTCAACATTTGTTTTTCTTCTCCATGTATGGTTTGGTCTCCCCTTACTTCTATTTCCCCGTGGTGTCCATCTTAGTGATGTTTTTGATAGTGAATCGTCAGTCATCCGGAGCACATGTCCCAACCATCGCCAGCGTCTTTCCTCAATAATTGCTATCAGTGGCTTCATCATCTGCATTTCTGCCACTGAGATGTTGTTTATACACTTTCTTCTGATACCAAACCTGTGTTGTGACCCACTCACAGTGAAACGAAAAGGAGGACAAATGTTAAGGACAATTTTATGGAAGAAGATAAAAAAAAGTTAAAATTGATTACAAGACGTTAAGGGCGCCTGGGCGGTGAAGTGACTAGCGCCCCCCCCCCCCTTCCACGACGAAGGTCTGAAGTTCAGATCCTACAGAAGGCGCCCCAGTCATTCAGCTGCAGAAATGGGTACCTGACTTCTTCTGGAGCTGGGGAAAGAAAGGCTTCCAGGTTTGAGGCTGATTACTGTGTCCTCTAGTTTGTTGACAGGTCAAGGACAATATGTAAACTAGCACACTATTCCCAGGTGCTTACTTGAGCCATCAGGGCCACATTCACCTTACCTTTATAACAGTTTTTTTTCTTTCTCTGTAATCTAAAGGGTGGGAATGAGATAGGCCGATTAACTCCCGCGTGGATAGTTCAGTGGTCTTTCATGAGGAAGATGGATGGTTCAATATTTAGTTGCGGTGCTTCGGTTAGTCCTCATGCAAAAACAGACGCATGACCTTTCTGTAGCCAGGGAGTGAGAAGCTATCAGGATCTCTAGAGATCTGACCGGAAAATACGAACACTAGTATCATCTGCCTTTTATGACCGAATAGGGGACATAAGATGAAATAGATGAAACAGCGGTGGGCGGCCCTTACCTGTACGTCGAACTGTCAATATCCTCAATGGTCCTCGATCTGGAAAGTTTTGAGAACCGCAGAAATATGTAGATGTACCTTTTCCAAGAGATCAAGTGTTTTTTTTTTCCTTTCAATCTTTATTAATTTTTTTTTTAACTTGTCATTTACTTTGACCACACTGTTAATGGCTGACTGCTGATGAGCCACAAACCCTGCATTTTTTTTTCTTTCTCCATTTATTTTCGTCTTCTTTTATCTTTTTTTTTCTGAAAATTGTTTTATCTTATGAAGACGAAGGCCGAAATATTAAAGTGTTGTCTCATTAACGAATGCCGCACCCTCCAACTTTCCTGCACAATATCCCGTTCACTAGCGATGGAGATAGGAAAATCCGTACACTCATCCCAACTTCTGTGTTTGCGGTTACTGTAAGGTTCTCCCTATTTTGAAAGCAAGATTCGTAGCATTTGAAAAAAAAAAAAAAGGATTAAAGCTCAGACGAAAGACATTTTAGAAAATATATGAATGATTCAGACTCACTGTAATAGTGTACGACCTTCTAATGCGTATTTCAACGCCCACAAGAATCAAAACACGAAGATTAAGGACATACCTGACCCGTAACTTTGCATGTCTGGAGAATCAACTGGGGCAGATTAACTTGATGTTGTGAAAGGAAGTCACGAGACGTTGTTCAGTATGAAAGTTAAGAAGTCAATGATTCAATATGTCTGAATTAATAGTTTAACTACGCAATGATACGGTACAGAACGAGTGAAATTATTCTTACTAAGAAAATCTATGTCATAGGCGAAGCTATTGTTACAGAGAATTTCTGTATCATAGATGAAGCTATTGTTACAGAGAATTTCTGTATCATATATGAAGCTATTGTTACAGAGAATTTCTGTATCACAGATGAAGCTATTGTTACAGAGAATTTCTGTATCATAGGTGAAGCTATTGTTACAGAGATGATATATATATCATAGACGAAATTAACGTTACAGGTAATCTATATTATAGGTAAAACTTGTTACAAAGATCCATGTTATAGGTGAAGCTATAGTTACAAATAAGATCTATATTATAGGCGAAACTATTGTTACAAAGAAGATCTGTATAATAGGTGAAACTATTGTTACAAATAAAATCTATACAATACTTGAAACTATTGTTACAAAGAAGATCTATGTTATAGATGAAACTGGTGTTCTAGATCATAGATGAAACTATTATTACAAGGAAGATCTGTATCATAGGTGAAACTATTGTTACAGAGATATCACAAATCATATATGTTCAATCAGAAGAACTGAAGTTAGTGATGATTATATTCTTAATCTATGCTTTCTCAAGGAAACTTTTGCGTTATTACACCAGCACAGCCTGTCGAACAGTATGAGGAACTAGTGTGGTATGTTCTGTTCGTTGAGGTGGAGGCTGTTGAGAACCAAGTATGTGAAATCTCTTCTATGAAGTTAAAGACTAGCAGTTGTAGCCTCTACCAATTTGGTCTGATTCCTTTTTCTAAGATCTTCAGTTCAACACCATTGACAGGTTACTCTAGGTCATGATTAGTGAGACTTCAGCGAACCAGTCAAGTAATCAGTCAGTCATCCAACCAGCTAACCAGCCATCTACCTAAGGACCGAACCGGCCAAGTAACCACCTAATCAATCAACCAACTAACCAACGAGCTAACCAACGAAACAACCCAGCCAGCTAACGAACTAAACAATCAATCAATCAGCTAAATAACCAGCCAGTCAAACCAGCCAGCTAACCAATCAGCCAATCAAAAACCAGTCTACAAACCAATCAGTCAATCAGCCAGCTAACCAACCAACCAGCTAACCAACCAACCAACCAACCAGCCAGCCAGCCAGCCAACCAACCAACCAACACATCAACCAACGAAGAGAACAACTCAACCCGCTAATGACCTTTACCGTCCGTGTAGAAAAGCGATTCCGTGTACGAGAATAGTTTAAGCTCATTTACACATCTGTTAACTCGTGTTTGGTCTCATGAAAATGAGGGATATTAAAGCAGTGGATGGTAGGGAAGGAGGGGTGGTGGTTGGGGGGAGGGGTAGGGGGGCCCCACACACCTGCTATAGAAGTCGTAGAAAAGTAAGGCGGTAGAGGGAGAACTTAGGGAGAGTAACTGGGGGTTCAACCCGAGGATTATGACGTGCAGCTTTCGATCCCTGATAACATGACAGCGCTAACCGTATGTGAGTGACTGTCTCTGTCGATATCAGACACCTGGCACACAGAGACAGCGGGAAATAGGAACTGGGAGGGTGGAGGGACAGAACAGAATACGATCTTTCTGATCAGTTTTTGATCAAACTGGTAAACAGCTTTTATACATAGATTTCGTCATCTGTTTCTTCCGGGCTTTGCGTTGCGAGCAAGCCTCAAGACTCTACGTAGCTTAGGAGTAAGTGATGCATGCGCTGTTGGTGGTCGTGGTGATAAAGGTGGTCCTGACATGCCTTGGAAGGCACCCAAGGAATATTATGTTAAGTGACCATTATGCCTGGCTGCCTCTCTAGAAGACACCAGGTACCCATTTCTACTGTCGGATGAATGTGATGCCTCCCTCGATTCATCAACCTACACCAGAAGAGAAAAATAAAAGTGGCGAGGATTGGGGGGGGGGGGGGGGAGGGAGTGGGAGGAAGAACAAACAACAATAAACAAAAACAAAAAAAAAAATTGTCCGAGATTCAATGTTCTTTTTAAACCGAGCAGAAATTCCGGCAGCGCACAAAATGCTGATTTGCAAGAAAAGGTATAGTTTCCTTAAGAGGACGCATAGATTTCTGGGTTTTGTGAAAGAACCATCGCCACTATGGAGTATCAACACGGTACCCAATGAATGAATGAATGAGTCGCAAGTCGCTTCATCGTCAGGTAGCCTAATATTTTTGGGGCTCTAGCTGGCGTCTCGGAGTTCGCTGTAAAACGCAGAGATTCTCGTGACGTAGCGAAGATCGGACCAGCCAAGGGTCCTGTCCGCTGCGCAGTGTTGGCAACCCTTTAACATTTCAACATACCAGTATAACCTTTCTTTTTCCTAACATTTACCTTTGTATCCTTAACTCTTTCTTATCCATCGTTACAGTTTTCTTACACTGACGGTTCGTGTTAACAGATAAGAAGTGGTTAAAATCGCGACAAGCAGCAATGATTATTTAGATTAAATATGAATCCATTTAAAATCGTATAATATGTTATAGAGTACTATAATCCGTCAATCCATGTCCTTAGGCGGTGATCGACGGTGAAATTGCGACCAAGTACACTTTGTGACGTCATGCAAGTCAGAGACAGATACACCACCTCTCGCTGTCAGTAGCCAGCCCTCCTCATGGTGCTCCAAACTGTGCTGGATGTTGTTCATCTCTCTGCTTATACAGCTCTTAGCTGGAGTGCCATTCGCTCGGTCTCTGAGACCAGAACAGGCAACACACGAGATGATCCCGCCCGGTCGTGGATCGCACTGAGAAGCCAGGAGAAATGGATCTCCGTTTTCTAGTGCGCGATCCAGGAGAGTGACAGAATCCAACACTTGTTCATTTTTGTCGAGCTGATAGTGTGTGCTTCCCTTCTCGTGGCTAAGCGGTTGTTCGTCTTTCTGGAGTCACGGGTTCGATTCACAGTCATTTTCTCATTATTTTGTCTCTCACTCGCGTCTAAAGTGCTTTCTCCACAATCTGTTTTCTTAGTATTTTCCCAGGATAATCTTTGGAATCTATTGTGGCCGTGATTGTCGCACAGGTCTGAGAGCACAAGCGACGGGTGAAAGGAATACTGTAACATAATAACGAGGAAGAGCAAACGACAGAATAAACTTTACTTTCTCCGAAACTTTCCATAATTCAAAATTTGAACTTCTCAGCAGCAAATCCATCTTGTGATAAGAACCAGAGTGTAGCTTAATGTCACTGGACGATAAATGCAAATTGCCTCTGACTTCCTTACTAAAGGCTCACAGGTCATGGGTTTCATAGTGGTCGTTGACAGTGGAGTGCTAATGACGTCGTGGCCTAACGACAACCGAAATATAATAAAGATCAAATATAGGGCTCTTTCTTTACCTCAGTCGGGCCCATAAGATAATAAAGATCAAATATAGGGCTCTTTCTTTACCTCAGTCGGGCCCATAATATAATAAAGATCAAATATAGGGCTCTTTCTTTACCTCAGTCGGGCCCAAAATGAAGTCGTTCCCCCCCCCCCCCCCCCCCTTTTTTTTCCGCACGGGTTCTTTACTTCAGAAAGGCATCTAATCTAGACGATTTCTTCCTTCATCGTTGACTTTTAGAAGATTCCGAACTCCAGCTGCACACTTCTCCACAGCTTTCTCTGTATCTCTGCTGCTGTCTCCACCATTATCGCGTGTCTAACTGTGACGTCGATTCGTTCGTTTGTGGCGTCATGCAATTTCTTTTGTGAAAAATGTTGCGAAAGTCCAACGTTCTGGGTCTGGAGTACCTGACATTATCTTCAACACACCATCATCATCATCATTATCGCCTTTCACTCCCGTGAGAATATCTCTCTCTCTCTCTCTCTCTCTCTCTCTCTCTCTCTCTGAACCTTAAGTGCCCAGTGCACATGGGGCTTCCGCAAGGGTTTTCCACAAATGCCTGTCCTTTGCCTTTTTTTTCTGCTCTTGCCCAGGTGAGGAGCCCTCTATTGCTCAACATCCTCTCTGTTGTTCTTCTCCATGTCTCTTTTGGTCTACCCTTACTTCTGTTCCCCTGTGGTGTCCATCTTAGTGCTGTTTTTGGTCTTGAGAACATAGGCCACAGATAAAGGCTCTCCAGTCATCCCTGTTCTTGGAATTATTCTCTGCTTCCTTCCAAGTGCATCCCTTGTCTCTGAACACTGTCATAATTTCTCTTCTCCAGGTAAGCCTAGGTCTTCCTCGTTTTCTATTTCCTTGAGGACTCCATGTCAGTGCCTGTCTTGCTTTGCTGGTGTCGGGTTTCCTCAGAGATCTCCATCACGATCACAAGGAAAATGAGGAAGAATTTTTAAGATCAGTTATCATCAGTTTGTATCATCTTTGGTGGATTGGATGGTTGAGTGGTTAGGCTTTCTAATCCAGTGGTACCACCACACCAAAAAGGCCCCCGGGATCCGGCCAGTCTCTAAAAATGGGTACTAGAGAAATCTGGGAACGTAAATTCGGCCAGGTGTGATGCAGACCACTTGACAAGGTCATGGAAATACGGGCCTAGCAACGCATCCCCAAAATGTCTTAATGGCATGGAAACGAGGGATTTTTAAAAATCTTTTTTCACCTTTACCTTTGTATCATCACTACTATTTTCCACTGTGCCATTATTATTGTTGTTATCCGCTTGTGCCATCATTATTACTACCAGGTTTATATCATCCTTATTATCATATCTAATGCATCATCGGCCAGGGAAACAACAAGGATCTGGGCCTTACAACAAACAGGCACCCACGCCCCACCCCCCAAGCCTACAAGCTCTGACCCCCCCTCCCCACTCCCTCAACCATCACCCACCAAGAGGCTCCACCCCCCCCCCCCAAGCCTACAAGCTCTGACCCTCCCTCCCCACTCCCTCAAGCATCACCAACCAACAGTCTCCACCCCCCACCCGAGACTCTTGATGTGCGCAGAACGAGTTTAGGTTAGGGAACAAAAAAAATCCTTTTTTGCCTTAATCCTCCCTCACAAAGACGGATCTACCGGCCTGTAAATGGCTTTCGATCCCTACCACCATCACAAAAATATAAGGGCAAAACTGCCACCAAATCTCCAGTCTCCTTGCCTCCATCTTAGCCCGCTAACAAAACGATCCACACAACAGACCCCCCCCCCCCACAGACACACACACACACAGAGAAATCATCTAAATCCCAGACTCGAATTGGATATATATCCATCTCCTTCTTTGCTGCAAGCATCAACCAAACTCCAGTAAAGATAGGGGGAAATAAAATTGTGCACCAGAGATGGATCTTATTGAACTAATCCTTTTTAACGGTCCACGTAATCGGATCAGAAATAATAGTTATTGATACCGGAATCGATTCCTATATTCTTTTCTGTTACGGGGAGGGGAAAAAAAGTAAAGTTTAAATACACTTTCCGTGATCTCAGTTATTAATCTATTTTGTTTCCTTATCATATGAATTACATAAACTTACATATGAATGAAAGCTGTTCCCTTTTCTTCCCTTTTAATTGAATTGTTATATTGAAAAGAGACGTGAGTCAACTCCCTGTTTGCTGCGAACTGTGATAAGAGAGCAGGAGAACACATGGGGACGTTATATTAATTCTTAATTTCCATATCGTCTTCAAACAGAGATTTTGGCTTTTAATCTCCCCTGGATTAAATTATCTCCCTCTGTGCTTACACTATCAGCGGGCCCACCGTAATCTTTTAATTGGAATCGATGAGAGAGAATTGTAACAGCTGGATAAAAGCGGCGATCTTCCGTGGAGATGTACAGAAACGATAGCTAACGAGTACGTGTGTATGTATAACGAATGCGCTTTTGTGTAAAACGAGTGCGTTTGTTTTTTTCGTTTGTATAACGAATAGGTACGTTCGGTAGCTAATATGCGCATGCGTAAAAGGAATTCGTTTCCTCGTATAATGTATTTGCAGTGAATTATCTTTCAGCTGTTGTTCTATTTCTTTGGATCTGCTAGGTGGGGGGGGGGGGTCTTTGCAGCCTATGCGGTGAAGATGTTGAAAGACAAGAGTCGTATCGTTTCGCTGGAGTTGTTCTTGCAAACACGGGATGTATCTAAAGAGCAAAGATGGTGCAATGCTTCTTTAGTAGACTCCACCTCCCCCCCCCTCCCTATAAGGGGAATATAGCGATCCCTGCCTATTAACCAGGCTGAGCCCGTTACTGGGATCCCTACGGAAAGGTGGGACAGGGTCTTGGTTCGCCAACCACTTACTCAAGCAACCATCTTTGGGTCACACTGAACCCTACATCTTTAAAACGAAGTAATTCGGAGAATTTGATAATCACTTGAAAACATTTTGGAAAAAGAAAGAATGGGAGACAGCTTGACAGAAACATCTGGAGAGACTAAGTCCATGCGGGGGTAAAGGAAGGAGAAACTAGTCTGAAAAGAAACATCGAGAAGCGTGAAGAATGAAAGTAGGTGATCGACTATCTTCACAGCAACGAGTGAATGTTTCACATTCCCAAACGCTTGTTTATTCCTTATTTGATGATTCTACTCCTTGTGAATATCACAAACTTATATAAAACTCACACACAAGTTTGTAGCTAATTCTCAAAGTCAACTCAAAACCGCGGAGGAGAACAAAGCCAAGGGTCGGCAGCCGAACAAAAACAATCGGGCGTACACAAACGCTAACAGGACAGACAGGTCCAGGTGGGACATCATCATCATCATCATCATCATCATCATCATCATGACTGTGCATCCCTGGCAAATCTGTAAAATATTCCTGCTTCTGTCATCCATGGATACGCGAGCTCAGTGCAGGTGCATGGACTCCACGTTACCGGCAAGAATCTTTACCCACTGGAGGTCCGCGGCATCAGGACTAGAATTCACTATCTTCAGTCCAAGAAGTCGCACCGTTGTTGATTCTACCCCCCCCCCCCCCCCCCAAACCTCAAACCCCAAGAAATATATCTACCAACATGAAAACAATTCACTCGTAGAGAAAGCACGAAGAAAGCCCCCCCCCCCCCCAAAAAAAAAAATGGCAAGAGGGCCTAGAGACGAGAAAAAAGGAGACCTTCGTCTTGTGCTTTTACGTCAGTGGATTGTGGGGGGGGGGGGGGGGCTGGGAGAGCAATACAGGAAAAAGAGGGGGGAGTGGGGATAATTATAAGGTGCCCACAGGATTCTCACACCTACCTGGTCGTCCACCTGGACTGCCATCAGGTTCCTCTGCCTGCGATCCTCTGCGCCGTGTACCAGTTTCATCCAGTTCTCGGTGGCGGAGTCGCTAGCTTCCAGCCAGTTTTTTATCTTCCCGCAGTCATCGGCCAACTGAGGACAGAGAGAGTCGGATGGGGAGTGAGTTCAACGAAATGTATTTTTCACTATCACCACCACCATTATCATCATAATCATTATCATCATCATTACAGTGGCTGCAGTAGATCTCAAGTTCGCTCTACTTTTCTGCTAGTGATGGCACATGCTGTCTTTTAGACTGACTTCTTTATAGCGTCCACTCATCAGTTCCATTTGATGATCCCATAATTCTTTACACCCTGGACGTCTGCACGTAATATGAGTTTTCAATACGTTAATACAGCTTTTACCTGAGTAAATCACACACACGCACACATGAAAAGCTATAAAACTTCAGCCTTGGATTACAGGTTAAAGATGATTGGTTACTTCAGAACTGAAAAGTCTTCGCCCATTGGCTGCATATGATAGCGTCTAATTAGCAACCGGATTATTATTGGTTATTTCAAAATGGAAAGCTGTAGCCTCGATGAAACTGCTAGCTGTTTGTTCTTTGCAGCCAATGCGGTGAAGATGTTGAAGTGCAATACTGTGTCGGATTGAGAGCGGGTCATGGCGACTATTTTTTCAGACCCCGAGTGCAGCTAAAAAGGAGGTGGTGTGCAATACTTCTTTAACAGACTCCATCACTATGGAGACTATGACGCCCACCCCCCCCCCCCCCGCCCTGTTAGCCGGGCTAGGTCTGTTACTGAGAGTATCAACAAAGAGGTCGGACAGGGTATTAAGTGACACGATGGCGTATGAAGAACAGTAGATGGTTCGCTGAGGAGGAGACGAGGGCTTAGGGTATCACTGATACTCTAAACACTGCACTCACTGAAGCAGCAACCCGGCCGGAGATACAGATATTTTCAGATGGGCTGTCAAGAAAAGTGAAACTGTGGGAAGTAAATGCTACTTGTATACGTGAATAAGATCCGCAGACCCACGTCCCGTTTATTTTTTTAATTGAATAGAAACGTGCAGTACAGAATTGTCTTGAAACTGACAGTATTTTTGTATACTGAGTATTCCAATATTAATTTTTGTTTCTTATAAAGTAGTTTTATATCACTTATGTAATAACAGTCACGTGGCACTTCCATAATGATATTACTAAAGCAGTACCGTAATGACGGTCCCCTAGTACTTCTATACATGTACTTATATTTTATGTTCTCTTCCATAGTTTATTTACGCAGCACTTCTTTAATGGCAAGAAACATCATCATCATCATCATCATGTGCCAGTGCCTTGGAGGCGCCGGCAACCATGTCTCTCCACAGTTTCCTATCCTCCCTGTTTCCCTACCAGTTCTATGTTGTTATATGTTGTGCTTCTCCCATTGCCATTCTGTCAAGCCATCTAAGATTTTCTTTCTTGATTTGCTTCCTCTCTTCCTGCCTCCCATTTTTCCTCTTCTCACGATGTTTCCCATTCCTCCTCTTCTCATTTATGTGGCCAATGAACCTAGACTGTAGCCCCTCGCAGCGTGTTCATTACGGTTTGTTTCTTTGGCACTCTTCATATGTTAATGTAGCAGTCCATTGTATTCTTAACATCCCATCTAAAAGCATAACATTTCAATATTAGCAGCCATGTGCTGATGTGATAACGGCGACCATATGTTAATTCTATAACGATGAGTGATGCATCACTTCCATAATTACACCACCATGGCACTATAATGTTGCACATATAGGACTTCCATAATGTTATTCCTATAGCACTTTTTGCAATTATATTCACAGTACACTTCCATAATGATACTTATGTGGCATTTCTAAAATGCTGGACCTAAAGCACTTCGATGAGTGATACTTGTGTAGCGCTTTTATAATGTTGGACCCAAAGCACTTCGATGAGTGATGGACCTAAAGCACTTCGATGAGTGATGGACCTAATGCACTTCGATGAGTGATGGACCTAAAGCACTTTGATGAGTGATGGACCTAAAGCACTTCTATGAGTGATGGACCTAAAGCACTTCGATGAGTGATACTTATGTAACACATTTGTAGCGGCAGTTTCCATCTCACCTACTGCCAACAGAGAACATCGAAGCAGAAGAACGTTATGAAAGAACTTACTGAACAATTCAGCTGAGCGCCCCCCCCCCCCCCCTCTCTCTCTCTCTCTCTTCCTAAACCCAGAATTGATATGTACAAGAAAAGTCTTGCATACTCTGCACTACAGCTCTGGAACACCCTCCCCTACAATTTAAAATCCATTGGTAATACTTCATCCTTTAACTCAAACCTGTTTCATTATTTACTTGCTTGTAATTACATGCCTCCATAAAATAGCCAGCACTCTCTCAACACATGGCTCGTAAACCATCAAGTACTTCAGTGACATAGTTAGAAAAGCTACTTGTTAGATATTGTTAGAAATTATTTTAATGTTTGTTTAAAAAAAAACATATGTTAGAAGATCTGTTTTTACAATGTATTTTTATTTATGTATATGTCTGCATGTGTATGTGTGCGTGAGTGCTATTTTATTAGGTTAATTACTTCTTCTCTTTTACCTTGAATGTAGTAGTTAAATCTTACACTCTTTTGATATGTTTTTACTAATTTAATTTGTATTTTTGTACTAAATCAAGTGTGTGGGAAGAATGAAAGATGGAGTGATGAAGGGCAGAGTGTAAGACGGGCCTGCGTGCCCAATTCTTTACCCTTGAAAAATAAAGATCATTCATTCATTCATTCTCTCTCTCTCTCTCTCTCTCTCTCTCTCTCTCTCTCTCTCTCTCTCGGCAAGATATCTTATCTTTTTAACACTTTTTCTTCCCATTGTTCACCCATTATACACTCTAATATTCCCATATTCATGGGACTGAGTTGTACGCGACAACCCATTTTCACTTCATGTACTGGCAGTCTGTATACAATGCAATACGCTAGGCTTCACTTTCTGCCTCAAGTTGTCCCCAATACTAGTGTGCCAGGCGCCCATTTTTACAGCTCTGTGAACTGGGGACGTCAAGGAAAGAACTTTGTTTTCAAAGGGTGAAAAAATGGGACAATCAGGACCGTCTGAGATTCTGCCCTTTTAGCTCTCAAACTTTCACATTGTCATCGGATGAGCAAGTTTTAGGTACGTATTCATTATTAGGCAGGTGGTGGAGCGTGTTAAGAAAGATGGACGAGAAACTGCACACCCTTCGCTTTGTGTAGTCGGTATTGTATTACACAAGTTTTATTGAAGTTTAAAAGCTGTTGCTGGACTTGTTGCGTTGCGAAGCTTCTGTGGAGGCTCCTCCTACCAGTGCTGGATTTGCATAATCCGCCACTGTGGCTAGAAGTGCCTGCGCTAAAATAGTTCAACTCTCGTACACCGGAGTTGTTTTTTTTTTTTTGTGTGTGTATGTTCAGTTTTGGCCCTCGTTTCCTTCCAAAACGACACTGTGCCCTTTAGCACTAACTCCATCCATGTGACCCGATCTTCCGCCAAGTCATATTTTCTGCACACACACACACACACACACAAAAACCGATGTACTTTAGAGAATCGGACGCATCACAGGACGAAACTTTTCATAAAACGTGTACCATGACTCCAGTAAACTTTTTACATGACTCCAATAAACATTTACCATGACTCATATAAACATGTCCCATGATTCATATACACATGTACCATGACTCAGTAAATGTATAGAGTTATTCTAATAAACGCCTACTCTGATTATAATAAACACGTACTGAGATTATAACAAATACGTACCGTGACTATAATAAAATACCATAATAAAAACGTCCTTGACTAATGAATTTTATTTCTCTCTAATTTATATCAGGATTTGTGCTGAATTCAAGAATTCATCATTTATTCTCAAATTTAATGATTTATATTTCACTTTTTTTGTGTGTGCCACGTGTACATTACTTACAATAATATGTGACTTTATGACACTGTCTTCCTATACCCGACCGTTTCTTGCTGAAGTTAGTCCAGATGTGTTGATGACGGAAAGGTCACAGAAAAGACAAGACTTTTAACTTAAGGAACATGGTATTAGTGTCCATATTTTCCTGAAATGTAGCTACATTACAAGGGGAAGTGGTCAGTAATGTTCCCTCTAAGCAGCGCAGGCAGAGCACGGGCAGAAATCATGCCGCATACGGAAGTTTATACCACGCCAAAGAAAGATAAAATTGCTACTCTTTTTGTTCTTTTTTAAAAGTTCCCTTATGTCGCTCAGTGCAGCAATAACGCTGAAGAAAAATACGTGAGCTACATGAGTTTGTTCTTCCGATTTCTTTCCATGCTTTTTTTTTTCAATATGGTAAATTAACTTGTATTATGTAATTTGACGTTAAGATGCACATTTGCACACAGAATGTCACTTTGAGAATGCACCTGTACGCGAGTTGAAAATTTTGCATACGAACCGTATGACCTTAGAGGGAACATCACCTCTGACCATCTTCTTTTTATCTAGCTTCACAGAAGGAGCCAGGTACTCGTTTCTGCAGCTGAGGTAACTGGGGCGCATCTGTTTCAGTTTGAACCACCAACTTTCGTCGTGGCAGGCTTAAACACTAACCATTTTGCTACTCAAGGCGCACTAGCTAGTAGGTAGCAATGATTACAATAAAGGATCGGATAATGAGATTAAAGATTAATAAGGGAAAAAAAGAGATAAATAATGATAATTAAACAGATGAGAAAAGAAAGGGGAAAAAAGATGAACAAGGTTGTCACAGCGATACGGGAAATGAAATATGATGATAATGATATAGACAACAGTAAGAATAAATTATTCTTTTTCTCCTCCTTCTCCTCCTCCTTGTTGTTGTTGTTCTTTCTTCTTCTTCTTCTTCTTCTTCTATCTCCCTGGAATTTAGCGCTTGATGGCGATCCATGTCCCGTTAGCCAGGTTATGCGTGGTAACTGGTTGAGGGGGGGGGTACCAATGGATAAGTTGAACAGGGTCTTGGTCAGCTATGGTTCGCCAGCCCCGACGCCTGCACGCCAGCTATGGCTGCCCAGATCGGATAGCGTCTTAGCCTCTAATCTCGGATAAAACAGACATCAATATTCCTGTATGACTTGAGAGAGTAAACAAAACAAAACAAAAATCTACGATCTGGGGTTAGATAAGAAGTCCAGAATTTCAAGAACAAACAGATTTGTTACTAATCTAGGTCGACTTCCTGTCCTGGGACCGGGTTCGGCTCACAGCTCCTTTAAGATATGCCTTTTCTTTTCCACCTGTCAATACTTATTTCAAAAGAAGGCCGGGCGTGGGAACCGGTTATTACTGGGGAGTTGTGTATGCACACACACACACACACACAGAGGTACGCTGGGATATTCAAGCTGTCGGGCCTGCTAGTGTGTTTGCCCGGCATTGTAAGGCAAATTACTGCCGCTGCCCCGCCTGATGTTGCCTTGTTAGACGTGGATCTGTCAACATTGATAAACCAGGGATGTCATTTTAGTAGCTTGGTCTTCTTCTTCTTTCTCGTCTTCCGGCTCCTTATGTTGAAGATGATAATGCTCATCGCGAGATGGCGTTCGGGAGAGTCTAAATTTCCGCCTGAGAGACATCTACGTTGTCGAAGTTTCTAGAAGTGTCACAACTGCATCCACAGACGTGCAAGATGACGGGCCTGACACCTGTTTGTCGCCGACAGAACCCAGGCGCCCTAAACTCATCAACTACGTTTCACTGAAAATATTTCGGAAACTGAAAACTTTCTAGCGGTTTTCTTTTTTGCCTGGCAGAATTCTTGTTCTCTCTCTCCATCTCTCTCTCTCTCTCTCTCTCTCTGTCTGTAAAGATCAAGATCCCGGGGATTGGGGAGGGGGGGGGGTGGGGGGATTTCTCTCAGATGCCCCTCTCCTTCTGAAAGAGAGAGAGAGAGAGAGAGAGAGAGAGAGAGAGAGAGCTGCCACGACACAGAAAGGAGAATATTACGAAGAAGCACTCAAAGATGGCAGCACAATCAGATGAACAAGACCAAATAAACATTTGCAAAAGATCGATATTCATAGACTCTTGTGATTTTACAGATGAACTGAATCTTCCATTATCCCTTTAGTTCATTGTCCCCTTGCTTTACTGAAAAAAGGGGCGAGGGGGAGAATGAATTCGACCTTGTTTGACAGCCATATTCAGTTTCGGTTGGTCAAGGAAGATCCTTTCTTCGGATATAATACGATTCTTTCGCTCCTTTGTCGGGGACTTTTTAACGTTGCTATAGTTACTGGAAAACAAATGAGTGCTGCAGGAAGTGTAGAAAAGACTCGTTACGCTTGGCTGTTGTGTTCTACCCGTGGGAGATGAATTGATCTTGGATGGCGTGAAGATCATGTCTAGCAATCATTGAGACATGGTGTCTTTTGTTGTTTATGGCCGTTTGTTCAAAGCTGGTCAGGATCTTGTTCTAATCCTTGATATACAGATGGGAAGAGAACTTTATCCTTAACCTAGATCCTTATGCTGTTACTAGGAACAGGCTGTTGTAATACAGCAGGCTGATTCAAGATTCCACGGTAGAGCCTAAAAAACAATGTGTTTCTTACGTTCGCTTCAAGAGGTTCATGAAAATGACCTCAGTACATAGCCCGTCCAATAGGATGCATTTGTTTTGAGACCATCGGGCCAATATCAGCTATCTGCAACTTCTCCTCTAGCGGCATGTGATTTACAACTATAACAGAACGGATGTTGGTGATAGTTTCTGAAGTGGCAGGAATTGTATTTGTAGGTTTATTAATGACGAGGAAGAGCAAAGACAACAGAGGAAGAACTTCAAAAGTCGAGATCAGCAGTATGCAGCACACAGTATCAACGTTGGCTGTAGACAGTTAGTTCATTCATTCATTCATTCATTTGCATGTCCCTTGCGGAACTTTGCTTCCCAAACAGCACTCCTGTAGGTCTCTCGGTTGTGAGCAAGATGGCCTGCTGCTGCTGCATCCATTTGCCGATCGTCAACGATGTCTTGCAGCCGTCTTCGTTTTGGTCTTCCTCTTTTTTCTTTTTCCCATTATGTATCCTTCCAATACGGTCTTCTCTAAATTATCATGACGTTTATTGTGTCCAAAATATTAGTTAGTACTGGCGAGAATTTTTGCTGCCCTGCAAGACACTATAAGGGCGTACTGAGCTGTAAATGCTTAGTTCATCACAGTCAAGGACATAGACTTTTGCTACCGGTGGTACTGTAAAGGACATGACAGTTAAGACAGACAAATCTCTTCAACAGAGCGATGAGGGCCAACTCGAATTTAAAACTTGCTCTGAATTATATCCGAACGATCCGTTGTGTCCCCTGCCGAAAGATGATAATAATGATGAGGATGATGATACTAGATAAAGAGAACAATAAGGCTTGCTTTCTCTCTCGTTGTCATGCAACCATAACTGGGGTGGAAGGGGGGGGGGTGTGTCAATCTTCGCAGCTGAAATATAGGACTTCTTACATGGCTCCATGATAACAATGAAACCTCAAGAACACTGTGCTCCAACAACTACAGAACTGTGAGTGCCGGAAAAGGCAATTATTATTATTATTATTATTATTGTTATAACTGTTCTTATTATTATGTGTCGTGTGGGACAGCGATGGCGACCGTGCTTCTCCATCTTGCGTGGTCCTTGGTGTTTCCGACTAATTTAGATGCTTTTCTTTGTCCGTGCCACTTGGTCATCCTACTGAGATTTTTTTTTCTCTCTCTTCCTCCCCCACCCCCCACCCCCCCCCCTTTTTTTGAACTTTCCAGTCATTACTAAGTTCTCCAACTTCTGTCTCCTCATCAAATTTTGATTGTCTTTTATCTTATCATTTTAGCTAGTTTTCGTTGAAACTTCTCTGAGGACCCCCTTTCTGGGTTGTTTTTCTGTCTATCCAGAGTATTTGTTGCATCTTTTTTGCCAAAACCAACATCTCCGTTGCTTCCAGTTTCTTTGTTACCTTTTTGTTGACTGTCCCAAGTTTCATAACCATATAGCAATATTGGCTTTACATCTCTATTTGAACCTTAAGTGCCCAAGGCACATGGTGGCTTCCGCAAGGTTTTTCTCCACAACCGCATGTCCTTTGCCTTTTTTTTTTTCGCTCTTACTCTACTGCTCAACATCCTCATTGGCTCTATATAGCACAGTTAATATTCTTTCGTCAATTTTATGGACTTTTTCTTATACAAATTCAAACAATCAATTGCAAGTCTATCAGGAAAAAAAAATGATTGGAACAAAAAGCCGATATCACATAGTTTGTAGACTTTACCGGTATCATTTTGGCGTGAGTTTGTAGACTTTACCAATATCGTTTTGGCATGAGTTTGTAGACTTTACCAGTATCATTTTGGCGTGAGTTTGTACACTTTATCAGTATCATTGTGGTGTGTTTGTAGATTTTATCAGTGTCATTTTGGCGTGAGTTTGTAGACTTTATCAGTGTCATTTTGGCGTGAGTTTGTAGACTTTATCAGTGTCATTTTTGGTGTGTTCTTGTTTGCAACAGATAGACAACTTGGCGTAGCACTTACTCCAGCGCTTAATCTGAAGAATGTTCACGTTCATCTGAACCTTTTTTTTTTTTTGTGATTTTCTGTCAGGTATATGTGAAGACAATGTGATATTTTTGATGAGGAATTTTCACATTAAAGTGATGCTTTTTTATGGGAACATAAAACAGTGACATTTTAGTGAATAATGTTAAAACTAACGCGACACTTAGTGAATAATGTTAAAACTAACGCGACACTTAGTGAATAATGTTAAAACTAACGCGACACTTAGTGAATAATGTTAAAACTAACGTGACACTTAGTGAAGAATGTTAAAACTAACATGACACTTTTAGTGAAAAATATTAAAACTAACATAACACTGTTAGTAAAGAATGTTAAAACTAACGTGACACTCTTAGTAAAGAATGTTAACACAACAGTGGCGCCAGCGGGACACTTCTGTAAAGAATATTCAGACCAAATGACACTTGTTGTGAAGATTTCAAAATGATACTTCTTGTGAAGATTTCAAAACTATTGTAATACGTTTTTGTGAAGAATGTTCAAACCAGAATGATACTCTTCTGTAAATCACGTTCAGACCAACGTGAAACTTACCGTGAAGATTACCTCAAACTACCATTACACTTTTCGTGAAGAATGGCCACGCCGACGTGACACATTACAAGGCAAAGAAGACTATGTCGAGTAATAAGTTGGACAAAAATGTTCACGTCAAGGAAAGTTCTATCCCGACATGATAACTAAGCGTGCCAAATACTCAAGCTTAATGGGAAACAAATATGGAGAACAGGTCAATACTCCCTTGAAGAACTTGTGCTTCTCTTCTCCCACGTTCAAAAGGGCGTTGGTTGCTTCTTGTCGCCGTTATGAGCATTATAAGGCGAAGACCCTGTCATATTTGGTAATCAGCGATCCATACTTGACACGTTGGGGAACCACAGCTGACCAAGACCCTGTCCCGCCTCTCCGTTGGTACCGCCAGTAATATCCCTAGCGGGGGCAGGGGTTGTTATAGTTCCCATGGTAGTGGAACCTCCTAAAGAATCATTGAATATCCTCTGCTTTTTTTTTCAGCTCCGCACAAGGACTGAGAAGGTATCCATCGTAATCCTCTCTTCCAAACCGACACGATACTGCGCTTCAACATCTTCACCGCATCGGCTGCATAGAACACCAGCTCGCAATTTTAAGAAGGAAGGAAGGAAGGAAGGAGAAGACCTGACACATCCAACTAGACCAGAGTACTGTTTGTTTCCAGGGGACACCACTGGGAGATAGAATAGGGTCTTGACAACCTTGACGCAAGCAGTCAGGGATGGGTCATTGATCACTATCTCATTCAGTTTGAGTAGGGAGTCTTTGCCATGCACACTTGTGTTCAGATGGGGCATACTTTCGTTCTTGCCTTCAGAAAGTTGTCTTGCTGTACATACTCGATTAGGAGAATGTGATAAGAATGTGATATAAGAATGTGATATAAGAATGTGATATAAGCATGTGATATTTCGAAAAGTGGCATACTTCATCATCATCATCATCATCGTGTGTTTTGTAGAGACACGTAGACGATGATGATCTCACCACTAAGTGCCGCGTCCTCTAATCTCAGACTACCTGATGAATTAAACTCCCCGCCCTACTACTTGGCCGACCTGTCCAACATCGCTTTCCAGATCGTCTTCATTCTGAGTTTTCTAAATGTTTTCCAGTTCCTCCTAGATTCTTGTCTTCCTAATCTCACATATAAATAAAGGTGATTTCTTTTGCTGTGTGTTTTTCATGTGCTTTCTTCTGTCTGGAGACTGCGTCATGTGATTTTCTAGGCAGGTACATCTTTTCTATAAAAGTCACACTTAAATAATTTGTAATGTTTACTTTATGTATTCTTTTTAAAAAGTTCATGGAAGCGACATAAGCATAGAATAATACAGTTCTTGCTGTCAGGTTGTTCTTCTTATTAGGCACAACTTCGCATATTCTGGAAAGAAAGATCCTTGAATGCAGCAAACGAGGAGTGGTGGCTACGGTAAAACTGGTTTTAGTAGAATTAAACTAAGGTGTATGGCACGGTTTTAGAAAAACTGGTTATAGTAGAGTTAGGCTAGGTGTATGGTACAGTTTTAGAAAAACTGGTTATAGTAGAGTTAGATTAGGTGTATGGTACAGTTTTACAAAAACTGGTTATAGTAGAGTTAAACTAAGGTGTATAGTACGGTTTTAGAAGAACTGGTTATAGTAGAGTTAGGTGTATGGTATAGTTTTACAAAAACTGGTTATAGTAGATTTAAGCTAAGATGCATGGTACAGTTTTAGGAAAAAAAAAAACTGGTTCTAGTAGAGTTAGGCCAAGGTGTAAGGTACAGCTTTACAAAAACTGGTTGTAGCAGAGTTAGATTAAGGTGTGCGGTACAGTCTTACCAAAACTGGTTCTAGCCAAGTAGCGTTACACTAAGGTGCCTTGTTAAGTTTTACAAACCAGACAAATAAAAAAAGAAGAAGAAAAAAATAGAAAGAAGCAAATAACTGGAATAGAAGTAAGTCAAAATGTATCCGCATTTCCTTATTATTCTTTCTATTTTTTTCCCTCTATACTTTACCATATACACATTTACTTATTTAATCCAGAGGTTCTCAATATCCCAGGTCCCAATCTCCCCCCCCCCCCCAAAACTTTTTTTTTCCAACTCAGATTGTCCCCCATTCTTCGCAATCATTCGGAAAGGATTTTCGTCATTACATATTCTTTCCTTATTCCCTTAAAAAGAAAATTCATTCTCCTAGACTTTAAATTCCTCTCCTTGGAGCCATATTCCCTCCTCGTTGAGAACCATTGATCTAACTGTAAGTTGTGCACATTAAAAAGCAGACAAAAGCTCGTACTTCGAAATAACAAACCAAAACTGTTGGGCATAAAACTAAGAAAGAAATGAACAGTGATAACTTACCTGAAGCGACGAGTTGAGATATTGTAAGTAATCCAGTATGAAACTTTTGTGGAATGCCAGCAACAACTGAGACTTTGCCTAGAAGGACAATCACAGCAATGTTTTATTATGCCTTCGCTTCAGCAGTCCCTGGAAGACAAGGCAACTGCTGTGGAAAATAATTTATCCACGGATTTCGCTGATATCAATAGACTGATATTAAAATTATCCGGTTTGAGTTATATACATGCCACTCTGCAAAGATTAGGCAACTATACTTAGAGGAAAATATCACTCGACTATCACTTGCGTAGATGTGAATATATAATAATATATTACATTTGTGTGCTTATCAATATTAAGCCGTATCAGATATGGTTAATTTATAGCCAGAATGCTACAAAATCATGGCTATATTAACCAGGATGGTCCATAAATCTGAAATATTGCTACTTTTGACTTTTGCGACAAAGTAAAACTCCTTATAAATTACTACTTTAAAAATAAAAAAAGAAAGAAAGAAATATTACTGATTGATTTAACAGCTTTCCAGTAAGCTATTTCAGTCTTAATTACTTTCACGAACTGCCACACCAAATATCTACAAATATTCTGATAGACTGGAACAAAATCTACAACAGGTATCGTCGACTTTTCTACGAAAATATGTACAGAATAAATGTAAAATTGTAATCTTGAAGTAATATTTGCGCTAGTCTTGCAAATCCAAGTCGATATCAAAAGATGTTTAAAATTTGTAGACGATATCCAAACAGTTATTCAAAGCAAGCGAAAATATATTTTATATGAGTATATATAAAAACAAAGTTCTTGCCGGTAAAGTTATCGATGGCCGAGAAGATTCCTTTTAGCTTTATAGCTGATTTATAGCTGCTAAAGGCTGTTTCAACGCGATAATTAGCTAAGAGAACCGACACGTAGCGTTGGCTGATTCAATTCTTATCCTGTGCTATCGTGGTGAAGGGAGAATTCACAATGGCTGGGTTGAATAGAGCAGTGTAGATCAGGATTCACGGCACGATTAACCTACACAAGCTCCAACCACCACGCGCTGCAGGTGAGGATTTTCGGTGACGACTGCTCAGTATCAGCTCCTCCCTGGCCAAACAACAGCTTGTCCTTCTGTCATCTTCAACAACAACATCATCATCATCAACCATCACAAACCACCACGTGCTTTCCTGACGTCGTAATCAGCGCCCCCCACTCCCTCCGGCTTCTGCCATCTCCCACCCCCCCGCAGGCAATCCTCCAATCGAATGCGAGAAGCGCCTGCTAGCCGGCACATCACTCTATCTCCGCAAGAGATAACAGAGCAAGCCATCGCTCGAGCAGATCCCACACCAAGACAAGCTAGCGAGTGTATGGCCGGGATCTTCTGCCCGCGCGTCGTCTTCATTAATATGGCTCCTCCCCAAAACCTCGCTCCGCCCCCTGTTGGCTGGAAGTCAGTTGGGCCCACGCTTGTTCAGAAACTGTGATTTCTATTTCTGCGACATCCCAGATCCTCTTCGGCGTTTTGGAAGAGATCTTTCTTGTCAAAACAGTTACAATATCATTACTTAAAGATCCCAGTGTAGGGTAAAGACATCACTATCATGTGGCGGAGAACGCTAAGAAATAAATGACCAGCCTATGCCCTGGGAAATCGGATTCTCACCGCCTAGTTGCAAGTAAATCATCTAGGACGTACTTGTTTGAAAAATCGACGGAGTAGAAGATGTGCTGAAATAATGTGGGAAAACGTTAAGGACAGGGCGCTGTTGGAAGGCATCATTGCTTAAAGCTAGTCAGACACAATTTTTAAGGATATCAGGGAAAAAAAAACGTTTTCGAGTCTCCTTGCCATAAATTGTTTGTTCTGTCTCCTTGCTATAAATTGTTTGTTCTGTCTCCTTGCTATAAATTGTTTGTTCTGTCTCCTTGCTATAACTTGTTTGTTTTGTCTCCTTGCTATAAATTGTTTGTTCTGTCTCCTTGCTATAAATTGTTTGTTCTGTCTCCTTGCTATAACTTATTTGTTCTGTCTCCTTGCTATAAATTGTTTGTTCTGTCTCCTTGTTATAACTATTTGTTCTGTCTCCTTGCTATAACTTATTTGTTCTGTCTCCTTGCTATAACTTATTTGTTCTGTCTCCTTGCTATAAATTGTTTGTTCTGTCTCCTTGCTATAAATTGTTTGTTCTGTCTCCTTGCTATAAATTGTTTGTTCTGTCTCCTTGCTATAACTTATTTGTTCTGTCTCCTTGCTATAAATTGTTTGTTCTGTCTCCTTGCTATAACTTATTTGTTCTGTCTCCTTGCTATAACTTATTTGTTCTGTCTCCTTGCTATAACTTATTTGTTCTGTCTCCTTGCTATAAATTGTTTGTTCTGTCTCCTTGCTATAACTTGTTTGTTCTGTCTCCTTGCTATAACTTGTTTGTTCTGTCTCCTTGCTATAAATTGTTTGTTCTGTCTCCTTGGTATAAATTGTTTGTTCTGTCTCCTTGCTATAACTTATTTGTTCTGTCTCCTTGCTATAACTTGTTTGTTCTGTCTCTATGGAACTAGAGCAGATGTTTACTTGCCGCCGATGTGGTGAAGGTGTTGAAGCACAGCAATGTGTTGGAAGGGAAGTGAGTTTGGTGGCTTCAGGCCCTACAAAATGGAGCTACAGAACAGGGAGGCTGTAATGGTTTGTAGGAGACTGCTGGACAATCGGTCCCTCTGCTGTTAGTCAGGCTGGGCCCTGTTATTTGGGGGGTATCAATGGAGAGGTAGGGAAGGGTCTTGGTCAGCTATGGCTCGCCAGCCCTGACCCCCCTCCCCAGGCCGCTGTGGGTCGCTCACCGCTACATCGGGGAACGTTTTAACTTACCTGTGTACAGCCTAGCCACTTACTTCATGAACAGCTTTCTCGCTGTTTCTCTCCATCTACATATCAGGAGAAAGTGTTTCTCTCCATCTACATATCAGGAGAAACTGTTTCTCTCCATCTACGTATCAGGAGAAACTGTTTCTCTCCATCTATATATCAGGAGAAAGTGTTTCGCTCCATCTACATATCAGGAGAAACTGTTTCTCTCCATCTACATATCAGGAGAAAGTGTTTCTCTCCATCTACGTATCAGGAGAAAGTGTTTCTCTCCATCTACGTATCAGGAGAAAGTGTTTCTCTCCATCTACGTATCAGGAGAAAGTGTTTCTCTCCATCTACATGTCAGGAGAAACTGTTTCTCTCCATCTACATATCAGGAGAAACTGTTTCTCTCCATCTACGTATCAGGAGAAAGTGTTTCTCTCCATCTACGTATCAGGAAAAACTGTTTCTCTCTATCTACATATCAGGAGAAAGTGTTTCTCTCCATCTACATATCAGGAGAAACTGTTTCTCTCCATCTACGTATCAGGAGAAACTGTTTCTCTCCATCTACGTATCAGGAGAAACTGTTTCTCTCCATCTACGTATCAGGAGAAACTGTTTCTGAACGATTTACTTGTCCATCTTTTTTTTTTTTCCTTTGGACATTGACCCAGTCATCGTCTAACATTTCTTCCTCTTCCTTCTTTATACACATTTACTGTCTATATCTGCTTGTCTGGTTTTTTTTTTATTAGCTGGACTGTCTTTTTGTAGCTCTTGCTCTGGGTCGCAGAGCTTATCTTCCTGGATGGCTTCCTTGGGGCAGTAGGTGTGTCTCAATGTTTCATATTCGGCCATAGTTTGATAGTGCCTCGGCACATCCGTAAAGAGAGCTGTCAACAAAGTTTGGCCAGGCCAACCTACATCTCAGCTTTATTCACAGCATGAGCAGGTCCACGATGTTCTCTAGCAAGAAAAGATGTTTAAATAGAGGTACTCATCCAGAGGGGGCATCGCAGCAAATAGGGCACCACGCAGTTTCATTAATGATGTCGTTCTAACAAATCTTCTGGCGTCTTAGAGAAGAGCAGCAACTTGAAGGCATATAACGTCTTAGAGAAGAGCAGCAACTTGAAGGCATATAACATCTTAGAGAAGAGCAGCAACTTGAAGGCATATAACATCTTAGAGAAGAGCAGCAACTTGAAGGCATATAACGTCTTAGAGAAAAACTTGAAGGCATATAACGTCTTAGAGAAGAGCAGCAACTTGAAGGCATATAACGTCTTAGAGAAAAACTTGAAGGCATATAACGTCTTAGAGAAAAACTTGAAGGCATATAACGTCTTAGAGAAAAACTTGAAGGCATATAACGTCTTAGAGAAAAACTTGAAGGCATATAACGTCTTAGAGAAAAACTTGAAGGCATATAACGTCTTAGAGAAAAACTTGAAGGCATATAACGTCTTAGAGAAGAGCAGCAACTTGAAGGCATATAACGTCTTAGAGAAGAGCAGCAACTTGAAGGCATATAACGTCTTAGAGAAGAGCAGCAACTTGAAGGCATATAACGTCTTAGAGAAGAGCAGCAACTTGAAGGCATATAACGTCTTAGAGAAGAGCAGCAACTTGAAGGCATATAACGTCTAACAGAGAAGCCACAACTTGAAGGCATATAACATCAAAGATATAATGTGGACTGAATTTTAACAGACATCAATTTCATCATCATCAGGGGCCTTGCCAACGGGGATTGACAATCACGGGTTTCGATCCTTGATACTGTCCGTTAGCTCTTCTGACGACTTCCCATCCTGCCACGAGCTAAGCTGTCCATGATTTGCCCTCCTGTCTTCTGCCTCTTTTTTTTTTTTAACCCATTTATCTTTCCTGTTGTTATGGTATTTTCAAACTTTCCTCTTCTCATTATAATTGACTTCCTAGGGATTATCCTAGGAGGGTCTGTGGGCGGGGGTGCCTAAGGGCCAGGGCAGTGGCTATTTCGTTACTCTAAGTCAGCTGTTATTCTTTGGCTTTTGTGAAAAACATGTAGCCGTCGTCGTTTTAGCTGTCCATGGCACTTTTCAGGATGTTAATTTTTTTTGTTGGTCATTTGCCGCGAGTGTCTCCGCTAGTCTTCTCTTTCTTCTGTCGATTCCAGGGAGGCATAAAGACAGAATGTTTAACTCGTGCCTCATGCCATACTCTTAACGCAACCAGGTGGTCTGTGAGGACTTTTGTAAGGAACTCTTTCACACCCCTCCCTTTTCCTCTTTTCCACAGTTGTCTCCATCCTGCCCAGTGGTTCTTAAGTTATTTTAGTCGAGGACCCCCCCCCCCCGCTTTTTCGGTTGGAGAACAGCTATGGGTTGTTTATTAAAAATAAAGCAACAGATAGAACCCAGATAATTTTATTCAAGCCAACCCAAGCTAGTCCGTGGACACCCAAAAGTCCTTCCTTGAGGGTCCATGAGGCGCAGTTTCTGGGTTAGCCATTCTGCTTTCTTCTATTTACGGGCCCCTTAAAACAGGAGAAGACATCTTGGCCTCGCCCCATTAAAACAGGAGAAGACATCTTGGTATCGTCCCATTAAAACAGGAGAAGACATCTTGGTATAGTCCCATTAAAACAGGAGAAGACATCTTGGTATAGTCCCATTAAAACAGGAGAAGACATCTTGGTATCGTCCCATTAAAACAGGAGAAGACATCTTGGTATCGTCCCATTAAAACAGGAGAAGACATCTTGGTATCGTCCCATTAAAACAGGAGAAGACATCTTGGCCTCGCCCCATTAAAATATGGGGACGCCCTCTTGGCTTCGTCCCACTAAAACAGAAGAAGCCCTCGTCCCATTAAAAAAAGGAGAAGCCTTCTAGACCTTGTTCCATTAAAACAGGAGAAGCCCACTTGTTCTCAGAGCGCGCCGGCTGGGCCACCTCCCTGCCCCATCCACATCCCGGAGCCTGATGAGAAATCTTGTGCCAAACTTCCATCACTAGTAAGAATCAGGACTGAAAGAGTCCTCACTAGACATACAGACTATCTGCCTTCTTCCTCATGGTTGTCCTGAATGTCGTGAATGAATTAGAGTGCTCATTTGTTTGTTTGTTCTATAGTTTACTGTTGTTACTTTTTTCGTGTGTGGATTCTATCTTGCTGTTTGTTTGCCTTTTTATTTTGATTCATTCTGGATGTTGGTTCTTATAGTTTTCTATTTGTTGTATACTTTGTTCAGAGAGAGAAAGAGAGAGAGAAAGGGGGGGGGGGGAGGGAGAGAGAAAGAAAAGGAGGAGGAGAAGGAGGAAAGTGAAGATGTGTTTAAAAGACATGGATTTGTTGTACTAAAATGTTGACTGGGTGATTGAGTTGGTCGTCGATTGGTTAGTTGACTAATGTTTTAGTTAACTGGTTTGTTAGCTGGCTAGTTTGTTAGTTGACTGGTTTGTTAGCTGGCTAGTTTGTTAGTTGACTGGTTTGTTAGCTGGCTAGTTTGTTAGTTGACTGGTTTGTTAGCTGGCTAGTTCGTTAGTTGACAGGTTTGTTAGCTGGCTAGTTTGTTAGTTGACTGGTTTGTTAGCTGGCTAGTTTGTTAGTTGACAGGTTTGTTAGCTGGCTAGTTTGTTAGTTGACTGGTTTGTTAGCTGGCTAGTTTGTTAGTTGACTGATTTGTTAGCTGACTGGCAGGCTGATTATTTGCAAGTGTTATTCGTTGGTTAGTTAGTGTTGTTTGGCTGATTGACGGAGTGATTTGTTGATTACATGATTGGTTTGGTGGTAGATTGATTAGTTGCCTGATTTAGTGACTAAATAATTAGCTGGTTGATTGAGTGATTGAACGATCGAGTAG